>JASDDO010000029.1:357644153-358977486 GCA_030015575.1 Agapanthus africanus | reverse complement strand
GATCCTCACTGCTCGGCCTGACGGCGGAAATACTTCTGATCAGCTTGCGAAAGAGAGAGAGGATCTGGGCCATGCAAAACCCAGACGTCAGTGCGTCATAATATCAAACAATAAAAATATAATCATGAGGTAACAAGATATGCGGGCATGAGTATGAACGGTAATAAGTGTATAACAGTAACACGAATATGGAACAGTGAAGTGTGTGCATGCGGTGAGTAATCTATACTACTGGGTTAATTACTCTCAAGTCTTTGAAATCAATTTAATGAATCGTCGATGTAACTCAATAGTATCCCGTGCATGCCCGGGACCACGGTCCAGATTCTCGGGCTGAAACCGAGACATGCCGCTAGGCATTAAACAAGAACATGTACAGATGAATGATGTTAGCAGCAGCATCCCGGGGCTGGCCTAGCCCGTAAAACTGATCAGTATAAGCGTCGAACTGTTGAGTTACAAGTCAGATTTCATTATTGATTTCCCCTTACCCCCAAGGTTATGTGTTCAAGTCAGGTATTGATAAATCTGGAGCTAATGCCAACACAGGATCAAGCAGGTACAAGTTTTGTCTGAATAGACAACAGGATACGTCCGTCAGGAAGACAAGTCAGGATTGTCGGCATTATGAACAGGATCATGTATCAAGTCAAGTAGTGGTGTATCAGGTCATGTCAGGTGGTGTACAGTGCATTCAGTGGATGCCCAACAGTAAAATGCAACTAGTATCGAAACACGGTTAAACACGGATGCATAAGTGTTTATCGGGGATCACATCTACAACTCCATGACTAAGTATGATGCACATTATCAAGCATGTGGTGCTAACATAACGGTAACATGATATAATATGACATGGCATGCAACTAGATATATAATCAATAACACGGATATGAACGGATATCGGAGAAACGGTAAAAATGTAATATGGATGTGAAATGCAATGAACATGTAATAATTCTATACATATAGATGTAAAATATGTTGTATAGCCTGTAGCAAGATAAACTTGCATGCGATTAGATATGTGATAAACTGTATGGATGCGACCGGGTATTTTAAAACTGTAAAACTATAACATATGATGCACAATGCAGTAAACATGTGATAATTTTATTCATATGGATGCAAATATAATAATATAGCATGTAGCAAGATAAACTTGCCTGATCGGATCTCAAGATGGGATGCGTACACTGCGTCCGACGTCGGGTAAAAGTCGCAATACACAAACGGGCGTATAGAACAGGACCGGGCAAAGCAAGAAGGTGACCACGCTGGCTAGGAACGTCCACTGAGTCGTCCAGATCGTCGGCGGCGGCACAACTCCGGCGATCACCAGGAAACGCATAAATCAAGAAAGAAAGAAGAAGAAGATGATGATGAAGAAGAAGAATTGGGGTTTGGTGATCTGGTGTCAGAGGTGAAGAGGATGATGATGAAAATGGGTTTGCCGGTGAGGTTTCACGGCAAAAAGGCAGTGGGGTTTCTAGGTGGTTGTAGGGTTATGGGTGTGTAGGAAAGAGAGTTGGGAATCTGGGGAGGAGGAGAGAGGGAGAGAAGTGGTGGCGAGGGGTGAGGCCGATGGGGTCGGAGCTCCGGCAAGGCAAGGGTGCAGGGGAGGCGATGGGTTGCAGGCACGGTTTGTTTGATGGGTTACAGTGGGTCAGGGTTCCTGTGCAGGGAAGAGGAGAGGAGAGAGCAGAGAGGTGGTGGTGATGGTTGAGTCGACGACGGCGAGACGAGGCGAGCGCGAGGTGTGGGTTCTCGCGGTGAGAGGCAGCGGAGGAAGAAGAATAGAAATGAGGAGAGAGAGAGAGAGGGACATGAGGTATGGGTTTAGGTTTTTAAAATAATATAAAAATATATATAAATAATATATGTGAAGAGAGAGACACAGAAAGATTGGTTAGTTGTTAGGATTTAAAGATTTTAAAAAGATATTTTTTTTAAAAAATATAAAATCGTATATTATGAACCGAATATATTATAAGGAATATAATATTCGGAAAAATTGAGTTTTGGCTAATACAAAAATATTCCAAAACACGTCCGAATCGGGTCTAAAATTATGGTTTAAAAATACGGATAATATATATGTCAACCAAAACCAAAATAGGATATCCGGATAACGAAAATGCATACCCCCAAGAACGGATACACGTAGCGTGCACGTAGCTATCCAAACGGGTCTGTTTCACTGAACGGGATGAGAACACGATATACGAATGCTACAACAAGGTTAGGGGTATGGTACAGGCCATGCTAGATATTTTTTTAAAAAATATTTTATTTGACTATTTTTTTATAAAAAATACAGATGCCCGATATAATGCAGGATATATGACAAGAAAGTGCATGGATCCTCATAACTGGCCGGATAAATCATAAACAGGAATCAAGACGGACTTCCAGCATGCGGGTCGGGTCGAATGCAAACACAGATATCAATTACACTATTCACACCCAACAACAATAAATCAAGAAATAGCCATCCAATATATAAATTAATCAAATCAAGCATCGTATAACGAACTAGGGTGTTACATTATACCTAACTACAAAAAGAATTTCGTCCTCGAAATTCCCAAAACAAGAAAAGACAACAAACATGAAACTACGAGAAGAGGTGTGGAAACTTCTGTCGAATCTCATCTTCTCGTTTCCAAGTCAATTCTCCGTACGAGCGATTCCCCCATGAAACAAGTACGAGAGGGACAACCTTGTTCTTAAGGACCTTTTCTCTTCGATCAACAATCGACATCGGTTGTTCTTCATAGGTTAAGTCCACTCTTACTGTCAGCTCCGAATGATCTAGTACGTGCGTTTCATCTCGAACATACTTACGGAGTAGAGATACATGAAACATGTCATGAACACTCGCCAAAGATAATTGTAAAACCAATCGATAAGTTACTTATCCAATGCGCTCGATAATATCGAAAGGCCCTACGAATCGAGGACTAAGCTTGCCTCGGCTCCCAAAACGAATCACTCCTCTAGTCGGTGATATCTTCAAGAATACAAGATCACCAACAGCGAACTCTAGAGGTTTTCTCGATGTATCGGCCCAACTCTTCTGCCGATCATGTACTGTCTTCATGTGATTCCGGATAGTATTAACCTTCTCTACTGTTTGCACGACAAGATCCGTTCCCAACAATCTTCGTTCACCAACATCGTCCCAACAAACGGGTTAGCGACACTTTCGACCATATAACGCTTTGAATGGAGCCATCTGAATAGTCGCCTGAAAGTTGTATTGTACGAAAACTCCACCAAGTGTAGATGATCCTCCCACGAAACCTTGAAGTCCAGCATACAAGCTCTTAACATATTTTCAAGAGTTTGGATCATTCTCTCCGACTGGCCATCCGTCTGAGGATGATAAGCAGTGCTAAACTTCAATCGCATCCCCAAACTTTCCTGTAGACTCCTCCAGAAGTGCGATAAGAATCGGGTATCACGATCGGAAACGATGCTCACAGGTACTCCATGCAACCTCACAACCTCCTGCATGTACCGCTCTGCTAACGCTTCCGTCGACTGACCAACTCGAAACGGTATGAAATGAGCTGTCTTGGTCAATCGATCAACGATCACCCAAACTACATTGTTGCTCTTTAGACTCCGCGGTAAAGCTGTCACGAAATCCATGGTTATATGTTCCCACTTCCATTGAGGAATCGAAAGTGGTTGCAATAAACCAGCTACCCTTTGATATTCAGCCTTAACTTGCTGACACACCAAGCACTTCGCTACAAAGCGGGCAATATCCCTTTTTATGCATTCCCACCAGAAATGTTGTCGTAGATCACGGTACATCTTCGTGCCTCTTGGATATACGGAATATGCGGAACTGTGTGCCTCCTTCATAACTTCTTCACGAATATCTCCTTTCGGCGCACACAAACGGCTACCATAACGCAACGAACCATCTTCATGAATCAACAAGTCCATTCGAAGTCCCGCTTCAACCTGTTCTCAAAACTTCTGCAATCTTGAATCGTGCGACTGCGCTTCTTTAATATTATCGATCAACGATGATTGTTCTTGCAGCTGCATCAACTGTCCTGAAGAATGCGATAACAGATCTCCAACTTGAATCTCCGAAAATCATTGATAAGCTCTTTCTGTGTTGTCAACATCCGAATTGCTGGAAACCGACTTAGCGCATTCGACACTACATTCACTTTCCCCGGATAGTATTTGAGATCAAGATCATAGTCAGCTATCAGCTCCAACCATCTACGCTGCCTCATATTGAGCCCATTCTGCGTGAACACATACTTTAGGCTTATGTGATCGGTGAATACTTCGACCTTTTCGCCCAATAAGTAGTGTTTCTAAATCTTCAAAGTGAAAATCACTGCTGCAAGCTCCAAATCATGAGTTGGTTAATTCTTCTCATGGGTCTTCAACTGTCTCGATGCATAAGCTATAAACTTCTCATGCTGCATAAGAACACATCATAAACCTTTTCCAGATGCGTCGCTGTGAATAACCAATCCTCCGGAACTGTCTGGCATGGTCAGAATAGGAGTGGTTGTCAACCTTTGCTTCAGCACATCAAAAGATGACACAATTATCTGTCCATATGAACGGTACCTCCTTCCGTGTAAGCTTGGTCAAAGGCTCAGCCAATCAAGCAAAATTCTCCACGAATCTTCTGTAGTATTCTGCAAGTCTCAGAAAACTTGCAAGTCTCAGAAAACTTCTGATCTTCGCTACATTCCTTGGAATCGGCCAATCATGAACTCCTGCAATCTTCTTAGGGTCAACGGCGATTCCATCTCCGGATACGACATGCCCCAAAAACTTTACTTCTTCAAGCCAGAACTCGCACTTGCTCATCTTTGCATATAATTTTTCTTGCCTCAATGTCTGCAGTGCGATCTTCAAGTGTTCTGCATGCTCTTCTAGGCTTCTCGAATACACCAGAATATCATCGATAAACACCACTATAAACTGGTCTAAGAACGGCGAAAAGATTTGGTTCATCAAGTCTATAAATATCGCTGGTGAGTTCGTGACTCCGAATGGCATCACTACATACTCGTAATGTCCATATTGAGTTCGGAACACGGTCTTGCAAATATCCTATGATTTAACTCGAACTTGATGATATCCGGATCGCAAATCCAGTTTTGAGAATACCCTCGCGCCACTAAGTTGCTCGAATAATTCGCCAATGTGAGGAATCAGGTACTTGTTTTTAATAGTCACCTGGTTTAATTCTCGATAATCGATGCACATCCTCTTTGTGCCATCTTTCTTCTTGACTAGAAGAACTGGAGCTCCTCATGGTGAATTACTGCAGCGAATCCAACCATTCTCTAACAATTTGGTAACATGCTTCTTCACTTCTTCTAACTCCACTGGTGCCATTGGATAATACGCCTTTGATATTGGCGCTGCACCAGGAATAAGATCGATCGCGAACTTCACATCTCGTTTTGGCGGTAAACCCGAGATGTCCTCAAACACATCCATGAATTCTCGAACTACTGCCGGTGCTTCCTCCTTAGCAAGTTCCATCGACGAAAGAACGGCGCCTGTCGGCCTAGCCTTAAACTTGACTGGCCCGACAGAACTACTACCTCCAGCGAATACAAACTCCGGATGTCCGGGAATATGGAAAATCACTTTCTTTGCTCTATAATCAATGTGAGCGTGGAAAGTGCCGAGAAAATCCATTCCCAAGACAACATCATAACTGCCGGTATCGATCACCAAGAAATCTGCAAATAACTCTCGTCCGCAGATAATAACTGAACAATCCTTGCAGCCACCACTAAATACGATCTTCTCGTTCCCAGTGTGTATGTCCCAATAACAAGGCAGGATCGTGCAACCAATCAAGTATGTAGCAATAAACTTGGACGACATAAAACAATGGGATGCATCAGAGTCGAACAATGCTAATGCAGGAAAAACATGAACAAGTAGGATACCCGAAATGACTTCACCTGAAGCCAAACACTGAAGAAGATAAGCATGGTACACAGGATTCAAGCTTGCAATAAAACATGAACTGGTAAGCAATGAAACCGAGAGAAGGAAGGTAATATCACAACCATAACTCAAGGAAATGAATCAAGACTAGGACTCCAAATTACTTAAATAGAGTACCGCATTGTAACCATGCTGCAGTTCATAGTTACAATCACATAACTCTGTTCAAGTCGCCCAAATCCTAGTATCAGAATCAAAAGAATAGGACAGGAGAAACAATAGGGAACCAAAAGGATTTCAAGTCGAGATGCAAGGTCATTTGCATATCGTCAAGACAAGGGTCAAGAGAAAGATAAGATTCATGGATCACGACAACAATGTGGCAGGACATGTTCCTAATTACAGGTTTTCTAATTTGTGCATTGGGTCCAATACCCAACTACAAAAGAATCAAACCCGATTAATCTAAATCCTATGGCTCTGATACCAAACAAACCCTGTCACGCCACGTTTCCAAGAGTGCGCTAAGATCGGCACGTGACAGAGCCAACCATGCTACCTGTGTCTAGGAAACATCCCTCCATAGTCACATTACGACTGTCTATAAGATATCAAGAACAGTAAAATAAAAATGAACTATCTAGTACATGTCCATATGCCAGAATAAACGAGTCAAGAAATAATATGCGGAAGCAATAAATCCAATAAACAATAACATCTGGAAAGTACGTCCCAAATACGGGCACACATCAGGAAATGAAAGTACGGAAATTAAACTAAACTAAACTAGATACTAACAGGATCCTCACTGCTCGGCCTGACGACGGAAATACTCTTGATCAGCCTACGAAAGAGACAGAGGATCTGGGCCATGCAAAACCCAGACGTCGGTGCGTCATAATATCAAACAATAAAAATATAATCATGAGGTAACAAGATATGCGGGCATGAGTATGAACAGTAATAAGTGTATAACAGTACCACGAATATGGAACAGTGAAGTGTATGTGCATGCGGTGAGTAATCTATGCTACTGGGTTAATTACTCTCAAGTCTTTGAAATCAATTTAATGAATCGTCGATGTAACTCAATAGTATCTCGTGCATGCCTGGGACCACGGTCCAGATTCTCGAGCTGAAACCGAGACATGCCTCTAGGCATTAAACAGGAACATGTAAAGATGAATGATGTTAGCAGCAGCATCCCGGGACTGGCTTATCCCGTAAAACTGATCAGTATAAGCGTCGAACTGTTGAGTTACAAGTCAGGTTTCATCATTGATTTCCCCTTACCCCCAAGGTTATGTGTTCAAGTCGGGTATTAATAAATCTGGAGCTAATGCCAACACAGGATCAAGCAGGTACAAGTTTTGTCTGAATAGACAACAGGATACGTCCGTCGGGACGACAAGTCAGGATTGCCGGCATTAGGAACAAGATCAGGTATCAAGTCAAGCAGTGGTGTATCAGGTCATGTCAGGTGGTGTACAGTGCATTCAATGGATGCCCAACAGTAAAATGCAACTAGTATCGAAGCACGGTAAAACACGAATGCACAAGTGTTTATCAGGGATCATATCTACAACTCCAAGACTAAGTATGATGCACATTATCAAGTATAGGGTGCTAACATAATGGTAACATGATATAATATGACATGGTATGCAACTAGATATATAATAAATAACACGGATAGAACGGATATCGGAGAAACGGTAAAACTGTAACATGAATGTGAAATGCAATGAACATGTAATAATTCTATACATATAGATAAAAATATGTTGTATAGCCTATAGAAAGATAAACTTGCATGCGATTAGATATGTGATAAATTGTATGGATGCGAACGGGTATTGTAAAACTGTAAAACTGTAACATATGATGCACAATGCAGTAAACATGTGATATTTTTATTCATATGGATGCAAATATAATGATATAGCATGTAGCAAGATAAACTTGCATGATCGGATCTCACGATGGGATGTGTACGCTGCGTTCGGGTAAACGTCGTAATACACAAAAGCACGTACGGAACAGGACCAGGCAAAGCAAGAAGATGACCACGCTGGTTAGGACGTCTACTGGGTCGTCCGGATCGTCGACGGCGGCACAGCTCCGGCGATCACCGGGAAACGCACGAATCAAGAAAGAGAGAAGAAGAAGAAGAATTGGGGTTTGGTGATCTGGTGTCAGAGGTGAAGGGGTGATGACGACAATGGGTTTCCGGCGATGGGGTTTGCCGGTGAGGTTTCTAGGTGGCTGTAGGGTTACGGGTGTGCAGGAAGGAGAGTCGGGAATCTAGGGAGTAGGAGAGAGGAGAGAGGGAGAGAAGTAGTGGCGAGGGGTGAGGCCGACGGGGGTCGGAGCTCCTGCGAGGCAAGGGTGCAGGGGAGGTGATGGGTTGCAGGCGCGGTTCAGGTGATGGGTTGCAGTGGGTCAGGGTTCCTGTGCAGGGATGAAGAGAGGAGAGAGCAGAGAGGTGGTGGTGATTGTTGAGTCAACGACGGCGAGACGAGGCAGGCGTGAGGCATGGGTTCTCGCGGCGAGAGGCAGCGGAGGAAGAAGAATAGAAATGAGGATAGAGAGAGAGGGACGTGAGGTATGGGTTTAGGTTTTTTAAAATAATATAAAAATATATATAAATAATATATGTGAAGAGAGAGACACAGAGAGATTGGTTAGTTGTTAGGATTTAAAGATTTTAAAAAGATAATTTTTTTTTTAAATATAAAATCGTATATTATGAACCGAATATATTATAAGGAATATAATATCAGGGAAATTTGAGTTTTTGGCTAATACAAAAATATTTCAAAACACGTCCGGATCGGGTCTAAAATTATGGTTTAAAAATACGAATAATATACGTGTCAACCAAAACCAAAATAGGATATCCGGGTAACGAAAATGCATAACCCCAAGAACGGATAAACGTAGCGTGCACGTAGCTATCCAAACAGGTCCGTTTCACTGAACGGGACGAGAACACGATGTACGGATGCTACAACAAGGTTAGGGGTATGGTACAGGCCATGCTAGATATTTTTTTTTAAAATATTTTATTTGACTATATTTGTTTTATAAAAGATGCAGATGTCCGATATAATGCAGATATGCAGGATATGCGACAAGAAAGTGTATGGATCCTTATAACTGGCCGGATAAATCATAAACAGGAATCAAGACGGGTTTCCAGCATGCGGGTAGGGTCGAATGCAAACACAGATATCAATTACACTATTCACACCCAACAGCAATAAATCGAGAAATAGCCATCCAATATATAAATTAATCAAATCATGTTAGTTGTATGTATGCCCTAGAGGCCAGTATTGTACAGATGATGTATATTATATTGGATGCTTGGACATATATAGAGAGGACTTTCTTGCTCGACATGATAGTATACTATCTGGTTGCACTTTACTTTAACATGTATACTTGTCTCTTTATACTGTTTTATAGTTACATGTTGGTAAAGCCCTTAGGATGAGTACTTGACTACCTGGACTATGATGCGGATCATACTAGTGGGGACATGGTAGTCCATAAGTACATTCTTCAAGGTCCCTAGTCATGGGTGTATCGAGATGGGGCATCGATATACCAGTGTAGACTAGCGTATACGCCTCTCGACCCATAAGATGGGCGATGGATGATCCTATATCCATTGGTGTTTGACATCAGAGATGGTATACGGGTGCTCAGTGATGACTGGGTACACTGGACGGACTCGCCGAGAACTCCCAGATAGTATTATACCTCACGTCAGATGGCAGTTCTCTAGTGACACTTGTGCAGGTTAGTCTGTAGACCCGAGATCGTCATAGAGTCTTGTGTGATTCCCACTGTGCTTTGATTTCCACCTTACCACGTCCATGAGGGCGTGCAAAACGGTGGTTTTTGGGTACAGTCCTGAGTCACATGGAGGCAATAAGCGATAGGAGGGGTTTCGTCTCTCCCGGTATTTAGGGTTGATGTTGCGCTGTGCTCGATTGGCCATAACAGGGAAGTCCCTGGCCAGGGCTGATTAGAGATTTACTGGTAAGTGTTACCAGTAGTTTCTCGACCCGTTATGAGCCTCACATCGACACGACTTATCGGTTATTGAGGTCTGACGTTTACCACCCCTAGACTTGATATGCGACATATCAGACGAGAAGACCGGACTGTAGGGTTCCTAGGCACACTAGTGAGGTCTCCCAAGCCATCAACCATGGCAATTTCAAAAATTATGGTGCCTACAAACCCTAAGCTACGGATCGTTTGCTAGATTTCTAGGCGAAAAGGCTAGCTAGTTAACAATTAACTACAAGATACGGAAATACAACCTTTGTAGATCTGGTCCTCCACCTCCACGGCTCCGCAACGAGGTCGTCTCCGCTGTCCAAATCAAATCCGGGCTCTAGAGTCGGCTTCGTCGGAGAATGGGCAAGCTAGGTCGTCGATGTCCATGCCGAAGATGATCTACGTCGAGGCATCGCTAGATCAAGCTCACAACTTCACCAAGTCATGAAACTTGTGAAGTAAACACACTCTACTACTTGGCAAGAGGTAGAGGATGAAGAAATAGGAAGTGGGTAGACTTTAGAATTGGATTTCTCACTCATATGCATCAATCACCATTGATGGAGGTGAAGCTTTTCTTCTTGAAGTCAAGGAAGAAGAAGAAGAAAGCTTATCATAAGATAATTCTAAAATGAAAAGAATAATACATTCTTATCATCTTAGAACCATGGTTTAGTGTAGAGAATTAACCATGGTTGAGTGGTATGGTTAGGGTTAAGGATGAGATAAGAATAGTGGACTAAGTCAAAGCTTCATGAAGCTTTAACAAAACAACAAAAGAAGCCACCATCCTTTTCTCTTTCTTTTATTCATTTATCAAAAAAATAATAAATAAATAAATAAGTAAATAAAAAAAAACCCTAACCATATGAATAACCATGGTTTAACCTTTACAAAAACTCAAGTTAGCATGCATCATCAAACATGATACATACAAGTGCACAAAAACATATCGCATATGCAATGCGCACGAACCAAGTGAGAAAATCCGTCTAAAGTGAACCGATACTAGTTAATGCAAAGTAATATATCAAATATATAATTATACATTAAATCATTAAATCAACACTTGATTCAATGATCCGGTCATGCGCACATAACCGACTGGTATCAATAGTAACATCTTATCGAATCAACACTTGATCCGATAACCCGGCTATATCGCATATAACCGATCAATGTCACATCGCGAGAATCGAATACAGTATCACATACTCGTATTATTCTCGGTCCCGCACATATCTCATATGCGCTCCTATTTCGTTTCGCTTGAGCCAGGAAACCTCTGTGTAGGACTCTAAAGACTCGTCAATACGCCGGCAGCGGATGATGATCATATCAAACATCCACAAGCCGCAAGCGGTTTGCTAAACGTAACGGCCACCCGGGTATTGAGCGATCTGAAGATCGACGAGCAAGCCCGCTCACACTCCAGTGAATCCGACCAGTAACACTACCGTACAGTCCGGTCTGATCGTCTGATATGTCGCATATCTCGCCTAGGGGTGGTAAACGTCAGACCCCAATAGCTCAATAAGTCGTGTCGATATGAGGTCTATAACTGTTCGAGAAACTACTGGTAACACTTACCAGTAAATCTCAGCAACCCTGGCCAGGGATTTCCTGTTATAGCCAATCGAACACAGCGCAACATCAACTCCCTATACCGGGAGAGACGAATCCCCTCCTATCGCTCATTGCCTCCATGTGACTCGGGACTGTACCCAAAAACCACCGTTTTGCACGCCCTCTTGGACGTGGTAAGATGGAAATCAAAGCACAGTGGGAACCACACAAGACTCTATGACGATCTCGGGTCAACAGACTACTCTGTACCAGTGTCACCAGAGAACTGCCATCTGACGTGAGGTATAATACCATCTGGGAGTTCTCGGCGAGTCCGTCCAGTGTACCCAGTCTTTACTGAGCACCCGTATATCATCTCTGATGTCAAACACCGATGGATATGGGATCATCCATCGCCCATCTGTATGGGTCGAGAAGGTATACGCTAGTCTACTCTGGTATATCGATGCCCCGTCTCGATACACCCATGACTAGGGACTTTGAAGGATGTACTTATAGACTACCATGTCCCCACTAGTATGATCCGCATCATAGTCCAGGTAGTCAAGTACAGATCCTAAGGGCTTTACCAACATGAAACAGAGAGACAATCAGCATACACGTTAAGGTAAAGGGTAACCAGATAGCATACTATCATGTCGAGCAAGAAAGTCCTCCCTATATATGTCCCAGCATCCACTACAATATACATCATATGTACAGTAATGGCCTCTAGGGCATACATATAACTAACACGGACTGTATGGGAAGTGTTACCGGCAGGCTTTTACAGGAGTTGGAGCGGGCTTGCTTGCTGATCTTCTGATCGCTCAATACCCGGGTAGCCGTTACGTCCAGCTAGTACCGCTGACGGCTTGTGGGTGCTTGATGTGATCATCACCTACTGCTGGCGTATTGACGAGTCTTTAGAGTCCTACATACAGGTTTTACTGGCTCAGGCAAAACGAAATAGGAGCACGTATGTGATATGTGCGGGACCGAGAATAATGCGTGTATGTGATACCGTATTCTATTCTCATGACTTTATGTATCAATCGGTTATATATGATATAGCCGGGTTATCGAATCAAGTGTTGATTCGATAAGTCGATACATTGGATGTTAGTCGGTTATATGTGATATGACTGGATTATTAAGTCAAGTGTTGATTTAATAATTTATTGTATAATTGTATATTTGATATACTAGTTTACATTAACTAACACTTGTTCACTTTAGATATTTTCTCATATGCACACTTGAATATATATATATGTGATATATATATTAAAAGTGTTTTCTTTTGTATCATGGTTGATGATACACTAAACATGGGTGTGTAAGACATACACCATACTATATTAGATGGTGGTTAATATTTATTTAAGGTAATTACAAATTAGTGGTGCTTAGGTCATAAGCATGAAGGTTGTAGAATCTTGTGGATGTTTTGACAAAGTCCACTAAATTTGTTTTACTTTAGATTTTTATTAACCTAACCATTTTGAATTAGCTATGGTTATGTCTCTACATGAGTTAGTATATGATACTCACTCACCATGGTTAGCTTTCTCACTTGATCATTATCCTCATCTCTTTCTTTTGTTCATCTTCTTCTTCTTCTTTGTTCAAGAGAAAAAGCTTGCTAGGGTTTGATCCAAAGTGAGAAAGATTGTGAGAAATAAAATTCTAAAGAGAACCCACTTCCTATTTCTCCATCCTCTACTAGACTAGCACTTTAGTTTAGGGCGTTTGCTTCACTAATTCTCAAGTTAGTGAAGTAGAAGCTTGAGTTGGCATCCCCTCGACGTAGATCATCTTCGGCCTCGAAGACTTCAAGCAAGGACGCGTCTTTCGCCTCGTGAAGCCATGCAAGGGTCCGGGAGAACCACGATCGCAGCGAAGGGACTTCAACAAGGAGCTAAAGAAGTGAAGGACTGATCTACAAAGGTTGTATATCGTATTCACTTAGTCGTAAACGTAGTTTACTATCATATGAAACCCTATTTTCTAGCAACGATCTTGCTTAGGGTTATTCGGCACGGCTAAAATTTTAAACGGGCATGCTTGATGCATTGTAGAACCTTATTAGAGTGCCTAGTAACCCTACAGTGGTATCAAAGCCTAGCTAGAGCATTAGGCGATGTGTTAACGAAGTTAAAACTCCGAACGAACCCGAATACGTCAAAGTTAACCCCCTCTCTGTACATTATTTCAAAACTGTGTATTTTCAGTATTAAAAATACCTAAAAAATTCAGCAGGGTTTTATAAGAATTGTGGTGAAAAACGACAGCATATTCCGTACAAGCCACCGCGGAACCGCGGCCGTACCCTGCTTGGGCCGCGATTCCGCGGCCGTACAGAGGAGATATGCCATCATTTTTATACTGTAATTTCTATTTCTGTAATTGATATTTTCTGGGTATTTTTAAAACTGACTCATGTGTTGAGTATTTTGGGGTTTATTTTGTAATCGTCGATTCGATTGGCGAATTTAATTTTGTTTTGTTATTCCGGATAATTTAGAAAGTATTAAATTGTTCGAACAGATATTATTAACTCAATTTTTCCCGGCACGAAAAACATTCAAGTGTTGAATTTTTCTCGGGTTTAAATCTTTCGGAAAAACGTGCATGTGACGCGATGGACCCTCTAGAAGACAACAAAACTTAACTCGATTATGTGACCGTCTTGAACTTCCTTTTGAACCTTAGGGTTTGAGGCAGTACAGCGTGCCACATGTGAGGCGTTGGCTTGACCCTTCTACGGCTGGACTGTTGCAACTGTGACGTATTCTGGAATTTTTGAACTCCGCTCAAGTGTTGGGATATTTAGGAAATCTTGGCTATTTGATTATTCGATCGGAAAGTTTAATACTTTATATTTATCTGGAATGTGATACAATATGTGGAATTCATACAGTTAGACATGAAATGCGAAGTATGTGATATTTCGGATTTACGATGTCTAAAGAGATTGTGGATTCCAAATGTTGTAGTTTTACACTTTCTTTTCTGTGACCGTAAGTGTAATATGTGATATCGCCGGTTTCGTTGCTATATGTCAACGACAATTAGGATGTGCATATTTACTTACGTTGATGACATATGATGTTATGTGTTGCTGGATATGTTATATTGGATTGTCGCGTTCTGAATAGCCGGGGGTTTTATGTGAGATGAGAGTTTTTATTTTCATTCATGTAAAATTAAATGTATGTAATATTCTTTTATTAGGGCACTTCCGGGATGAGGTCGATGTCACCATTTGTATATTATTTATTTTTCCGCACTAGGATAGACCCAAGGAGGAGAGCACAAGTAACCGGGTTCTGGAGTCCAGTGGGAGACCAACTCGAGGAGTCGAGTTCGGGTCTCCTAACTCCAGAATTGGTAGGGTTGCTTACCGCTCTCGTAGGGGTCTAGGGGTATGGGTTTGGCTATTCATCGCGACCGTAGAATCCGTGTTTTATAGAGGCTCAAAATAAAACACGGACGTCCTAGTATATCCAATGTTTCATATGTTTCTTCTGCTGCGATATCTGTGATGTGATCATGTGATGTGATGTGATAAATACTGTATATAGTATATATGATATATTATATAGGCGTTACTTATGTTTTACACCCGCGTTAGCCCTGCCCCGCTCTGCCGTTAGTTACCTAACCTAACGGTGCACGAGGGGACATCGAGGCGAATGCGGATGGCATAAGTGTACGTCGTATTTATCTGTGATGTTTAGGTGACTTAAATGATGGGACTTCATTAATGTGATTAATGAAAGAAAAGAAACCTAAAAGATGTTGTAGAATCAAATTTTTAAAAAAGGGTAGCTACAGTTTTGCTTTGCATAGCGATATATATGATATATCCCGCACCTTATTCGATGAGGAAAGAGCCGAGATCCCTTCACCGGGAGTGACCTCTTTAGCAAAACTGGCAGATGCTATAACACTCGGTTTGCTTTTGATTGCTTTTGGAATTTTGCTTTGCATAGTGATGTCTATGATATATCCTGCACCTTATTCCATAAGGAAAGAGCCGAGATCCCTTCACCGGGAGTGACCTCTTTAGCAAAACTAATAAAAGCCTCAAAATCACTCCATTTCAAAATTCACATGATTTTACAATGATATCAAGTTCATTACGCAATAGGTTTTCAGAAAAACCTGTCGTAGCCCTCCGTCATTTTAGATAAGTTGTATATAGTATTCGTGCTGTATTTGTTGGCTTTCGTCAAGGTGTAGTGTGCGGTAGCTATATGCTGCTTATCTGTTGCATATGATGCGACTGGATTAGGGTAGTCGTACGGCTTTGTTGGCTTTCGTCAAGGGTCGTGCGGGTGGGTTTAATTCAGTCAAGAAATGTACGGGTTGAACTTGACTAGCGGGCTATGGTTTGTTGGCTTTCGTCAAGGTCATAGCACGTTAGGGGCAAAATATTATCGGGAATTTCAAGTGTTGAAATTTGCAATGAGATTGCATACCTTCTATGAGATATTTGGGTCCCGATACCCACTGCGAGTAATTGTTACTCCCGGGAGAGTTTTATACAGGACAATTAGCCGATCAAGTAGATGTCTAGAAAGGTGTCAACGGGGTTACGCCTCTGGGAAAACGAGGTTTACTTAATTAGGTCCGTGCGAAAGCACGGGGAACCTCCCTCAAAGTACCGACACCGGCCTGGCTGAAAGATTGGCGAAGTTGTAGGGTATAATTAATCTCGGCTAGTCTTTCCTTTTAGAGTTTGAAGGAAGATTTGATAAAAACAGTGGGATCCATCCTGATTAGATAAAATAATAACCAATCTGATCTTGCAAGAGCATACGCTAAAGTGTTTTCTTCTCTCTCTCTCCAGGTAGCGACCATAGCATGCCTTAATCAAGATAATAATATGGATGTATTGACCGAACCCGCATGTTATACTGTACTGGGGAACGTTGGTTCCGTTCTTTCTTATAAGAGTTATAGGACTGAACAGGATATAAGGGAATACCAGGATTCCCATGCCACCCGAATGAAGAAAGTACATGTTGATGCATTTTCTTCGGGTGTGTTCGTTACAGAGAACTGTTTCTCCATTTGCTCTGCGTCCTGGGTATTAGATACCGGGTCAGGATCCCATATATGTAATCAGTTACATGGGCTTAGGAAAGGTAGAGAACTTGGAGAAGGTGATAAAGACATAAGTGTTAGAAATGGTGCAATTGTTGCAGCTAAAACCGTCGGGGAATATCACCTTGTATTGCCAACTGGTAATACATTGATTTTGAATGAATGCTATTTCATGCCGAACCTGATATGCAACATTATATCGGTTTCTTTGTTGAGTAAAGAAGAATATAATTTTATATTACAGGATAATGTTATGAACATTTTCCTTAACCAAAAGTTGGTTGGATCAGGCACGCTGTGCAATGGCATTTATGTTCTAAATCAATCAACTGTTCTGAGCATAACAAACACACACAAGAGGAAGAGTTCAGAACTGAACGAATCCTTCTTGTGGCATTGTAGACTGGGTCACATCAATGCGACACGACCAGCTAAGTTACATAAGGATGGATATTTGAAACCGTTCGAATTTTCATCTTATGACACTTGCCAGTCATGTCTCAAAGGCAAGATGACAAAAACTCCGTTTACGGGACACGGAGAAAGAGTTACCGAACTCTTGTGACTGATACATAGTGATGTATGCGGTCCCATGTCTACACATGCCAGGGATGGTTCTTCGTACTTCATTACATTCACTGACGATCTCTCAAGATACGGACATGTGTTCTTGATAAGACACAAGTCTGAAGCTTTTAAGAAATTTAGAGAATATAAACAAGAAGTCAAGAACCAAACCGGAAAAAGTATTAAAATCATACGATCTGATCGAGGAGGTGAATACTTGAGCAATGAATTCCTGGACTTCCTAAAAGAGAATGGGATTCTCTCTCAGCTGACTCCTCCATATACACCACAGCACAACGGTGTATCAGAATGGAGGAACCGCACCCTATTAGATATGATGCGCTCTATGATGAGCACAGCTGAATTGCCTATTTCCTTCTGGGGGTATGCGCTAGAGACAGCCATACATCTATTGAATATGGCCCCCACCAAATCTGTGCCTACCACTCCATATGAGATATGGAAAGGGAAGAGACCATGTCTTAACTATATAATGATATGGGGTTGTCCAGACTATGTCAAATGACAAAATCCGGACAAACTCGAGGCACGGTCTGTTCTATGCAAATTTGTAGGATATCCTAAGAATTCACAAGGGTATATCTTCTACCACACTGAGGAACAAAGGGTGTTTGTTTCTCGGCATGCCACCTTTTTAGAAAAGGAATTTCTTGCAAAAGAGATTAGTGGTCATGGGGTAGAACTGGAAGAGGTTCCAGCTACAAAGGCTGCAACAGAAGATTTGGTAGAACCAGAGGATTCGGTAGTTCCCAACGAACTTTAGCCTCTCCGCCGATCTAGTAGGGTTCCTCACCCACCTGAGAGATACTACGGTTTTCTCATGGATGGTGGGAGCGAGGATTGTATCATGGTTGATGATGACCCAACTAGCTTCGAGCAGGCCATCACGAGTGGGGACTCAGTGAAATGGCTGGATGCAATGCGGTCTGAGATGGAATCCATGTACACCAACAAAGTATGGACTTTGGAAGTTGCTCTTGAAGGGGTAAAACCCATTGGGAGCAAGTGGATCTTCAAGAATAAACTTGGTGTAGATGGGAAAGTGGAGACTTTCAAAGCTAGACTTGTTGCAAAGGGTTTTCGTCAAAGACCAGGTGTGGACTATGACGAAACCTTTTCTTCAGTGGCTATGCTTAAATCCATCCGGATCATGCTTGCCATCGCTGCATATCATGACTACGAAATCTGGCAAATGGATGCTAAGACCGCCTTTCTAAACGGTGATCTAGAAGAGTGCGTGTACATGACTCAGCCAGAGGGCTTCGTAGATAGTGGGAGCAGCAGGAAGGTGTGCAAGCTGCTTAAATCCATTTATGGATTAAAGCAATCATCGCGGAGTTGGAACATCTGCTTTGATGTCGTTATCAAAGAGTTTGATTTCGTCAAAAATGTAGATGAACCTTGTATCTACAAGAAGGTGGCAGAGAGTAAGGTTGTCTTCCTCGTATTGTACGTCGACGACATACTCTTGATAGGAAATGACATTCCTATGCTGCAATCGGTCAAGCTCTTCTTATCACAAAGATTCTCAATGAAATATCTTGGTGATGCCTCCTGCATATTGGGAATTATGATCTATAGAGATAGATCTAAAAGGATATTGGGATTGTCCCAATCCAGGTACATTGACACCATAATAAAGAGGTTTAGTATGGAAGAGTCCAAACGTGGGTTTTTACCCACGATCTCAGGGCTCACTCTCTCCAAAGAGATGTCTCCCAAGACTGATTTGGAGAGAGCTCGCATGCAAGGGATACCCTATGCTTCGGCTGTAGGCTCTATCATGTACGCGATGCTATGTACCAGACCCGATATAGCATACTCACTAAGTGTAGTGAGTAGGTATCAAGCTGATCCTGGAGAGAGTCACTGGACAGCTGTGAAGAGCATTCTCAAGTACTTGCGAAGGACTAAAGAGATGCTCTTGGTGTATGGTAACGGAGAACTCCAAGTGGAGTCCTTTACCGATTCGAGCTTCCAGAGTGATAAGGACGACTCTAATTCGCAGTCGGGATTTGTCTTTACCCTTTACGGAGGGACGGTTAGCTGGAAGAGTTCCAAGCAGGAAACCGTGGCAGACTCGACGATGGAGGCTGAATACATCGCTGCCAACGATGCTGCCAAAGAGGCTGTCTGGATCAAGAAGTTCATTACTGAACTTGGAGTGGTTCCATCCATTGAGCATCCAATACCTTTGTATTGCGATAACAATGGAGCGGTGGCTTTGGCCAAGGAACCCAGGTCCCATCAGCGATCCAGGCATATTCTGAGGCGGTATCACCTGATCCGGGAGATAGTTGATCACCGGGAGATCGAGATCAGGAGGGTTGACACGAAGAACAACACTGCGGATCCACTCGCGAAGGCCATTCCCCAGATACAGTTTAAGAGACTCTTCGGGATGCTTGGTATGCGATACTACAGCAGCTGGCCCTAGTGCAAGTGGGAGATTGTTAGTTGTATGTATGCCCTAGAGGCCAGTATTGTACAGATGATGTATATTATATTGGATGCTTGGACATATATAGAGAGGACTTTCTTACTCGACATGATAGTATGCTATCAGGTTGCACTTTACTTTAACATGTAAACTTGTCTCTTTATACTGTTTTATAGTTACATGTTGGTAAAGCCCTTAGGATGAGTACTTGACTACCTGGACTATGGTGCGAATCATACTAGTGGGGACATGGTAGTCCATAAGTACATCCTTCAAGGTCCTTAGTCGTGGGTGTATCGAGACGGGGCATCGATATACCAGTGTAGACTAGCGTATACGCCTCTCGACCCATAAGATGGGCGGTGGATGATCCCATATCCATTGGTGTTTGACATCAGAGATGGTATACGGGTGCTCAGTAATGACTGGGTACACTGGACGGACTCGCTGAGAACTCCCAGATGGTATTATACCTCACGTCAGATGGCAGTTCTCTAGTGACACTTATGCAGGTTAGTCTGTAGACCCGAGATCGTCATAGAGTCTTGTGTGATTCCCACTGTGATTTGATTTCCACCTTACCACATCCATGAGGGCGTGCAAAATGGTGGTTTTGGGTACAGTCCCGAGTCACATGGAGGCAATGAGCGATAGGAGGGGTTTCGTCTCTCCCGGTATATGGGGTTGATGTTGCGCTGTGCTCGATTGGCCATAACAGGGAAGTCCCTGGCCAGGGCTGATTAGAGATTTACTGGTAAGTGTTACCAGTAGTTTCTCAACCCGTTATGAGCCTCACATCAGCACGACTTATCGGTTATTGAGGTCTGACGTTTACCACCCCTAGACTTGATATGCGACATATCAGACGAGGAGACCGGACTGTACGGGAAGTGTTACCGGCAGGCTTTTACAAGAGTTGGAGCGGGCTTGCTTGCTGATCTTCTGATCGCTCAATACCCGGGTAGCCGTTACGTCCAGCTAGTACCGCTGACGGCTTGTGGGTGCTTGATATGATCATCACCTACTGCCGGCGTATTGACGAGTCTTTAGAGTCCTACATAGAGCTTTTACTGGCTCAGGCAAAACGAAATAGGAGCACGTATGTGATATGTGCAGGACCGAGAATAATGCATGTATGTGATACCGTATTCTATTCTCGCGACTTTATGTATCAGTCGGTTATATATGATATAGCCGGGTTATCGAATCAAGTGTTGATTCGATAAGTCGATACATTGGATGTTAGTCGGTTATATGTGATATGACTGGATTATTAAGTCAAGTGTTGATTTAATAATTTATTGTATAATTGTATATTTGATATACTAGTTTACATTAACTAACACTTGTTCACTTTAGGTATTTTCTCATATGCACACTTGAATATATATATGTGATATATATATTAAAAGTGTTTTCTTTTGTATCATGGTTGATGATACACTAAACATGGGTGTGTAAGACATACACCATACTATATTAGATGGTGGTTAATATTTATTTAAGGTAATTACAAATTAGTGGTGCTTAGGTCATAAGCATGAAGCTTGTAGAAGCTTGTGGATGTTTTGACAAAGTCCACTAAATTTGTTTTACTTTAGATTTTTATTAACCTAACCATTTTGAATTAGCTATGATTATGTCTCTACATGAGTTAGTATATGATACTCACTCACCATGGTTAGCTTTCTCACTTGATCATTATCCTCATCTCTTTCTTTTGTTCATCTTCTTCTTCTTTGTTCAAGAGAAAAAGCTTGCTAGGGTTTGATCCAAAGTGAGAAAGATTGTGAGAAATAAAATTCTAAAGAGAACCCACTTCCTATTTCTCCATCCTCTACTAGACTAGCACTTTAGTTTAGGGTGTTTGCTTCACTGATTCTTAAGTTAGTGAAGTAGAAGCTTGAGTTGGCATCCCCTCGACGTAGATCATCTTCGGCCTCGAAGACTTCAAGCAAGGACGCGTCTTTCGCCTCGTGAAGCCATGCAAGGGTCCGGGAGAACCACGATCGCAGCGAATGGACTTCAACAAGGAGCTAAAGAAGCGAAGGACCGATCTACAAAGATTGTATATCGTATTCACTTAGTCGTAAACGTAGTTTACTATCATATGAAACCCTAATTTTCTAGCAACGATCTTGCTTAGGGTTATTCGGCACGGCTAAAATTTTAAACGGGCATGCTTGATGCATTGTAGAACCTTATTAGAGTGCCTAGTAACCCTACAAATCAAGCATGGTATAACAAACTAGGGTGTTACACATATGATTACTACATGCACAATCTGTTAGATATAGTGCGCTAGAGGCAATTATTATTGTACTTGGACCTATATATACAAAATAGTCTTTCCCTATATGATAGTATATGTTCACTGCCGGAGACAGAGACAAACTAGGATAGATCCTCTTGCCTGTATCTAGGGGAAGATGCTATTTGGATTTATCCGTCCACCTCTTCGAAAATACCAAGTTGATTTATGGCACCATATATCAGAGGTTTGGACAGATGCGACCGTTGTAGAAGATTATATCAGATTCCTCCTCATTTTATGAGAGGTTTTTGATTGTGGGGATGCTCTTCCCTGCAGGTGCAAGCCCCTGCAGTTAATTACGTTACCGCATTGCGATAACCACTTTCTCCTTCTCCAGCAATTCACTTCGTGTCGTGTGTGTGTTTGTTTTTTTTGGTTTCCCGTGGATTGTATACGCAGACTAGTTTATGTCGTCGCCCATAGGACGCAGATCAATCCAAATCCGTATAATTTAGATTTGGGTTTAGGTTTATTTAAGGACCATTAATCTAGTTTGAGATTAAGATCGACTTAAAACATATTAGCATTTGGACCTAACTATTTTAGTTTAAAGATATCACAATCCATTATCGCCATGTTTGAGGCAAAATTTTAGTTTAGGGATATTTCGGTCCATTATTCCCATTTTGGGGACAAATGTTAGTTTAAGGACGTTTCGGTCCAACATTCCATTTTGGGGACGAATGCTAGTTTAAGAACATTTCGGTCCAACATTCCCATCTTGGGGATGAAAGTTAGTTTAAGGACATTTCGGTCCAACATTCATCTTGCGCGCACGTGTATTTGTTATGTGGCGGAGTGAACGATGGTTACATGGAATGCGTCCAATTTAGGAAGCGATCTGATTTGAGGTGTGCACGTCAATTTAGAAGTGCGTCAATGTATGATGAATGGAGTTATTGGTTATCGGGACCCGCCACCTCTCTGAAGACGTTGAGGAATTACAACGACATATATCAGAGGTGTGGAAAGATATACCCTTGAACCAAATCCCGTATTTGAAGGAAAGGGTTTGTGGTGGTCCTAAGAACCATTAGTCATATTTGAGACTATGATTACTTTAGGAGATACGAGATGAATATTATTTTGGATATTATCAATGAGAGATCATTAGTCATGTTTGAGACTAAGATCAGTTTAACAATATTTTTAGGATCATTTTTACTTAAGATCCAGCAAAAGAACATTTGGGCTCAACTGCAAGAAAACTTTAGAGTCTTAGCCAATTTGGACTTAGTCTTCTTATTGTTTTTCTTTTTCATTGAAAATTGCTAAGCACTTATTTGGGCTCTATTTGTTCTGCCCTTTTCTTTTTATGTAAAAGTGCTAAGCACTTATTTGAACTCTAATGCTCACATGTATGTCATGTGAAGCATTCAGTCATGGGCGCTGCCCAATGAATGTTAAACACTTTAGTCCTTTTGACTCAATATGAAGTGCTAAGCTCTTCCTATGGCGTCCACGTGAGGTGCATGTACGGCGTAGGGTGGTGCCCAATTATTGCTAAGCATTTAGTTGTTTTGGCTGTATATGGAGTGCTAAGAACTTTTTATATAGCGCCTACGTGAGGAGCATGTGAGGCGCTGGGCGCTGCCCAATCATTGCTAAGCACTTAGCTGTCTTCGGCTGTATATGGAGTGCTGAGCATTTTTATTCAGCGCCCACGTGTGTTTCACGTGAGGCGCTGGCCTTCTATTTTGGTCGTCCGCTTATTTTTCACGTGAGGCGCTAGGCGCTGTTAAAAAGGAACCCACATTGGAAGCACGTGAGGTGCTAGTCTTTTTTATATGGAGATTTATCTGTTGATGTTTTCTGAGAGGTTAAACCTCTGTCAATGGTATTTTGACCATTAACGCTCGCCAAAATCACTATTTTTTTAGGATCTCGGGTTGAGTTTTTAAAGAACTAAGTTCTTGATTTGAAGGAACTGAGTTCCTGGTGTATTATGGACTCCATCTTCTTTCTCATTAAATTTGTTCTTCCCTGAATTTTTTATTCTCAAGAACAAAATCTTCTCGATGAGAATTAAATTCTCAACTTATGGGAGACTTTTCTTGTGGATCTCAGATCTAGAGAAAGAACTAAGTTCTTTTAAAAGGGTTAAACCCATAGATGTGATATGATATGTAAAGGAGATATTTTGATCTCTTTTCTTTACCTAGGGTTTTGAGAAGGAAGATCTTCTTCTTTGAGAATTGAATTCTCTGTTCTTTTTTAGAGCTTACTGTATTTTTTCAGAAGCTTATAGGGGTCTCCTTCTATCTGTGGTCTCTCCCTCCTTCTGTGTGTGTGAGACTTGAAGTCTTAGGTCCTTTATATAGTGGAGGAAAATTGTTAATTAGTTTTTAGAAAATCTCTTATTGGGAGATTCTAATTGATTTAATTGAACCCAAAATTGATTTAGGGAATTTTACCCACCATTGGATTTTTGATCCAAGAACAACTGTTTTACAGAATATGTTATTCTTGTTTTTAACAAGATTGGGAAAATATTTTCCCATATATAGAATTTATTCTGTCAAGTGGTGATTTTTAATCACCATTGGATTTTTAATCCAAGGGTTCTCTGTTTTACAGAATTTGTTTAGAAAGATTGAGGGAATATATTCCCAAAATAGAATCTTATTCTATTATTGGATCATTGATCCAACCGAGAGTATCTTTCCTATTTAGAAAGATTTGGGAGATATTTTCTCCTAATAGAATTTGATTCTATATTTTAATGATTTATCATCTCCGTTGGATCTTTGATCTAACGGCTCTATTTAACAGAGAGTAGCGTAGAATTTAATTCTACTTGGGCGCCGGCGCTCACGTGTTGTGCACGTGGGCGCCACTTAAGAATTTAATTCTAATGATAGGTATTCCCGTGCTTTGCACATCGGCGTCCGCGTGATGAGCACGTGCGGCGTCATATAAGAATTTAATTCTTACTCAGAAAGTGCTTCTGTGCTTTGCATATTGGCGTCCGCGTGAGGGACACGTGCGGCGCCATATAAGAATTTAATTTTTACTCAGAAACGTTTCTATACTTTGCACATTGGCGCTGGCCCTCGTGAGAAGCACGTGGGGCGCTGCCCCATTAAATTTCAACAGATCTTTGCTCTCTTGATATGTTTAAATATTAGGGGAACAGTATGCTATCTAGTTTGTCTATATCATTCATGTGTATATATTTTACTTTTTCTTACATAACGCTAATGCATACTGATAAAGACCATAGGATCTTTGCTTGACTTCCAGGATTATGATAGGGATCATACTAATGGGTCCTGGATAGTCCATAAGCATATCCTTAAATGTTCCTAGTCGTGGGAATATCTAGACTGGGCATAAGTACTCCAAAGTAGACCAGTGTATATATTTCTTGACCTCGAATGGATATGGTTGGTCCCACAGCCATTGGTGTTTGACATCAAAGATTGTATACAGGTGCTCATTGGAGAATAAGTTCCTTAAACAGACTTGCCGAGAACTCTTAGATGGTATTATACCTAATGTCGGATAGCAGTTCTCTGATGACAAGAGTACAGGATAGTCTTTTGGCGTAAGATAGTCATAGTGTCTTTTGTGTGTTCCCACTGTACTTTGATTACTACCTAACCACGGCTTTAAAGAGCCGTACATACAAGTTTTAGTTGGGTACAGTCCTGAAGCACATGGAGGCAGTGAGTGATCGAAGAGATTCATCTCTCCCAATATAAGGAGTTGATGTTGTATTGTGAATGATTGCTATAACCATAAGTCCCTGGCCAGAACGGTTGAGATAAACCGATAAGTGTTATCAGTTGTATCTCAGGTGGTTATGAGTTTGATATCAGCGTGACTTATTGAATTATTGGGGGTTTGACAGTATCCACCCCCCAGACTCGGTATGCAACATTCTCTGACAAAAAGACCGGTATGTATGGTGATTGTCACGAATAGGCTCTGTTGGGTTCGGATGAGTTTGCTTGTCGACCTTTCTTTTGATATATACCTGGGTAGCCGTTACGTACAGCTAGCGCTGTTGACGTGCTTGTGGGTTATGGATGTGATCTAGTAACTCACTGCTAGTGTATTGTTGAGTCTTCAGGGTTCCACACAAAGGGATTAATCGGACGTTTGGTAATACCATAGTCACATAATTCGCGAATAATTCGGCGAATTCGCGAATAATTCACGAATTTTTGATCGGCCGATTAATTCTCCGACTTAATTGCCACTAGCGAACGCTTCGAATAATTCACGAATTATTCGTGAATAATTCAAATAAACAGCGAATAATTCGCAATATCAAAACCCAGCGCCTCATATATTAATTTCTTGCTCGAAATCCTTCCCGAATACTTGCCGAATTTTTTCCGAATACCTGTTGATTATTTCCGAATAGTTCACCGAATCCGAATTTTCGACCTCGCCGAATAATTCCCGAATGGCAAATTTGTCACTATGGATAATACTAGCCGGTTTATTATAAAGCAAGATTATTAAATCAAGTATTGATTTAATAATATATGTGTGTGTGTGTGTGTTGATATATATATTCTAGTATTATGCACTCTCATTTTCTCTCTCATTTGTTATTCGTATATGATACAAATAATTTTATATGTATGTGATACATATATAAATACATGTATATGATACATGTACACATCTAGAACGGACACCTCATTTCTTTTTATTAATTAAGAAATGAGGCATGGTTAGAGAGGTATCAGTTGCAGAGTATGGGTTTTATTTTATTCAAAATATTTCCTATCCAACCATGATTGCCTCTCTTGACTTGGTCTCAATTTCTTCATGCAATTTCTCTCTCCTCAATTTTCCTTTGCAGAGAAAAGAGAGAAAAAGAGGGAGTGTCTACTATATCTTCTTCCTTTCATTATTTAGTAAATTGTGAGAGCAAGTTGCTTCACAAAAGTTTTCTTTTGGTGAAGTTGAAGCTTGGGTTGGGTTTCGCTCGAAGTGGATCATATTCGGCGAGGAGGTCTGCAAATAAGCTCGTTTCGACGCTCTAAGAGTCTAGCTAGGGTCTTCAACTTAAGTGTGGACATGCATTAAAGGTTGTAACCCCTCTAAACTCTTAGTTTAGCTCTATTGATTATGTACAACTATTAGTGTTTAGATGATTTTGGGATTTGTGTTTAGTGCTATGCTCTTGAAATTTTTGTTCGGCATTCCGCCGCAGTCCGCAAGTGTTACGACCCTAGCATGGTATCAGAGCCGATCCACTCACTGGTACTTGTTTCTTTAGCTAAAAGAATTTAGAAACCCAAATTTTAAAAAAAAAATGTTTTTAAAATCAGTCCAAAACCACTCATTTTTGCATGTTCTCGATCCCGGGGGTTCTCGTTTTGGAACGAGAACTACGCAGGGGATCGATGGAGACCCCGAGTGTCTTAAGGGGGCCTTAGGTTAGTCCCCTAACCCAAGAGCACCAATAGGTTCTCTCGTGTCTGCCCCCTCAACCATAGACCACCTATCGGTGGTCTTGGGTTAGGGAGGCCCCAAGCCTCTTAAGGAGATCTAGGGTCGATCCCGAGCGTCCCATCAGGCTCTCAGGCTCATTTCGAGTCTTCCAGAACTCGAATTTTGCAAAAACAGATAGGTTTTTGGGTGTCGGGATGCGTGTCGGATTTCGATTCTTTGAAATTTGACTCATTTAACCTCGTGGGTTAAAATTCTTAGCTATTGGTTTCAAATTAACTCTATGAAGTGTTCGATCAAGTTGGTTTGAATGCAGATGAGGATATGTGTTGGTAAACGTAGCCTAATTGATGTGTGATCAATTTGATTAGGTTGCACATCTTTTATGTGTTGAATGGTGTGTTTGGTTTGGTTCGGATTGTCATGAGTATAGCCCCTCGTGTGATTCGAATGTATACATATATTTTATGTAATTCATTTATTCTGTAGATTGCCAAATGTATTATTCTTTTATTAGGCTGCAGTCAGGTTGAAACCGATGAGTCCTATTGTATGTATATGATACAGGTTGCCTTGAGGAGGAGTGCTCGAGCCGCTGGGTTCTAGAATGCACTAAGTGGCCATATCAAGGAGTTAAGACCGGGTCATCTCGTTCTAAATTGGCAGTTTGCTCACTGTACTTGTAGGGGTTTATGTTTTAGGTTTTCCCCACGGAGGAGTACTTGAGTCGCTGGGTTCTAGATTGTGTTGGGTGGCCCCCTCAAGGAGTTGAGGCCGGGTCGCCTCGCTTCTAGGATTGACGGGTGGCTCACCGCACTTTTAGGGGGAATGATTTGCTTATGTACGGGCTATTCACATGATCGTGGAATGTCGCGTTTCGTTTACGGCTCAAACGAAACGCGAAATTCCTAGGATATCTGACTATTCCATTTTCTGTAATGTTTACCGCATGCTTGTGTTGTGTATATGTAAATATATATATAAGTGTTTCTATATCTTTTTTATTCGCACAATCCCTGCGTCCGCTCTGCCGTAAGTTAATTAACCTTACGATGAAGACCCGATGCCCCGTGGCGAATGCGAATGGCATATAAAAATATTCTATTTTCTTTTTCCTATCTTGTTTTTCTGGTGTGATAAAAGTTAAATAATGGGACAACATTATCAATTTTAATATCAAAGACATGGCAAGAAAGTATATCAGTTTTCGTATCAGTTAATGACTCAAGTATGCTTGAGACGGTTCATAAGTCTTCTCTAATAAAGTATATGTTCTCTGTGTATAAGAGACGGCTCACGGATATATTGAGCCGGCTCGATATGATATTGAGACGGCTCAATCCAAATTGAGACGGCTCAACAATCACTAGAATGTTATATTTTCTCTCTGGGTTTAACAGATGGCTCACTGTAAGGTTGAGACGGCTCAAAAACTGTTCATTCAGACAATCAGGTTAGGTTTCAAATATTTGCACGTTTACAATACCGTATTGGTTTACTTTCATTTCTAAGTGTTCATAATATGTGTTATGTATATCTACAACATATAAAGGTTGTCATTATCATGGAGAACAATAAGTAAGCATATATTTAAACAAGAATAAATCTATGTTAAACAATCTATCTGTAACTAAAGTTATGCATTTAAAACCATATTTCATTGTGTATTTCAACGAGACAAGAACAATGATTTTGTGGATGAGACAAGACAAAAGAAAGGGGTAGAGTTGAAGAGATGAAGGGGGAGATCGAGGAGATGATGGGAAGAGGATTTATTCGTGGTGTGGTACGGTATAAAACCGTACCAACGATAGATTCAAATAAGGCTTGAATGAAAACTCATCTCGGTGGAAGGAGATTTGGCGATAGTCTTTGAGAAGGATCTTCACTATGATTTGAATGATCTTTGGAGAGGAATTTTCAGAGAGAATTATGTTTTGGTGCAGTCAAAGAATGAGGGAGTAGGAAATTTTAATAGCATGAGAAATTATAGAAAATAATGGTCATTAAAAAGGAGTATGGGCAATAAAAGGATGATTAAAAGAAAAAATAATATTAAAATAGAATTTATGATGGAAATGAACAGTTATGGTTACATAAGTTATTTGGGGGGTTTTGGATGTGAAACAAATAGTCACGAGCCCAAACGACGCGCATCTTGAGTTTCTGGAACGTTTCAGGGCTGAGAGAGTGCATGAGAAGGCTCAAAATCATCTTGAGCCGGCTCATGAGAACAGAGCACAAAAATAGTTTTTCAGACAAGTTTTGAGATGGCTCAAAATACTCTTGAGCCGACTCAAAGAGACAGAATGAATCAGAAGTTTTGGCATATGAAACGAAGAGTCTCTAACCAAAAAGAACTCATTCTCATAGGCTGAGCATGAGTAGGGCCCATCAGGCCGCCCGAACCCGTTCTAAGACCACCTCGATCGGTCCTAACTCGAGAGTTGGTCTTGAGTCTTGACCCCTAGGCTCGTGTCGATGTTGGAGGTCCAAAAACATATATCATTTCTTTTCTAAAATTTTGTAACTCCGTGTATCACTCATGAAAGTTCCAGGGCTCGGAAACATCAAAAACGAATATGAAATAAAAGAATTGAGATGCAAGGATTCGAACATACGGATTGTGAGACAGCAGTGTAAAAACTTAACCAATGGGCTACAAACTGATTCACGCATATATTCAACAAGTATTAAATATATGCCGGATTTCCAAAGGAAAGCAATGTTTTATTAAAGAAAGATGATACGAAGGCATAGGAATTTTGGGGTCGTTACAGTATTCGTGCTGCGTTTGTTGGCCTTCGTCAAGGTGTATTGTTCGGTAGTTAAGTGATTCTCATTTGCCTTATACAATGAGATTGGTTAGGACAGTCGCAGGACTCTGTTGGCCTTCGTAAAGTGCATGTGCGGGTTGGTCTAAATTAATCACGAAATGACGAGTGGAATTTGACTAGCAACTTATGGTTTGTTGGCCTTTGTCAAGGTCATAAGCTGTTTGGGGTAAAAGCTATATCGGGGGTTTCAATTGTTGAAACTTGTAATGTGATTGCATACCTTCTATGTGATAGTTGGATCCCGATTCCTACTATGAGTAATAGTTACTCCTGGGAGATTTTCACTTCACAATTAGCTGACTCATTACGTGTCTAGAAAGGTGTTTATGGGGTTATGCCTCTAAGGAAACAGGGTTATTTAATTAGGTCTGTGCAAAAGCGCGGGGAGCCTCCCTCGAAGTACTTGCACTGGCTTGGCCAACCGGTTAGCATACTTGTGGGGTGTACATAATGCTGGCTAGTTCTCCTTTTAGGGTTTGAAGAAGAATTTGACGAAATAGTGGGAGCAATCCTAATTAGATAAACTAATTAACCAATCTAATCTTATAAGAGCGCACACTGAATGTTTTTTTCTTTCTCTCCAGGCAGCGACCATAACATGACTTAAGTTACTACTAGAAAAGAATAAATTAACCGGAACGAATTATAAAGACTGGTTGAGGAATGTCACCATTGCCCTTACATATGATAAGGTCGCATATGTTCTCACCGCTACTGCCCCCTACTCCCCACTCCAGATTCCTCGGTTGCGGATATTGAAATTCGCAAAACGTGGGATCAATATTGTGCGAAAATAAAATGCCTTGTGCTGGCCTCAATGAACAATGAGTTGCAGATGCAGCACGAGAAGATGGATATACAATCCATCTTTCTCTACGGCAAAGATTTGTATGGAGAGAAATCTCGCATTGCAAGATACGAGACCTCGAAAATATTATTTCAATTGAGGATGGCTGCCAAATCATCTGTCGAGGACCATGCCCTGAAGATGATTAGTCTTATAGAAGAGCTCGCAGATATGGAATGTATGCTAGACAATGAATTATATGTTGATGTAGTCCTTTCCCTCCACCTATGCTCAATTCATATTGAACTTTAATATGAAAAAGTGGAATGTGGACTTCCAGAGCTCCTTAATATGTTGAGAGTGCCGAGAAAAAGGATAAGGTACTTTTTCTGCTTTTTGGGAAATCTTCTTCTTATATGTCCAAAGCTAAGGCTAACGAAAAGAAGAAGAACCCCACTAAGCTTAAAGGAGGTGTTAAAAAGGTGAAAGGAGGGGACAAGACTGGGGCTGGAGAAGGAGGAAAAGGAGAATGCTTCTATTGTCATAAGAAAGGACACTAGAGGAGGAGTTGCAAAGCTTATCTTGATACCCTCAAGGACAAGAAGCATGGTGATACTTCAACTTCAGGTGTGTTTGTAATCGAAAACCGTTTTTCAGTAAACTCTACTTCCTGGATATTCGATATCGGTACAAGATCTCATATCTGTAATTGTCTACAGTTAATGAGAAGCAGTAGGATGCTTGAAAAAAAGGAGATATGACCCTCAGAGTTGGAAACGGCATAAATGTTGATGCGGTTGCTTGGGGAATATCACCTTGGATTGCCTAACGGCAAAATTTGGATTTTGCAAAACTGTTATTATGTACCACTACGCTATGTAATATTATATCAATTTCCTTATTAAATAAAGAAAGATATAATTTTGCGTTGGAAAGTAATGTTATGAATATTCATCTTAAATAAGAGTTGATTGGGTCTGGCACACTAAATAACGGTATATACATTTTAAATCTACATACGGTTTTTAATATACAGAATACCCACAAAAGAAAAAATTCAAAAATGAATGAAGATTTCTTGTGGCGTTATAGACTTGGTCATATCAATGAGACCAGACTGACCAAGTTACATAAAAATGGATATTTGGATCTGTTCGAATATGAATCTTATGCAACTTGTCAGTCATGTATCAAAGGTAAGATGGCTAAAAACTCCGTTTACTGGACACGGAGAAAGAGTTGCTGAACTCTTGGGACTCATACATAGTGATATATGTGGTCCAATGTCTACACATGTAAGAAGTGGGGACTCCTATTGCATTACTTTCACCGATGATTTCTCAAGGTATGGACACGTATTCTTGATGAAGCATAAGTCTGAGGCCTTTAAGAAATTCAAAAAATATAAGAATGAAGTGGAGAACCAAACGGGCAAAAGTATTAAAATAATTCGATCTAATTGAGGAGAAGAATACTTAAGCACTGAGTTCCTTGAGTGCCTAAAAGAGAATGGGATTCTCTCTCAGCTTACTCCTCTGTATACACAACAGCACAACGGTGTATCGGAGAGAAGAAATCACACCCTATTAGATATGCATTCTATGATGAGTAGTGATGAGTTACCTCTTTCCTTCTGAGACTATGCGCTTGAGTCAACAGCATACGTATTGAATAAGGTTCCGACCAAGTCTGTGCCAACCACTCCATATAAGATGTGGACTTGAAAGAGACCTTGTATTAAGTTTGTTAATATATATGGTTGTCCTGCTTATATAAAGAAGCTGAATCCGGACAAACTCAAGGCACGGTCAGTTTTATGCAAGTTTGTGGGATATCCTAAAAATTCACGAGGATATCTATGCTACCACATTGAGAAACAAAAGGTGTTTATTTCTCGACACACCACCTTTTTAGAAAAGGGATTTTTTACAAAAGAAATTAGTGGGAGTACGTTAGAATTGGAAGAAATTCAAGAACCACAAACTGCCACTGAAGACCTGGTCAAACCTGATGTTTCAATAGAGCCCGATGAATCTCAGCCACTCCGAAGATCTAGTAGGTGTCCTTACCCATCCGAGAGATACTATGGTTTTCTCATATACTGTGATAAGGAGGATTTCACCATGGAAGACGATGACCCTCCTATTTTTCTATAGACCATAACGAGCAGAGACTCAGTAAAATGGCTGGATGCTATGAGATCCGAGATAGAATCCATGTACACCAACAATGTATGGACTTTGAAGGTTGAACCTGAAGGGGTAAAACCCATTGTAATCAAATGGATTTTCAAGAAGAAGATCAGTGCAGATGGAAAGTTTGAGACCTTCAAAGCTATACTTGTAGCAAAAGGATTTCGTTAGAGACCGGGTTGGACTGTGATGAAACCTTTTCTTCAGTGGCTATGCTTAAGTCTATCTGGATCGTACTTGCCATTGTTGCCTTCCATGACTATGAAATCTAGCAAAGGGATGTCAAAACCGTATTTCTAAATAGTGAATTAGAAGAGAGCGTGTATATGGCTCAGCCAAAGGGTTTCATAGACAGTGGGAGCAGCGGAAAAGTGTGCAAGCTACATAAATCCATTTATGGATTAAAGCAAGCATCGCGGTGTTGGAACAACTAATTTGATATGGCAGTTAAAGAGTTTGACTTCATCGAAAATATAGATAAACCATGCATTTATAAAAAGCTTGTAGGGAGTGATGTCACATTCCTCGTATTGTATGTAGGTGACATCCTCCTGATAAGAAATGATATTCCTATACTACAATCAGTCAAACTTTTCTTATCATAAAATTTCTTTACGAAAGACCTGGGTGATACTTCCTACATTCTGGGGATTAAGATCTATAGGGATAGATCAAAAGGATGTTGGGATTGTCCCAGTACAGGTACTTAAACACCATACTAAAGAGCTTTAGTATGGAAGATTCTACTCTCGGTAATTTACCCACTTGTCACGGAATCACTCTCTCTAAAGAGATATCTCCCAAGACTGATAAAGAGAGAGCTCGCATGAGTGTTATACCCTACGCTTCGGCGATGGGGACAATCATGTATGCGATGTTATATACCAGACCAATGTAACTTACATACTTAGTGTGGTAAGCAGGGATCAATTAAACCCAGAGAAGAAGCATTGGACAACTGTGAAGAACATTCTTAAGTACTTACAAAGGACTAAAGATATGTTTTTGGTGTATGGTAATAGAGACCTACAGATGGAGAGCTTTACCGATTCAAGCTTTCAAATGGCATTGATGACAACAAGTCTATCTCGGCTTATGTGTTTACCCTCTATGAAGGGACGGTCTATTAGAAGAGTTCCAAACAAGACACCATTGCAGACTTGATGATGGAGGCTGAGTACATCGCCGCCAACGATACTGCTAAAGAAGTTGTCTAGATGTGGAAGTTCTTCTCAGAGCTTGGTATTGTTCTAACCATTATCGATTCAATACCCTTGTATTATGATAACAATGGCGCTATGGAATTATCAAAGAAAACCTGGTCCTATCAGCTCCAGACACATTCTAAGGCTGTATCACTTGATCCAGGAGATAGTTGATTACCGCGAGATCGAGATTCGGAGAGTAGACATAAAGCGCAACACAGCGGATCCATTCACCAAGGTTGTTTAGTGTCGGAAACGAGGAACTAAGGCATGGGGAGAGCATCCAGCTTGATTACGGGGGCAGATGCTATATAGAACATATCTTTCCACTTCTCCGAAGATACCATGTTGATTTATGGCACCATATATCAAAGGTTTTGATGAATGTGACCGTTGTAGCAGACTTATCAGATTCCCTCTCATATGTGAGGTTTTTTATTTATTGTGTGGACGTTTTATCAAGCAGGCGCAAGCCCCTGTAGTTAATTACGATATCATAAAGCGATAACAACTTTCTCCTTCTCCATGGATATCACTTCGTGCCGTGCTATGTATATTGTTTATTTTAGGTTTCTCTTAGATTGTAAATAAAGACTAATATGTCATATTAGTCTAAATCTGTACATATCAGATTTAGATTGAACCTAGGTCATATTTTCCATCAGTTCAAGGTATATATCTAAGGATCATTATCCATATATAGGACTAAGATCAACTTAAATGATATGGTGTATAAGATCGTTAGTTGTATATGGGACAACGATCAATTTGGAAATATAATTAAGGACCGTTAATCTTGTTTCAGATTAAAATCAACTTAAACATTTTATTTTAAGGACTATTAGTCATATATGAGACTAAGATCAACATAAATATAGTGGTCATATGGGCTCTATTGATTTAAAATCAAAGAAGTTTAACTTCAAGGAACTTAGCCAATTTTAGGCTAAATGATGGGCTTTTATGTTATCAAGTAGTGCTGAGCAATCAAATATATGACGTTCACGTGTGCATCATATGAAGCGTTAAGTCGGTGATGCTCACGTAAATGACTGAGATGCTGAGTCTTCAGCCTCTGAGCGCTCACGTGTGCATCACATGAGACGCTCACTCTTAGATGCTCACGTGTACAGAATGTGAGGCGCTGCATGTTTGCTTCTTTTGAGCGCTCACATGTATATCACGTGGGACGCTCATTTTCAGGCGCTCAGGTGTACGGCACATGAAACATTAAGTCTTCTTTTTTTTTTCAGTGCTCACGTAGATGGCACATGAGACAATGTTGCTTGCCTCTCTTGGGCGCTCACGCGTATGGCACTTGAGACGCTCACTTTCAGACACCCGCATGTATGGCAAGTGAGACACTGAGTTTTTTGTTTTTTGAGCGCTCAAGAAAATTTAATCTCTATTTTATTTTTGAAACTTAAGTTTCAGAGAAGCTTAAACTTTTGTTAATGATATTTTGGCCATTAACGATCACCAAGATCAATATGCGATGATTTGGGATCAAGGGAAGGAAAGTTCTTTAAGAAATTGAAGGACTTATTCATGTAAGATCTAAGTTCTTGACATATTTTTAAAGGAACCAAGTTCATGGAGATAGAAAACTCCATCTTTCTTTCTTCTCTCCTTATATCTTGATGGTGGGCAAAACACCAAAATTCTTCCCCGGATCTTAAGTTTAAGATCAAGATCACTCTATAAGAATTAAATTCTCTTTTGTCGGGGACATATCTTATAGATCTTTGATCCAGAGAATGAACCAAGTTCTTATGATGGGTTAAACACAATTTTATAGATATGATAAGTACAAGGAGATATATTTCTCCATTATTTTTACCCGGGGTTTGGATGGATGAAGATGATCTTTAGGGAGAATTCAATTCTTGGTTTTTTGTAGAAGCTTATGGGTAGTATTCTCTTTTTTTGAGATTTAATCTCCTGGGTCCTTTATATAGGGCATGAAAAAAATCAACTGGTTTGAGAGAATCTCTCAGTTAAGAGATCTCAACTTGATTTCATAATAAAATGGTGATTTTTAATCACCGTTGGATTTTAGATCCAATGGTCCTCTGTTTAACAGAATATATTTTTCCTGATCGAAGGAAAATATTTTTCATATAGAATTTAATTCAATCCTCAGATTTGGATGGTGATTTTTTAATCACCATAGGATCTTTTAATTCAAGGGCCCTCTGTTTAACAGAATAGATCTTTATTGTTTTAGTAGGATCAAGGAAATATTTTCCCAAATAGAATTTAATTATATCAGAAGAGGCATCCACGTGCATATCACATGAGGCACTGCCCTATATGTGGCCGATAACGCTCGCATGCCTTACACGTGAGACACTGCAATATTACATGGTCTATAGCGCTCATATGCCTTGCACGCGGGTGATGATATACATATTTTTTAAGAGGAAACAAATTCCCCCCACTAGATACGCCACGTGCATATCACGTGGGGGCTCTGGTCTCAAATCTTAACCCCTGGATTCCCTCATGATTTGAGAGGAGCTCCACCTTCTTGATTGCTTTGTTGTATCCCTTTTTGTTGATTGTATCTTCCATAATTCTGATGTATGAATAAAAGATATATATATCCTTTTTATTTGCGTCTCTTTATCTTCTGATTGCCATGAAATAGCTTGGATTAGTTTATTTACTCTTTCAGGAGCATTCAGTTTACCTGGCTTATGGATAAACTCATCTTAACGCTAAACATACATAACCCCTTTTATCATAGGAGTCCGTTAAGCTTTTGGTACTAGGTTAAGTCCATCGTACCATCGCATTGGCTGATATCTTCTCGACATGCATTCTCTTAGGTTGCGACTCGAGTAGCCACGCGTCTTTCATATCTTTGATCCTTTCTGAGGATGGACATGAGATCTTCAAGTAATTTTCTTAGGTTGGAGTATCCACATTACCACCTGAAGATTCAGCGTTAGGCATCGCCATGGAGCCTTAACTTGAGGTTAGGCTCTATTTAGAGCCCAAAGGGAGTCACGACCGCGCCCTTCTGAGGTAGGATAACATCCAGTGGTCTTTTAGGCTTTATGTATATTGCCATCAAGACCCGAAGGTAGGAATAAGCCATCACTTTACTTCATTTCGACTCTTGGGTCCTTGACGACACCGCAATCGTACTTCACTGGAGTGAGTCGGATGTCCATGTAGTCTCGGCGCTATGCCATCCAGACTCAGTTATCCATTTGACGGAGCGGGGGATACACATCGCTCCTTTTCATTCATAAACTACCTACAGAAGTCAAGACTCGAACTACCTGTAGGGCAGAAAAATTTATTTTATCATTTTTATTCTTATTTTTATTCTCCGCGATGCTCTATCATTTCAGTTTTTCTTATCGTGAAAGTTGGGATCACCCAATCATTTTGGTTGTTTATTCGCAGTGCCCAATCATTTCGGCTTTTTTGTGACACCAGCTTTGGCATCAGTATCGCTGCAACTAGAATATTTCCAAGAGCGACTCATCATTTGTCGTTGCTGTTCCCCGCCGAAAACGCCGAGATGCGATAAACGTCTCGCCTGAATTTCGGGACAGATGCTAATTGGTGCTACCCGTCCACCTCTCCGAAGATGCCAAGTTGATTTATGGCACCGTGTATCGAAGGTTTAAACGGATGCGGCCGATGTAGCAGACTTCGTCAGATTCCCCCTCATTTGAGGGGGTTTTTTATTGTGGGGGCGCTCTTCCCTGCAGGCGCAAGCCCCTGTAGTTAATTACGCTACCGCGTCGCGGTAACAACTTTCTCCTTCTCCAGATGGTCACTTCGTGTCATGGGTGTTTGTTTTGTTTTTGGTTGCCCGTGGATTGTATACGAAGACTAATTTATGTTGTCGCCCGTAGGACGTGGATTAGCCCAAATCCGTATCTTCTTAGATTTGGGTTTGGGGGTTGGGTTTAAGGATACGTTAGCCTCATTTGAGACTAAGATCAACTTAAACGTTTGTTAAGGATACGTTAGTCTAATTTTATACTAAGATCAACTTAACGGGATCGTTTAGATCCAACAAAGGAGCATTTGGACTCTATTGTTTAGTTTAGGGACATTGCGGTCGATTAGTTTAAGGACATTGCGGTCCAATGTTAGTTTAAGGACATCTCGGTCCATTGTTAGTTTAAAGACATCACGGTCGAGGTTAAGGACATCATAGTCCGTGATTTTAAAGACCTCACAGTCAAGGTTAAGTACATCATAGTCCGTGAGTTTAAAGACCTCACAGTCAAGGTTAAGGACGTCATAGTTCGTGAGCTTAAGGACCCTACAGTCCGTAGAGTGTTTGGTTGTCGGGACCCGTCACCTCTTTGAAGGCATTGAAAGATTACAACGACAAATATCAGAGGAGTAAAGAGATGTACCCTCGAATCGGCGTGAGTTGGTTGAAAGATCTGTAGTCCAATTTGGGACTAAGATCTGTTAAAATATTCATGAGCAGATGGGCTCAATTAATATGAGTTGAGGACTTATGGCCAATCTTGGGCCGAGTCCAATAAATGTTTGACATTTTTATTCTGGGCTGTTGAGCCTTTATTTGGGCTAGACCCTTTTAATAATGCTGAGCATTATATCTTGACAATTTTTTGTCTTGTATTGAATGCTGAGCATTCATCAGAGCTCTGGCTTATTAAAGAACAATTTATGTTCTGTCAGCACAACACGTGGCGCACCAGGCGCTTTGCGCCAGTCAGAGAGCGCAGTGCGCTACTGCCAAGTAGCGCACATGTAAGGGACACATGTCGCGCTCAACGCTAGGCGCCAGATGACGAGCGCATGATGACAGTTTATGAGTGCTTAGCGCTAATCCATGAGCGCATTGCGCTTTCAGTTTAGTGGCGCACACGTGAGTGACACGTGGTGCGCTTGGCACTGAGCACCAGCCCATGAGCGCAGTGCGCTATTTCAGAAGTGCAAAGCGCAAGTTGTTAATTGGCGCATACGTGGTCGACACGTGGCGCATTTGGCGCAGAGCGCCAGTCCAGAGAGCGCAGAAGCGCAGTTCAGGAGCGCAAGGCGCAATTCAAGAGCACAAAGCGCATCTGATCAATTTTATGATCTGGGAACAAATTTATGTTCTTTTAAAAGAGACTTTGTCTCAAGATCTAAGAACAACAGTTCTTATTTTGCAGGAGATATTTCCAATCCCCTTATTTTGAAGAAAGGCTTTGCCATTATAGATCCATGATCTGTGAGAAGAATTATGTTCTTCTTTTATTTTATGATGAGATCTTTTGATCTCTTTGTGAAAGACTTTTTGTCTTGTAGATCTATGATCTTTTTAAAGAAATAAAATTTTCTTTTTATGAGATGATTTCATCTCTGTGTTCATCATCCTTCATCTTTATCTTGAAGAAATATCTTCTTGCAAGAGCTTGCTCTTTATCTTTGAATTTCTCAAAGTTTATGGGGGGGTTTCTCTATATAAGACTTGAAGTCTTGGGGCCTTTATATAGGGCAAGCTGATTTGTTGAATCAGTTAAAGAGATCTTTCTCTGATTGATTTAGGGATGTTTCCCCACCATTGGATCTTTGATCCTAGGGCTTCTCTTTTACATAAGGCAATCTTCTTGTTTTTAACAAGATTGAAAAATCTTTCCATAACAGAATTTAATTCTGATTAATTAATGATTTATCATTATTATTAGATCTTTTGATCTAACGGTGGAGAGTTTTTTAATTCCAGCGCTAGCGCACCCGTGCTTTGCACGTGGTGCGCTGCTTAGAGCGCAGCGCTCTTAGCACTAGCGCACCTGTGTCTTACACGTGGTGTGCTGCTTGTAGTGCAGCGCATTTAGCGCTAGCGCACCTGTGTTTGACACGTAGTGCGCTGCGTAGAGCGCAGCGCACCTAGTGCTAGCGCACACATGGTGCACTGCTTAGGGCGTAGCGCACTTGGCACTGCATCTGAAGCGTTGCTTTAATTTTGAAATTTGAATTTTAAATAGAGCTTTGCTCTGATTGGGGGAAACAAATGCCCCCCACCGTTGCGCTCACGTGGCCCACATGTGAGTGCAGCGGTGGCAGCATCTGCGCCCTTGGATCAACTCAGAAGTTGAAAAGGCATTTCAATGCCTATAAATAGGACCTTTGATCCTGATGATTCTGTTCATCTTCTTTTCTGAGAATTTTTATTCTCTCATAGAGCATAGCTCTTCATTTTAAGAAATTTTCAAGAGTCAAAACTCTGTCAAAATTTAGGTAAAGATTAAATCTTTTAAAAATCTAGGGTTTTACCCATTAACAGAGACTTGCTCTTCATAGATCTTTGATCTAAAGGAAATCCTTTTTAGGGTTTCATTACCAGAGCTTTGCTCTCTTGAACCCATAAAGAACCCTTAAGAGTTTGTTTATGGATATTGAAAATCTTAGAATTTTTAATTCATAAAAAATTTATTTTAATTTTTTCTGATTAATTTTTTCTGATGGGTTCTTTCATCATCATTTTTTCAGAGCAAGGCTCTTGAGGAATTTTTATTACTTCATGATTAGAGTTTGACAAGTGTCACTCTGTCACAGAGCATTGCTCTCAAAGGGAGATTTACTCATCTGCCCGAGAGATATCTCATTTAATGAGAATCTTCTTGAGGATTTCCTCATTTAATTAACAGTCTCATCAAATGATGAGGCTGTTTTATTAATTGATGAATTGTCATCTAGATTTTGTGGGCCCCCTTTAGTCCCTCTCTGCCGTATTGCAGTGTGGTACAAATTCTAAAATACCAAATGTCAGAATTTAAATTAAATTATAGCACTGACAGTTGACTTTTGTCCCTTTTCACGCAGGCAACATGTCTTTCGACACTTCTTTTCTATTCATCCGCTCAGAAGGCGGATTTCTTGAGGCGCCTGTAGACCGAGAGGTTCTTACGCTGATCAGAGACCACGACCCGGAATACCAGAATCTTCACCTATGGGGTAGATGGTATGATCAAATTATCAGAGGCCGCCGGAGCTTTTCTTGCACGACACCTTCGGAGCCTATCTCGGCGATCCCTTATGAAGATACACCCCCGGTGAACTATGTCGTGGAGGTGGTTAATTGGACTTCGGAGGGTCTCCTTCAGCCTTCTATGGCTGCGATTCCTGTGCAGCCGCCGGCAGCTTTGGACACCCTAGGGCGGCGCATATGTCAGGGCGAGTCGCGTCCTTAGGGACAACCCTACAACATCGGGCTAACTCCCCGTCATCCGGCCGGATACTTGCAGTGGGCTCGATATATCTTATCGGCAAAGAAATCGCAGCTGCTGAAGCTTGGCTTATACCCTGCGGTCTACGCTTCCTTGTTCCAGTATTATGCACCTCCCACATGGTGGATCAAGGCGTTTTTAGAGCAGTGGATCATTCCGACCCATACCTTCCTCTTATTGGATAGAAAGGTCTCCATTTTCTTGGAAGAATTTGCCGAGGTTTCTGGTTTACCAGTTAGGGGGGAGAACTACGAGGAGCTGCTTCCTCCGGATGAATATGTTTTCGCCGCCAAATCAGTGGTGATGGGTCTTACCCCAGAGAACGCCATTCAGCACCAGTTCCCAAGTCTGATAAAGGTGTTGAACATGTATGAGAGCCTCTTTCTTGAATCCGGAGGCCGGGGGGTCAGCTTTGCGGACTTCATTGCCCGTTTTCTTCGCCCAGAATTTTTGTCGCGACAAGGCGAAAAGTTTGCTAAACTTGATGATCCTTTCGGCTTTGGCTTGGACCGTCGGCCAATACTGGAAGCCGATCAAAAGGGTTTCTTTCTTCCCGACGTCGCGATAGTCCCTCTGTCAGAAATTGCCGCTCCGAGCATTGATGAGGAAGCGTTCTTTCTCGGGTTTCTCAGTTTATGGTTAAGCTGGTTCGCGCTTCCTATACACCCTCGTTACATGAGGCCTTCTGTCTTCTACCCCGCGCATCACATGGTTGCCGGAATACAAGTGGCCATCGGGATCACCGGGTTAGCCCACCTATATCACGGCCTCAGCTTAGCAGCGGATACCACTGAACCGGGGGTGCATCCTGCCAATTTCCCAATGCATTACTTCACTTCATGGATGGAGCTGCACGTGCTTGGGGTCTTCGGTATCCACAAAAGACCTTCTTTTTACGATAGATGCAGGTTTCTACAGATAATGCGGCTGGTTGACGCCTCCATCGTGAGTTCGTCACCGCGGGAAGCTAGGGGCTTGCTCTTTCGTCCGCACACGGTTGGAGATAGTATGTCTTTCATAGACAAAGTCTTGACCATCGGCCAGGAAACTTCAAAAGTGGTGCTTCCATTGCGAGACATCTTTAAAGACGGGGCCTCTGTTTTGAAAGCCCGAGAGATTCTTCATTTGTACTCCATCAGGCCGGGCTTTCTCGTTTTCAGGAAAAATGATGCGGCATTATTCATGAGATACAACCCGCATCGTTTCGCCCAGCAGCTGAGTTATAATCAGGGCGTCCCACTTGAGGCCTTTTTGGCAGAACCTGCTGCTATGGAAGAGGGAATGCGGAGCGCACTGCATCATTTTATGCGCCTAAACACAGGGTCTCACTTCTTTATCAGCGAACCGAGCTGTGTCCCGAAGGCCTTTAATGTACACGTGTCCTGGTACCAACATTCAATGGGCGCCGTTATCAGGGAGGAGAAGCGACTGCTGCTCGATCGCAAAGGTGCACCCTCTGCTGGTGATCGAAACATCCTTCTGAAGCGGCGGACCATTGTCCCGCCTCCCTTAAGAGAAGCTGCCGCGATTGAAGTCCCGCATGACAGGCCCGAGCTACCGATACCCCGGGCTCCTGTAGAAAAGGTGACTGTAGCTTCCCCCGATTCTGGCGTGGGTTCAGATATCGGGACTCGTCGCCCCAAGGAGCCCGCTAAACCTAAACTTGTGCTTGAGGCGACCGGAGCTCGCTCGCAGAGGAGGAAGAAGAAGTCGATCTTCTCTGCCGACGTTGTATTTGGTCAGGAGCCTCATGCTCCTTACAGTGAGGGCTTGGGCGAATATGGGACCAATGAGGGTCTATTCATAGCGCCGGACGATACTGATCTGGAGGCTGCTATTTCAGCTTCTGTGCGATCGGCAAGCCACAAAGCAGGACTGGCCATCCTCGCGCAATCAAGTAAACATCTGTCGTATCTTCTGTTATTGCATTGTATTTTTATTATCATGTTTTGACTGACACTTTTCTTTCTTTAACAGGCATTTCCACTGAAGAGGCTCTAGCGGCTTCCCTCAAGACTTTCGAGGAGGAGGAGAGGATTCACGCTTCGTTGGGAGTTGGTATATCTCGGCTCATTGCACCTTCATTCTCCTTTCTTATGGACAATCTGACTCCTTCCTTTTCTTATCGCAGAGACTACAATGCCAATCCCGCAAGGTGATGCGGAAATGCTTCCATGGCCAGCCATCGAAGTCCCGGCCTCCTCAGCACTGCCGAAAGAGGCCTTACTCAAACGACCGATGACGGATGCCATAACGGCTCCAAAGGTAACCCTTGGCGCGGACGATGACATCCTATTGATGGAGGCTTCTAAGAGATCCGCTCTCACGGCCCGAGCGGAAAGGAAGCGTAGAATGCGCGCGGCAAGGGAGCGTAGTGCCGCCTTAGCCGCGGGTGCAGGTTCGAGCGCCGCTACCCCTGCCCCTACTCCTTTAGAGGATATTTCGGCTGCCTTGTCCACCGCTCACAGATAGGCAGCACGTGCTGCTCGGGAAGTAATCGAAAAACCGACTCAAGGTAACGTGACATTGGTTTCTTTTATCAAAGTTTTAACTTTCAGGTTCTCATATATCCTATCTTGCAGGGCCAAGTCTTGCCGAAGAAGTGGCGGCAACCACCGAGCCTGAGGTAGCGGCAGGTGAGACAGCCACGATCGCCGTGCCCGAGGTAGCGGTAGGTGAAATAGCTGCAATCGCCGAGCCCGAGGTAGCGGTAGGTGAGATAGCTACAGTCACCGAGCCCGAGGTAGCCACTCTTTCACAAGAGTCGGGCACTGCTCCAATCGTCGCTCTTTCCCCTTGCGGCTCCTTGCCGTTGCCAGGCACTGCGAGTGTCACGACGATTCTCGTGGAATCGGGGGATGAGGCAACGGGTGGAGAGACCATTCCGATGGAGGATGGTGGAGCATTCGCTGCATCCAGTGACACCCTTGTCGGGGTCTCGACCGGCGACTCACCATGTAGATTTTGGGTCATTGCTTTCCCCTTTATTCTGCAATCCCTTTCAATTTCTTTTGACATTGTTTCTCTTATTTCTAATGCAGGTGTGATGAGCGTTGGGGTTATGCTACCCGGAGAAGTGTCTCCAGTTGCTGCTTTGACGGTAACCGCTCCTCTACCTTCTCTCGTATCATCTCAAATGCTGGAAGGTGCGGATTTGTGACCCATCAGTTTCATTGTAGGCTGTATACTTTATGTACTGACATTGCATTACTGCATCCTTGCAGGAGTCCTTTTTGATCACCTGTATCAGGTGCGACACCCACACTTCTCTTTCCAGTAAGAGATTGCCTCATCTAGTGGCACTGGTGAGTACAGCCTTCAGCTAATGTCTTTTCTTTTATGGGCAGCCAAATCATTTCTAATTCTTCTTTTTTTTATTGCAGCACTATAGATCGAAGGAGGAGACGAAAGAACAGTTGCGCCACTGGTACTCCCGGCCTTGCCACCTGCTGCAGCCGGTATAGTAAACTCCATTGTTCATGAACCTCATCTATTTCTTGAACCGTCATTTGACTGTGATTTGTTTTGCAGCGGTGATACCGACTTCAGCTCCGTTCGAATCTCGAGTCGTAATGCCAGCAGGCCCCTTTTCTCGACGTTCATCTTCCAAAGGCACTGTGAATAGTCTGCGCATGTTGAGAGACTACATCGAGGAGCTTGACGTGGAGGCTCCCACATTCGCTGCAGATTTTTCCACAGAGGTTAATCCTATGCTGGCGACGCTCGTGAACTTTCATAGTGAGGGCGTCGTTGAGTCTTGGGTTAATCACTGCAGAGAAATTGAGGCCTGTCTGCATGAGCTCGAATTCGGACGTCCTGCTCCTGAGGTCCTGGCTGTGAACTCTCAACGGGCTGCGTGGGTTGAGCAGAGCATTCCTTACTTCCGCTATCTTGAACAAGAAGCGGCCTTAAAGCGTAAGGAGTGTGAAGAGATTTCAAGCGACTCTGCTCGACTGCATGCTCGGGTTGACGCCAATGCTGTGCAGTTGAGGACTATCTTTGAGGGCCTTCTACAATGTATTTTCGACGGGCTAAGGCTGAGGCAGAAGCTCGACCTCATTGAGCGAGATGCATAGAATCGTGGGGTAGCTCAGCAGGCCGTCGAAGAGCAACTTTCGTCCTACTTGCAGCAACGAGCCCAAGTCGAAGCAGAGTTGGCCGCGGCAGCTGACCAAGAAAAGGGGCTGAGGGTAGTGCACGAGCGGCTGATTGGACTATTGAAAACGCTTTCCTCTCAATGATCGTTTTTGCACCATTTGTAATTTCGAATAAAATGTATCCATTTTTTATTCTTTCATAAGTTGTATTTTGTACCCAATTGAATTTATGAATAAAAGATACATTTCTTTCGTAATGTCTTGTGTCATCTCTTTGCTTTCTTCTTTTCTTTGTTATCAGCATGTCACTTAAGTATAGCCTGAGTGAGCATTCCGTTTTGAATTCTTCAAGAAGTAATGATGGCTTAGAAAGCAGGTTCAGATCTGCTGCCTAAGACTTTTCAACTTCATGAGCCGTGAGGATCTCATAAAGACTTTTCTCCCTACGAGTCGAGAGGATCTCGTAGGTGTCTTTTCTCCTTAGGAGTCGTAAGGACTCCTAAGTGTGTTTTCTATTGAGAGTCGTAAGGATCTCACAAGAGAATTTTCTTCCTTACAAGTCGAGAGGACTCGTAAGTGATTGATGAGTTGACCCACTCCTGAGTCAAAGCATTGCTTCAACAGGGAGGTCAAGGGTTTACTTTGGTTTATCTGTGCACCGCCGAGTCATGGAACTGGGAACTTTGCCGCGGCTCCGCTTTGCTGACGTCGTATACCTGCAGAGAAACTAATTTCTCTGCGGGTCAGCGCGAATCAAGATGTTCTCATCAAGGACACTGATTTTCCTGAATCGAGGTTTTGCCAAGGACACTGATTTCCCTGGAGTTGAAACGAATCGAGGTATTCCTGCAAAGACACTGATTTCTCTGCGGATCGATGCGAATCGAGGTGCTCTCGTCAGGGACGCTGATTTCCCTGAATCGAAATTTTTGCCAAGGCCACTGATTACCTCGGAGTTGAAACGAATCGAGGTATTCCTGCAAAGACGCTGATTTCTCTGCGGGTCGATGCGAATCGAAATGCTCTCGTCAAGGACATTGATTTCCCTGAATCGAGGTTTTTGCCAAGGATGCTGATTTCCTCGGAGTTGAGACGAATTGAGGTATTCCTGCAAAGACACTGATTCTCTGTGGGTCGACGTGAATCGAGGTGCTCTCGTCAAGGACGTTGATTTCCCTAAATCGAGGAGGTTGCCAAGGACACTGACTTCCCTGGGTTTGAGACGAACCGAGATATTCCTGCAAAGATGTCGATTTCTCTGTGGGTCGACACGAATCGAGATGCTTTCGTCAAGGACGCTGATTTCCTTGAATCGAGGAGGTTGCCAAGGACACTGATTTCCCTGGGGTTGAGACGAATCGAGGTATTCCTGCAAAGACGCTGATTTCTCTGCGGGTCGACTCTAATCGAGATGCTCTCACCTGTTGGAGATAGTGCCCTCAGAGTCAATTATTGGATCACAGGCACGTGATTGCAATGATTGAGAGAGGACCTATACCGTTAGAACAGTCTTACTCAAGATAATAGTATACTATCTGGTTTATCTTTATCATAGTGTACTGTTTCAGGTGACCTTACAAGTCACTATTGCACGTTGATAGAGCCCTTAGGATTCTTGCTTGACGGCCAGCAGTATGATGGCGATCATATACGTGGGAGCTGGGGTCTATAAGCACATCCTTAAAAGGTCCCTAGTCGTGAGAGTTTTCGAGACAGGGCATCGATACTCCAGAGTAGACTAGTGTATACAGTCGAGACCCCGACGAGGGGCGGTGGCCGGTCTCACAAGCCACTGGTGTCAGTTGGTTCACCTAAGATATATACAGGTGCTCATTGGGTTATGAGTACACCGGACAGGACTCGCCGGGAACATGCTAGTTGGTCTTATACCTGACGTCAGATAGCAGTTCTCTGGTGACATGTGTACAGGTTAGTTCATCGACCTGAGATCATCATTTGTCTCATGTGAGTTCCCACTGTACTTTGATTACTACCCTACCACGGCTCAAAGGAGTCGTGCAAATAGGTTTTAGTTGGGTACAGTCCTGAGCCACATGGAGGCAGTGAGCGGATCTGCAGGGGTTCGTCTCTCCCGGTATTGGGGGTGAAGTCGCGCTGTGTATAGGAGAGCCATTACATAAAGCCCTATGCCGAGGCAGGAGATTTACTGGTAGGTATTCCAGTAGTATCTCAGGGTGTTCTGGGCTACACTCCGACACGACTTGTACCGCTTTTGGGGGTCTGACTTTTACCAACCCCCTAGGCCCGCCATGCGATGCTCATAGACGAACGGACCGGACTGTACGGATATTGTCACTGTTAGGCTCAGTAGGGTGTCAGGATGAGTTCGCTCATCGACGTCCCTTTTGGTCAATACCTGGTAGCCCGTTACGTATGGCTAATACCTCTGACGTGCTAGTGGTTAAATCCACAACCAAAGTATTGACGAGTTTTTAGAGTCCCCCACAGACCGTTTTCTCAAGTTTCGGGCGAAACGCTGTAGAGGCCGTATGGAGATATGGCAGGGTTCGATCAGATACGTGCGGTATTGCACGCATCGTGATCAGACGGATAATACTAGCGGGCTTTGGTTTAAGCCGGATCCAAGTATTATACAGTGTAGATTTTGTCTCTTTGCATTTGTATTCAATGGGAATACAAATGCGGGCATGTATATGCTGTCGCGGGGTTTTCCTGTAATTTGTTACGGGACCAGTTTTCTGAAGTTGCCAGTTTTTATTCCGTTTCGGCCAGTTTTCCTTTGTTCCTTCACGACCGGATTTTTCCGTTGGAGGGGGTTATTTGCAATTGTGCAAATTAGTTTTGTGGAGGGGGTTTCTTGTAAATGAGATATTATGATGGGTGTAGCATCTTTTGATGCTTTTCTTGTTCTCATTATTGTTTGCATTTATGAGATAGGATTGGATTTGAAATGGTGTGACTTTAATACCTCTTTATCAACACATTTGTTATGATCACCTCTTGCTATCCCTACACTCACCTCCCTTGCATTTTTCCACTCCCAATTTTTGCATGGTCGGCCACGCTTTTGTGGAGAGATGAGGGCATTTCATTTGATGAGGGATATTTGTTGTTCTCATTTTGCTTGCTACATATATTCATCAACCTCTCTCTAAAGTTCATTCTCTCCTCCATCACAAATGGCAACTTCAAACCCCAATAGAGACAAATGGATTCTACACTACTCTACTTCAACCTTGGACGCGTCGGCTAGCCAACTTCGCGCCCGAGTTGCCTCGGTCCAGAGGTGGGAGCCCGTAAAAGAACATGGCGATGTGGTGCCCTTTCCGACGAGGAAGTGAAGACCGGAGATGCCGCGAGGAGCTTGGGATGGTGGCCGAAGACCGAAGGACACGGATCGATCGGTATATCATTCTATCCCATCTCTAGTTAGCTAGTAGTAGGTTAATGGTTCGATCTGGGTTTTTTAGGATGCGGTAGTGCCGGTTTAAAGTTTGAGAAAAATTTTCGTTTACGCATTTTGGCCTCAGATAGACGGCCGGGGCGCTACCGTAGTCCTACATGGTATCAAAGCCACGCCATTAACCTTTAGTAGCTTGCTCTAGCGTGTTTAGAACTTCGATCGAACTAAAATTCCAAAAACCGCATTTCAATTTTAACAGTTTCTGTCGAATTTTTGCAGTGCTTGAAAAATTATTTGGTACATTGTAAAAATACGAGCAGGGTTTTTTGAGAACACTGTAAAAATTTGGCACCCTGATCCTACAGTTGAGCCGCGGAACCGCGGCCATAACCCCATTTTAGCCGCGGTTCCGTCGCCGAAATATAGCTTCTCTGCACCAAATTTATACAGTGGGTTTCTGACATGAAATTATGGTTTTTGGTATATACTGTTTGGGCCCATATATTCTTTGAGTGCTACAGTTGTGCTTGGGGCCCACTTCGGTAAATTTGATCGATCGAAAAATTTTAAACATGTTAGTTCACAGTATTTACATTATATCTGTGACCGTGAATGTCATTTGATCGGTAAATCCTGTCTAACTGCTATAGCCCTTTTAGACGGATTTGCGAACGTGACATTCACGTTGATGTTCTGTGTTATGCTGTGATGTTGCGGATTGGTCGTGGGGGATAGCATGGATGCAATGGTAGTACAGTTTTGTTTTATATTTACATTTGATATTGCGGGGCGAGCGTCCGACATGTGGACTGTCGTCACTGCCTGTTTGTATATTATTCTTTTGGGGCACGACCGGGCTGAGGTCGATGTACCCATTGTATGTATATTTTACTTTCTGTACTAGGATTACCCGGCGGTGGGGTGCACGGATAGCCGGGTTCTAGAGGGCAACGGGCCCGCATCTCATGGCTTTGAGACGGAGGGGGCTTCACTCTAGAATTGGCGGGCTATTCGCCGCACTCGTAGGGGGTACAGGTTGACCCAAGGAGGGACGCTCAAGTTACCGGATTCCGTGAAGTGCTGGGTGGTCCATTCACGTTTTTGAAGGGGGCTGCCTCGCTTCAGGTTTTGGCGGGTAACTTGCCGCGCCCGTAGGGGTCTAGGATTTCATTGCATAGGCTATCCACACGACCATGGGAACATCGGGTTTCAGTAGCGGCTCTATGAAACCCGGGGATCCCAGATATCTGTATTGTTCTGTGATGCTTATTACAATTCTGTGATGTTGCATTTTATCATGCCTTGAGCGAATATTATATATTGATATATATACTAGTAGATGTTGTATATGTTTTGCATCCGCGCTAGTCCTGTCCCCGCTCTGTCGTTAGTTAAGTAACCTAACGGGTGATGACGGGACCCAGCGGCGAATGCGGATGGCATATACGTACATCATTATTTTCGTTCTTTGTGGTGTGATCAATTGATGGGACTTCATTGATTCGGATCAATGCAAACAAAACAAACCTATTCTGATGGTGTTGGAACATTTTTCAAAAAAAGCTGTTATTGCAAGGACGTTCTCTTTTGTTTTGCACAGTGGTATTCGGTTATGAATATCCAGCACCTCAGTCGACGAGGCAAAGGCCGAGATCCCTTCACCGAGAGTGACCCCTTAGACAGAAGTTTGCATCAGGGTAATAACTTCACTATAGCCGATTACTTTTTGCTTTGCATCGTGGTATTCAGTTGGAATATCCTGCACCTCATTCTACGGGGAAAGAGCCGAGATCCCTTCACCGGGAGTGACCTCTTTAGCAAAGGTTTTCGCCACTATATTTTTATAAAAAGCTATGCAGTTCCTTCGACGATATCAAGTTCTTTACGTTAAAAAGTTTTTTGCCAAAAACTAGACGTAGCCCTCCGTCATTACTTACAAGCATTACTTAGTATTCGTGCTGCGTTTGTTAACTGTGTCAAGGCGTAGTGTACGGTAGCTAAGTAGTGTTCGTTTGTGGTATATTAATGGGATTGGTTAGGACAGTCGTGCGGCCTTGTTGACTGTGTCAAGGGCTCATACGGGTGGGTTTAATGCAATCCAGGATAATGACGGGTTGAACTTGACCAGGACTCTTTGATTTGTTGACTGTATCAAGGTCACTTGGGTCCTAGGGGTAAAAACATACATCGGGAGTTTCTAAAGAAACGGAAACTTGCCAGGCATGCGCATACCTTCTGGAGTGTGATAAAGTGAGTGGATTCCGTCACGTTATCATGCGATGATAGTTGGATCCCGATTCCCACTGATGAGTTGGTTTACTCCTCGGGTGATCCCGACTAATTCTTCTTTAAGATTTGGAGGAGAATTTGAGGTTACAGTGGGAGGTTTCCTGATTAGATAAAGTGATAACCATTCTGATCTAGGTTAGAGTGCACGCTGAGTGTTTCTTTTCTCTCTCTCTTTGGCAGCGACCATGACCCGACCCTTGACTATGACTCAGTGACCAAGTTGACCGAACTTCTTAAACACTGGCTTTTGGATTGTCAGAGTTGCAAACCTCTTTGCCACTCCTACTTTTACCCTTTTCTCCAGGACACCCCGTATTACTACGAACGTCCACTTCCATTAGATAAAACCATCGTATGGTTATATACGAACTCGAAGGAATTTATTCAAGGATGGTTTCCGGTTCTGGAGAAAACGAATAATGACTATTCAGTTGTCTTTTCCTTTTACCTTCTCTCAGGTTGCGAGTACTCCTTGGTTTAGGAGATGGTACACCTATTACGCAAATTGGATAGTCTTCTTCCAAACCTTAGGCTGGTGCCGAACGGTGGGGAATGAAGAAAACCAATTAGCATAACGATGGTGTACAGAAGGTATTAAGTAAAGACATATCAAGGGATTAGTAAGAGGGCAAAGTAAATTGCGACTGCTATTCACGACCAAACCAAGTATTTCTTCGCCAATCCTAAATCACCTTTGTATTTCTCCAGGACACTCCATATCACTACGAAGATCCACAGTTTATTGGATACTCCATCGTATGGTTATATACGAACTCGAAAGGAACTTGTTCCAGTTCGGGGATGGATTCTGGTTCAGGAGAAATAGGAATAAGGTTTATTCGGTTGTCTTTTATCTACATCTTCTCTCGCATTGCGAGTGCTCCTAGGATTAGGAGTACACCCATTATGCTTATTGGATAGTCTTCTTCCAAACCATAGGCTGGTGCCGAGCGGTAGGGAAGGAAGAAAACCACTTGGCCTAAAGGGGTGTACAGAAGATAATGACTAAAGACATATAAAAGGATTTGGAGAGATGGCAAAGAAATATACGGTTATAGTTGTGAATCTGATAATGGAAGAGGCATTACTAGGAATACCCGGATACCCCTACGAAACATTTCAATGTTTCAGTTTCACAGTGTACTGTTAAAAGAAAACTGATTTCCCAATTAGCCCTTGCTCCAGGGTATGTATTTACCAGGTATGATTCTCACATCTGTATGGTTTTACAGATGATGAGTGGGAGTAAGTTATTGGGAATTAGGTGATCATCCTCATTATATCGGAATTCGTTGTAATTGGTGATATTTGAAGAAATCGCCTGGGCTGTTTGCCGGTCGGCAAATATTTAGTTTTGAATATCCGTTGTTATGCATGAATTTCAAATTGATATATCTTTACGTCTATTTTTATAGAGTGAGATATACCTTCTTGAAATTATGTCTATGACATTTACCTATATCAGTGGATAGTTAGGTAAAGAGCATTAAACAGCGGTGTAATTCTTCTTAACCATAAGTACAGTTTTCAACCTACGACACACAGGAAGTGAGTTATTAGACTCAAGGGAATTATACAGAGTATTGTATGTTGTCCAGCGTCCATGAGGACAGAGGGGTTGGTCCTCGCACTATATTCTGTTTACTTGTGACTTCTCTAGTTCTTAGACATGTAATTCGTGGAAACACATGGTCTGAGTTTTGGAATGTCAAGCCAGATTGAATCTTTAGGTTCCTATCAAACTTTCAGTAATCATTTGCGGTTCTGGAATCACTTCCAGTTCTACCATACTCCCACTACTGTTTTCTGAAAAAATCTATTTTTATTAAAACTGTGGCGAGTCTAGAACAATATCACCATTGATCTTCCAGATGGTAGAAATTCAACCCTCGTCATAGCCTGGGTCAACCCACAAACAGCCATTACAGAAATATGCCTTGAGTTATCCAGAGTCTGGTTTTAAGCATAAGCCGGACAACTCCCCGTACCTTAACATCGTTAAGATATGAACTGTTCTATATCCAATATAGAACCAGAGGCACTGATTTAATTGAACCAGATTCAAATCATGCAGATGTCTCCAGTGCATGTCAACTAAATGAAGAGAGGCCGATTAACATTACTCAACTTAGGAGTGCTTCCAATTATGAGTAATATGAAAGAGAAGCAAGTTCTCTTAATCATTACTATCAACTGAATACCACACACAAGTATCTTCATCTTCGATCACCTTGAAGAATCCCGATACTTGCAACACCTAGTTCTCTACTCTATTCTTATACCTATAACTTCTCAAAACTCAGACCTTGTGTTTCTACGAAACACATGTCTAAGAACCAGAAAAGTCACAAGTAAACAGAATCTAGTACGAGTACCAACCCCTCTGTCCTAATGGACACTGGACAACATACAATACTCTGTATAAGTCCCTTGAGTCTGATAACTCAATCCCTGTGTGTCGTAGGCTGAAAACTGTACTATGGTTATGAAGGATTACACCGCTGTTTAATGCTCCTTACCTAACCATCCACTGATATAGGTAAATGTCATGGACATAATTTCAAAAAGGTATATCTCACTCTATAAAAATAAACGTACAGATATATCAATTTGAAATTGGTGCACAACAGCGGATATTCAAAACCAAAAATTTGCCGTCCGGCAAACAACCCAGGTGACTTACTCCAATATCACCGATTACAACCAATCCCGATATAATGAGGACAATCACCTAATTCCCAATAACTTACTCCCACTCATCATCTGTAAAACCATACATATGTGAGAATCATACTTGGTAAATACATACCTGGAGCAAGGGCTAATTGGGAAATCAGTTTTCTTTTAACAGTACACAGTGAAACTGAAACATTGAAATGTTTCGTAGGGGTATCCTGGTATTCCTAGTAATGCCTCTTCCATTATCCAGATTCACAACTGTAACCGTATATTTCTATGCCATCTCTCCAATTCCCTTCATATGTCTTTAGTCATTACCTTCCGTACACCCCTTTAGGCCAAATGGTTTTCTTCCTTCCCTACCGCTCGGCACCCGCCTATGGTTTGGAAGAAGACTATCCAATAAGCATAATGGGTGTACTGTCCTAATCCTAGGAACACTCGCAATGTGAGAGAAGGTGAAGATAAAAGACAACCGAATAAACCTTATTCCTATTTCTCTTGAACCAGAATCCATCCCCGAACTGGAACAAGTTCCTTTCAAGTCCGTATATAACCATACGATGGAGTATCCAATAAACTGTGGATCTTCGTAGTGATACAGAGTGTCCTGGAGAAATACAAAGGTGAAGTTGGAGTGGTAATGAAATACTTGGTTTGGTCGTGAATAGCAGTCGCAATTTACTTTGCCCTCCTTCTAATCCCTTTATTTGTCTTTACTTAATACCTTCTATACACCATCGTTATGCTAATTGGTTTTTTCATTCCCCACCGTTCGGCACCAGCCTAAGGTTTGGTAGAAGACTATCTAATTTGCGTAATAGGTGTACTATCTCCTAAACCAAGGAGTACTCGCAACCAGAGAGAAGGTAAAAGGAAAAGAAAACTGAATAGTCATGTTCGTTTTCTCCAGAACCGGAAACCATCCTCGAATAAATTCCTTCGAGTTCGTATATAACCATACGATGGTTTTATCCAATGGAAGTGGACGTTCGTAGTAGTACGGGTTGTCCTGGAGAAAAATGGTAAAAGTAGGAGTGGCAATGAGGTTTGCAAATCTGACAATCCAAAAGCCAGTGTTTAAGAAGGTTTGATTAATTTTGGTCTCTGAGTCATAGTCTAGGGTCGGGTCAATGGTCGCTGCCAAAGAGAGAGAGAAAAGAAACACTCAGCATGCACTCTAACCTAGATCAGAATGGTTATCAATTTATCTGATCAGGAAACCTCCCACTGTACCGTCAAATTCTCCTCCAAACCTGAAAGAAGAATTAGTCGGGATCACCCGAGGAGTAAAGCAACTCATCAGTGGGAATCGGGATCCAACTATCATCGCATGATAACATGACGGAATCCGCTCACAATATCACACTCCAGAAGGTATGCGCATATCTGGAAAGTTTCAGTTTCTTTTGAAACTCCCGATGTGATTTTTTCCTCATGCTCTTATGACCTTGGCGTGAGGTCAAAATGTCATAAGTCACATGTCAAGTTCTACCCATCATTGTCGAGGTTAATTTGAACCCACCCGTACATACCCTTGACGTAGGCCAAAATAGTAGTACGACTGTCCCAAACCAACGCATTCTATCTATGCAACAGATAAATATCCGGCAGCTACCAATCACTATGCCTTGGCGTGAGGTCAAAATACATAGCTTGAATACTACCGAATATTTAACTGAAATGATGGAGGGCTACGAATGGTTTCTGGCGAAAACTTTTAACGTAATGAACTTGATATCGTTGAAGGAACTGGATAGCTTTATAAAAATATAGTGGCGAAAACCTTTGCTAAAGAGGTCACTCCCGGTGAAGGGATCTCGGCTCTTTCCCCGTAGAATGAGGTGCAGGATATTCTAACTGAATACCACGATGCAAAGCAAAAGTAGTCGGCTATAGTGAAGTTATTACCCTGATGCAAACTTCTGTCCAAGGGGTCACTCCTGGTGAAGGGATCTCGGCCCTTACCTCGTCGACTGAGGTGCAGGATATTCCAACTGAATACCACTATGCAAAACAAAAATGAACGTCCTTGCAATAACAGTTTTTTTTTGAAAAGTGTTCCAACAACATCAGAATAGGTTTGTTTAGCTTGCATTGATCCGAATCAACGCAGTCCCATCAATTGATCACACCAATAAAGAACGAAAATAATGATGTACGTATATGCCATCCGCATTCGCTACTGGGTCCCGTCATCACCCGTTAGGTTACTTAAATAACGACAGAGCGGGGACTGGACTAGCGCGGATGCAAAACATATACAACATCTACTAGTATATATATCAATATATAATATTCGCTCAAGGCGTGATAAAATGCAACATCACAGAAATGTAATAAGTATCACAGAACAATACAGATATCTGGGATCCCCGGGTTTCATAGAGCCGCTACTGAAACCCGACGTTCCCCTGGTCGTGTGAATAGCCTGTGCAATGAAATCCTAGACCCCTACGGGCGCGGCAAGTTACCCGTCAAAACCTGAAGCGAGGCAGCCCCCTTTAGCAACGTGAATGGACAACCCGACACTTCACGGAATCCGGTAACTTGGGCACCCCTCCTGGGTCAACCTGTACCCCCTACGAGTGCGGCGAATAGCCCGCCAATTCTAGAGTGAAGCCCCCTCCGTCTCAATGCCATGAGATGCGGGCCCGTTGCCCTCTTGAACCCGGCTATCCGTGCACCCCATCTTAGGGTAATCCTAGTACAGAAAGTAAAATATACATACAACGGGTGCATCGACCTCAGCCCGGTCGTGCCCCAAAAGAATAATATACAAACAGGCAGTGAAGGCAGTCCACATGTCGGACGCTCGCCCCGCAATATCAAATGTACATAAATAACCAAACTATACTAATATTGCATCCAGGCTATCCCCCACGACCAATCCGCAACATCACAGCACAACACAGAACATCAACGTGAATGTCACGTTCGCAAATCCGTTTAAAAGGGCTATAGCAGTTAGACAGGATTTACCGATCAAATGACATTCACGGTCGCAGATATAATGTAAATACTGTGAACTAACATGTTTAAAATTTTTCGATCGATTAAATTTTCGAAGTGGGCCCTAAGCACAACTGTAGCACTCAAAAACATCTGGGCCCAAAAAGAATATACCAGAAACCCTATTTTCATGTTAGTAAACCACTGTGGAAATTTGGTGCGGTTTGGCCACAAAACGGCGGCGGTTCCGCGGCCAAAACGTGGTTTTGGCCGCTGTTCCGCCGCGCTACAGTAATATCAGCCGACCAAATTTTCATAGAATGCTAAAAAAAACCCTGCACGTAATTTTCTAATGTACCAAATAATTTTTTGACGACTGGAAAAATTCGACAGAAACTGATGCATGGAAAATGTGGATTTTGGAAATTCGTTCGATCGAACTTGTAAACACATTAGAGCAAGCTAGACTAAGTTAATGGCGTGGCTCTGATACCAGTGTAAGTGCACGGCGGCGCCCCGGCCGTCAATCCGAGGCCAAAATGCGGAAACGATACTTTTCTTTAAACTTTTAAACCGGCACCACCGCGCACTAAAATCCCGGATCGGGCCATTAACATAGTCCTAGCAAACTAGAGAAGGGGTAGAGAGATATACCGAGCGATCCGTGTCCTTCGGTCTTCTCGTCGTCATCCCGATCTCCCCGCGGAATCTCCGGTCTTCATCTCTTCGTTGGAAGGGCACCATATCGCCGGGTTCTTTTACGGGCTCCCACCTCTGGACCGAGGCAACATGGGCACGAAGTTGGCGAGCCGACGTGTCCAAGAAGTGCTGTAGATGAAGTGTAGAATCCATTTGTCTCTCGGGGTTAAGGAAGTTGCCATATGAATGTTAAAGTGGAGGAATGAAGTTTTGGATGGTGCTATGGTATTTTGTGTGAGCCAAAAAGATAAAAACCCCTCACACAAAATTTGGACAGCCCACATACAAGCTTGGCCGGCCCCTCTCTTGAGGAATGAGAGAATGGAATGCAAGAGAATGAATGAGTGAGTCAATAATCCAAGAGAGAGAAAGGGTTATCATGAGAAATAATCACCACTACCAAATCCCCACTCCATCACCTAATCGTATCCCATCACCATCAAGCAAAGTCAAGAAATGATGAAGTCAAAGGATGGTGCACGATCATGAAACCATCATGATGCAAAAGTCTCCTCAATTGTTAATTGCATAATTGCAAATAACCCCCTCCACCAATTTTCAGCCAAAGAAAGATACAAAGGAATATGGCCGAAACGGAATGGAAACTGGCAACTTCAGAAAACTGATCTCGTAATAAATTACAGAAAAACCCCGCTACTGTATATACATACCTGCATTTCTATTGCGACCAAATACAAATGCAATGAGACAAAATCTACACTGTATAATACTAGGATCCGGCTTAAACCAAAGCCCGCTAGTATTATCCGTCCGATCATGATCCGTGCAATATCGCACGTATCTGATCGAACCCTGCCATATCTCCATACGGCCTCTACAGCGTTTCGCCCGAAACTTGAGAAAACGGTCTGTGGGGGACTCTAAAGACTCGTCAATCCTTTGGTTGTGGATTTAACCACTAGCACGTCAGAGGTATTAGCCATACGTAACGGGCTACCAGGTATTGACCAAAAGGGACGTCGATGAGCGAACTCTACCTGACACCCTACTGAGCCTGTCAGTGACAATATCCGTAGAGTACGGTCCATTCGTCTATGAGCATCGCATGGCGGGCCTAGGGGGTTGGTAAAAGTCAGACCCCCAAAAGCGGTACAAGTCATGTCGGAGTGTAGCCAGAACACCCTGAGATACTACTGGAATACCTACCAATAAATCTCCTGCCTTGGCCAAGGACTTCGTGTAAGGGCTCTCCTAAACACAGCGCGACCTCACCCCTAATACCGGGAGAGATGAACCCCTGCAGATCCGCTCACTACCTCCATCTGGCTCGGGACTGTACCCAACTAAAACCTGTTTGCACGTCTCCTTTGAGCGTGGTAGGGTAGTAATCAAAGTACAGTGGGAACTCATACGAGACAAATGATGATCTCAGTGTTGGAGGTAGTGCCCTCAGAGTCAATTATTAGGTCACAGGTACGTGATTGTAATGATTGAGGGAGGACCTATCCCGGTAGGACAGTCTTACTCGAGATGATAGTATGCTATCTGGTTTACCTTTATCATCGTGTACTGCTTTAGGTGACATGACACGTCGCTATTACACGTTGATAGAGCCCCTAGGATTCTTGCTTGACCACCAGCAGTATGAGGGCGATCATATAAGTGGGAGCTGGGGGTCTACAAGCATATCCTTAAAAGGTCCCTAGTCGTGGGAGTTTCGAGACCGGGCATCGATACTCCATTAGTAGACTAGTGTATACAGTCGAGACCCCGACGAGGGGCGGTGGCCGGTCTCACAAGCCACTGGTGTCAGTTGGATCACCTAAGATGTATACAGGTGCTCATTGGGTTATGAGTACACCGGACAGGACTCACCGGGAACATGCTAGTTGGTCATATACCAGACGTCAGATGGCAGTTCCCTGGTGACATGTGTGCAGGTTAGTTCATCGACCTGGGAATCGTCATTTGTCTCGTGTGAGTTCCCACTGTACTTTGATTACTACCCTACCACGGCTCAAAGGAGTCGTGCAAACAGGTTTTAGTTGGGTACAGTCCCGAGCCACATGGAGGCAGTGAGCGTATCTTCAGGGGTTCGTCTCTCCCGGTATTGGGGGTGAGGTCGTGCTGTGTCTAGGAGAGCCATTACACAAAGTCCTTGGCCAAGGCAAGGAGATTTACTGGTAGGTATTCCAGTAGTATCTCAGGGTGTTCTGGGCTACACTCCGACACGACTTGTACCGCTTTTGGGGGTCTGACTTTTACCAACCCCCTAGGCCCGCCATGCGATACTCATAGACGAACGGACCGGACTGCACGGATATTGTCACTGACAGGCTCAGTTGGGTGTCGGGGTGAGCTTCCTCATCGACGTCCCTTTTGGTCAATAGCTGGTGGCCCGTCACGTATTGGCATATACCTCTGACGTGCTAGTGGTTAAATCCACAGCCATAGTATTGACGAGTCTTTAGAGTCCACCACATTTACAGTTACTCAAGCTTTCGGGCGAAAGGTTGTAGAGGCCGTATGGAGATATGGCAAGGTCCGATCAGATACGTGCGGTATTGCACGGATCAGGATCGGACAGTCTGTACTATAGGCCGTATGCATATATGGCAGGGTTCGATCAGATACGTGCGGTATTGCACGGATCAGGATCGAACAGATATTACTAGCCGGTTTTGGTATAAGCCGGATCCTAGTATAGTACAGTGGAGATTTTGTCTCATTGCATTTGTATTTCGGTCGGAATACAAATGCGGGTGTGTATGCACAGTATCGGGGTTTTCCTGTAATTTATTACGGGACCAGTTTTCTGGAGTTGCCAGTTTGCTTTCCGTTTCGGCCAATTTCCATTGTTCCGTTCATTGGCCGAAGATTGGTGGAGGAGGGCTTATTTGCATTGTTGCAAATAGGCATTTGTGGAGGGGGTCTTTGCATCTTTGTTTTATCATGATAGCCTCTCATTGACCTTGACTTCTAGCTTCATGATTGCTTGACTTTTAGTGATCATCATGGTTGTTGATGATGAGTTTGGTGATGATGGTTGGATGAGTGTTGGTTTTGCTTGTGATCATTTCTTGATATCATGAGCTTTTCTCTCTCCCTTGCATTAGTGTGGTGTTTGATTAATCCTTGGCTCTCTCCTCACTCACACCCTCTCCCCATTTCACAAGAGGGCCGGCCATTCTTAAGGAAGGGGGTGATTGTTTTTGGTGGGGTAATTTTTTGGTTCTCTTCATTCTCCAAAAATCACACAAGAACTCTCTCCAAAAGTTCCTCTCTTTTCCTCCACAAAATGGCACAACTCCATAACCCCAAATGAGACTTCTTCTACTACACATTCTACAGCGAACCTTGGGCACGTCGAGTAGCCGGCTTCGTGCCCGAGTTGCCTCGGCATTGAGGTGGGAGCCCGTAAACGAAGAAGGCGATGTGGTGCACTTCCGGCAATGAGGAGGAGACGGGACTTTTCCGCAGGAGATCGGGACCATGACGAGAAGACCGGAGGACTTGGATCGTCGGTATATCTCTATTCCCTTTCTTGTAGTTAGCTTAGACTAGTTAATGGTAACGATCCGGAGTTTAGTGCGCGGTGGTGCCGGTTTGCAAAGTCCGCAAAATTTTAGTTATTCACCGCTTCCGCATTCCGGCGTCGGATTGACGGCCGGGGCGCCGCCGTGCACTTACAGTGGTATCAGAGCCTCGCCATTAACTTAGTCTAGCTTTGTGTAATGTGTTTTTCAGTTCAGATCGATCGAAATGTCCAAAAACCCGTATTTGCCCACGACAGTTTCTGTTGAAATTTTTTGGTCTCGAAAAATTTTTCAGGTTGTAAAATATTGATGTACTGGAAAATCTAAGAGTTCTGTAAAAATTTGATGAAGTAACTTTACAGTTGGAGCGCGGAACCGCCGCGAAAACCCCCTTTGTGCGGCCCTTCCGCCGCGCACTATTCACATCACTTCATCATTTTTTTACAGAGGCCTTCTGGGCTTAAAATATGGGCTTTGGAATATTAAAGTTGGGCCAATTGTTTCTGTGAGTGCTACAGTTTTCTTTGGGGCCCACTTGTTAATTGTTTGATCAATCGGAATTTTTTTTAAACACATTTTTCACAGTATTTACATTATATCTGCGACCGTGAATGTCACTCGATCGGTAAATCCGGTCTAACTGCTATAGCCCGGTTAGACGGATTTGCGAACGTGACTTTCACGTTGATGTTCTATGTATTTGCTGTGATGTTGCGGATCGGTCGTGGGGGATAGCCTGGATGCAATGCTAGTACAGTTTTGGTTGTATAATGTACATTTGATATTGCGGGGCGAGCGTCCGACATGTGGACTGCCGTCACTGCCTGATTGTATTATTATTTTGGGGCACGACCTGGTTGCGGTCGATGTACCCGGTGTATGTATATTTTACTTTCTGTACTAGGATTGCCCCGCGGAGGGGTGCACGGATAGCCGGGTTCTGGAGGGCAACAAGCCCGCATCTCATGGCATTGAGACGGAAGGGGCTTCACTCTAGGATTGGCGGGCTATTCGCCGCACTCGTAGGGGGTACAGGTTGACCCAGGAGGGGTGCCCAAGTTGCCGGATTCCGTGAAGTGCTGGGTGGTCCATTCACGGCGCTGAAGGGGGCTGCCTCGCTTCAGGTTTTGGCGGGTGACTTGCCGCGCCCGTAGGGGTCTAGGATTTCATTGCACAGGCTATCCACACGACCAGGGGAACGTCGGGTTTCAGCGGCTCTGTGAAACCCGGGGATCCCAGATATCTGTATTGTTTCTGTGATGCTGTACATTTCTGTGATGTTGCATTTTATTCACGCCTTGAGCGAATATAATATATTGGTATATATATTAGTAGATGTTGTATATGTTTTGCATCCGCGCTAGTCCAGTCCCCGCTCTGTCGTTAGTTAGCTAACCTAACGGGTAATGACGGGACCCAGTGGCGAATGCGGATGGCATATACGTACATCAGTATATTTTCGTTCTTTTTGGTGTGATCAATTGATGGGACTGCATTGATTCGGATCAATGCAAAGTTTAAAAACAAACCTAATCTGATGTTGTTGGAACACTTTTCAAAAAGCTGTTATTGCAAGGACGTTCACTTTTGTTTTGCATCGTGGTATTCAGTTGGAATATCCTGCTCCTCAGTCGACGAGGCAAGGGCCGAGATCCCTTCACCGGGAGTGACCCCTTGGACAAAAAGTTTGCGTCAGGGCATTAACTTCACTATAGCCGATTACTTTTGCTTTGCACCGTGGTATTCAGTTGGAATATCCTGCACCTCATTCTACGGGGAAAGAGCCGAGATCCCTTCACAGGGAGTGACCTCTTTAGCAACGGTTTTCGTCACTATATTTTCAAAAAGCTATCCGTTCCTTCAACGATATCAAGTTCATTACGTTAAAGGTTTTCGCCAGAAACCATTCGTAGCCCTCCATCATTTCAGTTAAATATTCGGTAGTATTCAAGCTATGTATTTTGACCTCACGCCAAGGCATAGTGTTTGGTAGCTGCCGGGTATTTATCTGTTGCATAGATAGATGCGTTGGTTTGGGACAGTCGTACTACTATTTTGGCCTACGTCAAGGGTATGTACGGGTGGATTCAAATTAACCTGGATAATGATGGGCAGAACTTGACATGTGACTTATGATATTTTGACCTCACGCCAAGGTCATAAGAGCATGGGGCAGAAATCTCATCGGGAGTTTCAAAAGTACTGAAACTTGCCAGATATGCGCATACCTTCTGGAGTGTGGTAGCGTGAGCGGATTCCGTCACGTTGTCATGCGATGAGAGTTGGATCCCGATTCCCACTGATGAGTTGGTATACTCCTCGGGTGACCCCGACTAATTCTTCTTTCAGGTTTGGAGGAGAATTTGAGGTACAGTGGGAGGTTTCCAGATTAGATAAATTGGTAACCATTCTGATCTAGGTTAGAGTGCACGCTGAGTGTTTCTTTTCTCTCTCTCTTTGGCAGCGACCATTGACCCGACCCTAAGACTTTGACTCAGTGACCAAGTTGACCGAACCTTCTTAAACACCGGCTTTTGGATTGTCAGAGTTGCAAACCTCATTGCCACTCCTACTTTTACCCTTTTCTCCAGGGCACCCCGTATTACTACGAACGTCCACTTCCATTGGACAAAACCATCGTATGGTTATATACGAACTCGAAAGAATTTATTCGAGGATGGTTTCCGGTTCTGGAGAAAACGGATAGGATTATTCAGTTGTCTTTTCCTTTTACCCTCTCTCAGGTTACGAGTACTCCTTGGTTTAGGGGTAGTACACCTATTACGCAAATTGGATTGTCTTCTTCCAAACCTTAGGCTGGTGCCGACCGGTAGGGAATGAAGAAAACCAATTAGCATAACGATGGTGTGCAGAAGGTATTAAGTTCAGACAAAGAAAGGGATTAGTAAGAGGGCAAAGTAAGTTGCAACAGATATTCACGACCAAACCAAATATTTCGTTACCACTCCCACATCACCTTTGTATTTCTCCAGGACACTCCGTATCACTACGAAGATCCCATTTTATTGGATAATCCATCGTATGGTTATATACGAACTCGAAAGGAACTTGTTCCAGTTCGGGGATGGATCCTGGTTCAGGAGAAATAGGAATAAAGTACATTCAGATGTCTTTTATCTTCACCTTCTCTCGCGTTGCGAGTGCTCCTAGGATTAGGATAGTACACCCTTTATGCTTTTTGGATAGTCTTCTTCCAAACCATAGGCTGGTGCCGAACGGTAGGGAAGGAAGAAAACCAATTGGCCTAAAGGGATGTACAGAAGGTAAAGACTAAAGACATATGAAGGGATATGCAGAGGTGGCAAAGAATTATACGGTTATAGTTGTGAATCTGGATAATGGTAGAGGCATTACTAGGAATACCAGGATACCCCATCAAAACATTTCAATGTTTCAAGTTCACTGTGTACAGTTAATAGAAAACTGATTTCCCGATTAGACACTTGCTCCAGGGTATGTATTTACCAGATATGATTCTCACATCTGTATGGTTTTACAGATGATGAGTGGGAGTAAGTTATTGGAAATTGGGTGATCATCCTCATTATATCGGGATTCGTTGTAATCGGTGATATTTGAGGAGATCACCTGGGCTGTTTGCCGGTCGGCAAATATTTGGTTTTGAATATCCGCTGTTATGCACCAATTTCAAATTGATATATCTGTACGTCTATTTTCATAGAGTGAGATATACCTTTCTGAAGTTATGTCTACGACATTTACCTATATCAGTGGATGGTTAGGTAAGGAGCATTAAACAGCGGTGTAATTCTTCTTAACCATAAGTACAGTTTTCAACCTACGACACACAGTGAATGAGTTATTAGACTCAAGGGACTTATACAGAGTATTGTATGTTGTCTAGGGTCCATCAGGACAGAGGGGTTGGTCCTCGTACTATATTCGGTTTACTTATGACTTCTCTAGTTTTTAGACAGGTGTTTCGTGGAAACACAGGGTCCGAATTTGGAGAAGTTATTGGTATTTGAATAGAGTAGAGAACCAGGTATAGCAAGTATCGGGATTCTTCAAAGAGATCGAAGATGTAGATACTTGTGTATGGTATTCAGTTGATAGTAATGATTAAGAGATCTTGCTTCTCTTTCAGGTTACTCATTATTGGAAGTATTCCTAAGTTGAGTAACGCTGATCGGCCTCCTTCCATTTAGTTGACATGCACTGGGGATAGCTGCATGATTTGAATCTGGTTAAATTAAATCAGTGCCTCTGTTTCTATATTGGATATAGTACAGTTCATATCTTAACATTGTTAAGGTACGGGGAGTTGTCTGGCTTATGCTTAAAACCAGACACTGGACAACTCAAGGCACGTTTCTGTAATGGCTGTTTGTGGGTTGACCCAGGCTATGACGCGGGTTGATTTTCTACCATCTGGATGAACAATAGCAATATTGTTCTAGACTCGCCACAGTTTTATTAAAAATGGATTTTTCAGAAAACAGTAGTGGGAGTATGGTAGAACTGGAAGTGATTCCAGAACCACAAACGATTACTGAAGATTTGATAAGGAACCTAAAGATTCAATCTGGATTGACATTCCATTGGCCACTCCGCAGATAAGGTGGGTAACTTCAGGCACCTGAGAGGTACTCCGGTAGCCTCAAGGACGGTGACAGGGAAGTTCTTGTTTACCCACAATTGCCATTGCTGTTGTTCCAGGCTGCGAGACCCGGCGGGAGGATGAGTATAGCGTCGTTCTAAACTAGTTTTAGAAGTGCACGTGTATATGACTCTGCCAGAGGGTTGTCGTAGTCAGTGGGAGCAGCGGAAGCATTGGTGGACAGGTAGCTTATGTCTATTTATAGACTAAAGCAGATGTAGCGGAGATAGATCATCTATTTCTGACGTGACAGTCAAGGGTTTGACTTCATCAGAATAGGGGATGGATCTGTTGAGAAGGTAGTAGGGTGTGATATCCTGGTATTTGGATGACATACACAGAGTAGGAAAGGAAACTCCTACACTACGATCGGTTATACTTTGGTCGTCACACAGTTGTTTCTCCACAAAGGAAATGGATTTTATATCAGACATACTGGTTACTAGATCTATGGTTTTAGCTCTAGATTTGGGTGGTTTCCCAATCAGGGTACTTGACAGCATTCTAAGAGCATTTAGGATGGACGACTCCTGGCACGGTAGTGTACCTGCAGGTAACGGAGTCACCCTCTCTAAAGGTGTCTCACAGACTAAAGGGGAGAGGGATGTGCATGATTGGCAGATCACTTGCTTAGGCAATTGAGTCAATCATGAGATGTCAAGTACCACACCAGATATTGTTCTTGCACTAGATGCAATAAGTTGACATTAATCCAATCCTGGAGATACAGTCGGAAGCAGTTTTAGAACATAAGAGGATGTTCTAGGGATATGATAACGACAGCCTCATTCGGGAGACAGTTATCATTCCAGGCTTCTAAGGTGACATGGACGACAAGGAGGTTGTCAGAGTTATAGTTTTCCTTCTGCTGAGGGGCAGTATTTTGGACAGGTGGTCCAAGGCAATACTGAGGGAGGCATGGCGCGCAGGACACTGATTAAGTTCAGTTGTCGATACAGTCTAAGAAGTTTGGATTTGGAGTTCATTTATGAGCTAGGTCCCATCAGACATCCAGACATATTCTGAGACAGGTATTGCTCATTTCGGGAGATGGGTTTCTCCGCGAACTTGAGATATAGAGAGACATAGAAAGTAACAACTAAGCGGATCCACTCACTGAGGCTATTCCTCGAACGCAATAGTTCCGCAAACGAGCTTTGTGAGACTGACTAGTAGAGGAGTTGGATGTTCGGTATCACACGGGCTGTGAGTATGCGGCATCGCAATAATTAGCCTTGAGTGCAAGTGGGAGATTGTTGGAGGTAGTGCCCTCAGAGTCAATTATTAGGTCACAGGTACGTGATTGTAATGATTGAGGGAGGACCTATCCCGGTAGGACAGTCTTACTCGAGATGATAGTATGCTATCTGGTTTACCTTTATCATCGTGTACTGCTTTAGGTGACATGACACGTCGCTATTACACGTTGATAGAGCCCCTAGGATTCTTGCTTGACCACCAGCAGTATGAGGGCGATCATATAAGTGGGAGCTGGGGGTCTACAAGCATATCCTTAAAAGGTCCCTAGTCGTGGGAGTTTCGAGACCGGGCATCGATACTCCATTAGTAGACTAGTGTATACAGTCGAGACCCCGACGAGGGGCGGTGGCCGGTCTCACAAGCCACTGGTGTCAGTTGGATCACCTAAGATGTATACAGGTGCTCATTGGGTTATGAGTACACCGGACAGGACTCACCGGGAACATGCTAGTTGGTCATATACCAGACGTCAGATGGCAGTTCCCTGGTGACATGTGTGCAGGTTAGTTCATCGACCTGGGAATCGTCATTTGTCTCGTGTGAGTTCCCACTGTACTTTGATTACTACCCTACCACGGCTCAAAGGAGTCGTGCAAACAGGTTTTAGTTGGGTACAGTCCCGAGCCACATGGAGGCAGTGAGCGTATCTTCAGGGGTTCGTCTCTCCCGGTATTGGGGGTGAGGTCGTGCTGTGTCTAGGAGAGCCATTACACAAAGTCCTTGGCCAAGGCAAGGAGATTTACTGGTAGGTATTCCAGTAGTATCTCAGGGTGTTCTGGGCTACACTCCGACACGACTTGTACCGCTTTTGGGGGTCTGACTTTTACCAACCCCCTAGGCCCGCCATGCGATACTCATAGACGAACGGACCGGACTGCACGGATATTGTCACTGACAGGCTCAGTTGGGTGTCGGGGTGAGCTTCCTCATCGACGTCCCTTTTGGTCAATAGCTGGTGGCCCGTCACGTATTGGCATATACCTCTGACGTGCTAGTGGTTAAATCCACAGCCATAGTATTGACGAGTCTTTAGAGTCCACCACATTTACAGTTACTCAAGCTTTCGGGCGAAAGGTTGTAGAGGCCGTATGGAGATATGGCAAGGTCCGATCAGATACGTGCGGTATTGCACGGATCAGGATCGGACAGTCTGTACTATAGGCCGTATGCATATATGGCAGGGTTCGATCAGATACGTGCGGTATTGCACGGATCAGGATCGAACAGATATTACTAGCCGGTTTTGGTATAAGCCGGATCCTAGTATAGTACAGTGGAGATTTTGTCTCATTGCATTTGTATTTCGGTCGGAATACAAATGCGGGTGTGTATGCACAGTATCGGGGTTTTCCTGTAATTTATTACGGGACCAGTTTTCTGGAGTTGCCAGTTTGCTTTCCGTTTCGGCCAATTTCCATTGTTCCGTTCATTGGCCGAAGATTGGTGGAGGAGGGCTTATTTGCATTGTTGCAAATAGGCATTTGTGGAGGGGGTCTTTGCATCTTTGTTTTATCATGATAGCCTCTCATTGACCTTGACTTCTAGCTTCATGATTGCTTGACTTTTAGTGATCATCATGGTTGTTGATGATGAGTTTGGTGATGATGGTTGGATGAGTGTTGGTTTTGCTTGTGATCATTTCTTGATATCATGAGCTTTTCTCTCTCCCTTGCATTAGTGTGGTGTTTGATTAATCCTTGGCTCTCTCCTCACTCACACCCTCTCCCCATTTCACAAGAGGGCCGGCCATTCTTAAGGAAGGGGGTGATTGTTTTTGGTGGGGTAATTTTTTGGTTCTCTTCATTCTCCAAAAATCACACAAGAACTCTCTCCAAAAGTTCCTCTCTTTTCCTCCACAAAATGGCACAACTCCATAACCCCAAATGAGACTTCTTCTACTACACATTCTACAGCGAACCTTGGGCACGTCGAGTAGCCGGCTTCGTGCCCGAGTTGCCTCGGCATTGAGGTGGGAGCCCGTAAACGAAGAAGGCGATGTGGTGCACTTCCGGCAATGAGGAGGAGACGGGACTTTTCCGCAGGAGATCGGGACCATGACGAGAAGACCGGAGGACTTGGATCGTCGGTATATCTCTATTCCCTTTCTTGTAGTTAGCTTAGACTAGTTAATGGTAACGATCCAGAGTTTAGTGCGCGGTGGTGCCGGTTTGCAAAGTCCGCAAAATTTTAGTTATTCACCGCTTCCGCATTCCGGCGTCGGATTGACGGCCGGGGCGCCGCCGTGCACTTACACTCAGGTCGATGAACTAACCTGTACACATGTCACCAGGGAACTGCTATCTGACGTCAGGTATAAGACCAACTAGCATGTTCCCAGCGAGTCATGTCCGGTGTACTCATAACCCAATGAGCACCTGTATACATCTTAGGTGAACAAACTGACACCAGTAGCTTGTGAGACCGGCCACCGCCCCTCGTCGGGGTCTCGACTGTATACACTAGTCTACTCTGAAGTATCGATGCCCTGTCTCGAAACTCCCACGACTAGGGACCTTTTAAGGATGTGCTTATAGACTACCAGCTCCCACGTATATGATCGCCCTCATACTGCTGGCAGTCAAGCAAGAATCCTAGGGGCTCTATCAACGCGCAATAGTGACCTGTAAGGTCACCTAAAGCAGTACACGATAATAAAGATAAACCAGATAGCATACTGTCATCTTGAGTAAGACTGTCCTACTGGGACAGATCCTCCCTCAATCATTGCAATCACATACCTGTGATCCAATAATTGACTCTGAGGGCACTATCTCCAACATCAATCTGGTTTGACATTCCATTAGCCACTCTGCAGACATGGTGGGTAACCTCAGGCACCCGAGAGGTACTCCGGTAGCCTCAAGGGCGGTGACAGGGAGGTTCTTGTTTACCCAGACTTGCCATTGCTGTTGTTCCAGACTATGAGACCCGGAAAGAGGATGAGTATAGCGTCGTTCTAAACTGGCTTTAGAAGTGTACGTCTCTATGACACTGCCAGAGGGTTGTCGTAGTCAGTGGGAGCAGCGGAAGCATTGGTGGGCAAGTGGCTTATGTCTATTTATAGACTAAAGCAGATGTAGCGGAGATAGATCATCTGTTTCTGATATGACAGTCATAGGTTTGACTTCATCAGAATAGGGGATGGATCTGTTAAGAAGGTAGTAGGGTGTGATGTCCTGGTACTTGGATGACATACACAGAGTAGGAAGTGAAATTCATATACTACGGTCGGTTATACTTTGGTTGTCACACAGTGGTTTCTCCACATAGGATATTGATCCAGTCCTGGAGAAACGATCGGAAGCAGTTTTAGAACATAAGTGGATGTTCTAGGGATATGATAACAGCATCCTTCTTCTGGAGACAGTTATCATTCCAGGCTTCCAAGGTGACCTGGATGAAAGAGTGTCTGTCAGAGTTATAGTTTTCCCTCTGACGAGGGGCAGTATTTTGGACAGGTTGTCCAGGCGGATACTGAGGGAGGCATGGCGCAGGATACTGATTAAGTTCAGTTGACGATATAGTCTAAGGAGTTTGGATTTGGAGTTCATTTACGAACTAGGTCCCATCAGATATCCAGACACATTATAAGACAGGTATTGCTCATTTCGGGAGATGGCTTTCTCCGCGAACTTGAGATAAAGAGAGACATAGAAAGAAACATTAGAGCGGATCCACTCACTGAGGATATTCCTCGAACGCATTAGTTTCGCAAGCGGGTTTTTATGAGACAGATTAGTAGAGGAGTTGGGTGTTCGGTATCACACGGGCTGTGAGTATGCAACATCGCAATAATTAGCCTTGAGTGCAAGTAGGAGATTGTTGGAGATAGTGCCCTCAGAGTCAATTATTGGATCGCAGGCACGTGATTGCAATGATTGAGAGAGGATCTATACCGTTAGAACAGTCTTACTCAAGATGATAGTATGCTATCTGGTTTATCTTTATCATCGTGTACTGTTTCAGGTGACCTTACAAGTCACTATTGCACGTTGATAAAGCCCTTAGGATTCTTGCTTGACGGACATCAGTATGATGGCGATCATATACGTGGGAGCTAGGGTCTATAAGCACATCCTTAAAAGGTCCCTAGTCGTGAGAGTTTTCGAGACAGGGCATCGATACTCCAGAGTAGACTAGTGTATACAGTCGAGACCCCGACGAGGGGCGGTGGCCGGTCTCACAAGCCACTGGTGTCAGTTGGTTCACCTAAGATATATACAGGTGCTCATTGGGTTATGAGTACACCGGACAGGACTCGCCGGGAATATGCTAGTTGGTCTTATACCTGACGTCAGATAGCAGTTCCCTGGTGACATGTGTACAGGTTAGTTCATCGACCTGAGATCATCATTTGTCTCATGTGAGTTCCCACTGTACTTTGATTACTACCCTACCACGGCTCAAAGGAGTCGTGCAAATAGGTTTTAGTTGGGTACAGTCCTGAGCCACATGGAGGCAGTGAGCGGATCTGCAGGGGTTCGTCTCTCCCGGTATTGGGGGTGAAGTCGCGCTGTGTATAGGAGAGCCATTACATAAAGCCCTATGCCGAGGCAGGAGATTTACTGGTAGGTATTCCAGTAGTATCTCAGGGTGTTCTGGGCTACACTCCGACACGACTTGTACCGCTTTTGGGGGTCTGACTTTTACCAACCCCCTAGGCCCGCCATGCGATGCTCATAAATGAACGGACCGGACTGTACGGATATTGTCACTGACAGGCTCAGTAGGGTGTCAGGATGAGTTCGCTCATCGACGTCCCTTTTGGTCAATACCTGGTAGCCCGTTACGTATGGCTAATACCTCTGACGTGCTAGTGGTTAAATCCACAACCAAAGTATTGACGAGTTTTTAGAGTCCCCCACAGACCGTTTTCTCAAGTTTCGGGCGAAACGCTGTAGAGGCCGTATGGAGATATGGCAGGGTTCGATCAGATACGTGCGGTATTGCACGGATCGTGATCGGACGGATAATACTACCGGGCTTTGGTTTAAGCCGGATCCAAGTATTATACAGTGTAGATTTTGTCTCTTTGCATTTGTATTCAATGGGAATACAAATGCGGGCATGTATATGTTGTCGCGGGGTTTTCCTGTAATTTGTTACGGGACCAGTTTTCTGAAGTTGCCAGTTTTTATTCCGTTTCGGCCAGTTTTCCTTTGTTCCTTCACGACCGGATTTTTCCGTTGGAGGGGGTTATTTGCAATTGTGCAAATTAGTTTTGTGGAGGGGGTTTCTTGTAAATGAGACATTATGATGGGTGTAGCATCTTTTGATGCTTTTCTTGTTCTCATTATTGTTTGCATTTATGAGATAGGATTGGATTTGAAATGGTGTGACTTTAATACCTCTTTATCAACACATTTGTTATGATCACCTCTTGCTATCCCTACACTCACCTCCCTTGCATTTTTCCACTCCTAATTTTTGCATAGCCGGCCACTCTTTTGTGGAGAGATGAGGGCATTTCATTTGATGAGGGATATTTGTTGTTCTCATTTTGCTTGCTACATATATTCATCAACCTCTCTCCAAAGTTCATTCTCTCCTCCATCACAAATGGCAACTTCAAACCCCAATAGAGACAAATGGATTCTACACTACTCTACTTCAACCTTGGACGCGTCGGCTAGCCAACTTCGCGCCCGAGTTGCCTCGGTCCAGAGGTGGGAGCCCGTAAAAGAACCTGGCGATGTGGTGTCCTTTCCGAGGAGGAGGTGAAGACCGGAGACGCCGCGAGGAGTTTGGGATGGTGGCCAAAGACCGAAGGACACGGATCGATCGGTATAGCATTCTATCCCATCTCTAGTTAGCTAGTAGTAGGTTAATGGTTCGATCCGGGTTTTTTAGGATGCGGTAGTACCGGTTTAAAGTTTGATAAAAATTTTCGTTTCCACATTTTGGCCTCAGATAGACGGCCGGGGCGCTACCGTAGTCCTACATCACCAAAGACGCTGATTTCCCTGAATCGAGGTTTTTTCCAACGACGCTGATTTCCTCGGAATTGAGACGAATCGATGTATTCCTGCAAAGATGCTGATTTCTCTGCGGGTCGACGCGAATCGAGATGCTCTCACCAAGGACGCTGATTTCTCTTAATCGAGGTTTTTGCCAAGGACGCTGATTTCCTCAGAGTTGAGACTAATCGATGTATTCCTGCAAAGGCACTGATTTCTCTGCGGGCCAACGCGAATCGAGATGCTCTCACCAAGGATGCTGATTTCCCTGAATCGAGGTTTTTGCCAAGGACGTTGATTTCCTCGGAGTTGAAACGAATCGATGTATTCCTTCAAAGACACTGATTTCTCTGCGGGCCGACGCGAATCGAGGTGCTCTCGTCAGGGACACTGATTTCCCTGAATCGAGGTTTTGCCAAGGACACTGATTTCCCTGGGGTTGGTTAACTTATTTCCCAGACAGGGTCATTGGATAACGTATTTCCGAGACAGGGTCATTTGATGACGTGTTTCCGCGGCGTGGTCATTTGATGACGTGTTTCCACGACGGGGTCATTTGCTGACGTGTATCCGGGATGGGGTTATTTGATGACGCTGGGTTATCTGTGAACCGTAGAGTCTTGGAACTGGGGACTTTGCCGTGGTTCTGATTAATGGTGTAACATCTATGTCCTGCTGGAATGAGGAGGCACACCGTTGTTGGTCTCCAGGCTGTAGATGTGGCCATTGAGATTTGGAACTATGTACTTTGCCATGGCTCCGTTTCGTTGTGACCCTGAGGTCAGTTGTTGATGTCACGTCTGCATCAGGTTGGAGTGAAGAGAAACGCCGTTGGTGATCTCTAGGCTGTCTGTGAACCGTCGAGATTTGGAACTAGGGGACTTTGCCATGGTTCCATTGTTTTGACCCTGGGGTCGTTTTTTTGACGTCGCAGTTGCATCCTGGTGGAGTAAGGAGAAACGTCGTTGGTGATCTCTTGGCTGTCTGTGAACTGTCGAGATTTGGAACTAGGGGACTTTGTCGTGGCTCCATTTGTTGATGTTGCGTCTGCATCCGATTAGAGGGAGGAAGAACGTCGGTGTTGATCTCTAAGTTATCGATGTTGACGTTGAGACCCTGAAGCTAGGGATCTTACTTCGCTTCGTTTGTTGACATTGTGTCTGCAATATTGCGATGAATGTTGAGATTGTCTTTAGGTTGTCTATGAACCGTCGAGATTTGGCTTTGCTTTGATGAAGCCTGGTGGGACGATATGGTTCCCTTCTTGTTTGTGCCCATGGATTGTATACAGGGGTCAATGTGACCTCACCTGCAGGGCAAAAAGTTTCATTCTTTCATTTTCTTTCAATTCTTTCCGCGATGCTCTATCATTTCAGCTTTTTATATCGCGAAAATCGCGATTGCCCAATCATTTCGGCTATTTTTCGCGGTGCCCAATCATTTCGGCTATTTTTCTTTTTACTCGCTGCTTTTTATTGCGAGTTGCCCAATCATTTTGGCTGTTTTTGTATGCATACATTTTTACTTGCTGATTTCGTTGCAAGTTGCCCTATCATTTCGCTATTTCATATGCATTTTCGGCTCGCTGATTTTTTATCGCGAGTGTGGAACTTGGAATCTGGTGCCAATCTCAGCATCAGCATCGCTGCGACTGGAATATTTCCAGGAGCGAATCATCATTTGCCATGAAAGGACTTGGAATTTGATACCGATTTAGGCATCAGCATCGCTACAACCGGGATTGATATTGCCAAGAGCGAATCATCATTTGCCTCTGTCGATGTCGAACAAAGGTGGCTTAGCAAACAGGGTTAGGATCCCGTCGACTAAGACTTTTGATTTCATGAGCCGTAAGGGTCTTATAAAGGTGTTTCTCACTACGAGTCGTGAGGATCTCGTAGGTGCGTTTTCTCCTTAAGAATCGTGAGGTTTCCTAAGTGTGTGTTCTCTTATAAGTCGTAAGGATCATACAAGAGTGTTTTCTCCTTGCAAGTCGAGAGAACCTACAAGTGTTTGTTCACCGTGTGAGCATATCCCTAGTCTCTGGTGGGACTCTGTTAGGGAAATGTTCATTCGTGCCCGTGGATTGTATACAAGGCTCAATATTGAACCGCTTGTAGGGCAAACTGAGAAATGTGATGGCTTAAGAACAGGTTAAGATCCCTGTAGCTTAAGGCTTTTGAATCTTATGAGCCGTGAGGGTCTCATAAGAGGGTTCTCCTTACGAGTCGTGAGGATCTCGTAAGTGTAATTTCTCCTTAGGAATCGTGGGGATCCCTAAGTGTGCCACTCCCTTGTGAGTCATAAAGATCTCACGCAGGTATTTTCTCCTCACAGGGTCGAGAGGACCTTGCAAGTGTCTTTTAACGAGATTGCGCCCTTTCGGGTTTTCACAAACTCGCCGGTAGTCCTGCTTTTTTTACTCACGGAGCCCTTTTGGGTTTTCATCCGTGCCCATCTTGCTTGTGGACGTACCTTTTTTTAATTTTTTTTAACCACGTCAGCCTGGCGATGCCGCGGGTTTGTATTAGTTTAACGACGTTTCGGTCAGACGTTCATAGGTCCGAGATTTTTCGGGCAACGTACGATTATGCAGCTAGATTTTTTCGTGAATCTTCGCATCTTTTGTGTCGGAGGTGGATTTCTTGAAGAGAAAGCTGAGGGCGATTTCTTCGTCAGAGTCGCTTCCAAAGGTAATAACTTGCGATCCCTTAGTGTCGATTATGTGACAATTGCCACTGGCTCTTTTACGCTCATCTGTCGTACTTTCCTGTTCCCGACGAGCCTTACGCTTCACTCGTTGAACGTGTTGTCGGTAGGCACCATATCCATGCCACCAGTTTTTAAAGGCTATGCACTCCTCGGTACGGTGTGTAATCCTCTGATGGTATAAGCAGAAGTTAGTATGTATGTCCGCTTCATCAAGATGTATACTGCCAGGAGAATTTCCTCTAAAATAGGGCCCTAGCGAATCGTTTCCTTACTTCAAGCTTGCTTTTGATGGCGATAGGGATGCTTCAATCCGGTTGGGGTGCCTCGACCTTTTCATCCAGTAGTCGGCGTTTCGCTTTTTCGAATATAGCCAGTCGATCATCTCGTCAAACGATTCCAAGGGTTTTGGCTTCGATCCTGCCCCCAGCTTTTTTATGATGTCTTCTATCGCCGAGTGAGCTTCTTCATTAGTTAACACCGAATGAGAAATCATGTGGCAACTTGCCACATAGTCCTCAGATTCTTCTGACGAGTCATCCCCTTCGTTATTGTCATTATCTCCGCTCTCAAGGATATTGTTGAGAAATTCTTGGAGTGTGACCGGGGTTCGCGCCTTCTGGTTATATTCCTCCAGTGCGTCAATATGCTTTTGCAGATCCGTGCGCTTGTCATCAAACTGTGCAGGCTTTTTGGTCTTCTTCTTCTTCTTCGAAGACTTTGACGGCTGGGTGTGAGTACTTTGGTTATCACCACCAATCTTTGGGGTTGGGCACGGTTTCAGCATTCCCTCGATGATCTCGGGTTCCAGTGGATTTTTCCACCTGATCGCCGGGTATGTTTGGAGATCCTTCAGCATTCTTTTCATCTTGGCTGAAAGAGCGACCTCCCGTTGAGCTTCTTCTATGAAGGAGCATGATACCCCCGGTGTGTCCGTCTTCTTGGGAGCGTGTGGTTGTGGCGGGTTCACCTTCCAATTTTCAGACAACGCGAATTTTCCTTGCTGGTATTGGTCTTCAACCCAATTTTTGAAGACGTAGCAATCTTCGAGTGGATGGCCTAATACTCGATGGTAGGGGCAGTAATTGGGATCGTTGATGTCGTTCGGTTGTGGTGGGTGTCTCGACTCTGGAAAAGTAATGAGCCTATTGCGCACTGCTAGTTCGAACAATCTCCTTGTTTTATCCCGGGGAAACGAATAGGGACGTATCAATTTCTCATATAGGGATTGCCGCTTGTTGCTTTGGCGAACAACCGGTCTCAGGCCACTCGGTTGTTGTTGAGCGTTGGCGACGAAGGTTGCTTTCTCTTTGCCCTTCTCATTTCGAGGCTCCATCTTCGACGAGGACGGCTTATGGCCCATCTAGTCCATTTGGGCCAGCTTGTCAATTAAGGCCTGGAAGGTGGACGGCTTGAAGAACATCATGAATTGAGATATGGTAGCTTGAGGGTCAAGAGTACCCACGTACATGCCTACCGCAGGTGCTTCTTCGATGCGCTGCTCGCACATCGACCATAGATTCCGCCACCGTATTGCATACTGAACCCATGTCTCCCTTGGCTTCACTCGGGCATTGATCAACGCCGTGATTGGGGTGCATTCGCTAGCGCTTGCGAAACGCCGAGTGAATAGCAACTCCATCTCCGTGAATGTTTTGACAGAGTCGTTGGGAAGCTCTGAGTACCATTCGAACGCCGTCTCCACTAAGCTGCCGACGAACTGGCGAAGCAGTAACTTATCATCCCCTCTAGTGTTGCCGCACAAGGCTCTAAATTGAGCGACGTGCTGATGCGGATTTCCCGTCCACTTATATACGTGGAATTTGGGGATCGTATATCCCGGCGGGTACCTTATCTGATTGTACCATCCTGGATATGGTCGCCCAGTTTTAACAATTTGGCCGGCCGCTTCATTCTCCTGGTGAACTCGTATTTGTTGAGCAATGTAGTCATCCAGAGCGGCCTTGGAGATGGTTTCCTCTTTGGCTGCTGAAAGAGCCGGAGGAGGGTTCGATGTCTCCCCTCTGTCGTCTTCAATGATGATCGGGGGGTCTTCAGCTGGAAGTTCTGGCTGTAACATCATCCCAGCCATGTCTTGGAACAAGAGAGCCATTCGTTTTATATTGGCTGCCTGTTCCGCAGCCTCTTTTTCTTTCCTCTCGAGCATTCTTCAGAGGAATTCGGTGTCAGTTTCTTGTTCCTGACACTGCTCCGAGGTCTCTGGATTTTCTTTTGGCCCAGTGAGTGCGGCCATTGCGGTCAGCAACTCCTGAAGTTTCTGCTGCTGTTGTTCTTGAGCCTTTGTTATTGACCGGGTAAACGGTCGATGTCCCATAGAAGCACGGCTTTCCTCTTTTCCAGAAGCTATATAAACAGTATACACCATCATGCCCCCAGACTTGGGGCGTTTAGGTTCGGTGTCTCTGCGGTTCGTCACGGTCACAGGGGCTTTCTCTGGCCTCCTTCTCTTGTGAGTAGTTGAAGTCGAGGGGGCCGTTGCAGCGGGCACCCAGGTAGCTGTCGCCTTTTATGCCTTGACAGGATGGTCCTTTTCTTGCCAAACTTTTATCTTTTTCTGTCGACGAGAGTAATCTTTGTTAGTGTATATGCCCTAGAGGCCATTACTGTATCATACTAGTTTGTATATTACTTAATGGAAGCTTGGGATATTCACCGTTGTATAGACAATCTTGCTCAAAATGATAGTATGCTACTTGGTTTGTTTCTACTTCAATGTGTGTACATGTGTTTCTTTTAGCATATCACCCATACACATTAGTAGAGCCCTTAGGATCTTTGCTTGATTACCAGCGTTGTGATGGCAGTCACACTCGCGGGGGCTGGGTAATCTACAAGCACATTCTTTTACAGGTCCCTAGTCGTAGGATTATCGAGACAGGGCATCGATACTCCGGAGTAGACTAGCGTATGCGCTTCTCATCCCAGCAGGGGAGACGGTCTGTCCCACAGCCGTCAGTACGTCGTACTTGAGATAGTATGCGGGTGCTCGTTAGGTTATGAGTACACTGGACATGACTCGTCGGGAACTGATTGGTTGGTACTATACCTATCGTCAATTGTCAGTTCCCAGGTGACATGAGTACATCTTACTCCGCTGACTTGACACTGTCACTTCGCCTCGAGTGTGTTCCCACTGTACTTTAATTACTACCCTACCACGGCTCAAAAGAGTCGTGCAAATAGGTAGTAGTTGGGTGCAGTCCCGAAGCACTTGGAGGCAGTGACGGTTAGACAGGATTCGTCTCTCCCGGTATTGGGAGTTGATATCGCGCTGTGTCAAGGAGAGCCATTACACACAGTCGTCCCTGGCCAGGGCAAGCGAGATATACTGGTAGGTTTCCAGTGTTATCTCAAGGTGTTCTGGGCTACACTCCGACACGACTTGTACCGCTATTAGGGGACTGGCGTTTACCGCCCCCCAGGCCCGCCATGCGATATTCTCAGATGAACAGACCGGACTGTACGGAGACTGTCACATTCAGGCTCAGTAGGAGTTCAGACAGGTCTCACCTCGTCCGTCTTCTTATCGGCATCTACCTGGGGGCCGTTACGCACAGCTAGTGCCGCTTGCAGTCTGTGGTTAAACCCACTGCAAGCGTAGTGTCGAGTCTTTAGAGTCCCACACAGAGAGCCATTCGCCATTAGGCAAAAGAGTAGAGGTCACATGGTTTTGCGATAGGGTTCGGTCACATTCGTGCACTTGTGCACGTTTAGTGTCCGGACAGTTATTACTAGCGGGCTTTGGTTTAAGCCATATCCTAGTATACGTTTTGGGATTGGTTTTATCTCGTTTGTATTCGTGTTCCCCGGAACGCGGATGCGGGTGTGTATGCACAGTTGACAGAGACAGAGGTATAGGATCTCTTTGTATTCGTGTTCCTCGGAACACGGATGCGGGTGTTATGCACAGTTGACAGTGGCAGAGGCAGAGGATTCTCATTAGGGTTGTTGACTGTCGACTTTTTCTAAACCCTAATGAGAATAAGAAATATGATTAATAATAATATTAATTAAGTATTAGTGTGCCATGGTTGGGTTGAAAGTTTGACTTTGTTGACTTGTTGACTTTGTTGACCGGTTGACTAGCTTGGACTTATTAACAATCATCATTACAATGGCTATCATTTCATGGCAAAGGCTTTTGCTTGCTTGTTATTCTTTACAAAATGAGTGCATGAAATGATATTGCCATTTGACATGAACCATCACATAATACTCAATTACTATTATTATTATGATTATTTTGTGTTATGAGAGGATGGTGGGAAAAAGTCTTCTTCATTCTATCATTTGCATTCTCTCTCATCCTCAAGCTCTCCCTCTTCCTCTTGCTCTCTCTCTAGTTCATGGTTCTATTGTCTCATGTGTTGAGAAACAAGAACCATAGAAATAAAACCCAAAACACTTCTCTACTCATCCTAGTGTACAAGGTCTAGCAAGCCAAGTATTCTAGTTTCCTCTAGATTGAGGTTGGAGCCAAAGGTAGAAGCTTTCGGGTGGATCCATCTTCGGCACAAGGAGACGACGAGGTGAGGCCGATCTGACCACCACAAGGAGTTGAAGAGAAGGAGTTCAAGTTTAGGTATAACCCCTAACATAGTAGCTAAACTCTTAGCTAGGTTGTTAGATAGTTTGTTTAGCAAAGATCCGTTTTTTGAGTCCATGTTACCTCCACCGAAAAAATCGTTTTTCACCATTTCCGCAACCCCAAAGAACCGGGGATGGGTAACGTGGACTTACAGTGGTATCAGAGCCTAACTAAACAATATCTAACATGTTAGCAAAGTAACTAGAAGTTCGATCGGAGAAAAAATCACAAAACATGCCCGAAATATCAACTTTCTGCCGATTTTGTTTTCTGTTCAAAAATTAATAAATCATACACTAAAAATCGGCTCAGGGTTTTTAAAGCACACCCAAGAAAAATGGTCCAGCGACTCGGTCAAAGCGTCGCGGAACCGCTGCAGGAGCATGCTCCCGCCGCGGATCCGCGGATGAGTTGACTCGGCCGTGGGCGATTTTTCCTGCAGTGTGTTCAGTGGGGTGTTTTGGGATTTTTACAATATGTCTTTTCTGCCCAGATTTTCCAGAAAGCAAAATTTGTTTTTGGGGTGGTTAAAAATCCGTATTTTGATCGAACTTCTAAAGACTTTAGCTAACGGGTTATATCTGTGATGTGATATATGTATTGAACGTCTGCTAATCGCCATACGTCGATTAGTGGGGGTTATACATATCTGTGATCTGTAATGTTGATGGTATGTATATATGAATTCATTGGACTGTCACGGACATTGACATCCGTATGACATCGTGATAGATCTAAGAGGATGTTGGGACTTTCACAGTCCAGGTACATTGACACCATACTGAAACGATTTAGTATGGAAGATTCCAAGCGCGGTAATCTACCGACTTGTCACAAAATCACCCTCTCCAAAGAGATGTCTCCCAAGACTGATTTGGAAAGGGCTCGCATGTCATCAATACCCTACGCATCTGCGGTAGGCTCTATTATGTATGTGATGTTGTGTACCAGACCAGATGTAGTATACGCATTGAGCGTTGTAAGCCGGTATCAGTCGGACCCAGGGGGAAGCACTGGATAGCGGTAAAGAACATTCTCAAGTACCTGAGAAAGACTAAGGAGATGTTCTTGGTGTATGGCGGAAAAGACCTCCAGATCGAGGCCTTTGCTAACTCCAGCTTCCAGAGTGACAAGGATGACTCCAAGTCCATGTCGGGTTATGTCTTTACCCTCAATGGAGGGGCGGTTTGCTGGAAGAGCTCCAAGCAGGAAACCGTTGCTGAGTCAACTATGGAAGCGGAGTACATAGCTGCTTGCGATGCCGCAAAGGAAGCTGTCTGGATGAAGAAGTTCCTCACGGAGCTTCAGGTGGTTCCTACCAGTGTTGATCCAATACCGCAGTATTGTGACAACAACGGCGCTATAGTTTTAACGAAGGAACCCAGGTCCCATCAGAAGTCCAGGCACATTTTGAGGCGGTACCACCTGATCAGGGAGATCGTAGATCACCGGGAGATCGAGGTGAAGAGAGTAAATACGGAAGATAACACTGCTGATCCACTCACGAAGGCCTTACTCCAGACTCAGTTCGAGCGGCTGATCGAGATGATAGGTCTTCGATATGCCAGTACATGGCCTTAGTACAAGTGGGAGATTGTTAGTGTATATGCCCTAGAGGCCATTACTGTATCATAATAGTTTGTATATTACTTAATGGAAGCTTAGGATATTCACCGTTGTATAGACAATCTTGCTCAAAATGGTAGTATGCTACTTGGTTTGTTTCTACTTCAATGTGTGTACATGTGTTTCTTTTAGCATATCACCTATACACATTAGTAGAGCCCTTAGGATCTTTGCTTGATTACCAGCGTTGTGATGGAAGTCACACTCGTGGGGGCTGGGTAATCTACAAGCACATCCTTTTACAGGTCCCTAGTCATAGGATTATTGAGACAGGGCAGCGATACTCCAGAGTAGACTAGCGTATGCGCTTCTCATCCCAGCAGAGGAGACGGTCTGTCCTACAGCCATCAGTACGTCGTACTTGAGATAGTATGCGGGTGCTCGTTAGGTTACGGGTACACTGGACAGGACTCATCGGGAACTGATTGGTTGGTAATATACCTATCGTCAGTTGTCAGTTCCCAGGTGACATGAGTACAGCTTAGTCCGCTGACTTGACACTGTCACTTCGTCTCGAGTGTGTTCCTACTGTACTTTGATTACTACCCTACCACGGCTCAAAGGAGTCGTTCAAACAGATAGTAGTTGGGTGCAGTCCCGAAGCACTTGGAGGCAGTGACGGTTAGACAGGATTCGTCTCTCCCGGTATTGGGAGTTGATATCGCGCTGTGTCAAGGAGAGCCATTACACACAGTCGTCCCTGGCCAGGGCAAGCGAGATACAGTGGTAGGTTTCCAATGTTATCTCAGGGTGTTCTGGGCTACACTCCGCCGCGACTTGTACCGCTATTAGGGGACTGACGTTTACCGCCCCCTTAGGCCCGCCATGCGATATTCTCAGACGAACAGACCGGACTGTACGGAGACTATCACATTCAGGCTCAGTAGGAGTTCAGACGGGTCTCACCTCGTCCGTCTTCTTATCGGCATCTACCCGGGGGCCGTTACGCACAGCTAGTGCCGCTTGTGGTCTGTGGTTAAACACACTGCCAGCGTAGTGTCGAGTCTTTAGAGTCCCACACAGAGAGCCATTCGCCTTTAGGCAAAAGAGTAGAGGTCGCATGGTTTTGCGACAGGGTTCGGTCACATCCGTGCACTTGTGGACGTTTAGTGTCCGGGCAGTTATTACTAGCGGGCTTTGGTTTAAGCCAGATCCTAGTATACGTTTTGGGATTGGTTTTATCTCGTTTGTATTCGTGTTCCCCGGAACGCGGATGCGGGTGTGTATGCACAGTTGACAGAGACAGAGTCATAGGATCTCTTTGTATTCGTGTTCCTCGGAACACGGATGCGATTGTGTATGCACAGTTGACAGTGGCAGAGGCAGAGGATTCTCATTAGGGTTGTTGACTGTTGACTTTTTCTAAACCCTAATGAGAATAAGAAATATGATTAATAATAATATTAATTAAGTATTAGTGTGCTATGGTTGGGTTGAAAGTTTGACTTTGTTGACTTGTTGACTTTGTTGACCGGTTGACTAGCTTGGACTTGTTGACCATCATCATTACAATGGCTATCATTTCATGGCAAAGACTTTTGCTTGCTTGTTATTCTTTACAAAATGAGTTCATGAAATGATATTGCCATTTGACATGAACCATCACATAATACTCAATTACTATTATTATTATGATTATTTTGTGTTATGAGAGGATGTTGGGAAAAAGTCTTCTTCATTCTATCATTTGCATTCTCTCTCATTCTCAAGCTCTCCCTCTTCCTCTTGCTCTCTCTCCAGTTCTTGGTTCTATTGTCTCATGTGTTGAGAAACAAGAACCATAGAGATAAAACCCAAAACACTTCTCTACTCATCCTAGTGTACAAGGTCTAGCAAGCCAAGTATTCTAGTTTCCTCTAGATTGAGGTTGGAGCCAAAGGTAGAAGCTTTCGGGGTGGATCCATCTTCGGCATAAGGAGACGACGATGTGAGGCCGATCCGACCACCACAAGGAGTTGAAGAGAAGGAGTTCAAGTTTAGGTATAACACCTAACATAGTAGCTAAACTCTTAGCTAGGTTGTTAGATAGTTTGTTTAGCAAAGATCCGTTTTTTGAGTCCATGTTACCTCCACCGAAAAAATCGTTTTTCACCATTTCCGCAACCCCAAAGAACCGGGGACGGGTAACGTGGACTTACAATCTTGATCAATTACTGAGTCATGAACCTGTCGCCAAACTTTGTAAATTTTGGAAGAAAGCCGCTGAGGGCGTTGTTCCGGCTTCGCCTTCGGTGCATTCTCCACGGTTGAAGGAGATCTCTTCAGCACTACACTAGGAGAGTTCCTGCGCACCTTGTTAAGCAGTTCAAAGTTGTTCCCGGTTGAAACAGCAGCATCGATCTCCACCGTTGGAGCTGGTGGAGTAAATCCAGACGGAGAGCTTCCCCCAGCCTTCCTTACTCGGGGCCAGTGATGACGGCGAGCATGTCGCGCAGATGGTATTGGTTCAGCTATGGGGATGGCTTTGTCATACCCCCTGTTCTAGTAAGGCGCTGCTGGTACCAGCCTCTTGAAGACCGACGTCCGTTGAGCAGTAGTATCCAATCTGTCAAAGACAGATCTTTGAGCAGGAACGGGAGCCGGAGTGGCCAACCTCGTAAAGACTAATCCTTTGATGGGAGAAGCTTCTTTAGTGACCTCGAGAGCAGGAATGGCTACCCATTTTAGGATGGCCGCTTCAGGTATCGTGGGCTTCTTGACGGGCCCATTGGAGTTCAGGCTCAACCTATCGAAGACTAATGTTGTTGGCTTGGCATTGGATGACCCGTTGAGAAGGGTCGTGGTGGTAGTGAGCCGATCAAAGACCGACTTCTTCTGCGCTTCTTGTGGCAGCATGATGTTAACGCTCACTGGTGGGAGTATGGTCCCGAAGAACAACCAGGTGGTAGCCTGCGTTACTTGCTCTATCGGAATTGTGAAAAAGGAGGCCGCCTGCGGCCCGTAAGTTACACCTCCAGATGAGCGGAACGGGAGTTGCAGTTGCAGCTGGAACATTTTGTGCAAGTAGACGTCATTGATCTTTTGTTTTCTGCACCGAGCAAGACACCAAATCTTTGTACCTTGAATCCAAGGGCAACCATAGCAAACCGCGATTCGTTCGCGAACACGACACACGAAGTGTGGAGTGGAAAGTGGAAAAGGTCCCACCGGGCATGCCAGAATCTGTTCCCCGCCGAAAACGCCGAGACGCGATAAACCTCTCGCCTGAATTTCGGGGCAGATGCTAATTGGTGCTATCCGTCCACCTCTCCGAAGATGCCAAGTTGATTTATGGCACCGTGTATCGAAGGTTTAAATGGATGCGGCCGATGTAGCAGACTTCATCAGATTCGCCCTCATTTGAGGGGTTTTTGATTGTGGGGACGCTCTTCCCTGCAGGCGCAATCCCCTGCAGTTAATTACGCTACCGCGTCGCGGTAACAACTTTCTCCTTCTCCAGATGGTCACTTCGTGTTGTGGGTGTTTGTTTTGTTTTTGGTTGCCCGTGGATTGTATACGGAGACTAATTTATGTTGTCGCCCGTAGGGCGTGGATTAGTCCAAATCCGTATCTTCTTAGATTTGGGTTTGGGGGTTGGGTTTAAGGATACATTAGCCTCATTTGAGACTAAGATCAACTTAAACATTTGTTAAGGATACGTTAGTCTAATTTTAGACTAAGTTCAACTTAACGGGATCGTTTAGATCCAACAAAAGAGCATTTGGACTCTATTGTTTAGTTTAGGGACATTGCAGTCGATTAGTTTAAGGACATTGCGGTCCAATGTTAGTTTAAGGACATCTCGGTCCATTGTTAGTTTAAAGACATCACGGTCGAGGTTAAGGACATCATAGTCCGTGAGTTTAAAGACCTCACAGTCAAGGTTAAGTACATCATAGTCCGTGAGTTTAAAGAACTCAAAGTCAAGGTTAAGGACGTCGTAGTCCGTGAGCTTAAGGACCCCACAGTCCGTAGAGTGTTTGGTTGTCGGAACCCGTCACCTCTCTGAAGACGTTGAAGGATTACAACGATAAATATCAGAGGAGTAAAGAGATGTACCCTCGAACCGGCGTGAGTTGGTTGAAAGATCTGTAGTCCAATTTGGGACTAAGATCTGTTAAAATATTCATGAGCAGATGGGCTCAATTAATATGAGTTGAGGACTTATAGCCAATCTTAGGTTAAGTCCAATAAATGTTTAACATTTTTATTCTGGGCTGTTGAGCCTTTATTTAGGCTTGGCCCTTTTAACAATGTTGAGCATTATATCTTGACAAATTTTTTTGTCCTGTATTGAAAGCTGAGCATTCATCAGAGCTCTGGCTTATTAAAGAACAATTTATGTTCTATCAGCGCAACACATGGCGCGCCAGGCTCTTTGCGCCAGTCAGAGAGCACAGTGCGCTACTGCCAAGTAGCGCACATGTAAGGGACACGTGTCGCGCTCAACGCTAGGCGTCAGATGACGAGCGCATGATGCCAGTTTATGAGTGCTTAGAGATAATCCATGAGCGCATTGCGCTTTCAGTTTAGTGGCGCACACGTGAGTGACACGTGGTGCGCTTGGCGCTGAGCGCCAGCCCATGAGCGCAGTGCGCTATGTCAGAAGCGCAAAGCGCAAGTTGTTAATTGGCGCATACGTGGTTGACACGTGGCGCATTTGGCACAGAGCGCCAGTCCAGAGAGCGCAGAAGCGCAGTTCAGGAGCGCAAGGCGCATTTCAAGAGCGCAAAGCGCATCTGATCAATTTTATGATCCGGGAACAAATTTATGTTCATTTAAAAAAGACTTTGTCTCAAGATCTAAGAACAACAGTTCTTATTTTGCAGAAGATATTTCCAATCCCTTATTTTGATGAAAGGCTTTGCCTTTATAGATCCATGATTTGTGAGAAGAATTATGTTCTTCTTTTATTTTATGATGAGATATTTTGATCTCTTTGTGAAAGCCTTTTTGTCTTGTAGATCTATGATCTTTTTAAAGAAATGAATTGTTCTTTTTATGAGATGATTTCATCTCTGTGTTCATCATCCTTCATCTTTACCTTGAAGAAATATCTTCTTGCAAGAGCTTGCTCTTTATCTTTGAATTTCTCAAAGTTTATGGGGGGTTTCTCTATATAAGACTTGAAGTCTTGGGGCCTTTATATAGGGCAAGCTGATTTGTTGAATCAGTTAAAGAGATCTTTCTCTGATTGATTTGGGGATGTCTCCCCACCATTGGATCTTTGATCCTAGGGCTTCTGTTTTACAGAAGGCAATCTTCTTGTTTTTAACAAGATTGAAAAATCTTTCCATAACAGAATTTAATTCTGATTAATTAATGATTTATCATTATTATTAGATCTTTTGATCTAACAGTGGGCAGTTTTTTAATTCCAGCGCTAGCGCACCCGTGCTTTGCACGTGGTGCGCTGCTTAGAACGCAGCGCTCTTAGCGCTAGCGCACCTGTGTCTTACACGTGGTGCGCTACTCGGAGCACAGCGCACTTAGCGCTAGCGCACCCGTGTTTGACATGTGGTGCGCTGCTTAGAGCACAGCGCACCTAGCGCTAGCGCACACATGGTGCACTGCTTAGGGCGTAGCGCACTTGGTGCTGCATCTGAAGCGTTGCTTCAATTTTGAAATTTGAATTTCAAACAGAGCTTTGCTCTGATTGGGGGAAACAGTTGCCCATTCAGACAAGGGTATCTTAGAAGACAGGTTTAGATCCCTGCCAAGACTTTATGAGCCATAAGGGTCTTATAAAAGTATTGCTACCTACTAGTCGAGAAGATCCCGTAGGTGTATTTTCTCCTTAGAAACCGTGTGGATTCCTAAGTGGTATTTTCTTCTGTAACTCATAAGGATCTTACAAGAGTATTTTCTCCTTGCAAGTCGAGAGGACTTATAAGTGTCATTCACTGTATTAGGAATATCGCTCAGCTCCGGTGGAACTTGGTTGAAACATATTTTGTTTACGCCGCAGATTGTATACAAGAGTCAATATTGAACTATTTGTAGGGCATAAATTCCATGGGTGTATGAAGGCTTAGGAACAGCTTCAGATCCCTGTAACATAAGAATTTAGGATTCTACGAGTCGTGAGGGTCTCATAGAGGGTATATTCTCCTTAAGAGTCGAGAGGATCTTGCAAGTGTATCTTCTCCTTAGGAATTGTATGGATTCCTAAGTGTGTTGCTCCTTTATGAGTCGTAAGGATCCCATGTAGGTATTTCTCCACACAAAGTTGAGAGTACTCTTCAAGTGTATATATTATCATTTTTTAACGGGTTTGCACACTTTCGAATTTTCACAAACTTGTCGGCGGTCCTGCTGTTTTTACTCACGATGCCCTTACGGGCTTTCATCCGTGCCTATTTTTCTTTTGGACATACCATTTTTTAATGGGTTTGCACCCTTTCAGGTTTTCACAAACTCGCAGTCCTGCGGTTTTTACTCACAGTGCCCTTTCGGATTTTCATTCGTTCCCCTTTTGCTTGTGGACATACCTTTTTTCCGATGGAAGTCTCTCAGATGTAGCTTCACTGCAGGTGCCCTAATATCATTTGCCGGTAGGACCTGGGAAAGATATGGATCGTTTATGCCCGTAGATAGTCTACGGTGACTAATATGGAGATTATCCGTAGGGCATAACATCTTTTGGAAGACTGCTGTCAGATATGTATGCCCTAGAGGCCATTATTGTATATGTATACATGTGGATGCTTAAACATATATATGTACAGGACAATCTTGCTAGATATGATAGTACGCTATCTGGTTTATCTTTATCTTAACATGTATATATGTTTTTCTTGTTATCACCTATCATCTATACTTGTTAATAAAGCCCGTAGGATCATTGCTTGACTACCTGCGTTGTGATGGCGATCATACTTGTGGGAGTAGGGTAGTCGATAAGAACATCCTTAAAAGGTCCCTAGTCATAGGAGTATCGAGATTAGGAATCGATATTCCGGAGTAGACTAGTGTATACGTTTCTAGACACCGACGAGGGGAAATGGTTGGTCCCGCAGCCATTGGTCTTTCGCACCTAAGATCGTATATCTGTGCTCACTGAGTGTGAGTACACTGGACGGACTCGCCGAGAACTTCTAGATGGTATTATACCTATCGTCAAATAGCATTTCTCAAGAGACATGAGTACAGGTTAGTCTTCTGACCCGAGATCGTCATTTGTCTCGTGTGAGTTCCCATTGTACTTTGATCACTACCCTACCACGGCTCGACTGAGTCGTGCAAACAGGTTTGGGTTGGGTACAGTCCCGAGCCACATGGAAGCAGTGAGTGATTGTTGGGGATTCGTCTCTCCCGGTATAGGGATTCGATATCGCACTGTGTTCGATTGTCCAGGACCATTAGACCTTGGCTAAGGCAGTTGGGATTTACTAATAGGTTGATCAGTAGTTTCCCAGATTGGTCCTGAGCCGCATCAGCACGAATTATCAGGTTATTAGGGTCTGACGTTTACCACCACTAGACCCGATATGCGATACTCTCAGACGAAGAGACCGGACTGTACGGAGATTGTCACAGATAGGCTCAGTAGGGATCCGGATGAGTTTGCTCACCGGCCTTCCTTTTCGACAGGTACCCGGGTAGTATAGCTAATACCGCTGACGTGCTTGTGGTTATGGATTTATCCAGTAACTCACTACCGGCGTACTGTCGAGTCTTTAGAGTCCCACACAAAGGCTTTCCCTCGTTCAGGCGAAATGATGTAATAGCCGTATTGGATACGTGCAGAGTTCCGATCGATTGATTATACTATGTATACGGACTTTCGATCAGACAATTGATAATACTAGCCGGCTCGCGATTGAGCCGGATTATTAAATCAAGTATTGATTTAATAATTTACATATATGTATTTCAATATGTATATTCTAGTATTATATTCTTTGTGTTATTCCATCTCTTCGGGTATTCGTTTTTTTATACGAATGCAGGTATATATATACAGTAGACTGTAATCCGCATTTTCTATGGAAAACATTCTAGATGGTGGACACCTCATTTTGGTTATTTCCATTTATCTTTAAATGGATAATGAGATGTAAAGCGAGGTAAGGAGGGTATGGTGAGAACCATGCCTCAATAGTATTAACAAATGAATTATTAATTCATTTGTGCTAACTATTGAAGCATGGTTGAATTTTTATATTATAAAAAAATTGTTTTACAAACCATGGTGAGGATTTTCTCTCACCTGCTTGCTTCATTTTTTTATGCTCACCATTTTGCTTCACTCTCCTCTCTTGTTCTTGAGCTCCTCCACCTTCATCTCCAACCCTTCTCTCTACACTCTCATGTGTTGAGAAACAAGAGAGGAAGTGAGATAGAAACACACATAGAACCTCACACTACATCCTAGACTCTTTAGACTAGCAATCTAAAGCCTCTAGTTGCTCTACTTGACACTTAGTGTGGAGCTAGACCTATGAACTACATCCCTCGAGTGGATCATCTTCGACGGAGGAAGACCGACGAACAAGCTCGATCTCGGAGAACCGAAGGAGCAAGCAAAGAAGAACAAGCTCGTTCAAGGAGATCACTTGGAGCGAACAAAGAGGAAAGAAGACTGAAGGAGACGGATCCTTGGGTGAGAATTCCTATCATAGTAGTTAGCTCCTCTTATGTTAGTTAGTTTAGGTTTATGGTAGATCCGACATCGGGTTATTCTAGCGCCAGTTTTTCGAAACCTAGAAAATGTTTGTTCCACAAACGTCCACGGTAGAAGGTCAGGGCACTAGTATAACCCAACATGGTATCAGAGACAGCCCATAAACCCTTAATTAGCAGTTTAAACGATGTTTAAAATTACGAAATCGAAATATCTCCGCAACTACAAAACCGAAATCCATGTTTCCGTCGATTTTTTCAGAGGCTCTAAAAATTATTTAAATAATCGCAGAGTATTCTTCATATAGCCACTAGAACACCAAAGAAATTCGAGGACTAAATCCCAAAAATTGGCCTGCCACATTGACAAAATTCCTGGTCTGGCCGGTTCTGTTTGAGAATTTGGTCTTGAATTTTTTTGGTATTATGTACACTTGGATTTAGGGTTTCAGGTGATGTTTTTTTTTGCCTAGATTGCATATTCTGTCATCTTTGGTTTGGGGCAATACGAAGTATTTCGAAGTCACCATTTTAACACCGTTTATATGTTTCAGTGCATACATTACTATTTGTGACCGTGAATATCATTGAGCGGTATAACCCGTCTAACTGCTATATGTTCTATTAGACAGACTTGCGAACATGACATTCACGTTGATGTTCTATGATTGTGCTGATATTGTGGTTGGATTGTCATGGTGGATAGCTTGCAATGCAATAGTAGTACAGTTAAGATTCATTTGTATATTTATTATTGCGGGATAAGAATCCGACATGTGGACAGTCGTTTCTGCCGTGTTGTATATTATTTGATTAAGGCACGACCGGGTTGAGGTCGATGTCACCTTCATACATATATTTTCCTTTTTTGTACTAGAATTACCCCACGGTGGAGTGCTCGAATAGCCGGGTTCTAGAGGGCAACGAGCCCGCATCTCATGGCGTTGAGACGGAGGGGGCTTCACTCTAGAATTGGCGGGCTATTCGCCGCACTCGTAGGGGGTATAGGATGACCCACGGAGGGGCGCTCAAGTTACCAGATCACGTGAAGTGCTGGGTGGCCTATTCACTTTGTTGATTGGGGTTGCCTCACTTCTGGAATTGGCGGGTAACTTGCCGCGCTCGTAAGGGTCCAGGTTTTCATTGCACGGGTTATCCACAGGACCGGGAACGTTGGGTTTTATTTTTTGCTCAAATGAAACCCGATGCTCCAAGATTATCTACCATTCTTTGTTGCTTGTTGATATTCTGTGATGTTGCTCTTATCATGCCTGGGACGAATGTTATATATATTTATATATACTAGTAGATGTTGTATATGTTTTGCACCCACGCTAGTCCAGCCCCCGCTCTGCCATTAGTTAAGTAATCTAACGGTGCATGACATGGCCCCGTGGCGAATGCCGTTGGCATATACGTACATTGTATTTTCGTTCTTTTCTGGTGTGATATGAATTAATTGATGGGACCGTATTAATTTTGATTAATGCAAGAAAATAAACCTAAAAAATGTTGTTGGAACAAATTTCGAAAAACTATAGTCATATTCTTTCACTTTGCATAGTGGTATTCGGTCATGAATATCCAGCACCTCAGTCGAGGAAGCAAGAGTCTATATCCCTTCGTGGGGAGTGACCTCTTGAGCAAAAGTTTATACTGTAGATTACTCGGTTTTCTTCAAAACCAGAAGTTTTCAAAAGCGGAGCCTAAACCACTCCTTTTCAAAACTACTCGGTTCCTTCAACGATATCAAGTTCATTACGTTAAAGGGTTTTTCAAAAAAAATCCAGCCGTAGCCCTCTGTCATTTCCTACGAGTAGTACTCAGTATTCATGCTGCATTTGTTGACCTTGTCAAGGCATAGTGAACGGTAATTGGGTGGTGCTTTTTTGTAGCATATAATACGATTAACTAAGACAGTCATATAGCCTTGTTGACCTTGTCAAGGGATTATGCGGGTGAGTCTAGGGTAATCAAGATAATGACAGGCTGAACATGACTAGCGACTTATGATTTGTTGACCTTGTCAACGTCATAGGTCGTTAGGGGCAAAAACCACATCGGGAGTTTCAAATATACAGGAAAATTTCTAGTGCTGCATACATTCTGCAGTGTGGTGACTAGAGTGGCTTCCACCTAATTTATCACACAATGATAGTTGGATCCTGATCCCACTGATGACTAGAATTACTCTTGGGAGATTTTTTTTTACTTCACAATTAGCTAACCTATTAGGTGTCTAGAAAAGTGTTAACGGGGCTACTTCTCTGCGGAAACGAGGTTTATTTTAATTAGGTTCATGCGAGAGCATGGGAAACCTCCCTCAGAGTACCAACACTCACCTGGCTGAACGGTTGGTAAACTTGTAAGGTGTTAACGATCCCAGCTAGTTCTCCTTTTAAGCTTTGGAGGAGAATTCGAGAAAACAGTGGGAGACATCCTGATTAGATAAACTAATAACCAATCTAATCTTGTAAGAGCGCACGCTAAGTGTTTCTTTCCTCTATCGCCAGGTAGAAACTATTATACACCTTAATCAAGATAACAAAATGTATTGCTTGACCGATCCGAATTCTTATTCGGGGCTGGGGAACGTCGGTTTGGATCTAACTTATGACAACAGTCATGAGTATGAGCAAAGGAAAGAGGATTGCATGAATTCCTTGATGACCCCAATGAAGAAGAAGTATACTATTGCATCTCCTTCAGGTGTTCATGTTATTAAGAACTGCTTTTCAGTCGTCCCACCTCCTGAGAACTAGATACCGGATTAGGATCTCATATCTGTAATTTATTACAGGGACTGAGAAAAAGTAGAAAAAGTAGGATGGTTGGATCTGGTGATATGTCCCTTAGAGTAGGGAATAGAGCACAAGTTGATGCTTCTGTCATCGGTGAATATCACCTAGCATTGCCAAATGGCAATACTATGATTTTGAACAATTGCTACTATGTACCTTCAATGGTTTGTAACATTATATCAGTTTTTTTACTTGATAAAGATGGATATAAGTTTGTTCTTGATAGAAATATCATGAACATTTACCTTAATCAGGTATTGGTGGCAGAAGGTACATGATTGGTAGAGTTTTTCTGTGTTTAAATTTACCGCAATCAAGACGGTGTCGCTTGGTAGCTAGCCGGTTGAGTACAAGTCGATCCACAGGGAAATGGTGTCCTTTTCTTTAAGTTCTAACGAGTTAAGTCCTAACTTTGGTAGGTTTTGTTTTAAGATCTAAGAATGAGAATAAATTGATATAAAGGCTTGCTAGGGTTAGGATTAGGTTAGTTCGAAATAGGGATTCTTCTCACTTCTTTCAATGCCCTAGTTAAGAATATAGGTGTCAGGGTAATAGTCAACAACGGGGATTAGCACGACTAGGAAGAAACTTAGTTTCTTCCTTTTGGTCCTTGTCCGTCCGTTCTTGGCTCTTAGCCCTAACCTCCGGTTAATTCAACCACAACCGGTCTAACTAGGGAATCACCGCTATCATGTAAGATAGAGTGTCGTAGTGAGCGGATTATGGTTGATTTAAAGAGAGTCCTTAATTAAAATTATTTAGGCAAAGAAAGGAGTGAGAGAGATTTTCTTCTTTCAAACCTTCCCTCTCCTATCCCTAACAAGTGAGGAATTACTCACTCATTAGGAAGATAACAATAAAATTCAATTTTTTATTTTAATAGATGAACTAAATTGCAAATAATAAAAGAACAGATAAAAAATTGCAGGAATTAAAATTCAGATAAAAAGAATACGAGATAAAAAAACAAAACTTACTTTATTGATGACCTCTCAACAATGCATTACAATTGGAATTAAAATTTAGATCTAAGAATTAAAAAGAGGCATAAAAATAAAGAGAGGCATGCCTAATTAGGCTTTTGGTTTTCCTATTTATAGATAGAAAAAACCCTAGGTTACATTCTGATCCATACGTGAATTTACCAAACAACCCTAAGAAAACCGGGTCAAAGCACCGACACCTCCACCGACACGTGCACCATAAGGCCGCGGTTCTGCAGTAGAATAGTCTGTTTGGCCGCGGTTCCGCGGCCAAATTATGGAATCGTGGGTTTATCTTTTCAGGGTTGCTTCATGTTGCTTTTATCTTCTGTTTTCTTCACTTGGTTTCTCAGAATATCTTCTATTTCCTTCCAGATTTCCAGCAGTGCAGAATGATGTGGACTTTTGCCTTGAGCTTCACGTTGAAGTCTTGAATCTTGTGCCACCCTTGTGCTTTGTGCATTGAAACGCTCAATGATTTTCCCTTTGTTCTTTGAACTGGTAGGCGGCGTTATACGGATAGTGTGCGGAAACCCGTATTTCTCTGTTTGTTGATCGTAGTCCCACATTTGTTGTGACTTTTCATGAATTTCACTGTAAAGAGCTGAGAACCTGTAACCTGCAACTATTTAGCAGACATGGATCAAAAGTGCCTTCTTACATGCAATGTGACTAAGAATGGGCAATATAAAAATGCAAAAATCTGATATGAACAAATACCCCCAAACTTATCTTTTGCTCGTCCCGAGCAAAACCAATTTTATTCTCAAAAATTCCTAACCTCACTTTCGCAGGGAACGCGATTGCACTGAGCTCGTGTAACAAGTCGTTAAACCTCTAGGTGTCCCTAGTAGGAGGAGTGTTGTCTCATGAGGGTTTTCAGCGGATACTACCCACAAATCCGATCAATTTGGCCTGTTGACTATAATTCTTCAATTCAGTATTCTAGCCAGAAATTCTATTATCTTCAACTTAGAAATCATCAATCCTTATTTTTCACACTCGCTTTTCATTTAACTTAAGATCGTATATATTTTGCAAATTTATTAAGCTTTCAGCATCTTTTGAATTTTCCTTCTAAGGTGCAATCTCAACTCAGGAATTTTTATCATCTTTACTGAAGATATAAGGCCTATCTTTCATTCCTATCTCTCATCCAAACCCCAATCATATATCACTACGTGTATGTAATTTTTACCCCTACACTTGGAAATTCAATTCAAGCTATCATACTCTTGTCTATCGTCCAAAGTACTTTTTAGTTGGTGAAGAAATTGCCCACACATTCTTCATGTGACCGTTAATACTTCTTGAGCTATTAAACGACCGATTACAAAGTGTGCTTGCGCATTTAGGAGTAATTCCTCGTCTTGTAATACCTAAGGCTTAGCAGTGACTCCCAAACCAGTTGGTCTAAGGCACTAGGTGATAAAGCACCCTCGCTATATTTTTTTATTTATGCTTCCTTAAGCAATTACAAAACCAGTGTTCATTTTTTTTATTCAACACTTATACTTTTATTTTATTTTCCTTCATACTAAAGATTTTAGACAAGAGCATTTCAAGGTATTCTCTACTATCCCAATTTTCAAGGTGCATGTATATGCAAGTTGTAGGGTATATATTTTCAGAATTTAGACTTAAGGTTCAGAATTATTTTTCAGACTTACACTTCAAATAAAAATTTCAATACTCTTCACTTATTTTGACTTAGCCCAAGAACTGAACTCAAAATTTGCCTATTTCTAAATAAACTATAAGGACATATATTTTCTATAATTAAATTTTAAGAGAGGTTATTTTTAGGGTTTTTTAATTTACCAAGTTTAGGATCTAGTTTTTTTCTAACTAGTCAACCGTTATGTTGAACTTAAGTCAAGTATGGCCAAAATTGAACTTATCAATTTTTAAAATTTTAAAAATTTTAAAAAAATTTCAATTTTTATTTGATTTGATTTATATATATATATATATTTTATTTTTTTTGTTTTTATATTTTTTATAAAGATGCAATGCAGAAATAAATGTGCAAAGAAAGAAAAATCAAATATGTACAAAAATAAAAATATGCAGATGCAATGCAAAGATAACTATTTACAATCCACCTCTACCCGCAAACTTATCGAAAGCAGTGTCCTCACTGCTCCCTGCGGCGTCTACTAGAAGCAGCCTCACTAGTCTTACCTCCTCCCCTCGATCATGATCGGGAACGTTCCTTTCTTGCCAGCAAGGTGGTCATGCCCTACTCCAAGCTCGTCACTCGCTAATTAAGGTTAGTCATCATCCCTATCAATCTTTCTACCCCCCTATTTGTTCGTCGCATCAAGCGCGCTTGCGCAGCGGGGGTAAGCTCTTCATTGCTCGCGGTTGAGCTCGAGCTAGGTGTCTTTGCGGGCACGTCTTCGGTCAGCTCGGTGCGTGACCATAAATCATGTAATCATGTATAGGACGTGGAGACACCCTCAAAAAGGAGTCGAATTGGAATTCCACCATGCATATAAAATTCGAATTCCTCAACAGGGAGGAAATGGAGACACGGTTGTGTTACCAACATAGGGCAAGGATAGTTGGCAGCCCTCTTGCCCGCACCAATCGAGTGAAGTAAAACAGTGCACATATCATAACTAGGGTTTCGTGTCATCAATGTGTGCACTATATGGAAGGATGGTGTGGAAAATGTCGTGTTGTGCGAACTAACAAAAATATTATTTTGTGCCCAACGGCACACAGTTAAGACATTCGCAAAAAGGATTCTAGCCTGGATGCCTTTTCATGGCTCCCTTGAACAGTCGTTACCCATTAAAGGTAGGTAGTCCTCGAAGCGGAGGGGTTGGTCATGAATGGGGAGTCTAGGTATTAAGGTGACTTCATGGATGAAGTCCCTATCAATTATAATTTCTCTATCCCCCCACATTAATCTAAGGTACCCGTGTTGTGGAAGACTACCCTCATCCATGCATTCATAAAAACGGGTGACAAAATCCGGAAGTGCGAAGGCATTCGGATGGTTAAATAGTAAAAAGTTCCATCCGCGCCTTCGGATCTCATCACCGAAATAACTACCATAGACAGTGTGCGCAAACATTTGGGGAAAATCCCTTTCAAACTACAGAGTGGGTGCCATCACAGAAAGCAAATTGAAAAAATTTAAATTTAACAGAGAGGGTCACAGAATCGCAAACCTCCTCTGAAGATTTCAGAGGGCAACGACACCAACAGGCGGCGGAAGCGCGGCAACAAGGGGGTATCGACGGCAGAAGCGCGACGCTCGGGAGAGATCTCTCTGCTCTTTCTGCTGCAGCGGCTAGGATTTGTATAGAGGGAAATTTAGGGTTCTGTAAATTCAGAGGAGGGGTCGGGTTGTATTTATAGGGGGTGTTTTAGTTATTTGCAAAAAGGACCCCTTAAAAAGAGGAATTTATTTGTAATTTATTTATTTATTATTTACTAAACTGAAAATTTACAAAAACATCCCTAAAAATTTGAAATTTTTTATCATTTTAAATTTTTTTAATTTTTAATTTTTAATTTGTTTTAATATAATTATAAGTGGTACATACCCCCAAACTTATTTGAAACAGTGTTTCCACTGTTTATGGCTGGATAACCGAAATTTAGGGTTAGATGGAGGTAAATCAGTCGATATAAATCGGCTCCTGCAACATTAGGAGCTCCTCCGAAGGGTCCGTGGTGAGAAACGGTTTTAATCTATGTCCGTTCACTTTGAATAATGAACCGTCCTCAGGATTTTCTAATTTGACCGCACCGTGCGGATATACGGTACGTACACAAAATGGCCCTTTCCATCGAGATCTGAGCTTGTCGGGATGGAAATGTAGCCGGGTGTCGTAAAGTAAGACCTGTTGACCAGATTTGAATGTTTTGCTTATAAGGTGTTTATTGTGAAACACCTTCGTTCGGTTTTTGACGACAACCGCGTTCTCGTAAACTTCATCCCGAAGCTCGTTCAATTCATTTAACTACAGCTTTCTATGGCTGCCCGCATTTTCGATAAATAAATTCAGCTCTTTTATCGCCCAAAATGCGTGATGCTCTATTTCCACTGGAAGGTGGCAAGCCTTTCCGTAAACAAGCCGATAAGGAGACATGCCAAGGTCGTCTTATAGGCAGTTCAAAATGCCCAAAGGGCACAGTAAGTTTTAAAGACCAATCCGTACGGTTTTTGGAAACCGTCTTCTCCAATATCTGTTTGATTTGCCGATTTGAAATCTCGGCTTACCCACATGTTTTAGGATGATAGGGTGTTGATAGCTTATGATTAATGGAATATTTCCGCATTAAAGACTCGAAAGTCCTACTACAGAAATGAGTTCCATTGTCGCTAATGATTGCTCGGGGGTGCCCAAACCGGGAGAAAATGTTTTCTTTGAGGAATCTAATGACAACCTTGTTATCATTAGTTAGGCTAGGCACAGCCTCAACCCATTTAGAAACATAATCAACAGCGAGGACAATATACAAGTTCCAAAAAGAATTGGAAAACGGTCCCATAAAATCAATCCCCCAAACATTAAAAATTTCCACAACTAAGATTGGTTGGAGCGGCATTTCATTTCTCCTGGATATCCGGCCCAAATGTTGGCACCGGGAGCACGTCTTGCAGTAATCATGTGCGTCTTTAAAGAGTCATGGCCAGTAGAAACCACACTGCAAGATCTTTTCAGGCTGTCTTTCTAGGGCCAAAATGCCCACCACATACTTGATCGTGGCAAAATGATAGCACGCTCTTGAATTCATTGTCGGGGACACACTGACGAATAATCTGGTCGGGACAGTATTTAAACAGATAAGGTTCGTCCCAGTAAAAGCGTTTTACCTGGGATAGGAATCGGAGTCTGTCCTGTTTTGACCATTCATTCGGCAATAGTCCGGTGGCTAGATAGTTCACAATATCTGCGAACCAAGGTTCACATGATACTGTCAAGAGCTGCTCATCCGGAAAAACATCGTTTATCGGAAATTGAAGCGGCGGCGAAGAAGGAAGGCGTGGAAGATGGTAGGCGACTATGTTTTCGCATCCTCTTTTGTCTTTGATGACAAGATCAAACTCTTGGAGTAAGAGGATCTAACGTATCAGCCGAGATTTTGCGTCCTTCTTCGCAAAAAGATGGCGAAGAGCAGAATGGTCAGTGTCTACGATGACTGGAGAGCCGATCAAGTAGGGCTTGAACTTTTCTAAGAAAAACACAGCAGCCAAGAATTCCTTCTCGGTTGTTGTGTAATTTAATTAGGCATTGTTCAAGGTTCGGCTAGCATAATAGATTACATGCGGCATCTTATCGATGTGCTGTCCAAGGACAGTACCAATGGCAAAATCAGATGCATCGCACATAATCTCAAATGGATGCGTCCAGTCAGGAGAAGAAAGAACGGGAGCACAAGTGAGTGAGTTTTTTAATGACTCGAACGTGTTCATACAGCTCGAGTCGAAATCGAATGTGGTGTCCTTGGCCACCAAAAGAGTCAAGGGCCTAGCAATCTTGCTAAAGTCCTTGATGAACCATCTATAGAAACCGGTATGGCCAAGAAAGGCTCGAATGTCTCGGACGCATTTGGGAGGAGGGAGATTGGAAATGACTTCAATCTTTGCTTTATCTACCTCAATGCCATTTTGCAAGATGATATGTCCTAAGACAATACCTTCTCGTACCATAAAGTGGCTCTTCTCCCAATTTAAAGTAAGGTTCTTATCCTTACACCGGGTAAGGATAGCGTTTAGATGTAGCAAACACTCATCAAAGGAGTCACCGAAAATGGAGAAATCATCCATGAAGATCTCCAAGAATTTTTCTACCATGTCTGAAAAAATTCCCATCAGACACCGCTGGAAAGTAGCGGGCGCATTGCATAACCCAAAGGGCATGCGACGATATGCAAACGTGCCGAAACGACAAGTGAATGTGGTCTTGTCCTGATCTTTTTCGGCGATGGGAATTTGATTATAGCCGGAGTAGCCATCCAAAAAGCAGTAATATTCATGTCCAGCCAATCGTTCAAGAATTTGGTCAATGAAAGGTAATGGAAAGTGGTCTTTCCGTGTCGCGGCGTTGAGTTTCCTATAATCGATGCATACTCGCCACCCAGTTTGGGTGCGAGTAGGAATTAACTCATTCGCCTCATTTGTTATAACCGTTATGCCTGATTTCTTAGGGACGACGTGAATGGGGCTAACCCACTGACTATCAGAGATAGGGTAAATGATACCACTATCAAGACACTTTGCGATCTCCTTTTTAACAGCCTCCTTCATGACTGGGTTGAGTCGTCTCTGTAGATACCTGGCTGGTTTGGCATCATCCATCATATGAATATGATGTTCAACTATCAGGGGACTAATCCCCTTGATGTCCGCCATAGTCCAACCAAAGGCTTGCCGATTGCTCTGCAAGATCGTCAGAAGGGCTTTCTCTTGCTCTGAGGCTAGAGAAGCTGAGATGATAACAGGTAGGGTCTTATTCTCACCTAAGTAAGCGCATTTAAGGTGAGACGGCAACAGCGTGAGTTCAAGCGTTGGAGGTGAAACAATTGAAGGTAAAATCGGTGAAATTGTCTCAAACTCAAAGGATTCCAACAGAGGTTCAAAACGAGTGTAAGCCACCGAGTCAGATGGTTCAGCTAACTCATCTGAGAACTCAAAGGATTCAAAATCAGGTGGTGATTGGACAAGTTCGTTCGAGAAAGGGAAACACTCGTAGTCATTATCTGGAGTAAAAGCAGTATCAGGTTCAAGGAGGAACGCACTAGTGGCGTTAAGATTGCTGTGATCGAACAAAAATTTCTCTAATTCACAGTCCTCCGGGATGATCTCTTGGATTGAGCAAACATCTAGTATATTAGCATTAGGTTCAGAGGGCTGATTCCCCAACTTAAAAATGTTGATTTCAATTGTCATGTTTCCGAAAGATAGGTTCATCAAACCATTGCGACAATTGATCACAGCATTCGAGGTTGCAAGGAATGGTCGACCGAGTATCACCAGAATTTGACTCCGGGGGTTAGCTACAGGTTGTGTATCGAGAACAATAAAATAAACAGGGAATATGAAGTCCTCTACTTTTATTAACACATCCTCTAGCTCACCCCTAGGATGGGTGATAGATCGGTCGGCCATTTGGAGAGTACAATGCATAGGTTTCAGCTCTCCTACACCTAATTGCCCATATACCGAATAAGGAAGCAGGTTAACACTGGCACCAAGATCCAAAAGTGCGCGGTTTATATTCTTATCCCTAATAGTTATTGAAATCGTAGGACAGCCAGGGTCCTTTCGTTTATGAGATAAAGGTTGGGTAAGAGCATCACTTACGGCACTACCTAAGAAAACTTTCTTAGGTACCTGAGATTTCCTATTCTTAGTGCATAAGTCCTTCAAGATTTTTGCGTAAGAAGGGACTTGTTAGATTGCATCCAAGAGGGGAATGTTAATGCTAACCTGTTTAAACAACTCCACAATCTTCTCCATTTGTGGATTTTGTTTATTGGATCTCAACCAGTTTGGAAATGGAACATTTTGAAAATTGGTTGAGTCCAATGTTTGTGGAGGAGATTGCGGAGTTGGAACGGATCCCAGTGCTGGTGTTTTCATGGAGTGAGAAGTGGGTCCGTTCGGAGCAGCAGAAGATGTAGAGCCTTGTGAAGAATGGAGAACAGGCTCTGAAGAAGAAGAAGAAGAAGAAGCGGCGGCCGGGGTGTCATCATCTGCGCCAACATTGTTGTGCAACATCCTTCCGGATCTTAATGTAGTCACGGCACTCACATTATGGTTTTGTTGTTCAAGAGCAACATGTGCATTTTGTGGGTGACCAGGATTTGGGAGTGATTGAGATGGAAGCTTCCACTTCTCTTGCTCGCTTAAAGCTGCAAGCTGCATTCAGTTGTGCAATCTGGGCTTCAATGGTTTTGATACTTTGCCCATGTGACGCAGTGTGTTGCACCAAAGACTGAATGTAAGACTGGATGTTGGTGGAGGATTGAGTTGATTGCTTTAGAAACGCCTCCAGAATTTGTTCTAGAGAAGAAACCTTATCGTTATTCGGCTGAACAAAATTGTTTTGAGGAAAAGAGTTGTTGGGTGCAACATTGTTCGTTTGATTTTGGTAAGGTTGGGGTTGGAAAGGTTGCTGATATTGAGTTTGTTGAGGAGCTTATTGTTGAGGAGGAGGCCTCTGGAAGTTGTTGTTGCCTTGGAATTGTTGTTGATTTTGATTCCAGGCGAAATTAAGGTGATTTCTCCAACCAGGATTGTAAGTGGAAGAGTATGGATCATTTCTTTGTCGTTGCTGAAATGCAGCATTGACTTGATCCTGTCCTTAAGCAGGTAGATTGTAAGGACACTCTTCAGTCAAATAGGATGGATCTGAACAACAAGCGCATATAGTGCGAGGGGGTAAAGCAGGGTCAGGAGAAGGCGATGAGAATTTGCTCTCAATTGCTTCCAGTTTTCATGTAATCGCTGCCATTTCGGCTTTCATAGAAATAGACATATCAAGTTGATGAACGCCCGCCCTAGATAGACCAGAAGAAGTAGACGAAGTGGTCGGTCTAGTGCTTTCCCACTGAAGCATTTGTTCAGCAAGATCGTCGAGAAATTGCCAAGCTTCCTCGTCAGATTTTGATAAGAAGTGGCCTTGACAAATGGTCTCCAGCAACTGCTTAGTTGCTGGGTTCAGTCCTTCGTATAAGGTCTGGCAAAGTTGTCATCTTTCAATACTGTGATGAGGGCACTGAATAAGAAGGTCTTTGTATCGTTCGAAACACTTCCAAAAAGGTTCCGAAGGAAGCTGGGAAAATTGGTTAATTTCATTACGTATTCTCGCGATCTTGTGATTTGGGTAAAACTTTTTAAGAAACGCTTTAACAAACTCTTCCTAACTGTTTATGAAATGCGATGCAGTATTATACAACCACTTTTCAGCTAGGTCACACAATGTGAAAGGAATGACTCGTAGCCTTATAGCATTATCGGGCAGTTGGGTTGTCTTCATCATTGCACATACGTTCTGGAATTTGTTGATGAAGATATAGGCATCTTCGTATTCCAGTCCGTGAAATTTAGGCAACATGTTGATGAAGTGGGGATTAATTTCAAAATTATCCCCATTTTCCAGTGGTAGTGAAAGACAAGTAGGAAGTGCGGAGCGGGTAGGATAGAAACGATCCTGGAGCGCGATTCGTTATGGCGCTTCAACAGGAGGTTGTTGCGGGTTATTCGCACCCAGTTAAGGTGGAATCAGTACCGAGGTAGGTAAAGGGTTGTTAGGATTGAATCCTGACGTCTCTTTAGAAGATGAAGATGAATATGAAGATGTATGAACAGAATTCCGGTCAACGTCGGAGTTGGCCGGCAAAGGTAAGGATGAAAAAGGAGTGGAGGGAGTTTCGACTTCGGAGTCGATCGTGTAGCCGGTAGCGACTAACGAAACACGGACTAAACGGACACTAGTGTCCCGAGTCCAATCAGACATACACTAAACGAGTTTAGTGTAGTCAAAGCGTAGAATGTGAGGGTAAGAAAACGTCAATGGGGAAATGTGGATGAAAGGTGGGTGAAATGGGATTCTAGCGACAAAGGGTAAGTTTTATAAAAATTTTGTTTTGTTGGTTTTTTTTATTATTATTTTATAAAGAGTTTTGCAAAATGTTGTACGGAACTACAACACAATTTCAAACAACCACAGTTTAAACATGCACAATCAAATCTAGAGCTAGGGTCTCCTAAGTCAACTAGACTGCTCCTAACTGTTCCAAAGTGACAAGTTGTGAGATGTCCCACAAATCGCCTCTTCACTGCCAATTGTGGCCAGGTAAGCACAAATGAAGAAAGGAGGGTTCCGCTCACGAATCACCGTGAGACGGGCCTTTTAAAATTACCTTTCTTACTTATCTAGCCTAGGCACCACAAAGTCGGGTTTAGATAAACAACTGAATGCCCACAACCTTCCTCCATCTTAATGAGCGCGACAGTCCTTAATTGGCTGAGTCTAAATATTTTTTAATTAACTCAAGGGTGATGCATATGCTTTTAGTGATTTCTGGGGTCTTAGGAAGGGTAATGAAATCCCCACCCAATCTTAATTGGTGTTATAGCCCCTTAGATTCCGTACTAAATATTCAAAGCAATAACACACCAAAATCTAAAACACTTGCCAAATTTTTTTTTATTTTCGGCGCAAAGAATCCTGCAAAAAATGATTTATTGGAGAGGGAGAAGAGGTTGCTGTGCAAAAAAGCCTGCAGGAAAATTATTTCAGTGGAGTTCAGGAGGTGGAAGAGAAGAAAAAAGATACTCACAGAGATTTTCAGTTGCTGACGTCACCTTTTGACCGCGGTTCCACGGTCAAATGCCTACTTCTGCCGCGGTTCCGCGGTGGATCAGTAAGTTCAGATCTTCAAAAAAATTCTCTGTGCTGATTTGGTTCTCCTCTATCTGTTCAGATCCTCTGTTTCTGGATTTGTTCACTGGGCTTACTCCAGATCTGAATCAGTCCGTCTTCCTTTCCTGCACAATTCACACAAAAACCAATCAAAAATAACAAGATGATTTTTTTTTTATGTTTTTCAATTTTTTTAAATTTTTATATTTTTTAATTAACCCGAAATTACACAAAGAATTAAACTACCGTCTGCCCGGCAACGACGCTATTTGATTGTTGGATTTTTTCTGTGTTTAAATTTACCGCAATCAAGACGGTGCCGCTTGATAGCTAGCCGGTTGAGTATGAGTCGATCCACAGGAAAATGGTGTCCTTTTCTTTATGTTCTAACGAGTTAAGTCCTAACTTTTGTAGGTTTGGTTTTAAGATCTAAGAATGAGAATAAATTGATATAAAGGCTTGCTAGGGTTAGGATTAGGTTAGTTCGAAATAGGGATTCTTCTCACTTCTTTCAATGCCCAAGTTAAGAATATAGGTGTTAGGGTAATAGTCAACAACGGGGATTAGCACGACTAGGAAGAAACTTAGTTTCTTCCTTTTGGTCCTTGTCCGTCCGTTCTTGGCTCTTAGCCCTAACCTCCGGTTAATTCAACCACAACCGGTCTAACTAGGGAATCACCGCTATCATGTAGGATAGGGTGCCATAGTGAGAGGATTACGGTTGATTTAAAGAGAGTACTTAATTAAAATTATTTGGGCAAAGAAAGGAGTGAGAGAGATTTCCTTCTTTCAAACATTCCCTCTCCTATCCCTAACAAGTGAGGAATTACTCACTCATTAGGAAGATAACAATAGAATTCAATTTTTTATTTTAATAGATGAACTAAATTGCAAATAATAAAAGAACAGATAAAAAATTGCAGGAATTAAAATTCAAATAAAAAGAATGCGAGATAAAAAAAACTTACTTTATTGATGACCTTTCAACAATGCATTACAATTGGAATTAAAATTTAGATCTAAGAATTAAAAAGAGACATAAAAATAAAGAGAGGCATGCCTAATTAGGCTTTTGGCTTTCCTATTTATAGATAGAAAAAACCCTAGGTTACATTCTGATCCATACATGAATTTACCAAACTACCCTAAGAAAACCGGGTCAAAGCACCGACACCTCCACCGACACGTGCACCACATGGCCGCGGTTCCGTGGCAGAATAGCCTGTTTGGCCGCAGTTCCGTGGCCAATTAGTGGAATCGTGGGTTAATCTCTTCAGGGTTGCTTCATGTTGATTTTATCTTCTGTTTTCTTCACTTGGTTTCTCGGAATATCTTCTATTTCCTTCCAGATTTCCAACAGTGCAGAATGATGTGGACTTTTGCCTTGAGCTTCGCGTTGAAGTCTTGAATCTTGTGCTGCCCTTATGCTTTGTGCATTGAAATGCTCAATAATTTTTCCTTTGTTCCTTGAACTGGTAGGCAGCGTTATACGGATAGTATGCGGAAACCCGTATTTCTCTGTTTGTTGGTCATAGTCCCACATTTGTTTTGACTTTTCATGAATTTCACTGTAAAGAGTTGAGAACCTGTAACCTGCAACTATTTAGCAGACATGGATCAAAAGTACCTTCTTACATGCAATGTGACTAAGAATGGGCGATATAAAAATGCAAAAATCTGATATGAACAGTACACTATGTAAAGGTATCTATGTTCTAAATCAAAATGCAGTTTTCAATATACAAAACACACGCAAGAGGAAGAGTACAGAAATGAACGAATTCTACTTGTGGGATTGTATACTTGGTCATATCGGAGAGAAAAGACTAAGTTGCATAAAAATGGATATTTGAATATCAAATTTTCATCTTATGAAACTTGTCAGTCTTGTCTCAAGGGAAAGATTACCAAATCTCCGTTCACCGAACACGGAGAAGAGCAACAGAGCTCCTGGGACTCATACACAGTGATGTATGTGGTCCAATGTCTATACATGCAAGGGGTGGGTTTTTGTACTTCATCGCATTCACTGACAATCTCTCTAGGTTCGGATATATGTATCTTATAAAACACAAATCTGAAGCTTTTGAGAAATTCAAAAAATACAGAAACGAAGTAGAGAACCAGACTGGCAAAAGTATCAAGATCCTTCGATATGATAGAGGAGGGGAGTACTTAAGTACGAAATTCCTAGAATACCTAAAAGAGAATGGAATTCTCTCTCAACTTACTCTTCGGTATACACCACAGCACAACGGTGTATCGGAGCGGAGGAATCGTACCCTTTTGGATATGGTTCGCTCCATGATGAGTAACGCCGAGTTGCCTCTTTCATTTTGGGGATATGCGTTTCAAATAGCGGCACATCTATTGAATCATGTTCCATCCAAATCAGTGCCTAAAATACCATTCGAAATATGGAATGGAAAGAGACCATATCATAAAAAATTTAAGATATGGGGTTGTCCGGTTTACGTTAAAAAGCATAATTCGGACAAACTAGAGGCACGGTCAGTTCTATGTAAATTTGTGGGATATCCAAAGAATGGTTATGGATATCTGTTCTACCACACTGAGGAACAGAAGGTGTTTGTATCTCGCCACACTACCTTTTTAGAAAGGGAATTTCTTGCAAAAGAAGTTAGTGGGAGTACGGTAAAACTGAAAGAAACTTCTGAACCACAAAATGAAACTGAAGATTTGATGGAACCGCTAGATTCAGTAGTCCCAGACGAACCTCAGCCACTCTGCAGATCTAGTAGGATTTCTCATCTGCCCGAGAGATACTACGGTTTTCTCATAGACAGGGATCAAGAGGATTGCATCTTAGAAGAAGATGATCCTACTAGTTTCAGGCATGCCATTATTAGTAGGGACTCTGATTAATGGCTGGATACTATACGATCCGAAATGGAGTCCATGCACACCATTAATGTATGGACCTTGGATATTTCTCTACCCGGGGTAAAACCCGTTGGATGCAAATGGGTCTACAAAGGGAAATTTGGTGTAGATAGGCAGGTAGAAACCTGTAAGGCTAGACTTGTTGCAAAAGGTTTTGTCAAAGACCAGGTGTGGAATATGACGAAACCTTTTCTCCAGTGGCTATGCTCAAATCCACGAATCATACTTGTCATTGCTGCCTTCCATGACTATGAAATCTGGCAGATGGACGTAAAAATGGCTTTTCTAAACGGAAGTTTGGAAGAGTGCATTTATATGGATCAGACGGAAGGTTTTGTAGACAGTGGAAGCAACGGGAAAGTGTATAAGTTGCTTAAATCCATTTATGGATTAAAGCAGGCATCGCGGAGCTGGAACATCTGTTTTGATGAAACGGTCATGGAATTTGACTTCATCAAGAATAAAGATGAGCCTTGTATATATAAGAAGATTGTAGGGAGAACTGTTGTATTCCTCGTCCTGTACATGGATGACATTCTCTTAATAGGAAATGGCATTCCTATACTACAATCGGTCAAGATGTTCTTGTCAAAAAAGTTCTCCATGAAGGACCTGGGTGATAGCTCATACATTCTGGGGATTAAGATCTACAGAGATAGATCCAAGAGATTATTAGGACTTTCACAGTCCAAGTACATAGAGACCGTACTAAAGAGATTTAGTATCGAAGATTCCAAGCGCGGTAACATACTCTCATTGCACACAATCACCCTCTCCAAAGAGATGTCTCCCATGACTGATGAGAAAAGGGTTCACATGAGCACTATACCCTACGCTTCGGCGGTAGGATCTATAATGTATGTGATGCTGTGTACCAGACCAGATGTAGCATACGCGCTTAACATGGTGAGCCGGTATCAGTCGAACCCGGGTGAGGATCATTGAACAGCTGTGAAGAACATTCTGAAGTGCCTGAGAAGGACTAAGGAGATGTGCTTGGTTTACGGTAATGGAGACCTTAAGGTCGAGTCCTTTACCGTTTCAAGCTTCCAGAGTGACAAGGATGACAGCAAGTCTGTCTCGGTTTTTTATTTTACCCTCAATGGAGGGGTGGTGTGTTGGAAGAGCTCCAAACAGGACACCGTCGTAGACTCGATGATGGGGGCTGAATACATTGCTGCGAACGATGCCGCAAAAGAAGCGGTCTAAATGAAGAAGTTCATTACTGAACTTCAGGTAGTTCCATCCATTGTTGATCCGATACCTTTGTATTGCGATAACAATGGGGCTATAGCTCTAGAGAAGCAACCACGGTCCCATCAGAAATCCAGACACATCTTGAAGCGGTATCACCTGATCAGGGAGATCGTTGATCGCCTGGAGATCAAGATGCGGAGAGTGGACAAAAAAGACAACGCGGTTCGAGCGACTTTTTAAGATGTTAGGTATGTGATACGCCAACAGTTAGTCCTAGAGCAGAAGTTGGGTACTCGGTACACCAATATATGGCCTTAGTGCAAGTGGGAAATTGTTAGATATGTATGCCCTAGAGGCCATTATTGTATATGTATACATGTGGATGCTTGGACATATGTATGTATAGGACAATCTTGCTCGATATGATAGTACGCTATATGGTTTGTCTTTATCGTAATATGTATATATGTTTTACTTGTTATTATGTATCATCTATACATGTTGATAAAGCCCGTAGGATCATTGCTTGACTACCTGCGTTGTGATGGCGATCATACTTGTGGGAGCAGGGTAATCAATAAGCACATCCTTAAAAGGTCCCTAGTCGTGGGAGTATCGAGACTGAGCATCGATATTCCAGAGTAGACTGGTGTATATGTTTCTAGACCCCGAAGAGGGGAAATGGTTGGTCTTGCATCCATTGGTCTTTCGCACCTAAAATCGTATACAGGTGCTCACTGGGTGTGAGTAGACTAGACAGACTCGCCGAGAACATCTAGGTGGTACTATACCTATCGTCAGATAGTAGTTCTTAGGTGATATGAGTACAGGTTAGTCTTCTGACCCGAGATCTTCATTCGTCTCGTATGAGTTCCCACTATACTTTGATCACTACCCTACCATGGTTCTACTGAGCCGTGCAAACAGGTTTTGGTTGGGTATAATCCCGAGCCACATGGAAGCAGTAAGTGATTGTTAGGGATTCTTCTTTCCCGGTATAAGGAGTCGATATTTCACTGTGTTCGATTGGACAGGACCATAAGACCTTGGCCAAGGCAGTTGGGATTTACTGATAGGTTGATCAGTAGTTTCCCGGATTGGTCCTGAGCTGCATCAGCACGAATTATCGGGTTATTAGGGTCTGACGTTTACCACCCATAGAATCGATATGCGATACTCTTAGAAGAAAAGACCGGACTGTACGGAGATTGTCACGGATAGGCTCAGTAGGGATCCGGATGAGTTTGCTCGTCGGCCTTCCTTTTCGACAGGTACCCGGATAGCCGTTACGTACAGCTAGTGCCACTGACGTGCTTGTGGTTATGGATTTATCCAGTAACTCACTGCCGGCGTATTGTCGAGTCTTTAGAGTCCCACACAGAGGGTTTTTCTGGTTCAGGAGAAATGATGTAATAACCGTATTGGATACGTGCAGGGTTCCAATCGATTGATTGTACTATGTACACGGACTTTTGATCGGACAGTTGATAATACGAGTCGGCTCGGAATTGAGCCGGATTATTAAATCAAGTATTTATTTAATAATTCACATATATGTATTTCGATATGTATATTCTAGTATTATATTCTTTGTGTTATTCAATCTCTTCGGGTATTCGTATTTTTATACGAATGCAGGTATGTATATACAGTAGACTGTAATCCGTATTTTATACGGAAAACATTCTAGAAGGTGGACACCTCGTTTTGGTTATTTCCATTTATCTTTAAATGGATAATGAGGTGTAAAGCAAGGTAAGGGGAGTATGGTGAGAACCATGCCTCAATAGTATTGACAAATGAATTATTAATTCATTTGTGCTAACTATTGAAGCATGGTTGGATTTTTATATTGTAAAAAAATTGTTTTACATAACCATGGTGAGGATTTTCTCACACATGCTTGCTTCATTTTTTTTATGCTCACCATTTTGCTTCACTCTCCTCTCTTGTTCTTGAGCTCCTCCACCTTCATCTCCAATCCTCCTCTCTACACTCTCATGTGTTGAGAAACAAGAGAGAAAGTGATATAGAAACAAACATTGAACCTCACACTACATCCTAGACTCTTTAGACTAGTAATTTAAAGTCTCTAGTTGCTCCACTTGACACTTAGTATGGAGCTAGATCCATGGACTACATCCTTCGGGTGGATCATCTTCGACGGAGGAGGACCGATGAACAAGCCCGATCCCAGAGAACCGAAGGAGCAAGCAAAGAAGAACAAGCTCGTTCAAGGAGATCACTTTGAGTGAACAAAGAGGAAAGAAGACTGAAGGACATGGATCCTTGGGTGACAATTCCTATCATAGTAGTTACCTCCTCTTATGTTAGCTAGTTTAGGTTTATGGTAGATCCGACATCGGGTTATTCTAGCGCCAGATTTTTGAAACCTAGAAAAATTTTGTTCCGCAAACGGCCACGGTAGATGGTCAGAGCACTAGTATAACCCAACAACTGCATCATCAGTGGAGCTTTATATCCGGTGGGGCTTCAGATGCATCTTCATTGGTAGGACTTCGGATGCAACATGGATCTCGAGGAGTATATTAGTTTAGGGACGTCGCGGTCTAATATTAGTTTAGGGACATTACGGTCTAATATTAGTTTAGGGATAGTGCGGTCCAATATTAACATACTGGGGGTGCTGTAACATTACAGAAAATATAAAATATTATTTTTGGAATTTAATATTAAAATAATATATTTCGCGAAAACTACCCGATATGCGAAATTAGTGTTTTCGTAAAATGGAATAAATATATACCAATAAATGTCAAATAATTGGAGATTAAAATGATTTATTCATTTAAATATATATTTATCGGATTTGGCCTTTTATAATTTATTATATGCAGTTTAAATAAAAATTGATTAGTGCACTACTAATCGCGATTAAGCCAAATCCGTGTTTCTACATTTAACCATGGCTAGTGCACCATGACATGTTTTATTTTGTGGCATGTTGTTTCATTTGTGTTGTTTTATTGGTATTATGTGTTTTATGATGAGAAAAGAGAATGAATTATTAAGGAGAGAGAGAGGGGGGACCACATCATGGTATGGGAGCATGCCATGAAAGAGAGTGAGAGTGAGAAAGAGAGAGAGAGGGAGAGGGCTGCCCTCATTCATTTCCCCTATCATTTTTCCTTCTACTCCTTCATCTTCAAGCTCCCCCACTTCTACCCTCATGACCCATCTCAAATTCTTCATCAAAACCCTATACTCCCTTCATTAAAATGATCCCCACCTAATTCTCAACACATTGGACCAATCAAAGTTGGATTTGAAGACTTTGAGCAACTCAAGAAAATTCTTGAGTTGCCAAAAGAGGTATTTCCTATACCATTAACTTAGTAATTTAGTTGCTTTAGTTTCTATTTTAGTTTAGAATTGGTTTAATGATGATTAGTGATGTTGGAAATTCCTAGAGAGGGTTTGGATGATTTTGTGGATTTGTGATCTCAAGTGAGTGTGTACAAGACGTTATAGATCGATTTCTGGACCTAGAACAGAGAATAGAAGCCGAAATACGAACTTAGAAACTTCCATGTCGGTTTCGTGTTAAATTTGTGCCTACAGTGAATCTGGAGTAATCTGGAGCCTTTACATGAAAAACTAGCAACCCCAAAGACCTAGGTGGACCACTAGGAGACCACCGTGAGAAGACGAAACCCCTACTCCTCCATTTTGTCGATCTGGCCGGATTTTACATGAGTGTGTCCAGCCTCATTGTGGGCATTGGATTCTAGGTTTGGTCTGTAGCTCACATACCCCCTATACAACCCCACTATACTGCTAATTTGGCCTGATTTTACCTGAACCAAAATCTGGAACCATTTTCTTTAGTTGCTGTTTTGAATTGTGGCTTTTGCATGACTTGAAACATTGGATATTTCTTTTTGTCTCGGCCACTTGACGTTTGTACGTCGATATCGGGTGTGGTTTAGTTATTCTTGCATGCATAGGCCATAGGTTTTAACCTATGTGCGATTCGTGTACCGTTTTGGTTTTCATGCGCGATTCTGTTTACGATACTGTATGTTTATATATGTAGGCACCCTCATGTGGACTTCGGAAAATGAGGAGAAGCATGGCGTCATCGACTTCGGCAAGCAAGGATCAAGGTGAGTAGATTTATATCTACGGGGGAATTCGGGTAGATGGCGTATAGCACCCCCGCAAGTTTTGATGGAAACTGATATATAGAATATGGTTAAGGAAACCGTGTTAGAAACTTATGAATATGGTTAAAGAATTTAGTAGGAGATAAGATATACCATGACGTAAAGTTATAGCTTTTGGTTTAGGTGACATGATATGATAGGAATGATGTCTCGAATTGATGAATAAGGATGTGAAACGTGAATGTGAATCATGATATATATATATAAGTAGTTGCAAAGAGAATCAATAGGAGACAATAGTGGCATGTTATGAGGTTGATAAATACAACTTTAGATTAATAAGATGACTTGATTTGAGATATTGATGTGATGAAAAGAGTATACGATGAGATATGACGACTTAGTTTGATATGTTAGAATACGGATGCGAGTCGATATGAGATAATTGATACCTTTGCCGGTCCCATGATATGAGATTGATACGGATGTGCCCTGGAATATAGGTATATAGATGTATATAATGTTGTGAATCATGAGTGATATGTCGTACGAGACGTTAGGTCCGTACCCGCATTGTCATATAGGTTGATAGGATCCCTAATGGTTTAATGTCGTCGTACGATGAATACCATACGTGATGAGTTTTACTTGATGATTAATCCATACCCTTGAGTAGAGGATGCCGTACGATGTATTGTACCGTACGTGATGTTGTGAGGCTGGATGCCAATTGATAGATTCACCGACTCGATTATGATTATAGATACGTATACCTTATAGCATTGAGCTTACGGTTTACTTGCTGCTACGTTCGTGATACTCTCATCTTATTATATATGTACCTATGCTAGTACACCTGCACCATTATCGATGATGCGTATGTTACACTTACAAAAATTTGCCGGCTCACACACTTTCATCATCGATAATTGCTATGTCACTTACACGGTAGAATTGCCATATCATTATTCTATATTGCATGATATACTTGCTATGCTCACACCATTATGATATGCCCATGCTCACATCACTGTTCTATGTTGCATGAGATACTGATATGCTCGCATTTCTGTTATATGTTGCATACATCATGCTTGACGATTATATGCATTGAGATGTTGTTTTCATGAGTTTCTGGATTTGAAGACCGTGGTTATATTTCAAAGAAAGTATGTATTGTTTTAAAAACCCGGTTTCTCTTGATATGATATTTTGAGATGTCCACCATGTGTATTCTCGGTTCTGAGATTGATATGTGATACCCGATTCGAGGAGCTGGATGAGGCCGTTTGCGGGTACATGGTTGACCCGATATGGTACCCCGGGGCAAGAAAGGGATGTCGTGTAATAGACAATGAGCCTGGCAGAGGGACTACTACCTATCGGTGATAGCATTTGGACTCGGCGGTTATCCGGAGTGTTAGTTATGTATATGCCCTAGAGGCCATTGTTGTACATATGATGTATATTATGATGGATGCTTGGATGTATACAGAGAGGACTTTCTTGCTCGTCATGATAGTATGCTATTTGGTTTCACTTTATCTTAACATGTTGACTTGTATTGGTTTACTGTCTTACTCTCACATGTTGATAAAGCCCTTAGGATCTGTACTCAACTACTGGGACTATGATGAGATCATACTAGTGGGGCCATGGTAGTCGATGAGTACATCCTATAACTGTTCCTAGTCGAGGGTATATCGAGACAGGGCATCGATACACCAGAGTAGACTAGCGTATACGCATCTTGACCCATATGATGGGCGATGGATGATCCCATATCCATCGGTGTTTGACATCAAGGATGGTGTACGGGTGCTCAGTGGAGACTGGGTACACTGGACGGACTCGCCGAGAACTCCCAGATGGTGATATACCACACGTCAGATGGCAGTTCTCCGGTGACACTGGTACAGGGTAGTCTGTAGACACGAGATCGTCATAGAGTCTTGTGTGATTCCCACTGTGCTTTGATTTCCACCTTACCACGTCCAAGAGGGCATGCAAAACGGTGGCTTTTGGGTACAGTCCCGAATCACTTGGAGGCAATGAGCGATAGGAGGGAATTCGTCTCTCCCGGTATAAGGAGTTGATGTTGTACTGCGTTCGATTGGCTATAACTGGAAGTCCCTGGCCAGGGCTGATATAGAGATATACTGGTAAGTGTTACCAGTAGTTTCTCGACCTGTTATGAGACTCATATCGACACGACTTATCGATTACTGGGGTCTGACGTATACCACCCCTAGACTTGATATGCGACATATCAGACGAACAGACTGGACTGTACGGGAGTGTTACTGATTGGATTCACATGAGAACGTACAGGCTAGCTTATTGATCTTCTGATTGCTCAATACCTGGGTGGCTGTTACGTTTAGCTGACCGCTTGCAGCTTGTGGGTGTTTGATATGATCATCACCTGCTACCTGCGTATTGACGATTCTTTAGAGTCCTACACAGAGGTTTCTTGGCTCAGGCAAAACGGATTAGAGGCACATATGTGATATGTGCAGGACCGAGGATAATGCGATATGTGTTACCGTATTATATTCTCGCGATATTTAGTTATGAACCGGGTCATCGGATCAAGTGTTGATTCGATGAATCGGTACATGAGATATTAGTCGGTTATATTCGATATAGCCGGATCGTCGGATCAAGTGTTGATTCAATGATTTAATGTATAATGATGTATATGATATATTGTATTACATTATCTAATATTGGCTTGCTTTATTATTTCATTTTCTCACCGGATTAATACATTGATATATATGCGATATATGTTAATTGTATTATTTTCTTTTGTTGCAAATATATAATATATATGTGATATATATTATTGTGACATGATATGATTTATTATGAAACATGTTTAGTGATGATAAAAAGAGATTAGGGTTTGATTAGGGTTAGCTCCTTCTTGCTCATTCCAGAAGGATTTCCTTTTGTCTTGGTTAAGATATTATGGTTGATACTTATCCATGACTCATTCTTAACCTAACCAAACCCTAGGTCTAGTTTATTCTCTACAAAGGTTAAGCCTCTCATTCTTGACCATGGTTCCATAATCAATCATATATTCTTTACTACTATTCATCATAAAAGGATTTTTTTCATCATCTTCTTCTCTCTTTAGCTTTGAGAAAGCTTACTAGAAATTCCTTTTGTGATGATTTCATGTGAGATTATGATATAAAAAGAAAGCATAAATACTACTCCATCATTCTCATCTAATCTAGCCCATTAGATTAGGGTGTTCACCTCATTAGAGTGAGAGAGCTTGAGCTATTGCAACTTCGACGTAGATCATCGGAGAAAAGGAATACGACAAGCTATCATGGATCGTTCGAGTCATGGAGCCTCTCTTGAGTCCGGGAGATCGTGGATCGCGACGAAGGGACTTCTACTCAGAGCTTATGAAGCGAAGGAGCGGACTACAAAGGTTGTAATCCCTCACACTTAGTAGTAAAGATGATTACTTGCATGTTAAACCCTAATAATCTAGCAAAGATCCTGGCTTTGGGTTGTTCGGCACGTCTAAAATTTTAATCGGGCATGTTTGATGCCTTATGAACCTTCACAAGAGTGCCTAGGAACCCTACAGTGGTATCAGAGCCTAGCTAGAGCATTAGGCGACGTGTATACGATGTTAAAACTCCGATCGAACCCGATGCGACGAAATAAAACCCCTCTCTGGATATTTTTTAAAAACTGTGATTTTTCTGTATTAAAAATACCTAAAAAATTCAGCAGGTAAATCTAAGAATTACAGTGAAACACGAGTGCATGATCCGTACATTCCACCGCAGAACCGCGGCCGTACCACGCTTGGACCGCGGTTCTGCGGCCGTACAGAGGACAAATGCACTGGTGTTTGCACTATAATATCTATTTCTGCAAGTTATATTTTATGGTTATTTTTAATCTAGCTCATGTGTTGAGTGTTCTGGGGTTTGTTTTGTAATCGTTGATTTGATCGGAAAATTTAATTATGATGTTTTCCGGATATTTAGAAACTGTTAAAATGTTCGAACGGATATCATTAACTCACTTTTTCCGGCACGAAAAACTTTCAAGTGTTGAATTTTTATCGGGTTTAAATCTTTCGGAAAAATGTGCAAGTAACACGGTGGACCCTCTAGAAGACAACAAACCTTAACTCGATTATGTGACCGTCTTGAACTGCCTCTAAACCTTAGGGTTTGGGGTAGTACGGCGTGCCACATGTGAGGCGTTGGCTTGACCCTTCTACGGCTGGATCACCGGTACTGTGACATATTCTGGGATTATTTGAACTCCGCTAAAGTGTTGAGCAATTTAGGAAATTTTGGATATTTGATTATCTGTTCGGAAAGTTTAATACTGTCTATTTATCTGGAATGTGATACAATATGTGGAATTCATAGAGTTAGGCATGAAATGCGAAGTATGTGATATTTCGGATTTACGATGTCTAAAGTGATTGTGGATTCCAAATATTGTAGTTTTACAATTTCTTTTCTGTGACCGTAAGTGTAGTATGTAGTTGTATTGCCGGTCTTCATTTCTATACATCTACGACGATCGGTGTATGCATACTTACTTACGTTGATGATATGTGATATTATGTGTTGCTGTGATATGTTATATTGGATCGTCGTGTTCTGAATAGCCGGGGGTTTTATGTGAGATGAGGGTTTTTATTTTCATTCATGTAAAATTCATTTGTATGTAATATTCTTTTATTGGGGCACTTCCGGGATGAGGTTGATGTCACCATTGTATATTATTTACTTTTCCGCATTAGGTAGACCCAAGGAGGGGAGCACAAGTAACCGGGTTCTAGGGTCCAGTGGGAGGCCATCTCGAGGAGTCGAGACCGGGTCTCCTAACCCTAGAATTGGCAGTGTTACTTGCCGCTCTCGTAGGGGTCTAGGGATGTAGGTTTGGCTATTCATCGCGACCGTGGAATCCGTGTTTTATACAGGCTCGTATTGAAAACACGGACGTCCTAGTATATCCAATATTTCATATATGTTCTTCTGCTGCAATGTTCTGTGATGAGATCATATTACTGCCTGAGACGAATGCTTATACTATATATATATATATATATATATATATATATATATATATATGCTGATGTATAAATATTACTGCTTTTGTTTCTTCTGTGATGCTTAGGAAGCATAAGCTGATGGGATTTTATTAATAAGATTAATAAAAAGAAAAGAAACCTAAAAGATGTAGAATCAAAACTTTATAAAAAGGGTAGCTACGGTTTTGCTTTGCACAGCGGTATATATGATATACCATGCATTTTATTCGATAAGGAAAGAGCCGAGATCCCTTCACCGAGAGTGACCTCTTTAGCGAAACTGGAAGATGCTACAAAACTCGGTTTGTCTTTTGATTGCTTTTAGAGTTTTGCTTTGCACAGCGATGTATATAATATGTCCTGCACCTTATTCGATGAGGAAAGAGCCGAGATCCCTTCACCGGGAGTGACCTCTTTAGCAAAACTAGAAAAGCCTCAAAATCACTCCATTTCAAAATTTCACTTGATTCTACAACGATATCAAGTTCATTACGCAATAGGTTTTCAGAAAAACCTGTCGTAGCCCTCCGTCATTTCAGATAAAAACTATTTAGTATTCGTGCTGCGTTTTTTGACCTCTGTCAAGGCGTAGTGTGCGGTAGCTGACTAGTAATTATCTGTAAAGCATGTGATGTGATTGGATTAGGGTAGTCGTACGACCTTGTTGACTTCTGTCAAGGGTCGTGCGAGTGGGTTTGATTCAATCAAGAAATGACGGGTTGAACTTGACTAGTGCACTTTGGTTTGTTGACCTCTGTCAAGGTCATAGCACACTAGGGGCAAAATATTATCGGGAATTTCAAATGTTGAAATTTGCAATGAGATTGCATACCTCCTATGAGATAGTTGGATCCCGATACCCACTGCGAGTAAGTGTTACTCCTGAGAGAGTTTTACACAGGACAATTAGCCTATTAAGTAGGTGTCTAGAAAAGTGTTAACGGGGTTACGCCTCTGGGAAAATGAGGTTTACTTTAATTAGGTCTGTGCGAAAGCACGGGGAACCTCCCTCAAGTACCGACACTGATCTGGCTGAAAAATTGACGAAATTGTAGGGTGTAATTAATCCCGGCTAATCTTACCTTTTAGGGTTTGAAGGAAGATTTGATAAAAACAGTGGGAGACATCCTGATTAGATAAGATAATAACCAATCTAATCTTGCAAGAGCATACGCTAAAGTGTTTTCTTCTCTCTCTCTCCAGGTAGCGACCATGTCAGGCCATAATCAAGATAATAATATGGATGTATTGACTGAACCCGCTTATTATACTGAGCAGGGGAACGTTGGACCCGTTCTTTCTTATAAGAGTTATAAGACTGAACAGGGAATAGGAGAATATCTGGATTCTCACGCCGCCCAAAAGAACATGCATGTTGATGCATCTTCTTCAGGTGTGTTAGTTATTGAAAACTGTTTCTCAGTTCACCCTACGTCCTGGGTATTAGATACCGGATCAGGATCCCACATATGTAAAATGTTACATGGGCTACGGAAAGGTAGAGAACTGGGAAAAGGTGATCATTCCGTTCAAGTAGGAAACGGTGCAAGTATTGCAGCCAAAGCAGTTGGCGAATATCACCTAGTATTGCCAAGTCGTAATACACTGATTCTAAATGAGTGCTATTATATACCGAACATGATGTACAATATTATATCAGTTTCTTTATTAAGTAAAGAAGGATATAATTTTGTAGTAAAGGATAATGTTATGAACATATTCCTAGATCAAAAGTTGATTGCATCAGGCTCGTTACATAATGGCATATTCATTCTAAATCAGAATACAGTCCTCAATATACAAAACACACACAAGAGGAAAAGTTCAGAAATGAACGAATCCTTCTTATGGCATTGTAGACTTGGTCATATCAATGCGACACGACTGGCTAAGTTACATAAGGATGGATATTTGAATCCGTTCGAATTATCATCTTATGATACTTTCCATTCATGTCTCAAAGGAAAAATAACCAAAGCTCCGTTTAGTGGACACGGAGAAAGAGTTACCGAACTCTTAGGACTGGTACATAGTGATGTATGCGGTCCCATGTCTACGCATGCCAGGAACGGTTCTTCCTACTTCATTACATTCACTGACGATCTCTCTAGATTCGGACATGTGTTCCTGATGAAACACAAGTCTGAAGCTTTTGAGAAATTCAGAGAATATAAGCACGAAGTAGAAAAACAAACGGGCAAAAGTATTAAGATCCTTCTATCTGATCGAGGAGGAGAATACTTAAGCAATGAGTTCCTAGATTATCTAAAAGAGAATGGGATTCTCTCTCAGCTTACTCCTCCATATACACCACAGCACAACGGTGTGTCTGAACGGAGGAATCGCACCCTATTAGATATGGTACGCTCGATGATGAGTACTGCTGAGTTACCTATTTCCTTCTGGGGGTATGCGCTTGAGACAGCAGCATACCTATTGAATCAAGTTCCAACTAAATCTGTACCTACCACACCATATGAGATATGGAGTGGGAAGAGACCATGTCTTAAACGAGTTAAGATATGGGGTTGTCTGGCCTATGTCAAAAGGCAAAATCCAGACAAACTCGAGGCACGGTCAGTTCTATGTAAGTTTGTGGGATATCCTAAACATTCAAATGGATATTTTTTCTACCACAGTGAACAACAAAAGGTGTTTGTTGCTCAACATGCCACCTTTTTAGAAAAGGAATTTCTTGCAAAAGAGATTAGTGGCTCTGAGGTAGAACTGGAAGAAGTTCCAGCAACACAAACTGTAACTGAAGATTTAGTGGAACTAGAGGATTCGGTAGTACCCGACGAACCCCAGCCTCTCCGCCGATCTAGCAGGGTTTCTCATCCTCCTGAGAGATACTACGGTTTTCTCATTGATGGTGGAAGCGAGGATTGCATCATGGAAGATGATGACCCAACTAGTTTCGAGCTGGCCATCACGAGTGGTGACTCTGTAAAATGGCTGGATGCAATGCGATCTGAGATTGAATCCATGTACACCAATAAAGTATGGACTTTGGAAAATGCTCCTGAAGGGGTAAAACCCATTAGGAGCAAGTGGATTTTTAAAAAGAAATTTGGTGTAGATGGAAAAGTTGAGACTTTCAAAGCTAGACTTGTAGCAAAGGGTTTTCGTCAACGACCAGGTGTGGATTATGACGAAACCTTTTCTCCAGTGGCTATGCTTAAGTCCATCCGAATCTTACTTGCCATTGCTGCATATCATGACTACGAAATCTGGCAAATGGATGTTAAGACCGCCTTTCTAAACGGTGATTTAGAAGAGTGCGTATACATGACTCAGCCAGAGGGCTTCGTAGATAGTGGGAGCAGCGGAAAGGTGTGCAAGCTGCTTAAATCCATTTATGGGTTAAAGCAAGTATCGCGGAGTTGGAACATCTGTTTTGATGTTGTAGTCAAAGAGTTTGACTTCATCAAAAATATAGATGAACCTTGTATCTATAAAAAGGTAGCAGAGAGTAAGGTTGTCTTCCTCGTATTGTACGTGGATGACATACTCTTGATAGGAAATGATATTCCTATGCTGCAATCAGTCAAGCTCTTCTTATCACAAAGATTCTCAATGAAAGATCTAGGTGATGCCTCCTGCATATTGGGAATCATGATTTATAGAGATAGATCTAAACGGATACTGGGATTGTCCCAATCCGGGTACATTGACACCATACTAAAGAGGTTTAGTATGGAAGAATCCAAGCGTGGGAACCAACCCACGATCTCTGGAATCACTCTCTCCAAAGAGATGTCTCCCAAGACTGATTTGGAGAGAGCTCGCATGCAAAAGATACCCTATGCTTCGGCAGTAGGCTCTATCATGTATGCGATGCTATGTACCAGACCCGATGTAGCATACTCACTAAGTGTAGTGAGTCGGTATCAAGCAGATCCTGGAGAGAGTCACTGGACAGCTGTGAAGAACATTCTCAAGTACTTACGAAGGACTAGAGACATGTTCTTGGTGTATGGTAACGGAGAACTCCGGGGGGAGTCCTTTACCGATTCCAGCTTCCAAAGTGATAAGGACGAATCAAAGTCGCACTCGGGATTTGTCTATACCCTCAATGGAGGGGCGGTATGTTGGAAGAGTTCCAAACAGGATACCGTTGCAGAATCGACGATGAAGGCTGAATACATCGCTGCCAACGATGCTGCCAAAGAGGCTGTCTGGATAAAGAAGTTCATCACTGAACTTGGTGTGGTTCCATCCATTGAGCATCTAATACCTCTGTATTGCGATAACAATGGAGCTGTGGCTTTGGCCAAGGAACCCAGGTCCAATCAGAAGTCTAGACATATTCTGAGGCGGTATCACCTGATCAGGGAGATAGTTGATCGCCGGGAGATCGAGGTCAGGAGAGTAGATACGAAGGACAACACTGCGGATCCACTCACGAAGGCCATTCCCCAGATACAGTTTGAGAGTTTATTCGGGATGCTAGGTATGAGATACTACAGCAGCTGGCCTTAGTGCAAATAGGAGATTGTTAGTTATGTATATGCCCTAGAGGCCATTGTTGTACATATGATGTATATTATGATGGATGCTTGGATATATACAGAGAGGACTTTCTTGCTCGTCATGATAGTATGCTATTTGGTTTCACTTTATCTTAACATGTTGACTTGTATTGGTTTACTGTCTTACTCTCACATGTTGATAAAGCTCTTAGGATCTGTACTCGACTACTGGGACTATGATGAGATCATACTAGTGGGGCCATGGTAGTCGATGAGTACATCCTATAACTGTTCCTAGTCGAGGGTATATCGAGACAGGGCATCGATACACCAGAGTAGACTAGCGTATACGCATCTTGACCCATATGATGGGCAATGGATGATCCCATATCCATCGGTGTTTGACATCAAGGATGGTGTACGGGTGCTCAGTGGAGACTGGGTACACTGGACGGACTCACCGAGAACTCCCAGATGGTGATATACCATACGTCAGATGGCAGTTCTCCGGTGACACTGGTACATGGTAGTCTGTAGACCCGAGATCGTCATAGAGTCTTGTGTGATTCCCACTGTGCTTTGATTTCCACCTTACCACGTCCAAGAGGGCGTGCAAAACGGTGGCTTTTGGGTACAGTCCCGAATCACATGGAGGCAATGAGCGATAGGAGGGGATTCATCTCTCCCGGTATAGGGATTTAATGTTGTGCTGTGTTCGATTGGCTATAACTGGAAGTCCCTGGCCAGGGCTGATATAGAGATATACTGGTAAGTGTTACAAGTAGTTTCTCGACCTGTTATGAGCCTCACATCGACACGACTTATCGATTACTGGGGTCTGACGTATACCACCCCTAGACTTGATATACGACATATCAGACGAACAGACCGGACTGTACGAGCGTGTTACTGATTGGATTCACAGGAGAACGTACAGGCTAGCTTGTTGATCTTCTGATCGCTCAATACCTGGGTGGCTGTTACATTTAGCTGACCGCTTGCAGCTTGTGGGTGTTTGATATGATCATCACCTGCTACCAGCGTATTGACGATTCTTTAGAGTCCTACACAGAGGTTTCTTGGCTTAGGCAAAACGGAGTAGAGGCACATATGTGATATGTGCAGGACCGAGGATAATGCGATATGTGATACCGTATTATATTCTCGCGATATTTAGTTATGAACCGGGTCATCGGATCAAGTGTTGATTCGATGAATCGGTACATGAGATATTAGTCGGTTATATTCGATATAGTCGGATCGTCGGATCAAGTGTTGATTCGATGATTTAATGTATAATGATATATATGATATATTGTATTACATTATCTAATATTGGCTCGCTTTATTATTTCATTTTCTCACCGGATTAAATCATTGATATATATGCGATATATGTTAATTGTATTATTTTCTTTTGTTGCAAATATATAATATATATGTGATATATATTATTGTGACATGATATGATTTATTATGAAACATGTTTAGTGATGATAAAAAGAGATTAGGGTTTGATTAGGGTTAGCTCCTTCTTGCTCATTCTAGAAGGATTTCCTTTTGTCTTGGTTAAGATATTATGGTTGATATTTATCCATGACTCATTCTTAACCTAACCAAACCCTAGCTCTAGTTTATTCTCTACAAAGGTTAAGCCTCTCATCCTTGACCATGGTTCCATAATCAATCATATATTCTTTACTACTATTCATCACAAAAGGATTTTTTTCATCATCTTCTTCTCTCTTTAGCTTTGAGAAAGCTTACTAGAAATTCCTTTTGTGATGATTTCATATGAGATTATGATATAAAAAGAAAGCATAAATACTACTCCATCATCCTCATCTAATCTAGCCCATTAGATAGGGTGTTCACCTCATTAGAGTGAGAGAGCTTGAGCTATTGTAACTTCGACGTAGATCATCGGAGAAAAGGAATACTACAAGCTATCATGGATCGTTCAAGTCGTGGAGCCTCTCTTGAGTCCGGGAGATCATGGATCGCAGCGGAGGGACTTCTACTCGGAGCTTATAAAGCGAAGGAGCGGACTACAAAGGTTGTAATCCCTCACACTTAGTAGTAAAGATATTTACTTGCATGTTAAACCCTAATAATCTAGCAAAGATCCTGGCTTTGGGTTGTTCGGCACGTCTAAATTTTTATTCGGGCATGTTTGATGCCTTATGAACCTTCACAAGAGTGCCTAGGAACCCTACACGGAGGATACCGACCGGAGTCGTGAGATGATACGGGCCGATCCGGACTGACGGAGCACGAGAGCCGATCTGGACTGACGGAGCCCGAGATATATGAGGATTTACGTGTCGATATTGGACACGGGTTTCACGATGTTTCGAGTGTCGGTGTTGGACACTCAGGTTCCATGATTTTGATATGTCGTTGATAGACACACGTTGATTGATATCCTCGTATTTACATGCATATGCTTTCATGATATTTACATGCATGATGTTGTTGTGTCATTGATGGATACGTAGATGTTATCTACATGCAGATAGGCATTGATTATATTATTAGCACATATGCAGATAAGGTCACCCTAGATATCATAGTATTACCTTTTTTATATAGTTGGCCTAGGAAATCGTTGTTTTATTCGATTTCTACCTGATGATATTTTCTACTTACGAGTTGGCAACTCACCCCCGTTGTGCCACAATTCTTGCAGGTTGATCGCATGGATCAGTAGCGAAATCGCTAGCACACAGCTGCATTCGGGTGTTTTGCTTTGGTAGGTGGTACATGTTGGATCGTAGCACTCTTGTATTTATTATTCTTATTGTATCTAGTTAACTCCATCAATCAGAAACTAGTATTTGTATAAGTAATAAGACTTAGAAGAGACTTATTGTTGCGAGACTTAAAGCGATGGGTTATATGTTCGCTTGGTGGGTTGATGTCTTGCTTTATTCTTTGTCCTTTGTGTGACCTTCGCCGTTGGGCATCGTATATTTATATTATGACTTGCGTGGTTATGATTCTGCCGATTGGCGAAGAGCTAGCTCCCACTTGGGGATGCCTTTTTATATTATCATGTATATGTGGTTTTGGATCAAAATATACAAAGGAGGTGCTGCCCAAATTTTTAAAATACGAAACATGTTTTTCAACTAGAAAATCCACTTGCATATTCATGTTCCTTTATCCATGCATTTAAGAAAACCTTTGATTTCATCATACCTTTATTTTCAAAACTTCACCTCTTTTATTTTCTTTAAAAAGGTTTAGATTTCTGGGCTTCGGCTTACTTGAATTACGTTATGCCTTTAGACATTGCATGGTTTAAGTGCCGGTCACGAAAAATATTTTCGGATCGTGACAAAGTTGGTATCAGAGCACTGGGTCTAATCTTGGTTCGAGTCTATATTTGACTATGCAGAGTCTAGGGCGTGTATATATTTTGAAACCTAGGCTTGACCTTACAGAACTTAGGCTTGAACAGGGGGTATTAGACCCGAACTTTCGTTACATAGGCTGACCCTGATTGATGGAGTAGGTGGCTTGAGTAGAGTGACGTACCGTACGTATGTTCCGCGGTATATTTACGATACGATACTCCACTTAAGAAACCTTAGGATGTACATATCTTGAGACTTGTGATTCTTTTCGTTCCCATGACCATACATCCATTTGAGATCATTGATTCTATTCGTTCCGATGATCATACTCTTATTGATTCCGTTCCTCCTTATGATCATGTATCCATTCTGGATCTGTGGATTCCTTTCATTTCTTTGATCTATCTTCTTCGATACATACTTGAGGTTCCTGTCACCATGGTTTGAGCGCAGATTGAGCTGCTGCTAGTGATGCGGTCAGGACGAGCTCATCATAAACGAGGACTGACCATCGTGTTTTCTGGTGACATGAGAACGTATCGATTTAGTGTTTGTGTTGTGACCTCTCGTTTGAGGCGAGTGTTTGGCTTTGCACCGGATGATCAGGCCATTGTTAGAGACTGTCTGTTGTGAGAGGACTATTGATGTACAACCTACCTCAGAAATTATGATGTCGTCTACCTTGCAGACAGATGACCCAGCTGTTGCTGAGATTGATGGGATGTCGCTTCCAGAGCTTATAAGCTGAGATCGCTGGAGCTTTCAAGCAGAGATGCGATAGATGATAGCTAGTCTATCTTGAGTTGAGTTGAGCGACTGAGATGATTCGTCTGATTTGATGCTCTGACGCAGGCCCAGTTGAGTTGAAGATTTCCAGTGTAGAGAATCTTACTCAGATCTAGAGTAGATCAATCCAGAGATGACGTTGTTCATTGGATGATCCTATAGGAGATCAGTAAGTTGACCAGTTTCGGATAGAGTACCTCACCCATATGCGTTGTGAGTTGAACGAGAGCGGATGAATAAAGTAAATTCCTCTGATAATTTGGACGAGTTCCCGAGGACGTGTTCGGCTAGATATCTTCTACAGAGTGATGAAGATACCGAGTTTATAATTTCGAGTCTGTGTGAGAGACTCCGGATTACCTTTAGCCGAGAACAATTGCAGTACACAGATAGCATGACGTGACGTCGAAGTGGACGATAATAAAGACGAGTGGAGCAAGAGGTTTGTGCGAGATGTTAACGAGCTGTTGTTACTCCTCGTTGAGATTAGAGATCGGATATGTATACAGAGGCGTTGTGATACGGCCAGTTCCCGAGGAAATGCTATGCTGAGAATGCAGATGTCCAGAAAGCGAGAAAAGATTACGTAAGAGTACCAACCTCCGTATAGTTCGGCATAGGCGAGATTGGAAGAGACCTTGAGCAGGTTCCTTTCAGGACACTGCTGCAATAAGATTGCACGGACGATCAGTTGTGTCACGTGTATTCAGAGGGCTAGAAGCCGACGCCAGTGACGTGCTGCTTTACGAGTGATCATGCAAATTAGCCGAGAAATGACCAGAAGAGTGCCAGAGCGGAATCGTTTCTGTTAGTACACCCGACCGGGCCGATGAGCCGATAGATTGTGAGATTGGTAATCCACGGAGAAATGAAGACCTATAGACAGAGGACGCCAGACCGTGAGCAGGAGGCAAGCGAATGTTCTTGCTCTGCCGGTTTTGGGCGCACCGGTATTTCTCGATATTGTAGGAGGTATACCTCAATGTCATTTGTTACGATTTACGTTTGTGATACGAGTATCACGCTTATATCGCTTGGATTTGAGTTTTGATGATTGATTTTCATGATATTGTTTTCGTGCACCATGGCTGCACCTACTGGGTATTTACATATTATGCACAGTTATTGCACTTGATTTATATTTATACACCGCTACATCGGTTTACGATTTGTGCATATCTATTGCACTTGATATTGATTTTGTGCCTTGGCTGCACATGTTTATGATTTCGTAGATTTCATACAGTTGCTTTGATTTTGTGCATGTGGTACGCACTCGATTTGATTTTTGCGCTCCGTATAGCTCACATATGCTTGCAGTGCATTGATACGTGTTTTGTGCACGCAGTTTCACACGTTTATGATTTTATACACCCTGGTACTCTTGGTGTTGTTTTTATATGCATTTGAGTTATTGATGTGTTTTCGTGCACTTGTTGCACACGATTTGTATTTTATATATTTGTTGCACTAGATTTTTACGCCGTGCATTTGTTGCACCGGATTTGTATTTCGTGCACTGGATGCACCGGATTTGAAGGGTTACGCTAGCGCCCCGGCCAACTTACATAGCCAAATGCGGAACAAAAATTTTATAACGATACGAAACTTGGCGCTAGAATAAACCTAAACTGGATCTTAACCATAAACTTAACTAGCATGTAGGGGTTCTATATACTATGATAGAAAGTATACCTAAAGAAACCAAGTCCTTCGGGTCTTCAATCCTCTCCTTAAGCTCTTCGATGGAAGTATGGATCGTGCTTGAACTTCGGCCTCCTTGTGTCAACGATGATCCACCCGAGAGTTCCAATCTTGAGCTAAACCTCCAAGTTGTGGTAACTAGAATACTTAACTTGCTAATCTAAGTAGACTAGGGTGAGTAGAGTGTGATTTAGAGTAGCAAAGTCTCATTAACCCTTGATTATCAACACATGATAGAATAGGGTTTGAGAGGAAGAATGAGAGAGCAAGCTTGAGAAAAAAGAAAGTATTTATGATAATGATAATAAAAATAGAATGGCTAACTTATATATGACCTCAAGCATGGCATGGAAATATCTCACCAAAATATCTAGGTCAAAAATATCTCATCAAAATATCTAAGGTCAACAAATCAAGCCAAGTCAAAAGGTCAACCCAAGTAGCCATGCCATATATAATTATCATTTACCAAAAATAACAAATTCTTTTCTCCGCCTCATTTTTGTTTTGACCAAGTCAATGGTCAAAACCCCTAATGAGGTGTCTCCTTCTATACCTCCTCTCATCTGTATATACATACCCACATCCGTGTTCCGAGAAACACGAAAACAATGAGACGAAGCTAGTTCAATAATCAAATATTAGGATCCGGCTTAAACCAAAGCCCACTAGTATTGTCCGCTCGAACACCACACGCGCACAAGTATATGTATGTGATCAACCCTATCATAAAACCATACGACCTCTACTCGTTTCGCCCGAATCTAGGAAACCCTCTGTGTGGGACTCTAAAAACTCGACAGTACTCTGGCAGTGGGTTTAACTACAAGCACGTCAGCGGCACTAGCTGTACGTAACGGCTACCCAGTTATCTGTCGAAAAGGAAGGCCGACGAGCAAACTCGTCCGAACTCCTACTGAGCCTATCCGTGAAAATATCCGTACAGTCCAATCTCTTCGTCAAAGAGTATCGCATACCGGGTCTAGGGGGTGGCAAACGTCAGACCCTAATAACCCGATAAGTCATGCTGATGTGGCTCAGGACCAATCCGGGAAATTACTTATCAACCTATCTGTAAATCCCAACTGCCTTGGCCAAGGTCTTATGGTCATGACCAATCGATCACTATGAGATATCAACCCCCAATACCGGGAGAGACGAATCCCCAACAATCTCTCACTGCCTCCATGTGGCTCGGGACTGTACCCAACCAAAACCTATTTGCACGACTCAGTAGAGCCGTGGTAGGGTAGTGATCAAAGCTCAGTAGGAACTCACATGAGACAATGCTGATCTTAGATCCAAAGACTAACCTGTACACATGTCACCTGAGAACTTCCATCTGACGATAGGTATAGTACCATCTGGAAGTTCTCGGTGAGTCCGTCCAGTGTACTCACACCCAGTGAGCACCTGTATACGATCTTAGGTGTATCAGACTAATGGCTGCGGGACCAACTATCCCCCGACGGGGATAGAAACGTATACACTAGTCTACTCTGGAGTATCAATGCCCAGTCTCGATACTCACGCGACTAGGGACCATTTAAAGATGTGCTTATGGACTACCCTGCTCCCACAAGTATGATCGCCATCACAACACAGGTAGTCAAGCACGATCCTACGGGCTTTATCAACATGTAACCGCAATATGTAATCACTAGTATGACATATTCCATGTTAAGGTAAAGACAAACCACAATAGTATACTACCGTATCGAGTCTTTATCAATATGTGCAAGCTAGATATAACAACAATAGAAATAAATACACATATCCTGACAAACACAAGTCAAGTAATATACTATAAAACTGAGCAAGATTGACCTGTACATACATATCCCTAGCATCCATATGTATACATATACAATACTGGCCTCTAGGGCATATATATCCAACAATCTCCCTCTTGCTCTGAAGGCCAGTAATTGGCATACCGAATACCCAACGTCTGCACTAAGTCCAGTTACTGGCGTACTGCATACCCAACATCTCAAAAAGCCGCTCAAACTGTGCTTGAGGGAGGGCCTTTGTAAATGGATCCACCGTGTTCTCTTTTGTATCTACTCTCCGGATCTCGATCTCCTAGCGATCTATGATCTCCCTGATCAGGTGATACCGCCTTAAGATATGCATAGATTTCTGATGGGACCGTAGTTCCTTCGCTAAAACTATAGCCCCATTGTAATCACAATACACAGGTATCGGAACAACAATGGACGAAACTACCTGAAGTTCAGCTATGAACTTCTTCATCGAGATAGAGAGCATCTTTAGTCCGCCTGACGTTAGAGTCATAAACAAACGAAGACGTCGCTTCTTTTGCGGCATCGCTTGCAGCAATGTATTCAGCCTCCATCATCGAGTCTGTAATGGTGTCTTGTTTGGAACTCCTCCAACACACTGCCCCTCCGTTGAGGGTAAACACAAAATCCGAGACAGACTTGTTGTCATCCTTGTCACTCTGGAAGCTTGAGTCGGTAAAGTACTCGACCCAGAGGTCTCCATTACCGTAAACCAGGAACATCTCCTTAGTTCTTCTCGGGTACTTGAGAATGTTCTTTACTGCTGTCCAGTGGTCCTCACCTGGGTTCGACTGATACCGGCTCACCATGCTTAGCGCATAAGCTACATCTGGCCTTGTACATAGCATCGCATACATTATAGATCCTACCGACGAAGTGTAGGGTATAGTGCTCATGCAAACCCTTTCCTCGTCTGTCTTGGGAGACATCTCCTTGGAGAAGGTGATTCCATGCAATGCGGGTATGTTACCACGCTTGGAATCTTCCATAATAAATCTCTTTAGTACGGTCTCTATGTACCTGGATTGAGAAAGTCCCAATAATCTCTTAGATCTATCTCTGTAGATCTTGATCCCCAGAATGTATGAGGCTTCACCCAGGTCCTTCATGGAGAACCTTTGTGATAAGAATAGCTTGACCGATTGTAGCATAGGAATGCCATTTTCTATCAAAAGAATGCCGTCCACATACAAGACTAGGAAACCGACAGTTCGTACTACAATCTTCTTATAAATATAAAGCTCATCCTCATTCTTGATGAAGTCAAAATCGTTGATTGTTTCATCAAAACAGATATTCCAGCTCCGTGATGCCTGCTTTAATCCATAAATGGATTTAAACAACTTGCACACCTTCCTGTTGCTCCCACTGTCTACAAAACCTTCTGGCTAATCCATATAAACGCACTTTTCCAAACTGCCGTTTAGAAAAGACGTTTTTACGTCCATCTGCCAGATCTCATAGTCATGGAAGGAAGCAATGGCAAGTAGGATCCGAATGTATTTGAGCATAGCCACTGGAGAAAAGGTTTCGTCATAGTCCACACCTGGTTTTTGACGAAAACCTTTTGCAATGAGTCTAGCCTTATAGATTTCCACCTGCCCATCTACACCAAGTTTCCTTTTGTAGATCCATTTGCATCCAACAGGTTTTACCCCAGATGGAGCAATATCCAAGGTCCACACTTTATTGGTGTACATGGACTCCATTTCGGATCGCATAGCATCCAGCCACTTATCAGAGTCCTTACTAATAATGGCCTGCCTGAAACTGGTAGGGTCATCTTTTTCCAAGATGCAATCCTCTCGATCCCCGTCTATGAGAAAACCATAGTATCTCTCGGGCGGATGAGAAATCCTACCAGATCTGAGGAGTGGCCAAGGTTCATCTGGGACTACTGAATCTAGCTGTTCCTCCAAACCTTCAGTTTCATTTTGTGGTTCATGGATTTCTCCCAGTTCTACCGTACTCCCACTAGTTTCTTTTGCAAGAAACTCCCTTTCTAAAAAAATAGCGTGGCGAGATACAAACACCTTCTATTCCTCGGTGTGGTAGAACAGATATCCCAGTGAATTCTTAGGATATCCCATAAATTTACATAGAACAGATCGTGCCTCTAGCTTGTCAGATTTCTGTGTTTTCACATAGGCCGGACAACCTCATATCCTAAATTGCTTAAGATATGGATTTCGTCCACTCCATACTTCATATGGAGTCTAAGGCACAGATTTGGATGGAACGTAGTTCAGTAAGTATGCAGCTGTTTGAAGCGCATATCCCCAAAATGAAAGAGGCAACTCAGTGCCACTCATCATGGAGCGAACCATACCCAATAGGGTACGGTTCCTCCTTTCTGATACACCGTTGTGCTGTGGTGTATACGGAGGAGTAAGCTGAGAGAGAATTCCATTCTCTTTTAGGTAATCTAGGAATTTCGTACTTAAGTACTCCTCTCCTCTATCAGATCGGAGGATCTTGATACTTTTGCCAATTTGGTTCTCTACTTCGTTTCTGAATTCTTTGAATTTCTCAAAAGCTTCAGATTTATGTTTCATAAGATACACATATCCGAACCTAGAGAGACCGTCAGTGAATGTGATGAAGTACGAGAACCCACCCCTTGCATGTATAGACATTGGACCACATACAACATTATGTATGAGTCCCAAGAGCTTTGCTGCTCTTTCTCCGTATCCGGTGAACGGAGATTTGGTCATCTTTCCTTTGAGACAAAATTGACAAGTTTCATAAGATGAAAACTCAAACGTATCCAAAAATCCATCTTTATGCAACTTACTCAGTCATTTCTCTTCGATATGACTAAGTCTACAATGCCACAGGTAGGATTCGTTCATATCTGAACTCTTCCTCTTGTGTGTGTTTTGTATACTGAGAATTGTGTTTTGATTAAGAACATAGATACCATTATACAGTGTACCTTCTGCAACCAATACCTGATTAAGGTAAATATTCATGATATTTCTATCAAGAAAAAACTTATATCCATCTTTATCAAGTAAAGAAACTAATATGATGTTGCAAACCATGGAACGTACATAGTAGCAGTTGTTCAAAATCATAGTATTGCCATTTGGCAATGCTAGGTGATATTCACCAACGGCAGAAGCATCAACCTGTGCTCCATTCCCTATTCTGAGGGACATATCACCAGGTCAAACCATCCTACTTTTTCTCAGTCCCCCTAATAAATTACAGATATGAGATCCCGATCCGGTATCGAGTACCCAGGAGGTAAGATTGACCGAAAAACAGTTCTCAATAACAAGAACACCTGAAGAAGACACAATAGTATGGTTCTTCTTCGATAAGGTTATCAAGGAATTCATGCTCTCCTCTTTCCCTTGCTCATACTCATGACTGCTGTCATAGTTTAGAGCCGAACGGACGTTCCCCAACCCGAATAAGAATTCGAATCGGTCAAGCAATACATTTTATTATCTTGATTAGGGCATGAAATGGTTGCTACCTGGAGAGAGAGAAAAGAAACACTCAGCATGCGCTCTTGCAAGATTTAGATTGGTTATTAATTTATCTAATCAGGATGGCTCCCACTATTTCCTCGAATTCTTCTTCAAACCTTAAAAGAAGAATTAGTTGGGATTAATCGCATGTCACAATACTTGCTTAACCTTTCGGCCAGGCTGGTATCGGTACTTCGAGAGAGGTTTTCCAACGCTTTCGCGAAGTTCCTTAATTACATAACCTCTTTTCCCTGGAGGCGTAGCCCCGCTAACACCGTTCTAGACACCTACTTGGTTTATAGCATTGATTGTTAAGTGAAATAATCTCTCAAAATTAATCCTACTCATCAGTGGGATCGGGATCCAACTATCACTATGTGATGTACTAGATGGAATCCACTCTAGTCACCACACTCCAGAAGGTATGCTGAATCTGCAAGTTTCCTGTATGTTTGAAACTCCCGATGTGGTTTTTACCCCTGGGACCCTAGTGACCTTGACGGAGTCAACAAATCAAAGAGTCCTAGTAAAGTTCAACCCGTCATTATCTGGATTGCATCAAACCCACCCGCAAACTCTTGACGGAGTCAATAAGGTTATACGACTGTCCTAACCAATCGCATCAAGTGTTACAAACAAGCACCACTCAGCTACCGTACAATACGCCTTAACGGAGTCAACAAACGCAGCGCGAATACTAAGTGTTACTTATAGGAAATGACGGAGGGCGACGACTGGGTTTCTGGCGAAAAACCCGTTAACGTAATGAACTTGATATCGTTGAAGAAACCTGAGTAGTTTTGAAAAGGAGTGGTTTAAGCTCCGCTTTTGAAAACTTATGGTTTTTGAAGAAAAATCGAGTAATCTACATTATAGACTTTTGCTCAAGAGGTCACTCCCCGCGAAGGGATCTCGGCTCTTGCCTCCTGGAATGAGGTGCAGGATATTCACGATTGAATACCACTATGCAAAGCGAAAGAATATAACTGTAGTTTTTCAAATTTGTTCCAACAACATCTTTTAGGTTTATTTTCTTGCATTAATCAAAATTAATGTGGTCCCATCATTTTAATCCTATCACACCAGAAAAGAACGAAAATACAATATATGTATATGCCATCCGCATTCGCCACTGGGCCCCATCATCACCCGTTAGGTTACTTAACTAACGACAGAGCGGGGGCTGGACTAGCGCGGGTGCAAAACATATACAATATCTACTAGTATATATATAAATGTATATAACATTCGTCCCAGGCATGATAATAAGCAACATCACAGAATCTCAACCAACAATACAGAATGGTGGATTATCTTAGAGCCTCGGGTTTTATTTGAGCCGAAAATAAAACCCGACATTCCCGGTCGTGTGGATAGCCTGTGCAATGAAAACATGGACCCGTACGAGCGCAGCAAGTTACCCGTCAATCTCAAAAGTGAGGCAGCCCCCTTCAACAAAGTGAATGGGCCACCCAGCACTTCACAGAATTCGGTAACTTGGGCGTCCCTCCGTGGGTCATCCTATACCCCCTACAAGTGCGGCGAATAGCCCGCCAATTCTAGAATGAAGCCCCCTCCTTCTCAACGCCATGAGAAGCGGGCTTGTTGCCTTATAGAACCCGGCTATTCGTGCACTCCACCGCTGGGTAATCCTAATACAGAAAAAGAAAAATAATATGTACAAATGGTGACATCGACCTCAACCCGGTCGTGCCCCAATCAAATAATATACAGCCCGGCAAAGACGGCATTCCACATGTCGGACGCTCGCCCCGCAAATGAATATATAAATGAATCTTAAACTGTACCACTAACATTGCACCACATGCTATCTACCACAACAATCCAACCACAATCACAGCACAAGGACAAAACATCAACGCGAATGTCATGTTCGCAAACTCGTCTAAAAGGACATATAGCAGATAGACGGGTTTACCGATCGAATGACATTCACGGTCACAGATAAAAGTGAATGTACGGTAAACTATTAAACAGTGTCAAATATAATGACTTCGAAACACTCCAAATGCCCCGAACTGAAAAATAACAGAAAATCAAACTTGGGCAAAAACTAACAACACTAGACAACCAAACTCCTTGAGATAAAACCTAGACCAAAACACGACGCAATTCACCATAGGAAAATCGAGTAGGCTAGTTTTTGGAGGTATGTGGCAGGCCAAAACTTGGTGAAATCGACTCGTTTTGTTCAGGGTTCGTCTCTCTGTCTCAGGATCACTCTGCACTTGTTTTAAAAAAATTTGAAGCCTTTTAAAATCGACAGAAACTGCAGTTTGGTTTCGATGTTAAGGAGTCGTTTCGGTTTCGTTGTTTTAACATTGTTTAAACTTGCTAGTCTAGGGTTTATGGGCTGGCTCTGATACCATGAAGGGTTACGCTAGCGCCCCGGCCAACTTACGTGGCTAAATGCGGAACAAAAATTTTATAACGATACGAAACTTGGCGCTAGAATAAACCTAAACCGGATCTTAACCATATACCTAACTAGCATGTAGGGGTTCTATCTACTATGATAGAAAGTATACCTAAAGAAACCAAGTCCTTCGGGTCCTCAACCCTCTCCTTAAGCTCTTCGATGGAAGTATGGATCATGCTTGAACTTCGGCCTCCTTGTGTCAACGATGATCCACCCGAGAGTTCCAACCTTGAGGTAGCTAGAATACTTAGCTTGCTAATCTAAGTAGACTAGAGTGAGTAGAGTGTGATTTAGAGTAGCTATGTCTCATTAACCCTTGATTATCAACACATGATACACTAGGGTTTGCGAGGAAGAAGGAGAGAGCAAGCTGAGAAAAGTGAAAGTATTTGTGATAATGATAATAAAAAAATAGAATGGCTAACTTATATATGACCTCAAGCATGGCATGGAAAATATCTCACCAAAATATCTAGGTCAAAAATATCTCATAAAAATATCTAAGGTCAACAAATCAAGTCAAGTTAAAAGGTCAACCCAAGTAGCCATGCCATATATAATTATCATTTACCAAAAATAACAAATTCTTTTCTCCACCTCATTTTTGTTTTGACCAAGTCAATGGTCAAAACCCCTAATGAGGTGTCTCCTTCTATACCTCCTCTCATCTGTATATACATACCCGTATCCGTGTTCCGAGAAACACGAATACAATGAGACGAAGCTAGTCTAATAATCAAATATTACGATCCGGCTTAAACCAAAGCCCACCAGTATTGTCCTCTCAAACACTACACGCGCACAAGTACACGTATGTGATCGAACTCTATCATAAAACCATACGACCTCTACTCGTTTCTCCCGAAGCTGGGAAACCCTCTGTGTAGGACTCTAAAGACTCGATAGTACTCTGGCAGTGGGTTTAACCACAAGCACATCAGCGGCACTAGCTGTACGTAATGACTACCCAGGTACCTATCGAAAAGGAAGGCTGACGAGCAAACTCGTCTGAACTCCTACTGAGCCTATCCGTGACAATATCCATATAGTCTGGTCTCTTCGTCAAAGAGTATCGCATACCGGGTGTAGGGGGTGGTAAACGTCAGACCCTAATAACCCGATAAGTCGTGCTGATGTGGCTCAGGACCAATCCGGGAAACTACTGATCAACCTATCAGTAAATCCCAACTGCCTTGGCTAAGGCCTTATGGTCATGACCAATCGATCACTGTGCGATATCAACTCCCAATACCGGGAGAAACGAATCCCAACAATCGCTCACTGCCTCCATGTGGCTCGGGACTGTACCCAACCAAACCTATTTGCACGACTCAGTAGAGCCGTGGTAGGGTAGTGATCAAAGCTCAGTGGGAACTCACATGAGACAAATGCCGATCTCAGGTCCAAAGACTAACCTATACACATGTCACCTGAGAACTTCTATCTGACGATAGGTATAGTACCATCTGGAAGTTCTCAGCAAGTCTGTCTAGTGTACTCATACCCAGTGAGCACCTGTATATGATCTTAGGTGCATTAGACCAATGGCTGCGGGACCAACCATCCCCTGACGGGGCTAGAAACGTATACACTAGTCTACTCTAGAGTATCAATGCCCAGTCTCAATACTCACGCGACTAGGGACCATTTAAGGATGTGCTTATGGTCTACCCTGCTCCCACAAGTATGATCTCCATCACAACGCAGGTAGTCAAGTAAGATCCTACGGGCTTTATCAACATGTAACCGCAATATGTAATAACTAGTATGACATATGCCATGTTAAGATAAAGACAAACCACAATAGTATACTATCGTATCGAGTCTTATCAATATGTGCAAGCTAGATATAACAACAATAGAAATAAATACACATATCCTGATAAAGACAAGTCAGATAATATACTATAAAACTGAGCAAGATTGTCATGTACATACATATCCCTAGCATCCATATGTATACATATACAATACTGGCCTCTAGAGCATATATATCCAACAGGATTTATACTCCGTACCTTGGTTACACCCGACTTATGTAGTTGACATTTGTGTTACCAGATTTGTGTTTTTGTGCGCGTTTGCACTTGACGTTCGTTTTCGCTCATGCTAATGCACTAAATGCTTTTTACAGACCTGACGCGCTTAGGTTGGATTTTTGCGCATATTAGGCGCTTAGTATTGGATTTTGTGCGCATCAGATGCACTTGATTTAGATTTCATTCGTGCATGTCGGATGCACTTGACTTAGATTCATTTGTGCATGACGGATACACTTGATTTGGATTTTCGCCCAGGTTGGGCGCATGATATGTGATATGATTTTGTGCACACCGGATGCACTCGATTGGGATTTTCATTCGTGCATGTTAGTTGCACTGGATTGAGATTTTCGTGCACTATAGATGCACTAGATGTTGTTGTCGTGCACACCCGTTGCGCTGGACAGATGCTTTCGTACACACCTGTTGCACTTAGTTTGGTTTGTGCACATTCGTAGTACTCGTATTTGGCTTTGGTTTCCGTGCGCCCCAGACGCACGTGATTGTTGGGCACGCCTTTTTGAGGCTGATTTTGCTCTTGAACACTTTGTTTTCATGATGGGCACTATATTATGTAGTAGCCGAAGAGGACTGATCTGAGGACGGTACCTAAGTACTTTGCATGCATTGAAAGTTTAACTAGAGCTTTTCAAAAAGGAGCTATAGTCTCGCTATTTTTTACGTGTCCGTGAGCGACACAAACGTTTACAAAAGAAAACCTTTTGGATATTTTAAAAGGGCGGAACATATATTTAGAAAAACCTATATGAACATATATTTATTAATTTACAAATGAGCGTCCGTAACTTGTGCCATGAGTTATGCATCACACGGCGATTCAGAAAAGATTTTGCATGTGTTTTATTCAGTTTTTGAAGGTTTTTCAAGGATGCGTACTAAACACATATTATAGTGTTTGACTAGTGCATATTGGATTTCGGTAGTGGATTTCGAGATCTGTATCTCCATTTTAACTCCGATGATTTGCGTGCAAATCCGATAATTTGCGTGACGCTTGACGGAGTTCGATTTTGAGTTTCGTACTCGTTTTAAGGCGCACACGATGCGCTATGGTATTTCTATATCTTCCGTGATTTCGGATCCCCGTTGATTTGAGCTGATTATTGAAATGTTTTAGTATTTAGGGGTATAAATTTAAATTCGAGGACCGAATTTATTTAAGGGGGGAAGATTGTAACATTTCATAAAATATAAAATATTATTTTTGAAATTTAATATTAAAATAATATATTTGCAAAAACTACCGGATTTGCGAAATTGGGGTTTTCGTAAATTGGTATAAATATATACCAATATTGTGAAATAATTGGAGATTAAAATGATTTATTCATTTAAATATATATTTATCGGATTTGGCCTTTTTATAATTTATTATATGCAGTTTAAATAAAAATTGATTAGTGCACTACTAATCGTGATTAAACCAAATCCGTGTTTCTACATTTAACCATGGCTAGTGCACCATGACATGTTGTATTTTGTGGCATGTTGTTTTATTTGTGTTATTTTATTGGTATTATGTGTTTTATGGTGAGAAAAGAGAATGAATTATTGAGGAGAGAGAGAGGGACCACAACATGGTATGAGAGCATGCCATGAGAGAGAGTGAGAGTGAGAAAGAGATAGAGGGAGAGGGCTGCCCTCATTCATTTCCCCCATCATTTTCCTTTCTGCTCTTCATCTTCAAGCTCCCCCACTTCTACCCTCATGACCCATCTCAAAATCTTCATCAAAACCCTATACTCCCTTCATTAAAAATGATCCCCACCTCATCCTCAACACATTAGACCAATCAAAATTGGATTTTGAAGACTTTGAGCAACTCAAGAAAATTCTTAAGTTGCCAAAAGAGGTATTTCCTACACTATTAGCTTAGTAATTTAGTTGCTTTAGTTTCTATTTTAGTTTAGAATTGGTTTAGTGATGATTAGTGATGTTGGAAATTCCTAGAGAGGGTTTGGGTGATTTTGTGGACTTGTGATCTGTAGTGAGTGTGTGCAAGACACTAGAGATCGATTTCTGGACCTAGAACAGAGAATAGAACCCGAAATACGAACTTAGAAACTTCCGTGTCGGTTTTCTGTTAAATTTGTGCCTACAGGGAATCTGGAGTAACCTGGAGCCTTTACATGAAAAACTAGCAACCCTAGAGACCTAGGTGGATCACTAGGAGACCACCCTGAGAAGGCGAAACCCCAACTCCTCCCTTTGGCCGATCTAGCCGGATTTTGCTTGAGTGTGGCCAGCCTCATTGTGGGCATTAGTGTCTAGGTTTGGTTTGTATCTCACATACCCCCTATTCAACCCCTCTATGCTGCTAGTTTGGCCTGATTTTACCTGAACCAAAATCTGGGACCATTTTCTTTAGTTGCTGTTTTGAATTGTGGCTTTTGCATGACTTGAAACTTTGGATATTTCATTTTGTCTCGGCCACTTGACGTTTGTACGTCGATATCGGGTGTGGTTTGGTTATTCTTGGATGCATAGGCCATAGGTTTTAACCTATGTGCGATTCGTGTGCCGTTTTCGTTTTCGTGTGCGATTCTGTTTACGATACCGTATGTTTATATATGTAGGTACCCTCACGTGGACTTCGGATAACGCGGAGGATCATGGCGTCATCGACTTCGGCAAGCAAGGATCAAGGTGAGTAGATTTATATCTACGGGGGAAGTCGGGTGGATGGCGTATAGCACCCCCGCAAGTTTTGATAGAAACCGATATATAGAATATGGTTAAGGAAACCGTGTTAGAAACTTATGAATATGGTTAAAGAATTTAGTAGGAGATAAGATATACCATGACTTAAAGTTATAGCTTATGGTTTAGGTGACACGATATGATAGGAATGATGTCTCGAATTGATGTATAAGGATGTGAAATGTGAATGTGAATCACGATATATATATATATATATATATATATATAAGTAGTTGCAAAGAGAATCAATAAGAGACTATAGTGGCATGTTATGAGGTTGATAAATATGACTTTAGATTAATAAGATGACTTGATGTGAGATATTGATGTGATGAAAAGAGTATACGATGAGATATGACGACTTGGTTTGATATGTCGGTATACGGATGCAAGTCGATATGAGATAATTGATATCTTTGCCGGTCCCATGATATGAGATTGATACGGATGTGACCTAAGATATAGGTATATAGATGTATATAATGTTGTGAATCATGAGTGATATGCCGTACGAGACGTTTGGTCCGTACCCTCATTGTCATATAGGTTGATAGGATCCCTAATGGTTTAATGCCGCCATACGATGGATACCGTACATGATGAGTTTTACTTGATGATTGATCCATACCCTTGACTAGAGGATGGCATATGATGTATTATACCATACGTGATGTTGTGAGGCTGGATGCCGATTGATAGATTCTGAAGGGTTCCAGCAGCGCCCCGGCCGTCGAAACGCGGCCAAAATGCGGAACAAAAATTTATTAAACCGGCGCTACCGCTGCCCGATTTCCGGATCAACCTTAAACCCTATTCTAGCATGCTAACTAATAGTTAGAAAGGTTATACCGAGATGATCTGAGTCCTTCGGTCTTCATTCCAAGCTCCTAGTAATTCCATGATGATGTTTGGTTGCCGGTCTTCCTCCATCTCCGATGATCACCTGAGGGAAATGGCGCAAGCTCCAGCTTCGTCGAACGAAGCAACCAACGCTCCAAAGTTGCTAACGATGGAGAGTCGAGGTGTAGGAAAGTTTCACTATATTTTTCTCTCTTTTCTTGTTCTCAAGGGAGTAACCATGGAAGAAGAATGGAGTGAGGAAACTATGGCATGAACAAAGGAAATTTGGCTAAGTCTTTTGAAGCATGAGAGAGTGAGAGAGAGCAAGTGTGTAAATGTAATGAATCATTGACCAAATGAAATGAGCTCCCCCCATCCTAGTGGCCGCCCCCCCCCTCTCTTCCATCATCAAAAAAAATATCATTTCCAATAAACAATCTTTTTCAATGTCAAATTACAATAAACAAATGAACCATACCCGAAACCCATACCTTGTTCCATGTCCATGCCACCTCATACCCTCCACCTCATTATTAAACAAAATGAATTTCCATAAATGGAAAATCAAATAATGAGGTGGCAAAGCTTCTAGAAGCTATTCCGTATAAAATACGGAATACTTCCCGGTACATGTATCGAAATACATATACGCGTATTCGTACAAAAATACGAATAGCCAAGAGAGAAAATAAATAGCGAACAATAATACTAGAATACATATATATAAATACATATGTAAATTATTAAATCAAAACCTAATTTAATAAACTGGCTTAATCCTAAGCCGCTAGTATTATCAACCGTCCAATTAAAGTCTGCGCAGCAAGTGCACATATTTAATCGGACATCTGTATGTATCAACATACCTCATGTACACCATATCGCCTGAACCGTGAAAACCCACTGTGTGGGACTCTAAAGACTCGTCAATACGCTGGCAGTGGGTTTAACCACAAGCACGTCAGCGGCACTAGCTGTACGTAACGGCTACCCGGGTATTGAGCGAAAGGGAGGCCGACGAGCAAACTCATGCAGAACCCCTTCTAAGCCTGACAGTGACAATATCCGTACAGTCCGGTCTGTTCGTCTAAGAGTATCGCATATCGGGTCTAGGGGGGTAGATAAAGTCAGACCCCTAACAATGCGATATTTAGTGTCGGTATGATACCCATCACCTCCTGAGAAACTATCGATCCTGGATCGGTAATCCTCGTCTACCATGGCCATGGATTTGTGGTGATGGCCATCCGTACACAATGAGACATCAACCCTCAATACCGGGAGAGACGAATCCCCGACGATCCAATCACTGCCTCCATGTGGCTCGGGACTGTACCCAACTAAAAGCTGTTTGCACGACTCCTTTGAGCCGTGGTAGGGTAGTAATCAAAGCAAAGTGGGAACTCACACGAGACAAATGACGATCTCAGGTTGACAGACTAACCTGTACACATGTCATCTGGGAACTGCTATCTGACAATAGGTATAATACTAACTAGCAGGTTCCCGGCGAGTCCGTCCAGTGTACTCATAACTCAATGAGCACCTGCATACTATCTTAGGTGAACAAACTAAAACCAATGGCTTGTGAGACCTAGCCATCGCCCTTCGTCAGGGTCTCGATCAGCATACACTAGTCTACACTGGAGTATCGATGCCCGGTCTCGATACTCCTACGACTAGGGACATTTAAGGATGTACTTATAGACCCCAGCTCCCATATATATGATCGTCATCATAATGCTGGCAGTCAAGCAAGAATCCTATGGGCTCTATCAACATGTATATGATGATAAAAACAAACCAGATAGCATACTATCATCTTGAATAAGACTGCTTTATCGGTATAGGTCCTCACTCAATCATCATAATCACAAGTCCACGACTATGATAATTGCCTTGAGGGCACTATAGCCAACAATCTCCCACTTGTACTTAAGGCCAATTATTGCAATGTCGCATACTTACAGCCCGTGTGATACCGAACACCCAACTTCTCTACTAATCAGTTTCGCAAAGCCCGTTTGCGAAAATGATTGCGTTCGAGAAATAGCCTCAGTGAGTGGATCCGCTCCAATGTTTCTTTCTGTATCTCTCTTAATCTCAACTTCGCGGAGAAAACTATCTCCCGAAATGAGCAATACTTGTCATAGAATTTGTCTGGATATCTGATGGGACCCAGTTTATAAATGAACTCCAAATCCAGCAAACTACTTAGACTGTATCATCCACTGAATTTAATCAGTATCTTGCGCCTTGCCTTTCCTCAGTATCCGCTTAGACCACATGTCCAACATACTGTCCCTCAAGTAAGGGAAAAACTATAACTCTGACAGTCACTCTGTCATTCAGGTCACCTTGGAAGCCTGATATGATAACCGTCTCCAGAAGGAGGCTGCCGTTACCATACCCCAAGAACTTTCACTTATGTTCATAAACTGCTTCCCAATGTTTCTCCAGGATTGGATATGTTTATTGCAGCTAGTGCAAAAACAACATCTGGTGTGGTACTTGACATTTCATGATTAACTCAATTGCCTAAGCAAGTGATATGTTAATCATGTAGATCCCTCTCCCCTCTAGTCTGTAAGACACCTTTAGAGAGGTTGACTCCATCACATGCAGGTACACCACCATGCCAAGAGTCATCCATTTAATGTCAAAGTACCCAGATTAGGATACTTCCCAAATCTAGATTTAAAACTATAGATCTAGTAACCAGAAAACCTGATATTATATCCATATCCTGTATGGAGAAACAACTTTGTGACAACCACATTATAACCGATCGTAGTATAGGAATGTCCCTTCCTATCAAGTGCATGTCATCCCAATACCTGGACATCACTCTCTACTACCTTCTTAGCAGATCCATCTCCTATTCTGATGAAGTCAAAGCCTATGACTGTCACATCAAAAATAGATGATCTATTTCCGCTATACCTGCTTTAGTCTATAAACAGACATAAGCTACTTGTCCTCTATGCTTCCGCTGCTCCTACTGACTACAACAACCCTCTGGCAGAGTCATATATACGTACACTTCCAAAACTAGTTTAGAACGACTCTATACTCATCTTCCTGCCGGGTCTTATAGTCTAGAACAGCAGCAATGGCAAGTCTGGGTAAACAAGAACCTCCCTGTCATCGCCACTGAGAAGACCGAAGTACTTCTCGGGTGCGTGAGGTTACCCACCAAATCTGCGGAGTGGCTAATGGAATGTCGAAACTAATTGAATCCTTAGGTTCTATTAAATTTTCAGTGATCGTTTATGGTTCTGGAATCACTTCCAGTTCTACCATACTCCCACTTATGTTTTTCTAGAAAAAATCCATTTTACTAAAACTGTGGCGAGTCAAGAACAATATAAATGTTGATCTTCCTGATGGTAGAAAGTTAACCCTCGTCAAAGCCCGGGATAACCCACAAACAGCCATTACTGAAACGTGCCTTGAGTTTATCCGGATTCTAGTTTTAAGTATCAGCCGGACAACTCCCTATACCTTAACATCGTTAAGATATAAATTGATTCTATATATATCTAATATAGAAACAAAAGCACTAATCTAATTTGAACCAGATTCAAAATCATGCAGCTGTCTCCAGTGCATATCAACCAAATGGAAAGAGGACAATCATCATTACTCATCTAGGAGTGCATCCATATATGAGTAACCTGAAAGAGAAGCAAGTTTTCAAAACCATTACTATTAACTGAATACCAAACACAAGTATCTACATCTTCGACTTTCTCGAAGAATCCTGATACTTACAACAAATGGTTTCTCTACTTTATTCTTATACCTATAACTTCTGAATATCTGGACCTTGCATTTCAACGAAATACATGTCCAGAACTGGAGAAGTCATAAGTAAACAGAATATAGTACGAGTACCAACCCCTTTGTCCTAATGGACACTGGACAACATACAGTACTTTGTATAAGTCCCTTGAGTTCAATAACTCAAACCCTGTGCGTCGTAGGTTGAAAAATTGTACTATGGTTAAGAAGAATTACACCGTTGTTGAATGCACCTTACCTAATCACCAGCTGATATAGGTAAATGTCACAGACATAATATCAAAAAGTTATATCTCACTTTATAAAATAAATGTACAGATATATCAGTTTGAAATTGGTGCATAACAACGGATATTCAAAACCAAATATTTACCATCCAGCAAAATCCAGATGATTTCCTCAAATATCACCAATTACAATGAATTTCGATATAATGAGGATCTAATCACCCAATTCCTAATATCTTACTCCCACTCACCATCTGTAATAAGATAGAGATGTGAGAAACTGATCTGGTAAATACATACCCTAGAGTTAGATTCTTATTGGGAAAACAGTTTTCAATTAATATCGCACAGTAAAACTGAAACATGAAAATGTTTCAAAAGGGTTAACTGGTATTCCTAGTAACTCCTCTTCCATTACCCTGATTCACGACAGTAACCATATACTATACCCGCCCTCACTCCAATCCCTTTATTATGTCTTTACTTATTACCTCATGTGCACCTTCATTAGACTAATTGGTTTTCTTCCTTCCCTACCCTTTGCACCAGCCTAAGGTTTGGAAGAAGACTATCCAATAAGCGTAATAGGTGTACTCTCCTAATCCTAGGAGCCCTCACAACCTGAGATAAGATAATGAGAAAAGACATCTGAATAATCCTATTATTTTTCTCCTGAACCAGAATCCATCCTCGAAAAAGTTCCTTCGAGTTTGTATGTAACTATACGATGGATTTATCTAATGGAAGTGGATATCCGTAGTGATACGGAGTGTTCTAGAGAAAAGCAAAGTGGATGTAAGAGTGGCAGGGGTATACACGGTCTTTGTCGTGAATGATGGTGATCGCAATTTACTTTGCCATTATTCTAATCCCTTTATATGTCTTTACTTATTACCTTCTGTACACCACAGTTAAGCTTGTTGGTTTTTTTCCTTCCCTACCATTCGACACCTGCCTATGGTCTGGAGGAAGACTATCCAATAAGCTCAATAGGTGTACTATCTCCTAATCCTAGGAGCCCTCACAACCTGAGAGAAGGTAAAGAGAAAAAACAACCGAATAATCCTATTCAATCTCTTCAGAACCAGAATCCATCCTCGAAAAAATTCCTTCGAGTTCGTATGTAACTATACGATGGATTTATCCAATGGAAGTGGATGTTCGTAGTAATACGAGGTATTCTGGAGAAATGTAAAGGTGATATAGAAGTGGCAATGATGTATGCGACACCGTGACATTCTAAAAATCAAAATGTTTTAAGAAGGTTCGGTTAACTTGGTTTCATGAGTTTTAGTCAAAGGTCGGGTCATAGTCGCAGCCAGAGAGAGAGAGAGAGAAGAAACACTCAGCGTGCACTCTAACCTAAATCAGAATGGTTAATCATTTTATCTAATCTGGATGGCTCCCACTGTTTCCTCGAATTCTCCTCCAAACCTAAAAGGAGAATTGGTCGGAATCACCCGAGGAGTAATCCTACTCATCAGTGGGAATCGGGATCCAACTATCATTGCATGATAACTTGATGGAAGCCACTCAAGTCACCACACTCCAGAAGGTATGCGCAAGCTTGGCAAGTTTCCTATATGTTTGAAACACCCGATATGATTTTTACCCCTAGGACCCAAGTGACCTTGACACAGTCAACATATCAAAGGGTCCTAGTCAAGTTCAACCCGTCATTATCTTGATTTCATAGGCCCACCCGTACGAGTCCTTGACACAGTCAACATGACCGTACGACTGTCCTAACCAATCCACATATCCATGCGACAAAAAAGCATTACAGAGCTACCGCATACTACGCCTTGACACAGTCAACATACGTAGCACGAATAATAAGCAATACTAGTCTGAAATGACGGAGGGCTACGACTATTTTTTGGCGAAAAACCTTTAACGTAATGAACTTGATATCGTTGAAGGAATCCAAGTGGTTTTATAAATATATATAGTGGCGAAAACTTTTGCTAAAGAGGTCACTCCCGGTGAAGGGATCTCGGCTCTTTCCCCATCGAATAGGGTGCAGGATATCCCAAACTGAATACCACGATGCAAAGCAAAAATAATCGACTATAGTAAAGTTATTACCTTGACGCAAACTTTTACTCAAGGGGTCACTCCCGATGAAGGGATCTCGGCCCTTGCCTCATCGAATGAGGTGCAGGATATTCCAAAATGAATACCACGGTGCAAAGCAAAAGAGAACGTCTATAATGACAGTTTTTAAAAGCTTAGTTCCAACAACATTATATATATGTTTGTTATATCCTTGCATTAATAAGAATCAATGCAGTCCCATCAATTAATCACACCAGAAAAGAACGAAAATATATGATGTACGTATATACCATCCGTATTCGCCACTGGGTCCCGTCATCACCCGTTAGGTTACTTAACTAACGACAAAGCGGGGACTGGACTAGCGCGGGTGCAAAACATATACAACATCTACTAGTATATATATAAATATATAACAATCGTCCTAGGCATGATATAAGCAACATCACAGAATGCAACACAGAATGGTGGATAATCTGGAGCCCCGGGTTTCACTTGAGCCGCAAGTGAGACCCGACGTTCCCTGTCGTGTGGATAGCCTGTGCAATGAAAATCTAGACCCCCTACGAGTGCGGCGAGTAGCCCGCCAATTCTAGAGTAAGGTCCTCTCCGTCTCAACGCCTTGAGATGCGGACCCGTTGCCCTCTAGAATCCGGCTATTCGTGCACCCCGCCGCGGGGTAATCCTAGTACAGAAAAGAAAATAATATATAAGGGTGACATCGACCTCAACCCGGTCGTGCCCCAAAAAGAATAATATACAAACAGGCAGTGACGGCAGTCCACATGTCGGACGCTCACCCCGCAATATCAAATGTACAAATGAAATTAAACTGTACTAACATTGCACCACAGCTATCCACCACGACGATCCAACCAACATCACAGCACAACACAGAATATCAACGTGAATGTCACATTCGCAAACTCGTCTAAAAGAACATATAGAAGTTAGACGGGTTTACCGATCAAATGACATTCACGGTCGCGGATAGAAATGTATGTACTGTTAAACGCGCACTTAAAATATCGATCGACTAAGTTCCAAATTGGCCCTAATAGCAAAACCAACACTTCACAGAAACCTGGGCCAAAACTGGATATTACAAAAATCACAATTCCAAGTAAATGAGCTACAGAAAAAATTTGGACGCCCGTTGCTACTAAATAGCTGTGGAACTGCCGCCAATAAGGGCTAAGTGCGGCGGATCCGCGGCGCTTTAGAGGATCATGAGCCTAAAATTTTTATGTACCCATAAAATTGCCTGCACAGATTTTTAAGATGCCTGAAATAATTTTTTGACCACTTCTGAAAATCGACAGCAAACCCAAAAATGAAATCGTGATTTTGGTAAATTCCATTGATCGATCTTTTAAGCACGTTTAAACAAGCTAGTAAGGGGTTTAAAGGGTGGCTCTGATACCATGAAGGGTTGCGGAAGTGGGAACTCACACGAGACAAATGACGATCTCAGGTCGACAGACTAACATGTACACATGTCACCTGGGAACTGCTATCTGACAATAGGTATAATACCAACTAGCAGGTTCCCGGCGAGTCCGTCCAGTGTACTCATAACCCAATGCGCACCTGCATACTATCTTAAGTGAACAAACTAACACCAATGGCTTGTGAGACCTGACCATCGCCCCTCGTCGGGGTCTCGATCAATATACACTAGTCTACACTGGAGTATCGATGCCCGGTCTCGATACTCCTACGACTAGGGACATTTAAGGATGTGCTTATAGACCCCAGCTCCCACATATATGATCGCCATCATAATGCTGGCAGTCAAGCAAGAATCCTACGGGCTCTATCAACATGTATATGATGATAAAGACAAACCAGATAGCATACTATCATCTTGAGTAAGACTGCTTTATCGGTATAGGTCCTCACTCAATCATCATAATCACAAGTCCGCGACTATGATAATTGCCTTTAGGGCACTATAGCCAACAGATTCACCGACTCGATTATGATTATAGATACGTATACCTTATAGTATTGAGCTTACGGTTTACTTGCTGCTACGTTCGTGATACTCTCATCTTATTATATATGTACCTGTGCTAGTACATCTGCACCATTATCGATGATGCGTATGTTACACTTACACAGATTTGCCGGCTCACACACTTTCATCAATGATAATTGCTATGTCACTAACACAGTAGAATTGCCATATCGTTATTCTACGTTGCATGATATACTTGTTATGCTCACACCATTATGATATGCCCATGCTCACATCATTGTTCTATGTTGCATGAGATACTGATATGCTCACATTTCTGTTATATGTTGCATACATCATACTTTATGATTATATGCATTAAGATGATGTTTTCATGAGTTTCTGGATTTGAGGACCGTGGTTATATTTCAAAAGAAAGTATGTATTGTTTTAAAAATCCGGTTTCTCTTAATATGATATTTCGAGACGTCCACCATGTGTTTTCTCGGTTCTGAGATTGATATGTGATACCCAATTAGAGAAGCTGGATGAGGCCGTTTGCGGGTACATGGTGGATCCGGTATGGTACCCCGGGGAAAGAAAGGGATGTCACGCAGTAGACGATGAGCCTAGCAGAGGGACTACTACCTACCGGTGATAGCATTTAGACTCGGCGGTTATCCGGAGGATACCGACCGGAGTCGTGAGATGATACGGGCCGATCCGGACTGACGGAGCCCGTGGGCCAATCCAGACTGACGGAGCCCGAGATATATGAGGATTTACGTGTAGATGTTGGACACGGGTTTCATGATGTTTCGAGTGTCGGTGTTGGACACTCAGGTAACATGATTTTGATGTGTCGTTGATGGACACACGTTGATTGATATCCTCGTATTTACATGCATATGCTTTCATGATATTTACATGCATGATGTTGTTGTGTCATTGATGGACACGTAGATGTATTCCACATGCAGATAGGCATTGTTATATTGTTGGCACATATGCAGATACGGTCATCCTAGATATCATAGTATTACCTTTATGATCTAGTTGACCTAGGAAATTGTTGTTTTATTCGATTTCTACCTGATGATATTTTCTACTCACGAGTTGGCAACTCACCCCCCGTTGTGCCACAGTTCTTGCAGGTTGACCGCATGGATCAGTAGCGGTATCGCTGGCACACAGCTGCATTCGGATGTTTTTCTTTGGTAGGTGGTACATGTTAGATCGTACCACTCTTATATTTATTATTCATGTTGTATCTAGTTAACTCCATCAATCAGAAACTAGTATTTATATAAGTAGTAAAACTTAGAAGAGACTTGTGGTTGCGAGACTTAGAGCGATGGGTTATATGTTCGCTTGGTGGGTTGATGTCTTACTTTATTCTTTGTCCTTTGTGTGATCTTCGTCATTGGGCGTTGTATACTTATATTATGACTTGCGTGGTTGTGATTCTGCCGATTAGCGAAGAGCTAGCTCCCGCTTGGGGATGCCTTTTTATATTATCATTTATATGTGTTTTGGATCAAAATATACAAAGGAGGTGCTGCCCAAATTTTTAAAAGACGAAACATGTTTTTCAACTAGAAAATCCACTTGCATATTCATGTTCCTTTATCCATGCATTTATGAAAACATTTGATTTCATCATACCTTTATTTTCAAAATTTCACCTCTTTTATTTTCTTTATAAAGGTTTAGATTTCTGGGCTTCGGCTTACTTGAATTACGTTACGCCTTTAGACGTTGTGTGGCTTAAGTGCCGGTCACGAACAATATTTTCGGGTCATGACAGGTGCATATCATTGGGTAGGGCTTTCATAGTTTCGACTCGGGAAGATTGTGAACGGACACATGCATCTTCAACTATCATTGACCAAAGCTGTGACTCTTCAAGCGTAGTATTTCTTAAGAAAGCGGCTGTTTATTGGTCGAAGGGGTCTTTCTCCATGCTTATACATGAGTAAGTAAGCACCACCTTGGTAGACTTTATTTATGACGTATGGGCCTTCATATTTTGGCTCGAGCTTTCCCCGTTTTGTACGATTGGGGATCATTGGTCTTTTGATAACCAGTATGATTTCTTTTTGGCGAAATGTTCTCGGCCTGGCTAGTCTTTCGTATGATCGTGTCATCCTTGCCTAGTAAGCCTCCATATTTTGCTGGGCTACAAGGAGGGTTTCATCGAGAGCATCAAGCTCTTCGAACCAAAGATGAGCATTTTCTTCATCCGTGAGCTCGTATTGAACTGCCATTCGCAATAAGGGGAGTTTTATCTCCAGCGGGAGCACTGCTTCGGTGCCAAACACCAGTGCATACGGTGTTATATTTGTGGCTGTCTTGAACGTCGTTCGGTACGCCCAAAGATCTTCATGCAGCCTCCCGTGTCAGTCTTTCTTATTTTTTGGACACCTTTTTCTTTATAAGCTTGGTCAAGGTCTTGTTGAATGCTTCATCTAGACTATTGGCTCGAGGATTATAGACCGAGGAGTATCTCCAATCTATCTTGTGTTGCTGTGTGAAGCGGCTTATCTTATGGTTTTTGTAGGCTAGTCCATTATTCGAGATTATCCATCGCGGAGGTCCGAACCGGTAAATGACATGAGTTTTAAACAAATGGAGAATATTCTCCGTCTTCACCTCTCTTACAGGTACAGCTTCTGTCCACTTAGAGAATTAATCGGTTATTGCCAATATAAACCGATGTCCTCTGGACGACGCTGGCTCAATAGGGCCCATGATATCCGTTCCCCACATCTCGAACGGCCAACTAGCTACTGTTGGATGCAGCGAATTTAGGTGTTGATGAATGAATTCCCCGTGTATTTGGCATGAGTGACACCGCTTCTCATATTCGAGACAGTCTTAGAACATTGTGGGCCAGTAGTGTCCCATTCTTTTTATCATTGGCTTCATCTTTGGCCCCGCTTGATGGGAGCCGCAAAGTCCATCGTGTACTTCTTGACCGACTTTCTTTGCTTCCTTCGGCCCTAGGCATCTTAACCTTATGAAGTCGAAGGATCTTTTGTATAAGGTATCGTTGACGAAGGCAAATGACGGAGCTTGTTTCATGAGCTGATGTCCAGATGATGCATCTTCAGATGTTCGTTGGGACTTAAAGTAGTCTATAAAGACTCCCATCCAGTCCTCGACTTATTCTTCATTTTCTATTTAGAGAGGATCTTCTTTGGTCAATTTTTTTATTCGGGTAGCTCCATCAGAGCCTCCAAAGGCATATATGCTGGTGCCTGGATCCTATGGCTTTGGACAATGATCCTCGCTTCGTCGAGGTCTTCATCGGCCAATTCCTTAGCAAACTTGGCTAACACATCCGCTTTACTGTTTTCCGCTCGCAGCATGTTTTCCAGGGTATATGAAGGGATTTGGGTTAGCAGCTGCGGCACTCTTTTGCCATACCTTATTAGTTCTGGCTTGCACATTTTGTAGTCGCCATTCACTTGGCTGACAATCAGCTGAGAATCTCCGTATATTAGGAGGTCCTTGATTTCTATATCGATAGCGATCTCAAGACCGGCTATCAAAGCTTCTTATTTATCTTTATTATTGGTTCTTGGTTCCATCAGAGAGAGAGAGCATAATGTAGTATTCCTCCTTGTAGGGTTATAAAAATAAGGCCTACCCCAGCTTTGATTATGGGGATGTTCTTCTTTCACTATTTTATGGAAGACGCTCCATCAAAATAGAGCTCCCATCGAGACTTATTTTCTTCTTCTTCCTCTTTAACCGCGTCGAATGCGTGTTCATCTGGCAATTCATGGTTTAGGGGAGAATCAGCTAGTATCGGATGTTCCGCAAGAAAGTCAGCAATGGCTTGTCCTTTCACTGGTTTGAGGGGGCGATATGTTATCAAAAACTCCATCAGTAAAAGAGACCATTTGGCGAGCCTTCCCATTAGTATGGCCTTTGACATCAGATACTTGAGAGAATCTATCTTTGATATGAGATGGCATTCATGCGCCAAGACATAGTGTCTAAACTTCGTTATTGCGAAGATCAGTGCCAGGCAGTGATTTTCGATTGGGGAGTAATTGCTTTATGCACCGAGAAGAACTCAACTTAGGTAATAGAGAGCTCTTTCTTTTCTTTGGCCATTCTCCTGTGCCCACAGCACGCCTAGGGAACCTTTAAGGGCTGTTGTATATAGGATAAGGGGCTTTCCCTTAATCAGGGCGGCAAATAGTGGCCAATTTTAGGTATTGTTTGATCTCATCCAATGCTTTTTGGCATTTCTGATCCCAAAAGAATAGGGTTCTCTTCTTCATCAAATGACTGTATGGACGGCATTTTCCAGAGAGGTTGGCTATGAACCGTCGGATTTATGCAAGCTTTCCTTAGATAGATCGCAGTTATTTTAGAGTCTTTGGTTGGATCATTTCTATAATTGCCCTGATCTTTGAGAGATTGATTTGATACCTCGGTGGCAGATGATGAAGCCCGGGAATTTTCCTGACGAGACTCCAAACGCACACTTTAAAGGGTTCATCTTCAAATTATATTTTCGAAGAAGCTCGAACACGATCCATAGGTGCTCCCAGTGCTCCTCATGAGATTTGATTTTGACTACGAGGTCATCGATGTAGCATTTGACTATCTCATAAATGAGGTCATCGAATATCTCCGTCATGGCTCTTTGGTAGGTAGCTCCGGCGTTCTTCAAACCGAAGAGCATCACCTTATAGAAGAATACGCCCAACAGAGTGCAGAAGGCTGTATACTTTTGGTCTTCAGGGTCCATCTATATGTGGTTATATCTAGAAGATCCATCCATAAAAGGGAAGATTTCATGAGTGGAGGTGTTATCAATCGTCAGCTCGGTAACGGGCACTGGGAAGTCATCCTTCGGACACGTCTTATTGAGATCCTAAAAGTCCATACAGAAGCGAGCAGTCCCATTCTTCTTCATCATCGGAATAATGTTGGCAATCCAGTCGAGATATTGTACTTCTGTGGATGAAGCTGGAGTCAATTAACTTCTTGACTTCGGCGTTGATACTCATCTCGAGTTCAAGCCGCATCCTCCTTGGCGTTTGCTTAACCGTTTTTATCTCTGGCGATATAACCAGCTTATGTACCTCTATATTTGGATCCAAACCCAGCATCTCAGATTAATTCCAAGCGAAGCAATCTTTGTACTTCATGAGCACATCTTTTAAAGTGGTTGCTTGTTTTTTGGATAGCAGCTCAATGACGAACGTCAGTCTCGGATTATCCTCTATTCCCAAGTCAATTTTCCTTAGGCTGTCTGCCGTGGTATGTATTCCATCTTCTAGCTCTTTTGGTGCCAGTTGAAATTCTGAAATCTCTTTGTCATTGTCTCATTTATGAAGCATTCGAAAAGCCCAGGTATTTCAACATCTCCCTCTTCATTAGAGGATCTTATCATAGGGCAAACGTGGGTAAGCTTCCGCTTCTTGGGCCGGCTATGCTCCGATTTGGTAGAGTAGTTTCGCATTGGCGCATGTCTTTGCGGGGGCTCCACTCTCCATCTGTCACTTAGCGCGAACCTGCCTTTCATGTATTTCTCTTCTGTCCAATCTTTGAATACGAAGCAATCTTCGATCGGATGGCCGATGATGCAATGGTAAGGACAGTAGTCCGGATGATCGAAAGCATTTGCTTGATGGGGCCGCTTAGACTTAGGCAGTGTTAACATATGGTGCTTCAAGAAGAGAGCGAATATCTTCTTCGTCTTGTCATAGGGAAAAGAGTAACCCTGTCTTGCCCTCAATATAAGGGATGAGCTTGGACGGTATTTTTCTCGTTGATGCATTGTCTCGAGATCACCTTGTCTTGGTTAAGTGTTGGACGTAGATGCCGTCCTAATCTCGTTGTCGTCGTTTTCAACCTCCTCTCTTATAAAAGAAGGTATAGGTAGTTGTTGTGGAGCCGGGCTATCATAACTCCTTACTTCATTATATTGCTCGATTGGAGGTTTGCATGACCTTTTCATATAGAACCATTATACCTTCTTTGAGCTCATCGACCTCTTGAACCACTTCTTTCATTAACGTCTCAATCGGCTTTTCCGATGTTTGGGTGAAGCACTTTGCGGGGTATCTCCCTCTTGCTCAGTAGCATCATCTACCAACCGAGTATCTTTGCTTTCGCTTACAGCATAGCAACTATAAGTTCGGCCCTGCTTCTTGGGTTGTATATATCCCAAGCCAGTGGTATCTGTCTTTCCATTCGGCTTGCTTTGGCGAGTCCCTGGCACATCCTAGATCCTCTTGTAATATTGATTCCGATGGACGGTCTGTTCAAATAGTATTCCCTGATGCTTCAAGAACTCCCTTAGTCCTCTCGTGAAGTATCTCGGCATTTAGATGGGCTGCAACTTGTCAAAATTTGGATCAAGTCCATGCCAAATTTCTTTTTCTATCTTGGTCTCCTTAGATTTGTAGAAGATGATCGCTTTTCACCTTTATGCTTTGGAGACACATAGAAGATTTCCAGCTCTTGTATGCTATAGGTACTGAGCGAGTCAAGTTCCTTATAGTGCCAAGGAGGATCCATCATAATATATAGAATCTGGTCCGTATCGATAAGTGTTTGCGTTGGTGGACGAGTGGAGAACACCACATAAGTCTCATCTTCGGATTCGCTGCCAAAGACTAGGATAGGGGACGACGGGCCGGATTTATCGCTTTCCTTCCTAAGTTGTCCCGAATATACTATCTGGTCGTCTTATTCAGTATCACTTCCAAAGACTGGGATGGTGGCAATTAATTTTTGTTTATTTTCTGGTTTGTGACATCTTTCGATATCCTCGAAATCCGGCTGAGAGTACTTTGCATCTTCATACTTTCGTACCTCATTTACTGAGAACGGGTTGAGCTCTCCCATAGCGGTGTACTCTTGGCCATCTTTGAAATACTTTATACACTGATATTGTGTAGAAGGGATGACATTGTACTCGTGTAGCCAAGGCTTGCCGAGTAGAGCATTGTAACACGTTTCGGCGTCAATGACATGGAACTTGATGTTAGTAATGAGCTATCTGAAGCGGAGCGTCAATACCATGGACCCAAGCCTCCGTGATGACTACGAGTCAAACCCTATGATAGTGATCCTGTCCCGAGCAAGGTGCTGATCATTCATGCATATCTCTTTCAGCACTCTCATATTAAGAAGGTTGACAGAAGATCCATTGTCGACAAGGATTTTTCTTATCTTGATGTCGTGGCAGTACCTAGTAACATACAGCGGTCGATTATGCTCGTATGTTCACGGAGGAGATCTTCCTCATTGAAAGTAATATCAGCAATGTGGACTTCTGCGAGTTCATCCTTCATTTTCTCTTCAGCGAGAAAACTTTGAAACTGGTCAGGTTCCTTTAGGGCCTTAACCAAGGAGTTCCGCGCCTCTTTGGACAAGAGTAGGGCATCCAATATACTCAGCCGCGAGGGTATTTTCCTTAAATACGCAAGGACGTTATATCCTACCTTGGTTTTCTTGGGTAGGTCCTTTGCGGAGAGCTCTCTGGCGACTTCTTTATTGACCTCGATCTCCTCGGGAATTTTCCCTTTTCGTTTATTTTGTTTATTCGGATCATTGTTTGTGGGCCTAAAGTTCTGAAAATCGACTTTAACACTACCATTAGGTTCTAGAGGCATCAAGCATGCCACATTTTAATTTTTATTAAGTGCTAAGTTAGACTAACAAGATCATTACTAGATTATTAGGGTTTGCCTTTGTGATGTGATTAACTCAAGAGAAGAAAAGAGCATACAACCTTTATAGTTCGAGTCCTTCTCTTCTATAGCTCCGGGTTGAAGTCCACGTGACTATACTAGGCTCCTCTTCAAGTTGAACGAACCTCCTTCGTGATCTTCGCGCCAAAGACGATCCACCCGAAGTCCCTCTGGCCCAAGCTAACTCTACACTAAACACCTTTAGTGTAGCAAACACACCACACCAAATTTCTAGTTCGGTGTGGGATGGTGAAGTAGGGGATGTTAAAAGCTCACGAAATTGTGTTCAATCTTCATGATTCACATCTCATGTGAGGGTTGAAGCTTGAACCATGGCAATTGAGGAAGAAGATGAAGCTAGAGAGCAACCATGGGAGCAACTTAAGAAAATGGCTAAGTGTTGAGAATTAGACTAGAATGAATGTAAACTCTTGACCCCCACTCATTCAAGCATGGAATTTTGCAACATAAAATTGCAGCCATGCTTGAATAGTGAGTCAAGATGAATAAACTATGAATAAATCCCATGCTTGCAACCATGCTCTCATTTGCCACCTCTTTTTTATTTTTCTCAAAAATAGAAATCATGTCATGCTTCATTGTATGTATGTATATATATATATATGTATGTATATATATATATAATGAAGAATAATTAGTGAGATAATGATATTAGTTAAGATATAATTATATCACATATAATATATATCACATTATTAAATCAACACTTGATTTAATAATCCGGTTATATCACATATGACCGACTAATATCATTCTCTGTATATCACATTATCAAATCAACACTTGATTCGACAATCTGGTTATATCACATATAACCGAACCGATAACAGATAACTGCCAGATTACAATACGGTATCACATACTCATATTTAATCAGGCCCACGCACATATCAACATATGTGCCCTACTTCGTTTCGCTCGAACCAGGAAACTTCTGTGTGGGACTCTAAAGGCTCGTCAATACGCCAACAGTAGGTGATGATCACATCAATCACCTACAAGCCGTCAGCGGTACTAGCTGGACGTAACTGCTACCTGAGTATTGAGCGATATGAAGATCAACAAGCAAACCCGTCCATACTCTTCATGAAGCCTATCAGTAACACTACCGTACAGTCTGGTCTCTTCGGCTGATATGTCGCATATCATGTCTAGGGGTGGTAAACGCCAGGCCCCAGTAACGTGATAAGTCATGCCGATGTCTGGCCTATAACGGTTTGAGAAACTACTGATAACACTTATCAGTAAATCTCGGCAGTAGCTATGGCCAGGGACTTCCAGTTATAGCCAATCGAGCATAGCGCAACATCAATCCCCAATACTGAGAGAGACGAAATCCCTCCTATCACTCATTGCCTCTATGTGACTCGGGACTGTACCTAAAATCCACCTGTTTGCACGACTCCTTTGAGCCGTGGGGCAGGGAGGAAATCAAAGCACAGTGGGAGCCACACAAGCCTCTATGACGATCTCGAGTCTACAGACTAACTTGTACCAGTGTCACCAGAGGACTGCTATCTGACGATAGTTATACTACCACATAGGAGTCCTCGACGAGTCCTGTTCGGTGTACCCATTCTCCAATGAGTACCTATGTACAATCTTTGATGTCACACGCCAATGGTTGTGGGATCAACTATCTCCCTCTAAGGGACAAGAAACGTATACACTAGTCTACACTGGAATATCGGTGCCCTGGCCTTGATATTCCCAAGACTAGGAACTGATTAAAGGATGTACTTATGGACCACCCTGGCCCCATTAGTATGATCTCATCATAGTCCTGGTAGTCAAGTACATATCCTAAGGGTTTTATCAACATGTAAGAGAAAGACAGTATAAATACCAGTCTACATATTAAGATAAAGGTAATCTGATAGCATACTATCATGTCGAGCAAGAAAGTCCTCTATATATATGTCCAAGCATCCACTATATCATCAATAATGGCATCTAGGGCAAACATATTGTTCCCCTCCGAATACAGACACGCAAGACGGACGTCTTGCCTGAGATTCAGGGCAGATGCTAATTGGTGCTATCCGTCCACCTCTCCGAAGATGCCAAGTTGATTTATAGCACCATGTATCGAAGGTTTAGACGGATGCGGCCGATATAGCAGACTTCGTCAGATTCCCCCTCGCTTGAGGGGTTTTTTATTGTGGGGACGCTCTTCCCTGCAGGCGCAAGCCCCTGCAGTTAATTACGCTACCGCATCGCGGTAACAATTTTCTCCTTCTCCAGATGGTCACTTCGTGTCGTGGGTGTTTGTTTGTTTGTGGTTGCCCGTGGATTGTATACGGAGACTAATTTATGTCGTCGTCCGTAGGACGTGGATTAGTCCAAATCCATATTTGCTTAGATTTAGGTTTGGGGTTTTAGTTTAAGGATACGTTAGCCGTGTTTGAGGCTAAGATCAACTTAAACGTCGTTAAGGATACGTTAAACCAATTTGAGACTAAGATCAACTTAACAGGATCGGTTAGATCCGACAAAAGAGCATTTGGATGCTCTATTATTCCAGTTTAGGGACATAGTGGTCCGTTTCATGTATGGCCGTCGGGACCCATCACCTCTCTGACGACGTTGAAGGATTACAACGACAGATGTCAGAGGAGTTCAGAGATGTACCCTTGAACCAAAGTTGATTGGAGGATCTATAGTCCACTTTTGGAATAAAGTCTGTTTGAAGGTTTAAGGATACGTTAGCCGTATTTGAGGCTAAGATCAACTTAAACGGGATCGTTTAGATCAGACAAAAGAGCATTTCGGGGCTCTATTGTTCCAGTTTAGGGACATGGTGGTCCACTGCCAGTTTAGGGACATGGTGGTCCATCGGTTTAAGGACGCTTAAGTCCGTGAGTTTAAGGACGCTTGAGTCCGGGGGTTTAAGGACGCTTGAGTCCGGGAGTTATGAGTGGTTGTCGGGACCCGTCACCTCTCTGACGTCGTTGAAGGATTACAACGATAGGTGTCAGAAGAGTTCGGAGATGTACCCTTGAACCGGATGTAAATTGATTTAAGGGAGCAGTCATGCTCGGTCAATTTAATTTGAGGACTTACGGCCATGATTGGGCTAAGTCTAGTTGAAGATGTTCAACATTTTCATTTGTCTTCGGCCTATTAGGCCTATGCTAGGGCTTTTCCCCTGTTTAATAATGCACTGCATTTTATTTTGGCCTGGAAGGCCTATTTGATTTGAGCTCTGTCCCTTTATTTTTATGATGCAGAGCATCTGTTTTGGTCTGACAGACCTTTGTTTGGGCTCTGCCCTTTTTTAAAATAATGCATTGCATTTTATTAGGCCTGTTAGGCTTTTTCTAATTGGGCTCAGCCCTTCTTTAAATAATGCAGAGCATTGATTACACTGACAGAGTGCCACGTGGCCTGTCAGGCGCTCTGCGCCAATTAATGAGCGCAAGCGCATGTGGAGGTGACACATGTCACGCTCTGGTGAGCGCAAGCGCAGTGCGCTATGCCAGTGCGCTGCGCTGTTGTGCTGCTGACACGTGGCGCGCTCTGGTGAGTTGCGTCAATTTCAGAGAGCAATGCTCTATTTTAAAAGCGCATAGCGCAAGTGGTTCTGGAGCTGACACGTGGCGTTCTCTGGTGGCTTGCTCCAACCCGAGAGCGCAACATAGCAGATTTACAAGTGCAAGGCACTGTTTTAATATCTTGATCTAATTTTGGATTCAAGAGAAGAATCTTTTAAGATTCCAGAACCAATGGTTCATAAAAAAGGCAATGCCTTTATCATTATTATCTTTTTTATTGAAGATATTTGATCTTGTTCTTAGATCAATGATCTTTTTAGAAGAAACTCTTCTTTTATTCAAAGGGTTTTTACCTTTTTCTCTTTCTGAGTTCTTCTCAAAATTCTTTAGAGGAGTTCTCTTAATTTTCTCTCTGTTTTCTGTGTGTTTTAGACATGGGGTCTAGGGGCCTTTATAAAGTGCCAATTAGTTTGTTAAATTAGTTAAAGAGATCCTTCTCTGAGTGATTTAGGGATTTTTCCCTACCGTTGGATCTTTGATCCAAGGGCTTCTGTTTTATAGAAAACAATCTTCTTGTTTTAACAAGATCAGAAAGATCTTACTGGAATTTTAATTATGTTTGGCGCAAACGCACCTGCGCTTGACACGTGTCGCGCAGCGCAGAGCGCAGCGCAACTGCGCTGACACGTGCAGCACAGCGCAACTGCGCTAGCGCCACTGCGCTGACACGTATCGCGCAGCGCAGCGCAACTGCGCTGCCTCGTGTCGCGCTGCGCAGAGCGCAAACTATCTGAAGCGTTGCTTTCTTTATTAAAGTTTGAATTTTAAACAGAGCTTTACTCTGATTGGGGGAAATGGAAGCGTTGCTTCGTTTCCTGCCTTGGAATTTGAACAGAGCTTTGCTCTGATTGGGGTAAACAAATGCCCCCCCACCGTTGCGCTTACGTGGCCCCTAAACGTGAGCGCAACGGTGGCAGAATCCCAACCGTTGGGAAGTTGAAACGGCACTTGTTGCCTATAAATAGGACCTTTGGTCCCTCACCAGATGATTATCATCTTCAAAATTTTTACTTTCAGAATCTCAGAGCCCTGCTCTTTACTTTCAAGAACTCCAAGAGTTAAACTCTTAAAACTTTTTAGGTAAAATTTTTAATTTAAATTAAATTAATTTTCATTGACAGAGCCTTCCTCTCAATAGATCCCTGATCTAAAGAAAACCCATTTAGGGTTTCACTTAGCAGAGTTTTGCTCTATAGGTCTAAAAGGATCTAAAGAGAACTAAAGGGGACCCTATTAGGATTCCATTAATAGAGCTCTGCTCTCTAAAAGAATCTCCTTGTATTTTCTTAATTCATTAATGGAGCTTTGCTCCTTCCAAATCATATAGAAGAACTCTTAAGAGTTCTTCATGGATCTTGGAAGTTAAAGATGGCATTTTATATTATTATTATTGTTATATCATCTTTTCAGAGCAAAGCTCTCAATGTTCTTCGGGGATTTTCTTCAAATTCTCTTCATAACTGAATTTTGACAGGTGTCACTCCCGTCTGCAAAGCATTGCTCTTGAGGAGCTTAACTTCCTGTGTCCCTCCTTTTTTTTTCATCGCTAATCTTCCATTGATGTTTCCTTCAGGCATTATGGCTGTTCATCTATACAGTCTGCACGAATTCATCACCTACGAGGATATCCGCGTATAGGGCCGTCATCAAAACCAGGAGTTTACATATGCCCAGTGTGCGGAGGTTATGGGTCGCTTGAACGCACGCGTTGGTTGGCTGCTCCCTCGCCGTTTTGCTCTCTTGAAAGGCGTGCTGGGAGCAATTTGGAGAGCACTCCCGGGGTTCTACGAGGCCATGCCGCTCAATGCGCTGGATGATGCCGAAGACAAGGTGCATTCAGTATACCTGTCGGGGCTGATCTCGAAGAAACGGCGGGATAGCCTCATCGACATTCTGCATCAAATTTTCCAGCAGACGACGATAATCGTTGCTTATCGAAGGATGGGGGGCCTTGCCGAAGATCTTGACACACGTGAGCGCGAGTGGCTGCGCACGAGAATAATCAGAAAGGCCAGAAGAACTCTAGATGGCCTTACTTTTGAATTCCTTAATCCGTGCCCTGGATCTGAGGTTATACCATTGTAATCATTTGATGATGTTCTTCGTTTATTGCTTTCATGATTGTAAGAAATTTTGGCAATATGAATGGAAAATTTTTATTCCGGCTTGTCTTATTTCTCGTTCTGAGTCTCTTGCACATGCATGAATGAGTGTGTCTCGAACGCTTGATCAAATGCAAATCGGATGTTCTTTCTGTCGCTTTCTTCTTTCTTTTATTATCAGTATGCTGCCTTAGTAAACATGGTCGACAGATGGTAGAACGAGTATCCTGTCTTGGTTTCTTCAAGAGGTAGCGATGGCTTAGGCCGTAGGTTCAAATCTGCTGCCTAAGACTTTTCAACTCTATGAGCCGTGAGGGTCTCATAGAGACTTTTCTCCCTACGGATCGAGAGGATCTCGTAGGTGTATTTTCTCCTTAGGAATCGTGAGGATTCCTAAGTGTGTTTTCTCTTATAAGTCGTAAGAATCCTATAAGAGAATTTTCCCCTCTTACGAGTCGAGAGGACCCGTAAGCGGTTGTTTCCCTCCTTGTCGAGATTCGAGTTTGGAGAGTGTGACCCGTGAATAGTATGCAAAGTCCGTTTTAGACCAACTTGCAGGGCCCCAGTGCTTAGGAAACAGGTTTTTTTTTAATCCTCGCTGCCTAAGGCTTTGCCTCACGAGTCGAAATGAATCGAGGATTTCTCGCAATGATGTCCTAACATCACAGTTAACCTCTGCTCTTTACGACAGAAGTCCGTTAGGGTCTGTGGTACTTAGGGTTTTGGCCGTCGTACCGTCGCATTGGCTGATATATTCCTCGATATGCAATCTTGCTGTTCGAGTAGCCTTACGATTGTCGTGTCTCTGATCCCTTCGAGGGATGGACAAGACGTCTTCAATTAATCTTCCAGGTAATATTATCGTCGAAAGGGCAAGCATAGGGATATTCCATGTCGCTTTTTACTTGAGGTTGGGCTCATTTTGGAGAGCCCCGATGAGTCATAACCACTTCGCGCTGGTGTGGGATGATCTCCGATAGTCTTTCAGGCTTTGTATGACTTGCCGTCAAGACCCTGAAGCTAGGAATTTGGCATTTGCTTCATTTGCTGGAATTGCGTCCTCTATATCGAGACGAATGTCGCGGTTGTCTCTAGATTGTTGGTGAACCATCGAGATTTGGAACTAGGGATTTTGCCGTGGCTCCTTTTGGTGATATTGCGTCTGCTGTATCGAGACGAACGTCGAGGTGGTGACCATTCCGCACTGGTGTAAGATGATCTCCGGTTGTCTTTCAGGCTTTATATGACTTGCCGTTAAGACCTTGAAGCTAGGAATTTAGCCTACGCTTCATTTTCTTTGTCACGTCCAAGTCCTTTTGGAGGAAGAATGCTGGGGTGACATCTCGTCTGCTGTATCGAGACGAACGTCGAGGTGGTGACCACTCCGCACTGGTGCAAGATGATCTCCGATTGTCTTTCAGGCTTTATATGACTTGCCATTAAGACCTTGAAGCTAGGAATTTGGCCTTCGCTTCATTTGCTGGCATCGCGTCTGCTGTATCGAGACGAATGTCGCGGTTGTCTCTAGGTTGTTGGTGAACCGTCGAGGTTTGGAACTAGGGACTTTGCCGTGGCTCCGCTGTTTGATGATGTTGCGTCTGCTGTGTCGAGACGAACGTCGAGGTGGTGACCATTCCGCACTGGTGTGAGATGATCTCCGGTTGTCTTTCAGGCTTTATATGACTTGCCATTAAGACCTTGAAGCTAGGAATTTGGCCTTCGCTTCGTTTGCTTTTCGAGTCCTGCTGGAGGAAGAACGCTGGGGTGACATCTCGTCTGCTGTATCGAGACGAACGTCGAGGTGGTGACCACTCCGCACTGGTGCAAGATGATCTCCGATTGTCTTTCAGGCTTTATATGACTTGCCATTAAGACCCTGAAGCTAGGAATTTGGCCTTCGCTTCATTTACTGGCATCGCGTCTGTTGTATCGAGACGAATGCTGAGGTGACGCCGGGATTTTACCGTCACTCTGCTTTGTTTTGACCGTGAGGTCTTTTGTCGGCGTTGTATCTGTATCCTGCTGACTGCGAAGGAACGCCGTTGTTGACATTGCGCCTGCTGTAACGAGACGAATGCTGAGGTGGAGCTGGGATTTGGCCATCACTCCGCTTTGTTTCGACCATGGGGTCTTTCGTTGACGTTGCATCAGCATCCTGCTTGACTGCGAAGGAACGCCGTTGTTGACATTGCGTCTGCTGTAACGAGACGAATGCTGAGGTGAAGTTGGAATTTTGCCGTCATTCCGCTTTGTTTCGACCATGGGACCTTTCGTTGACGTCATGTCTGCATCTGGTTGGAGTGAGGAGAAACGTCGTTGGTGATCTCTAAGTTGTCGATATCGGCGTCGAGACCCTGAAGCTAGGGATCTTCTTTTGCTTCATTTGTTGACATCGTGTCTGCAATATTGCGACAAATGTCGAGGTTGTCTCTAGGTTGTCTATGAACCGTCGAGATTTGGCTTTGCTTTCTGGTGGAGCCTGGTGGGAATGTATGGTTCCCCTCTTTTTTGTGCCCCTGGATTGTATACAGGGATCGATGTGATCTTACCTGTAGAGCAAAAAGTTTCATTCTTTCATCATTTTTTTTATTCTTTCCGCGATGCTCTATCATTTCAGCTTTTATATCGCGAAGGTCACGATTGCCCAATCATTTCGGCTATTTTTCGCGGTGCCCAATCATTTCGGCTATTTATTTTATTTTTACTCGCTGCTTTTTATTGCGAGTAGCCCAATCATTTCGGCTATTTATTTTATTTTTACTCGTTACTTTTTATTGCGAGTTGCCCAATCATTTCGGCTGTTTTGTATGCATACATTTTTGCTTGCTGACTTTATTGCAACTTGCCCCATCATTTCGGCTATTTCGTATGCATGTATGGCTCGCTGATTTTTTTTTTATCGCGAGTGTAAAACTTGGAATCTGACGCCAATCTCAGCATCAGCATCGCTACAACTGGAATATTGCCAGGAGTGAATCATCATTTGTCGTGAAAGGGCTTGGAATTTGATATCGGTTTTAGGCATCAGCATCGCTACAACTGGGACATTGCCAGGAGCGAATCATCATTTGCCTCTGTCAATGTCGAACAAAGGTGGCTTAGCGAACAGGGTTAGGATCCTGTCGACTAAGGCTTTTGACTTCATGAGCCGTAAGGGTCTCACAAAGGTATTTCTCCCTACAAGTCGTGAGGATCTCGTAGGTGTGTTTTCTCCTTAGGGATCGTGAGGATTCCTAAGTGTATGTCCCCCTGTAAGTCATAAGGATCTTACAGAAGGGTTTTCTCCTTATCAGTCGAGAGGACTTATAAGGGTTGTTCACCATATGGACATATCCCTAGCCACGGGTGGAACTTTGTTAGGGAAATGTTTATTCACGTCCATGGATTGTATACAAGGGTCATTATTGAACCACTTGTAGGGCAGTATTGGAGGTTGTGGGGGTTGCTTAAGAACAGGTTCAGATCTCTGTAACTTAAGACTTTCAAATCTTATGAGCCGTAAGGGTCCCATAAGAGAGTTCTCCTTACGAGTCGTGAGGATCTCGCAAGTGTAATTTCTCCTTTGGAATCGTGAGGATCCCTAAGTGTGTTGCTCCCTTGTGAGTCATAAGGATCCCACGCGGGTGGTTTCTCCTTACAAGTTCGAGAGGACCCTGTAAGTGTCTTTTAACGAGGTTGCGCCCTTTCGGGTTTTCACAAACACTCGCCGGTAGCCCTGCTGTTTTTACTCACAGAGCCTTTTCGGGTTTTCATCCATGCCCATTCTGCTTATGGACATACCGTCTTCTTCTTCTTCTTTTTTATTCTTTTTTTTTAACGAGGTTGCGCCCTTTCAGGTTTTCACAAGACTCGCCGGTAGCCCTACTGTTTTTACTCACGGAGCCCTTTCGGGTTTTCATCCGTGCCCATTTTGCTTATGGACATACCTTTTTTTTCCCTTTTTTTTTAACACGTCAGCCTGGGGATGCCGCGGGATGGTAGTAGTTTAACGACGTTTCGGTCATTTGCAAGTTTTAGGACATTGCGGTCCACCATCGCCGTATTTGAGGCGAATATCTAGTTTACTGACTTTTCGGTCTATAGGGCTTTCCCTATGAATGAGCAGGATGCCCCCGGCGTATCCATCTTTCTCGGAGCGTGCGGTCGTGGCGGGCTGACCTTCCAGTTTTCGGAGAACGCGAACTTGCCCTGTTGGTATTGATCTTCAACCCAGTTTTTGAAAACGTAGCAGTTTTCGATCAGATGGCCCAATACTTGGTGGTAAGGGCAGTAATCAGGATTGTTGACATCATTCAGTTGTGGTTGGCATTTCGGCTCCGGTAAAGTGATAAGCTTGTTGTGCACTGCCGCTTCGAACAGCCTCCTTGTTTCATCCCGGGGAAATGAGTAAGGACGTTTCAACCTCTCACAGAGGGGTTGCCGCTTGTTGTTTTGGCGAACAACCGGTCTAAAGCCACTCGATTGTTGTTGAGTGTTGGCGACGAAGGGCATTTTTTCCTTTCCTTTATCCTTTTTGTTCGCTCCATTGTTTGCGGGTCCGAGATTCTTTCCGAGTAGTATGCCCTTGCACGGATGAATGTTCTCATAATTCTTCAATTCTTCAGAGATGGATTCCTTGAAGAGAGGGTTGAAGGCTATTTTTTCGTCGGGGTCGCTCCCAAAGGTGAGAACTCGTGATCCCCCGGGCTCATCCCTCTGACAATTGCCGGCAACTCTTTTATGCTCATCTGTCGTATTTTTTCGCTGTCTACGAGTTTCCCGCTTTATTCTGTTGACGTGTTGTCTATGAGCGACATACCCTTGCCACCAACACTTAAAGGAGTCGCAGTCTTCAGTGGGATGTGCGATCTTCTGATGATACAAGCAGTAGTTAGGATGCATCTCTAATCCATCGAGAGTATTTTCTTCAGAGGGTGGCAGCTTCATTCCCATTGATATGGCCTTAGCAAACCTTTTCCTCGTCCTGAATTTGTTTTTATCCGCAACAGTTGTCTTTTGATTTGACGAGAGTGCTTCGACTCTTTTGTCTAGTCGTCGGCGTTTGGCTCCTTCCAATATGGTCATCTCGTGCTCCTGTTTGGCTTTACTTTTCAGGCGAATCTCATTCAGGAAGGTATCGATCATCTCGTCTGACGGCCACAGAAGTTCTGGTTCAGGACCCGCCCTCGGTTTCTCGGTGCAAGGAGCCTCTTCATCATCTATCAATGAGTGAGAGATCATATGAAAACTAGCTACGTAGTCCTAGGATTCATCTGATGAGTCTTCTCCATCGTTTTCGTCCTCAACAAAAGAACAAGCAGCCCCCGGTGTGTCCATCTTCTTTGGAGTGTGTGGTCGTGGCGGGCTCACCTTCCAGTTTTCGGACAGCGCGAGTTTGCCTTGTTGGTACTGGTCTTCAATCCAACTTTTGAAGACGTAGCAATCCTCGATCGGATGACCCAGTACTCAGTGATAAAGACAGTAATTGGGATCATTGACGTCGTTTGGCTGCGACGGACGTCTTAGATCCGGCAGATTTATGAGTCGGTTGCGCAAGGCCAGCTCGAACAATCTTCTCGTTTTATCTCGGGGAAACGAGTAAGGACGTCCTAGCCTCTCCTCAAGGGGTACGTGCGGACGCATATTATTTTGACGGACAGCCGGTTTCAAGTTGCTCGGCTGTTGTTGAGGATTAGCGACAACAATTGCTTTTCCTTTCCCCTTCTCATTTCGAAAGTCCGGCTTTGGAGGGGGGTCTATGGCCCATCTGATTCATTTTATCTAGCTTGTCGATCAGGGCCTGGAAGGTAGTCGGCTTGAAGAACATCATGAATTGGGATATGGTTGCCTGCGGATCGAGGGTTCCCACAAACATCCCTACTGCCGGCGCTTCTTCAATGCGTTGCTCGCATTTAGACCATAAGTTCCGCCACCGTATCGCATACTGAACCCATATTTTGCCTGGCTTCACCCTGGCATTAATCAATGCCGTTATCGGGGTGCGTTCGCTGGCGCTTGCGAAACGCTGGGTAAACAGCAGCTCCATCTCTGCAAATGTCTTGATAGAGTCGTTTGGGAGCTCGGAGTACCACTCGAATGCTGTATCCGATAAGCTACCGACGAACTGGCGAAGCAACAATTTATCATCACCGCCGGTGTTGCCGCAAAGCGCTCTGAACTGGGCAACATGCTGGTGGGGATTGCTCGTCCCCTTATAGACATGAAATTTCGGTATTGCATAGCCCGGCGGGTACTTGATCTGATCGTACTAGCTCGGATATGGTCGTCCCGTTTTTACGACCTGACCGGCTGCCTCAGTCTCCTGATGAACCCGTATCTGTTGGGCTATATATTCGTCCAAGTCAGCTTTGGAGATTGTCTCCTCCTTGGCTGTTGACAGAGCCAGTGGAGGATTTGACGTTTCTCCCATGTCGTCTTCAAGGACGATCGGAGGATCTTCAGCAGGAGGGTCTTGTTGGATCATCATTCCCACCATGTCCTGGAACAGGAGGGCCATTCACTTTATATTGGCTGCTTGTTCCGCAGCCTCTTTATCCATCTTTTCCAGTATCCTGCGAAGGAATTCAGCATCAGTTTCTTGCTCTTGGCGTTGATCCGAGGACGCTTCGGGGCTTTCTTTTGGCCCGGTGAGTGCGTCCATCGCGTTCATCATTTCTTGGAGCTTCTGCTGTTGCTCCTGAGCTTTGGTCATTGACCGTGTAAGCGGTCTATGACCTGTAGATGCACGGCTGTCTTCCTTCCCCGACACCATGTATACAGTATGGACTACGATGCCCCTGGACTTAGGGCGTTTGGGCTCGCCGCCTTTGACATTTGCCGTAGGCGTGGGAATTTTCTCCGGCCTCCTTCTCTTGTGGGCCATTGAAGTTGAAGGGGCCGTTGCAGCGGGCACCTTGGCGGTTGTCGTCCTTTGTTGTTTAACAGGACGGTTCTTTTCGTCCTGCACTTTCGCCCTTTTCTGCCGGCGAGAGTGATCTTGGTCTATTACTGAGTCTTGAACCCTCCGCCAGACCTTATAAATTTTGGAGGACAGCCGTTGAGGGGGCTGCTCTAGCTTTGTTTCTGTAACCCTCTCCGCAGGTGGAGGAGATCTTTTTAGCGTGGCAGTCGGAGAGTTCTTGCGTACCTTCCTTAGCAGTTCAAAGCTGTTCCCAGTTGGAACAGCAGCATTAACTTCCACCACTGGAGCGGGTGGAGTTAGCCCTGAGGGGGAGTTGCCCCCAGCCTTCCTTACTCGGCGCCAGTGGCGACGTCGAGCGTGTCGAGCTGTTGGGACTGGCTCGGCGATAGGGATATTTTCATCTTGCCTCCTGTCCGGATGAGGCGCTGCCGGTGCCATCCTATTAAAGACTGATGTTGTCCTTTGAGTGGCGATGTTCAATCTTTCAAAGACAGACCCTCAAGCAGGAGCAGGAGTCGGAATGGTCAGCCTTGAAAATACCGACTCTTTAACAGGAGAAGACGCCTTGACGACTTCAGGAGCAGAGGTGGCTGTCTTCCTCGGGACGGCCATTTCAGGGTTCATGGACTTCTTGGCGGGCGCATCAGAGTTCTGGTTCAGCCTGGTGAAGACAGAGGCTGCCGGTTTGATATTGGACGACCCGTTGAAAGGGGTCGTTATAGCAGTGAGTCGATCGAAGACCGACTTCTTGTGCGCTTCTGGTGTGGGCACTGGAATAGTGAAGCTTGATGGCGGGAGCATGGTCCCGAAAAATAGACCGGTGGTGGCCTGAGTCACTTGTTCCACCGGCATGGCAAGGATGGAGGCCACTTGAGGCCCATAGGCTACACCTCCAGGTGAGGCGGAGCGTCGGTTGCATTGGCATTTGGAGCAGCTCGAGCAGTTGGATGCCATTGATGCTTGATTTCTGCGCCAGGCCAAAGACCAAATCTTAGTAACTTGAAACCCAAAGGCAAACATTAACAAACCGCGATTCGTTCGCGAAGACGACACACGAAGTTTGGAGTGGAAAGAGGAAAATGTCCCACCGGGCGTGCCAGAATCTGTTCCCCTCCGAATACAGACACGCAAGATGGACGTCTTGCCTGAGATTTGGGGCAGATGCTAATTGGTGTTATCCGTCCACCTCTCCGAAGATGCCAAGTTGATTTATGGCACTATGTATCGAAGGTTTAGACGTATGCGGCTGATGTAGCAGACTTCGTCAGATTCCCCCTCGCTTGAGGGGTTTTTGATTGTGGGGACGCTCTTTCCTGCAGGCGCAAGCCCCTGCAGTTAATTACGCTACCGCATCGCGGTAACAACTTTCTCCTTCTCCAGATGGTCACTTCGTGTCGTGGGTGTTTGTTTTATTTGTGGTTGCCCGTGGATTGTATACGGAGACTAATTTATGTCGTCGTCCGTAGGACGTGGATTAGTCCAAATCCGTATTTGCTTAGATTTGGGTTTGGGGTTTTAGTTTAAGGATACGTTATCCGTGTTTGAGGCTAAGATCAACTTAAACGTTCGTTAAGAATACGTTAGTCCAATTTGAGACTAAGATCAACTTAACAGGATCGTTTAGATCCGACAAAAGAGCATTTGGAGGCTCTATTATTCTAGTTTAGGGACATAGTGGTCCGTTTCATATATGGCCATCAGGACCCATCACCTCTCTGACGACGTTGAAGGATTACAACGACAGATGTCAGAGGAGTTCAGAGATGTACCCTTGAACCAAAGTTGATTGGGGGATCTATAGTCCACTTTGGGACTAAAGTCTGTTTGAAGGTTTAAGGATACGTTAGCCGTATTTGAGGCTAAGATCAACTTAAACGGGATCGTTTAGATCCGACAAAAGAGCATTTCAGGGCTCTATTGTTCCAGTTTAGGGACATAGTGGTCCACTGCCAGTTTAGGGACATGGTGGTCCACTACCAGTTTAGGGACATGGTGGTCCGTCGGTTTAAGGACATTTCGGTCCATGAGTTTAAGGACGCTTGAGTCCGGGAGTTATGAGTGGTTGTTGGGACCCGTCACCTCTCTGACGTCGTTTAAGGATTACAACGATAGGTGTCAGAGGAGTTCGGAGATGTACCCTTGAACCGGATGTAAATTGATTTAAGGGAGCGGTCGTGCTCGGTCAATTTAATTTGAGGACTTACGGCCATGATTGGGCTAAGTCCAGTTGAAGATGTTTAACATTTTCATTTGTCTTCGGCCTATTAGGCCTATGCTAGGGCTTTTCCCCTGTTTAATAATGCACTGCATTTTATTTTGGCCTGGAAGGCCTATTTGATTTGGGCTCTGTCCCTTTATTTTTATGATGCAGAGCATCTGTTTTGGTCTGACAGACCTTTGTTTGGGCTCTGCCCTTTTTTAAAATAATGCATTGCATTTTATTAGGCCTGTTAGGCTTTTTTTTAATTAGGCTCAGCCCTTCTTTAAATAATGCAGAGCATTGATTACACTGACACAGTGCCACGTGGCCTATCAGGCGCTCTGCGCCAATTAATGAGCGCAAGCGCATGTGGAGGTGACACGTGTCACGCTCTGGTGAGCGCAAGCGCAGTGCGCTGTGCCAGTGCGCTGCGCTGTTGCGCTGCTGACACGTGGCGCGCTCTGGTGAGGTGCGCCAATTTCAGAGAGCAGTGCTCTATTTTAAAAGCGCATAGCGCAAGTGGTTCTGGAGCTGACACGTGACGCTCTCTGGTGGCTTGCGCCAACCCGAGAGCGCAACAGTGCAGATTTACAAGTGCAAGGCACTGTTTTAATATCTTGATCCAATTTTGGATTCAAGATAGAATCTTTTAAGATTCCAGAACCAATGGTTCATAAAAAAGGCAATGCCTTTATCATTATTATCTTTTTTATTGAAGATCTTTGATCTTGTTCTTAGATCAATGATCTTTTTAGAAGAAACTCTTCTTTTATTCAAAGGGTTTTTACCTTTTTCTATTTCTGAGTTCTTCTCAAAATTCTTTAGAGGAGTTCAATTAATTTTCTCTCTGTTTTCTGTGTGTTTTAGACTTAGGGTCTAAGGGCCTTTATATAGTGCCAATTAGTTTGTTAAATTAGTTAAAGAGATCCTTCTCTGAGTGATTTAGGGATTTTTTCCTACCGTTGGATCTTTGATCCAAGGGCTTCTGTTTTACAGAAGACAGCATTCTTGTTTTAACAAGATCAGAAAGATCTTACTGGAATTTTAATTCTGTTTGGCGCAAACGCACCTGCGCTTGACACGTGTCGCGCAGCGCAGAGCGCAGCGCAAATGCGCTGACACATGCAGCGCAGCGCAGCGCAACTGCGCTAGCGCCACTGCGCTGACACGTGTCACGCAGCGCAGCGCAACTGCGCTAGTGCCACTGCGCTGACACGTGTCACGCAGCGCAGAGCGCAGCGCAACTGCGCTGACACGTGTCTCGCAGCGCAGAGCGCAGCGCAACTGCGCTGACACGTGTCGCTCAGCGCAGAGCGCAAACCATCTGAAACGTTGCTTCCTTTATTAAAGTTTGAATTTTAAACAGAGCTTTGCTCTGATTGGGGGAAACGGAAGCGTTACTTCGTTTCCTGCCTTGGAATTTGAACAGAGCTTTGCTCTGATTGGGGTAAACACATATTACTAACAATCTCCCATTTGCACTAAGGCCAGTTGTTGTAGTATCTCGTACCCAACGTCCCAAAAGTCTCTCGAATAGCATCTGGGGGATGGCCTCAGTGAGTGGATCCGCTGTGTTATCCTCTGTGTCAACTCTCCTGGCCTCAATCTCTCGGAGATACAACTATCTTCCTGATCAGGTGATACTATCTAAGAATACGTCTGGATCGCTAACGGGACTGGGGTTCCTAGGCCAAAGCCACAGTTCCATTGTCATCATAATACACAGGTATTGGATGCCCAATGGTAGGAACCTAGTTCATCTCATGAACTTTATTCATCCAGACAACCTCTTTGGCAGTATCGTTGGTAGAGATGTAATTAGTCTCTATCAACGAGTCTGCTACGGTATATAGCTAGGAACCCTTCCAACATACCGTCCCTCCACTAAGGGTGAAAACAAAACTCGAGACTAACTTTCAATCATCCTTATCACTTTGGAAGCTCGAATCGGTAAAGGACTCCATCCGGAGTTCATCATTACCATACACCAGGAACATCTCTTTAGTCCTTATCAAGCACTTAAGAATGTTCTTCAGCTGTCCAATGGTTTTCCCAAAGATCTTTTCGATACTTATTCACTACACCTAGTGAGTAAGCTACATCTGGTCTGGTACATAATATCGCATACATGATTGACCCTTCTGCCAAATCATATGGTATCCCTTGTATGCAAGCCCTCTCCAAATCAGTCTCGAGAGACATCTCTCTGGAGAGAGCGATTCCTGAACAAGCGGGTATATTACCACGCTTAGAATCATCCATACTAAAACCCTTTTAGCATGGTGTCTATGTACCTGGATTGAGACAATCCCAAATCCATTTAGATCTATCTCTATAGATCTATAACCCAGGGATGTAGAAGGCATCAGTTAGATCTTTCATGGAGAACCTTTGTGATAAGAGGTGCTTGACCGAGTGTAGCATAGGAACACCATTTCCTATCAAGAGTATGCCATCCGTGTACAATACGAAGAAGACAACCATACTCTCTACAACCTTCTTATTTATACATGGTTCATCTACCTTTTTTATGAAGTCAAACTCTTTGACAGCTTCATTAAAACATATGTTCCTTCTCCGCGATGCCTACTTTAACCGTAGATGGATTTAAGCAGTTTGCACACGCTTCCGCTGCTCCCACTGTCTACGAAACCCTCTGGCAGTGTTATATACATGCTCTCTTCTAAATCACCATTTAGAAAAGTGGTTTTGACGTGCAGTCTGCCAGATATCGTAGTCATGGTATGCAGTTATGGCAAGTAGGATCCTGATGGACTTAAGCTTAGCGGCAAGTCTAGATTTGAAAGTCTCAACTTTTCCATCTACACCAAATTATCTTTCTCAAAGATCCCCCTGCTCCTGATGGGTTTACCCCTTCAGAAGCAACATGAAAAGTCAACACTTTGATGGTGTACATGGATTCCATCTCAGATCGCATAGCATCCAGCCATTTCACAAAGTCTCCACTTGTGATGGCCTGCTCGAAACTAGTTGGATCATCATCTCCATGATGCAATCCTCGCTCCCACCGTTTAAAAGAAAACCGTAGTATCTCTCAGGTGGATGAGGAACCTTACTAGATCTGCGGAGTGGTTGTGGTTCGTCGGGGACTATTGAATCCTCCGGTTCTAACAAATCGTCAGTTATAGTTTGTGTTTGCTGGAACTACTTTCAGTTCTACCTCATTGCCACTAATTTCTTTGACAAGAAATTCCTTTTCTAAAAAGGTGGCATGTTGAGAAACAAAATATCTTTTGTTTCTCGGTGTGGTAGAAGATAAACCCTCGCGAATGGTTGGGATATCCTACAAACTTGCACAGAACTGACCTTTCCTTGAGCTTGTCCGGATTTTGCTTTTCAACATAGGATGGACAACTCCATATCTTAACTCGTTTAAGAGATGGTCTTATCCCATTTCATATCTCATATGGAGTGGTAGGAAACAGATTTGATCGGAACTTTATCCAATAGGTATGCAGCTTCTCAAGTGCATGTCCCTGAAAGGAAACAGGAAACTCAGCAGTACTCATCATAGAGCGCACCATATCTCATAAGGTGCGATTACTCGACCCCGATATACCGTTGTGTTGTAGTGTATACGGAGGAGTAAACTAAGAGAGAATCTCATTCTCTTTTGAATAGTCTCGGAATTTCGTGCTCCAGTATTCTTCTCCTCGATCATATCGATGGATTTGAATACCTTTACCCTTCTGGTTCTCTTCCTCATACTTATATTCCTTGAAATTCTCAAAAGATTCAGTTTTATGTTTCAACACTAACACATGTCTGTATCTTAAGAGAACATCGGTGAATGTAATAAAGTGCGCGGAACCATCCCTGGCATATGTAGACATAGGACCGCATACATCACCATGTAGATGTCCAAGAGTTCAGTAGCTCTTTCTCCGTTTCCAGTAAACGGAGATTTGGTCACCTAGTCTTTGAGACATGACTGGCAAGTTTCATAAGATGCAAATTCGAACAGATTAAAAAATGCATCCTTATGGAACTTCAGCTGGTCTTGTTTCATCGAAATGACCCAGTCTACAATGCCACAAGAAGACTTCGTTCATTTCTGAACTGTTCCTATTGTGTGTGTTCTGTACGTTTAGAACTGTAGTTTGGTACGTTCAGAACGTGTACACTGTTATACAACATACCTTACCCAATCAACACTTGATTTAGGAAAATATTCATAATATTTATTGGTACGAAATAACAGTCGCTAAGAATCAATGTAATACCAGTTGGTAACACTAGGTGATATTTGTCAACTGCTTTGGCTGCAACAATTGCACCATTCTCTACTACTAGAGACATATCACCTTTCCCCAGTTCTCCACCTGTCTATAGCCCATGTAACAAATTACATGTATGGGATCCTGATCCGGTATCCAATACCCAGGACGTAGAGATAACTGAGAAACGGTTCTTGGTTATGAACACACCCGAAGACAATACATCAACATGCTTTTTCTTCGTTTGGGTGGCGTGGGAATCCGAATATCCCCCTATTCCTTGCTCAGACTTATGACAATCATAAGGTAGAGTGGAACCTAGCCCAGTATGATAAGTAGGTTCGGTCAATACATCTATATTATTATCTTGATTAAGGCATTTCATTGGTCACTACCAGGAGAGATAATAATATAGATTAGATTGGATTTTTCCACTATGCAAAGCAGGGATCTCGGCTCTTTCCTCATCGAATGAGGTGCTGATTATTCAGCAATACCACTATGCAAAGCAGGAACTAGAGAAGCTATAAATAAACAAAACCGAGTGAGTTGTAGCATTTGCTAGTTTCGCTAAAGAGGTCACTCCCGGTGAAGGGATCGACTCTTTCCTCATCGAATGAGGTGTTGGATATTCATCAAGGAATACCACTATGCAAAGCAAAAACTAGAGCTACCCTTTTTAAAATTTTGATTCTAAAACATCATTTTGTTTCTTTCTTTTCATTAATCTCATTAATGAAGTCCCATCATTTAATGTTTCCTAAACATTACAGAAAAATGAAACGAAAATATAACATACACTTATACCATCCACATTCGCCACGGGCCCCGTCATGCACCGTTAGGTTACTTAACTACCGGCAGAGCGAGGGCTGGACTAGCGCGAGTGCAAAACATAAGCAAAGTTTATTACATATCATATATATAATATTACATTCGCCTCACGCAGTTATATGATCAACATCATAGAATCAAGCAGCAGAAGCAACATATGAAATATTGGATATACTAGGATGTCCGTGTTTTAAATTTAACCAATAATGTAAAACACGGATTCCACAGTCGTGATGAATAGACAAACCCACATCCCTAGTCCACTACGAGAGCGGCAAGTAATCCTGCCAATTCTAGAGTTAGGAGACCCGGTCTCAACTCCTTGAAATGGTCTCCCACTAGACTCTAGAACTTGGTTACTTATGCTCCCCGCCTTGGATCTATCCTAATGCAGAAAAGTAAAAAATATACAACAGTGGTGACACCATACTCAACCCAAAAGTGCCCCAATAAAAGAATATTATATACATATTTTACATGAATGAAAATAAAAACCCTCATCTCACATAAACCACCCGGCTATTCTTTCACGACGATCCAATAAATCATATCAACAGCAACGCATGATATCACATATCATCCACGTAAGCAAATATGCATATCTCTGAAACTCATTGACATATAGCAACGAGATTGGGATACCCCACATATTACACTTACGGTCGCAGAAAAAGAAACAGAAAACTACAATAATTAGAATCCACAATTTTCATAGATATCATAAACCCGGAATATCTCATATTCCGGATTTCATGCCTAACTTATAAAACTTGCATTTTAGTCTCAAATTGAAAACTCTTTTCAATTGTTTGTCGGATAATTCAACAAGATTCCCGACTTAATGATCGCGTACAATACGTAATTGCGACGGAGTTTTGATCCGAATCAAAACTTCATGGAAATCGATCAATTGAGACTAAACGGCAAGCTTTACAATGTACTAACTAGTTTTCACAAAACTAATTAATCTAGATTCTATTAATTGTATCACACACATCATAAATCTTGTAAAGTAACCACGACATTAGAATTCTGCACGCAATTAGCAAACTAAACCAATTTTTCCAACACTTGAAAAATCCAGTGAGCTAAAGTTCCAAAACCGATCATTTTAAGCCAATCCGAGAGTCGAAACGAATTTGAAACCCACCCGAATCTTCACGGGGGTGAAGACCCAATATTAAGTATCGAATGGGGGGCCTAAAGAGGGTACCCTACCACCGAGGCCACCACGAGGTGGCCGGTGGTGAGGCAGACCCAAAACTGCCTAAGGTGAGGCAGTTTCGGGTCCCAACCGTCAAGACCACCTTGTGGTGGACTTGGGGAGTGCGCCCAGCTGTTCAGTCCCCCCTAGGGTGTCTCTGGGGTGTGCACGCTCCACTACGCGGCTTCTCGGTTCAAACCGTGAGCCCGCGGGGTGTGCAAACAACTCAAAACATCAATTTAGAAACTGTTTTTATCGACAGTTTTTGCCCAACCAAAAAGGTGGATTTCTAACGTCGCTACAAGTTACCCTAATATTCTAGCTTGGCACTGATACCATGAAAGTTGACCTTAACACCACCATGAGGTTCTAGAGGCATCAAGCATGCCACATTTTAATTTTTATTAGGTGCTAAGTTAGACTAACAAGATAATTACTAGATTATTAGGGTTTGCCTTTGTGATGTGATTAACTCAAGAGAAGAAAAGAGGATACAACCTTTGTAGTTCAAGTCCTTCTCTTCTATAGCTCCGGGTTGAAGTCCACGCGACTCTACTAGGCTCCTCTTCGAGTTGAACGAACCTCCTTCGCGATCTTCGCGCCAAAGACGATCCACCCGAAGTCCTCTAGACAAAGCGAACTCTACACTAAACTCCTTTAGTGTAGCAAACACACCACACCAAATTTCTAGTTTGGTGTGGGATGATGAAGTAGGGGATGTTAAAAGCTCACAAGATTGTGTTCAAGCTTCATGACTCACATCTCATGTGAGGATTGAAACTTGAACCATGGCAATTGAGGAAGAAGATGAAGTTAGAGAGCAACCATAGGAGCTACTCAAGAAAATGGCAAAGTGTTGAGAATTAGACTAGAATGAATGGAAACTCTTGATCCCCACTCATTCAAGCATGGAATTTTGCAATATAAAATTGTAATCATACTTGAATAGTGAGTCAAAATGAATAAACTATGAATAAAGCCCATGCTTGCAACCATGCTTTCATTTTCCACCTCTTTTTTATTTTTCTCAAAAATAGAAATCATGTCATGCTTCATTATATATATATATATATATATATATATATAATGAAGAATAATTAGTGAGCTAATGATATTAGTTAAGATATAATTATATCACGTATAATATATATCACATTATTAAATCAACACTTGATTTAATAATCCAGTTAGATCACATATAACCGACTAATATCATTCATTTGTATATCACATTATCAAATCAACACTTGATTCAACAATCTAGTTATATCACATATAACCGGACCGATAATATATAACTGCCAGATTACAATACGGTATCACATACTCATATTTAATCAGGCCCACGCACATATCAATATATGTGCCCTAATTCGTTTCGCTCGAACCAGGAAACTTCTGTGTGGGACTCTAAAGACTCGTCAATACGACAGCAGTAGGTGATGATCACATCAATCATCTACAAGCCGTTAGCGGTACTAGCTGGACGTAACGGCTACCAGGGTATTGAGCGATTTGAAGATCAACAAGCAACCTCGTCCATACTCTCCATGAAGCCTATCAGTAACACTACCGTACTGTCCGGTCTCTTCGTCTGATATGTCGCATATCATGTATAGGGGTGGTAAACGTCAGGCCCCAGTAACGTGATAAGTCATGCCGATATCTGGCCTATAACGGTTTGAGAAACTACTGATAACACTTATCAGTAAATCTCGGCAGCAGCCCTGGCCAGGGACTTCCAATTATAGCCAATCGAGCATAGTGCAACATCGACCCCCAATACCGGGAGAGACGAAACCCCTCCTATCGCTCATTGCCTCCATATGACTCAGGACTGTACCCAAAATCCACCTGTTTGCGCGACTCCTTTGAGCCAAAGTAGGGAGGAAATCAAAGCACGGTGGGAGCCACATAATACTCTATGACGATCTCGGGTCTACAGACTAACCTGTACCAGTGTCACCAGAGGACTTCTATCTGATGATAGTTATACTACCACATAGGAGTCCTCGGCGAGTCATGTTTGGTATACCCATTCTTCAATGAGCACCTGTATACAATATTTGATGTCACACACCAATGGTTGTGGGATCAACCATCGCCCTCTAAGGAACAAGAAACGTACACACTAGTCTACACTGGAATATCGATGCCCTGGTCTCGATATTCCCACGACTAAGAACTGATTAAAGGATGTACTTGTGGACCACCCTGGCCCTACTAGTATGATCTCATCATAGTCCTGGTAGTCAAGTACATATCCTAAGGGCTTTATCAACATGTAAGAGACAAACAGTATAAATATCAGTCTACATGTTAAGATAAAGGTTACCTGATAGCATACTATCATATCGAGCAAGAAAGTCCTCTATATATATATATCCAAGCATCCACTATATCATCAATAATGGCCTCTAGGGCATACATATTACTAACAGGTTCTTCCCAGGTAAGGTACGGTTACGCAGCTGAATGTTCCTGCAATCCTTTCCTTCCTCTTCATTTTCTAAGGCAGAACATTCGAAGAGAGGATTAAGAGGAATTTCATCTTCGGAATCACTCCCAAATGTGAGAATCCGAGAGCTTTCTCCTTTTAGGCCGGTATTGGCCATATGGGAGCTGTCGATTGTTTCTTTGTCTGCTGCAGTCCCGTTGCTCTTGTATCGATGAACATGAGCCTTGCGCTTCTCCTTCTTAATATTTCATCTATAGGTAACATATTCTTGCCACCACTTCTTGAAGGCATTACATTCATCGATAGGATGGGCGACACTTCAGTGATATAGGCACTATTTTGGGTGTTCCTCTCCACCATTGAAGTACGGAACCCTAGGGGTATACATCATGAGAGGCGGTAGCTTCATCCCTATGGATAGGGCCTTGGCAAACCGCTTCTCGGCTTTGGTCATACTCTTTTTCTTTGCAGGCATGACTCAGTCCGGTCAGAGAGCTTCATAACTCATCCCTACCGTAGCTTCTTTGTTCAGATGCTGCTACCTGGCCTTTTCATATATGGCAATCTCGTGCCTTTGATCATCCTTGCTCTTTTGAAAAGTTTCTTTCAGCAGACTTTTGATCGGATCTTCTTCTGGCAGTTTCGGGATATTTGGCGCCGAATCTGCCCCCAGCTCATCTATGTCGCTTTCTAAAACTGGCGGAGCCTCTTCATCATATATAGACAAATAGGAGACTAAGTGGCAGCTTTCCACACGTACTTCTCCTTCCTATGATGAGTTGTTTTCCTCATCATCATCATTGTCCTCGTCCACAAGAATATGCCGGAGGAACTCTTCATGTGCGACTGGTGTTCGCGCTTTCTGATTATATTCTTCCAGCACGTCAATATACTTTTTTAGATTCGTGCGGTTGTCGACATATTCGACGGGTTGCACTGGCTTTTTTGGTCTTCTTATTCTTCTTTTTCTTGGAGACTTAGAAGGCTTGCCTTGCGGGTTTTCCCCTTGTCAATAATTTTTGGTGTCGGACGTGGCTTCAACATCCCTTCTATAATCTTAGGCTCAAGCGGGCTTTTCCACTTGATCGCCGGGCATGATTGTGGGTCTTTCAATATTCTTTTATTTTTTACCGAAAGAACCACTTCCCATAGAGTGTCTTCCATGAACAAGCAGGATGCCCCCTGTGTATTAGCTTTTTTAGGGGCGTGCTTTTGCGGCGGATCTATCCTCTAATTATTTGACAGCGCAAACTTGCCCTGTTGATACTGGTCTTCGACCCAATTTTTAAAGACATAGCAGTCTTCAATTGGATGGTTTACCACCCGGTGATAGGGGCAATAGGTTGGATTATTGACATCACCAGTTTGTGCAGGTCACCGCGGCTCAGGCAGTGTTATCAAATTATTCTTCATGGCAAGCTCGAACAATCTTTTCATCTTGTCATGGGGAAGGAATACGCGCGTCCTATTCTTTCTTCTAAAGTGGGACCAATGCAGTTGTTGTTTTGGCGAGCAGCTGCTTTCAAGCCGTTCTGTTGTTGCTGTATATTAGCAACAAAGGCCTTCTTTCCCTTGCCTTTACTATTTCGGGAATCTCTTCCTGAAGAGGAAGGTCTATAGCCTATTTGATCCATCTGGTCTAATTTATCTATGAGCGCCTAGAACGGGGTAGGCTTGAAGAAGGTCATAAATTGGAACACGGTCGACTGAGTATCGATGGTCCCTATGAACATTCCCACAGCCGAGGCCTCCTCAATGCGTTGTTCGCATTTGGACCACAGGTTCCGGCATCGAATCGCATACTGAACCTATGTTTCGCCTGGTTTGACCTTTGAGTTGATCAGCGCAGTGATTAGAGTGCGTTCACTTGCGCTGGTGAATCTCTGAGTGAATAGAAGTTCCATCTCAGAAAATGTCTTGACGGAGTCGTTTGGGAGCTCCAAGTACCATTCGAAAGCCGTCTCTGATATACTTCAGAACAATTGGCGCAGTAGCAGCTTATCATCACCCCCGGTATTGCCACACAGGGCTTTAAACTGTGCAACATGATAGTGAGGGTTACTCGTTCCTTTATATATATGAAAGTTTGGGGTTGTATATCCCGAAGGGTATTTCATCTGTTCGTACTATGCTGGATATAGTCGACCAATCATGATCAGCTGATTCGCAGCTTAATTCTCATGATAATTTTATGTCTGTTGGGCAATGTAGTCATCTAACACCACCTTCGAGATCATTTCTTCTTTGGCCGTTGATAGGGCCTGAGGAGGGTTTGAAGTTTCCTCTTTATCATCATCAATAATCACCGGTGGTTCTTTGGCCGGCGGTTCTGACTGGATCAGCATTCCAACCACGCCCTAAAACAGGAGAGCCATCTGCTTCATATTAGTAGATTGTTATGCCGCCTCCTTATCTTTCTTTTCCAGCACCCGCCTCGGGAAATCAGTATCAGTCTCATGTTCTTAGCGCTCTTCTAACTCCTTGTCCAGACCTTCTTTAGAGCCAACGAGTACTGCCACTTTGGCGAGCATATCTTGGAGCTTTTCTTGTTGCTCTTGAGCCTTTGTCAATAACCGAGTATGCGATCTGTGATTGACAGAGATGCGACTTTCGTCTTTGCTGCCAGCCATATAGACTATGTGGATCATTATGCCCCCAGACTTGGGACGCTTGGAACTTTAGCCTTTAGATTTTGCCTTAGGCGCTCGAACCTTTTCTGGCCTTGCTCTTTTGTGGGAAGACGTCGTAGAAGGAACCGTCATGATAAGAACCGCCTTGTGAGAAGGCCCCCGTTGTATGGCAGAGGAGTTGTCATTTTCTTCTCGACCCTTGAAATTTTTCGGCCAATGGAAGTAGTTGTCATAATGACAGAGTCTTGAACTTTCTTCCAGACTCTATGAATTTTCAAAGAGAGTCGCTTATATAAGTGCTCCAGCTTCGGTTGATTTGGTGCCTCTGCTGGAGGCGACGATTTTTTTAGTATAGCGCTGAGCGAGTTTCGGTGAACCTTTCTAAGAGGTTCGAAGTTGTTCTTAGTTGGAACAGCAGCCACGACAGCCACAACGGGAGTTTATGGAGTCGGTCCAGAAGGAGAACTGCCCCTAGCTTGTCTTACTCGACGCCAATGGTGACATCGATCATGTCTTGTAGCAGGAACCTCCTTAGAATCAGAGTCTTCTTCAGTATGACCCCTGCATTGTTTAGGGATTTCACCAAGTGTCAACCTATGAAAGGCCGACGCCTTCAGTTGAGCGGGCGCAAGGAAGGCCAGTCTATTGAAGACGAATTATCTTGGGGATGAAGCACTCTTATTTGCTTCAAGCAGAGCAGGAGCTGGGATGGCCAGTTGTTTAGGGACAGCCCTCTCAAGGATCATGGGCTTCTTAATGGGGCCCACTGAGCTTCTCTTCAAACTGTTCAAGACAGAGACTTTGGAGTTGGCAGGCTTGTCGGTAGGGCCCGCCAAGGTTTATCTGATCAAAGACCGACTTTCATGGAGCTTCTTCCTTTGACATTGAGTCACCAAAGGTAAAGGATGGGGGCATGGTCCTAAAGAAAATCCCAGTCATACTTTGAGGGGCTGGGATGCAAAGAACTGAGGCCTCTTGCGAACCATATTGGACTCCACCAGATGGGGTGGAGTCGGAATAAGACTTGTTGCAGTCGATGCAGATGAAAGCCATTAAATCTGCAAAGAGGTTAAACACCAATTTTTAGTATCCCAAACCCCAAAATCAACCATAAACATAGCGAACCGCGATTTTGCTCGCAAAACACGACACACGAATTGTGGAGTGGAAAGAGAAAACGAGTCCTACCAGGCATGCCAGAAGCTGTTTACCGCCGGAAACGAGGAACTGAGGCACGGGGAGCATGTCCAGCCTGAATACGGGGGCAGATGCTATATGGATCATATCCTTCCACCACTCTGAAGATACCAAGTTTATTTATGACACCGTATATCGGAGGTTTGGATGGATATGACCGTTGTAGCAGACTTATCAGGTTCCCCCTCATATGAGGATTTTTTTTATTGTGGAGACGCTTTTTCCTACAGGCGCAAGCCCCTACAGTTAATTACGTTATCGCAAAGCGATAACAACTTTCTCCTTCTCCATGGATATCACTTCGTGTCGTGCTATATATATTGTTTGTTTTGGGTTACCCTTGGATTGTACACGGAGACTAATATGTCGTCACCTGTAGGGCATGGATTAGTCCAAATCCGTATATATCAGATTTAGGTTGAACCTAGGTCATATGTTCCATCAGTTCATGGTATATATCTAAGGATTATTAGCCATATATAGGACTAAGATCAACTTAAATGATATGGTGTATAAGATCGTTAGTCGTATATGGGACTAAGATCAATTTGGAAATATAATTAAGGACCGTTAATCTTGTTTTATATTAAGATCAACTTAAACATTTTATTTTAAGAACCGTTAGTCATATATAAGACTAAGATCAACTTAAATGTAGTGGGCATCTGGGCTATATTGATTAAAATCAAAGAAGTTTAATTTCAGGAAACTTAGCCAATTTTGTTCTAAATGATGGGCTTTTATGTTACCCAGTAGTGCTAAGCACTCAAATATATTCTGCTCACGTGTGCATCACATTAGGTGTTAAGTCGGTGACGTTCACAAGGATGACACGTGAGACGCTGAGTCTTCATCCTTTGAGCGCTCACGTGTGCATCACGTGATATGCTTACTCTTAGACACTCATGTATATGGCACGTAAGGCGCTGCCTATTTGCTTTTTTTGGGCGCTCACGTGTATGGCACGTAAGACGCTGAGTCCTTTTTTTCTTTTTGTTTGAGCGCTCATGTGGATGGCACATAAAGCAATGTTGCTTGCCTCTCTTGGGCGCTCATGCGTATGGCACGTAAGATGCTCACTTTTAGAGACTCACGTGTATGGCATGTGAGACACTGAGTCTTCAATTTTTTGAGCGCTCACGTGGATATCACGTGAGGCGCTTCTCCCTTAGAGATTTAATCTCTATTTTATTTTTGAAACTTAAGTTTCAGAGAAGTTTAGTCTTTTGTTAATGATGTTTTGGTCATTAACGATCACAAAGATCAATATGCGATGATCTGGGATCAAAGGAAGGCAAGTTCTTTAAGAACATGAAAATCTTGTTCATATAAGATCTAAGTTCTTGACATGTTTGTAAAGGAACTAAGTGAAGGGTTACCCTAGTGCCCCGACCATCTTTCGTGGCTAAATGCGGAACAAAAATTTCAAAACGAACAAAAACTTGGCACTAGACTAAACCCTAACTGGATCTTTCCATAAAACCTACATAGCAAAAGAAGAAGCGCTATCTACTATGGTAGAAACCTCACCAAACGAACCAAGTCCTTCGGTCTTCTTTCTTCATCCTTAGCTCCTAGCAAGAGCCTTGAACATGCTTAAACTCCAAATCCGGCTCCATCGGTCCATCGGGATCTAGCTTGTTCTCCGGCCTCCTTTTCTCGTAGATGATCCACCCGGGGAGTATGATCCATGGCTCTAGCTCTTTGCAAAGTGTCAAAAGAGCAACTAGAGAACTTGGGATGCTAGTCCAAGTAATCTAGGATGTAGTTTGGATGTCTAAGTGTTCTATCTCTTTCTATCCTCTTCACTTGTATCTCAACACATGAGAAATGTAGTGAAGAGGAAGAAGATGAAGGTGGAGGAGAAAGCTAGAGGAGGGAAGAGATAATAGCTCAAGAGGAAAAATGAATCAAGCATGAGAGAGAAAATAACACACATAGGTTTTGTATGCCATTTTCTTTCATTAAACAATAGCATCCATGCTTCAATAATAAACCCAAAATAAATTATAAATTCATTTGACCACTATTGAAGCATGGTCACCTCTTTTCCTCCTATACCCTTCACTTTACACCTCATTTCCAATTATCAAATAAAAGGAAAATGCATAATGAGGTGGCCATCTTCTAAAAGGAAATTTGTAATAAATACGGATTTCAGTCTACTGTAAAAATATACCGGCAATCAGATAAAAATCTGAACGCCCAAAAGAGATAGAATAGCATGAAGAACGTAATATTAGAATATATATATCGAAATACATATACGTAAATTATTAAATCAATACCTGATTTAATAATCCGGCTCAAAACCGAGCCGGCTAGTATTACAAACTGTCCGATCGAAAATCCGAGTACCAAGTACATCAATCGATCGAACCCTGCACGTATCCAATACGGCTACTACATCATTTCGCCTGAATCAGGGAAACCCTCTGTGTGGGACTCTAAAGACTCGACAGTACTCTGGCAGTGGGTTTAACCACAAGCACGTCAGTGGCACTAGCTGTACGTAACAGCTACCCAAGTACCTGTCGAAAAGAAAGCCGATGAGCAAACTCATCCGGATCTCCTACTGAGCCTATCCGTGACAATATCCGAACAGTCCGGTCTCTTCGTCAAAGAGTATCGCATACCGGGTCTAGGGGATGGTGAACGTCAGACCCTAACAACCTGATAAGTCGTGCCGATGTGGCTCAGGACCAATCTGGGAAACTACTGATCAACCTATCAGTAAATCCCAAGTGCCTTGGCCAAGGTCTTATGGTCCTGACCAATCGAATCACAGTGCGATATCGACTCCCTATACCAGGAAAGACGAATCCCCGACAATCGCTCACTGCCTCCATGTGGCTCAGGACTGAACCCAACCAAAACCTATTTGCACGACTCAGTAGAGCCGTGGTAGGGTAGTAATCAAAGTTCAGTGGGAATTCACACGAGATAAATGTCGATCTCGGGTCCAAAGACTAACATGTACACATGTCACCTGAGAACTTCCATCTGATGATAGGTATAGTACCACATGGAAGTTCTCAGCGAGTCCGTCCAGTGTACTCACACCCAGTGAGCACATGTATACGATCTTAGTTGCATCAGACCAATGGCTGTGGGACCAACCATCCCCCGACGGGGTTAGAAACGTATACACCAGTCTATTCTGGAGTATCAGTGCCCAGTCTCGATACTCACGCGACTAGGGACCATTTAAGGATGTGCTTATAGACTACCCTGCTCCCACAAGTATGATCGCCATCACAACGCAGGTAGTCAAGCAAGATCCTAGGGGCTTTATCAACATGTAACCGCAATATGTAATAACGAGTATGACATATGCCATGTTAAGATAAAGACAAACCACAATAGTATACTACCGTATCGAGTCTTTATCAATATGTGCAAACCAGATATAACAACAATATAAATAAATACACATATCCCGATAAAGAAAGGTCAAATAATATACTATAAAACTGAGCAAGTTTGTTCTGTACATAAATATTCCTAGTATCCATATGTATGCATATACAATACTGGCCTCTAGGGCATATACATCCCACAATCTCCCACTTGCACTAAAGGCCAGTGATTGGCGTACCGAATACCCAACGTCTGCTCTAAGGCCAGCTGCTGGTGTACAGCATACCCAACATCCCAAAAAGTCGCTCGAACTGTGCTTGAGGGAGGGCCTTTGTAAATGGATCCGCCGTGTTGTCTTTTCTATCCACTCTCCGGACCTCGATCTCCCTGATCAGGTGATATCGCCTTAAGATGTGCCTGGATTTCTGATGGGACTGTGGTTCCTTCGCTAAAGCTATATCCCCATTGTTATCACAATACACTGGTATCGGATCAACAATAGACGGAACCATCTAAAGTTCAGCTATGAACTTCTTTATCCAGACCGCCTCTTTTGCGGCATCGCTTGCAGCAATGTATTCAGCCTCCATCGTCGAGTCGGGGATGGTATCCTGTTTGGAACTCTTCCAACATACCGCCCCTCTGTTGAGGGTAAACACAAAACCCGAGACAGACTTGTTGTCATCTTTGTCACTCTGGAAGCTTGAGTCGGTAAAGGACTCGACCCTGAGGTCTCCATTACCGTAAACCAGGAACATCTCCTTAGTCCTTCTCAGGTACTTGAGAATGTTCTTTACAGCTGTCCAGTGGTCCTCACCTGGGTTCGACTGATACCGGCTCACCACGCTTAGCGCGCAGGCTACATCTGGCCTTGTACATAGCATCGCATATATTATAGATCATACCGCCGAAGCGTAAGGTATAGTGCTTATGCGAACCCTCTCCTCGTCAGTCTTGGGAGACATCTCCTTGGAGAGGGTAATTCCGTGCAATGCGGGTATATTACCGCGCTTGGAATCTTCCATACTATATCTCTTTAGTACGGTCTCTATGTACCTGGACTGTGAAAGTCCCAGTAGTCTCTTGGATCTATCTCTGTAGATCTTGATCCCCAGAATGTACGAGGCATCACCTAGGTCTTTCATAGAGAACCTTTGTGATAAGAATAGCTTGACCGATTGTAGCATAAGAATGTCATTTCCTATCAAAAGAATGTCGTCCACGTACAAGACTAGGAACACGACAGTTCGTCCTACAATCTTCTTATAAATACATGGCTCATCTTCGTTCTTGATGAAGTCAAAGTCCTTGACTGTCTCATCAAAACAGATGTTCCAGCTCCGCGATGCTTGCTTCAATCCATAAATGGATTTGAGCAGCTTGCACACCTTCCCGCTGCTCCCACTGTTTACAAAACCTTCTGGCTGATCCATATAAACGCACTCTTCTAAACTTCTATTTAGAAAAGTCGTTTTTACGTCCATCTGCCAGATCTCATAGTCATGGAAGGCAGCAATGGCAAGCAGGATCCTAATGGATTTGAGCATAGCCACTGGAGAAAAGGTTTCGTCATAGTCTACTCCTGGTCTTTGACGAAAACCTTTTGCAACGAGTCTAGCCTTATAGGTTTCCACCTGCCCATCTACACCAAGTTTCTTCTTATAGATCCATTTGCTTCCAACGGGTTTTACCCCAGGTGGAGCAACTTCTAGGGTCCACACTTTATTGGTGTACATGGACTCCATTTCAGATTGCATAGCATCCAGCCACTTATCTGAGTCCCTACCGATAATGGCCTGCCTGAAACTAGTAGGATCATCTTCTTCCAAGATGCAATCCTCTCGATCCCCATCTATGAGAAAACCGTAGTATCTCTCGGGCGGATGAGATATCCTACTAGATCTGCGGAGTGGATAAGGTTCATCCGGTACTGTTGAATCTTGTGGTTCTACCAAATCTTCAGTTATAGTTTGTCCGTCTGGAATTTCTTCCAATTCTACCGTGCCCCACTTATTTCTTTTTCAAGAAACAACCTTTCAAGAAAGGTGGCATGTCGAGAAACAAAAACCTTTTGTTCATCGATATGGTAGAATAGATATCCATTTGAATGCCTGGGATATCCAACAAACTTACATAAAACTGACCGTGCCTCAAGTTTGTCCGGATTCTGGTTTTTCACATAGGCCGGACAACCCCATATCTTAATCCTTTTAAGACATGGACTTTTATTACTCCATATTTCATATGGAGTCTTAAGCACAGATTTAGATGGAACCTGATTCAATAGATACGCTGTTGTTTCAAGCGCAAGCCCCGAGAATGAAAAAGGCAATTCTGCATTACTCATCATGGAGCGAACCATATCCAATAGGGTACGGTTTCTCCGCTTTGATACACCGTTGTACTGTGGTGTATACGGAGGAGTAAGCTGAGAGAGAATACCATTCTCTTTCAAAAAGTCCCTGAATTCCGTACTTAAGTACTCCCCCTTCTATCAGATCGGAGGATCTTAATACTTTTGCCAATCTGGTTCTCTACTTCCTTTCTGAATTCTTTGAATTTCTCAAAAGCTTTAGATTTGTGTTTCATAAGATACACATATCCGAATCTAGAGAGATCGTCAATGAATGTGATGAAGTACGAGAACCCACCCCTTGCATGTATAGATATCGGACCACACACATCACTGTGTATGAGTCCCAAGAGCTCTACTGCTCTTTCTCCATGTCCGGTGAACGGAGATTTGGTCATCTTTCCTTTAAGACAAGACTGACAAGTTTCATAAGATGAAAATTCGAACGTATTCAAGAGTCCGTCTTTATGTAACTTACTCTGTCTTTTCTCTCCGATATGACCAAGTCTACAATGCCACAAGTAGGATTCGTTCGTATCTGAACTCTTTCTCTTGCGTGTGTTTTGTACATTGAGAACGGTATTCTAATTTAAAACATAGATACCATTACACAGTGTACCTTCTGCAACCAATACCTTATCAAGGTAAATGTTGATGATATTTCTATCAAGAACAAAGTTATATCCATCTTTATTTAGTAAAGAAACTGATATGATGTTGTAAAGCATGGAAAGTACATAGTAGCAATTGTTCAAAATCATAGTATTGCCATTTGGCAACACTAGGTGATATTCACCGACGGACGCAGCATTAACTTGTGCTCCGTTCCCTACTCTGAGGGACATATCACCAGGTGCAACTATCCTACTTTTTCTCAGTCCCTGTAATAAATTACAGATATGAGATCTTGATCCGGTATCTAGTACCCAGGAGGTAGGACTGACCGAAAAATAGTTCTCAATAACAAGAACACCTGAAGAAGACGCAACAGTATGTTTCTTCTTCGATGGGTTTATCAAGGAATTCAAGCTTTCCTCTTTCCCTTGCTCATACTTATGACTGTTGTCGTAAGTTAGAGTTGAACCGACGTTCCCCAGCCCTGAATAAGAATTCGGATCGGTCAAGCGATATATTTTATTATCTTGATTAGGGCGTGAAATGGTTTCTACCTGGAGAGAGAGGGAAAACACTCAGCGTTCACTCTTGCAAGATTAGATTGGTTATTAATTTATCTAATCAGGATGGCTCCCACTGTTTCCTCAAATTCTTCTTCAAACCCTAAAAGAAGAACTAGTCAGGATTAATCGCACATCACAATACTTGCTTAACCTTTCAGCCAGGCCGGTGTTGGTACTTTGAGGGAGGTTTTCCAACGCTTTCGCGAAGTTCCTTAATTACATAACCTCTTTTCCCTGGAGGCGTAGCCTCGCTAACACCTTTCTAGACACCTACTTGGTTTATAGCATTGATTGTTAAGTGTGATAATCTCCCGAGAGTAATCCTACTCATCAGTGGGATCGGGATCCAACTATCATTGTGTGATGCACTAGATGGAATCCACTCTAGTCACCACACTCCAGAAGGTATGCTAAATCTGCAAGTTTCCTGTATATTTGAAACCCCCGATGTGGTTTTTGCCCCTAACGACATATGGTCTTGATAGAGACCAACGTACCATAAGTCGCAAGTCAAGTTCAACCCGTCATTGTCCTGGATTAACTTAGACCCACCCGCATAAGCCCTTAATAGAGACCAAAGTGGCTATACGACTGTTCTAATTAATCGCATCCTAAGATGCAACAGATAAGCAACACTTAGCTACCGTACACTATGTCTTGATAGAGACCAACGTACATAGCACGAATACTAACTGCTTTCTATGAATAAAAAAAGTAAGAAGATGAGTCACAGCTTCTTCATGCTTCTCTAAGCACCCAAAAACAATGACTCATTCTTCTTTTCTTTTATTCATAAATCTTTATTATTATCTTTTTCTCAAATGTGATTCTCATACATCCTAGTTCTATATATCTCAACCATGATACAATTGAATATATATAGATATATATAAAGAAAGGAAAATCTTAAGTGAGCTTAATATTAGTTCATATATATATATATATATATATATATATATATATATATATATATATATATATATATATCAAATTATCAAATCAACACTTAATTCAATAATCCGGTTATATCATATATAACCCGGATATATCTCAAATATATAAATATATATCAAATTATCAAATCAACACTTGATTCAATAATCTGGTTATATCATATATAACTCGGCTAATATCAAATATATATATATATATATATATTTCAAATCATTAAATCAACACTGGATTCAATAATCCAGTTATATCATATATAACTCGGCTAATATCAAATATTAATATATATATATATATCAAATCATTGAATCAACACTTGATTCAATAATCTGGTTATATCAAATATAACGCGGCTGATATCAAAAACGCTAAATTAGAATACAGTATCATATACTCGTATTTAATCAAGCTCCCGCACATATCTCCATATGTGCCCTACTTCGTTGTGCTTGAGCTAAGAAACCTCTATATGGGACTCTTAAGACTCATCAATACGCCAGATGTAATGATAACATCAGATACCCACGACCCGTCAGCGGTACTAGCTGGACATAACAGCTACCCAGGTATTGAACGAATAAAAGATCATCAACAAGCAAACTTGTCCAAACTCCCATAAAGCCATAAGAAACACTTACCATATAGTCTGGTCTCTTCGTCTGATATGTCTCATATCGAGTCTGGGGGTGGAATCGTCAGACCCCAATAACTTGATAAGTCATACCGATGTGTGTCCTATAATCTTTCAAGAAACTACTGATAACACTTATCAGTAAATCTCATCAGCTAACTAGGGACTTGCTGTTATAGCCAATCGAGCATAGCGCAACATAAACTCCCAATACCGGGAAAGACGAAACCCTCTTATCGCTCACTGCCTCCATATGAATTGGGACTGTACCCAAAAACCACCTGTTTGCACGACTCATTTGAGCCGTGGTAGGGAAGAAATGAAAGCATAGTGGAAACCACACAAGACGCTATGACGATCTCGGGTCTACAGAATTACCTGTACAAGTGTCACCAGAGAACTGCTATCTGACGATAGGTATGGTATCATCTAGGAGTTCTCGGCGAGTCTTGTTCGGTGTACTCATTCTCCAATGAGCACCTCTGTATAATCTTTCATGTCAAACACCAATGGCTGTGGGATCAACTATCGCCCCATACAGGGTTAAGAAACGTACACACTAGTCTACTCTGGAATATCGATGCCCTGTCTCGATACTCTCTCGACTAGAAACTGTTAAGGATGTGCTTGTGGACTACACAAGCCCCACTAGTATGATCTGCATCATAGTCCTCGTAGTTAAGCCAACATCCTAAGGGCTTTATCAACAATTATCATGAGATGGTAAACTAAAACAAGTCAACATATTAAGATAAAGAGCAACTAGATAGCATACTATCATGTTGAGCAAGAAAGTCCTCTCTATATATGTCCAAGCATCTACTATAATATACAATAATGGCCTCTAGGGCATACATATTCCTAACAGTTCCCACATCCATTGGTGTTTGACATCAAAGATTGTATACGAGTGCTCATTGGAGAATGAGTTCACTGAACAAACTCACCGAGAACTTCTAGATGGTATTATATCACATGTCAGATAGCAGTTTTCTAATGACAAGAGTACAAGGTAGTCTTTTGACCTAAGATCGTCAGAGTGTCTTGTGTGTGTTCCCACTGTACTTTGATTACTACCCAACCACAGTTTTAAAGAGCCGTGTATACAGGTTTTAGTTGGGTACAGTTCCGAAACACATGGAGGCAGTAAGCGATCGAAGAGATCGTCTCTCCTGGTATAAAGAGTTGATATTGCACTGTACATGATTGGTTGTAACCATAAGTCCCTGGCCAGGGCGAGTAAGATAAACTGATAAGTGATATCAATTTTATCTCAGGTGTTATGAGTTTGACATCGGCATGACTTATTGGGTTATTGGGTGTCTGACAGTATCCACTCTCCAGACCCGGTATGTGAAACTCTCTGACGAAGAGACCGGACTGTACAGTAATTGTCACTGATAGGCTCTGCTGGGTTCGAATGAGTTTGCTTATCGACATTTCTTTTGACATATACCTGGGTAGCCGTTACGTACAGCTAGTGCCGCTGACGTGCTTCTGGGATATAGATCTGATCCAGTAACTCACTACCAGCGTATTGTTGAGTCTTTAGAGTCCCACACAGAGGGTTTCCCCGCTCAGATGAAACGATGTAGTGTGCGTATGTTGATATGTATGGAAGTTCGATTAAATATATGTATTTGATACACATACATTAATCGAACATTTAATAATACTAGCTGGTTTATTATAAAGCTGGATTATTAAATCAAGTGTTGATTTAATAATAAAATATTTATATGTCGATATATATATTCTAGTATTATTCACTTTCATTTTCTCTCTCATTTATTAATTGTATATGATACAAATATTTATATATGTGTGTGATACATATACAAATACATGTATATGATACATGTATGCATTTAGAAGGGACACCTCATTTATTTTTATTAATAAGGAAATGAGGCATGGTTAGAGAGGTATGAGAGCAGGTTGCTTCATAAGAGTGTTCTTTTGGTGATATTGAAGCTTGGGTTAGATTTCTCTCGAAGTGGATCATCTTCGGCGTGGAGGTCCACAAGCAAGCTCGTTCCGGCGCTCTAGTAGACTAGCTTTGGTCTTCCACTTAAGTGTGAACATACTTCAAAGATTGTAGCCCCTCTAAACTCTTAGTTTAGCTCTCTTAGTTATGTACAACTATTAGTGTTTGGATGATTTTGGGATTTGTGTTTGGTGATATGCTCTTGAAATTTTTTTTCGCTATTCCGCCGATGTCCACAAGTGTTGCAACCCTAGCACCAAGTGTTTAAATGGTATCAGAGCCGATCCATCCACTAGTAGTTGTTTCTTTAGCTAAAAGAATTTAGAAACCAAAATTTTTAAAAAACTGTTTTTTAAAATCAGCCCAAAAACCACTCATTTTTTGCATGTACTCGATCTCGGTGGTTCTCGTTTTGGAACGAGAACTCCATGGGGGTATCGAGAGTGACCCCGAGTATCTTGGGGGGGCCTTGGATTGGGAACTGGACCTAAGAGCACCAATAGGTGCTCTGGGGTTGGGGACTGGACCCGAGAGCACGAATAGGTACTTGTGAGTCTGCCCCCTCAACCCTAGACCACTAATTAATAGTCTTGGGTTATGGGGCCCAAGCCTCCTCGGGAGCTCTAAGGTTGAGCCCGAGCGTCCCATCGGGCTCTCAGGCTCATTTCAGGTCCTACGGAACTCGAATTTTGCAAAAAAGATATGTTTTTGGGTGTCGGGGTGCATGTTGGATTCGATTCTTTGAAATTCGACTCGTTCAACCTCGTGGGTTAAATTTCTTAGCAATTGGTTTCAAATTAACTCGATGAAATGTTCGATCAAGTTGGTTTGAACGCAAATGAGGATATGTATTGGTAAACGTAGCCTAATTGATATGTGATCAATTAGACTAGGTTGCACATCTTTTATGTATTGATTGGCGTGTTTGGTTTGGTTCGGATGTCATGAGAACAGCCCCTCATGTGATTGGAATGTATACAAATGTTGTATTTAATTTATTCTATGGATTGCCAAATGTATTATTCTTTGATTAGGCTGTGGTCGGGTTGAGACCGGCGTGTCCTTTGTATGTATATGATACAGGTTCCTCCGGGGAGGAGTGCTCGAGCCGCTGGGTTCTAGAACGCGCTAGGTGGCTATCTTAAAGATTTGAGACCGAGTCGCCTCATTTTGGAATTGGCGGGTTGCTCGTCGCACTTGTAGGGGTTTATGTTTTAGGTTTACCTTGTGGAGGAGTGCTCAAGCCACCAGCTTCTAGATTGCGTTGGGTGGCCCCCTCAAGGAGTTGAGGCCGGGTCGCCTCATTTCTAGAATTGGCGAGCGGCTTGTCGCACTTGTAGGGGGCATGGTTTGCTTATGTATGGGCTATTCACACGACTATGAAATGTCGCGTTTCATTTGCGGCTCAAACGAAATGCGAGATTCCTAGGATATCCAACTATTTCATTTTCTGTAATGTTTATCGCATGCATGTGTTGTATATATGTAGATATATGTATAAATAAGTGATTCTATATATTTTTCATTCGCACAAGCCATGTTTCCGCCCTATCGTAAGTTAAGTAAAAACATTCTATTTTCTTTTTCATATCTTGTTTTTCTGGAGTCATAGGAGTTAAATGATGGAACTATATTAATATGATTAGTGTAAAGAAAATAAACCTAAAACGATATTATAGGAACCAATCAGTTTTTATAAAACCACTCGTTTTCAAAACCACTCGGTTCGTTCAACGATATCAAGTTCATTACGTTAAAGCTTTTCTTCAAAACCAGCAGTAGCTCTCTGTCGTTTCAGATGAGTAGAGTACTTAGTATTCGTGCTGCATTTATTAGTTTTCGTCAAGACGTAGTGTTCATTTGCTAGGTGATGCTCATCTATCTCATACGATGAGATTGGTTAGGACAGTCGCACTATTTTGTTGGCTTTCGTCAAGAACTAGTGCAGGTGGGTCTAAATTAATCACAAAATGATGGGTAGAATTTGACTAGCGACTTATGGTGTGTTGGCCTTCGTCAAAATTATAAGCCGTTAACCTCCTCATAGATAACATGTTTATCAGTATACACGGGTTTCCCGCACACTCACCGCCGTATACAGGTCGAAATGATGGACATCCTTTTTAACCGTCTGAAAATCGGTTTGTAGTTAAAATAATAGGACATCAAGAACATAAATTAGATTCGTAATGTTTTAGGTTCCATTTAATACATTTTTAGAAATGGTTCTTTGTTTTATGAATCGGCTTTTTATTATGTAAGAAGTGACTGCGCAACCCATGGGTTGCGCAGCCTTATGCAACATAAAGGAAAAGAGGGGAGGCCAACACATTTGCGGCGAGGTCCCCTTCCCCACTCCCTCTATTGTGTGGCGATGTGAAGCAAGTGGGTTGCACGGCGCCACTAACCTCTTTTCGTATATAACACTTTTAAAACTTAGCTAATTCCATATACAACCCCCACCGACCTCATGATTTCATATTTCACAACCAAAAACCTATGCATCTGGAAACCAAGAATGTCACGCTGCAAAACAATATAGAGGTACTTTCAAATTTCATGTGTGCCTGGCCTCATATTCCAAGTAAGAATTTGAGGCCGGTCACGTATGGAATTTGAAAGTACTTCTATATGGTTTTGACGCGTGATAAGGATCACACACGGAATTTGAGAGCATTTCTATATGGTTTTGAGGCATGACAAAGATCAGGAATTTGAAAGTATTTCTATATGGTTTTGAGGTGTGACAAAGAATATCTGAGAACAATTTGTAACATAATAGTATCATTTCGACCACGAGGAATTAGATTGAATAATAGTCAATGACTATGTTTTTTTCCTTTTTACAATAGCCCGTAAGCATTTGGGAGTGGGCCCATAGGTCCCTTGGTTGGCATTACTGCTGGAGAAGCTATCAAAAATTCCTCTTTACTGATGTAAGTGGGAGGATTCGAACCCATGAACTTTTATCTAGTAAGGCTCTTTGGCACAATCTATCTCTTTTAGAGGCCAAAATTTTCATGCATAGACTTAATCTACTAGAGGAAACGAGAAGGAACATGGCATCTACAAGTTTCGATTTAAAATATGAATAATTAGCCAAAACGGGGCTAGTTAAATAGTAATAAGGTTTTGAAGGCGATATAATGAAATATCAAGGGTGGTGTAAGGAAATAAATAAGTTTTGAAAGGGTATGTTGAAGTTTATAAGTGGTGATATTTGATTAAAATGAGGATGAATTATATAAAGCACCTTCGAGTGTTTTCAGGAATTTTGAGACAGGGTCGTTGAATTAAACAATGTCATGAACCCTCCTTGCATGGTATTTTTGTCGGTGTTTTTTCATCAAATAAAAAAATAAATGCCACATTCAGTTTAATTTAGGACTATTCAGTTAAAGCACAAGGCCTAAACACAAGGTCATTTTGGCGTTATTCGATCCACACTTTCCTTAAAACAAGTTGAGTAAATAAATATTTTCATACAACATTGCCATGGGTTTATGTCATTTTTAAAGTTCGACGGTGCTATATCCAAAACCTTGAAAATTCGAGAGTGCTTCATAAAATTTACCAATAAAGTCTGTATTTGCGATTAGGGTTGTTATTTTTAGGATAAATTGTCAAAAAGCCCTTGGGCAACTTCCGCGTTGTTCTCTTGGTCCTTTGCTCTTGTTAAAAAATCCATGGGCCCAACTAAAAACTCCTACTATACCTTTAACTAATTATAATTTCGTATATCACAATAATGTTCATACCCATGTGTTTTGACAGCCTATACATGGCAGCCACCGTACAAATGACTTGTATGAAATATCTGAAGATTTGTCTATAATATCTAGAGACTTACTTGTAATACTTATTATGTTTTCATTTTCCCCTCCAAATATACTTTTTTCCCATCAAAATTCTAATTACTTGTCAAATACACTTCTTTCCTATCAAAAGCCTCTAAAATATCTATTTACTTTTATGTTATATCTCAAGTAGTTCCTCGTAACTATTTCCCCCAATAATAAGAGCAAAACTCTGTTCAAAATTTAAGAAGCGGCACCTTACGTGTCTTCCACGAGGGCGCCAGCGTCAGAGTTAAAAACTCTTATATTAGCGCCGCACGTGCTCCTCACGTAAGCGCCAATATGCAAAGCACATAAAGGAATTAAAAGCTTAATTAGTGCCCACGTGCACAACACGTGAGCGCCGGCGCTCAGGTAGAATTAAATTCTACTCTCTTTTAAATAGAATCGTTGGATCAAAGATCCAACGGAGATGACAAATTATCAGAAATACGGAATTAAATTCTGTCAGGAGAAAACATTCTCCAAATTAAATTATAGAACAAAATTCTATTTTCGGGATATATTCGCACAATCTTTCTAAATAAGAAAGATTGTCCTCTGTAAAACAGAGAACTGCTGGATTAAAAATCCAACAGTGACTAAAAAAATCACCGTTTTACAAAATAAATTGAGTGTAAAGAAAAATATTTCCCCAATCTTGTTCTGTAAAACAAAAACTCTTGGATCAAATATCCAATGGTGGGTAAAAATCTCCAAATCAATTACGATATCTTAATGAGATATTTCGTCAACTAATCAACAAACTTGCCTGTACTATATAAAGGACCCAAGACTTTAAGTCTGAAGAGGAGGAACCCCCCCCCCCATAAGCTTCTAAAAATAAAGCAGAAAGCTTTAAAAAGAAACAAAGAAGAAGATCCCCCTTCTCAAAAAAAACTCTAGGTAAATAAAAAGAAGAGAGATCAAAATATCTCATTTAACTATTGAAGGGTTTAACCCTTTTAAAAGAACTTAGTTCTTTCTCCGGATCTGAGATCCACAAGACAAGTCTCCCACAAATTGAGAATTTAATTTTCATCGGGGAAAACTTGTTCTTGAGAATTAAAGATTCAGAAAAGAATTAGGAAATCGAATTTCTCAAAAAAAATATATAAGGAAAATTCTAGCACCCAGCGCCTCACGTGCCCCTCACGTGGGCGCCACAGAAAAAAGGAGTGCTTAGCACTCAATGAGCGGCACTCAGTACCCAGCACCTCACGTGGGCGCCACAGAAAAAAGAAGTACTTAGCACTCAATGAGCGGCGTCCAGCGCCTCACGTAGGCACCATAGAAAAAAAAGGAGTTCTTAGCACTCAATGAGTGGCGCCCAGCGTCTCGCGTGCCCCTCATATGGGCGCCATAGAAGAAAGAGTACTTCGCATTCAATGAGCGGCGTCCGGCGCCCGGCGCCTCACGTTCCCCTCATACGGGCACCACAGAATGGAAGAGTACTTAGCACTCATTGGGCAGCGCCCAGCGCCTCATGTGTTTCTCACGTGGGCGCCATAAAGAGTGTCTAGTACTCCATACAAAGACAAAAGGGGTAAAGTATTTAACACTTATTGGGCAATCCCCATGACTAAAAGACCACATGATTATATATGAGCGTCAGAACTTATATAAGTTCTCATCACTCTTTGTACAAAAGGGGACTGATTATATAGAGCAAAAACAAGTGCTCGGCATTTTTCAACAAAAAAAACTGAATGGACCAAGCCCAAATTGGTTAGGTCGCCCCGAGGATAGAACCTCCTTGATTCAGACCATCCGAGCCCATGTGCTCATGACTTCCCAAGCTGACCTTAGTCCCAAATACGACTATTGATCTTCCAACTGATGACATCCAAAACGGTACTCATCCCACATCCTCCCGAGGAAATCATAGTCTTAAAATATGACTAATGATTTCTGGGTTTACCACTAACTCCTTTTCCCCTTAAATATGGGAATTGGTTCAAGGGTACATCTCTCCACACCTTTGATCCACGTCGTTGTAATTTCTCAACGTTTTCAGAGAGGTGACGGGTCCCAACAACCAACGGCTTTTTGGAGCACTCCAAACTGATGTGCACACCTTAGATCAGACCGCATCCCAAACTGGGTGCATCCTAAATCACCGTTTTTCATCCCATCACATAACAAACACACGTGCACGTAAGATGAACAACAGACCGAAACGTCCTTAAACTAACCGTTGCCTCCAAAATGGCAACAACGGACCGAAACGTCCTTAAACTAACCGTTGCCTCCAAAGTGGCAACAACGGACCGAGACGTCCTTAAACTAAAATCTCACCTCCAAAATGGTGATCACCGGACCATAACGTCCTTAAACTAAAATCTCACCTTCAAAATGGTGATCAACGGAACGAGATGTTCTCAAACTAAAACATCGCCTCCAAAATGGCGATAACGAACCGAAACGTCCCTAAACTAAGATAACAGAGCCCAAATGCTCTTTTGTTGGATCTGAAATAAAAATGATCCTAAAACCCCGTTAAGTGGATCTTAGTCTCAAATTGGACTAATGTATCCTTAACAAATCGAACCCCAAATGCCCACATACATTTAAGTCGATCTTAATCTCAAAATAGATTAATGGTCCTTAAATAAAAACCCCAAATCTAAGAAATATGAATTTGGACTAATCCACGCCCTACGGGCGACAATATAAATTATTCTCTATATACAATCCACGGGCAACCTAAACAAATAAAAAACACACACGACATGAAGTAAACTTTCGGAGCAAGAGAAAGTGGTTATCGCGATGCAATAACGTAATTAACTACAGGGGCTTGCGCCTGCAGGTGTTGGGGTAAAAATTTACATCCCGGTTGACCAAGTCAAAATCAAAGTCAACCTCAAACCAAGTAGGCCCAAGCCCAAATCCAGTGGGCCCATGCCCGGGTCGAGCCCGAACATGAAGCGGCCGGCCTCCCCCCATGCTAAGATAAAAATTTTGTAATAAATAATTTTTTTGTATTTCTTATATTTTATTTTCTGGATAAATGTAAGAAAAATAGACATAAAGCCAAATTTTTGTAAAGCCCATGGCTTATGTGCAAAAAGAAATGGCACATGAGCCATGGGATAGGCAAAATGCCATTTTGTGAAGCCCAAGGGGCTATGTGTAAAGTGTATAGTCTATAAAGGCAAGGATAATGAAAATATCTCACAACTTTTTTTCTCTCTCCAAAAAAAAATTAGATCTGAGATCTTTTCTCCTTCTTCAAGGTTCCAAAACCTTCTTCTTTTTTTTGAATTAAATCAAGAGTTTTACTCTTCATTTTATAAAACTAAATAATTTTTTCACCACAAAACCCATAATGGGGAACTCAGATATTCCATTAGATCTCAAAAGGAAGAGATTTTTAAAATCTCATATCTCTTGATCTTCAAGATCCAGCAACCAGAGGAGAAAGCGGAAGAACCCCTTACATCAACCCCAAAACATCTTAGGAGTTTAACTCCACTCTGATTTCTCTTTCGAGAATCTCTGGGGCTAAAAGCCTCTTTTTCTCGCCGGCGCCCCGCGCTCAAGCTCAAAGCGCCCACGTACCGCCACGTGGCGCGCATGGGGGAATCTGTAGTATGCCTGACAAGCACGCGCGTATTCCCATCTCAATGGGGTGACGAAAAACACCCTACAAATTCTGGCACGCCCAGTGGGACCACTCTCTCCTCCCATATTTCGGGTTAAACGTTCATGCGAACTCAATAAATATACATATCGATTGCCTATACTGAAATGATGTTTTTTCCCGTGCAGCAATCAACTTTCGACAACAATGTCTCCCAAGACGAATTCAGCTTCCAACGCGACCCCGATCCCGTGTGTGGTCAAGGTCAATGCTCGTGTGGTTCTCCCCGCAAGCCTCAGTCGACAGTGGGAGGAACTGCCCCGCCAGTATGGCTCCGTCATCATCTACCCTACCGGAAGCACTCATCTGGCAGAAATCCCGGCGAAACAGGCGGCCCAGCCGGTCTCAAGGGGCAAGAGGCCGAATGTCGTGATCGCCAAGGCACCATAACCGAAACTTAAGACGGTGTCTGAACAATTCTCTGGTGCTCCAGCGGGGGGAAAGAACTCCGGTACAAAGGGCAACATCAAATGTTGCGGATGAGCTCAGGCGATGACTCCAACAAATGCACAATCGAGCGTTTCTCCAAAGCCCTCCATCGCCCAGTCTGCGGCGTCTTCCCAAAGAGCCGAAATAGGCCAGGTGCTTAGAACAGAAAAGTTAAGGCAGAAGCGGCTCAGGTATCGAGCCAACAAGAGGGCCAGGGCTTCGGCCAAGTGGAATTTTGTGAAGTTCCAAGAACAGGGTTACTCTGTGACGACGGCTGAGTCGGCCGTAAAGATCAGCAATTCCTTCGAACCTCTGAAGTGGGTTCAGAAAAATGCCATGACCGCCCAAATCAAGAAGACAGCGGTCCGAACGTCTCTACAAAGAGACGTGTCCTGGCCCCAACAGAAAAAGTATGGCACTGTCTCTTCAAGGGTCTATCAGGCGCTCTGTGCCACACGAAAGCATCGGGGCAAATCCAGAAAAGAAGCGCCAGCACCATTCAAGAATCCGGCCAGGCCATCAGCCTTCAATCGACTACCAGCTACCGAAACAAGGGGGTCAAGACAGCGATCCGTGAAATCAGCTGCCAATGATAGAAAGACGGCCGGATATATCATCCATACGGTCTATATGGCGGGCGGGCGCCCCAGCGACAACCTTCGCAGCAAAAGCAAGGATGGGCCACCACATCCCAAGCCCAATCTAGCCTGAATGTGGTTGCCGCTGCCCAAGAACAGCCGCCCCCGCTGGATGAAGAAAACCCTCTCGATGAGGATGATAGGCAGAAAGACCCCTCGGTCCATGCAGAGTCAAGCTCGGACAGCGAGTAAGAGCCGACTTTCCTCCCCAGGACTGCGGAGCAAGAGCTGCTTCAAGAGCTTCGAAAACAGCTCAGGAGCAAAGATAAAGAGATGGCCAAGCTCTATTCGAAGATTGACGACTTAACGAACGTGGTGATGCAGCTTACGGCTCAAATTGCTCGAGCGCCTCCCAATCAAGCACAAGCCGCTACTAATCAGCCGGGTGATGACAATCCGTGGCAGCCAATGCCTGTTCCTTTGGGTCCAAGACTGGTCGAGTCGCACGAAAGCCGGCCACATTCCTCTTCTGGGGATGCCTTGGCCCCAGATGGCACTATCCCGCTAACACAAGATCGGATAATGGATTTGGTCACCAGCAAAGTTAAAACATTGGTGGCTGAAGCTGAAGCTCAGAAAGAAAATGGCAGTAGTGGGCGGCCATATCCCGCACAGTACGATCTGATCGAGTTCCCGAGCGGCTACGTCATTTCTAAGTTCGGAAGATTTAACGGAACGGGGAATGCAAATCAGCACGTCGCCCACTTCAAAGCATCGTGCAGAAATACAGGGGGCAATGACGTGCTCCTTCTTCGTCAGTTTGTCAACAGCCTGACTGGTGTCGCCTTCGACTGGTACGCGAGAATACCAGACGGGTCCATCATTACCTTTGCCCAAATGGAGTCTCTGTTCCGGTAAAGGTTCATGAGCGTCAGTGATAAAATCTCCATTGTGTTGGAGATAGTGCCCTCAGAGTCAATTATTAGGTCACAGGTACGTGATTGTAATGATTGATGGAGGACCTATCCCGGTAGGACAGTCTTACTCGAGATGATAGTATGCTATCTGGTTTACCTTTATCATCGTGTACTGTTTTAAGTGACCTGACACGTCGCTATTACACGTTGATAGAGCCTCTAGGATTCTTGCTTGACCACCAGCAGTATGAGGGAGATCATATAAGTGGGAGCTGGGGGTCTATAAGCATATCCTTAAAAGGTCCCTAGTCGTGAGAGTTTCGAGACAGGGCATCGATTCTCCATAGTAGACTAGTGTATACAGTCGAGACCCCGACGAGGGGCGGTGGCCGGTCTCACAAGCCACTGGTGTCAGTAGGATCACCTAAGATGTATACAGGTGCTCATTGGGTTATGAGTACACCGGACAGGACTCGCCGGGAACATGCTAGTTGGTCATATACCAGACGTCAGATGGCAGTTCCCTGGTGACATGTGTGCAGGTTAGTTCATCGACCTGGGGATCGTCATTTGTCTCGTGTGAGTTCCCACTGTACTTTGATTACTACCCTACCACGGCTCAAAGGAGTCGTGCAAACAGGTTTTAGTTGGGTACAGTCCCGAGCCACATGGAGGCAGTGAGCGTATCTTCAGGGGTTCGTCTCTCCCGGTATTGGGGGTGAGGTCGTGCTGTGTCTAGGAGAGCCATTACACAAAGTCCTTGGCCAAGGCAAGGAGATTTACTGGTAGGTATTCCAGTAGTATCTCAGGGTGTTCTGGGCTACACTCCGACACGACTTGTACCGCTTTTGGGGGTCTGACTTTTACCAACCCCCTAGGCCCGCCATGCGATACTCATAGACGAACGGACCGGACTGTACGGATATTGTCACTGACAGGCTCAGTAGGGTTGTCGGGCTAAGTTCGCTCACAGACGTCCCTTTTAGTCAGTACCTGGTAGCCCGTCACGTATTGGCTTATACCTCTGACGTGCTAGTGGTTAAATCCACAACCAAGGTGTTGACGAGTCTTTAGAGTCCCCCACATTCTGTTACTCAGCTTTCGGGCGAAAGGTTGTAGAGGCCGTATGGAGATATGGTAAGGTCCGATCAGATACGTGCGGTATTGCACGGATCAGGATCGGACAGTTTGTACTATAGGCCGTATGGTTATATGGCAGGGTTCGATCAGATACGTGCGGTATTGCACGGATCAGGATCGAACAGATATTACTAGCCGGTTTTGGTATAAGCCGGATCCTAGTATAGTACAGTGGAGATTTTGTCTCATTGCATTTGTATTTCGGTCGAAATACAGATGCGGGTGTGTATGCACAGTATCGGGGTTTTCCTGTAATTTATTACGGGACCAGTTTTCTGGAGTTGCCAGTTTGCTTTCCGTTTCGGCCGATTTCCATTGTTCCGTTCATTGGCCGAAGATTAGTGGAGGAGGGTTTATTTGCATTGTTGCAAATAAGTATTTGTGGAGGGGGTATTTGCTTATTGTTGTATCATGATAGTCTCTCATTGACCTTGACTTCTAGCTATCATGATGGCTTGACTTTGTTGAGTTGATGTTGTTGATGGAGTGTGGATTTCCTTGTGATCATTTGTTTTTCTTTCATCATCACTCACTTTCCACCCACCCCCTTGTCTTTGCACTCTCTCTCCAATCACACCAAAGGGGGGGGCGGCCATTCCTAGAGGGATGATGGGATTCATTTCTTTGTGGGTGTGGCAATTTTAGCTCTCATGGTGCCAAGAAAAATGCTCTCTTGTTCATCCAAAACATCCTTCAATCCCTCCACAAAAGGCAACTCCATAATCCCAAATGAGACATGCAATCCGTATTATATTCTACAGCATATCTTGGGCACGTCGAGTAGCCGGCTTCGTGCCCGAGTTGCCTCGGCATTGAGGTGGGAGCCCGTAAACAAAGTAGGCGATGTGGTGCATTTCCGGCGACGAGGAGGAGGCAGGATTTTCCGCAGGAGATCGGGACCATGACGAGAAGACCGGAGGACTTGGATCGTCGGTATATCTCTATTCCCTTTCTTGTAGTTAGCTAGGACTAGTTAATGGTTTCGATCCGGGTGTTTAGTGCGCGGTGGTGCCGGTTTGCTAAGTCCGCAAAATTTAAGTTTTCACCGCTTCCGCATTCCGGCGTCGGATTGACGGCCGGGGCGCCGCCGTGCACTTACACATTGCCGACCTTGTGAGGACCAAGCCGGGGAAGAATGAAAGCAATACCGACTTTATCGCTCGATGGCATAATCTCACAGTCAAGTGCGAACCGCCGCTGGAGCAGGACCAGTCCGTCAGCCTTCTCATTGGGAACCTCAGCAATTGGATGGTCCCATTCTTGTGTACAGCGGGCCTCAAGACATTTCAGGAGCAAACCAAGAAAGTCCAAATGCTGGAACGCTCGAAGCAAGAGTCCCCGCCGGACTCTCAGAGAGACAAAACTTGGAAAAGCAAGCGGGACGACAACCGTAGAAGCGGGAGTTCCAGCAGTACCAATGTCTTCAATGCGTCCGACAATGAAGAAAAGCGAAGGGCGGGCGAATCCAAAACCAACCGATCTCGAAAGCCATTGCTGGGAGGAGATGGGCCTTCCCTAGAGGAGAAGAAGAACAAGGTTTACTCTTTCAGAAGGGACAAGGTCCGTAAGATATTTAAAGATGCCTTGAACAACGGCCTACAATTGCCGAAATCGAAAAGACCCCAAGAAGCAAAAATGACCGACAATCCCCTGTATTGCCCGTACCACCGAGTAGTGAGCCATGCGATCGAGGATTGCTATATCTTCAAGGACTGGGTCGAGAAGCAGTACAAGGCTGGAGAGATCGAGCTGTCCAAAAGCGTGTTGGTGAACAATCAAGTTGCAACCGCCAACTTTATACAGACAGAAGTTGAAGCCTTCTGGGAGCAGACAGCTGAACCCGCTGCCCTGACAAACGAAACCGACTCATCGCGGCCTCCGTGGAGTACGCACATATCTAATAAGACGAAAAAGATGATAAAGCTACTTTGAAAAGAGCCCAGGACAGAATGGGAAGGGCAGAAGAAGCCTACCAGTCCAGCTGCCAATGCGGCTCCATCAGGCTCAAAATCCAAGAAGCTCAAGAAGAAAAAAAGTGCAGCTCGGCGCGAAAAAGAGTCTGCAGGGAGATCGACCATTCAAAAATATATCGATTCCCTCGAAGACTATGAACAGAAGGAAAGAACTTTGATTCAATTGAAAGAGTTCCTCCATGTACGAGCGGCTGAAATTCTGGAGGAGTTAGAGGAAGACTCCAATGAAGAGATCCCTATAGTGACCTGCTACGCCATCCATCTTGGCAGCGACTCTGAGGATGAGCTCTGTTTTCCGGAAGAGGACGAGGAGCTTGTTCATACCATAATAGTGCATTATTATATTCCCCATTCTTATTCGTTTCATAAATAAACAGGTGCTTTTGACGCATGTCTGCTATATATTACAGGTTACAGGTTCTTTGAGCGAAAACAGTGAAAAAGACAAAAGATGATACAAAAGAGGGACTTTTAACCTACAAGTAGAAGGATCTTAGTCAAGCCTAGACGAAGAACAGTTCACAATTAACAAAGCAACGCAAGGTCCAAAATTACAAAGCGAACGGTTAAAAAATCCATTGCAAATTGTTCACTGGAGATCTGGAACCAACATAGAAGCCCAATTGATAAAAGAACCACAGAATATTAAAGCCCAGAAAGCCCAAAACAAGACCTGAAAGATTCAGCATTCAAGCCGACTAATGGGCCGCAGAACCGCGGCCCAAGCCCACCCATGCCGCAGTTCCGCGGCCATCATGTGCCCGGGGTTCGTCAAATTTTACCAAAGTGTTGATGCGGCGCTGAAAAGATTTTCTTAGGGCTATTTTTGTAAATGCAGATATGCGAATCAAATGCAACCTAGGGTTTCCTATTCTCTATAAATAGGAACTCTAAAGATTGTATTAGGTTATGCCTCCCTTCATTAATAAAATTCAGATTTCTTTTGGAGAGCATCAATTTGTAAGTTCTTTATTTTCTGCCCTAGGTTAAATTTTCTATTCTTGCCCTAGATAAATTTAATTCCTTGCCCTAGTTAATATTTTATTCTCTGCCCTAGATAAATGTATTTTAATTCCCTAATGAGTGAGTAGTCTCCTCGCTTGTTAGGGTTAGATCTGGGGAAGGTTTGAGAGACGAAGATCTCTCATCCCCTTTCTTGCCCGTCATATATTTTCATAGGACTCTATGCATACATGCACATACCGCTCCCTACGGCACCCTATCCCTCGAGGTAGCAGTGATACCGTAGTATAAAGGCCCGGTTGTGATTGTTTTCCATGGAGGTTAAGGTAAGGATTGATAAAGGAAGGACAAGAACCTAGAGGAAGAAACATCTTTCCAAATGATTCTAATCCCTTTTATTAATAATTACCATAACACCTAATTAGATCTTCATATGGGTATAGAAAGCGGTGAGATTTATTGACTTTCCAAACTTAACCTAGACCTAACCATAGCAAGATTTAGATATAGATTAATTTAGTTTTTATATTTAATTGATCCATTCACACCGTTTGGAATTAACTCGTAAGAGCGATTAGGAAATTCACAAAATCCCTGTGGACCGACCCGTACTCACCGGCTAGCTACCAAGCGACGCCATTCTTGATTGCGGTTACTAGATATTTTTGAGATCAAATCAAATGGCGCCGTTGCCGGGGATGGCGTGTTATTTCCTTTTTACAATTTCGGGTTAATCAAAATCAAAAAAAAATCATAAAAATCTAAAAAATCATTAAAAAAAATATTAAAAAAATTTCATCTGTTATTTTTGGAAAGGATACTTTATTGTTTGAATTTTGCAGGATCTACAAACAGAGACGGATCTGGAAATATTCAGAAATCGAAACAGCAAACAAACGATCAAAACAAAAGAGTATTTCAACAACATAGCAACTGCAAAAATTTAGTGAACTGATCCATCCAGTAGACCGCGGATCCGCCGCGAAACCCGTGCTCAGACCGCGGAAACGCGGCACTGTAGAGACGTCGTCATCACAGAAATTTTTTGGGGACTCGTGCTGACTAGCCTGCCGCGAAAACGCGGCAGGAACGCGTTTACACCGCGAAAACGCGGCCTGTTGGTGTCTACAGCTCATGAAAAATCTTCTGTAAGCTCCTCTGTTTCTTATCTGTACATCCTGATATATTTGTTCTGAAAAATAACTGCAGAATTTTGTGCGCTTTAAAAATCTTTCTCTTTCCAAATAACAATCTTGTGCAGGATTTTTGCGCCTTACTTAAATTAGAAATTGATTGCATGTAATATTTTTCTGTTGCATATCTTTTCTCGAAAATCTTTGCAACAAATCAAATAAAGATAAAAAGGAAAAGAAAAAAAATTATTAGAAAACTTGCCAACATTTGCCGCAAATAAATCCTTGCACCACAACAAACATTCTTTCTTTTCCCCTTTCTTCTAACATGGGTACCCCACATAATAAATCACTTGCCGAATTTTGGTATCCCGAACCTAATTTTGCGTCGTACGTCAATTTGTTCGGTCAATTTAAAGACGATCTCTCCGTGCCCAAAATATGTTTGAAAGATCAAATATAAGCGTATAGGAGAAACAGTTTTACTTTACAACCCACTTTGTGTCAACCAAGTCAACCTTTACCACTTTCATATGTTGATACCACTTTTTCGAGTCCAGATGTAACTCCTAAACCGATGTCCATTGCTGAGCATATTGCTCAATCTCTTAGCCGATCTTTCACCCCTCTCCACACATCTAGTTCTAGGGATCAACAAGTCCATTCACCTTTTTATCCACATATTGACCTACTCCTGTCCAACCATCCAATTCCTACCAGTCCTACCCGACTTTCCCACCTTCACTAGACCCTGCTTCTACACAGCCTTTTGGGAGTTTCACATATCCAAACAATTTCGAATCTTTTACCAAAACCCCCTCACCACCCAAGTCTAGTTTGGAAGAGTCGTTGGAAGCTTATATTGCAGCAACAAACAAAATGACTAGGAATGTGGAAGCGTCCATAGCCGCCCTTATGCAACCTGCTGAACCGGTAGCTAGTTTCCAACTAGCTTCAAATTTTTCAATGTATGAGGAGGCGGTTGGACAGAGTGAGAATGTGAGAGGATTTCTAAATCAAACCTACCCATACCCAATTGAATCCAACAACTCCAATTTTCAAACTTGTGTCCAAATTGATGGGTTGTGCGACTTTATAGTGCTTGATTTGCCAAATTGTGAGGAACCCCTTTCGAGTGAAACCGCACCTAATCAGTTTGATCTTTACACCTCCACTCTAGAACCTAAATCGATAAATATCCATGCTTTTGATGAGGTGTCAAAAAATATTGATTTTCACTTGATTGAGGATATAGACGCCGGGAATATTTCGGATGATGAACCTGTCGATTTGATTGAAATTTTATGTCCAATTCATCATCCCGAGTCATTAGATGTTTCTCCCGAACCTCATATGCGTCTTGATTTTGAAGATAATGGCATGGATGAGTTGAATTTTGAGGAGAATTATAAGGATAGTATTGAGGAGAGTTTTGAGGATCATATTGAGGTTGAACCATTTTTCTTTGATGTGTCGGATTTTCCAATTCATCCTCTTGAACGTTTAACTAAATCACCCTCCCTCCTTTCCATCGTTCCGTCCACACCTAATATCACGCTTGAATAATGTGAGCTTGAAAAATTTTCCTTTGAATCTGACACAGTTCTCACAGTCGACGACACTTACGAGTGTTTCACTTTTTCGGACGATGTTGATGACTCACCGCCCGAGTTTGAGTCCTTTACATTTTCAGATGAGTTAGTTGAACCATCAGACTCGGTTGCTTACAGTAGTTTCGAACCATTGATGGAATCTTTTAAGTTCGAGACAGTTTACTACGGTAAGAATGAGACTATCCCTAATTCACTTTCTTTCGTCCTTCCTATCGTTCCGATCGTACAAGAGACCGTTACGCTTTCATCTCCAATACCAAGTTCGACGTACCCATGCTTTCTTGCGAATCTTGAGAGATTTGACCCCATTGCTCGACGGGTTGATAGATTAGCGCAATCGCTTTTAACACATCGGTAGTCACAAATTGCGCTAATTTATTCACTCGATGTACACTCTCAAGATCGTGCGACCCGTCCATCTCCTTTCCGCCATTCTTCTCCTCCACCGAGACCATATTCTACCCTTCTTCCCACACGGTCTCGTGTGTTTCTCCTTTCTTTCCTCTACACCCCATTCTTTCACCAACCCTACCATTACCTCGATAAGATCTTTGAATGGTTAGTGCTAACCTTTGGCTTGTGTAAGGCCAAGCTTAAGTTTGGGGGGAACCTTGTTGTATATATGTATATATTTTTGTTTTCTTTTTCTATAAAATAAAAAAAAATTCAAAACATAAATATATATATATATATATAAATAAACAGGGGAGTACTGGTATTTTGACCCTCTTGGTTTAGCATGACAGTGAGGACACTGTCAAGCTCAAGTTTGGGGGTATGCCCGGTACGTCTTCTTCCTTCGCATTCATTTGTACATATTTTTGCATTTGCATACTTAATTGAAAACCCATAAAAATTTGAAAAATTTTAAAAATTATAAAAAATTATTGTATTCAATTTTGGCTTATTTGACTTGAGTTTGACAAATTGGTTAACTGGCTAGGAACAACTAGATCTTAGACTTAGTAAATTAAAAACCCTAATAATAACCTTTCTGAAAGTTTAACTGTAGAAAGTATATGTCTTTGTAGTTTATTTAGAAATAGGCAAATTTTGAGTTTACTTCTTGGGCTAAGTCGAAACAAACGAAAAGTATTGATGTTCTTATTAGAGTATAAGTTTGAAAAATAGTTCCTAGCTTAAGTCTAGATTCTGAAAATATATACCCTACAATTTGCACAATCACGCACCTTGAAACTTGAAATAGTAGAGGAGACCTTGAAATGGTCTTGTCTAAAGTCCTTAGTACGAAGAAAATAAAAGAAAAAAAAGAGTGAATAAAGAAAAGAAAAAAATGAACACTGGTTTTTGTGATTACTTAAGGCTGTAAAAATAGAAAAACATTTAGCGAGGGTGCCTCATCACCTAGTGCCTTAGACCAACTGGTTTGGGAGTTATTGCTAAAGCCTTGGGTATTGCAAGACTAGGAAGTACGCTTTAATGTGCAAACACATCTTGTAATCGGTTGTTGGTACCTCAAGAAGTATTAACGGTCGCATGAAGGATGTGTAAGCAAAATTCAATTAAAAATTCACCTACTAATAAGTACTTTGGACAACGGACAAGAGTATGATTGCTTGATTTGAATTTCCAAGTGTAGGGGTGATTTATACACACACGTAAGGGTATGTGGTTGGAGTTTAGATGAAAGAAATGAGTGAAGAATAGAACTTGTATCTTTAATAGAGTTGATAAAAATTCCTAAGTGGAGATGGAACCCTAGAAGGAAAACTTAAGAAATGCCGAAAGCTAAATAGGTCTATAGAACATATATAATCTTAAGTTAAATAATGAGGAAGTGTGAAGAATATGGGTGGATAATTTACGGGTCAAAGATAATAGAATTCCTTGTTAGAAAACCTAATTGGAGAATAAAAGTTAATGGGCCGAATTGATAGGATTTTGTGGGTAGTATCCGCTAAAAACCCTCAGGAGACAACACTCCTCCTACTAGGGACACCTAGAGGTTTAACGGCTTGTTGCACGAGCTCAGTGCAATCGCGTTTCCCTGCGAAAGTGCGGTTAGGTTTTTTGTCGAGAATAAAAAAATAAATTTGCTCGAGGACGAGCAAAAGATAATTTTGGGGGTATTTGTTCATACCATAACAGTGCATTATTATATTCCCCATTCTTATTCGTTTCATAAATAAACAGGTGCTTTTGACGCATTTCTGCTATATATTACAGGTTACAAGTTCTTGGAGCGAAAACAGTGAAAAAGATAAAAGATGATACAAAATAGGGACTTTTGACCAACAAGTAGAAGGATCTTAGTCAAGCCTAGACGAAGAACAGTTCACAATTAACAAGGCAACGCAAGGTCCAAAATTACAAAGCGAACGGTTAAAAAATCCATTACAAATTGTTCACTGGAGATCTGGAACCAACGTAGAAGCCCAATTGATAAAAGAACCACAGAATATTAAAGCCCAGAAAGCCCAAAACAAGACCTGAAAGATTCAGCATTCAAGCCGACTAATGGGCCACGGAACCGCGGCCCAAGCCCACCCATGCCGCGGTTCCGCGGCCATCATGTGCTCGGGGTTCGTCAAATTTTACCAAAGTGTTGATGCGGCGCTGGAAAGATTTTCTTAGGGCTATTTTTGTAAATGCAGATATGCGAATCAAATGTAACCTAGGGTTTCCTATTCTCTATGAATAGGAACTCTAAAGATTGTATTAGGTTATGCCTCCCTTCATTAATAAAATTCAGATTTCTTTTGGAGAGCATCAATTTGTAAGTTCTTTATTTTCTGCCCTAGGTTAAATTTTCTATTCTTGCCCTAGATAAATTTAATTCTTTGCCCTAGTTAATATTTTATTCTCTGCCCTAGATAAATGTATTTTAATTCCCTAATGAGTGAGAAGTCTCCTCGCTTATTAGGGTTAGATCTGGGGAAGGTTTGAGAGACGAAGATCTCTCATCCCCTTTCTTGTCCGTCATATATTTTCATAGGACTCTATGCATACATGCACATACCGCACCTTACGGCACCATATCCCTCGAGGTAGCAGTGATACCGTAGTATAAAGGCCCGGTTGTGATTGTTTTCCATGGAGGTTAAGGTAAGGATTGATAAAGGAAGGACAAGAACCTAGAGGAAGAAACATCTTTCCAAATGATTCTAATCCCTTTTATTAATAATTACCATAACACCTAATTAGATCTTCATTTGGGTATAGAAAGCGGTGAGATTTATTGACTTTCCAAACTTAACCTAGACCTAAACCTAGCAAGATTTAGATATAGATTAATTTAGTTTTTAGATTTAATTGATCCATTCACACCGTTTGGAATTAACTCGTAAGAGCGATTAGGAAATTCACAAAATCCCTGTGGACCGACCCGTACTCACCGGCTAGCTACCAAGCGACGCCGTTCTTGATTGCGGTTACTAGATATTTTTGAGATCAAATCAAATGGCGCCGTTGCCGGGGATGGCGTGTTATTTCCTTTTTGCAATTTCGGGTTAATCAAAATCATTAAAAAATCCTAAAAATCTGAAAAATCATTATAAAAAATATATAAAATATTTCATCTGTTATTTTTGGAAAGGATACTTTGTTGTTTGAATTTTGCAGGATCTACAAACAGAGACGGATCTGGAAATATTCAGAAATCGAAACAGCAAACAAACGATCAAAACAGAAGAGTATTTCAACAACATAGCAACTGCAAAAATTTAGTGAACTGATCCATCCAGTAGACCGCGGATACGCCGCGAAACCCGTGCTCAGACCGCGGAAACGCGGCACTGTAGAGACGTCGTCATCACAGAAATTTTTTGGGGACTCGTGCTGACTAGCCTGCCGCGAAAACGCGGCAGGAACGCGTTTACACCGCGAAAACGCGGCCTGTTGGTGTCTACAGCTCATGAAAAATCTTCTGTAAGCTCCTCTGTTTCTTATCTGTACATCCTGATATATTTGTTCTGAAAAATAACTGCAGAATTTTGTGCGCTTTAAAAATCTTTCTCTTTCCAAATAACAATCTTGTGCAGGATTTTTGCGCCTCACTTAAATTAGAAATTGATTGCAAGTAATATTTTTCTGTTGCATATCTTTTCTCGAAAATCTTTTTGCAACAAATCAAATAAAGATAAAAAGGAAAAGAAAAAAAATTTATTAGAAAACTTGTCAACTTTTGCCGCAAATAAATCCTTGCACCACAACAAACATTCTTTCTTTTCCCCTTTCTTCTAACATGGGTACCCTACATAATAAATCACTTGCCGAACTTTGGTATCCCGAACATAATTTTGCGTCGTACGTCAATTTGTTTGGTCAATTTAAAGACGGTCCCTCCGTGCCCAAAATATCTTTGGAAGATCAAATAGAAGCGTCTAGGAGAAACAGTTTTACTTTACAACCCACTTTGTGTCAACCAAGTCAACATTTACCATCTTCATATGTTGATACCACTTTTTCGAGTCCAGCTGTAACTCCTAAACCGATGTCCATTGCTGAGCATATTGCTCAATCTCTTAGCCGATCTTTCACACCTCTCCACACATCTAGTTCTAGGGATCTACAAGTCCATTCACCTTTTTATCCACATGTTGACCCTACTCCTGTCCAACCATCCAATTCCTACCAGTCCTACCCGAGTTTCCCACCTTCACTAGACCCTGCTTCTACACAGCCTTTTGGGAGTTTCACATATCCAAACAATTTCGAATCTTTTACCGAAACCCCCTCACCACCCAAGTCTAGTTTGGAAGAGTCGTTGGAAGCTTATATTGCAGCAACAAACAAAATGACTAGGAATGTGGAAGCGTCCATAGCCGCCCTTATGCAACCTGCTGAACCGGTAGCTAGTTTCCAACTAGCTTCAAATTTTTCAATGTATGAGGAGGCGGTTGGACAGAGTGAGAATGTGAGAGGATTTCCAAATCAAACCTACCCTTACCCAATTAAATCCAACAACTCCAATTTTCAAACTTGTGTCCAAAATGATGAGTTGTGCGATTTTGTAGCGCTTGATTTGCCAAATTGTGAGGAACCCCTTTCGAGTGAAACCGCACCTAATCAGTTTGATCTTTACACCTCCACTCTAGAACCTAAATCGATAAATATCCATGCTTTTGATGGGGTGTCAAAAAATATTGATTTTCACTTGATTGAGGATATAGACGCCGGGAATATTTCGGATGATGAACCTGTCGATTTGATTGAAATTTTATGTCCAATTCATCATCCCGAGTCATTAGATGTTTCTCCCGAACCTCATATGCGTCTTGATTTTGATGATAATGGCATGGATGAGTTGAATTTTGAGGAGAATAATAAGGATAGTATTGAGGAGAGTTTTGAGGATCATATTGAGGTTGAACCATTTTTCTTTGATGTGTCGGATTTTCCAATTCATCCTCTTGAACGTTTAACTAAATCACCCTCCCTCCTTTTCATCGTTCCGTCCACACCTAATATCACGCTTGAAGAATATGAGCTTGAAAAATTTTCCTTTGAATCTGACACAGTTCTTACAGTCGACGACACTTACGAGTGTTTCACTTTTCCGGACGATGTTGATGACTCACCGCCCGAGTTTGAGTCCTTTACATTTTCAGATGAGTTAGTTGAACCATCAGACTCGGTTGCTTACAGTAGTTTCGAACCATTGATGGAATCTTTTAAGTTTGAGACAGTTTACTACGGTGAGAATGAGACTATCCCTAATTCACACCCTTTCGTCCTTCCTATCGTTCCGACCGTACAAGAGACCGTTACGCTTTCATCTCCAATACCAAGTTCGGCGTACCCATGCTCTCTTGCGAATCTTGAGGGATTTGACCCCATTGCTCGACGGGTTGATAGATTAGCGCAATCGCTTTTAACACATCGGTCATCACAAATTGCGCTAATTTATTCACTCGATGTACACCCTCAAGATCGCGCGACCCGTCCTTCTCCTTTCCGCCATTCTTCTCCTCCACCGAGACCATATTCTACCCTTCTTCCCACACGGTCTCGTGTGTTTCTCCTTTCTTTCCTCTACACCCCATTCTTTCACCAACCCTACCATTACCTCGATAAGATCTTTGAATGGTTGGTGCTAACCTTTGGCTTGTGTAAGGCCAAGCTTAAGTTTGGGGGGAACCTTGTTGTATATATGTATATATTTTTGTTTTCTTTTTCTATAAAATAAAAAAAAATTAAAAAAATTAAAAACATAAAATATATATATATATAAATAAACAGGGGAGTACTGGCATTTTGACCCTCTTGGTTTAGCATGACAGTGAGGACACTGTCAAGTTCAAGTTTGGGGGTATGCTCGGTACGTCTTCTTCCTTCGCATTCATTTGTACATATTTTTGCATTTGCATACTTAATTGAAAACCCATAAAAATTTGAAAATTTTAAAAATTATAAAAAATTATTGTATTCAATTTTGGCTTATTTGACTTGAGTTTGACAAATAGGTTAACTGGCTAGGAACAACTAGATCTTAGACTTAGTAAATTAAAAACCCTAAAAATAACCTTCCTGAAAGTTTAACTATAGAAAGTATATGTCTTTGTAGTTTATTTAGAAATAGGTTTGAGTTCACTTCTTGGGCTAAGTCAAAACAAAGGAAAAGTATTGATATTCTTATTAGAGTATAAGTTTGAAAAGTAGTTCCTAGCTTAAGTCTAGATTCTGAAAATATATACCCTACAATTTGCACAATCACGCACCTTGAAACTTGGAATAGTAGAGGAGACCTTGAAATGCTCTTTTCTAAAGTCCTTAGTACGAAGAAAATAAAAGAAGAAAAAAGTGTGAATAAAGAAAAGAAAAAAATGAACACTGGTTTTTGTGATTACTTAAGGCTGTAAAAATAGAAAAATATTTAGCGAGGGTGCCTCATCACCTAGTGCCTTAGACCAACTGGTTTCGGAGTCACTGCTAAAGCCTTGGGTGTTGCAAGACTAGGAAGTACGCTTTAATATGAAAACACATCTTGTAATCGGTTGTTGGTACCTCAAAAAGTATTAACGGCCGCATGAAGGATGTGTAAGCAAAATTCAATTAAAAATTCACCTACTAATAAGTACTTTGGACAACGGACAAGAGTATGATTGCTTGATTTGAATTTCTAAGTGTAGGGGTAATTTATACACACACGTAGGGGTATGTAGTTGGAGTTTAGATGAAAGAAGGAAGTGAAGAATAGAACTTGTATCTTTAATAGAGTTGATAAAAATTCCTAAGTGGAGATGGAACCCTAGAAGGAAAACTTAAGAAATGCCGAAAGCTAAGTAGTTCTATAGAACATATATAATCTTAAGTAAAATAATGAGGAAGTGTGAAGAATATGGGTGGATAATTTACGGGTCAAAGATAATAGAATTCCTTGTTAGAAAACCTAATTGGAGAATAAAAGTTAATGGGCCGAATTGATAGGATTTTGTTGGTAGTATCCGTTGAAAACCCTCAGGAGACAACACTCCTCCTACTAGGGACACCTAGAGGTTTAACGGATTGTTGCACGAGCTCAGTGCAATCGCGTTTCCCTGCGAAAGTGCGGTTAGGTTTTTTGTCGAGAATAAAAAAATAAATTTGCTCGAGGACGAGCAAAAGATAAGTTTGGTGGTATTTGTTCATACCATAATAGTGCATTATTATATTCCCCATTCTTATTCGTTTCATAAATAAACAGGTGCTTTTGACGCATGTCTGCTATATATTACAGGTTACAGGTTTTTGGAGCGAAAACAGTGAAAAAGACAAAAGATGATATAAAAGAGGGACTTTTGACCAAAAAGTAGAAGGATCTTAGTCAAGCCTAGACGAAGAACAGTTCACAATTAACAAGGCAACGCAAGGTCCAAAATTACAAAGCGAACGGTTAAAAAATCCATTGCAAATTGTTCACTGGAGATCTGGAACCAACGTAGAAGCCCAATTGATAAAAGAACCACAGAATATTAAAGCCCAGAAAGCCCAAAACAAGACCTGAAAGATTCAGCATTCAAGCCGACTAATGGGTCGCGGAACCGCGGCCCAAGCCCACCCATGCCGCGGTTCCGCGGCCATCATATGCCCGGGGTTCATCAAATTTTACCAAAGTGTTGATGCGACGCTGGAAAGATTTTCTTAGGGCTATTTTTGTAAATGCAGATATGCAAATCAAATGTAACTTAGGGTTTCCTATTCTCTATAAATAGGAACTCTAAAGATTGTATTAGGTTATGCCTCCCTTCATTAATAAAATTCAGATTTATTTTAGAGAGCATCAATTTGTAAGTTCTTTATTTTCTGCCCTAGGTTAAATTTTCTATTCTTGTCCTAGATAAATTTAATTCCTTGCCCTAGTTAATATTTTATTCTCTGCCCTAAATAAATGTATTTTAATTCCCTAATGAGTGAGTAGTTTCCTCGCTTGTTAGGGTTAGATCTGGGGAAGGTTTGAGAGACGAAGATCTCTCATCCCCTTTCTTACCCGTCATATATTTTCATAGGACTCTATGCATACATGCACATACCGCTCCCTACGGCACCCTATCCCTCGAGGTAGCAGTGATACCGTAGTATAAAGGCCCGGTTGTGATTGTTTTCCATGGAGGTTAGGGTAAGGATTGATAAAGGAAGGACAAGAACCTAGAGGAAGAAACATCTTTCCAAATGATTCTAATCCCTTTTATTAATAATTACCATAGTACCTAATTAGATCTTCATATGGGTATAAAAAGCGGTGAGATTTATTGACTTTTCAAACTTAACCTAGACCTAACCCTAGCAAGATTTAAATATGGATTAATTTAGTTTTTAGATTTAATTTATCCATTCACACCGTTTGGAATTAACTCGTAAGAGCGATTAGGAAATTCAAAAAATCCCTATAAACCGACCCGTACTCACCGGCTAGCTACCAAGCGACGCCGTTCTTGATTGCGGTTACTAGATATTTTTGAGATCAAATCAGAGCTCGCCACGAAGGCTAACCAAATCCAGCTTAAAATCGGCAGGGCTCTACCGCCAAATCAGGGCAACACCCCAAAAGGGAAGGAAAAACAAGTCGCTAATGAGGAAGATGGCAGAGAGCCGGCTGATAAAAACTCAAGTCCTTCCTCGGTGGACTATAATGTCTTGGCTCATCTCCGAAAGCATCCGTCTCTCCTGAGCATCTACGATGCCTTGGTCCTATCTAAGGAGCTTAGAGATGTCCTCATTCACGCTCTACAAAACCCTGAGCGGTATCAGGCTCGCTTTGCGGAAATTAATATGAAAGAAGCTCAGTACACTTTGCAAGCCGCCGCACACATTTAAGGATGAAGACTTGCTAGTGGGAACGGCTGAGCATAATCGGCCGCTTTACGTGACCGGGTACAGCGACGGAGATCGGCTTAATCGCATATTGATTGATCTGGGGTCCTCAGTGAACATCATGAACTTAGGTACACTGAAGAGTTTGTCAATGGACGTCCGACACCTGTCAAGGGAAAGGATTGTCATTCAAGGCTTCAATCAAAACTGCCAGCAAGTTCTGGGGTCTATAGCTTTGCCAATTAAATTCGAGGATATGCAAACTGAAGCAAAGATATGCATGATCAACGCCGACACGTCTTATAAGATTCTCTTGGGACGGCCGTGGCTCCACGATTACAGCATCGTCCCGTCAACTCTCCATCAATGCATGAAGTATACTAAAAATGGCGAAGAAAAACGCATTGACGGAGACATCCAGCCGTTCGGTGTGCATGAAGTCCGATATGAAGATTCTCGGTACTTTATGAACCACCAAAATGCTAAGCCATAACCGACTGAGGATAGAACAGCCCCAAGACTCAAAGGCAAATCTGAGCCGGCTGTCACTTTCAAAAGCAAAAACGCCCAAGTGCGCCCTCATTTCGGTAGCAACACTGATGAGTCCGACGCTGGAAGTCCGTCCTTCCGTAAAACTCGCCCTCGTTTCGGTAGCGATACGGACGAATCTGTTACTGAAGGCCCATCTAGCAGCAAAGTCCGCCCTCATCTTGGCAGCGACACTGAAGAGTCGGAGGAAGAGGACCTTCCGTGCAACAGCAGTGCAGATTGGACCCCCATGCAACAAGCGAAACTACGAGAGACCTTCGAAATTGCAGAAGGGTCCCTAGCTGTCACAAGGGTACGGGAGAAGATGTGCAAAGAGTTCGATGTGTTGTCAGTCTCCACCGTGGACCAGCTGAAAACTTTCTACGTCCCCGGAAGGAAGAGTGGGCAGAAAGGCATCATGTTTTATGGGTCAAACCCCGTTGTGCACCCGGACGATTTGTCTGTCGCGTGCCTTCCATATGAGAGAGGTATAAGAGTCGTCCTCAATCCCAGATACTATGCGCCTGAGATGTGGGAATACTTTAAAAAGTGTGGATGCCGGTTATATCAAACAGAGTCCGAAGCAAAGTTTTATGAAGGGTTATGGCATCCGCCCCAGGTCCGAGCACTCATCAATGGACGAATTCCAGATAGACGGGGCATAGGCTACATTCAACCTGATTCCAAAGCATGCTACATGATCCATGTTGGTGAGGCCAGCGAAGAGTCAAATGATGAAGACGAGCTAGCCGAGCTGGAAAAAGCTCCTCAAGAGCTCGAAGATGGCGGACAAGAAACCTTCGACGAGCTAGACGAGATTGACTTAAGAACGCCCGATAATCCAAGGCCGACCTACATCAGCTCACTCTTGTCGGAGGAAATGAAAGAGCAGATAATTGCCCTGCTGCATAAGTTCGTCGACTGCTTCGCGTGGACATACAAAGAAATGCCTGGCCTTTCCCCTGAAGTGGTCGTGCATAAACTGGTTATATCTCCTGATGCTAAGCCAGTCAAACAAGCTCCTCGAAGAATGAGAAGGGAACTAGAAGAAAAGGTCATCGAGGAAACCAAGAAACTCATCGATGCCGGCTTCATCAGGGAGGAAAAATATGTGGACTGGATCGCATGCATAGTCCCAGTGAAGAAGAAAAATGGTCAGATCCGAGTTTGTGTCGATTTCAGGGACCTCAACAAGGCATGTCCTAAAGAAGACTTCCTGCTACCGGTAATGGAAATGATGGTCGATGACACCTCAAATTATGAGTTGTTCACCTTTATGGATGGCTCGTCTGGATATAATCAGATCAAGATGTTTCCTGAGGATGAGAAGCACACAGCATTCCGAACTCCGATCGGAATATACTGCTACAAGGTGATGCCGTTCAGACTGAAGAACGCAGGTGCTACATACCAAAGGGCAATGACCAATATCTTTGATGACCTAATTCATAAAGTCGTCTAATGTTATGTTGATGATCTGGTCGTCAAGACTAAAACCAAGGCCGATCATATCCAAGATCTTAGGACCGTTCTCACCAGACTGAGGGAATACGATCTGAAGATGAATCCTCTGAAATGCGCTTTTGGCGTGTCATCGGGAAAATTCCTGGGCTTCATAGTCCGACATCGAGGGATCGAAGTTCCCATCAAAGATAAAGGCCATCATGGAGATGCCCCCTCCGAAGAGTCTGACGCAGCTAAGATCTTTTCAAGGCAAGCTTGCTTATATACGGAGGTTTATCTTAAATTTATCGGGGAGATGTAGGCCCTTCTCAAAGCTCATAAAGAAAGGAGCTCCTTTTATCTAGGATGCCGAATGTCAAGCAGCGTTCAAAAGCATCAAACAATACTTGTTGCACCCTCCAGTGCTGGCCGCTCCCATTCCAAATAAATCGCTGATTCTCTACACTGCCGCGCTAGATGAGTCACTCGGTGCGCTCCTTGCCCAGAATAACGAGGAGGGAAAAGAAAATGCCCTCTACTACCTCAGTCGAACTCTAGTCGAGGCGGAACATAACTATTCCCCAATCGAAAAGCAATGCCTGGCTCTGATATTTGCTGTGAAGAAGCTGAGGCACTATCTGCTCGCTCATCCGGTTACGTTGATCTCCAAGGTCGACCCGCTAAAACACTTGATGACCAGAGCAAACCTAGCCGGCAGAATGGCAAGATGGGCTGTCATGCTACTTGAGTTTGACATAGTTTATACTTCTCAAAAAACAGTGAAAGGACAAGCTCTTGCAGACTTCCTTGCCGCTCATCCTATACCAGAAGGGTCGCCGCTAAATTGTGAGTTACCCGACGAACAAGTGCTGCACCTCGAGGAAGATGGGCCATGTTGGGAGCTCTACTTCGATGGAGCCTCATCAATAAGGACCTCCAGTAAATCAAGCGTCCCGGAGATAAAAGCAGGGATAGAATTGGTGTTCATCACGCCATCAATAGGAACCCTACGGCGTTCTTTCGCTCTCACCGAGCATCGAACGAACAACGAAGCTGAGTATAAAGCCCTGATAGCTGGTTTGGAACTCGCCATTGAAATGGAAATCCTTCGGCTACGGGTTTACGGTAACTCCCAGCTTGTCGTCATCCAAGTAAGCGGCGACTATAAGATATACAAACCTGAGTTAGCTCAGTACAGAGGCCGAGTGGTGGAACTCATGAAACGGTTCACTCACATTGAACTAATGAGAGTCCCTAGAGCGTTGAATGGAAAGGCTGACGTACTCGCTCGCTTAGCCAAGGAGCTGGCTGATCCTGACATGGACGAAATTCTGATCACGGTCAGGAGCCGACAAATTCTACCCCCAGTCTCTCTACGAGAAGAGGAAAGCACGGAATAGAAGAGCAGTCCTGCCGAAGAAGCTTCGATCATCCAAGACGAGCCCGATTGGAGAGAACCCTTCATAGAGTACCTCCGATACGACAAGCTGCCCGAAGAAAAATCTGCGAGGATTCAGCTGAAGAAAAGAGCTCTCCGATACGTGTTTGTAAATGACACGTTATACCGCAGGTCATATGACCAGCTCTGTCTCAGGTGTCTGTCATTGGCCGAAGCCCAAAAGGTCATGAAAGATGTTCACTCGGGCGTTTGCGGTGCTCACCAATCTGGCCCCAAGATGCGACTTCAAATCAAACGGCTTGGGTATTACTGGCCCACCATGATACGGGATTGCGGAGAGCATGCAAAGAAATGTAAGATCTGCCAAATCCATGGTGATTTCATTCACAAGCATCCCAATCCGTTGCATCCTACGATTGCGTTGTGGCCCTTCGAAGTCTGGGGCACCGACATTGTTGGCCCAATTGATCCTCCGTCATCCAAAGGCCACCTGTTCATACTGGCCGCGACAGACTACTTCTCCAGATGAGCTGAAGCTGTACCGCTAAAAGAAATCAAGACAAAAGATATTCTGATATTCTTCCAGCATAATATTCTATACCGCTTCCGTACACCAAGAAGAATCATTTCTGACAACGGGCCTTCTTTCAAGAGCTTCAATGTCTCAAGGTTCGCTACTCAGCACAAGATAGACTGGAGATATTCCTCCATCTATAATCAAAGAGCCAATGGGCTAGGCGAAGCCTTCAATAAGACTCTATGCAAGCTCCTGAGGAAAAATGCTTCAGCCAACAAGAGAGACTGGAATCTCAAACTTCACGAGGCGTTGTGGGCATATCGTACCACGCACCGTACTCCAACTCAGTCCACTCCATACTCATTGCTCTTCGGAGTGGAGGCGGTCCTCCCCCTCGAAGTCGAAGTTCCAAGCTTAAGAATGGCCGTTCAGCACGAGTTGACGGAGGAGGAAAACGTGCTCCTACGACTTGAAGAGCTCGATGCCCTCGAAGAAAAGAGGCTCGCGGTGCAGCAAAATCTGGAGCTATACCGAGCCCAAATGTCACGGGCTTATGACAAGATAACCCATCTCCGCGCTTTCAAGAAAGGTGAATTGGTGTCGGTCCTCAAAAGACCGATCATCCCCAATCGACATGCCAAGGGAAAATTCGAGCCAAACTGGGTAGGACCATACGTCATCGAGAAAGTGTTCGACGGAGGATCCTACCAACTAATAAGTGCCGAGGGAGAAAGGCCCATGCCATCCATCAATGGCCGATATCTCAAGAAATACTACACGTGAATGCTCCAAGTCGCAGGCGAATTGAGCACATCAGCCCTACGGTCTGGATCATACATCCTGCAAAACCGTATACAATCCACGGGCGTAAATGACCCCTATCTCTCCCAAATCCTGACAGTGATACTACTTTTAAAGTCCCACCAGCGGCAAAAAAAAAAGAAAAAAAAAGAAAAAAGAAAAAAAAAGGTATGTCCACAAGCAAAACGGGCACGGATGAAAACCCAAAAGGGTTCCGTGAGTAAAAACAGCAGGACTACTGGCGAGTTTGTGAAAACCCGAAAGGGCGCAAACTCGTGAAAAGAAATGAATACACTCGCAAAGTCCTCTCAGCCTTGTGAGGAGAAAACCCCTACGTGAGATCCTTACGACTCACAAAGGAGCAACACACTTAGGAATCCTCACGATTCCTAAGGAGAACATACACCTGCGAGATCCTCTCGACTCGTAGGGAGAAAATGCTTTTATGAGACCCTCACGGCTCATAAAATTGAAAAACCTTAGGTGATAGGGACCCAAACCTGTCTCCTAAGCCATCATTCCCCAACGGGCAACGGCAAATGATGAGTTGCTCCTGGCATTTCGCTTCAGTGTTAGCGGTGCTGATGCCGACCAAAAACCCAAATCCCAAGTCCTCCCAAAGTAAATGATGAGTTTCTCCTGGCATTATTCCAGTACAGTAATGCTGATGCCAAACAAGATTCAAATTCCAAGTCCCCAAATGGCGAATGATGAGTCGCTCCTGGTACCATATTCCAGTGTAGCGATGCAGACGTCAACCAAAATCCAATTTCTCAAAATTCTTCAGCTCTACGGCCAGTCCCCAAATTGATTGCCGTATACAATCCACGGGTTCAAATAATTATCGTCATACCCATGCCCCACCACAATCACCAGTTACGAGGCCGGTCTCCGCCTTTGGAATTATGCTCCATTGAGAAGACCCACTCATGTGTCCTCACGATACATGAGGAGAACAAACCTTTGTGGGATCCTTACGACTCATAAAGGAAAAACACACTTAGGAGTCCTCACGACACCTAAGGAGAAAATACACCTGCGGGATCCTTACGACTCATAGGGAGAAAATGCTTTTATGGGACCCTCACGGCCCATAAAATTGAAAAGCCTTAGGTAATAGGGGCTTAAACCTGTCTCCTAAGCCATCGCTCCCCCAACAGGAATAGGCAAATGATGAATTGCTCCTGGCACGTGTGCTTCAGTGTTAGCAACGCTGATGCCTACCCTAACCCCAAAATCCCAAACTCCAATCCAATAGACCCCTAAGTCTTTAAACTAGGAATAGATGACCCCTAAGTCGTTAAACTTGGAACAGATGACCTCTAAGTCGTTAAACTGGGAACAGATGACCCCTAAGTCGTTAAACTGGGAACGAGGGAAATCTCCTCATGGCAAATGATGATTCGCTCCTGGTACCATATTCCAGTGCAGCGATGCTAATGCCAAACCAAAACCAAAATCCCCAAATCCTGTCATGACAAATGATGATTCGCTCTTGGTACCATATTCCAGCGTAGCGATGCTGATGTCAACCCAAATCACATCAAGTCAGCAAAACAACCAATGACCTCCCTGGCAGAATCAAATTCCACCTCGGAAACAAGTCAACTTCATCCCTGACGCGGCAAGAAGCGGGGCAAGTCAAATCCAGCATAGACCGTCCACGTCGCTAAAATGGCAGCACCAACCGTCCACGTCGCTAAAAAGGCAACAATGACCATCCAAGTCACAAAAAGGGCAAAACCGACCGTCCAAGTCGTAAAAATGGCAGCACCGACCATCCACGTCGCTAAAATGGCAGCACCGACCGTCCACGTCGCTAAAATGGCAGCACCGACCGTCCACGTCGCTAAAATGGCAGCATCGACCGTCCACGTCGCTAAAAGGGCAGCAACGACCGTCCAAGTCGCAAAAAGGGCAGAATCGACCGTCAACGTCGCTAAAATGGCAGCACCGACCGTTCAAATCGCAAAAAGGGCAGCATCGACTGTCCACGTCGTAAAAAGGGCAGCACCGACCGTCCAAGTCGCAAAAAGGGCAGCATCGACCGTCTACGTCGCTAAAAGGGCAGCACCGACCGTCCAAGTCACAAAAAGGGCAGCATCGACCGTCCAAGTCACTAAAAGGGCAGCATCGACCGTCCAAGTCGCAAAAATGGCAGCATTGACCGTCCATGTCGTAAAAAAGGCAGCACAGGATTCCTACAAAGCGGGAACCAGATCACTCCGGACCAGGAAAACGTCTATCACAGACACTCCGTCTCGGAGACATGTCAAGCAATGACCATCCATGTCGTAAAAAGGGCAGTGCCAGCTTCCTAAAAAGCGGAAACCAAATCAGGTCTCCTTCAAGTAAAAGAAGATCCATCAATTTCATGCACACGACCCACATATGTGGTGTGCATTTATTGATGGGGGGCAATTTGTTGGGGTAAAAATTTACACCCCGGTTGACCAAGTCAAAATCAAAGTCAACCCCAAGCCAAGTGGGCCCAAGCCCAGATCCAGTGGGCTCATGCCCGGGTCGAGCCCGAACATGAAGCGGCCGGCCTCCCCCCATGCCAAGATAAAAATTTTGTAATAAATAATTTTGTTGTATTTCTTTTATTTTATTTTATGGATAAATGTAAGAAAAATAGGCATAAAGCCAAATTTTTTTAAAGCCCATGGCTTATATGTAAAAAGAAATGGCACATGAGCCATGGGATAGGCAAAATGCCATTTTGTGAAGCCCAAGGGACTATGTGTAAAGTGTATAGCCTATAAAGGCAAGGATAATGAAAATATCTCACAACTTTTTTTCTCTCTCGAAAAAAAATTTAGATCTGAGATCTTTTCTCCTTCTTCAAGTTTCCAAAACCTTCTTCTTTCTTTTGAATTAAATCAAGAGTTTTACTCTTCATTTTATAAAACTAAATAGTTTTTTCACCATAAAACCCATAAAGGGGAACTCAGATCTTCCATTAGATCTCAAAAAGAAAAGATTTTTAAAATCTCATATCTCTTGATCTTCAAGATCCAGCAACCAGAGGAGAAAGCGGAAGAACCCCTTTCATCAACCCCAAAACATCTTAGGAGTTTAACTCCACTCTGATTTCTCTTTCGAGAATTTCTGGGGCTAAAAGCCTCTTTTTCTCGCCGGCGCCCGAGCGCTCAAGCGCCCAGCGCCCAAGCGCCCACGTGCCAACACGTGGCGTGCTAGCGCTCGAGTGCCCAGCGCTCAAGCGCAAAGCGCCCACGTGCCGACACGTGGCGCGCCTGCGCTCCAGTACCCTGCGCTCAAGAGCAAAGCACCCACGTACCGACACGTGGCGCGCTTGCGCTCCAGCACCCTACGCTCAAGCGCAAAGTGCCCACATGCCGACACGTGGCGCGCTTGCGCTCAAACGCCCAGCGCTCAAGCACAAAGCGCCCACATGCCGACACGTGGCGCGCTAGCGCTCAAGCGCCCAGTGCTCAAGCGCAAAGCGCCCACATGCCGACACGTGGCGCACTAGCGCCTAAGCGCACAGCACCTACGCGCACAGCGCTCAAGACGCTGACCCCGCGCGTTCTTTGGGGGCTTTTTCCCTTTTTTTTAATGTATGTATACATGTATATATATGTACAGATACACACACACTCCACAACACTGTCCCCCTCAAAAAAAATTTGGGCCGGGACGCTGCCTCGCACCCCGTAAGGGGGCTGCTAGCCCACTTGACCCCAGCCCGCTATCCGGGTAGCGGGACCCCCGTAAAAACTCTGCGTGGCTCCCGATATATCTAAATACCCCCCTCCAAAACAACACACATGTACACTGCACATTGAGTTCGCATGACCAGTTTAACTCGTCAATCGAAGGTTCCCTCGCTCCAAAGGAGAGGGGTAATTAACGGAAGCTTAGTCCGCGGCTGTCGGAGATTCGGATCCCCACAATCATTAAACCCCGGCCTACCCTAGGCAGAGGGAATCTGTAGTACGCCTGACAAGCGCGCGCGTATTCCCATCTCAATGGGGTGACGAAAAACACCCTACAGCAGGGAAGAGCGTCCCCATAATCAAAAAACCCCTCGGAAATGAGGGGGGATCTGACGAAGTCTGCTACAACGGCAGCATCCGTCCAAACCTCCGACATACGGTGCCATAAATCAACTTAGCATCTTCGGAGAGATGGACGGATAAACCCAAATAGTATCTGCCCCCAAATTCAAGCAAGACGATCCTTCCCAGTTCGTCTATGTTTTCGGCGGTAAACAGATTCTGGCACGCCCGGTGGGACCTCTTCCTCTTTCCACTCCACACTTCGTGTGTCGTGTTCACGAACAAAATCGCGGTTTTCTATGGTTGCCTTTGGATTCGGGGTACTAAGATTTGGTGTCTTGTTCCTGTGCAAAACTCTAGAAAGAAGAAGTGGACATCAATGGCTTCCAGCTGGACTAACTGCAACAGCAACTCCCGCTCCACCCCAACTGGAGGAGTGATAAATAGGCCCAATGCGGCCTCCATCTTTTCAATGCCCGTGGGGTAGGTGACACAAGCCATCACTGGATTGTTCTTCAGGACCATGCTCCCGCCCGCTAGTTTCAGCACCCCAGTGCCACCATAGGAAGCTCCCAAGTGTTGGGGTCGAAAATTGCACCCCAGTTGACCAAGTCAAAGTCAAGGTCAATCCCAAGCCAGGAGGGCCCAAGCCCAGATCAAGTGGGCCTATGCCCAAGTCGAGCCCTGCGGCCGGCCTCTCCCTATGCCAAAATAAAAATCATGTAATAAATAATTTTGATGTAATTTTTTATGCATGAATGTGTAAGTCCATATTGCGACCCCCGGTTCTTACGGGGAGGCGGAAACGGTATAAAATCAAAATTTTTATCGCAAGAGGCAACATGGACTAACTTATGGTCGGGATCGTTACCTAAACTAAAACTAGCAAACTAAGCTAAAGATGTTTAGCTACTCGGATGAAGATGGTTATACCTAAACTTGAACTCCTTCTCTTCAAGCTCCGGTGGTGGTCCGATGGCTCCTTCTCGTCGTCTCCGTACGCCGAAGATAGATCCACTTGAAAGCTCCAACCTTTAGCTCCTTCTTCGGTCTTTGAAGAAACTAGTTCACTTGGTTTGCTAAACCTAGTGAACTAGAATGAGTAGAGAAGAAAATAGAATGGGATTTTATCTATGGTTCTTGATTCTCAACTCATGAGACAAGAGAACCATAGATCAAGAGAGGGAGCAAGAGGTTGAGGGTGAGAGCAAGGGGAGAGCTCAAGAACAAGAGAGAGAATGAGCAAGAAAGAATGAGGCTCTCTTTTCTCTCTCACCCTCTCATAATCCAAAGTGATCATAACTCATCATATCAAAAAAGTCTTTTGGTGATGGTTAGAAGCAACCATAAGGTTATCATATCATGCACTCATTTTACTCAAAAAGCAAGCAAGAAAAAAGTCTTTGGCATGAAATGATAACCATGGTTATCATGATGGTCAACTAGTCAAGCCTAGTCAACCGGTCAACAAGTCAACAAAAGTCAACAAGTCACCAAAGTCAACAAGTCAACAAAAGTCAACAAGTCAACAACCATATCACCATAATACTTAATTAATATAATAGTTAATCACATATCATATTCTCATTAGGGTTGAGCAAAAAGTCAAAAGTCAACGGTCAACTGTCAACAACCCTAATGAGAATCCACTACCTCTGCCTCCCTGTCAACTGTGCATACACACCCGCATCCGCGTTCCGAGGAACACGAATGCAAACTGGATAAATCCAATCCCATAAAGTACACTAGGATCTGGCTTAAACCAAAGCCCGCTAGTGTAAACTGTCCGGACACTGTACGTGCACAAGTGCACGGATGTGACCGAACCCTGTCGCAAAACCATGCGACCTGTCGCAATACCATGCGACCTCTACTCTTTTGCCTAAAGGCGAAAAGCTTTCTGTGTGGGACTCTAAAGACTCGACACTACGCTGGCAGTGGGTTTAACCACAGACCGCAAGCGGCACTAGCTGTGCGTAACGGTCCCCAGGTAATGCCGACAAGAAGACCGACGAGGCGAAACCCATCTGAACTCCTACTGAGCCTGAGTGTGACATTCTCCGTACAGTCCGGTCTGTTCGTCTGATACATCGCATGGCGGGCCTAGGGGGCGGTAAACGTCAGTCCCCCAATAGCGGTACAAGTCGTGCCGGAGTGAAGCCCAATACACCCTGAGATAACACTGGAAACCTACCAGTATATCTCGTTTGCCCTGGCCAGGGACTACTCGTGTAATGGCTCTCCTAGACACAGCGCGATGTCAACCCCCAATACCGGGAGAGACGAATCCTGTCTAACCGTCACTGCCTCCAAGTGCTTCGGGACTGCACCCAACCACCACCTGTTTGCACGACTCCTTTGAGCCGTGGTAGGGTAGTGATCAAAGTACAGTGGGAACACACTCGAGGCGGAGTGACAGTGTCAAGTCAGCGGACTAAGCTGTACTCATGTCACCTGGGAACTGATAACTGACGATAGGTATAATACCAACTAGTCAGTTCCCGACGAGTCCTGTCCAGTGTACCCGTAACCTAACGAGCACCCGCATACTATCTCAAGTACGACGTACTGACGGCTGTGGGACAGACCGTCTCCCACACTGGGATGAGAAGCGCATGCGCTGGTCTACTCCGGAGTATCGATGCCCTGTCTCGATAGTCCTGCGACCAGGGACCTGAATAAGGATGTGCTTATAGATTACCCAGCCCCCACTAGTGTGACTGCCATCACAACGCTGGTAATCAAGCAAAGATCCTAAGGGCTCCACTAATGCGTATAAGTGATATACTGAAATAAACACAAGTACACATTGAAGTAGAAACAAACCAAGTAGCATACTACTATTTTGAGCAAGATTGTATATACAAGGTGAATATCCCAAGCATCCATTAAGTAATATACAAACTAGTATGATACAGTAATGGCCTCTAGGGCATATACACTAACAATCTCCCACTTGCACTAAGGCCACGTACTGGCGTATCGAAGACCTATCATCTCGATCAGCCGCTCGAACTGAGTCTGGGGCAGGGCCTTGGTGAATGGATCAGCAGTGTTATCTTCTGAAGCGACTCTCCGAACCTCGATCTCCTGGCGATCTACGATCTCCCTGATCAGGTGATACCGCCTTAAGATGTGCCTGGATTTCTGATGGGACCTGGGTTCCTTCGCTAAAGCTATAGCCCCGTTGTTGTCGCAATACAGAGGTATTGGATCAACAATGGACGGAACCACCTGAAGTTCTTTCAAGAACTTCCTCATCCAGACAGCTTCTTTTGCGGCATCAGATGCAGCGATGTATTCCGCTTCCATCGTCGAGTCTGCAACGGTTTCCTGTTTGGAACTCTTCCAACACACCGCCCCTCCATTGAGGGTAAAGACAAAACCCGACATGGACTTGGAATCATCCTTGTCACTCTGGAAGCTGGAGTCAGCAAAGGCCTCGATCTGGAGGTCCTTTCCGCCATACACCAAGAACATCTCCTTAGTCCTCCTCAGGTACTTGAGAATGTTCTTTACCGCTATCCAATGTTTCTCCCCAGGGTTTGACTGATACCGGCTTACTACACTCAGTGCATAAGCTACATCCGGTCTGGTACACAACATCGCATACATTATAGAGCCTACCGCAGAAGCGTAGGGTATAATAGACATGCGATCCCTCTCCAAATCAGTCTTGGGAGACATCTCTTTAGAGAGGGTGATCCCGTGACAAGCCGGTAGGTTACCGCGCTTGGAATCTTCCATACTGAATCTTTTCAGTACGGTGTCGATGTACCTGGACTGAGAAAGTCCCAATATCCTCTTGGATCTATCACGATGGATCCGGATCCCCAGGATGTATGAGGCATCACCCAGGTCTTTCATGGAGAACCTTTGTGACAAGAACCCCTTGACAGATTGTAGCATAGGAATATCATTTCCTATTAAGAGAATGTCATCCACGTATAAAACGAGGAATACTACAGTTCTCGCTACAAATCTACTATAGATGCATGGTTCATCTGGATTTTTGATAAAGCCAAATTATTTGACCGTCTCATCAAAACAGATGTTCCAACTCCGCGATGCCTGCTTTAGTCCATAGATGGACTTAAGCAACTTGCACACCTTTCCGCTGCTCCCACTCTGAATGAAACCCTCTGGCTGGTCCATATAGACACACTCCTCTAAATTTCCATTTAGAAAAGCTGTCTTTACGTCCATTTGCCAGATCTCATAATCGTGGAAGGCAGCAATGGCAAGAAGGATCCGAATGGATTTCAGCATGGCTACTGGAGAAAAGGTTTCGTCGTAGTCCAAGCCAGGTCTTTGACGAAAACCCTTTGCTACCAGCCTAGCTTTATAGGTCTCAACCTGTCCATCTACACCAATCTTCCTTTTGAAGATCCACTTGCATCCTACGGGTTTTACCCCGTCTGGAGCAATGTCCAACGTCCATACCTTGTTGGTGTACATGGACTCCATTTCGGTCCGCATTGCATCCAGCCATTTCACTGAGTCAATGCTCTGAACGGCCTGCTGGAAGCTAGTAGGCTCATCATAATCTATGATGCAATCCTCTCTATCCCCGTCTATGAGAAAACCGTAGTATCTCTCAGGCGGATGAGACTGCCTACTACTTCTGCGGAGCGGCGTAGGAATGTCCTGTTCTTCCGAACCTTCTGGTTCCACTAAACTTTCAGTAACAGTCCGTGGTTCTGGAATTTCTTCCAGTTCTACTGTGCTCCCACTTATCTGGTTTTCCAAAAACTCAGTTTCCAAGAAGTAGGCATGACGAGAAACAAGAACTTTTTGTTCCTCTTCACAGTAGAAGAAATATCCTTTTGAGTTCTTTGGATACCCCACAAACTTGCACTGTACTGAGCGTGCCTCGAGCTTGTCCGCATGCTGCTTTTTGACAAAAGCCGGACATCCCCATGTCTTAATGTGCTTAAGATAGGGTCTCTTCCCACACCACATTTCATATGGTGTGGAAGGCACAGTCTTAGTCGGAACTCGGTTCAAAAGGTACGCTGCTGATTCTAGCGCATACCCCCAGAATGATCGCGGTAACTCAGCATTACCCATCATGGACCGCACCATATCCAATAGGGTGCGGTTCCGTCTCTCCGATACACCGTTATGTTGCGGGGTGTATGGAGGAGTAAGCTGAGAGAGAATTCCGTTCTCTTTTAAATAGTCCAGGAACTCGGCACTTAAGTATTCTCCACCTCGATCCGATCTTAGAATCTTAATACTTTTGCCGGTCTGTTTCTCTACTTCATTCTTATACTCCTGGAATTTTCCAAAGGCCTCGGACTTATGTTTCATCAAGAAGACATAACCGTACCTTGAGAAGTCATCCGTAAAAGTAATGAAGTAAGAATGTCCGCTTCGGGCATGTGTAGACATTGGACCGCACACGTCACTGTGTACGAGTCCCAAGAGCTCGCTCGCTCTTACTCCATGTCCAGTAAACGGAGTCTTTGTCATCTTTCCTTTGAGACAAGATTGACAAGTGGCATACGATTGATATTCGAACGCATTCAAATATCCTTCTGTATGTAACTTAGTCAACCTTCTCTCATTGATGTGACCCAATCTACAATGCCATAAGAAAGTCTGATTTATTTCCGGAGACTTTCTTTTGTGTGTATTCTGGACGTTGAAAATTTGTGGTTGGTTTAACACGTATATACCATTACTTAATGTACCTGACCCAATCAAAACTTGATTAAGGTGAATGTTTACAACATTACTTACAAACGCAAATTCATAACCTTCTTTAGAAACTAAAGATACAGAAATGATATTACAAGTTGCGTTGGGTACAAAAAAGCAATTACGCAAAACCAAAACATGTCCATCTGACATTCCCAGGTGATAGTCCCCCACGGCTTTAGCATCCATGCTAGCTCCGTTCGCAACTTTGAGGGTCATGTCACCTGCCTTCAAAACCCTACGGTTTCTCAACGCCTGCAAAGAATTACAGATATGAGATCCTGATCCGGTATCCAATACCCAGGAAGTAGAGTTTATTGAAAGACAATTTTCAATAACATACACACCTGAAGCTGAAGCTGCAACCTGCTTCAATTCCTGTGTTCTGGCCTTCCAGGCCCTGCAATCATTCTTCCAGTGTCCTTTCTTATGACAATAGAAGCATTCTTCCTTATCCACAAGCTTCCCCGCTATCTTTGTTGCTTTGCCTTTTCCCTTCGTATCCACTTTACCAACACCGCCCCTTGGTTTGGCGGGGGCCTTCTTCTTCTTTCCCTTGGCTTTCGCCTTGGACCTAGAAGAAGATGATCCTCCTACAAACAAAGTGGATGTTTCCCTACCTTTCTGTAGGGTGCCCTCTGCGCTCCTCAGCATGTTGAGGAGCTCTGATAGTTCAACCTCTTTTTCTTGTAGGTTGAAGTTCAGTATAAACTGGGCGTAAGTGGAAGGAAGGGACTGGAGAACTATATCCGTATATAGCTCACTCTCCAATGTGATCCCTAGGTCAGCGAGCTCCTCAATGAAGCCGATCATCTTTAGCACATGCTCGGCTACTGATGATCCGACGGCCATTCTTGTCGAAAATAACTTTTTCGACGCTTCGTATCTTGCGATACGTGATTGCTCTCCATACAGTTCTTTTGTATGGAGCAATATGGACTCCATGTCCATATTCTCATGCCTCCTCTGATGTTCGTTGTCCATCGAGGCAAGCAGGAGGCACTTGGCCTTTGCGCTATCAATCTCCCAAGTCTTGCGGATTTCCTTATCCGCGACGCTGGAAGTTGGACCAGGGACAGGGGGAGCTTTGGTGGTAAGAAGATACCCCAGCTTGTCATAAGTGATTGCTATCGTGACATTCCTGAGCCAATCTTTGTAGTTTGGCCCTGTCAGTTTGTTTTTATCTAGGAGTAACTTAAGTCCAGTCATGTTGATTGGTCGCTGCAATTAGGAGAGAGAAGAAGAAACACTCAGCATGATGCTCTTGCAAGTTTAGAGTGGTTTTTAGTTTGTCTAAACAGGATGGCTCCCACTGTTTCTCGAATCCCTCCTCAAACCATAAAGGAAGAATTAGCCGGGATCAATCCCACCGTACAATACTTGCTTAACCGTTCAGCCAGGCCGGTGTCGGTACTTCGAGGGAGGTTTTCCAACGCTTTCGCGAAGTTCCTTAATTAGAGAACCTCTTTTCCCTGGGGGCGTAGCCCCGCTAACACCTTTCTAGGCACCTACTAGGTTTATAGCATTGATCGTTAAGTGAGAAATTTCCCGAGGAGTAGCATATACTCACAGTAGGATCGGGATCCAAATATCATCGCGTGACGAAACTGAAGGAATCCTACCAGAATCATCACACTCCAAATGGTATGCAAATCTAGCAAGTTTCAGTACTTATGAAACTCCCGATGTGGATTTTTTGCCCCATGCTCTTATGACCTTGACTTTGGCCAACAAATCATAAGTCACATGTCAAGTTCTGCCCGTCGTTCTCCAGGTTAATTTGAATCCACCCGCACCTACCCTTGACTTTGGCCAACAAGGCAGTACGACTGTTCCAAACCAACGCATCTATCTATGCTGCACATGAATACCCAATAGCTACCAATCACTGTGCCTTGACTTTGGCCAACAAACACAGCTTGAATACTATTGACTATTCATGTGAAACGACGGAGGGCTACGGATGGTTTTGGCGAAACCGTGAACGTAGTGAACTTGATTTAATCGATGGAACGAGATAGCTTTTAGAAGGAGTGGCTCAAGCTCCGCATTTAAAAGTTATTTTGAAAAGAACCGAGTGGTTTTTCGAAAGTGTTCCAACGACTTTAACTTGGTTTATTATCTTGCATTAGTTCTTTTAATGCGTGATATTCTTGCATTAGTACTTTTAATGCGTCCCATCATTTAAGCCTACCATTGCAGAAAACAACCAAAATATGACGTACGCTTATGCCATTCGCATTCGCCACTGGGCCCCGTCATTACCCGTTAGGTTACTTAACTAACGACAGAGCGGGGGCTGGGCTAGCGCGTCTGTAAAACATAAGCAACGCCTAAATAGTAAGCAATGATAAACATTTCAGATCACAGATAAATACATTGGATATACTAGTAATCTGTAATTTGTACGAGCCTGTAACAAAAACAGATAACACGGTCGCGGTGAATAGCCAAAACCCCACCCAAGACCCCTACGGGTACGGCAAACTACCCGCCAAGTACCCGAAGCGTAGCAACCTCCCTCATCTCCATGAGTAGGCCACTCGACACTTCGGCATACCCGGTAGTTTGTGCACCCCTCCACGGGTCTATCCTAGGAGCAAAAAACAGTAAAAAGAAATTATACAATGACGGCTACAACCCCGACCCGGTTGTGCGGCCAAACAAATAATTATTACATCAATTTACAAATTTACATGAATTGCAAGAAAAGTAAACTCTCGTCTCACAACCCCGGCTATTCACCCGCGACAATCCAACATATTTATATACACATTCCAGCACATTACAGATCATGTATAACCCCGACTAATCGACTTATAGCGATTAGCCGACGTTCAATACATGCAAACATCACAGATATAACCATCATAGTCAAAGTGCAATGAAGTTCGGAAAAAATACGGAATTATAGGACCCCAAAAGGAAATTTCTTTTCTGTAAAATCTGGGCACATATAATATATCTCAAAAATCCCAAAACCAACACAGACACACACTGCACGAAAAACGACGCACTAAAGACAACAAACCGCGGCGCTTCCGCGGCGGCCAAGAAGGGTCACGCGGCGGAAGCGCGGCGGTTTAGACGAATTGGTGAATCGTTTTTCATGGGTGTTCTAACAAAACCCTGAGACGAATTTAGGAGTATGAAGTTTTTCATTTTGACCAGAAAAAAATTCAACAGAAACTCAGTTTTTGTAGTTTTCCGGTTTTGTGATTTTTTTCGGTTCCGAACTTCGTTACACTTTACTACCTAGCTAGTTTAAGTTTAGTTAGGCTCTGATACCACTGTAAGTCCATATTGCGACCCCCGGTTCTTACGGGGAGGCGGAAACGGTATAAAATCAAAATTTTTATCGCAAGAGGCAACATGGACTAACTTATGGTCGGGATCGTTACCTAAACTAAAACTAGCAAACTAAGCTAAAGATGTTTAGCTACTCGGATGAAGATGGTTATACCTAAACTTGAACTCCTTCTCTTCAAGCTCCGGTGGTGGTCCGATGGCTCCTTCTCGTCGTCTCCGTACGCCGAAGATAGATCCACTTGAAAGCTCCAACCTTTAGCTCCTTCTTCGGTCTTTGAAGAAACTAGTTCACTTGGTTTGCTAAACCTAGTGAACTAGAATGAGTAGAGAAGAAAATAGAATGGGATTTTATCTATGGTTCTTGATTCTCAACTCATGAGACAAGAGAACCATAGATCAAGAGAGGGAGCAAGAGGTTGAGGGTGAGAGCAAGGGGAGAGCTCAAGAACAAGAGAGAGAATGAGCAAGAAAGAATGAGGCTCTCTTTTCTCTCTCACCCTCTCATAATCCAAAGTGATCATAACTCATCATATCAAAAAAGTCTTTTGGTGATGGTTAGAAGCAACCATAAGGTTATCATATCATGCACTCATTTTACTCAAAAAGCAAGCAAGAAAAAAGTCTTTGGCATGAAATGATAACCATGGTTATCATGATGGTCAACTAGTCAAGCCTAGTCAACCGGTCAACAAGTCAACAAAAGTCAACAAGTCACCAAAGTCAACAAGTCAACAAAAGTCAACAAGTCAACAACCATATCACCATAATACTTAATTAATATAATAGTTAATCACATATCATATTCTCATTAGGGTTGAGCAAAAAGTCAAAAGTCAACGGTCAACTGTCAACAACCCTAATGAGAATCCACTACCTCTGCCTCCCTGTCAACTGTGCATACACACCCGCATCCGCGTTCCGAGGAACACGAATGCAAACTGGATAAATCCAATCCCATAAGGTACACTAGGATCTGGCTTAAACCAAAGCCCGCTAGTGTAAACTGTCCGGACACTGTACGTGCACAAGTGCACGGATGTGACCGAACCCTGTCGCAAAACCATGCGACCTGTCGCAATACCATGCGACCTCTACTCTTTTGCCTAAAGGCGAAAAGCTTTCTGTGTGGGACTCTAAAGACTCGACACTACGCTGGCAGTGGGTTTAACCACAGACCGCAAGCGGCACTAGCTGTGCGTAACGGTCCCCAGGTAATGCCGACAAGAAGACCGACGAGGCGAAACCCATCTGAACTCCTACTGAGCCTGAGTGTGACATTCTCCGTACAGTCCGGTCTGTTCGTCTGATACATCGCATGGCGGGCCTAGGGGGCGGTAAACGTCAGTCCCCCAATAGCGGTACAAGTCGTGCCGGAGTGAAGCCCAATACACCCTGAGATAACACTGGAAACCTACCAGTATATCTCGTTTGCCCTGGCCAGAGACTACTCGTGTAATGGCTCTCCTAGACACAGCGCGATGTCAACCCCCAATACCGGGAGAGACGAATCCTGTCTAACCGTCACTGCCTCCAAGTGCTTCGGGACTGCACCCAACCACCACCTGTTTGCACGACTCCTTTGAGCCGTGGTAGGGTAGTGATCAAAGTACAGTGGGAACACACTCGAGGCGGAGTGACAGTGTCAAGTCAGCGGACTAAGCTGTACTCATGTCACCTGGGAACTGATAACTGACGATAGGTATAATACCAACTAGTCAGTTCCCGACGAGTCCTGTCCAGTGTACCCGTAACCTAACGAGCACCCGCATACTATCTCAAGTACGACGTACTGACGGCTGTGGGACAGACCGTCTCCCACACTGGGATGAGAAGCGCATGCGCTGGTCTACTCCGGAGTATCGATGCCCTGTCTCGATAGTCCTGCGACCAGGGACCTGAATAAGGATGTGCTTATAGATTACCCAGCCCCCACTAGTGTGACTGCCATCACAACGCTGGTAATCAAGCAAAGATCCTAAGGGCTCCACTAATGCGTATAAGTGATATACTGAAATAAACACAAGTACACATTGAAGTAGAAACAAACCAAGTAGCATACTACTATTTTGAGCAAGATTGTATATACAAGGTGAATATCCCAAGCATCCATTAAGTAATATACAAACTAGTATGATACAGTAATGGCCTCTAGGGCATATACACTAACAGAATGTAAGTAAAATGGGCATAAAGCCAAATTTTTGTAAAGCCCATGGCTCATGTGCAAAAGAAATGAGCACATAAGGCATGGGATGAGCAAAATGCCATTTTGTAAAGCCTAATGGGTTATATGTAAATTTGTAAGCCTATAAAAGGCAACATGATGATGAAATAAAAGAGATACAATTCATTCTCCCCAAAAACTAGGGTTTGTGCCTACTTCTCCTTCCTCAAGGTTCTAAACCTTCTTCTTTTTTTGAATTAAATCAAGAGTTTTACTCTTCCTTTTCCAAAAATAAATAGTTTTTCACCACAAAACCCACAAAGGGAAGCTCATATCTTCCATCCAATCTCCTAAAGGGGAGATTTTAAATCTTACCCCCTTCCATCCAAGATCCGGCCAACAGAGGAGAAGAAGAAGGAGACCCATCTCCAAAAATCCCACTTTGGGGAAGATCTAGGGCTCAAGGGAGAAGCCCCTTTCATCAGCTCCAAAAATATCTTAGGAGTTTAACTCCTTATATATAAATATATATATATATAAATATATATATACAAAATAATAAATCTTTCTTTCTGGGAGTACAACTCCCAGTACAGAGACTAAGCCCACTCTCTGTCAGGAGTTCAACTTCATAAGTCAAATCGGGAGCACAGCTCCCAGCACAGGGACCAAGTCCCTTTTCCTCCCCACGCCTGGCGCCCGCGTGCCATGCATGTGGGACGCAGGCACCCAGCGCCCGTGTGCCATGCACGTAGGGTGCCGGTGCCGATCGCCTAGTGCCATGCACGCTAGCGCCCACATGCCAAGCACGTGAGGCGCCAGCGTCCAGCGCCTGCGTACCACACACGTGAGGCGCTGGCACCCACACGTCCTTTGGACGCTTTTTCTCCTTTTATATATATGTATATGTATAGATAGATAGATAGATAGATACACACACACACTCCACGACACTGTCCCTGTTAGAAAAAATTTCTAACGGGGCGCTGCCCGCACCCCGTAAGGGGGCTGCTAGCCCCCTTGACCGCCAGCCCGCTATCCGGGTAGCGGGACCCCCGTAAAAACTCTGCGAAGCCCCCAATATATCCAAAACCCTTCAAAACACAACACTACACATTGAGTTCGCATGATATGTTTGACCCGTGAATCGGAGGTTCTCTCCTCCAAAGGAGAGGGATAATTAACGGGAGCTTAGTCCGCGGCTGCCGGAGATTCGGATCCCCACAATCAATAAATCTCAGCCTACCCTAGGCAGGGGGAATCTGTAGTACGTCTGACAAGCGCGCGCGTATTCCCATCTCAATGGGGTGACGAAAAACACCCTACAGGTTCTGCTACGCCTGGTAGGACTTATCTCTTCTCCCATATTTCGGGTTAAATATCCATGCGAACTCAATCAACATATACATTGATTGCCTGTACTGAAATCATGCTTCTATTTGCTGGTTAAAGACTTTCGACTGCAATCTTCGGACGTAATAAAATGTCTCTAAGGACAATCTCAGCTCACGATACAACTCCCATCTCCTACACGATGAAGATGGACGCCAGGACGGTCCTCCCGGCCAGTCTCGGGCGACAATGGGAGGAGCCACCGCTACCATTTGGCTCTATTGTATTCATGTCAACTAATGCCATCCCAGCTCCTCAAGATCCAGTAACAGATAGACTGGCCTCAAAAAGCAGGAGGCTAAATGTGGTGATCTCGAGAGCACCACTGTCCAAATGCAAGTCGGTGTTTGAACGACTTTCCTTGGCCCCAGCTGGGGGCAAGGCCATCAACACCAATAAAGCAACAAGGCATCTCGGGTAAGCTCCAGCGGCGCCCCTGACAACTGCTCAATTGGGTATCTTCTCTAAGCTCCCCGTTAATCGGCTAACGATGGCTTTCTGGATGACGGATGCCCGCCAAGCTCTCAAAATCGAGAAGCTAAGACAGAAAAGGCTCAAATACAGAGCCAACAAAAGGGTTAGGGCTCATGCTAGGCTGAACTTCATGAGGTTCCAAGAACAGGGTAACCCCGCCAAAGATAAAAAGATGGCTGGATATGTGATCCACACCGTCTACATGGCCGGACATGAAGAAATGAACCCTCATATGCTTCATAGCCATGGTGATGATATGGTTGACGCTACCCAGTATCGGCTCGGTCTAAATGAGGAAGAGCCCGCTCAGGTCGATAAGCTAGAGGAGCCCGTGGTTCCTGCGGAATTGAGCTCAGGCAATAAGGATGACCCGGTGTCATATCCGGAACTATAGAACAAGCATTATTCCAATGGCTTCAAAGGCAGCTTCAGAACAGGGACGAGAAGTTAGCCAAGGTCCAGTCTAAGGTCGACGAACTGGCAAATGTCGCGGCAGACCTCACGACTAAAGTTGCCCAATTGCGATTACATTAGAATCAAATTTTGGTTCATGAGCCAAGGATTGATACTCAGAGGCAGCCAACCGATACCCCCTTCAGCCCAAGAGCGGAGCACCTTCGTGAAAAACGGCCGCGATCAGCCTCCAGTCCCTCCAATACATACACCGAACGTCGTAAGGAGACAACAGGAGAACATAACAACGACCAACCTCGAAAACCGGTGTTAGGAAGGGGAGGGGAATCGCTTCTGAAAGAGAAACTGGATAGGGTCTATTCCTTCAGAAGGGACAAAGTCCGCAAGATATTCAAGGATGCCCTAAGAAACGATCTACAACTGCCAGAATCAAAAAGACCGCAAGAAGCGAATATGATCGACGACCCTAAATATTGCTCTTATCATAGAGTGATAGGGCATACCATTGAGGACTGCTTCGTCTTCAAAGATTGGGTCGAAAAGCAATACAAGGCGGAAGAAATCTCGTTGTCCCCTGGCGTGTTAGTAGACAAACAAGCTGCGACCGCCAATTTCATACAAATGGAAACCGAAACCCTTTGGGAATCTACTACACAATCGACCACCACGTCGTTAAACTAGGGAACCGATGACCACCACGTCGTTAAACTGGGAACCGTCGACCTCTAAATCGTTAAACTGGGGATGTAAAAATATGTAAATAAAACAAAAAAAAAGGGATTAAAAAAATAATAATATAAAATAAAAAGCCGAAATGACGGGGCAGCTCGCAATAAAAATCAGCGAGTAAAAATAAAGAAGAAAATAAAGCCGAAATGATGGGGCAACCGTGAATAAATAGCCGAAATGATAGGGCAATCGCGAACTTCGCAATAAGAAAAGCTGAAATCATAGAGCAATCGCGGTAAAAAAAAATGGCAAATGATGAGTCGCTCTTGGTACCATATTCCAGTGCAGCGATGCAGACGCCATCCAAAATTCAAATCCCTAACGGCGAATGATGAGTCGCTCCTGGTACCATATTCCAGTGCAGCGATGCAGACGCCAACCAAAATCCAATTTCCCAAAATTCTTCCCGCCCTACAGTTGGTCCCCAAGTTGACCACTGTATACAATCCACGGGCTCAAATAATTCTCATCACACTCATGCCCCACCGCAATCACCAGTCCAGCGGCCGATCTCCACCCTCGGAATTATGCTCCATTTGGGAAGACCCACTCATATGTCCTCATGATGCATGAGGAGAGCAAACTTATGAGATCCTCTCGACTCATAAGATAACACCTTCGTGGGATCCTTACGACTCACGAATGAAAAACACACTTGGGAGTCCCTACGACTCCTAAGGAGAAAGTACACCTGCGAGATCCTTTCGACTCATAGAGAGAAAATGCTTTTATGAGATCCTTACGGCTCATAAAATTGAAAAATTCTTAGGGGATAGGGACCTAAACCTGTCTCCTAATCCATCGCTCCCCAACAGAGAAAAGCAAATGATGAATTGCTCCTGGCACCTGTGCTTTAGTGTTAGCAACACTGATGTCGGCCCCTACCCCAAAATTATAAACTTTCAATCCAATAGACCCCTAAGTCTTTAAACTGGGAGCAGATGACCTCTAAGTCGTTAAACTGGAAACATTAAACTGGGAACAGATGACCTCTAAGTCATTAAACTGGGAACATATGACCTCTAAGTCGTTAAACTGGGCACAATAGACCCCTATGTCTTTAAACTGGGAACAGATGACTTCTAAGTCGTTAAAATAGGAACAGATGACCCCTAAGTCGTTAAACTGGAAACAGATGACCTCTAAGTCGTTAAACTGGGAACAAGGGAAATCCACTCATGTGTCCTCACGATGCATGAGGAGAATAAAACTTGCAAGATCCTTACGACTCGTAAGAAAACGCCTTCGTGGGATCCTTACGACTCACAAAGGAAAAATACACTTGGGGTCCTCACGACTCCTAAGGAGAAAATACACCTACGGGATCCTTACGACTCGTAGAGAGAAAATGCTTTTATAGGACCCTTCTGGCTCATAAAATTGAAAAGTCTTAGGTGATAGGGACCTAAAACCTGTCCCCTAAGCCATCGCTTCCTAATAAGCAAATGCAAATGATGATTCGCTCCTGGTACCATATTCCAGTGTAACAATGCTGATGCCAAACCAAAACCAAAATCCCCAAATCCTCTCATGGCAAATGATGATTCGCATCTGGTACCATATTTCAGTGTATGCTAATGCCAGCCTAAATCAAACCAACAAGCTCTGCGGCGGAATCATGCTTCATTCCAGAATGTACCCCGTGTCGAAATCATGCTTCGCCTCGGTGTATCTGCCTTCCTTGTCGAAATTATGCTTTGACACAGAATCAACCAGCGACACTCCGTGTCAGGGACAAGTCGAACAGCGACACTCCGTGCAGGGGACAAGTCGAACAGCCAGCGACACTCCATGCCGGGGACAAGTCGAACAGCCAGCGACACTCCGTGCAGAGGACAAGTCGACCAGCGACATTCCATGCAGGGGACACGTCGAACAGCGACACTCTGTGCCGGGGACAAGTCGAACAACCAGCGACACTCTGCATCGGGGACAAGTCGACCAGCGACACTCCGTTACGGGGAAACGTCACATACAGACACTCGGTCTTGGGGAAATGTCCAACACAGACACTCCGTGCCGGGGGCACGTCAAAGCAACACTCCGTACTGGGGAAACGTCAAAGAGATCACTCTGTACCGGGGAAACGTCTACCACGGACACTCCATCTCGGAGACGCGTCAAGCGTCGACCGTCCATGTCGTAAAAAGGGCAGTGCAGACTTGCCATAAAGCGGGAACCAAATCACTCCGAGCCAGAGAAACGTCTACCACGGACACTCCGCCTCAGAGACGCGTCAAGCGTCGACCATCCATGTCATAAAAAGGGCAGTGCAGGCTTCCCGCAAAGCGGGAACCAAATCACTCCGGGCCAGGGAAACGTCAACTACGGACACTACGTCTCGGAGACGCGTCAAGCGTCGACCGTCCATGTCGTAAAAAGGGCAGTGCAGGCTTCCTACAAAGCGAGAACCAAATCACTCTGTACCGGGGAAATGTCTACTACGGACACTCAATCTCGGAGACGCGTCAAGCGTCGACCGTCCATGTCGTAAAAAGGGCAGTGCATCCCAAAAAGTGGGAACCAAAGCAAGTCGTCTCCACGCGAAATAAGATCCATCAATTTCATGCAAACGACCTACATATGTGGTGTGCATTTATTGATGGGGGGCACTTTGTTGGGGTCGAAAATTGCACCCCAGTTGACCAGGTCAAGGTCAAGGTCAACCCTAAGCCAGGTGGGCCTAAGCCCAGATCAAGTGGGCCCATGCCCAAGTCGAGCCTTGCGGCCGGCCTCCCCCTATGCCAAAATAAAAATTATGTAATGAATAATTTTGATGTAATTTTTTATGCATGAATGTAAGCAAAATGGGCATAAAGCCAAATTTTTGTAAAGCCCATGGCTTATGTGCAAAAGAAATGAGCACATAAGGTATGGGATGAGCAAAATGCCATTTTGTAAAGCCCAATGGGCTATATGTAAATTTGTAAGCCTATAAAAGGCAACATGATGATGAAATAAAAGAGATACAATTCATTCTCTCCAAAAACTAGGGTTTGTGCCTACTTCTCCTTCCTCGGGGTTCTAAACCTTCTTCATTTTTTGAATTAAATCAAGAGTTTTACTCTTCCTTTTCCAAAAATAAATAGTTTTTCACCACAAAACCCATAAAGGGAAGCTTATGTAGGGTTCCTAGGCACACTAATGAAGTCTCACAAGGCATCAAACATGGCTAATTCAAATTTTACAAGTGCCTACAAATCCTAATACGGATCGTTAACTAGATATATAGGTGATGCAAGCATGTAAACGAATTAAATGCTAAAGGAAAGTGACTACAACCTTTGTAGATCCGGTCCACCACTTACTAAGCTCCGTGACGATGTCCCTCCGCTGTCCAAGTCGGATCCCGAACTCTAGCATCGGCTTCATCGAAGAAATGGGCGGGCTTGATCGTCGGCTTCGATGACTAAGATGATCTACGTCGAGGCATCACAAGATCAAACTCCGACTTCACCAAGTCATGAAACTTGTGAAGAAAACACCATATACTACTTGGCAAGAGGTAGAGGATGAAGAAATAGGAAGTGGGTTCACTTTAGAATTGGATTTCTCACTTGTTTTCATCACTTGCCATTGATGTAGCAAGCTTTTCTTCATGGAAGAAGAAGATGAAGAAGAAGAAGAAGATATATTAAGTGTTGAATAAATAGATAAATAAATCAATACTTATCATATATTAACCCTTGGTTAATTGTAGAGAATGGACCATGGTTAACTTGAATGGTTAGGGTTAAGTATAAAGAATGGTGGACTAGTTCAAAGCTTCAAGAACCTTCAACTAGCAAACAAAGAAAATCCACCATTTGTCATTCTCCTTTCCAAAATGAAAACGATAAATAAATAGATAAATAAGTAAATGAAAAAACAAAACCCTAATCATTAGTTTAACCATGGTTTAATTCTTTACACTTAACCAAATAAGCATGTATCATCAAACATGATACAATCATGTGCACAAATGTATATCACATATACAACTTGCACAATTCAAGTGAGTAAATCCATTTAAAGTGAGCCAATACTAGTTAATGCAAAGTAATATATAAAATGTATAATTATGCATTAAATCATTAAATCAATACTTGATTTAACGATCCGGTCATATCGCATATAACCTACTAGTATCCTATGTATCGGCTTATCGAATCAATGCTTGATTCGATAACTAGGTTATATCGCATATAACCAATCGATACATTCATCGCGAGAATGAAATACGATATCACATACACGCATTATTCTCGGTCCTGCACATATCTCATATGCGCTCCAATTTCGTTTCGCTTGAGCCAGGAAACCTCTGAGTAGGACTCTAAAGACTCGTCAATACGCCGGCAGCGGGTGATGATCATATCAAACACCCACAAGCCGCAAGCGGTCTGCTAAACGTAATGGCCACCCAGGTATTGAGCGATTAGAAGATCAACGAGCAAGCCCGCTCATACTCCTGTGAATCCAACCAGTAACACTTACCGTACAGTCCGGTCTGTTCGTCTGATATGCCCCATATCTCGCCTAGGGGTGGTAAACGTCAGACCCCAATAGCTTGATAAGTCATGCCGACGTAAGGTCCATAACTATCGTGAAACTACTGATAACTCTTACCAGTATATCACTGCAACCCTGGCCAGGGATTTCCTGTTATGGCCAGTTGTGCATTGCGCAACATCAACCCCCAATACCGGGAGAGACGAATCCCCTCCTATCGCTCATTGCCTCCATGTGAATCGGGACTGTACCCAAAAACCACCTGTTTCCACGACTCAGTAGAGCCGTGGTAGGGTGGAAATCAAAGCACAGTGGGAGACACACAAGACTCTATGACGATCTCGGGTCAACAGACTAAGCTGTACCAGTGTCACCAGAGAACTGCCATCTGACGTGAGGTATAATACCATCTGGGAGTTCTCGGCGAGTCCGTTCAGTGTACCCAGTCTCCACTGAGCACCCGTATACCATCTCTGATGTCAAACACCAATGGATATGGGATCATCCATCGCCCATCACATGGGTCGAGTAGATATACGCTAGTCTACTCTGGAATATCGATGCCCCGTCTCGATATTCCCACGACTAGGAACAATGAAGGATGTACTCATTGACTACCCAGGCCCCACTACTATGATCTTCATCATAGTCCTGGAAGTCGAGTACACATCCTAAGGGCTTTATCAACATGTAATCAGAGAGACAGAGAGTATACATGTTAAGATAAAGAGCAACCAGATAGCATACTATCATGTCGAGCAAGAAAGTCCTACCTATATATGTCCCAGCATCCACTACAATATACATCCAATGTACAATAATGGCCTCTAGGGCATACATATAACTAACAATCTCCCACTTGCACTAGGGCCATCTGTAGCAGTAGTTGTAGTATCTAATACTCAACCATCCCCTAAAAGTCTCTCTTTGGGAAAAGGCCTTCATGAGTGGATCCACCGTGTTGTCCTCGTAGTCTACTCTCCTAACCTCGATCACCCTGGAGATCAACTATCTCCATGATCAGGTGATGCTTCCTCAGAATATGTCTGGGTCACTGGTGGGACCAGGGTTCCAGGGCCAAAGCCACAGTTCCATTGTCACACAATGGTAGGAACCTAGTTCATCCTATGAACCAATATACACCCAAACTGCCTCTTTGGTAGTATCTTTAATAGCGATGTTACTAGCCTTTATCGTCTAGTTTGTCACGGTATCTAGCTTGGAAATCTTCCAACATACCATCCCTCCACTGAGGGTAAATACATTGCATGTGTGACTGACATTCAGTCGTCTTTATCACTCTGGAACACTTCCAGTGATTCTCCCCAGGATCGATTGATACTATCTTACTACAGCTAGTGAGAATCCTAATCATCCATTTAGATCTATCTCATAGACCCGAATTCCAGGATTTAGGAGGTATCATCTTTATCCTATTGGAGAATCCTTATGATAAGAGGAGATCGACCGATCGTAGTATAGGAAACTCTTTTCCTATCAAGAGTATGTTGTCTACGTTCAATACGAAGATGACCACTTTACTCTCTACTACCTTTTTGTATATACAAGGTTCGTCTACCATTTTGATGAAGTCAAACACTTTAACTATCACATCAAAACAGACGTTCCAACTTCGCGATGCCTGCTTCATTATGTAAAGCAACTTGCACATGTTTTCGCTGCTCCCACTATTTACGAAGCCCTCTGGCTGTGTACTTATAGACTTTCTATTCTAAATCAGTATTTAGAAAAGCAGTCATGACACCCAACCACCAGATATCGCAGTCATGGTATGTAGCAATGGTAAGTAGGATCTGGATGGACTTAAGTATAGTCCCTAGAAAAGGTTTCATCATTTTCCACTCTTGGTCGATGACGAAAACCTTTAACAAGTCTAGCTTTGAAAGTCTCAACTTTTCCATCTACACCAAGTAATCTTCTCAAGATATACTTGCTCCCGATGGGGATTTAACCCTTCAAATATCGCAACTAAAGTCCATACTTTGTTGGTGTACATGGATTCCATCTCAGATCGCTAAGCATCCAGCCATTCTTACAGAGTCCCTACTCTTGACGGCCTGCTCGAATCTAGTTGGGTCATCATCTCATGATGCAATCCTTGCTCCCACTGTCATCGAGAAACCGAAGTATCTCTCAAGCAGGTGAGGAACCCTGCTAGATCGGCGGAGAGGCTGAGGTTCGTCGGGAACTATTGAATCCTTTGGTTCTGTCAAATCATCAGCTTCAGTTTGTATAGCTGGAACATTTCCAGTTCTACATAACTGACCTTTCCTCGATCTTGTCCGGATTTTGCTTTTGACATAGGCCGTACAATCCCAAATCTTAACTTACTTAAGAGATAGGCTCTTCCCATACCATATCTCATATGGAATGGTAGGCAGTGATCTGATTCGAACCTAATTCAACATGTACGCAGCTTTTCAAGCGCATAACCCCAAAAGGAAATAGGTAACTCAGTAATACTCATCATAGAGCACACCATATCTAATATTGTGCGATTGCTCCGCCCTGATACACCGTTGTGCTGTGGTGTATTCAGAGGAGTAGTACGGAGAGAGAATCTCATTTTCCTTTAGAATGGTCCAGGAATGCCATGCACAAGTATTCTCCTCCCTGATCTCATCATAGGACATAATACTTATACCCGGTTATTGGTTCTCTACTTCTAACTTATATTCTGTGAATACCTCAAAAGGTTCGGACTTGTGTTTCAACAGGAACATATGTCAGAATCTTGAGAGATCATCAGAGAACGTAATGAAGTATAAAGAACCAGTCCTGGCATGTGTAGACATGAGACCTTACATACATCATCATGTATCAGTCCCAAGAGTTTACTAACTCTTTCTCTGTTTCCAATAAACAGAGCTATGGTCATCTTATCTTTGTGACATGACTGGCAAGTTTCACAAGATGTAAATTCAAACTGATTTAAATATGCATCTAAAATGTAACTTCAGCCAGTCGGGTCGCATTGATATGACCTAGTCTACAATGCCTCAAGAATGATTCGTTCATTTCTGAACTTTTCCTCTTGTGTGTGTTCTGTATACGAGGAACTGTAGTTTGATTTAGAATGTTAATGCTTATAGATAACGTGCCTGAACCGATCAACTTTTGATATAGGAAATGTTCAAAACATTATCCATCAATACAAAATTTTATCATTTCTTTAATAAATAAAGAGATGGATATGATTTTGTATATCAGGTTCGGTATCTAATAGCATTCGTTCAGAATCAATGTATTGGTAATACAGGGTGACAGTGACCAACAGACTTGGCTGCAACACTTGCCCCGTTTTCTGTCTCATGAAACTTATCACCCGTTCTCAGTTTTTCTACCCTTTTGTAGCCCTATGTAACAGATTACATATCTGGGATCCTGATCCGGTATCATATACCCAGGATTCAGAGGATACTGAGAAACAGTTCTTTATAATGAACACACCCGAAGGAGATGCATCTCATGCACTTTCTTCGTTTGGGCGGCATGGAAATCCTGGTATTCCCCTATTTCCTGCTCTGTCTTATAACGATTACAAGTTGGAGCGGGACCAACGTTCCCCAGCTCAGTATAACAAGCGGGTTCGGTCAATAATCCGTATTATTATCTTGATTAAGGCGTGATATGGTCGCTACCTGGAGAGAGAGAGAAGAAAACACTCAGCGTGCGCTCTTGCAAGATCAGATTGGTTTTTATTTTATCTAATCAGGATGGCTCCCACTGTTTTTATCAAATCTTCCTTCAAACCTTAAAAGGAAAGACTAGCCGGGATTAATTACACTCTACAAGTTCGTCAATCTTTCAGCCAGGCCAGTGTCGGTACTTTGAGGGAGGTTCCCCGTGGTTTCGCACGGACCTAATTACAGTAAACCTCGTTTTCCCTGAGGCGTAACCCCGTTGACACCTTTCTAGACACCTACTTGATCGGCTAATTGTAAAGTGCAAAACTCTCCCAGGAGTAACAATTACTCGCAGTGGGCATCGGGATCCAACTATCATATAGAAGGTATGCAATCTCATTGCAAATTTCAACACTTGAAACTCCCAATAAAGATTTTTACCCCTAGCACCTATGACCTTAACTATGGTCAACAAATCATAAGTACTAGTCAAGTTCTACCCGTCATTTCGTGATTAATTAGACCCACCCACAAGACCCTTAACTAAGGTCAACAAAGTCACGCGACTGTCCTAACTAATCGCATCATATGCGGTGTAGGAAGACATCACTTAGCTACCGTACACTGTGCCTTAACTAAGGTCAACAAACACAGCACGAATACTAAGTACTCTACTTCCTAAAATGACGGAGGGTTGCGAATGGTTTTTATGAAAACCTTTAACGCTTTGAACTTGATCTTGTTACAGAATCAAATGGTTTTTAAATGGAATGTTTTCGAGGCTTTTCTAGTTTTGCCAAAGGGGTCACTCCCGGTGAAGGGATCGTCGGCCCTTTCCTCGTCGAATGAGGTGCGGGATATATCATATATATCACTGTGCAAAGCAGAAACTATAGAAGCGATCAAAGACAAACCGAGGGTTGTAGCATCTGCCAGTTATTGCTAAAGGAGTCACTCCCGGTGAAGGGATCTCGGTCCTTTCCTCATCGAATAAGGTGCAGGATGTTCTATAATGAACACCGCGATGCAAAGTAAGAACTGTAGCTACCTGTTTTTATTTTGAAATTCGATTCCACAACATCAGTTAGGTTTATTTTCTTTCATTAATCTCATTAATGAATATCCCATCATTTAAATTACCTAAACATCACAGATAAATATGACGTACACTTATGCCATCCGCATTCGCCTCGATGTCCCCTCGTGCACCGTTAGGTTAGGTAACTAACGGCAGAGCGGGGCAGGGCTTGCGCGGGTGTAAAACATAAGTAACGTCTATATAATATATCATATATACTATATATAATATCTGTCACAGAACATCACATGATCACATCACAGATAAATCACAGCAGAAGAAACATATGAAATATTGGATATACTAGGACGTCCGTGTTTTCAATACGAGCCAGTATAAAACACGGATTCCATGGTCGTGATGAATAGCCAATCCCACACCCCTAGACCCCTACGAGAGCGGCAAGCAACCCTACCAATTCTAGGGTTAGGAGACCCGGACTCGACTCCTCGAGATGGTCTCCCTCTGGACCCCAGAACCGGTTACTTGTGCTCCCCTCCTTGGGTCTATCCTAATGTGGAAAAGTAAATAATATATACAATGGGTGACATCTTCCGCAACCTGGAAGTGCCCCAATAAAAGAATATTACATACAAGTTTTTACATGAATGAAAAAGAAAAACACTCATCTCACATAAAAAAAACCAGCTATTCGAACACGACGATCCAATATAACATATCCAGCAACACATAACATCACATGTCATCAACGTAAGTAAATATGCGCATCCCAATTGTCGTTGACATATAGCAACGAAACCGGCGATACCACATATTACACTTACGGTCATAGAAAAGAAAGTGTAAAACTACAACAGTTGGAATCCGCAATCTCTTTAGACATCGCATGCCTAATCAAATGAATTCCTTAGACATCGCATGCCTAACAATTATAAACCCCGCATTTTAGTCTCATTATCGAAAACTCTTTTCAATATCAAGTCGGGCAATTCAAAAAGATTCCCGACATCCTGATCGAATGCTCGTCGCAAACTTTAGTAGGCGGCCTCACCCCCGACGCCGTCGACAAAGTGCACCAAGGCGGAACACCGCTGCCGCGAGCACCCGAACGGATGCTTTCGGCGACGGGGTTCTCCTACAGTCACTTGGTCGGGGCTATGGAGTGAGGCTGTCTATTAAGTTTACCCAGCGAGTATCCGCGTACGCTACGTGATTGCAACGGACTTTTGATCGCATCAAAATTCCATGGCAACCGATCAAGTGAGACTAAACTGCTATGTTTATAATATTCATTCCGTTATCTCATAACTATTTGTGAATTCCAATTGTTGTATCACATTCCAGATAAACAGAAAATGTTAAACTTTCCGATCGAACAGTCGAACACCCAAGTTTTCCCGAAACAGATCAACACATGAAACAAGTTTAAAGACATTCACTCCATGCCTCAATACCAACGGTCTAGCCGTAGAAGGGTCAAGCCAACGCCTCACATGTGGCACGCCGTACTGCCCCAAACCCTAAGGTTCAAAGGGCAGTTCAAGACGGTCACATAATCGAGTTAAGGTTTGTTGTCTTCTAGAGGGACCATCGCATTACCTGCACTACTCAGAACGTCCTTAAATCACGGAAAAATCCAACACTTGGAAATTTCCCGACAGGGGAAAAGTTGGGTACTTATATCCGGTCGAACTTTTTAACATATTCTAAAATTACCCGGAAAAACACACAGACAGAATTAGACAATCCGATCGATACACCGCGTCCCCAATACAACCCAGAAAATTCAACTCTTGAATAAATATTAAAAAAATCCCAGAAAATCCAACATCATAAAATAAGAATTACTGTGCAAATTTTATTGGATGATGTGACCTTATGGCCGCGGAACCGCGGCAGAAGCCATGATTCTGCCGCTGTTCCGCGGCGGTTTAGATGAGATAGGTTCTCGTTTTGCACCATAATTCTTAGGTCTTCCTGCTGAATTTTTTAGGAATTTTTAATCTGGAAAAATCCCAGTTTTTCAAAAATGTCCAGAGAGCCGTTTAAAGTCAGGGTTTCGGGTCGATCGGACTTCTAACTCCGTCTACGCATCGTCTAAGGCTCTAGCTAGGCTCTGATACCACTGTAGGGTTCCTAGGCACACTAATGAAGTCTCATAAGGCATCAAACATGGCTAATTCAAATTTTACAAGTGCCTACAAACCCTAATACGGATCGTTAACTAGATATATAGGCGATGCAAGCATGTAAACGAATTAAATGCTAAAGGAAAGTGACTACAACCTTTGTAGATCCGGTCCACCACTTACTAAGATCCGCGACGATGTCCCTCCACTGTCCAAGTCGGATCCCGAACTCTAGCATCGGCTTCATCGAAGAAATGGGCGGGCTTGATCGTCGGCTTCGATGCCGAAGATGATCTACGTCGAGGCATCACAAGATCAAACTCCGACTTCACCAAGTCATGAAACTTGTGAAGAAAACACCATATACTACTTGGCAAGAGGTAGAGGATGAAGAAATAGGAAGTGGGTTCACTTTAGAATTGGATTTCTCACTTGTTTTCATCACTTGCCATTGATGTAGCAAGCTTTTCTTCATGGAAGAAGAAGATGAAGAAGAAGAAGAAGATATATTAAGTGTTGAATAAATAGATAAATAAATCAATACTTATCATATATTAACCCTTGGTTAATTGTAGAGAATGGACCATGGTTAACTTGAATGGTTAGGGTTAAGTATAAGACAAGAATGGTGGACTAGTTCAAAGCTTCAAGAACCTTCAACTAGCAAACAAAGAAAATCCACCATTTTTCATTCTCCTTTCCAAAATGAAAAAGATAAATAAATAGATAAATAAGTAAATGAAAAAACAAAACCCTAATCATTAGTTTAAACATGGTTTAATTCTTTACACTTAACCAAGTAAGCATGTATCATCAAACATGATACAATCATGTGCACAAATGTATATCACATATACAACTTGCACAATTCAAGTGAATAAATCCATTTAAAGTGAGCCAATACTAGTTAATGCAAAGTAATATATAAAATGTATAATTATGCATTAAATCATTAAATCAATACTTGATTTAACGATCCGGTCATATCGCTTATAACCTACCAGTATCCTATGTATCGGCTTATCGAATCAATGCTTGATTCGATAACTAGGTTATATCGCATATAACCAATCGATACATTCATCGCGAGAATGAAATACGATATCACATACACGCATTATTCTCGGTCCTGCACATATCTCATATGCGCTCCAATTTCGTTTCGCTTGAGCCAGGAAACCTCTGTGTAGGACTCTAAAGACTCGTCAATACGCCGGCAGCGGGTGATGATCATATCAAACACCCACAAGCCGCAAGCGGTCTGCTAAACGTAACGGCCACCCGGGTATTGAGCGATCAGAAGATCGACAAGCAAGCCCGCTCATACTCCTGTGAATCCAACCAGTAACACTTACCGTACAGTCCGGTCTGTTCGTCTGATATGCCGCATATCTCGCCTAGGGGTGGTAAACGTCAGACCCCAATAGCTTGATAAGTCATGCCGACGTAAGGTCCATAACTATCGTGAAACTACTGATAACTCTTACCAGTATATCACTGCAACCCTGGCCAGGGATTTCCTGTTATGGCCAGTCGTGCATTGCGCAACATCAACCCCCAATACCGGGAGAGACGAATCCCCTCCTATCGCTCATTGCCTCCATGTGAATCGGGACTGTACCCAAAAACCACCTGTTTGCACGACTCAGTAGAGCCGTGGTAGGGTGGAAATCAAAGCACAGTGGGAGACACACAAGACTCTATAACGATCTCGGGTCAACAGAATAAGCTGTACCAGTGTCACCAGAGAACTGCCATCTGACGTGAGGTATAATACCATCTGGGAGTTCTCGGCGAGTCCGTTCAGTGTACCCAGTCTCCACTGAGCACCCGTATACCATCTCTGATGTCAAACACCAATGGATATGGGATCATCCATCGCCCATCACATGGTTTGAGAAGATATACGCTAGTCTACTCTGGAATATCGATGCCCCGTCTCGATATTCCCACGACTAGGAACAATGAAGGATGTACTCATTGACTACCCAGGCCCCACTACTATGATCTTCATCATAGTCCTGGAAGTCGAGTACACATCCTAAGAGCTTTATCAACATGTAATCAGAGAGACAGAGAGTATACATGTTAAGATAAAAAGCAACCAGATAGCATACTATCATATCGAGCAAGAAAGTCCTACCTATATATGTCCCAGCATCCACTACAATATACATCCAATGTACAGTAATGGCCTCTAGGGCATACATATAACTAACAGCTTATATCTTCCATCCAATCTCCTAAAGGGGAGATTTTTAAATCCTACCCCCCTTTTCATCCAAGATCCGGCCAACAGAAGGAAAGAAGGAGACCCATCTCCAAAAATCCCACTTTGGGGAAGATTTTGTGGAATCCCCTTTCAAGGGCTCAAGGGAGAATCCCCTTTCATCAGCTCCAAAAATATCTTAGGAGTTTAACTCCTTAAATACACACACACACACACACACACACACACACACATACACAAAATAATAAATCTTTCTTTTTAGGAGTACAACTCCCAGTGCAGAGACCAAGCCCACTCTCTATCAGGAGTTTAAATCCATAAGTCAAATCGGGAGCATAGCTCCCAATGCAGGGACCAAATCCCATATCCTGCTGACGCCTAGCACCTGTGTGCCATGCACGTGGGTTGCCGGCGCCCAGCGCCTAGTGCCATGCATGCTAGCGCCCATGTGCCAAGCACATGAGGCGCCAGCGCCCAGCGCCTGCGTGCCACGCACGTGAAGCGCTAGCCCCCGCGCGTCCTTTGGACGCTTTTTCCCCTTTTTATATATATGTATATGTATATATATACACACACACACTCTCCACGACACTGTCCCTGTTAGAAAAAATTCTATCGGGACGCTGCCCCGCACCCCGCAAGGGGGCTGCTAGCCCCCTTGACCCCCAGCCTGCTATCCGGGTAGCAGGACCCCCGTAAAAACTCTGCGGGGCCTCCAATATATCCAAAACCCCTTCAAAACACAACACTGTACATTGAGTTCGCATGATATGTTTGACCTGTAAATCGGAGGTTCTCTCGCTCCAAAGGCGAGGGATAATTAACGGCAGCTTCGTCCGCGGCTGCCGGAGATTTGGATCCCCATAATCAATAAACCCCAGCCTACCCTAGACAGGGGGAATCTGTAGTACGCCTGACAAGCGCGTGCGTATTCCCACCTCAATGGGGTGACGAAAAACACCCTACACCAAGAAGTCGGTCTTCGATCGACTTGCAAGCACCCGGCCCCTCTCAACGGGTCGTCCAAATCTGCCACCTTAGTCTTCAACAGGCTGAGCCGAAGCTCAAGTGGGCCCGCAAAGAGGATCGCGATACCTGAAAGGACTATTCCAAAATGGATAGTCATGCCCACTCCTGCTATGGGCGAAGTCATCAAAAGAGGTTCCCGTACAAGAAAGTCGGCTTTTGAAAGATTGGTCGTTCCCTCTCAACGGATGTCGGTCTTCGACAGGACGGCACCAGCAGCAGCCCCTAACCAAAGCAGGGGGCATGACGGAGCCGCTATCACAACTGAGGTGGTCCCATCCGCAAGGCACGCTCGACGTTGCCACTGGCGCCGAGTGAGAAGAGCTGGGGGCAACTCCCCCTCTGGACTTACTCCACCAACTCCAATGGTAGAAGTTGACGCTGCTGTTCCAACCGGAAACAGCTTTGAACCGCTTAGGAGGGTGCGAAAGAACCCGCGGTGTTGAAGAAATCTCCACTTCCTGCTGAAAACATGACGCACGCAAAACCGGAGCAGTCCCCTCAACAACTCTCCTCCCAAATTCACAGAGTCTGGCGGAAAGTCCAAGATTATGTGATCAATAAGAACTACTCTCGTCAACCGGAGAAAATGAAGGTTCGACAAGAGGAAAATCATCCCTCCAGCATACAGCGAGGGACTTCTTTTACACAAGCGCCTGCTACAATGGCTCCTTCAACTTCGACCTCCTACAAAAAGAGAAGGCCTTAGAATCTCCAACCACCGGTGGCAAATCCCAAAGGTGATGGATCTAAATGCCCCAAGTCTGGGGGCATGATCATACACACGATTTACATGGCTTCCGGAAAAGAGGAATGCAGTGCTTTCGTGGGTCATCGGCCGCAAACTCGGTCATTAACAAAGGCTCGGGAACAACAACAAAAGCTCCAGGAGATGCTGACAAAGATGGCAGCACTCACTGGACAGGAAAAAAAAAGTTCGGAGTCAGCATCAGAACAGCGTCAGGCGCAGGAGACCAATACATAGTTCCTGCGAAGGGTTCTTGAAAGAAAGGATAAGGAGGCCGCGGAACAGGCTGCTAATATAAAGAAGATGGCACTCATGTTCTATAACATGGTTGGAATGATGATCTAGCCAGAACCTCCTGCTGAAGACCCGCCGATAATTATCGAGGACGACAGAGGGGAAATATCAAACCCTATTCCAGCTTTATCAACAATCAGGGAGGAAACGATCTCCAAAGCTGCCCCTGATGATTACATAGCTCAATAAATACGAGCTCATCAGGCAAGTGAAACGGCTGGCCAAGTCGTTAGAACTGGGCGACCGTATTCGGGTTGGTATGACCAAATCAAATACCCGTCAGGATATACGATCCCTAAGTTCTGCATGTATAAGAGTACAGGAAATCCTCATTAGCACGTCGCTCAGTTCAGAGCTCTATGCGGCAATACTGGAGGTGACGACAAATTGCTGCTTCACCAGTTCGTTGGCAGCCTATCAAAAACAGCGTTTGAATGTTACTCAGAGCTCCCAAATGACTCCGTCAAAACATTCACGGAAATGGAATTGCTTTTCACGCAGCGGTTCGCCAGTGTAAGTGAGCGCACCCCGATCACGAAATTAATCAATGCCAGAATGAAGCCAGGAGAGATCTGGGTTCAATATGCAATCCGGTGGCGGAACCTATAGTCAAAATATGAACAACGCATCGAAGAAGCTCCTGCCGTGGGCATGTTTGTAGGGACTCTGGATCATGACGTTCTTTAAGCCGACCACCTTCCAGGCTCTGATCGACAAGTTGGCCCAAATGGACCAGATGGGCCAAGGACCTTCCTCTTCAAAAATGGACCCTCGGAATGTAAAGGGTAAATGGAAAGTGTCCTTCGTTGCCAACACTCAACAACAACCGAGTGACCTGAAACCGGTTGCTCGCCAAAACAATGCGCGCCCACGCCAATCCCTGGAAGAGAAGTTAGGACGTGCTTACTAGTTTCCCCGTGATAAAACGAGGAGACTGTTCGAGCTGGCAGTGCGCAACAAACTCATCACTCTGCCAGACCCAAAACGTCCACCGCATCCCGGTGACGTCAACAATTCCAACTACTGCTCCTATCACCGAATGGTAAGCCACCCCATTGAGGATTTCTACATCTTCAAGAACTGGGTCGAGGACCGGTACCGTCAAGGGAAATTCACGCTGTTAGAGAACTGGAGGGTGAACCTGCCATAGAGGCATGCTCCTAAAAAGGTGGATACGCCGGGAGCATCATGTTTATTTATGGGAGAAGCTCCGTGGGAAGCTGTCCTTTCAGCTAAAACTAAAAGAATACTGAAGGATCTTCAAGCATGTCCGGTGATCAGGTGGAAAAGCTTGCTGGAGCCCGAGATCATTGAAGGGATGCTGAAATCACGTCCCACATCGAAAACTACTAACGATGGGAAAAACACCCAGGTAAAGCCTTCAAAGTCTTCGAAGGGAAAGAAGAAGACCAAGAAGACCGTACAGCTTGACGACCAGCGGACAGACCTGCAAAAGTACATCGACGCGCTGGAGGAGTACAACCAGAAGGCGCGGACCCCAGTCACCCTCGAAGAGTTTCTCAACCATATACTTGAGAACGGAGATAGTGACGATGATGAGGGAAATGGCTCATCGGGAGAAACCCAAGATTATGTAGCAAGTTGCCACATGGTTTCTCATTTGTTGTTAAATAACGAAGAAACTCCCTCGGCGTCGGAAAGCAACGCATGGGAACTGGGGGCAGGATCGGTGCCAAAATCCCCGGAGCTGCCAGAGGGCCTAATTGACAGGCTGTTAAACGAGGCTTTTCAAAATAGCAGAGCTGACCGAGAACGTGAAACAGCCATATACGAAAAAGCCAAGCATCAACGTCAGGATGAAGAAGCTGCGGTAAGGATGAGTCGTAAAGCACTCCAACCAAGACAAAGCACACCTGATACAAACAAGAGCAGGATCAAAGCAGAGAAGCAGTTCGCCAAAGCCCTGTCAATGAGATGAAGCTACCCCCTATCGTGGAAAACACTCCCGGGATCTTGTGCCTTGACAAAACGGATATACATTCGAACTACTGCTTATACCATCGGAGGGTCACACACCCTACCGAAGAGTGCAATACCTTCAAAAAGTGGTGGCGAGGATACGTTGCTCACCGAAAACACTTCAAGCGAATGAAGCGCAAAGCTCATCGACAAAAAAGAAGCATGACAGACGAGCATAAAGGAACGGCCGGCAACTGTCATATGGTTGATACCAGTTCGACAAAAGGAAAATCTTAAGTTCTTACATTCGGGAGCGATTCTGAGGAAGAAATAACCCTCGGCCCTCTCTTCAAAGAATCCACCTCTGGAAAAGAAGAAGAGGAGAAGAACTACGAGAACATTCAGCTGCGTAATCGCACGCTGCCTGAGAAGAACCTCGGGCCTACAAATAAAGGTTCGAGCAAAAGAGACAAGGGGAAGGAAAAAGTCCCTGAGGAAATTTCCCTCGATGATAGAGTCATCAAAGTGCTCACAGCCAAGGATCTGCCTAAGAAAAATAAGGTGGATTACAATGTCCTGACACATTTGAGGAAGATACCCTCACAACTGAGCATACTAGATGCTCTCATCCTATCTAAAGAAGCAAGAAATTCTCTGATCAGGGCGTTACAGGAGCCCGATCAGTTTCAAGCTTACTTTGTAGAAGAAAAGATGAAGGACAAGCTGAAAGAGGTTCATGCAACTGACATCACATTCGGCGATGAATATCTTCTCCTCGGAACGTGCGAGCACAACCGTCCTCTATATGTCACCAGGTACTGCCACGACATCAAGATAGGGAAGATCCTGGTTGACAACGGGTCCTCCGTCAATCTTCTCAACATAAAGGTTCTGAAAAAGATCTGTATGAACGTTCAGCACCTGGCTCGGGACAAAATTAGTATCTCCGGGTTCGACCCACAGTCATCACACACCCTCGGGTCCGTAATATTGACATTACACTTTAGGCTTATCGTCACTGACATCAAATTTCATGTCATCGATGCCAAGACTTGCTACAACGCCCTGCTCGGCCGACCTTGGTTACATGAGTACAACGTCATCCCTTCTACACAAGACTAGTGTATGAAGTATTTCAAAGATGGCCTCCAGTACACCATTACGGGGGAGCTAAATCCATTCTTCGTAAATGAAGTCCGAAAATATGAAGACGCAAAGTACTTACTACCGAACTTCAAAAACACGAAAAGATATCAAAAGCCGGAGAATAAACAAAAAGCCGTCGCCACCATCCCGGCCTTTGGGAGTGACACCGAGGAAGATGAGGAAATAGTATACTCGGGATAACCCCAGTGCAACAGGCCCGAACCATTTAATCCTGTTTTGGTCTTTGGCAGTGACTCTGAAGACGAGGTCAACGCCGTGTTCTCCACTCGCCCGTCGGCACAAACCATTACTCGAGCCGATCAGAGTTTACAAATCACCATGGTTCTGGCACGGCATTATAAAGAACTTGATGCGCTTGATACATACAGCGTACAAGAGCTGCAAACTTTCTACATCCTTCCCAGGCGAAGAGGTGAAAAGCGATCCTCTTCTATCAATCTACGGAGACCAAAGTGGAAAAAGAAGTCTGGCATGGCGCTGATTTTGTGCTTGACAGGCTTCGACCAATCTGTTTGCCCAGATATAACGCAGAGGGATTGAAAAGGTTGTTAAGATGCCAAGGCGTGCTCTTCAAACAAACTGCTCGACAAGCCCAGTTCTACAATAAGATCTGCGGCATCCCCGGGACTCGGTGAAGAATGCCCAAAGGGAAGATGGAAACAACCGGGCTCGGATATGTTCGGTCCAAGAAACGGGAGTGATTCAATGGCTGTCGTGCCATAAATAGTTCATGTGTGGAAACGAATGCTTTTCCAGATAGCTGTGGCATTGGAATGGAGCAAAATCCTACTGTAAGAGCGTCAAGTCCGTCGTTCGAAGAGCAGGTTGCTAAGCTAATAAGTGAAGCCGGTTAAAAGGTTCGGGGTGACCACAACCGCGAAATGGCTATTTACGAAAAGGCCAGGACTCAACGTCTTATTCAGCAGTCTGCGGAAAAGGAAAATTGCGATGCCCTTCACCGTTTGCCCACTGTACGTTCTCGCGACAAGGGAATAGCCCGAAACAGGGGCAGTAACAAAGTGAAGAACGAGAATGACATTCGGAAACAGCGAAGCGGATCCAAGAATCCATGCAATCAACAAATAGTCAGCTGGAATCCGTCTTTCATCAAGAAGTTGAGTCGGGGATACTCTTTCCCTTAAGACAAGACAAGGAAAATATCCAACCTTGTCATCAAGTATCAAATGATGATACTCCCAGAGTCTCGGTACTCGGAATAGATAAATAAGGTCCATCACCCGGATTATTGCTCCCACCATCGAGCAATAGGACATCCTTTTGAAGACTGCTTCACTTTCAAAGACTGGATTGAAGACCGGTATCAACAAGGCAGGTTCGCTCTATCTAATAGTTGGAGGGTAACCCCACCGCGAAAGCATAAGCCAAAAGCAACCTATATCGCGAGAGTAGGGCCAGATCAACACCGGGCTTGGAAACGAACTCGTACCTGCCACATGAAAACACTCTCAAAAGAGGGAGAGCATGAGAATATGGATGACTTTTTAAAGTGCTTCATAAATGAGGACGAGGAGGAGGTGATCTTAGAGTTTCCACCGGCGCCAAAAGAGCTGGAAGATGAGATACACACTACGGCAGATAGCCTGAAAAAAATTGACTTGGGGACGGAAAACGATCAAAGGCCAACGTTCGTCAGTGAGCTGCTATCTAAAAAGCAGGTAGCTACTTTAAAAAATGTACTCATGCAATATAAAAACTGCTTTTCATGGAACTATTCCGAGATGCCGGGACTAGATCCAGAAATAGCGGTACATAAACTGGCTATATCGCCAGACGTTAAGCCAGTCAAACAGGCGCCAAGAAGAATGCGGCTCGAACTTGAGATGAGTATCAATGCCGAAGTCAAGAAACTAATTGACTCCGGCTTCATCTAAGAAGTTCAGTATCCCGACTGGATTGCCAACATTGCTCCAGTGATGAAAAAAAATGGGACAGGACACATTGTGTGGACTTTCGGGACCTTAACAAAGCTTGTCCGAAGGATGAATTCCCAGTACCTATTACCGAGCTGATGATCGACAACACGTCCACTCATGAGGTATTCTCCTTCATGGATGGATCATCAGGCTACAATCAAATAAAAATGCATCCTGAAGACCAAAATCACACTGCCTTCCGAACTTTGCTAGGTATATTCTGCTATAAGGTGATGCCCTTCGGTTTGAAGAACGCAGGCGCTACCTACCAGAGGGCCATGACGAAGATCTTCGACGACCTCATACATGAGATTGTCGAATGATATATTGACGACCTTCTGGTGAAAAGCAAATCGTACAAGGAGCACTGGGAACATCTGAACATAGTATTCCAGCGTCTTCGGAAATACAATCTAAAGATGAACCCTCTGAAATGCGCGTTTGGAGTCTCCTCAGGAAAATTCCTAGGATTCATCATACGACACCGAGGTATCGAAATAGACCAATCAAAGATCAAGGTGATTATGGAAATGCCCGCGCCACGAACTCTCAAACAACTGCGGTCTCTCCAAGGAAAGCTCGCGTATATCCGGCGGTTCATAGCCAACCTCTCCGGCAAATGTCGCCCCTACAGCCACCTGATGAAGAAGAGGACCCCGTTCGTCTAGGATTACAAATGCCAAAACGCACTGGACGAGATCAAGCAATACCTATAAAATCCGCCGGTGTTGACTGCTCCATTTGATGGAAAGCCCCTCATCCTGTACTCAACAGCCCTGGAAGGTTCTTTAGGCGCGTTATGGGCACAGGAGAACGACCAAGGGAAGGAGAGAGCTCTCTATTATTTGAGTCGAGTTCTCCTAGGGCAGAAAACAACTACCCCTCCATCGAAAAGCACTACCAGGCACTGATCTTCGCGATAACGAAGCTTAGGCACTACGCCTTGGCACATGAGATCCATCTCATATCAAAGGTGGATCCTCTCAAATATGTAATGTTAAGGGCCATACTAACAGGAAGGCTTGCCAAATGAGCCCTCCTCTTGATGGAGTTCTCGATAACGTATCGACTCGTTAAGGCAGTGAAAGGTCAGGCCATCGCCGACTTTCTCGCTGAGCATCCGATACCAGTCGATTCTCCCTTAAATTGCGAATTGCCAGACGAACACGCGTTCGATACAATCGAAGGGGAGAAGGAAGAAAATAATGTCCAATGGGAACTCTACTTCGATGGACCATCTTCTATAAAGAAGCAGAAGCATAACGCTCCTATAATCAAAGCCAGGGTGGGCCTCATCTTCGTGACTCCGCAAGGAGGAATAATGCGTTTCTCCCTTTCCTTAACAGAGCCAAGGACAAACAACATGGCTGAATATGAAGCTTTAGTAGCGGGTCTTAAGATCGCTATCGACATGGGAATCAAAAATCTCTTCATATATGGAGACTCCCAGTTAGTCGTTGGCCAAGTAAATGGCGACTATCAGACGTGCAAATCAGAGTTGATAAAATATTGAAGGAGAGTGCAGCAACTGCTGACATAAATCCCTTCCTACATCTTGGAAAGCATACCGCATGCGGAAAATAGTAAAGCGGATGCATTAGCCAAGCTTGCTAAGGAGCTGGTGTTCATATCATAATTTTGCATTATTATATTCCCCATTCTTAATCATTTTACAAATAAATAGGTGCTTTTGATCTAAGTCTGCTAAATAGTTGCAGATTATAGGTTCTCGGAACAATACAGTGAAAATGGTGAAAAAACGCTACAAAAGTGAGACTACGACCAACAAATAGAAGAATCTTTATCATGCCTACAGTTTGAGGGACAAACGAAGATCAATGAACAATTTCACAAAGTACAAAGACAGCTCAAGATTCAAGACTTCAACACGAAGCGAACGGTAAAAGTCCATAACATTCTGCACTGTAGAAATCTGGAAGAAACTAGAAGACATTCTGAGAAACCAACTGAAAAAACCAGAAGCCAAATGCAACATGAAGCAGCCCTAGAAAAATGAGAAAGAGATTCCATTATTTGGCCGCGGATCCGCGACCAAACCAGGCTTATGGCCACGGATCCGCGGCCTTGCGTCGCACGTGTTGGCGCGTGTCGGTGCGTGTCGGTGGAGTCGGTGCATTGACCCGGTTTTCATATGGTATTTTTGTAATTCTAAATATGGATCAGATGTAAACCCTAAGGTTTCTATTCTCTATAAATAGGAACCCTACAGCTCTTTTTGAAGCATGCCTCTTTTTAATTCCGAAGTTTAAAATTTCTATTCATTGTAATTATCAAGAATGCATCAATAAAGTAAGTTTATTTTCTGCCCTAGTTATTTCTCTAGCAATTTTATTTCTCTGCCGTAGTTATTTTCAGCAATTTTTTATATGCCGTAGTTATTAAATAAAAACCATAAAAAATGAACTCGTTTATTAATTCCCTAATGAGTGAGTAGTTCCTCACTTGTTAGGGTTAGGTTCGGGGAAGGTTTGAGAGATGAAAATCTCTCACCCCTTTCTTGCCCGTTCAACATTTTAAAGTAGGCTCTATGCATACATACACATGCCGCTCACTACGGCACCCTATCCCACGAGGAAGCGGTGATTCCATAGTTAAAGACCGGTTGTGTATGATTTCCATGGAGGTTAGGGCTAAGAGTTAAGAAAGGACTGACAAGGACCAAAAGGAAGAAACCTAGTTTCTTCCCGATCGTACTAATCCCCTTTGTTAACTATTACCTTAACACCTAAAAGTTCTTAATTAGGGCATAGAAAGCGGTGAGATTAATTGACTTTCCAAACTAACCTAATCCTACCCCTAGCAAGGTTTTAAATCCTAATCAAACTCAACTTTAGTTTTTATTGAAAATCAAAACCTACCACAAATAGGAATTGACTCGTTAAAACAACTAGAAAATACACGTAATCCCTGTGGACCGACCCGTACTCAACCGGCTAGCTACCAAGCGACACCGTTCTTGATTGCGGTTAATTCTTTGATCACAAATAGCATAAGCACTAAATCCCTTAACAATCAAATGGCGCCGTTGCCGGGGATGGCGTAGTTATTTTCTTTTTGTAATTTCGGGTTAATTAAAAATCAAAAAAATCATAAAAACTGAAAAACAAAAAAATATAAAAAATTTATCATCTTGTTATATTTTGAAGGGTTTTTGTTTGAATTGTGCAGTATCGAAAAGACGAACATATTTGGATCTGGAAAAATCCAGTGAGCAAAACAGCAAACAGCAGATCTGAACAAACAGAGGATAACCAAAACAGAGAATCAGAAAAGTTTGGAGGCCTGATCCATCTTGTTGACCACGGAACCGCTGCAGATAGCTACATTTGACCGCGGATCAACGGCGCATTGGTGACGTCGGCACATGGAAATTTCTCTGTAAGCACTCTTTTCCTCTCTTCTGCCCTCTGTAGTCCTCTGAAAAATTTTCCTGCAGGGTTCTTTGCGCAAAAATTTCCCCCCCTTCTCCAATAACCTGATCTTGTGCAGGATTCTTTGCGCCGCAATAAAAGAAAAAAAATTTGGCAAGTGTTTTGTGTGTTTGCTGCTTTGCATTTTTAAAACTGACTTTTAAGGGGCTATAACACCAATCCAGATTGGGTGGGGATTTCATTACCCTTCCTAGGACCCCAAAAATCACAAAAAGCATTTGCATCAACCAGCGAGTTAATTAAAAAAGATTAGACTCAGCCAATAAGGACTGTCGTGCTCTTTAGGACAAAGGAATAGTTGTAGGCATCGGTCGTTTATCTAAACCAGACTTTGTGGTGCCTAGGCTAGACAAGTGGGAAAGGTAATTTTAAAAGGCCCGTCTCACGGTGATTCGTGAGCGGATCCCTCATTTCTTTACTTGTGCTTACCTGGCCACAATTGGCGGTGAAAAGGCGATTTGATGATCTCACAACTTGCCCTTTGGAACAGTTAGGAGCAGTCTAGTTGACCTAGGAGACCTTAGCTCTAGGATTGATTGTGCATATTGTGATTGCTTGAACGTGTGTCTAAGCTCCTTATAAAAAAAAATTTGCAAAAACTCCTTATAAAAAAACACAAAACAGAAAATTTTACAAAAAGACTTGCCAATTTTGTCGCTAGAAATCCATTGCACCCCACATTCTTCCATTGACGTTTTCTTACCCCCCACCTTCTGTTTTTACCTTTTGACTACACTACACCTCTTTAGTGTATGTCCAGTTGGACTAGGGACACTAGCGCCCGTTTAATCTGTGTCTCGTCAGTGCCGACTGACGACGCTTTCGACTCCGAAGTCAAAATTCCATCCACTTATTTACCTTCATTTTAATATTCATCATCTTCCAAGGAGATGTCGGGATTCAATCCTAACAACCCCTTACCTGCGAGACTAATTCCACCCCCACTGGGTGTGAATAACCCACCACACCCTCCTGTCGAAGCGCCCCAACGAATCGCGCTCCAGGATCTTTTCTATCACATCCGCACCGCACTTCCCACTTGTATTTCACTTCCACCGGCTAATGGGGATAACTTTGAAATTTAACCCCACTTCATCAATATGTTGCCCAAATTTCACGGGCTGGAATCCGAAGATGCCTACATCGTCATAAACAAATTCCAGAATGTTTGCGCAATGATGAAGACCGCATAACTTTCCGATGATGCTATAAGACTACGTGTCATTCCATTCACTTTATGTGACCAAGCTGAAAAATGGTTATATAGCACAGCATCACATTCCATAAAAAATTGGGAAGAGTTTGTTAAGGCTTTTCTAAAAAAGTTTTACCCACACCACAAGACCGCGAGAATTCGCAACGAAATTATTCAATTTTTCCAGCTTCCTTCCGAACATTTTTGGAAGTGTTTTGAAAGATTTAAGGACCTCCTTATTCAGTGCCCTCACCACGGTATCGAGAATTGGCAACTTTGCCAAACTTTATACGAAGGACTGAACCCAGCAACTAAGCAGTTGTTGGAAACCATTTGTCAATGTCACTTTCTTACAAAATCTAGCGAGGAAGCTTGGCAATTTCTCGACGATCTTGCTGAACAAACACTTTAGTGGGAAAGCACTAAGACCACTTCATCTACTTCATCAGGCCAGTCTAGGGCGGGCATACATCAACTTGATATATCGATTGCAATGAAGGCCGAAATGGCTGCACTCAAGAAAAAACTAGAAGCAATTGAGAGCAAATTCTCATCGCATTCTCCTGCCCCTGCTTTACCCCCACACACAGTTTGCGCTTGTTGTTCGGATCTGTCCCATCTTACTGAAGAGTGTCCTTACAATCCACCTGTCCAAGGACAAGATCAAGTCAATGCTGCCTTTCAGCAAAGACAAAGAAATGATCCATACTTTTCAACTTACAATCCTGGTTGGAGGAGCCACCCAAATTTTTCTTGGAATCAAAATCAACAACAATTCTAAGGCAACAACTTTCAAAGGCCTCCTCCACAACAACAAGCTCCTCAACAAACTCAATATCAGCAACTTTTCCAACCCCAACCTTACCCAAACCAAATGAACAATTTTGTACCCAACAACTCTTATCCTCAAAACAATTTTGTTCAGCCAAATAACGATAAGGTTTCCTCGCTAGAACGAAGTCTGGATGCGTTTTTAAAACATTCTACACAATCCTCAGCAAGCATCCAGTCTTCCATTGAGTCTTTGGTGCAACACAATGCTTCACATGATCAGAGCATCAAAACAATTGAGGCCAAAATTGCAAAACTGAATGCTGCGTTAAGCGAGCGAGAAAAGGGAAAGCTTCCGTCTTAACCATTGCCAAATCCTGGTCACACACACAACGCACATGTTGTTTATGAACAACAAAATCATAATGTAAATGCTGTGACTACGTTGAGATCTGGAAAAGTGTTGCACAATAATGTGGGTATTAGTGATGAAACCCCGGCCGCCGCTTCTTCTTCTTCTTCTTCTTCATTTTCTTCTTCTTCATCTTCTTCGTCATCTTCTTCTTCGTCAGAGCCTGTTCTTCATTCTTCACAAGGCTCGACCTCTTCTAATTCGAACGGACGCACATCTCACTCCACGATAACACCAACACTGGGATCCGTTCCAACTTCGCAATCTACTCTACAAACATTGGACTCAACAAATTTTCAAAATATTCCATTTCCAAACAGGTTGAGATCCAATAAACAAACTCCACAAATGGAGAAGATTGTGGAGTTATTCAAACAGGTTAGTATTAACATACCTCTCTTGGATGCAATCCAACAAGTCCCTTCTTACGCAAAAATCTTGAAGGACTTATGCACCAAAAAGAGGAGTCTCAGGTACCCAAGAAAGTATTCGTAGCTAGTGCCGTGAGCAATGCTATTACCCAACCTTTACCTTTGCCCCAAAAACGAAAGGACCCTGGCTGTCCTACAATTTCAATAACAATTGGGGATAAGAAAATAAATCGCGCACTTTTAGATCTTGGTTCCAGTGTTAACTTGCTTCCCTATTCCGTTTATGAGCAATTAGGCATTGGAGAGTTAAAACCCACTCATTGTACTCTCCAAATGGCCGATCGATCCATCACCCATCCTAGGGGTGAGTTAGAGGATGCGTTGATTAAAGTAGGGGACTTCATATTCCCTGTTGATTTCATTGTTATGGACACACAGCCTGTGGCTAACCCACGGAACCAAATTCCGGTGATCCTCGGTCGACCATTTTTTGCCACTTCCAATGCTGTAATCAACTGTCGTAACGGCTCTATGACTCTATCCTTCGGGAAGATGTCAAGTGAGTTCAACATTTACAAGATAGGAAGTCTGCCCTCCGAACCTTCTGCTAATGCATGTTCTGTCGAATTAATGTATGTCGACAACAGCGAATTTGATCCGCTTCAGGATGCCGGTCTAGATTCTATTCATACGTTGTTTGAATCAACTATGTATTATACACATACGGACTCTTCCATTAAGTTGTCTGGGTCAGCATTTAACACTGATTATGAATTTTTCATGGAGTCTAGAGATCGCCCCATTCTTTCTGATGACATTATTCTTCGGGGTATCGATGAAAACTTTGAGGAAATTTTCGCTGATGAGCTCGCATTTTTAGCAAACACAGGTGTTGAGATAAATCAACCCCAAAAAGAAATTGAACCTCCGCCCCTTCTTCTTGACAATCACAAAAATGCAAGTAATCCATCGTCACAATCACTTTGTCGTCTCTTCAAATTGAGATGCAATCCATTTCTGTTACACCACTCATCTCTTCCCCACTTCTTCGTGATTCTAGACAACATCCTCTTCCACCAACCGCTGTGTTTCACTGATAAATTCTTCGAATGGTTGGTGTTGACTTTTGGCCTTTGCAAAGCTTGGCATTGACTTGTAACATTGTTTAATTCAAGTTTGGGGGAGATTATGTTGGCTCTAGAAAGAAAAATATTTTTGTAGCCAACCGTATGATTGGGGGGTACGTTTACCACTTGTATATATATAATATAAAAATAAATAAATAAATAAGAAAAAAAATTAGGTCTTTTGGTAAATTTCCAGATTTAAAAAAAATTATTTGCAAATAATTTCCTCTTTTTAGAGGGGTTTATTTACAAATAGCCAACACTTTCCCCCTTTAAATAGCACCCGACCCTCTCTGCCCTTTTTCCATAACCCTAAATTTTCATCTCCTCAAACCATAGCCGCCGCCCAAAAATTTCCAGCAAGATCCCTCTGCGCCGCCGCCGATCCCTACATAGTGCCGCGCTTCCGCCGCTGATCTGCCTCTTCTCCCTCTGAAATTTTCAGAGGAGGTTCGATCTCTAAAAACTCCTCTCTGTTTACATATTTTAGATCTGTAATGGCACCAAGTATGCAGTTAGAGCGTGATTTCTCACAGATCTTTTCACACACGATATATGGGAGTTACTTTGCTAATGAAATCACACGTAGGGGCTGGAATTTTTTAATCTATAATCACCCACATTCTTACGCCCTTCCAGATCTATTCACTCGTTTTTACGAGTGCATGGAAGACGGCTGTCTCGCACAATATGGCTTTATCAAATTACTGTAGGGTGATAGGGAGATAATAATTGATAGAAACTTCATACATGAAGTCACTTTAATCCCTAAGATACATGTTCATGATCAACCACTTTAGTTTGAAGATTACATGCCATTAATGGGTAATGGTTGCTCGAGGGAACCGAGAAAGGGAGTCCAAGCGAGAACCCTTTTCGCTAATGTTTTAACTGTGTGCCGGTGGGCACAAAACAATATTTTTGGGAGTTCCCAAAACACCACATTTTTCACCCCATCACTGCATATCGTGCACACACTCATCACAAGGAACCCATGCCCCATGCCAGTGACACAACTGTGTCGCTATTGGTGCGGGCAAAAGGGCCGCGAACTACCCATGCCCCATGCCAGTGACACAACTGTATCGCTATTTCCTCCCTGTGGAGGAATTCGAATTTTACATGCATGGAGGCATACCCGTCAGGCCTCTCATTGAGGGCATATCTACGTCCTATACACGCTTAACAGATGCTTGGTCACGAACAGAACTGGCGGAACACGTGCCCGCCAGAACACCTAGCTCCAGCTCGACCGCAAGCGAGGGAGAGCTCACCCCCTTAGAACATGCAAATTTAATGAGAAGAGCCGTTAGGGGGATTGACGAGTTGAGGGGGATGATGAGGGAGAATGATCGGCGTTTGACAGAAGTAGAGTAGGGGTCCGAACCCTGCTAGTTAGGGAGAAGCGTTCCCGTTCACGCTCAAGGGCACGGCGAGGGGCCGAGTAGTGAGGGCACTGCTTTTGGTAAGTTTGGGGGAGGAGGTGGTTGTAAATAGTTATCATTGCATTGCATATTTTTTAAAAAATTTGTATATATTTTTTCTTTTTCTTTTGCATGTTTAATTCCGCATTGCATCTTTATAAAAAATTATAAAAAATGAAAAAATGAAAAAAAAATTATAAAAAGAAAAAAATCAAATAAAAACTGGAAAAATTTTAAAAATTATAAAAATTGAAAAATTCAATTTTGACCATAATTGACTTAAGTTCGACAAGACGATTAACTAACTAGGAAAAACTAGATCCTAGACTTAGTAAATTAAAAACCCTAAAAATAACCTTTCTTAAAATTTAACGGTGAAAAATATATGTCCTTGTAGTTTACTTAGAAATAGGCAAATTTTGAGTTCACTTCTTGGGCTAAGTCAAAATAAGGAAAGAGTGTTGAAATTTTTATTAAAGTGTAAGTCTTAAAAATAATCCCTAAGCTTAAGTCTAAATTCTGAAAATATATACCCTACAACTTGCACAAACACGAACCTTGAAACTTGGAATAGTAGAGGATACCTTGAAATGCTCTTGTCTAAAATCCTTAGTATGAAGGCAAATAAAAATAAAAGTGTGAATAAAGAGATATATAAAAAAAAATGAACACTGGTTTTTGTAATTACTTAAAGCTGCGTAAAATAAAAATACATAGCGAGGGTGCTTTATCACCTAGTGCCTTAGACCAACTGGTTTGGGAGTCACTGCTAAAGCCTTAGGTATTACAAGACGAGGAATTACGCCTTAATGCGCAAACACATTTTGTAATCGGTCGTTAGTACCTCAAGAAGTATTAACGGTCGCATAAAGGATGTGTGAGCAATTTTATCTAAAAATTCACCAACTAAAAATACTTTGGATGATGGAAAAGAGTATAATAGATTGAATTGAATTTCCAAGTGCAGGGGTGATACATACACACGTAGGGGTATATGATTGGTGTTTGGATGAGAGATGGGAATGAAAAATAGGACTTATATCTTTAGTAGAGATGATAAAAATTCCTAAGTTGAGATGGAACCTTAGAAGGAAAATTCAAAAGATACTGAAAGCTAAATAAATTTACAGAACATATACAATCTTAAGTTAAATGATAAGGAAGCGTGAAAAATATGGGTTGATAATTTCTGAGTTAAAGATAATATAATTTCTTGCTAGAACACCGAATTGAAGAATAAAAGTCAAAAGGCCAAATTGATCGGATTTTTTGGGTACTATCCACTGAAAACCCTCAGGAGATAACACTCCTCCTACTAGGGACACCTAGAGGTTTAACGGCTTGTTGTACGAGCTCAGTGCAATCACGTTTCCCTGCGAAAGTGAGGTTAGGCTTTTTCGAGAATAAAACTAGTTTTGCTCGGGACGAGTAAAAGATAAGTTTGGGGGTATTTGTTCATATCATAATTTTGCATTATTATATTCCCCATTCTTAATCATTTTACAAATAAATAGGTGATTTTGATCCATGTCTGCTAAATAGTTGCAGGTTACAGGTTCTCGGAACAATACAGTGAAAATGGTGAAAAGACGCTACAAAAGTGAGACTACGACCAACAAATAGAAGAATCTTTATCATGCCTATAGTTTGAGGGACAAACGAAGATCAATGAAGAATTTCACAAAGTACAAAGGCAATGCAAGATTCAAGACTTCAACACGAAGCGAACGGTAAAAGTCCACAACATTCTGCGCTGTGGAAATCTGGAAGAAACTAGAAGACATTCTGTGAAACCAACTGAAGAAACCAGAAGCCAAATGCAACATGAAGCAGCCCTAGAAAAATGAGAAAGAGATTCCACTATTTGGCCGCGGATCCGCGGCTAAACCAGGCTTATGGCCGCGGATCCGCGGCCGTGCGTCGCACGTGTTGGCGCGTGTCGGTGCGTGACGGTGAAGTCGGTGCATTGACCCGTTTTTCTTAGGGTATTTTTGTAATTCTAGATATGGATCAGATGTAAACCCTAGGGTTTCTATTCTCTATAAAAGGAACCCTACAGCTCCTTTTGGAGCATGCCTCTTTTAATTCCGAAGTTTAAAATTTCCATTCATTGTAATTATCAAGAGTGCATCTATAAAGTAAGTTTCTTTTCTGTCGTGATTATTTCTCTAGAAATTTTATTTCTCTGCCGTAGTTATATTCCGGAAATTTTTTATCTGCCGTAGTTATTAAATAAAAACCATAAAAAATGAACTCGTTTATTAATTCCCTAATGAGTGAGTAGTTCCACACTTGTTAGGGTTAGGTTCGGGAAGGTTTGAGAGATGAAAATCTCTCACCCCTTTCTTGCCCGTTCAACATTTTAAAGTAGGCTTTATGCATGCATACACACACCGCTCACTACGGCACCCTATCCCACGAGGTAGCGGTGATTCCATAGTTAAAGACCGGTTGTGTATGATTTTCATGGAGGTTAGGGCTAAGAGTTAAGAAAGGACGGACACGGACCAAAGGAAAGAAACCTAGTTTCTTCCCGATCGTACTAATCCCCTTTGTTAACTATTACCTTAACACCTAAAAGTTCTTAATTGGGGCATAGAAAGTGGTGAGAATAATTGACTTTCCAAACTAACCTAATCCTACCCCTAGCAAGGTTTTAAATCCTAATCAAACTCAACTTTAGTTTTTATTGAAAATCAAAACCTACCACAAATAGGAATTGACTCCTTAGAACAACTAAAAAATACACGTAATCCCTGTGGACCGACCCGTACTCAACCAACTAGCTACCAAGCAACACCGTTCTTGATTGCGGTTAATTCTTTGATCACAAATAGCATAAGCACTAAATCTCACATAACAATCAGCTGGCTGACGAAAACCTCGATGACGTAAAGATCGTTGTGCAAAACCACCGGGTTCTCACGACAGCAGAAATATCTTCAGAGGATTCAATGGAGCCATCTAAAGGTAAAGAAATGAACAAACAAGCAGTCCTCCGAATAAAAGATGAAGAAAAGGTCAAGGATTAGAGGGAAGTCTTCATAGACTACTTCAAATCCCATCGAACGTCCGAAAACGCGTCGTCAAGGCATCAGCTCACGAAACGGGCTCTGTCTTTCGCCTTCGTCAATAATACTCTATACAAGAGGTCGCTTGACTATCTGTGGCTAAGGTGCTTGGGGCCAGAAGAAGCAAAGAGGGTCGTCCAAGAAACTCACGACGGACTCTGCAGTTCTCATCAGGCCGGGCCAAAGATGAAGCTGAAAATCAAAAGGATGGGCTATTATTGGCCCACAATGGTTCAGGACTGCCTCAAATATGCGAAGCAGTGTCACTCGTGCCAAATTCACGGGGACTTCATTCACCAATATCCAAATCCGCTATACCCAACCGTAGCCGGCTGGCCGTTCGAAATGTGGGGAACCGACATAATTGGCCTTATCAAACCAGCATCATCCAAAAGACACCGGTTCATACTAGCAACAACTGACTACTTTTTTAAGTCAGCGGAAGCAGTACCACTAGGGAAGGTGAAGACGGAGAATATTCTCTATTTCTTCAAGACACATGTCATCTACCAGTTCGGTATTCCGCGACGGATAATCTTGGATAATGGGCCAGCCTACAGGAGCCATAAAATCAGCTGCTTCACAAAACAGCATAAAATAGACTGGAGATACTCTTCATTCTATAATTCTCGTGCCAACGGTCTAGCTGAAGCTTTCAATAAGACCATGACAAAGATTATAAAGAAAATGGTGTCCATAAACAAAAAGGACCGGCACGAGAGACTGCATGAAGCTCTCTGGGCGTATCAAACGATGTCCAAAATGGCTACGAATACAACACCATACGCGTTGGTATTCGGCACTGAAGCAGTCCTCCCTTTGGAAATAGAACTCCCTTCTCTCCGAGTATCGGTTCAATACGGACTGACAAATGAAGAAAACTCATATCTCCGGCTTGAGGAGCTCGACGCCCTCGATGAAACTCGCCTCATGGCGCAACAAAACCTAGAAGCTTACAAGGCAAGGATGACGCGCTCATATGAAAAACTGACTAGGCCGAGAACATTCTGCCAAGGCGAACTCGTGTTAGTCGTCAAAAGACCTACGATCCCCAATCGTGCAAAACGGGGGAAATTCGAGCCAAACTATGAACGCCCGTACATCATAGACAAGGTATATCAAGGTGGGGCCTATTTGTGGGGTTGTCTAGCACGGCAGCAAGGTTTCGGGAGGTATCGTCCATGCCAATTTCAAAAATTTGCCGTTCTAGCTAACCCTAGAATCGTTACTAGAAAATCCAACGAAAAAACATGTAAACTACTTTACATACAAAGTGAATGAGTAATACAACCTTTGTAGACCGGTCCTTCACTTCTAATGCTCCATGTAGTAGTCCCTTCGCTGCAAATCATGAACACCCGAACTCTAGAAAGGGTTCTCCTGAAGAAATGAGCAAGCTTGCACGAAGTCTTCGAGGCCGAAGATGATCTACGTCGATGAGACACTAACCCAAACTACCCCTTCACTAATTATGGAATTAGTGAAGCAAATGCCCTATACTAAACGGCTAAAAGTAGAGGATGATGAAGTAGGAATTTTGCTCATTTTAGAAATAATTTCCTCACTCAATTTCATCATCTCCCAAAAGCTAATGAGCTTTAAGGAAGGAGATGAAGAAATCTCTCATGATCAAAACCAAGTGGTGAATGGAAACCCAAGGTGAGTTAGTATCATATACTAACCTTTGTAGAGACTTAACCATAGCTAGGACAATGGTTGGGTTAATAAAATATCTCAAGCAAAACAAAACTTGTGGACTTTAGTCAATGGTTATCTAAACTCTACAAGCTTCTGGCCATGACCAATATCCAAGCATTTTGAATTACTTAATCAATTAAAAACCCTACATTATACATAGCATGGTGTAAGTCACACACACACACCCTTGTTGCTTGTATCATCAAGCATGACACAAATCATGCACACAAATATATATCACATATATATTATGTACACAAAATCAAGTGAGAAAAGAAATCCTAAGTGAGTCAATACTAGTTAATGTAAGTTAATATATCAAATATATAATTATATATTAAATTATTAAATCAACACTTGATTTAATAATCCGGCTATATCACATATAACCGACTAATATCATGTGTATCAACTTATTGAATCAACACTTGATTCGATAACCCGGCTATATCACATATAACCGAGCGATAACATAAATCGCGAGAATAGAATACGGTATCACATATTGTATTAATCTCGGTCCCGTACATATCTCATATGTGCTACTACTCCGTTTCGCTTGAGCCAGGAAACCTCTGTGTAGGACTCTAAAGACTCGTCAATACGCCGGCAGTAAGTGATGATCATATCAAACACCCACAAGCCGCAGGCGGTCTGCTAAATGTAACGGCCACCCGGGTATTGAGCGATCAGAAGATCAACAAGCATGCCTGCTCATAGTCCTGCGAATCCAATCAATAACACTACCATACAGTCCGGTCTCTTCGTCTGATATAACGCATATCTCGTCTAGGGGTGGTAAACGTCAGACCCCAATAACTCGATAAGTCGTGCCGATGTGAGGCTCATAACAGGTCGAAAAACTACTGATAACACTTACCAGTATATCTCTGAATCATCCCTGGCCAAGGACTTCCTGTTATAGCCAATCGAGCACAGCGCCACATCAACTCCTTATACCGGGAGAGAAGAATCCCCTCCTATCGCTCATTGTCTTCATGTGACTCGGGACTGTACCGAAAAACCATATTTTTGCACGATCTCTTGACTGTGGTATGGTGGAAATCAAATCACAATGGGAATCACACAATACTCTATGAAGATCTTGGGTCGACAGACTAACATGTACCAGTGTACCAGAGAACTGCCATCTAACGTGAGGTATAATACCATCTGGGAGTTCTCGGCGAGTCCGTCCAGTGTACCCGGTCTCCACTGAGCACTCGTATACCATCTCTGATGTCAAACACCAATGGATATGGGATCATCCATCACCCATCTACATGGGTCGAGAAGTTATACACTAGTCTACTCTGGTATATCGATGCCCCGTCTCGATACACCCACGACTAGGGATATTAAAGGATGTACTCTCGGAATACCTTTATGCCACTAGTATGATCCGCATCATAATCTAGGTAGTCAAGTACACATCCTAAGGGCTTTATCAACATGTAACAGAGAGACAATCAGTGTACATATTAAGATAAAGAGTAACCAGATAGCATACTATCATGTCGAGCAAGAAAGTCCTCCCTATATATGTCCAAGCATCCACTATAATATACATCATATGCACAATAATGGCCTCTAGGGCATACATATAACTAACACTATTTGCTCATGAATATGCATGGCGAAAGACCTTTCCGGCCAATAAACGGCCGATTCCTCAAGAAATACTACGCTTCACGAGTCACGACTTAGGTCAATAATAGATGACGACGCTCGTGTCCGCTCGCCATCTTCCTGAGTGAAAAGTCTAAGTGGTATTCGGAAAACTTTGCCTCAAACATGGCGACAACAGACCGTAATGTCCTTAAACTAAAGCTTCACCTCAAAAAGGATGATAAGGGACCACTACGTCCTTAAACTGGTAATGGACCGAGATTTCCCTAAACTAACAATGGACCGGAATGTCCTTAAACTAGCACGTCGCCTCAAACACGGCGATAATGGACCGAAATGTCCCTAAACTAGTGCTCCACCTCAAACATGGCGCATCGCCCCAAATATGGCGATATCCTCTAATGAGATCTATATTCCAATCAAAGTTCCAACGGCGAAGAATGCAACCCAAGTCCCATTGGCAAACCGATGGGTTAAAAAAATGGTATGTCCACAAGAAAAATGGGCACAAATGAAAACCCGAAAGGGCGCCGTGAGTAAAAACAGCAGGGCTGCCGGCGAGCTTGTGAAAACCCGAAAGGGCGCAATCTCGGTTAAAAAAAAGGGTATGTCCATAAGCAAAATGGGCACGGATGAAAACCCGAAAGGGCACCGTGAATAAAAACAGCAAGGCTACCGGCGAGCTTGTGAAAACCCGAAAGGGCGCAATCTCGTAATTTTCACTTACGAGATCCTCTCGACTCGTAAGGAAAACTCCCCCTATGAGACCCTCACGGCTCATAAGATTCAAAAACCTTAAGCTAAATGCACTTAAACCTATTCTTAAGCCATCATATCCAAGTTACCCTACATGCGGTCCAATATTGGCCCTTGTATGCAATCCATGGGCACAAATAAACGATTTCCACCACCAAGTTCCACCAATGATGAGGAATGTCCTCATATGGTGAACGACACTTGTAAGTTCTCTCGACTTATAAGGAGAAAACACTCCTGTAAGATCCTTACGACTTATAAAAGAACACACACTTAGGAATCCCCATGATTCCTAAGGAGAAAATACTCCTACGAGATCCTCACGAACTATGACAGAAATAACTTTATGAGACCCTTACGGCTCATAAAGTCGAAAAGTCTTAGTCGACAGGATCCTAACCCTGTGTACTAATCCACCTTTGTTCAAATCAGCGCAAGCAAATGATGATTCGCTCCTGGCAATATCCCAATTGCAGCAATACTGATACCTAAATCGGTGTCAAACTCCAAGTCCTTTCACGGCAAATGATGATTCGCTCCTGGAAATATTCCAATCACAGCGATACTGATGCCAAGATTGGTATCAGATCTTAAGTTCCATACTCGCAATAAAAATTAGCGAGCAAAAATGCATATAAAAATAACCGAAATGATGGGGAAACTCGCAATTAAAATCAGCGAGAAAAAAATATATGCATATAAAATAGCCGAAATGGTTGGCCAACTCGCAATAAAGAGGAGCGAGTAAAAATATAAAAATAGCCGAAATGATTGGGCACCGCGATAAATAGCCGAAATGATTGGGCAATTGCGACTTTCGCGATATGAAAAGCTAAAAAGATAGAGCATCGCGGAAATAAAGAATAAAATTACCTCTGCCCTACAGGTGAGTCTACACCGACCCCTGTATACAATCCATGGGCACAAATGAAAAAAGAAACCTTGGTTTCCACCAGGCTCCCCGGTGTACCTTCTCATTCCAGCGGGATGCAGACACGACGTTAACAAAAGACCCCAGGGTCAAAAAAAATGGAGCCATGGCAAAATTCCTAGCTCCAAGTCTTGACGGTTCACAAAACAACCTAAACATTACCTCAACATTTATCTCGTTACAGCAGACGCGATGTCAACAACGGCTTTCCCTCTCATTCTAGCAGGATGCAGACGCGACGTCAACAAAAGACCCCAGGGTCGAAACAAAACAGAGCCATGGCAAAATTCCTAGCTCCAAGTCTTAACGGTTCGCAAAACAACCTAAAGACTATCCCGACATTCTTCTCGTTACAGCAGACGCAATGTCAACAAAGGCTCCAAAATAACCAAACCAAAAGGAAGCGAAGGCAAAATTCCTAGTTTCAGGGTCTTGACGGTAACTCAAATAAAACCTGAAAGACTATCGGCGATCATCCCACACCAGTGTGGAGTGGTTATGACTCATCGGGGCACCCAAACTGAGCCTAATCTCAAGTAAAAAGCGGCATGGCAAATTTCCTAACGCTTTCTCTTCCGACAGTCAAACTGCCTAAGAAGATTACTTGAAGACGTGTTGTCCAACCCCCGAAGGGATCAAAGATACGACAGTCGCGGGGCTACTCGAACGGCAGAATAAAGACTGCATATCGGGGAATGCATCAGCCAACGCGACGGTACCACGGACTAAAAACCCTAGTACCACAAAACCTAACGGACCTCTGTCGCAAAGAGCTGGGGTTATCTATGACGCTAGGATAAGTTTGCCTACAAAACCCAAGGGAGGTAAACTAAACAAACTCTAAAATGAGTCCATAAACTAGAAACTCTGGAATGAGTGAATAAACTACAAACTCCGAAATGAGTCCATAAACTAGAGACTCCAGAATGAGTGAATAAAGTACAAACTCCGAAATGGGTACGTAAACTAGAAACTCCGAAATGAGTAAATAAACTACAAACTCCAAAACGAGTAAATAAACAAATTAGCGCTACATCAAGACACAGATAAGTGAATGCCAAGGAAAAAATGTATATTCTTATTCATGAATCAAAATGTTTAATAGATACAATTAATTCCAAAAGGGAATACAGTTACAATTAGGAAGGAGGGGCTTTCAACAAGTTGGCAACCCGCTTACGCGCTCTCCGCAGCTCCTCCTTACGTGCCTACTGCGGCCAATTCCGTTTCAATTTGAGCCCATTCTTGCAGGCATGATGAAAGTCTCTCAGCGATTTCTTGCTTGGCAACTTCGCAATCTTGCACGCCCCGCTCGGTAAAGTCCAACATCTGCCTCGGCGCCACCCCATCAGAAATACATTATCGGAGGTTTTCGAAGATAAATTGCAGCTGCGGGGCATTCGCTTCAAGCTGGGCACGCAATTTGATAGATTCGCCAGAAGCCATCTCCTGTTCCTTCTGCTTCAGGACCAACTTTTGTTCAAAATGTTGAATGAAATTGGCACTCTTCTTGATCTACGTGACCCGCTGAGCCTTCAAGGTCAGTATTTCAGGAGCGAGACGCTTGAGCTCGACCTCATGCAAACAAGCTTCGATCTTCTTACAATGATCGACCCAAAAGCGAACGAAATCTTCGTTGTGGAAATTCACAAGCGTCGTCAATATAGAGTTAACTTCGTCAGCAAAATCCACTGCAAAGGTGAGAGCCTCGGCATCAAGATCCTCGATAAATTTGCTTATCATCCGCCTGTTCGTCGTCGCGCCCCTAGAAGATTGACGTTTGGCAAAAGGCCCTGTAGGCATAAGAATGCAGGACTCAAAAGGAACCGAAGCGAGTGTAATCGCTGCAAAATGAATCACGAATGAACAAGGGTCAGATTTCGATTTAACAAAATATATATATATATATATATATAAAGAGGATGGCTGATGGACGAGATCTATCGTACTATCTATTAAATGCGGCACGACAGGGAGCACAGGAAACTCGGCTATCCCTTCACTTCCTCCTTCGAGGCGTGGTACTTTGGTCAATATGGGGAAAGCTTAGTGACAGAATAAAAAAAAAGGAGAAACACTAAGCAAGGAGTATAATAACCAATGCCGGAAGGAGGAACGAATGCCAACTGGAAGGCAAAATGCGGGCTTAACACCTGGTGTAAGCGATCAAAGAGCACTCCTATAGGATTGCAAAAATAAATGGTCAGTACAGGAAAATAGTATGTATACTGAAGCAAAGAAATGAGAAATCATCACCTTCTAGAATTCGGAGAAGCGCCGAAGAAAGGGGTGGAACCGTGGCAGTCAGAGCAATGACCGGCGGCAATTCTTCAACCAGTACAACTTCAAGGTCTACTGCGCCTATGTTCAGGATAAAAGAAATATCATCAAAGATGCTTAGCGGGATTAAAAGTTTAAAGATACCTAAGGAGTATGTGACGGGTCAGAAACCGAAACCGAAACCGTGCCCGAAGCGTCACCAGTTGTAACAGCTTCTTCGGTTTCCATTGGGAGAATAGATTCAGCACCCACGGCTTCATCCCCTGAATCGACAAGGGTCGTCGTAACACTTGCGTCACCCACCAATATCAAGGATCCACGGGGAGAAAGAGAGGAAGTTGGAACGGTCCCAGATTCTAGAGAAAGATTGGCCACTTCAGGCTCTTTAATTATCGGCACTTCACCTGTCACGACGTCGCCTAAATCTTGCTCTGTAAATAGAAAATGCGTATGTTATGATATAAAAAAAGGAGGGAGGGGCTGTTACTGAGAGCAGTGCGTTGTTCTACCTTGAAGCAGCTGTTCGCCTTTTTCACGTGCTGCAAGCGCAACCTGTCTGTGGACAGTAGATAGGGCAGAAGGAACATCCACCGAAGGAATGTCAGCAGGTGGAACATTACTCGAACCTGCACCCGCGGCCAAGACAGCTTGCGGCATGCTTTCTATGGTTCCTCTAAGCCTGGACCATGAGAACCGACCTCCTTAAAACTTCCGACAGAGGGATGTCGTCGTCCGAACCGAGCTCGGCCTCCGGAGCCGCTACGGCATCCGTCATCGGCTGCTTCAGCAACACCTCATGTAGTGGCCTTAGGAGGGCCTCGGCCACGGTCGGTGGCTCTGGAAGCTTCCCTGCATCACCACCTGGGATTGGCACTGGACTCGGAATAGCCTGGGTTTTGGTGGTCCCTGTAATAGGATAAAAAAAGAGAGTCAGATCATGAATAAAAGGAATTAAAAGACTAAAGGTGTAATGAAACGAGTTATACCAAGGCCCAAAGAAGCGCGGAGCCTCTCTTCCTCCTCAAACGTCCTAAGGGAAGCCGCGAGAGCCTCTTCATACCTGTTAAGGAGGAGAGCGTTAACAAATCATAATAAGGAGGGAAGGGATATATGCAGAAAATGTTGGATATATATATGCCCTAGAGGCCTTTATTGTATAGACAGTTAGGGATATGTATGTACATAACAATCTTGCTAATGATAGTACGCTATTTGGTTTGACTTTATCTTAAACGTGTGATATATTTTACTTAGTATTTATAAACATGTTGATAAAACCCATAGGGTGTTTGCCTGACTACCGGCGTTGTGATGGCAGTCATACTTATGGGAGCTGGTTAGTCAATAGGCACATCCTTAAATGTCCCTGTTCGCAGGAGTATCGAGACAGGGCATCGATACTCCAGAGTAGACTAGTATATACATATCTAGACCCTGTCGAGAGGCGATGGATTGGTCCCGCAGCCATTGGTGATGTGCACCTAAGATTGTATACAGATGCTCACTTCATGTGAGTACACCGGACAGGACTCGCCGAGAACTGACTGGATGGTATTATACCTAACGTCAGATAGCAGTTCTCAGGTGACATGTGTGCAGATAGTCTGTTGACTTACAGTCATCATTTGTCTCGTGTGAGTTCCCACTGTGCTTTGATTATTACCCTACCACGGCTCAAAGGAGTCGTGCAAACAGGTTTTAGTTGGGCACAGTCCCGAGCCACGTGGAGGCAGTGAGCGACTGTTAGGGATTCGTCTCTCCCGGTCTAGGGAGTTGATATCGCACTGTGATCGGTTGGTCATTACCATAAGTCCCTGGCCAGGGCTGATTGAGAATTACTAATAGATTGATCAGTAGATTCTCGGATGGTCTTGAGCCATGCCGGCACGACTTGTACGGTTATTAGGGGTCTGACTTTCACCACCCCCCTAGACCATACATGCGATACTCTTAGATGAACAGACCGGACTGCACGGATATTGTCACGGACAGGCTCAGTAGGAGTTCGGATGGGTATCCTCATCGGCCTTCTTATCGACATCTACCTGGGGACCGTTACGTACAGCTAGTGCCGCTTGCGGTCTGTGGTTAAACCTACTGCCAGCGTAGTAGTCGAGTCTTTAGAGTCCCACACAGAGTTTTCCCAACTCCAGGCGAAACCATATAGAGGTCGTACGGTTTTACGACAAGGGTTCGGACGAATACGTGTTTAAACGCGCGTACGACATTCGAACAGTTTTTTCTAGACGGCTTTGGTTTAAGCCAGATTCTAGTATCAGGTTATTGGATTTATACAGTCTAAAGTTTTTCCGTGTTTTCACGGATGGGAGGGGCGTTCTCGTAATTTCCAGGAAGGTTCTAGAAGCATGGTGACTTGAGGGGTTAAGGTGGCATTGTCATTAATGTAATTGTGACTCATTATGTGTGATTCACTATGTCATTAATGCATCATTAAATGCTTAATAACTCACATAGTGAATCACTCATATACATTTATGAAGCATGATGAATAATCTCTTATTATTCATTTTATTGATTTATTCATTATGCTTGATATATTAAGTGAGAAGCAATTTCATTTTCATTATTCTAGTTCACCTTCTCTCTCCTCAAGCTCACTCTTTCTTCAAGCTCTAATCCTACCACTCATGAGTTGAGTACAAGAATTAGAAAAGACTAAACATCCCATAACCTAACTCTATATGACCTAAGTTCCTTTGATTAGGAACTAGAGAAACTTAGTTACCTCAAGTTTTGAGGTCAAGCTTGGATTAGGGTTCTCGGGTGGATCATCTATAACTTGGAGGAGGCCGAGGAGGACGAAGAGATCGTAAAGACGAAGGACACGTATCACTAGGTATAATCTCTTTACATAGTAGTTTAGAACTTCTATGGTAGTTGTTAATTATCGTTTAGCAAAGATCTTCAGTTAGTCGATGTATGCTTCAAGAACAATATCGTTTTTCATATTTCCGCCTCCCCGCAACTCGTGGGGTGTTGCACATCGACTTACAGTGGTATCAGAGCCTCACTAAACAATAATTAACTTACTTGCAAAGTCGTATGAATTTCGAACGCAAAACGAACCGGAAAATACCCCGATATCACATAGTTTCTGTCGATTTTAAAATGAGGTCCAAAAATTTTTCAGGTTCCTCCAGAACACCCCAAATGAAATTATAAGAACACACAGAAAAAATGGGCTCCTGAATCGGCCACTGAGCCGCGGAACCGCGACCGATCCCACAGATCCGCCGCGGATCCGCGGCCGAGTTGGGGCCGATTCAGCCCAGTTTTTCTCTGTGCATCTTCTGTGATATTTTGTCTTTTCTGGTATGGTTTATTTTTTGCTCAGGTCTCAGGTTTACAGAGAAGCTTTGGAGCAGAATCTAATGGGTTTGATCGATCGAAATTATACGATATTTGCTTGTTTGATTATATCTGTGAACTGTATTATGTGTTCGTAAACCTCCCCTAACTGCTAGTATGTCGGTTGGTAGGGGGTTGCACATATCTATAATGTTTTAACTGTTTGTGATTATGAACTCTATTGGACTGTTGTGATGATCAGCCGGCGTTTTCTGATGGGTATTGTATTAATTCATTCGATGTAATTGTAATAAGTTGTAATATTATTTTGCGGGGCACATCCAGGTTGTGGTTGTAGCCACCGTTGTATTATTTCTTTTTACTGTTTTTGCTCCTAGGATAGACCCAAGGTAGGGTGCATAAACTACCGGGTATTTCGAAGTGCTTAGTGGCCTACTCACGTTGTTGAGGGAGACCGCTTCACTTCGGGTACTTGGCGGGTAGTTTGCCGTACCCGTAGGGGTCTGGGGTGGGGTAATGGCTATTCATCACAACTGTGCAATCCGTCTTTTCTTACAGGCTCAAAAGAAACGCGGATTGCTTGATATCCAATAAAGTTTATCTGTGATCTGGAATGTCTATTATTGCGTCAGACGAATGTACAATATCTATATATAATAGCTATTTAGACGTCACTTATGTTTTACACCCGCACTAGCCCAGCCCCCGCTCTTCCGTTAGTTAAGTAACCTAACGGGTGATGACGGGACCCCGTGGCGAATGCGGATGGCATAAGAGGACGTTGTATTTTCGTTGTTATCTGTAATGATAGGTTAAAGATGGGACGCATTATTTTTTAATGCAAAGAAAAATAAAACCTAAACTGAATCATTGGAACAATTTCTAAAACCACTCGGTTTTCTTCAAAAAGCAAATTTAAATACGGAGCTTAAACCACTCCTTTTTAATAAAGGCTATCATGGTTCCTTCGATCATATCAAGTTCATTACGTTAACGGTTTTTTGCCAAAAACCAGCCGTAACCCTCCGTCGTTTCAAATAGACAGCACATCGTATTCATGCTATGCCTGTTGGCCTACGTCAAGGCATAGTGGATGGTAGCAGTGTGGCTTGCTTATTTGTTGCATAGATAGATGCATTAGTATAGGACAGACGTACAGCCTTGTTGGCCTACGTCAAGGGCATGTACGATGTACCTAAATTAATCAGGACAACGACGGGTAGAACTTGACTTGCGTCTTATGACTTGTTGGCCTACGTCAAGGTCAATAAGAGCTTGGGGTAAAAATCACATCGGGAGTTTCAAACATAAAGGAAACATGCAGATTTAGCATACCTTCTGGAGTGTGATGACTAGAGTGGCTTCCATCTAGTACATCATGCAATGATAGTTGGATCCCGATCCCACTGATGAGTAGGATTACTCTCGGGAAATTTTCTCACTTAACAATCAATGCTATAAACCAAGTAGGTGTCCAGAAAGGTGTTAGAGGGGCTACGCCTCCAGGGAAAATAGGTTATTTAATTAAGGAACTTCGCGAAAGCGTTGAAAAACCTCCCTCGAAGTACCAACACCGGCCTAGCTGAAAGGTTAAGCAAGTATTGTGACGTGTGATTAAATCCTGACTAGTTCTTCTTTTAGGTTTTGAAGAAGGATTTGAGGGAACAGTAGGAGCCATCCTGTTTAGATAAATAAACCAATCTAAACTTGCAAAAGCATATGCTGAGTGTTTCTTTTCTCTCTCTCTGGCAGCTACCATGACAGGACTAAAACTATTACTTGAAAAATACATACTGACTGGACAGAACTATAAAGATTGGCTTAGCAACGTCACCATTGCACTGACTTATGAAAAAGTAGCATATGTTACCACCGCTGTTCCTCCCCTTATCCAAGGACTAAATTCCTCAGTTGCGGACAAGTAAGTTCGCAAAACCTGGGATCTAGATTGTGAGAAAGCTAAGTGTATCGTGCTGGCATCCATGAACAATGAACTCCAGAAACAGCACGAGAGTATGGATATTGTATCCATCTTTCTCCATTGCAAGGAATTGTATGGGGTGCACTCCCATATCGCGAGGTACGAGACCTCAAGGAAACTTTTCCAGATGAGGTTAGACCAGGATCACCAGTAGGAGAGCACGTCCTCAAAATGATCAGCCTCGGTTAGGAACTCGCAAACCTGGGATGCGTACTAGAGAATGATTTGTACATCGACTTGATTTTGCAGTCCCTTCCCCACGCCTTCTCTCAGTTCATGCTGAACTTCAACATGCACGAAATGGAAGCTGATCTTCCAAAGCTCCTCAACATGTTGAGGGTAGCAGAGACCTCCTTGAAAAAGGAGAAGGCCCCCGTTCTGTATGCTGGCCAATCATCCTCTTCTAAGTCTAAAGCGAAAGCTAAAGGGAAGAAGAAGATGAAAGCCATCAAACCGAAAGGCGGGGTTAAGAAGGTGCAGGGAACGAACAAGACAGGAAGGGTGAAGGTGGATAAGAACGAATGCTATTATTGTCACAAGCAAGGGCACTAGAAGAAGGACTTTATGGCCTTCAAGGCAAAGGACATGAAGCAGGCTGTTGCTTCTGCTTCAGGTGTGTTTGTAATCGAAAATTGTTTTTCAGTAAACTCTACATCATGGGTACTTGATACCGGTTCTGGTTCTCACATCTGTAATTCTTTGCAGGATCTAAGAAATAGTAGAGTACTGGAGACAGGTGATATGACTCTCCGGATGGGCAATGGAATGCATGTAGATGCAATTGCAATAGGGGAATATCACCTAGGGTTGACCAGTGGGAACATTTTGGTATTGTACGACTGTTTTTGTATTCCCAGTATACTGTGTAATATTATATCAGTATCTTTGTTGTCTAATAAAGGATATAATTTTGCGCTAGAAAGAAATGTCATGAACATTCTCCTAAATCAAGGAATGATTGGGTTTGGCACACTGGAAAACAGAATATACATACTTAATCAACCTCAAGTTTTCAATATTCAAAACACACTTAAAAGAAAGGCTCCAGATTCAAATCAAGCCTTCCTATGGCATTGTAGACTTGGTCATATAAACGAAACAAGGTTGACTAAATTACATAAAGATGATATCTAGATCCGTTTGAATATTCATCATATGCAACTTGTCAATCATGTATCAAAGGAAAAATGACCAAATCTCCGTTCACCGGACACGGAGCAAGAGCCATAAAACTCTTAGGACTTGTACACAGTGATGTATGTAGTCCAATGTCTACACATGCAAGAAGCGGTCACTCCTACTTCATCACTTTTACTGATGACTTCTCTAGGTATGGACATGTGTTCTTAATGAAGCATAAATCCGAGGCTTTTGAGAAGTTTAAGGAGTACAAAAATGAAGTAGAGAAACAAACTGGTAAAAGCATCAAGACACTTCAATCTGATCGAGGTGGAGAATACTTAAGTACCAGTTTCCTTGAATGCTTAAAAGAGAATGGAATTCTCTCTCAGCTTACTCCGCCTTATACACCTCAGCATAATGGTGTATCAGAAAGGAGGAATCGCACACTATTAGATATGGTGTGTTCAATGATGAGTAGTGCTGAGTTGCCACTTTCCTTCTGGGGATTTGCTCTAGAATCAGCAGCATACTTATTGAATCGAGTTCCAACTAAGTCTGTACCTACCACTCCATATGAAATGTGGAGCGGGAAGAGACCATATCTCAAGTATATCAAGATATGGGGGTGTCCGGCATATGTTAAAAAGCATAATCCGGACAAGCTCGAGGCACGATCGGTTTTATGCAAGTTTGTAGGATACCCCAAGCATTCAATAGGGTATATGGTCTACCACACTGAAGAACAAAAGGTGTTTGTCGCTCGCCACATTGTCTTCTTAGAGAGCGAATTTCTTGTAAAAGAAATTAGTGGGAGCGCGGTAGAGCTGGAAGAAATTCCAGAACCTCAAACTACTACTACCGAGGACTTAGTAGAACCTCAGATTTCAATAGAACATGACGAACCAACGCCACTCCGCAGATCTAGTGGGCTTTCTCATCCTCCTGAAAGGTACTATGGTTTTCTTCTGGATGGGGATCGAGAGGATTGCATCATCGATGATGATGAGCCTACTAGTTTTCAGCAGGCTATCACGAGTAGTGACTCAGTGAAGTGGCTGGATGCTATGAGATCCGAAATGGAATCCATGTATACCAATAAAGTTTGGACTTTGGAAATTGCTCCTTCTGGGGTGAAACCAGTTGGATGCAAATAGATCTTCAAAAAGAAGATTGGTACATTTGGACAAGTGGAAACCTACAAAGCTAGACCCGTTGCAAAAGATTTTCGTGAAAGACCAGGATTGGACTATGATGAAACCTTTTCACCCGTAGCTATGCTTAAATCCATTCGGATCCTGCTTGCCATTGCTGCCTTCCATGACTATGAAATCTGGCAAATGGACGTAAAAACAGCTTTTCTAAATGGACATTTAGAAGAAAGTGTTTACATGGATCAACCAGAAGGCTTCTTAGACAGTGGGCACAGCGGAAAGGTGTGCAAATTGCTTAAATCCATTTATGGATTAAAGCAAGCATCACGGAGTTGGAACATCTGCTTTGATGAGACGGTCAAGGAATTTGACTTTATCAAAAATATAGATAAACCATGTAATTATAGGAAGATTGTAGAAGGAGCAGTAGTCTTCTTCGTTTTATATGTCGACGACATACTACTGATAGGAAATGATGTCCCTATGCTATAATCAGTAAAGCTCTTCTTGTCACAGAAATTCTCTATGAAAGACTTGGGAGATGCATCATACATTCTGAGCATTAAGATCCATCGTGATAGATCTAATAGAATGTTGAGACTTTCACAGTCGAGGTATATTGACACTATACTAAAGAGATTTAGTATGGAAGATTCCAAGCGCGGTAATGTACCCGCTTGTCACGGGATCACCCTCTCTAAAGAGATGTCTCCAAAGACTGATGAAGAGAGGGCTCGCATGGGCATTATACCCTACGCTTCGGCAGTAGGATCTATAATGTATGCAATGTTATGTACCAGACCAGATGTAGCTTACGCACTTAGTGTGGTAAGCAGGTATCAGTATGACCCAGGTGAGAAGCATTGGATAGCGGTAAAGAATATTCTCAAGTACCTGAGAAGGACTAAGGAGATGTTCTTGATTTATGGTAATGGTGACCTCCAGATTGAGGCTTTTACCGACTCCGGATTCCAAAGTGACAAAGATGACTCTAAGTCCATTTCGGGTTTTGTGTTTACCCTGAATGGAGGGGCGGTATCTTGGAGGAGTTCCAAACAGGATACCGTAGCAGAATCAACTATGGAGGCTGAGTATATAGCTTCTAGTGAAGCCGCAAAAGAAGCTGTCTGGATGAAGAAGTTCATCACTGAACTTCAGGTGGTTCCGTCCATTGCCAATCCAATACCTTTGTATTATGATAACAATGGGGTTGTAGCATTAGCGAAGGAACCAAGGTCCCATCAGAAATCCAAGCATATCTTAAGGCGGTATCACCTGATCAAGGAGATCGTGGATCGTCGAGAGATCGAGGTGCGGAAAGTGGACACAAAAGACAACACGGCAGATCCATTCACCAAGGCCGTCCCTCAAGTCCCGTTCGAGAGGCTGTTTGAGATGTTGGGCATGCGGTATGCCAACAACTGGATCTAATGCAGACAGTGGGTACCCATTGCGCCAATTATAGGCCTTAGTGCAAGTGGAAGATTGTTGGATATATATATGCCCTAGAGGCCTTCATTGTATAGACAGTTAGGGATATGTATGTACATAACAATCTTGCTAATGATAGTACGCTATTTGGTTTGACTTTATCTTAAACGTGTGATATATTTTACTTAGTATTTATAAACATGTTGATAAAGCCCATAGGGTGTTTGCCTGACTACCGGCGTTGTGATGGCAGTCATACTTGTGGGAGCTAGTTAGTCAATAGGCACATCCTTAAATGTCCCTGTTCGCAGGAGTATCGAGACAGGGCATCGATACTCCAGAGTAGACTAGTGTATACATATCTAGACCCTGTCGAGGGGCGATAGATTGGTCCCGCAGCCATTGGTGATGTGCACCTAAGATTGTATACAGATGCTCACTTCATGTGAGTACACCGGACAGGACTCGCCGAGAACTGACTGGATGGTATTATACCTAACGTCAGATAGCAGTTCTTAGGTGACATGTGTGCAGATAGTCTGTTGACTTAAAGTCATCATTTGTCTCGTGTGAGTTCCCACTGTGCTTTGATTTTTACCCTACCACTGCTCAAAGGAGTCGTGCAAACAGGTTTTAGTTAGGCACAGTCCCGAGCCACGTGGAGGCAGTGAGCGACTGTTAGGGATTCGTCTCTCCCGGTCTAGGGAGTTGATATCGTACTGTGATCGGTTGGTCATTACCATAAGTCCCTGGCCAGGGCTGATTGAGAATTACTGATAGATTGATCAGTAGATTCTCGGATGGTCTTGAGCCATACCGGCATGACTTGTACGGTTATTAAGGGTCTGACCTTCACCACCCCCCTTGACCATACATGTGATACTCTTAGACGAACAGACCGGACTGCACAGATATTGTCACGGACAGGCTCAGTAGGAGTTCGGATGGGTATCCTCATCGGCCTTCTTATCGACATCTACCTGGGGACCGTTACGTACAGATAGTGCCGCTTGCGGTCTGTGGTTAAACCCCCTGCCAGCGTAGTAGTCGAGTCTTTAGAGTTCCACACAGAGTTTTCCCAACTCCAGGAGAAACCATATAGAGGTCGTACGGTTTTACGACAAGGGTTCGGACGAATACGTGTTTAAACGCACGTACGACATTCGGACAGTTTTTTCTAGACGGCTTTGGTTTAAGCCAGATTCTAGTATCAGGTTATTGGATTTATACAGTCTAAAGTTTTTCCGTGTTTTCACGGATGGGAGGGGCGTTCTCGTAATTTCCGGGAAGGTTCTAGAAGCATGATGACTTGAGGTGTTAAGGTGGCATTGTCATTAATGTAATTGTGACTCATTATGTGTGATTCACTATGTCATTAATGCATCATTAAATGCTTAATGACTCACATAGTGAATCACTCATATACATTTATGAAGCATGATGAATAATCTCTTATTATTCATTTTATTGATTTATTCATTATGCTTGATATATTAAGTGAGAAGCAATTTCATTTTCATTATTCTAGTTCACCTTCTCTCTCCTCAAGCTCACTCTTTCTTCAAGCTCTAATCCTACCACTCATGAGTTGAGTACAAGGATTAGAAAAGACTAAACATCCCATAACCTAACTCTATATGACCTAAGTTCCTTTGATTAGCAACTAGAGAAACTTAGTTACCTCAAGTTTTGAGGTCAAGCTTGGATTAGGGTTCTCGGGTGGATCATCTATCACTTGGAGGAGGCCGAGAAGGACGAAGAGATCGTAAAGACGAAGGACACGTATCACTAGGTATAATCTCTTTACATAGTAGTTTAGAACTTCTATGGTAGTTGTTAATTATCGTTTAGCAAAGATCTTCGGTTAGTCGATGTATGCTTCAAGAACAAGATCGTTTTTCATATTTCCGCCTCCCCGCAACTTGTGGGGTGTTGCACATCGACTTACAGAAAAAAGTAATTGAAGTATACCAGACTCCACAATAGAAACCAACGTTGCTTCTTCACGGGCCAGTCGTTTGGAAGCATTGAAATCCTGAATGGCAATATCGGTCACAGGCGCATCAAATAAACCCTCGTTGGTGCCATATTCGCACAAGCCCTCGCTATAAGGGGCGTGAGGCTCCTGTTCGAATACGACGTCAGCAGAAAATAGGGACTTTTTCCTTTTCTGCGAAACGACGCCCGCCGCCGATGATAAAAGCTTTCGCTTAACGGGTTTTTTCGGACGACGGGTCCCGATGTCTAAACTGATGCCCGATTCCGGAGACGCCACAGCTACCACAGTCGCAGGAACATCCAGTCGAAGCTTCTTAGGAAAAGCTCATAGGACTACAGCCGTAGTGATTTCTCATAAAGAAGGACGAACAGTGGTCCGTCGCTTCAGCGGGACCGATGGATTACCGGCTGGGATGGCATCCTTGTGGTCAAGTAGAAGCCGCCTCTCCTCCCTGATAACAGCACCTGTCGCATGCTGGTACCATACGACATAAGCATTCAAGGCTTTTGGCACATAGCACGGCTCGCTGATAAGGAAATGGGACACCGTATTTAATCGCATAAAATGATGCATTGTGCCACGAATACCCTCCTCCATAGCAACCGGCTCAACTAAGAACGCCTCAAAAGGAACACCTTGGTTATAACCTAATTGTTGGGCAAAACGATGGGGGTTGTACCTCATAAACAGCACTGAGGAGTTCTGTCTAAATACTAGGAAGCCCAGTCTGATCGAATATAGGTGCATAACCTCCCGAGCCCTCAACGCAGAAGCCCCGTCCTTGAAAGTATCATGCAACAGTTGGACCACGTTGGAAGATTCTTTACCGATAGTCAGGACTATATCGACAAAGGTCATACTATCCCCAACCATGCATAGGCGAAGGAGCAGTCGCCGAGCCTCTCGCTGTGATGGGTCTGGAGCGGAAGCTTCAACTAGATGCATGACCTGGGGGAAGTTGTAGCCTTCGTAGAATCGGGGTCGTTTATGAACACCGAAGGTGCCCAGCACGTGCATCTCGATCCATGATGTGAAGTAATGCAATGGGAGATACACGGGCTTTACCCCCGGTTGAGTGGTGTCAGCAGCTAGGCTCAGGCCATGATACAAATGAGCCAACCTCGCAATCCCAATGGCCACACGCGTCCCCTTGACGGTGCGATGAGCCGGATAAAAAACAGATGGCCTCATGTAGCGGGGGTGCATCGGAAGCGTAAACCAACTCAGCCATAAGCCAATAAACCCCAGAAAGAACGTCTCTTCATCAACATCCGGGGCAACAATCTCTGCAAAGGAGATGACTGGAGTATCCAGAATAAAGAATTTCTTCAAATCCGCCTCCGCAGTCGGCAAGTTATCCGAACCAAACCCGAACGGGTCGTCAAGTTTGGCGAATTTCGCAGCCTGTTTAGACAGAACTTCCAGACGAAGAAAGCGGGCGATAAAATCTGTGAAGCCAACTCCATGCCCGCCAGACTCCAGGAATAAACTTTCGTACATGTTCAACACCTTAATCAAGCTTGGGAATTGATGTTGAACGGCGTTCTCCGGAGTAAGGCCCATCACCATTGATTTGGTGACAAAGACATACTCATCGGGGGGAAGTAGCTCCTCATAGTGCTCCCCTCTGACAGGTAGGCCGAAGATCTCCGCAAACTTCTCCAATGAAATCGAAACCTCCCGATCTGATAGGAGAAAAGTATGGGTCGGGATGTTCCATTATTCCAAAACGGATTTGATCCACCACACATGAGGAGCGTGGTAGTAAAAGAGGGACACGTAGATCATGGGATACAACCCGGTCTTTAATAATAGCAATTTCTTAGCCGACAGGATATATCAGGCCCACTGTAGATAGCTGGCCGAATGACGAGGAATCACTCCTATCATGTAAACTTGCCCCTAAGGACGCGACTCTACCTGGCATATGCGTCACCCCAAAATATCCAAGGCCATCGGCGGCTGCACTGGTATTGAAGCCATAGAAGGCTAAAGATGACCTTCTAAGGTCCGGTTGACTTCTTCTACTACGAAGGTCACCAGCGGCGAATCAGCATAATGGATCACCGGGATCGGCTCCGAAGGCGCTGCGCAAGTAAAACTACGCCGACTCTGAATAATTTTACTATACCATGACCCCCACAGATGAAGAGACTTTTGCTCTGGGTCATAGTCTCGGATAAGTGCGAAGACTTCCTGATCTACGGGCGCATGGCAAAGGCACTCTCCAAATGAACGAAGTGGAAGGAGGAATCAAAAGCCATAGTACCTGCATAAAAAGGGAGGGGTCAGCTATAGGCACAATGTTCCAGACTTTAGTATTCTTTTACACTTAAATTTGTACTGCACCGCAGTTCAAAAAGAAAGGGACAGGGGGCCCCACAAAATCAAGGTAACGCCCTATCAGTGATTGGGCAGCCACTCATTAAAAATGAAATCCAAAAGGATTCTCAATTAATGAGAAAACATCTTTAAAACTCTAAAGTTGAACTCCCTCGAAAACTGTGTTCTGCAAACAGTATTTAAATCTGGCAAGAAATTATGAAGGGAATAAAATTCCCAAAAAAATATTTCTTTAAGAAATTCTTCAGAGCCAAGATCCGTAGAACAATGGGATAACATCCCAGAACTCCACTCGAGAAAGGGGAATTAAATTCCAAATAACCTTCAAAAAAACAAAATTTCTAACAGGGTAAAACCCTAAAAGATCTTTAAGATCTACGATCTACTCAAGTTAAAAAAAAATTAGATCTCTAAGAGATCATTGCAAAAGAAGAGCAAAGCTCTATTAATGGGTTAAAAAACCTAAGACATGAAGAAATTCCTGAAACATTAGGACATGGTCATGGTTCTTACCAAAACATTGACAGGGTTTTGACTCTAAAAGAGTTTCTTTGAACAGAGATCTAAGCTCTGAAAAGAGAATTAAATTCTTAAGATAGAAGAAGGTTAGAAAGAAGAAAAACATTAGCCATCTCAAGGGCCAAAGGCCCTATTTATAAAACTTTAAGAGACGGTTCAACTCCCCAGGAGATCGAACAGTGGAAAAGATGTCACCGATGCACTCACGTGTGAGCCACATAAGTGCAACGGTAGGGGCATTTGTTTCCTCCAATAATAAGAGTAAAGCTCTGTTCAAAATTTAAGAAGCAGCGCCTCACATGCTTTCCACGAGGGCGCCAGAGTTAAAAACTCTTATATTGTCCCCGCACATGCTCCTCATGTGGGCGCCGGTGTGCAAAGTATATAAAGAAATTAAAACCTTAATTAGCGCCCATGTGCACAACACGTGAGCGCCGGTACCCAGGTAGAATTAAATTCTACTCTCTGTTAATAGAGCCGTTGATCAAAAATCCAACGAAGATGATAAATCATCAGAAATAGAGAATTAAATTCTATCAGGAGAAAACATTCTCTAAATTAAATTATAAAATAAAATTCTATTTTCGGGATATATTCCCTCAATCTTTCTAAACAAGAAAAATTGTCCTCTATAAAAAAGAGAGCCGGTGGATAAAAAATCCAACGGTGACTAAAAAATCACCGTTTTACAAAATAAATTCTGTATAAGGGAAAATATTTCCCCAATCTTGTTCTGTAAAATAGAAACTCTTGGATCAAAAATCCAATGGTAGGTAAAAATCCCCAAATCAATTAGGATCTCTTAATGAGAGATTTCTTCAACTAATCAACAAACTTGCCTCTACTATATAAAGGACCCAAGACTTAAGAAGATCTCCCCTCTCAAAAAAATCTCGAGGTAAATAAAAAGAAGAGAGATCAAAGGATCTCATTTACCTATTGAAGGGTTTAACCCTTTTAAAAGAATTTAGTTCTTTCTCCGGATCTGAGATCCACAAGATAAGACTCCCACAAGTTGAGAATTTAATTCTCATCGGGAAGAACTTGTTCTTGAGAATTAAAGATTCAGAAAAGAATTAGGAAATCGAATTCCTCAAAACAAAGCATATAAGGAAAAATCTAGCGCCCAGTACCTCATGTGCCCCCCACGTGGGCACCACAGAAAAAAAGGAGTACTTAGCACTCAATGAGCGACGCTCAGCGCCTCACGTGCGCCTTACATGCCCCTCACATGGGCGCCACAGAAAAAAGGAGTTCTTAGCACTCAATGAGCGGCGCTCATCACCCAACGCCTCACGTACCCTTCACATGGGCGCCACAGAAAAAAAGGAGTGCTTAGCACTCAATGAGCGGCGCCCAGCGCCTCACGCGCCCCTCATATGGGCGCTATAGAAGAAAGAGTACTACACACTCAATGAGCGGCACCCAGTGCCCAGCGCCTCACGTGGGCACCATAGAATGGAAGAGTGCTTAGCATTCATTGGGCAGCGCCCAGTACCCCATGTGTCCCTCACGTGGGTGCCATAAAAAAGGGAGAGTGCCCAGCGCCTCACGTGTTTCTCACGTGGGCGCCATAAAGAGTGCCTAGTACTCCATACAAAGACAAAAGGGGTAAAGTGTTTAACACTTATTGGGCAATCCCCAGGACTAAAAGCCCACATGATTATATGTGAGTGTCAGAACTTACATAAGTGCTCGGCACTTTTTGTACAAAAAGGGGGATTGATTATACAGAGCCCAAACAAGTGCTCGTCACTTTTCAACAAAAAAAACTGAATGGATCAAGCCCAAATTGGCTAAGTTCCCCCGAGGATAGAACCTTCTTGATTCAGACCAACCGTGCCCATGTGCTCATGACTTCCCAAGCTGACCTTAGTCCCAAATATGACTATTGATCTTCCAACTGATGATATCCAAAACGGTACTCATCCCACATCCTCCCGAGGAAATCTTAGTCTCAAAATATGACTGATGATTTTCGGGTTTACCACTAACTCCTTTTCCTCCCAAATACGGGAATTGGTTCAAGGGTACATCTCTCCACACCTCTGATCTACGTCGTTGTAATTCCTCAACGTCTTCAGAGAGATGGCGGGTCCCAACAACCAACGGCTTTTTGGAGCACTTCCAAACTGATATGCACACCTCAGATCAGACCGCACCCCAAACTGGGTGCCTCCCAAATCATCGTTGTTCATCCCATCACGTAACAAATAAACGTGAGCGTCAGATGAACAACGGACCGAAACGTCCTTAAACTAACCGTTGCCTCCAAAATAGCAACAACGGACCGAAATATCCTTAAACTAACCGTTGCCTCCAAAATGGCAACAACGGACCGAAACGTCCTTAAACTAACTGCTGCCTCCAAAATAGCAACAACGGACCGAGACGTCCTTAAACTAAAATCTCACCTCCAAAATGGTGATCAGCGGACCGTAACGTCCTTAAATTAAAATCTCACCTTCAAAATGGTGATCAACGGACCGAGATGTCCTCAAACTAAAACATCGCCTCCAAAATGGCGATAACAGATCGAAACGTCCCTAAACTAAGACAACAGAGCCCAAATGATCTTTTGTTGAATCTGAGATAAAAATGATCCTGAAACCCCGTTAAGTGGATCTTAGACTCAAATTGGACTAATATATCATTAACAAATCGAGTTCCAAATGCTCATATACATTTAAGTCGATCTTAATCTCAAAATAGATTAACGGTCCTTATATAAAATCCCAAATCTAAGAAATACGGATTTGGACTAATCCACGCCCTACGGGCGACAATATAAATTAGTCTCCGTATACAATCCAGGGGCAACCTAAAATAATAAAAAACACACACGACATGAAGTGAACTTCTGGAGCAGGAGAAAGTGGTTATCGCGATGCGATAACATAATTAACTGCAGGGGCTTGCACCTGCAGAGAAGAGCGTCCCCACAATCAAAAACCTCTCACAAACGAGGGGGATCTGACGAAATCTGCTACAACGGTCGCATCCGTCCAAACCTCCGATATACGGTGCCATAAATCAACTTGGTATTTTCGGAGAGGTGGACAGATAAACCCAAATAGTATCTGCCTCCGAATTCAGGCAAGACGATCCATCCCGGTCCGTCTCTATTTTCGACAGTAAACAGTAATATCTATCCAGTTCCTTGTAATATCTAAGTACCGTATGTAAGATCTAAGAAGTTGCATATATTTAAGCAATTACCTGTAATATTTGTTGGATATAGTGCCCTCAAAGTCAATTATTGGATCACAGGCACGTGATTGCAATGATTGAGGAGGACCTATACCGGTAGGACAGTCTTACTCGAGATGATAGTATGCTATCCGGTTTGTCTTTATCATCGTGTACTGCTTTAGGTGACATTACAGATCACTATTACACGTTGATAGAGCCCTTAGGATCCTTACTTGACTACCAACAGTATGATGGCGATCATATACGTGAGAGTTGGGTAGTCCATAAGCACATCCTTAAAAGTTGTCCTTAGTCGTGGGAGTTTCGAGACTTGGTATCGATACTCCATTTATAGACTAGTGTATACAGTCGAGACCCCGACGAGGGGCGGTGGCCGGTCTCACAAGCCATTGGTGTCAGTTGGTTCACCTAAGATGTATACAGGTGCTCATTAGGTTATGAGTGCACCGGACAGGACTCGCCGGGAACCTGCTAGTTGGTATTGTACCCAGCATCAGATAGCGGTTCCCTGGTGACATGTGTACAGGTTAGTTCATCGACCTGAGATCGTCATTTGTCTCGTGTGAGTTCCCACTGTGCTTTGATTACTACCCTACCACAGCTCAAAGGAGTCGTGCAAATATGTTTTAGTTGGGTACAGTCCCGAGCCACATAGAGGCAGTGAGCGGATCGGCAGGGGTTTCGTCTCTCCCGGTATTGGGGGTGAGATCGCGTTTTGTCTACGAGAGCCATTACACAAAGCCCTTGGCCGAGGCAGGAGATTTACTGGTAGGTATTCCGGTAGTATCTCAGGGTGTTCTGAGCTACACTCCGACACGACTTATACCGCTTTTGGGGGTCTGATGTTACCAGCCCCCTAGGCCCGATATGCGATGCTCATAGACGAACGGACCGGACTGTATGGATATTGTTACTGATAGGCTCAGTAGGGTTCCAGGATGAGTTCGCTCATCGGCTTCCCTTTTGCTCAATACATGGGGCAGCCGTTACGTACAGCTTGTACCACTGACGTACTTGTGGTTAAATCCACAGCCAGCGTATTGACGAGTCTTTAAAGTCCACCACAGATAGCTTTCCAAGTTCGGGAGAAATGTTGTAGAGGCTGTATGGTTTTATGGCAGGGTTCGAACATACACGTGCACTTGTGCACGTGCTATGGTTCGGACAGATAATACTAGTGGGATTTGGTTTAAGCTAGATCCTAGTATTATATTGTGTAGGAATACTTTTCGTCTCGTTGCATTAGTATTCGGTCAGAATACAAATGCGGGTATGTATATACAGTTGTGTGGTAATCCTGTAATTTGTTACGAGATTACTTTTGAAGTTTCCAGTTTTTCTCCTCCCGATTAAACATTAGTTTTAATGTTTAATTATTACTTCATGTGAGTGTATCATTTTTGGCCATATTTTCCTTCTTTCTACCATGGCCGAAATCATCTTTGGAGTGGGCTTGATTTTGGAATGGGTGAGTCATTGTTTCATCATTTAATGAAGCATGATTTCATTTTTGTGACTCATCCTTTGCTTTAATTTCCTTTGTCCAAGCTAAAGATATTAGTGTTGATCTTTTGTGATGATATTTGTATATGGTCACCACTTGACTTTGGTTGTGCTCACCCCCTCCACCTCATGGCCGAGAGCACTTTGGGCAGCCCCAATAAATTCTCGCCGAGCCTCTTGATGAGGGGTGATTGATTCATTTGCAATTTTTTCCAGGCTCATTTCATCACTCCAAAAGGCAACTTCAATTTACCTCCACCCAATAGCTTGGGTGACTTGAGACAAAGTATTCTACACTCTCTCTACTTCAATCTTGGATATGTCGGTTAGCAAACTTCATGTCCGAGTTGCCTCGGTTTAGAGGCGGGAGCCCGTATAAAGATTCGTTGATGTGGTGCCACTTCGACGAGGAGACCGGAGATCGAGCGAGATCGGAGATGCCGCGAGGAGCGTGGGATGATGGCTAAAGACCGAAGGACACGGATCGATCGGTATACCCATTCTATCATTTTGTAGTTTGCTAGTTTAGTATTAATGGCACGATCCGGGTTATAGTCTGCGCTAGCACCAGTTGTAAAAGTTTTTGTTCCGCGTTTGGTCTCGGATTGCAGGTCGGGGCGCTACCGTAGACTTACATGGTATCAGAGCCACGCCATTAACACATACTAGCTTGTTCTAACATGTTTAAAACATCGATCAAACGAAATTTCCAAAACCGCAATTCCAAAATTCAAGTTTCTGCCGAATTTTTAAACTGGTCTAAAAATTATTTTGGGTATGTCAGAAAATCGTGCAGGCTTTTTTAAAGACGCTGGAAGAAATTTAGGAGAACGATCTTACCACGACACCACGGAATCACGGAAAAACCACCATGTTTGCCGCAGTTGCGTAGCGGTATGGTTGACACTGTTCACCATTTTTCTTCTGGGTGTTTTTAATATGGAATTATGGTTTCTGGAATATTTTGTTAGGGCACAGATTTGTTTGAGTACTGGATTTGTGCTTGGGGGCCACTTCGGGAAGTTTTTTCGATTGATATTTTAAATATGTTAGTTCACAGTGCTTACATTATATCTGTGACCGTGAATGTCATTCGAGCGGTAAATCTTGTCTAATTGCTATCATCCTTTTAAACGGGTTTGCGAACGTGACATTCGCGTTGATGTTCTGTATTGTGCTATGATGTTGCAGATTTGTCGTGGTGGATAGCTTGGTGCAATGTTAGAACTGTTTGGATTTATTTGTACATTTGATATCGCGGGGCAAGCATCCGACATGTAGACTGTCGTAGCTGCCTGTTTGTATATTATTCTTTTGGGGCACGACCGGGTTGAGGTCGATGTACCCGTTGTACATATTTTATTTTCTGTACTAGGTTTACCCCGCGACGAAGTGCATGGATAGCCAGGTTCTGGAGGGCAACGAGTCCGCATCTCATGGCTTTAAGAAGGAGGGGACCTCACTCTAGGATTGGCAGGCTATTCGCCACACTCGTAGGGGGTACAGGTTGACCCAAGGAGGGGTGCTCAAGTTACCGGATTCTGTGAAGTGTTGGGTGGTCCGTTCACTTTGCTATAGGGGGCTGGCTCGCTTCAGGTCTTGGCGGGTAACTTGCCGTACCCATAGGGGTCTAGGTTTCATTGCACAGGCTATCCACACGACCAGGGGAACGTCGGGTTTCATTTGCGACTCAAAGGAAACCCGGGGGTCCCAGATTATCTGTATTGTTCTGTGATACTTATTACTTTTCTGTAATGTTGCATTTATCACACCTGGAGCGATTATTGCATATTGGTATATATACTAGTAGATGTTGTATATGTTTTACACCCGCGCTTGTCCAGTCCCCGCTCTGTCGTTAGTTAAGTAACCTAACGGGAGATGACGGGACCCAGTGGCGAATGCGGATGGCATATACGTACATTTTATTTTCGTTCTTTTCTGGTGTGATTAATTGATGGGACTGCATTGATTCTGATCAATGCAAGGAAAACAAACATGTTGGATGTTGTTGGAATAATTTTCAAAAAGCTGTTATTGCAAGGACGTTCTCTTTTGTTTTGCACAGTGGTATTCGGTTATGAATATCCAGCACCTCATTCGACGAGGCAAGAGCCGAGATCCCTTCACCGGGAGTGACCCCTTGGACAGAGGTTTGCGTCAGGGTAATAACTTCACTATAGTTGATTACTTTTTGTTTTGCATCGTGGTATTCAGTTGGAATATCCTGCACCTCATTCCACGAAGAAAGAGCCGAGATCCCTTCACCGGGAGTGACCTCTTTAGCAAAGGTTTTCGCCACTATATTTTTGTAAAAAGCCATCAGGTTCCTTCAACGGCATCAAGTTCATTATGTTAAAAGTTTTTCGCCAAAAACCAGTCGTAGCCCTCCGTCATTTCAGTTGGGTATTCAGTAGTATTCAAGCTATGTATTTTGACCAACGCCAAGGCATAGTGTTTGATAGCTGCTGGATATTCATCTGTTGCATAGATAGATGCGTTGGTTTGGGACAGTCGTACTGGCATTTTGGCCAACGTCAAGAGTATGTACAGGTGGGTTCAAATTAACAAGGATAATGATGGGTAGAACTTGACATATGACTTATGATATTTTGGCCAACATCAAGGTCATAAGAGCATGGGGCAAAAATCCACATCTGGGGTTTCTAAAGAAACTGAAACTTGCCAGGCATGCGCATACCTTCTGGAGTGTGATAACGTGAGTGGATTCCTTCACGTTATCATGCGATGATAGTTGGATCCCGATTCCCACTGATGAGTTGGTTTACTCTTCGGGTGATCCCGGCTAATTCTTCTTTCAGGTTTGGAAGAGAATTTGACGATACAGTGGGAGGTTTCCTGATTAGATAAAGTGATAACCATTCTGATCTAGGTTAGAGTGCACGCAAAGTGTTTCTTTTCTCTCTCTCATTAGCAGCGACCATGGCCCGACCCTAGACTATGACTCATTGACCAAGTTAACCGAACTTTCTTAAAATACTGGCTTTTGGATTGTCTGAGTTGCATACATCATTGCCACTCCTTCTTTTACCCTTTGAATTTCTCCAGAACACCTCATATTACTATGAACATCCATTTCCATTGGATAAATCCATCGTATGGTTATATACGAACTCGAAGGAACTTGTTCCAGATTCGAGGATGGATTCAAGTTCTGGAGAGATTGAATAGGACTATTCAGTTGTCTTTTATCATCACCTTCTCTCAGATTGCGAGGGCTCCTTGGTTTAGGAGAGTACACCTATTACGCTTATTGGATAGTCTTCTTCCAAACCATAGGCAGGTGCCAAAAAGTAGGGAAAGGAGAAAACCAATTAGCCTAAGTAGAGTGTACAGAAGGTAATAAGTAAAGACATATGAAGGGATTAGAAAGAGGGCAAAGTAAATTGTGACCGCTATTATTCACGACCAAACCGCATAGTTCATCACCACTCCTACTTCACCTTTGCTTTTCTCCAGTTCAGGAGAAATAGAAATAAGGTTTTATTTAGTTGTCTTTTATCATCACCTTCTCTCAGATTGTGAGTACTCCTAGGATTAGGAGTATACACATATTACTCTTATTGGATAGTCTTCTTCCAAACCATAGGCTGGTGACGAACGGTAGGAAAGGAAGAAAACCATTTAGCCTAACGATGGTGTTCAGAAGGTAATGACTAAAGACAAATAAAGGGATATAGAGAGACGGCAACGAAATATACGGTTGTAGTCATGAATCTGGATAATGGAAGAGGCATTACAAGGAATACCCGGATACCCCTTCGAAACATTTTCATGTTTCAGTTTCACTATGCATTGTTAATAGAAAATTGTTTTCCCGATTAGATACTTACTCTAGGGTATGTATTTACCAGGTATGATTCTCAGATCTGTATGGTTTTACAGATGATGAGTGGGAGTAAGTTATTGGGAATTAGGTGATCATCCATATTATATAGGAATTCGTTGTAATTGGTGATATTTGAGGAAATCGCCTGGGTTTTTGCCAGACGGCAAGTTTTGGTTTTGAATATCCGTTGTTGTGCATCAATTTCAAATTGATATATCTGTACGTTTATTTTCATAAAGTGAGATATGACTTTTTTGAAATTATGTCGGTGACATTTACCTATATCAGTTGATGGTTAGGTAAGGAGCATTCAACAGCGGTATAGTTCTTACCATAGTACAGTTTTCAACCTACGATGCACAGTGATTGAGTTATTCAACTCAGCGGACTTATACAAAATATTGTATGTTGTCCGGTGTCCATTAGGACAAAGGGGTTAGTCCTCGTACTGTATTCTGTTTACTTGTGACATCTCTAGTTTTTAGACAAGTGTTTCGTAGAAACACAAGGTCCAAGTTTGAGAAGTTATAGGTACAAGAATAAAGTAGAAAACCAGGTGTCGCAAGTATCGGGATTCTTCAAGGTGATCGAAGATGTAGATACTTGTGTTGGGTATTCAGTCAATAGTAACGGTTTTGAGAAACTTGTTTCTCTTTCAAGTTACTCATAATTGGATGCACTCCTAAGTTGAGTAATGCTGATCGGCCTCTTTCCATTAAAGTTGGCATGCGCTGGAGACAGCTGCATAGTTTGAATCTGGTTCCAATTAAATAAGTGCCAAAATTTCTATATTGGATATAGAATGGTTCATATCTTAACGATGTTAAGGTACGGGGAGTTGTCCAGCTTATGCTTAAAACCAGACTCTGGATAACTCAAGACACGTTTCTGTAATGATAGTTTGTGGGTTGACCCAGGCTATGACAAGGGTTGACTTTCTACCATCTGGAAGATCAATAGAGATATTGTTCTTGACTCGCCATAGTTTTAGTAAAATGGATTTTTTTAGAAAACAGTAGTGGGAGTATGGTAGAACTGGAAGTGATTCCAGAACCGCAAACGATTACTGAAAATTTAATAAGAACCTACAGATTCAATCAAGTTTGACATTCCATTAGCGACTCCGCAGATATGGTGGGTAACCTCAGCCACCCGAGAGGTACTTCGGTAGCCTCAAGGACGGTGACAGGGAGGTTCTTGTTTACCCAGACTTGCCATTATTGTTGTTCCATACTATGAGACCCGGCAAGAGGATGAGTATAGCGTCGTTCTAAACTAGCTTTAGAAGTGCACGTGTATATGACTCTGCCAGAGGGTTGTTGTGGTCAGTGGGAGCAGCGGAAGCATAGTGGACAAGTAACTTATGTCTATTTATAGACTAAAACAGATATAGCGAAGATAGATCATCTATTTTTGATGTGACGGTCATGGGTTTGACTTCATCAGAATAGGGGATGGATCTGTTAAGAAGGTGGTAGGGTGTGATGTCCTGGTATTTGGATGACATACACAAACTAGGAAGTAAAATTCCTACACTACGATCGGTTATACTTTGTTTATCACGCAGTGTTTCTCCACATAGGATATGGATATTATATCAGACATTCTGGTTACTAAATCTATGGTTTTAGATCTAGATTTGGGTAGTTTCCCAATCTGGGTACTTAGACAGTATTCTAAAGGTATTTTAGAATAGACGACTCCTGGCATGGTGGTGTACCTGCAGGTGATGGAGTCACCCTCTCTAAAGGTGTCTTACAGACTAAAGGGGAGAGGGATGTGCATGATTGGCATATCACTTGCTTAGGCAATTGAGTCGGTCATGAGATGTCAAGTACCACACCAGATGTTGTTTTTGCACCAGATGCAATCAGTTGAGATATTAATCCAATCCTGGAGAAACGTTAGGAAGCAATTTTAGAACATAAGCAAATGTTCTAGGGATTTGATAACGGCAACCTCCTTTTGGAGACGGTTATCATTCCAGGATTCCAAGGTGACCTAGATGACAGAGTGACTGTCAGAGTTATAGTTTTCCTTCTGACGAGGGGCAGTAGTTTGGACAGTGGTCCAAGTGGATACTGAGGGAGGCATGGTGCAGGATACTGATTAGGTTCAGTTGACGATACAGTCTAAGAAGTTTGGATTTGGAGTTCATTTATGAACTAGGTGCCATCAGATATCCAGACATATTCTAAGACAGGTATTACTCAATTCGGGAGATGGCTTTCTCCGCGAACATGAGATTAAGGGAGACATAGAAAGAAATATCAGGACGGATCCACTCACTGAGGCTATTTCTCGAACACAATAGTTTTACAAACGAGTTTTGTGACACTGATTAGTAGAGGAGTTGGGTGTTCAGTATCACACGGGCTGTGAGTATGCGACATCGCAATAATTAGCCTTAAGTGCAAGTGGGAGATTGTTAGATATAGTGCCCTCAAAGTCAATTATTGGATCGCAGGTATGTGATTGCAATGATTGAGGAGGACCTATACCGGTAGGACAGTCTTACTCGAGATGATAGTATGCTATCTGGTTTGTCTTTATCATCGTGTACTGCTTTAGGTGACATTACAGATACTATTACACGTTGATAGAGCCTTTAGGATCCTTGCTTGACTACCAGCAGTATAATGGCGATCATATACGTGAGAGTTGAGTAGTCCATAAGCGCATCCTTAAAAGTAGTCCCTAGTCGTAGGAGTTTCGAGACTGGGCATCGATACTCTATTAGTAGACTAGTTTATACAGTCGAGACCCTGATGAGGGACGGTGGCCGGTCTCACAAGCCATTGGTGTCAGTTGGTTAACCTAAGATGTATACAGGTGCTCATTGGGTTATGAGTGCACCGGACAGGACTCGCCGGGAACCTGCTAGCTGGTATTGTACCTAGCGTCAGATAGCGGTTCCCTGGTGACATGTGTACAGGTTAGTTCATCGACCTGAAATCGTCATTTGTCCCGTATGAGTTCCCATTGTGCTTTGATTACTACCCTACCACGGCTCAAAGGAGTCGTGCAAATAGGTTTTAGTTGGGTACAGTCCCGAGCCACATAGAGGCAGTGAGCAGATCGGTAGGGGTTTCGTCGCTCCCGGCATTGGGGGTGAGATCGCGCTGTCTCTAGGAGAGCCATTACACAAAGCCCTCGGCCTAGGCAGGAGATTTACTGGTAGGTATTCCAGTAGTATCTCAGGATATTCTGGGCTACACTCCGACACGACTTATACCGCTTTTGGGGTCTGACATTACCAGCCCCCTAGACCCGATATGCGATGCTCATAGACGAACGGACCGGACTGTATGGATATTATCACTGATAGGCTCAGTAGGGTTCCAGGATGAGTTCGCTCATCGGCTTCCCTTTTGCTCAATACATGGGGCAGCCGTTACGTACAGCTTGTACCACTGACGTGCTTGTGGTTAAATCCACGGACAGCATATTGACGAGTCTTTAAAGTCTACCACAGATAGCTTTCCAAATTCGGGCGAAACGTTGTAGAGGCCGTATGGTTTTATGGCAGGGTTCGAACATACACGTGCACTTGTGCACGTGCTATGGTTCGGACAGATAATACTGGTGGGCTTTGGTTTAAACCGGATCCTAGTATTATATTATGTAGGAATACTTTTCGTCTCGTTGCATTAGTATTCAGTCGGAATACAAATGCGGGTATGTATATACCGTTGTGGGGTAATCCTGTAATTCGTTACGGGATTACTTTTGAAATTGCCAGTTTTTCTCCTCCCGATTAAACATTAGTTTTAATGTTTAATTATTGCTTCATGTGAGTGTATCATTTTTGGCCACATTTTCCTTCTTTCTACCATGGCCGAAATCATCTTTGGAGTGGGCTTGATTTTTGAATGGGTGAGTCATTGTTTCATCATTTAATGAAGCATGATTTCATTTTTGTGACTCATCCTTTGCTTTAATTTCCTTTATCCAAGCTAAAGATATTAGTGTTGATCTTTTGTGATGATATTTGTATATGGTCACCACTTGACTTTGGTTGTGCTCACCCCCTCCACCTCATGGCCGAGAGCACTTTGGGCAGCCCCAATAAATTCTGGCCGAGCCTCTTGATGAGGGGTGATTGATTCATTTGCAATTTTTTCCAAGCTCATTTCATCACTCCAAAAGGCAACTTCAATTTACCTCCACCCAATAGCTTGGGTGACTTGAGACAAAGTATTCTACACTCTCTCTACTTCAATCTTGGACATGTCGGTTAGCAAACTTCATGTCCGAGTTGCCTCGGTTTAGAGGCGGGAGCCCGTATATGTTGGATATATATGCCCTAGAGGCCTACATTGTATAGGATGCTTAGAATATGTATGTACATGACAGTCTTGCTTGATATGATAGTACGCTATTTGGTTTGTCTTTATCTTAACATATGATAAATTTTGTGTTGTATTCATTTATATACATGTTGATAAAGCCCATAGGGTGTTTGCCTGACTAACGGCGTTGTGATGGCAGTCATACTAGTGGGAGCTGGATAGTCAATAGGCACATCCTTAGATGTCCCTAGTTGCAGGAGTATTGAGACTGGGCATCGATACTCCGGAGTAGACTAGTGTATACATATCTAGACCCTGACGAGGGGCGATTGATTGGTCCCGCAGCCATTGGTGGTGTGCACCTAAGATTGTATACAGATGCTCACTGGGTGTGAGTACATAGGACAGGACTCGCCGAGAACTGACTGGATGGTATTATACCTAACGTCAGATAGCAGTTCTCAGGTGACATGTGTGCAGATAGTCTGTTGACTTAAAGTCATCATTTGTCTCGTGTGAGTTCCCACTGTGCTTTGATTATTACCCTACCACGGCTCAAAGGAGTCGTGCAAACAGGTTTTAGTTGGGCACAGACCCGAGCCACGTGGAGGCAGTGAGCGACTGTTAGGGATTCGTCTCTCCCGGTATAGGGAGTTGATATCGCACTGTGGTCGGTTGGTCATTACCATAAGTCCCTGGCCAGGGCTGATTGAGAATTACTGATAGATTGATTAGTAGATTCTCGGATGGTGATAGAGCCATACCGACACGACTTGTACGGTTATTAGGGGTCTGACGTCCACCACCTCCCTAGACCATACATGCGATACTCTTAGACGAACAGACCGGACTGCGCGGATATTGTCACGGACAGGCTCAGTAGGATTTCGGATGGGTTACTTCATCGGCTTTCTTATCGACAACTACCTGGGGACCGTTACGTACAGCTAGTGCCGCTTGCGGTCTGTGGTTAAACCCACTGCCAGCGTAGTAGTTGAGTCTTTAGAGTCCCACACAGAGATTTCCCAAACCCAGGCGAAAAGATATAGAGGTCGTATGGTTTTACGACAAAGGTTCGGACGCATACGTGTTTAAACGCACGTACGACATTCGGACAGTTTTTACTAGCCGGCTTTGGTTTAAGCCAGATTCTAGTATCAGGTTATTAGATTTATACAGTCTAAAGTTTTTTTCGTGTTTTCACGGATGGGAGGGGCGTTCTCGTAATTTTCCGAGAAGCTTCTAGAAGGATGTGACATGAGGGGTTATGGTGGCATTTTCATTAATTGCTTTTGTGACTCATTCATATGAATCATCATATCATTAATGCATCATTAATGATCTAATGACTCACATGATGAATCACTCTCCTTGAATAAATGAAGCATGGTGAATAATCATTTAATTGATATTATTTGATAATTCATTATGTATCATATAATCAAGTGAGAAGGATTTTTATTAGAATTATCATCTCCACCTTCTCTCTCCTCAAGCTCTCTCTCCTTCACCAAACCTTAATCCTACCACTCATGAGTTGAGAACAAGGATTAGGAAAGACTAAACACTCCATAACCAATCTCTACATCATCTTAGTTCCTTTATTAGCAACTAGAGAAACTAAGTAACCTCAAGTTTAGAGGTTATAGCTTGGATTAGGGTTCTCGGGTGGATCGTCTATCACGGAAGGAAGCCAAGGAAGACGTGGAGATCCAAGGAGGCCGTAGATATCGTAAAGATGAAGGACTAAAATTATTTGGTATAATCTCTTTACATAGTAGCTTAGAACTCTATGCTTATTGTTAAGTATTGTTTAGAAACGATCTTCGGTTAGTTGATGTTCGCTTTATAAACATGATTGTTTTTCAAATTTCCGCCTCCCCGCAACTCGTGGGGTGTTGCACATCAACTTATAGTATAAAGATTCGTTGATGTGGTGCCACTTCGACGAGGAGACCAGAGATCGAGCGAGATCAGAGATGCCGCAAGAGCATAGGATGATGGCTAAAGACCGAAAGACCCGGATCGATCGGTATAGCCATTCTATCATTTTGTAGTTTACTAGTTTGGTGTTAATGGCATGATCCAGGTTATAGTCTGCGCTAGCATCAGTTGTAAAAGTTTTTGTTCCGCGTTTGGCCTCGGATTGCAGGCCGGGGCGCTACCGTAGACTTACAATATTTAAGCACCGCTACCTCCTCCTCCACCAAAACCATCTTGAAGCGACTGAAGAAGAGGAGGAGGGAGGATGAGAGGAACAGAGGAGCGAAGGAAGGAGAGGATGAGTGGTGAAGTACTGGAAAATGAGAGAGAAGGAAGGATGAGCAAATGGAGGAGAAGCGGCGAAGCAACGATGGATAAGCGGAAGAGAGAAGAGAAGAGGTGAAGCAACAGCAGAGAAGGGAGGAGTGGCGAAGCAATGGCGGAGGAGGAGTGAGGAGAGAGGAGGATGGCGAATGAAGAAGAATGATCAAAGATTTTAGAGGGAGAAAGAGCATGAAGATGAATAGCCAGAGGGAGGAGTGTTTTTGTAATTGCATTTAAAAGATAATACAAAGCCTAAATGAAATACAACTAATGGGTTTTTTCACAAAGACTTTAAACAGTATGCCATTCCCAACCATTTTGAAAATACCAGAATTTTTAAACAATTCCCAAGAGGGGCGGGGGCTGTTTGACAATTTACCTTTATTTTTAATATTTAATATTTGAGGAGTATTGGGCTTTTATATATGAGTGCATATGGGCTTTTAATACAAGTGAGATTTATCCAAATAGACCTGAGCCTTACTGGTGGGATGCCTCATATGTATCTCTTTTAGTTTTTCTAACGTGGGACTATTAATCTCACATCATCTCAACACTCCACTTTTTTCCCTTTTTTTAAATGGACCGTACAACACTTGTAAAGATAATCTTTCAAAGGCACTGAGTATGCTCTGTGCTTGTAGACTGCTCTCTCAGAGATACTGAGTTATGAGTCCTATTTGATCACGTGCAAGGCTTGTAGAGATAATCTTTCGTAAGCACTCAGTACATGCGATGCTTGTGGTTGTTCTCTCAGAGATACTGTTGATCTAAGTTCTGATACCATGTTATTTTTAATATTTACTATTTGAGAAATGTTGGGGTTTATTTATGAGTGCGCATGGGATTTCAATATAGATAAGGTCCATCCAAATAGACTTGAGCATTATTAGCGATGTGCTCTATCTATATATTATACCCATAATCTCTCTTAGTTTTTTTTTAAATATCAGACTATTAATCCCACACATCTCAACAAGAGCTAAGTTCAGATAACAAAAGTTATCTAAACTTACAATACAAGACCTGACCCTTTATTCTGTCGGGTATCGCCCGAAGGAATAAGTTTCCTCCTGACGGAATAAATGTGGACGTAATAGGTTTATTCCGTCGGGTGCTTATTTTATTTCGTCCGGTAATCTATTCCGTCGGTTTACATCCGATGGAATAAAGTGGGAAAAACTGGGATTAATTTCCTGTAATAAGTTTATTCCGTCGAGTAATTTCCGACAGAATAAGTTATTTCGTCGGATATTACCCGACAAAATAGGTGTGGTATAGAAAAAAAAACAGTGAATGAGTTTTTTGGTTTAATTCGACAATTCGATACAAATTCAATTCATTTACTGAAATCATAACCAAAAAACAACTAATACACATCACAATAATCGTGGTCGTGCCGCATACAAAATCAATTAATTCATTTACTGAAATCATAACCAAAAAACAACCAATACACATCACAATAATTGCGGTCATGCCGCATACAAAATCAATCCATTCCATAATCAATTCATAACACAGAAATTAGATAACAGACACAAATTTGATATGATACGATATTGAAATAAAGTTCATTACTTAATACAACTTCATGAAATTATATAATCTGAGAATCTGATACGAAATATAATTAACATGTCATTCATCTAATAGTATTTAACAACTTCTTAAAATGTATTTGTCAAAAAAGCTTTTAAAATGTACAAAATTGAGTGATTCAAATATCAATGCGCACGTGTGAGGTGATTATCTATCTCCATCTCGAGCTTATTCTTCATCGCCGCTACTGCCGTTGTCGTCGTCGTCTGGAAAGTCATTGAAATCGAGCAGTTACTATAGCGTTATCAATAGACAATTATTAGTACACATTTTTAATAATTATATGACGCTATAGTAACTTCTATCTATGATCTGGTATCTGCTTCCCTTAAGACTTCAAGCTATCTATGATCTGCATTCTCGTCTCAAATGATCTAGCGACTTCTTCTTTGGTCATCCTCCTTCGCGAACCGAAAGCTGACAAGAGTCTAGATGCAAGAGTAGACGAGAAGACGCATGCTCGAGAATGCGAGGGTATGAGCATACGAGCCTTCTCCATGGAATACCGGAGTGGGAGGAGATGTAGATGAGGGCACGGGGGGCATGGGCTCCTGAATGAACATCCTTGCGCGTATCTAAGGAGGATGAAACTCCGGACCTGGATAGGCGTGATATACTATAAGTGAAATGCCCTTGCCATCCAGATGAACTCTCCCATGTCGATCTGGGTTGTGTCGTTGAATGACATTCTCGTTAGTTCCATGAAGTTCGTCAAGAGTGATTTCAGCCATGCTCCTCAACAAACGCCGCCACCAGATCATCAATCTCTCTGGTCATCTCTTGCTACATGAAATTACAGTATGAATCAAGTTAAGTCCATTATAGAAAACAAAATTAATTAATTAATTTAAATAACTAAAAGAAACCCGTATAGGAGCATACTTACATAATACTCAGTCGTCTCCTGTGAGCTGGGAAAACCGGACTGATGCGCAAAGCCCATACCATAAATGTCCATATGGCCAGGAATTTCTCCCACTTGTCTCGCCTGCCTTTTAGAAGAAAATTCGATTTAGATCAAGTTTACAAAATAGAAAAATTCAAAATATTTGATTTGATCTTACATGAACAACTCCATACTATGGGAGTTCATCCCTCCGCTTAACCAATGATCAGTGTTATGACTCTATGCCGCTGCTCCCCACTCACTCCTCTCCTTCCATTTAGATATGTTATAACATCTCATACTAATTGACAGATTAATGTCTAATATTTTTACAGTTTAAGCAATATACGTACCCTAAATTCATTCGAACGGAAGTGTTCTATCATGGCGACCTAGTACTCGTCTGTCCAAGTCACGGGCTTCACCGTCCACGCATTGGTGAAAGCATCCTTCCATTTCTTATGGACCAAGTGTTTATGATCACACCAACTCCCCGACATGTATATAAACAATCTCCTTCGGACGACGTGCAGAAGTACAGGAGCATTGTCAATCCAACAAACTACGGTAAAGCGCGTCTACAAAGAAACACCGAAAAGGTATCATCATACACATATATGGAAAAGTAATAAACGAATGCTTAATTAAATAACCTTACCAAAATCTCGTCTAAGATCGTTTGTTTCTTGGCCTCCAAAGCTTTCGCCCTCCAATCCACCAGGACATAACTGAAACCGACTTTCAAGTAATGCGGCATTCATTTTTCATTTTTGCAGATTGAGGCACAGAAATTTTTTAATTGTTTCACCTCGGGCTCAATGAAATCCCTGGTCGCCGAAAAATGCACCTCAATTTTTGGGTCGTCTGGCCCGCGACCCCATATATCTTTTTCCTGTGTGGGGCCTCTTTTCCCACGACTCCGACTCAACAAAATGGATGCCACCTCCTCCACAAACTATCCATGTCCACGACCACATCGCGAACTCATATCCTGAAAAATATCTAATGCAACATACATATACAATAACAATTTCAAGAAACAGTTAAGCAAAATTACATAGTTGTAAATAAAAGTAAATTTATTACAGTCAAGATATTCAATACATAATTTAAATTTTGCATATCTAAAAGCTGTATGTATATAAAGGAGGCGAAAAAGAAAATTGCGATAAACTTAAATGTTTAATTGTCTACAAGATTATGAATAGTACAGATAGGAAAAATTTAGTAATCATCATCCTCTGTAGCAGTACTCTCACTTGCTGAATTTTGCTCGGAGTCATTGATGAATTGATCAGGTTCACGCGTTATTTGTTTTCGTCTAAGGGCATCGAATCTTGATGATCCATCCTCTACAACAATTTTCGGAGCGATGTCAGCCCTTGAAAGGCTAACATCGTCAATATTCATAGTCGGGTCTTGTAATGATGTAACTGGCGTTCTTGGGCAGCTAATTTCAAGATTTTCAACAGGATTTCCCATGTTATAATATTCTCGCAGATTTATGGTAATAGCGACATGCCATTCAGCATCACTAAGGTCTGAGACATAAAAACATTGACGTGCTTGACACGCTAATATATAAGGATCATTCGTGAACGCGAGTTTTAATGAATTTAGTAGGAGTATCCCATTTTCTACTTTGTATCTATGTCATTCTGTCTTAAGATCATACCTGCAATTGAATAGGACAACTATATGTGCATGATACCATACATGCACTATATCTTGCAACACGCCGAAGTAGTCAAGTTGTCCCGTGGTTGGATTGAGATCTCTAGACGATATGTAACCTCTTATGGTTGATGTCAAAAAAACGTCGCAAATTTGGAACTTTCTATGTGCATCTCTAGCTTATGTGTAAAATATATATCCATTAACGACATAACCTGTAAGACGCTCAATTACTGGATCTGGTTCAGAGGCAAGTATTTTTATTTCTTCTGTTATGTTGGTATCTACGGCTGTATGGACCTAATAAGGCAAGATAAGATTTCAAAATTGCATTTAGTTTAAGAGATGAAACATGAATTATATAGTTGGATATATTTTAGTGTTAAACCTACAAAATGGTTAAACCATGTCGCAAATTCTCGATTTCGAGCATTATCAATATGCTACGGTAGCGATTGACCCCTCGATAGTCTGTACTGATGTCACGATCCGAAATAGTACGTGACTGGCCCTTGAATCATATGAAGTCTATAGGACCCCATCTAATTCAAGTAAGCCAAAAGCCCAGAAATCTAAACCATTTTTTTAATAATAAATGAAGGAAAACTGGTTTTAAAGAAGTGGTTTTAATAGCATACGCCGAAGTATGCATTTTTAAAATCCCAAGTCTTTTCTGAAAATTTCGGCAGAGTTTCCTTTGTAAATACTGGCCCCAAACGGGGTACAATATGAATAATATATGCACAAAGATAAAAGGCATCCCCAAGCGGGAGCTAGCTCTTCGTCAATTGACGGTCATAACTACGCAAGCAATATAATATACAATGCCGAAGGGCGAGGATAAAAACTAAAAAGGAAACTCAAAACATCAAGAAAAACCCATAATAATATAAGCGCGGCTCTATGGTCGAAATAATAAACAACTGGTCTTCTAGTCTGAAATAAATATACATGTCTGGTTGATGGAGTTTACTAGATACAACTGAATATAAATAAATACAATGGTGGTCACGATACAAGTGAACCCACCTATCAAGGTAAATCACCCAGAATGGAAGCAGTGTGCCAGCAAAGCCGTAACGAAATCTGTACGGCAAAACCTGTAAGAAACTGTGGCACAACGGGGGTGAGTTGCCAACTCATGAGTAGAAAACATCACCGAACAAAAATCGTATGTATGACTCAATCCTAGGTCAATACGATCAATAATATATAACCTCAAAATGATAAAATCTGAAGCATGAAAAGGTGGCAGGGGTAAACAGCTATACATAAGTGTAATCCCATGTGCTCGTGTCAGTGCCTCAGGTAGCAATATATCATGTGTATGAGGTATGAATGTGATAATATGAAAACAAAATGCATCATGTATGAGAAAACTGTTTTCTTAATTTAGTGAGATTTCTGTATATTTAAAATGAGGTATCATCAATAAATCAATATAAATCAGTGTCTAGCATCGACACAAAACATAAATCCTAATATCTTGGGCTCCGGCTATCTGAACTGGTCCATATCATAATATCTAAATACCTCAATATCAATATCTGGGGCTCCGGCTATCCGGACTGGCCCTTGGGCTCTGGCTATCCGGACTGGCCCAACTCCGATCGGTATCCTCCGGATATCCAACGAGTCTCAATACAATCACCGGTCAGCAATGCTCCCCTGTCACAGGCTCAACGCCGATCAACTGCGGTCTTCTTGCCCCGGGGAACCGTACCGGGTCCACCATGCACCCACAGACGGTTCCTACTCCTCCTCGAATTGGGTGTATGATATCGCTCAAGAGCCGAGAAAACTCATGGTGGACAATCTCAAATCATATCATGAGAAAACCGCAACTTTCATTTTAAAATGATAATCAGTTTTATAAAATCTTGCGGTTCCTCCAAATCCATAAATCTTATAGAAAACCCAAATCTCGAGAATAAATAACAATGAATTTAAAAGCATTGGGCTCCGGCAATCCGGACTGGCCCTAAATAAAAATGCATGACAGTGAATAATAATATGCATGAAATAGCAAGTAACAAATGCAATGTCTAAACTAGCATATAAAAACAAGTACGCTGGTACCATGTCGAAACTATCAGCTAACAAGCTATGTCAATGAAATAATATTCTCTAAAGTGTACGTGACATGGAAATTACCGATGATGATGTGTGTGAGCCGGCAAGTGTATGTGGAACATACGCATCATCGGTAATGGTGCTGGTGCCCTAACAGCATGATTTCGATACTAACATATGAAAACACAATATAAGCATGCGATGCGATACGAACAGCAATAATATGCGGGAGCTGAATAATAAACATAACAATAATGAATATGCAATAAATAATATGAGTCATACAATAAACTACAGGTCTAAACTAACAGTCTAATCAAAAGGTAAGGAAACCACCTAAATCTGAGTCGATACATATATATATATATATAATAGTCGGTGATCCCGCCTCAATAGTATCCCATACGATACCCTATATATAATATGACATTCTCGAGTCAAGAGTGCGGATCTATCAATATAGCTCGTACGGTAAATCCATCGTACGGCATCCCAAATCTGGCTACGGGCCAATATCACATTATCTCATTATTCATCTGGTATCCTCTTTATCATATATCATGATCTGGGGGTACTGATCTACGTCTAGTATAATACTGATACCATCTAAGTATATGCATGCGTGTGTATGAAAACACCACACCTAAAGGACCCGCTAAACATCGTGTCGTATCTCATAATACGAACCACGCCATATCACCGATCTCATGGCATCCAACCCAATCTCATCGACTCATCTCCAATTCCAAGTACTATCCTCATGATCCATGTGTGTGTGTGTATACACACACACATAGTCCCATACACATGTGTGTGTGTGTATTATATATATATACATATCCCCATATATGCATAGGTAATAAAATGTATGCATGTGTGTGTGTGCGCGTGTGTATGTAACAACTATTCTAGGGTTTCGCAACTAACACTAAACTATAACATTAACTTATCTTGATAAACAATAACTCATAATAACATATTTATATATATACATATGTACACGTATTCATATACCACACTACGAAACTGCGGGGGTGCTATACGCCATCCACCCGATTTCCCCCTTAGATATATATCTACTCACCTGCTCTTGCTCGCCGATGTCGATGTCGCCACTCCCCTCCTTGTTGCTCTGAACTCACTCGAGGGTACCTACATGTATACCACAAGACATCGTAAATGGAAATAGCGCACGAAAACCAAATCGGCACGCGTATCGTTCATAGGTCAAAACCTATAGTCTCGCATGCAAGAATAGCCAAACCAACCCTCGACTGTCGATATACAAACGTCAAACCATCAAGTTAAAACCAAATTCCTAAAATCCAAAATTCAAAATACGCAAAACAAAACCCCGAAATAAAATTGCAACTCATGAAACTAGTCCCAGATTTTGATTAAGGTGAAAACAATGTGCACAAACAATACTGGGGTGATGTATAGGGAGCATGTAACCTACAGAAGCAATCTGGACCCCTGAATCCACCACTTGGCCGGCCCCATACCCATGAAATCCAGCAAGCTCGGTTTGGGGGGAGGAGTTAGGGTCTCGTATTGGTTGGGTGTACTCGTAGTGGTCAATCTAGGCTTGTGGTATTGTTTGCTTGACTTGTAAATGTTCCAGGTCATCCCAGAATTCCCTGTACACCCCAAAAACTCACAAAACCGACATTGGAAGTTTCTGTTTTCAGTAAATTGGGTTTGTTTCAAATTGGTCTGGGTTTCTAACATCATAAGGGGGTTTAAGGTCATCACTAAAGCCCAATTACACTAACACAACTCAAATTAAACCCTAACCCTCTCTAGGAATTCCCAAAGTTCACTAAACTTCGCCAAAACGATTTTAAACTACACAAGAGGCTAAAGGAAATGAAATACTACACTTAATGGTGAAGAGATTGCCTCATTTGGCACTCATGAATTCCCTAGAGCATCAAAATCCCATTTGTCTTTGTCCAAAGTGTAGCTTGTGAGCTTGTGCATGATTTTTGTGAAGTGGGGGTGGACTTTTGTGTGGTTTTTGATGAAGTTTTGAGGGTTTGAAGTGGAGCGGAGTGAGATGCTGCCATGTGAGAGGAAGAAGAAGAAGAAAAGATGAAGATGATGAAAAGATAAGATGAACCATGACTATGGTTGACCCCTCACCCTCTCTCTCTCATGCCCATACCCATTTCTTTATTCATTTCCCCTTTCTTTTCTTTTCTTTTCTATTATTTTCTCTTCTCTTATAAATTAGAACCATGCATGATAACAAGAAGGAAACCATGAAAGAAAATATAACAAGTGTGAAAAATGACTTAGTGCATGTCATGTGCACAAAACCGGATTAATACGAGATTAGCGATATTTAATCGCGATTAGCATTAAAATAGTGTCAAATAAATCATAAAATTTCATAATTTGCTTAAATCACACAAAGCACCCTCTTTTCAGTAATTTCTATAATTTTCCAAATTTTTCCCAATTTATCGGTATTTAATTATACCGCCTTATTAAAATATTCAATATATTATTATTTAATTATAAAAATTCCCAAAAATAATATTTTATTTTTCTGAAATGTTACAACTGAGCTTTCCATAATCTAAGTATGAAACAATACAATTAGTTAATTTCATATTTATGTGTTGAAAAAAATATTAGCTTGAAATCATATTATATACTATGAACCAGACCATATACATACTCTTGAAATGCATTGACCTTGTCAGAGTTAAATAATACATATTTATATATTGTGTCAAGATCCTCACTACGAAGTGCGACATAGTTTACAACACTTATTATGTTCCCGACTCCACGGAAGACATATATTAATCCTGGTCCTTCGTTACCCATGATGTCCTCGTTACGACGTGGCCTGTTGAATGCAATCTAGGTCCACTCAAGGCACATAGAACAAAATGTCTTGTATTCTTCAGCAAGAAACCCTTCAACAATCTCCCTCTCGGATCTAGCTTTATTACAGATATATCGTTTTATCTTAAACATAAACCTGTAGATTTTATTTTGGTAAGTTTAATTGATGATATAATAAATATTATTCGAAAGTTAAAGTCAACTATTAAATATGTAACCATTGCTTAACTCTTGAATGGATACATCCACCGATAATTTGCGGGTCCACCTAAGCGCGCCTCTCTTGCAAGATGAACTGTGAGATGCAACATGATTGTGAAAAGTGTAGGCGGAAAGAACATCTCAATCTACAAAGAATGATAAGAACTTTGTTCTTAAGATTTCTAAAATGATCTGCCCAAATTTATTAGATCTTAAATCTCGGAAGCAATGACAAAGATCCGTCACAATTTGTAGCAACCCTAAACTTTATGTACGAATTTTTTCAAAATACAGAAAGGGACACCTAAGCCTGAACCTGAGTTATAAGTTTGTTTTGCTTTAGAATAGCAAAAAGGAGCTTGTAGCTCGTTGGTAATACCTTGCACCGCTGAACCATAGCACCAGAGTTCATATGCCATCAGCCACACATTCTTTTTATTTAAAATTCTTTTAATCCTTTAGAAGCCCAAGAGTCTTCACGTGCACAACACGTAAAACCAAGAGTTACACTTAAAACAAACAGATACAAATTAGTATTTAGACCGTCAGGGACACGTGGCCCCAATCCAAGACCCCGCCTCCAAGATCGGACCGACGAGATTTGATATAGGGCCGGCGCCGCCGGATTTTCTAAGCCCAAACCCAAAACTTTTTGTAAATCCTAGACCCTTGGACTCCCCTCTTTAACCCATATCTGTTTTTTTTCCCTGCATTTTCCAGAGAATTAAAAACCCTTTTAAATTTCATTTTAATGCAAATTTAAATGCATTTTTCATCACCCCCTAAACACTAATTTTTCCTATAAATACCCACTCTATTTTACATCCCTTCACACTGAAAATTTCCTACAAAAACCATACAAAATTCTCAAGCCCTTAGTGTGCAAGTGGAGTTAGCGAAGGGCGAAACTCCGACATACTTCCGAGAAGTTTTCGGCGACGAAACGATGCACCGGCGCTTCCCCCCTCTTCCTCTTTCTCCCCTCTACCTTATAAGCCAGTAAGTCCCACTTTCCATCTTCTCTTCATCTTTACAAAGTTTCATTTTTAAAACCCGACAGAAGCGGAGTTAGCCTGACTTCCGATTCGGTTTTCTTTAAAACCTACACTTTTCTTTAATAAGATAAAACCATATTCTTATATGTTGATTAATAAACATTAAAAACTCAATAAAACAAGTTTCACATCAAAATAATCATTTTTGTGACATTTATAGCATTTTTACATAAAAATACTACAAACTGTTGGAGATAGTGCCCTCAGAGTCAATTATTGGATCACAGGCACGTGATTGCAATGATTGAGGGAGGACCTATCCCGGTAGGACAGTCTTACTCGAGATGATAGTATGCTATCTGGTTTACCTTTATCATCGTGTACTGCTTTAGGTGACCTTACAGGTCACTATTGCACGTTGATAGAGCCCCTAGGATTCTTGCTTGACTGCCAGCAGTATGAGGGCGATCATATACGTGGGAGCTGGTAGTCTATAAGCATATCCTTAAAAGGTCCCTAGTCGTGGGAGTTTCGAGACAGGGCATCGATACTCCAGAGTAGACTAGTGTATATAGTCGAGACCCCGACGAGGGGCGGTGGCCGGTCTCACAAGCCACTGGTGTCAGTTGGTTCACCTAAGATGTATACAGGTGCTCATTGGGTTATGAGTACACCGGACAGGACTCGCCGGGAACATGCTAGTTGGTCTTATACCTGACGTCAGATAGCAGTTCCCTGGTGACATGTATACAGGTTAGTTCATCGACCTGAGGATCGTCATTTGTCTCGTGTGAGTTTCCACTGTACTTTGATTACTACCCTACCACGCTCAAAGGAGACGTGCAAACAGGTTTTAGTTGGGTACAATCCCGAGCCACATGGAGGCAGTGAGCAGATCTTCGGGGGTTCGTCTCTCCCGGTATTGGGGGTGAGATCGCGCTGTGTATAGGAGAGCCAGAACATGAAAAGTCCTTGGCCAAGGCAAGAGATTTACTGGTAGGTATTCCAGTAGTATCTCAGGGTGTTCTGGGCTGATCTCTGACACGACTTGTACTGCTTTTGGGGGTCTGACTTTTACCAACCCCCTAGGCCCGCCATGCGATGCTCATAGACGAACGGACCGGACTGTACGGATATTGTCACTGACAGGCTCAGTAGGGTGTCAGGATGAGTTCGCTCATCGACGTCCCTTTTGGTCAATAGCTGGTAGCCCGTCACGTATGGCTAATACCTCTGACGTGCTAATGGTTAAATCCACAGCCATAGTATTGACGAGTCTTTAGAGTCCCCCACATTCAGTTACTCAAGTTTCGGGCGAAACGCTGTAGAGGCCGTATGGAGATATGGCAGGGTTCGATCAGATACGTGCGGTATTGCACGCATCAGGATCGGACGGTTAGTACTAGAGGCCGTAGGTTCGATCAGATACGTGCGGTATTGCACCGATCAGGATCGGACGGATAATACTAGCCGGCTTTGGTTTAAACCGGATCCTAGTATAGTACAGTGTAGATTTTGTCTCATTGCATTTGTATTCGGTTGGAATACAGATGCGGATGTGTATACACAGTATCGAGGTTTTCCTGTAATTTATTACGGGACCAGTTTTCTGGAGTTGCCAGTTTGCTTTCCGTTTCGGCCATATTTCTTTGTATTTTTCATTGGCCGAAGATTGGTGGAGGAGGGCTTATTTGCATTTGTGCAAATAAGCATTGTGGAGGGTGGTTTTTGCATATTGTTGGATCATGATAGTCTTGCCACCTTTTGACTTCTTCTAGTCATCATAGCTTGACTTTCTTATTCATCATGGTGCACTTTTGGTATCATCATACTTGATGATGATGGTTGAGTGAGGTTCTTGCTTTGTGATGATTGTGTTTTTTATCATCACATTTTCCCTCTCTCTCTCTTGGATTATTCTTGAGGCTACTCCATTTTTGAGACGCTCTCTCTCTCATTCTCTCCATTCCCATGAGCATGGCCGGCCAAGCTCTTATGGGTTGTCCAAAATTTGTAGTGGGGATTTTTGCTCTCTTGATGCTAGAAAAATCCCCAAGTTCCTCCACAAAAGTTCACAGTTAATTTCCTCCACCAAAGGCAACTTTCATAAACCCCAAAATGAGACATGAGTTCTACACACATTCTACAGCAAATCTTGGGCACGTCGACTCGCCAACTTTGTGCCCGAGTTGCCTCGGTATAGAGGTGGGAGCCTGTAAAAGAAGCAGGCGACGTGGTGCTCTTCCGGCGACTTAGTGGAGACCGGAGATTCCGCGGGAAGATCGGGACGACGACGAGAAGACGGAAGGACACGAATCGCTCGGTATATCTCTCTACCCCCTCTCTAGATAGCTAGGACTAGATTAATGGCATGATCCGGGTTTATAGTGCGCGGTGGTGCCGTTTTGAAAAGTTAAAGTAAATCACCGCTTCCGCATTCCGACATCGGATTGACGGCCGGGGCGCCGCCGTGCACTTACAGTGGTATCAGAGCCTCACTATTAACATTGTCTAGCTTTGTCTAATGTGTTTTACATTTCCGATCGAACAAAATTCCAAAACCGCGTTTTTCTCATGCATCAGTTCTCTGTTAAAATTTTTTGGGCTCCTAAAATTTTTCAGCATGTTGCAGAATGATGTACAAGAAATTCTAAGCATTCTGGAGAAATTCGATGCATTGATTCCTTAAGTGGAGCGCGGAACCGCGGCTAAAGCCCACTTGGGGCCGCGGTTCCGCGGCAGTAAGGAGTGATCAGTGCATCAAATCTCTTCAGCGGGCTTATGGGTAGAAAATAGGGGTTTTGGAATATTCTTTTTGGGCCCAGAATTTCTTCATCTGCTACAGTAATGCTTGGGGACCACTTGGTAAAATTTGATCGATCGGATATTTTAAACACATTAGTTCACAGTATTTACATTATATCTGCGACCGTGAATGTCACTCGATCGGTAAATCCTGTCTAACTGCTATAGCCCGGTTAGACGGATTTGCGAACGTGACATTCACGTTGATGTTCTGTGTTATGCTGTGATGTTGCGGATTGGTCGTGGGGGATAGCCTGGATGCAATGCTAGTACAGTTTTTGTTGTATTGTGTACATTTGATATTGCAGGGCGAGCGTCCAACATGTGGACTGCCGTCACTGCCTGTTTGTATTATTATTTTGGGGCACGACCAGGTTGCGGTCGATGTACCCGTTGTATGTATATTTTACTTTCTGTACTAGGATTACCCCGCGGAGGGGTGCACGGATAGCCGGGTTCTAGAGGGCAACGGGCCCGCATCTCATGGCATTGAGACGGAGGGGGCTTCACTCTAGAATTGGCGGGCTATTCGCCGCACTCGTAGGGGGTACAGGTTGACCCAGGAGGGGTGCCCAAGTTACCGGATTCCGTGAAGTGCTGGGTGGTCCATTCACGATGCTGAAGGGGGCTGCCTCGCTTCAGGTTTTGGCGGGTAACTTGCCGCGCCCGTAGGGGTCTAGGATTTCATTGCACAGGCTGTCCACATGACCAGGGGAACGTCGGGTTTCAGTAGTGGCTCTGTGAAACCCGGGGATCCCAGATATCTGTATTGTTCTGTGATGTTGTACATTTCTGTGATGTTGCATTTTTTATCATGCCTTGAGCGAAATATTATATATTGGTATATATATATTAGTAGATGTTGTATATGTTTTGCATCCGCGCTAGTCCAATCCCCGCTCTGTCGTTAGTTAGCTAACCTAACGGGTAATGACGGGACCCAGTGGCGAATGCGGATGGCATATACGTACATCAATATATTTCCGTTCTTTGTGGTGTGATCAATTGATGGGACTGCGTTAATTCGGATCAATGCAAGTTAAAAACAAACCTAATTTGATGTTGTTGGAACACTTTTCAAAAAGCTGTTATTGCAAGGACGTTCTCTTTTGTTTTGCATCGTGGTATTCAGTTGGAATATCCTGCTCCTCAGTCGACGAGGCAAGGGCCGAGATCCCTTCACCGGGAGTGACCCCTTGGACAAAAAGTTTGCGTCAGGGCAATAACTTCACTATAGCCGATTACTTTTGCTTTGCATCGTGGTATTCAGTTGGAATATCCTGCACCTCATTCTACGGGGAAAGAGCCGAGATCCCTTCACCGGGAGTGACCTCTTTAGCAAAGGTTTTCGCCACTATATTTTTAAAAGCTATCCAATTCCTTCAACGATATCAAGTTCATTATGTTAAAGGTTTTCGCCAGAAACCATTCGTAGCCCTCCGTCGTTTCATATGGGTGGTCAATAGTATTCAAGCTGTGTATGTTGGCCAAAGTCAAGGCACAGTGATTGGTAGCTATTGGGTATTCATATGCAGTATAGATAGATGCGTTGGTTTGGGGCAATCGTACTACTATTTTTGCCAAAGTCAAGGGTATGTACGGGTGGGCTCAAATTAACCTGGAGAATGACGGGTAGAACTTGACATGTGACTTATGATATGTTGGCCAAAGTCAAGGTCATAAGAGCATAGGGCAAAAATCTCATCGGGAGTTTCTAAAGAAACTGAAACTTGCCAGATATGCGCATACCTTCTGGAGTATGATGATGTGAGCGGATTCCGTCACGTTATCATGCGATGATAGTTGGATCCCGATTCCCACTGATGAGTTGGTTTACTCCTCGGGTGATCCCGACTAATTCTTCTTTCAGGTTTGAAGGAGAATTTGAGGTTACAGTGGGAGGTTTCCAGATTAGATAAATTGGTAACCATTCTGATCTAGGTTAGAGTGCACGCTGAGTGTTTCTTTTCTCTCTCTCTTCAGCAGCGACCATTGACCCGACCCTAAGACTATGACTCAGTGAACAAAATTAACCGAACCTTCTTAAACACTGGCTTTTGGATTGTCAGAATTGTAAACCTCATTGCCACTCCTACTTTTACCCTTTTCTCCAGGACACCCCGTATTACTATGAACGTCCACTTCCATTGGACAAAACCATCGTATGGTTATATACGAACTCGAAGGAATTTATTCGAGGATGGTTTCCGGTTCTGGAGAAAACGGATAGGACTATTCAGTTGTCTTTTCCTTTTACCTTCTCTCAGGTTGCGAGTACTCCTTGGTTTAGGAGATAGTACACCTATTACGCAAATTGGATAGTCTTCTTCCAAACCTTAGGCTGGTGCCGAACGGTAGGGAATGAAGAAAACCAATTAGCATAACGATGGTGTGCAGAAGGTATTAAGTTAAGACAAAGCAAGGGATTAGTAAGAGGGCAAAGTAAACTGCGACTGCTATTCACCACCAAACCAAGTATTTCTTCGCCAATCCTAAAATCACCTTTGTATTTCTCCAGAACACTCCGTATCACTACGAAGATCCACAGTTTATTGGATACTCCATCGTATGGTTATATACGAACTCGAAAGGAACTCGTTCCAGTTCGGGGATGGATTCTGGTTCAGGAGAAATAGGAATAAGGTTTATTCGGTTGTCTTTTATCTTCACCTTCTCTCGCATTGCGAGTGCTCTTAGGATTAGGACAGTACACCCATTATGTTCATTGGATAGTCTTCTTCCAAACCATAGGCTGGTGCCGAACGGTAGGGAAGGAAGAAAACCATTTGGCCTAAAGGGGTGTACAGAAGGTAATGACTAAAGACATAGAAAGGGATTTGGAAAGGTGGCAAAGAATTACACGGTTACAGATGTGAATCTGGATAATGGAAGAGGCATTACTAGGAATACCGGGATACCCCATCGAAACATTTCAATGTTTCAGTTTCACTGTGTACTGTTAAAGGAAAACTGATTTCCCAATTAGACACTTGCTCCGGGGTATGTATTTACCAGGTATGATTCTCACATCTGTATGGTTTTACAGATGATGAGTAGGAATAAGTTATAAGGAATTAGGTGATTGTCCTCAAGATATCGGAATTCGTTGTAATTGGTGATATTTGAGGAAATCACCTGGGCTGTTTGCCGGTCGGCAAATATTTGGTTTTGAATATCCGCTGTTATGCACCAATTTCAAATCGATATATTTGTACGTCTATTTTCATAGAGTGAAATATACCTTTTTGAAATTATGTCTGTGACATTTACCAATATCAAGTGGATGGTTAGGTAAGGAGCATTAAACAGCGGTGTAATTCTTCATAACTATAAATACAGTTTTCAACCTACGACACACAGTAAATGAGTTATCAGACTCAAGGGACTTATACAGAGTATTGTATGTTGTCCAGGGTCCATCAGGACAGAGGGGTTGGTCCTCGTACTATATTCGGTTTACTTATGACTTCTCTAGTTTTTAGACACGTGTTTCGTGCAAACACAGGGTCCGAATTTTGAGAAGTTATAGGTATTTGAATAAAGTAGAGAACCAGGTATTGCAAGTATCGGGATTCTTCAAAGTGATCGAAGATGTAGATACTTGTGTATGGTGTTCAGTTGATAGTAATGATTAAGAGAACTTGCTTCTCTTTCAGGTTACTCATAATTGGAAGCATTCCTAAGTTGAGTAACGTTGATCGGCCTCCTTCCATTTAGTTGACATGCACTGGAGACAGCTGCATGATTTGAATCTGGTTCAATTAAATCAGTGCCTCTGTTTCTGTATTGGATATAGAACAGTTCATATCTTAACGGTGTTAAAGTACGGGGAGTTGTCCGGCTTATGCTTAAAACCAGACTCTGGATAACTCAAGGCACGTTTCTGTAATGGTTGTTTGTGGGTTGACCCAGGCTACGACGAGGGTTGACTTTCTACCATCTGGAAGATCAATAGTGATATTGTTCTAGACTCGCCACAGTTTTATTAAAAATGGATTTTTTCAGAAAAACAGTAGTGGGAGTATGGTAGAACTGGAAGTGATTCCAGAACCACAAACGATTACAGAAGATTTCATAGGAACCTAAAGATTCAATCTAGCTTGACATTCCATTAGCCACTCCGCAGATAAGGTGGGTAACCTCAGGCACCCGAGAGGTACTCCGGTAGCCTCAAGGACGGTGACAGGGAGGTTCTTGTTTACCCACACTTGCCATTGCTGTTGTTCCAGACTGTGAGACCCGGCAGGAGGATGAGTATAGCGTCGTTCTAAACTTGCTTTAGAAGTGTACGTTTATATGACTCTGCCAGAGGGTTGTCGTAGTCAGTGGGAGCAGCGGAAGCATTGGTGTACAAGTGGCTTATGTCTATTTATAGACTAAAGCAGATGTAGCGGAGATAGATCATCTATTTCTGACGTGACAGTCATAGGTTTGACTTCATTAGAATAGGGGATGGATCTGTTAAGAAGGTAGTAGGGTGTGATGTCCTGGTATTTGGATGACATACACAGAGTAGGAAGTGATATTCCTATACTACGATCGGTTATACTTTGGTCGTCATAAAGTGGTTTCTCCACATGGGACTTGGACATTATATCAGACATACTGGTTACTAGATCTATGGTTTTAGATCTAGATTTGGATGGTTTCCCAATCAAGGTACTTAGACAGCATTCTAAAAGTATTTAGAATGGACGACTCCTGGCACGGTAGTGTACCTGCAGGTGATGGAGTCACCCTCTCTAAAGGTGTCTTACAGACTAAAGGGGAGAGGGATGTGCATGATTGGCAGATCACTTGCTCAGGCAATTGAGTCAATCATGAGATGTCAAGTACCACACCAGATGTTGTTCTTGCACTACATGCAATAAGTTGACATTGATCCAATCCTGGAGAAACAGTCGGAAGCAGTTTTAGAACATAAGTGGATGTTCTAGGGATATGATAACGACAGCCTCATGCGGGAGACAGTTATCATTCCAGGCTTCCAAGGTGACCTGGACGACAAGGAGGTTGTCAGAGTTATAGTTTTTCCTTCTGACGAGGGGCAGTATTTTGGACAGGTGGTCCAAGGCAATACTGAGGGAGGCATGGCGCAGGACACTGATTAAGTTCAGTTGACGATACAGTCTAAGAAGTTTGGATTTGGAGTTCATTTATACGCTAGGTCCCATCAGACATACAGACACATTCTAAGACAGATATTGCTCATTTCGGGAGATGGCTTTCTCCGCGAACTTGAGATATAGAGAGACATAGAAAGAAACATCAAAGCGGATCCACTCACTGAGGCTATTCCTCGATCGCAATAGTTTCGCAAACGAGCTTTGTGAGACTGACTAGTAGAGGAGTTGGGTGTTCGGTATCACACGGGCTGTGAGTATGCGACATAGCAATAATTAGCCTTGAGTGCAAGTGGGAGATTGTTGGAGATAGTGCCCTCAGAGTCAATTATTGGATCACAGGCACGTGATTGCAATGATTGAGGGAGGACCTATCCCGGTAGGACAGTCTTACTCGAGATGATAGTATGCTATCTGGTTTACCTTTATCATCGTGTACTGCTTTAGGTGACCTTACAGGTCACTATTGCATGTTGATAGAGCCCCTAATTTTCTTGCTTGACTGCCAGCAGTATGAGGGCGATCATATACGTGGGAGCTGGTAGTCTATAAGCATATCCTTAAAAGGTCCCTAGTCGTGGGAGTTTCGAGACAGGGCATCGATACTCCAGAGTAGACTAGTGTATATAGTCGAGACCCCGACGAGGGGCGGTGGCCGGTCTCACAAGCCACTGGTGTCAGTTGGTTCACCTAAGATGTATACAGGTGCTCATTGGGTTATGAGTACACCGGACAGGACTCACCGGGAACATGCTAGTTGGTCTTATACTTGACGTCAGATAGCAGTTCCCTGGTGACATATGTACAGGTTAGTTCATCGACCTGAGGATCGTCATTTGTCTCGTGTGAGTTCCCACTGTACTTTGATTACTACCCTACCACGCTCAAAGGAGACGTGCAAACAGGTTTTAGTTAGGTACAGTCCCGAGCCACATGGAGGCAGTGAGCGGATCTTCGGGGGTTCGTCTCTCCCGGTATTGGGGGTGAGGTCGCGCTGTGTCTAGGAGAGCCAGAACATGAAAAGTCCTTTGCCAAGGCAGGAGATTTACTGGTAGGTATTCCAGTAGTATCTCAGGGTGTTCTGGGCTGATCTCTGACACGACTTGTACCGCTTTTGGGGGTCTGACTTTTACCAACCCCCTAGGCCCGCCATGCGATACTCATAGACGAACGGACCGGACTGTACGGATATTGTCACTGACAGGCTCAGTAGGGTGTCAGGATGAGTTCGCTCATCGACGTCCCTTTTGGTCAATAGCCGGTAGCCCGTCACGTATGGCTAATACCTCTGACGTGCTAGTGGTTAAATCCACAGCCATAGTATTAACGAGTCTTTAGAGTCCCCCACATTCAGTTACTCAAGTTCAGGCGAAACGCTGTAGAGGCCGTATGGAGATATGGCAGGGTTCGATCAGATACGTGCGGTATTGCACGCATCAGGATCGGACGGTTAGTACTAGAGGCCGTATGGATATATGGCAGGGTTCGATCAGATACGTGCGGTATTGCACGGATCAGGATCGGACGGATAATACTAGCCGGCTTTGGTTTAAGCCGGATCCTAGTATAGTACAGTGTAGATTTTGTCTCATTGCATTTGTATTCGGTTGGAATACAGATGCGGGTATGTATACACAGTATCGGGGTTTTCCTGTAATTTATTACGGGACCAGTTTTCTGGAGTTGCCAGTTTGCTTTCCGTTTCGGCCATATTTCTTTGTATCTTTCATTGGCCGAAAATTGGTGGAGGAGGGCTTATTTGCATTTGTGCAAATAAGTATTGTGGAGGGTGGTTTTTGCATATTGTTGGATCATGATAGTCTTGCCACCTTTTGACTTCTTCTAGTCATCATAGCTTGACTATCTTATTCATCATGGTTCACTTTTGGTATCATCATACTTGATGATGATGGTTGAGTGAGGTTCTTGCTTTGTGATGATTGTGTTTTTGATCATCACATTTTCCCTCTCTCTCTTGGATTATTCTTGAGGCTACCCCATTTTTGAGGCTCTCTCTCTCTCATTCTCTCCACTCCCATGAGCATGGCCGGCCAAGCTCTTGTGGGCTATCTAAAATTTGTAGTGGGGATTTTTTCTCTCTTGATGCTAGAAAAATCCCCAAGTTCCTCCACAAAAGTTCACAGTTAATTTCCTCCACCAAAGGCAACTTCCATAAACCCCAAAATGAGATATGAGTTCTACACACATTCTACAGCAAATCTTGGGCACGTCGACTCGCCAACTTCGTGCCCGAGTTGCCTCGGTATAGAGGTGGGAGCCCGTAAAAGAAGCAGGCGACGTGGTGCCCTTCCGGCGACTTAGTGGAGACCGGAGATTCCGTGGGGAGATCAGGACGACGACGAGAAGACCGAAGGACACGGATCGCTCGGTATATCTCTCTACCCCCTCTCTAGATAGCTAGGACTAGATTAATGGCACGATCCGGGTTTATAGTGCGCGGTGGTGCCGTTTTGAAAAGTTAAAGTAAATCACCGCTTCCGCATTCCGGCGTCGGATTGACGGCCAGGGCGCCGCCGTGCACTTACACAAACTATTCATTTCGACATTATAACCTTTATTCCTTAATATACCTTTAGATAGTCCATGAGGTAATGACCTATCTCCTCACAACATACATATCTATCATAGCACGATTGATTTTAGGATAATAAAATACGGGAAATAAGACTTTACAAATAAATCTCTTTAACTTATAAAACCATTTTCTTTAAAAAAGTGTATTTAACTTTCCATGCAATTGAGCCTCTACAACCCATTTTGGGGACTCCGTTTGGGTGGTGCGGATTATCGCACATACTCGGGATTATTAGAGCGAGATGCAGACCTCCGTAAGGAGCATTCGATCTCGATGGAATTTTTATACATTTTTCTTTAAAAATAAGATTTTTACAAAAAAACAAATAAATTTATTTTCGTTAAATATGTATATATAAATATTACCAAAATAATTATTTTAAATATATATATATTATTCCATGTTTCCAAAACTCAAGAAAAGAATTCAAATATTACATGAAACTACCATGATAATTCAAAACAATATTCATATTAAAAATAAATACCATATATTATGAAATTAGGTTTATTTCACTAGAAATGTCACATTTATAAAATATACATTAATGAAAACACTAAAGATGATAATTAAATTCTTAAGGTGTATTTTGAAATTATACCAAAACTATTTTTACATAAAACCCTCTCAAGTTATACTAAATTACAATAAGGACCCTAGTAAACATAGGTTTACGCGGGACCAGTCTCTTGAGCCTCAGGGAGCCGGAGGTATGGGTGCTTGCCTATTTAAGGTAGACAACTTAACAAACGGTGTTATCAATACAGTAATTGTCTTGGAAAAAGACACAGATCCTGCCGTCCATGTGCAGCAGTTACCGATAACATCAAAACAATCAAGACTTCAATTTCTTTTTTAAAGTGCCTGACTCAGACTGAATCTCAATCTAATCAATCTGACTTGAATGTGATTTAAGTACAAACTACAATACAACATGATTCAATATGAATCAATCTATTCAATATATCAATCTGTATTGACTGAACCGAACCATAGATATATTCCATTTACATGTTCTTCCATTATATCCGTTCCATTACTGATATCGTGGTTTCGGCAAGTCATCCATATACAATTTACAATACAAGACAATACAATACAAACAATACAAGCAATACAAAAGACATCGAGGGGTTTATAAAAAGGTAGACTGGTACGGAACATGTTAAAGGTGGCACAAGGTGGTCACTTAAGACGTAATTACATCCATGTCGTTGTTCCGTGTTATTATCGACGGAGCCTTGTACTATGGATTACATAAGTCTCCGGTGTAAGTGGGACTCCTCTAGTATACACTGGAATTTTCTGTACCAAGCTACAAATATCAGCGTTAACAATATAAACAAACATTATAAGATATACTCTCTCTCTCTATCTATTCTACTTCTCCCTCATCTTTGGGACTTACCGAGCGATTGTTCGCTGACGACATTCCTATTTCTCTTCTTCTTTGGAATCAGGAGGACCTGACGCCAGTTAGGAGCATTTGGAGCAGTCTCCTGAGCAGTACACCGAAGACCCAGAGCTGTAGCCACTTGTACTTATTTCATTTTCATTTCTGTTATGCCACTGTTTAGGCATTGCTTTCATTCCATGTATTTACTTTTCATTGTATTGTAAAAAGAATGTTAATAAATAAAGTTGCTGCTCATTTACATCTTGTCTCTTGTGTATTTTACTTTATATTGCTTAGATACGCTTAGCGTGTTTACTTCAGAGTAAATATGTAGCGGGCCCGTCGCGTCCTCTGCCCGTACAATGGGAAGCGGGGCGTGACATAACCGAAACAATATCCTCATCCTTTAACGCCCTAATTGCAATGGTCAGTAACTGTTGAATGATCATGTGACAGTCGTGACTTTTAAGGTGAGAAAGTTTTTTATATTTCATGTCCACACACTTAGAGAGATTTGATGAGTAACCGTCAAAAACCCTTACTTGCTCAAAAACTCTTAGAAAAGCACCCTTCTCGCTAGCAGGCATCATGTACTTTGCTGCAGGAATTGACCATCTATCGTTTCCCACTTCTCGTGGATGCAATGCAGGACGCAATCTCTCTTGTAAGAACCACTGTCGCACCGCAAATTTATCCTTATATTTGGATTTCATATTCAATAAAGTGTTAAGGAGTAACTCGCATACGTTCTTCTCGATGTGCATGAAGTATAAGTTATTATGTAGATTGAGATCGCGTCAATATACTAGCTCATTGAAAATGGGATTCTTCCTCCAGTGATTGCCAGCAACACGTGAAATTGTATTTTCTGTCGTCCTCTCGAAAATAACAGTACTAAAATCTTGTGTGGCCTTCCACAACTTCAAAACATAATTAAATTAGCAATTAACTCTAAAATGCTAACTATGTCATGTCAAGCTTTTAATTTGGAGTTTAGAAAACTCCTATTATTTAAACTCCAAAGATGAGATGGCTGGAGTTTACTAAATTCTTATCTAGCCGGAATTTTCTAAACTCCCCAAAAGAAAAAAAGAACACACTTATTTTAGAGGGTAACTTCAAAACAAAATTATGAATCCTTGAGTTTAAAGATAACTCCAAAGCTAAACACTCCATCAAAATTAAAATTTTAAGGGAAGATAGCGTCTTACGAGCTATAGTTAGTATTATCTGTTCCTCCACTTAAAAATAAGGGCAAATTGTCAACAAAAAAAAAAGTGTTTCCTGTTGTCAAAAAAAGCATGGCCTCGAAGCAGTTGTCAAAAAAACCCTGGAAAATTTTCATGCAGCATTTTTATAATAGCGTGCTATATCTAAATAGGCCATAGATATCGCAAGAAATTGTATAGATATCGCATAATAAATAGATACAGCAAGGGTTTTGACAACCACTTTGAGACCAAGGGGGTTTTGGTCAACGGGAGAAACTGCTTGTGCCGGAGTTTGACAATTTACCCTAAAAATAAACCCCAGTTAGCCGGCGAAGCGAAGCAAGGCGAGTTCAACAGTAGCCGAACGTAACCCTGCTCACCTCGCTTCCTCGCCTAAGCGAATCGCGAGGCGAAGCGACTCGCCTCACTCTGAGTTTTTTTAAATAAAAAAATCCTAAAAAATAAATAATAAATGAAAATGAACTAAAAGTTTTATTAACATAAATCAAATTATAATTAAATAATACAATTTGTTTTTTTTACATTAGAGACTGAACCCACTCGGGCTGCCTACGTATCCCTCCCAAATATTGAGCTCAATGAGAGGGAATCAAGTCTACGTAGTTCTTTTTCTACTTTTATAGTTCCTACTCACTACTCGTCACCTCCAGTTGTGGTTCCTCCTTCGGTGTTGGTCTCGTCCGATCCTGTAAGCTTCTCAGGTAGATAATCCGAGTCCAAACTAATTGTATTTTTTTCCTAACAGCTGCTGCTTCCCAATCTTGTGAGCAAATCATGCACTCCATGGTGTCATATGCCAAACTGCATCTCTTCTCGCTTAATATCCTGCCACCTGTATTAAAAGCATTTTCCGAAACTACTGTGGACACTAGAATGGTTAGTAAATCACGAGCCATAGTAGAAAACGCATAATACAAATGTCCATGGTTTTTCCACCAGGATAAAACATCAATCTCATCATAGTATAATCTACGTCTAACTCAGTCTGTAAATATATTTTTAAATCATTTAAAGATGATGATGATGAGGCCACAAGGTCTCGTGCCCTTTTCGACTGTTGAATAAGTGCAAAGGCTGGGGTCGAGGCATGTGAATTAGTTGCGGCCGATGCTCTAGTACTTCTACCAGCAGAAGATCGTGCAACATATAAATCAAACACTTCATTTAAATTATGTTTAACAATATTAATATAAGCATCAATTGTTAGGAATATGTATGCCCTAGAGGCCATTATTATTGATATAATGAATGCTTAGACATATATATAGAGGACTTTCTTGCTCGACGTGATAGTATGCTATCAGGTTACCTTTATCTTAACATGTAGACTGGTATTTGTACTGTATGTCTCTTACATGTTGATAAAGCCCTTAGGATATGTATTTGACTATCAGGATTATGATGAGATCATACTAGTGGGTCCAGGGTGGTCCAAAAGTACATCCTTTAATCGGTTCCTAGTCGAGGGAATATCGAGACTATGGCATCGATATTTCATAGTAGACCGGTGTGTATGTTTCTTGTCCCTTAGAGGGCGGTGGTTGATCCCACAACCATTGGTGTGTGGTATCAAAGATTGTACCCATGTGCTCATTGGAGAATGGATACACCGAACGGACCAGCCGAGGACTCCTAGTTAGTAGTATACCTATCGTCAAATAGCAGTCCTCTGGTGACACTGGTACAGGTTAGTCTGTAGAACCGAGATCGTCATAGAGTCTTGTGCGGCTCCCACTATGCTTTGATTTCCTCCCTACCACGCTCAAAGGAGACGTGCAAACAGGTGGATTTTGGGTACAGTCTCGAGTCGCATGGAGGCAATGAGCGATAGGAGGGGTTTCGTCTCTCCCGGTATTGGGGGTTGATGTTGCACTATTCTCGATTGGCTATAACTGGAAGTCCCTAGCCATGGCTTCTTATGAGATTTACTGATAAGTGTTATCATTAGTTTCTCAAACCGTTATAGGCCAGACATCGGCATGACTTATCACGTTACTGGGGTCTGACGTTTACCACCACTAGACATGATATGCGACATATTAGACGAAGAGATCGGACTGTACGGTAGTGTTACTGATAGGCTTCATGGATACTATAGACAAGCTTTCTTGTTGATGTTCATATCGCTCAATACCCGGGCAGTCGTTACGTCCAGCTAGTACCGCTGACGGCTTGTAGGTGACTGATGTGATCATCACCTACTGCTGGCGTATTGACGAGTCTTTAGAGTCCCACACAGAAGTTCCCTGGTTCAAGCGAAATGAAATAGGACACATACGTGATATGTGTGTGGGCCTGATTAAATACGTGTATATGATACCGTATTGTAATCTGGCAGTTATCTGTTATCAGGTTAGGTTATATATGATATAACCAGATTATCAAATCAAGTGTTGATTTGATAATGTAATACACAGATAAATGATATTAGTCGGTCATATGTGATATAACTGGATTATTAAATCAAGTGTTGATTTAATAATGTGATATATATTATATGTGATATAATTATATATTAACTAATATCATTAGCTCACTAAATATTTTATTATATGTATTAATATATATATATGATATATATATATATATATATATGTAGCATGACATAAATTTTTATTTTATGAAAATAGAAATGAGGTGGAAAATGGGAAGACTTTGGGAGCATGGTTGCAAGCATGGGATTTTATCTTTGTTTATTCATCTTGACTCACTATTCAAGCATGGTTGCAATTTTATATTTCAATAATTCCATGCTTGAATGGGTGAGGGGTCAAGAGTTTCCATTCTCACTGGCTCATTTTTCAACACTTAGTCATTTTTTGCAAGTGTTACTCTCATGCTCTCTGGCTTCTTCATCTTCCTCATTGTCATGGTTCAAGCTTCAACCCTCACATGTGATGTGAACCATGAAGCTTGAACACAAACAAGTGAGCTTTCTTATCCCCTACTTCAACATTCTACACTTGACTAGCGATCAAGTGTAGCGTGTTTCCTACACCAAAGAGTTTAGTGTAGAGGTGGCTTGAGTTGGAGGGACTTCGCGTGGATCATCTTCGGCACGAAGGTCTTTAGAGGAAGCTCGTCCAAACCCTCAAGTAGAGCCTAGTGGAGTCGCGGGACTACTACACGGAGCATATGAAGTGAAGGACTCGATCTACGAGGGTATAGTAATCTTTCACTTCTTCTAGTTTTCTAGATATCAAACCTAAACCCTAATCAACTAGATAAAGATCTTGGATAGTCTAGCTTAGCACCATGAAAATTTTGAATTTGGCATGCTTGATGCCACTTGGACCCCATGGTGGTGCTAGGGTAGACTTTCATGGTATCAAAGCCTAAGCTAGAAGATTAGACGATGTAATTAGAATCACGAAACCGAAAAACTCCGAAACAATGAAACCCAAGATCATAGTTTCTGTCGATTTTAAAAGTGTCTGTAAAAAAATTTTAAGCAATTGCAGAGTGTTGTATAAGATACAATTAGAACACTGAAAAAATTCGAGACCATTTCACCGGTTTTGACCCGGCAAAATGCCTAGAATATCTGTCCTGACTGGTCACCCATGCCCCATTTGGTCTCATATTTTTGGGTGTTCTTGCTGCTTGGATTTTGGGTTTTCAATTATTATTTGATTAGTCCAAAATTTCATGAGATGTTAATTTGGTAAGGGACTAATACAGAGTGTTTCGTAATCGTAATTATTGCACCATTTTGGGTTTTAGTTTGATATGGATGCAGTAGTTGGAATCCACATTTAATTAGTTTTATGAAAACTAGTTAATGATTATAAATCTAGCGTTTTAGTCTCGGTAAATCGATTGCCACGGAGTCTTGATTCAGATCAAAACCCCGTCGCTATCGCGTATTGTATGCAAATACTCGCCAAATAACTTCGCTAGGTAGCCACGCCCCATTGCCCCGACCAAGTGACTGTAGGAGAACCCCGCTGACAAAAACATCCACTCGGGTGCTTGCGGCCACGGTGTTTCTCCTTAGTGCACATCGTCGACGGCATCGGGGGTGCGGCCATCTACTAAAGTTTCTGACGAGTGTTCGATAATGTAGTCGGGAATCTTGTTGAATCCCCGACTAAGTAATTGAAAACTGTTTTCAATTTGAGACTAAAATACAAGATTTATCAGGTTAGGCATGAAATCCGGAATATGAGATATTCTGGGTTTATGATGTCTAAGGAAATGCGGATTTTAATTATTGCAGTTTTTCATTTCTTTTCTACGACCGTAAGTGTAATATGTGGGGTATCGTAAATCTCGTTACTATATGTCAACAGAATTTGGGATACGCATATTTGCTTATGTTGATGATATGTGATATCATGTGTTGTTGGTGATATGTTTTATTGGATCGTCATGATTGAATAGCCGGGGGTTTTATCTGAGATGAAAGTTTTCAATTTTCATTCATGTAAAATTTGTATGTAATATTCTTTTATTGGGGCACATCCGGGTTGAGGATGATGTCACCATTGATGTATATTATTTACTTTTCCGTATTAGGATAGACCCGAGGTGGGGAGCACAAGTAACCGGGTTCTAAAGTCCAATGGGAGACCATCTCAAGGAGTTAAGACCGGGTCTCCTAACTCTAGAATTGGTAGGGTTACTTTCCGCTTTCCTAAGGGTCTAGGGATGTGGGTTTGGCTATTCATCACGTCCGTGGAATCCGTGTTTTACATTATTGGCTAAATTTAAAACACGAAAATCCTAGTATATCCAATATTTCATATTTTGCTTCTGCTGGTTGGTTCTATGATGTGATCATATAACTGCGTGAGATGAATGTTATATTATATATATGATATATAAAAAACGTTGCTTATGTTTTTCACCCGCGCTGATCCAGCCCCCGCTCTACCGGTAGTTAAGTAACATAACGGTGCATGACAGGGCCCCATGGTGAATGCGGATGGCATAAGTATACGTTCTATTTTCGTTTCATTTTTCTGTAATGTTTAGGAAACATTAACTGATGGGACTTCATTAATGAGATTAATGAAAAGAAAGAAACCTAAAGATATTGTAGAATCAAATTTTCAAAAAGGGTAGCTCTAGTTTTTGCTTTGTATAGTGGTATTCCTTGATGAATATCCAGCACCTCATTCGATGAGGAAAGAGCCGAGATCCCTTCACCGGGAGTGACCTCTTTAGCGAAACTAACAAATGCTACAACCCAAGCAGTTTTGTCTTTTGATTGCTTCTCTAGTTCTTACTTTGCATAGTGGTATTCATGAATATCCTGCACCTCATTCGATGAGGAAAGATCCGAGATCCCTTCACCGGGAGTGACCACTTTAGCGAAACTAGCAAAAACCTCAAAAACACTCCTTTTCAAAATCACTAGATTCTACAACGATATCAAGTTCATTACGCTCATGGGTTTTTTTTAAAACCTGTGTAGCCCTCTGTCATTTCACATAAGCACTATTTAGTATTCGTGCTACGTTTGTTGACCATAGCCAAGGCTAGTGTGCGGTAGCTAATTAGTGCTTGTCTACAGCATGTGATGCGATTGGATTAAGATAGTCGTACGGCTTTGTTGACCTTAGTCAAGGGTCGTACGGGTGGGTTTGATTCAATCAAGAAATGACGGGTTGAACTTGGCTAGCACTTATGATTTGTTGACCTTAGCCAAGGTCATAAGTTGCTAGGGGTAAAAACCATTATCGGGAATTTCAAGTGTTGAAATTTTCAATGAGATTGCATACCATCTATATGATAGTTGGATCCCGATACCCGCTGTGAGTAAAAGTTACTCCTGAGAGAATTTTGCACTTTACAATTAGCTAATCCAGTAGGTGTCTAGAAAGGTGTCGGCGGGGTTATGCCTCTAGGGAAACGAGATTTATTTTAATTAGGTCGATGCGAAAGCACGGGGAACCTCCCTCGGAGTACCGATACCTGCCTGGCCAAACGATTGGCGAACCTGTAAAGTGTAATTAATTCCGGCTAATCTTACCTTTTAGGGTTTGAAGGAAGATTTGATAAAAACAGTGGGAGCCATCCTGATTAGATAAAATAACCAATCTAATCTTGCAAAGAGCGCACGCAAATTGATTATCCTTCTCTCTCTCTCCTGGTAGCGACCAACGACATGCCTTAATCAAGATAATAATATGGATGTATTGACCGAACCTATTTATTATACTAGGCTAGGTTCCGCTCTATCTTATGATTTTCAAAGTCTGAGTAAGGAATAGGGGAATATCCGAATTCCCACGCCACCCAAACGAAGAAAAAGCATGTTGATGCATCGTCTTCGGGTGTGTTTTGTACCAAGAACTGTTTCTCAGTCGTTTCTGCATCCTGGGTATGAGATACCGGATCAGGATCCCATATATATAATTTATTACATGGACTAAAGATAGGTAGAGAACTGGGATAGGGTGATATGTCTCTAGTAGTAGAGATGGTGCAATTGTTGCAGCCAAAGAAATTGGCAAATATCACCTAGTGTTACTAACTGATAATACATTGATTCTGAGCGACTGTTATTTCGTACCAATAATATTATGAATATTTTCCTAAATCAAGTGTTGATTGGGTAAGGTATGTTGTATAACAGTGTACATGTTCTGAATCAAACCACAGTTCTAACGTACATAACACACACAAGAGGATGACCTTAATCCTGCAGCATGGCATCTAGCTTTATATTCATATTTTCTTTTTCCAGAACTTTTAATATACCTACGTACATCTTTAATTGTTTGAATATTTGAAGAATATACTTGATATGCGTCCTGTACAGCAAAATTAAGTATATGACATGCACATCGAATATGAAAAAAGCAACCATTGCAAATTGGTTTGCACAACCTAATAAGTTCAGTAACAGCAAAATTATTATTGATAGCATTATCGAAAGAAATAGAAAAAAAATTATTTACACAATGATATTCTTCTAAAACAGATCTAATTTTAAAAGATATATTAAAAGAGTTATGCGGGAATTGAAACTGTCTAAAAGCAATAATTCTTTTTTGCAAATACCAGTCAGAATCTATACAATGTGCAGTAACACGAATCCAGGAAAGTTCCCTTCTATCAGTCCAGACGTCAGAAGTTAAAGAAATACTGGTGTCTAAAAAAGAAAGAGTAGCAATTAATACCTGTTTACCTTCATTATAGAGGCTAAAACAATGAGTTTTAAGTGTTGTCCTCGGAACCTTTTTGTATCTCAGTTGTAATGCCCTTTGAACATAGCGCTCGAAAGCTTGGCTTTCTCTGAATCTGAGGATGTGTTCATCTTCATAACAAATCTTGTCATTTCTTCAACATTTAAATCATGATTATATTGAAAAAACCTTCACCAGATATAAAAAAAAAGAAAGTTTTTTCACAAAAAAAAAAGAGCTAAGCTCTGTCGAAACTGATAATGGACTTAAAATCCAAAACTAAGAAAATATATATAGTCAAAAAGAGTTAAGAGCCGAACTCTGTTAATGGGTTAAAAATCCAAAACAAAAAAGGGAGGTTCTTTTAAGAGTTAAACTCTGTTCATAATCCTTACCAATTTTGTTAGCAGAGTTTAACTCTGAAGGAGTTTTGTGGGAAGAGATCTGAGCTCTGAGATGAGAATTAAATTTTCAAGTAAGAAGAAAACTTAAGAAAGTTGATGAGACGGTAGTCATCTCAAGGGCCAAAAGCCCTATTTATAAGATGAGAGAGGACGGTTCAACTTCCTAGAAGATCCTACGGTGGTAAAAATGACACTGTTGCACTCATATGTGAGCCACGTAAGAATAACGGTGGGGGAATTTATTCCCTCAATATTTGAACGTAACTGAAGATCTAAGCTCTATTAAAATTTAATGAGGCGGCGCCTCACATACCCCCACGAGGGCACCAGCACCACCCCTTAGGATTAAATCCTATGATGGCACCGCACGTGAAGCTCACGTGGGCGCCAATGCGCAAAGTATATGAGCATCTAGAATTAAATTCTTAAATGGCGCCCATGTGCATGACACGTTAGCGTCGGCCGGCGTCCAAGTTAAAATCAGTAGAATTAAATTCTACAGGGGGATATTTCCCTAAAACTGGGATACTCTCTGTTAAACAGAACCGTTGGATCAAAAATCCAATGGAGATGATAAATCATCAGAATATAGAATTAAATTTTATTAGAAGAAAATATCTTCCAAATCTTTCTAAGTAAGAAAGATACTCTAGGTTGGATCAAAGATCCAATGATAAAATAAAATTTTATTTTGGGAATATATTTCCTCAATCTTTACAAACAAAAAAAAATGCTCTCTGTAAAACAGAAAGCCCTAAGATTAAAAATCCAATGGTGATTAAAAATCACCGTTTTACGGAATAAAATGTTGTACATGGGAAAATATTTCCCCGATCCTGTTAAAAACAAGAAAATATGTTCTGTACAACAGAAATTATTGGATCAAAGATCCAACGGTGGGTAAAATCCCTTGAAGAAATTGGAATCTCTCAATGAGAGATTTTCTTAAAACTAATTAACAAACTTGCCTCTACTATATAAAAGACCTAATACTTCAAGTCTCATATAGAGGGAACCCCACATAAGCTTCTACAAAAAAATACAAAAGGCTCTCAAAAATAACAGAGAATTTAATTCCCAATAGAGAAGAAGATCTTCCTCCTCTCAAACCCTAGGTAAATAAACCACAGAGATAAAAACATCTCATTTACCTACCACATCATATCTAAGAGTTTAACCCTTCTCAAGAACTTAGTTCTTTCTCTGGATCTGAGATCCACAAGACAAATTTCCCAAAAATTAAGAATTTAATTCTCATCGGAAAGATCTTGTTCTTGAGAATCAAAGATTCAGAAAAGAACTATGAAAAAGAAAAAGAACCTGTCCAATAGGAATTCAATTCCTCTAAAAATAGGGTTTAACCGTAAAAAGAAACTTAGTTCTTATAAAAGAAAAAACATAAGAACTTAGTTCTTGAAGGAAACTTGATCTCAGATCTTCAAAAAAAACACAAAGGTCTAGGTGATCATTAATGGTCAAAATGCTATTAACAAAGATTCAAACTCTAAAAAGGAAATAAAAACATTAGCGTCTCACGTGCTTCCCACGTGGACGCCTTCAACAGATCCCCAAAACAAAAGAAAATCAGCGCCTCACATGAAAAACACGTGGGCGCCCAAAACAGATGGCCAGCGCCTCATGTGAAATACACATGAGCACTGAGTAAAGTGTTTAGCACTTCATATGCAGCCAAAACGGCTGGGTGCTGAGCACTGATTGGGCAGCGCCCAGCGCCTCATGTGAAACACACGTGAGCGCCCGGCAAAATAAATGAGATAGCACCGCACGTGCTCCTCACATGGACGCTATATAAAAAGTGCTTAGCACTATATATTCAGTCAAAATGACCAAGTGCTTAGCACTGATTGGGCAGCGCCCATAACTGAAGGCTTCACATGATACCCATGTGAGCGCTAGAGTTTCAAATAAGTGTTTAGCACTTTTGCATAATAAAAAGAGGCTGAACAAGCAAAGCCCAAATAAGTGCTTAGCACTTTTGAAAAAAAATGACTGAGCAGACTACGCACAAATTGGTTTAGTCTCTCTGAAAGGTTTTCTTACAACTGAGCCCAAATGCTCTATTGTTGGATCTAAAATAAAAATGATCCTTGAAATTTTGCTAAGTTGATCTTAGTCTCAAATAAAATTAAATCCATAGCTAAAATAAATCGAGCCCAAATGCTCATATATTTAAGTTAATCTTAATCTCAAACTAAATTAACGGTCCTTAAATAAAACAAACCCAAATCTAAAATATACGGATTTGGAATAATCCGCGCCCTACTGGCGACGACATAAATTAGTCTCCGTATACAATGCACAGGCAACCAAAACAAATAAAATAAACACACAACACGAAGTGAACTGCCGAAACAGGAGAAAGTGGTTATCTCAATGTGGTAACGTAAATAACTGCAGGGGCTTTCGCCTATAAGGAACAGCGTCCCCATAATCAAAAACCCCTCACAAATGAGGGGTAATCTGATAAGTCACATTACAACGGTTGCGTCTATCCAAACCTCCGATATATGGTGCCATAAATCAACTTGATATCTTCGGAGAGGTGGATAGATATGTCCAAATAGTATCTACCCCAAAATTCAGGCAAGACGTTCAATCTCAGTTCGTCTTTGTTTTCGACGGTGAACAGATTCTGGCACGCCCGATGGGACCTTTTCCTCTTTCCACTCCACACTTCGTGTGTCGTATTTCGTGAACAAAATCGTGGTTCGCTATGGTTTCCCCGAGATTCGAGGTACTAAAACTTGGTGTCTTGCTCCTGTGCAGAGAAGAGAAATCAACGGCTTCCTAATGTACCCCATGCAACAGCAACTCTCGCTCCACCCCAACCGGAGGAGTGACCTATGGGCCTAATGCGGCCTCTATTTTTTCAATGCCGGTGGGGAAAGTCACACAAGCCACTACTAGATTGCTCTTTCGGACCATGCTCCCACCTATGAGTTTCGTTGTCTCGGTACCGCAAGAAGAAGCTCCTAAAAGGTCGGTTTTTGATCGACTGACAACCACAATGGCCCCTCTCAACGGGCCATCCAAATCCGGTATCTCAGTCTTCAACAGGCTAAGCAAGAACACAAACGGGCCCACAAAGAAGCTCCTGATACCTGAAAGGCAACCCTAAGACGGCTAGCCCTCTCTACTCCTACTACAGGCGAAGCCGTCAAAAGTGCTTCCCCTACCAGAAAGTCGGTCTTTGAAAGATTGGCCAGCCCTCCTCAAACTTTAATAAAGACATCGGTCTTCAACAGGTTGACGCCAATTGAAGCTCCTCAGCAAAACCAGGGGTGTGAAGAAGCCGCTTTCAGAACTAAAGCGGTCCATTCGACAAGGCATGCTCGGCGTCGCCACTGGCGCCGAGTAAGAGAAGCTGGGGGCAACTTGTAGGGTTACTAGGCACTGTCACAAGGGTCTATAAGGCATCAACCATGCCCGATTTAAAATTTAGAAGTGTCGAACAACCTAAAGCGAGGATCTTTGCTAGATAATTAGGGTTAAACATGCAAGTAAACATCTTTACATCTAAGAGAGAGGGATTACAACCTTTGTAGTCCGCTCCTTCACTTCATAAGCTCCGAGTAGTAGTCCCTTCGCTGCGATCCATGATCTCCCGAACTCAAGAGAGGCTCCACAAGCCGAATGATCCATGCTTGCTTGAAGTCTTCCTTTTCGAAGATGATCTACCTTGAAGATTCTTTAACTCAAGCTCTCACTTCTCTAATCAAGTATTAGAGAAGTGAACACCCTAATCTAAGTGATTAGAATAGATGAGGATGATGAAGTAGGAATTTAGCTCTCTTTTATTTTTAAATTCTCACACTAATTCATCACTAAATCAAAAGCTAGAAAGTTTTTCATGCAGGAAGAAGAAGATGAAGTCTTTTGTGATGAATAATGAATTGTTATTTTCATTACAAATGCAACCCATGGTTAATAATGAAAAGGCTAACCATTGTAGAGATTTAACTAGGGTAAAAGGGGTTGGGTTGGGTTAGGAAATATCTCTATAAATATCAACACATAATATCTTAGCTTAAAACAAAACAAAAGCTTCTAGAAGCTTCATGAAAAAGCTAACCCAAATCAAACCATAATCATGTTTAATCTTCACTAATCATGTTGCATTAGTAATCAAAACTTGTTATAATATTATATATCACATATATAATATATTTTTGTAACAAACGAAAATAATACAATTAACATATATCGCATATATATCAATGTATTATCCGGTGAGAAAATGAATCAATAAAGCGAGCCAATATTAGTTAATATAATGTAATATATCACATATATAATTATACATTAAATTATCGAATCAACACTTGATCCGACAATCCGGCTATTTCTCAAATAATCGACTGATATTAAACTGTATCAGTTCATCGAATCAACACTTGATCCGATGACCCGGCTATATCACATATACCCGACCGGTATCAAATATCTCGAGAATAGAATACGGTATCTCATATCGTATTATTCTCGTTCCCGCACATATCACATATGTGCACCTACTACGTTTTGCCTGAGTCAAGAAACCTCTGTGTAGGACTCTAAAGAATCGTCAATACTCTGGCAGTAGGTGATGATCATATCAAACACCCACAAGCTGCAAGCGGTCAGCTAAATGTAATAGCCACCCAGGTATTGAGCGATCAAAAGATCAACAAGCAAGCATGTACATTCTCCTGCAAATCCAATCAGTAACACTCCCGTACAGTCCAGTCTCTTCGTCTGATATATCGCATATCTCGCCTAGGGGTGGTAAACGTCAGACCCCGGTAACTTGATAAGTCATATCGATATGAGGTCTATAACAGTTCGAGAAACTACTGATAACACTTACCAGTAAATCTCAGCAACCCTGACTAGGGATTTCCAGTTATAGCCAATCGAACGCAGCGCAACATCAACTCCCTATACCGGGAGAGATGAAACCCCTCCTATCGCTCATTGCCTCCATGTGATTCGGGACTGTACCCAAAAGCCACCGTTTTGCACGCCCTCTTGGACGTGGTATGATGGAAATCAAAGCATAGTGGGAATCACACAAGACTCTATGACGATCTCGGGTCTACAGACTAACCTGTACCAGTGTCACCAGAGAACTTCCATCTGACATGAGGTATAATACCATCTGGGAGTTCTCGGCGAGTCCGTCCAGTGTACCCAGTCTCCACTGAGCACCCATATACCTTCTCTGATGTCAAACACCAATGGATATGGGATCATCCATCGCCCATCATATGGGTCAAGAAGCGCATACGCTAGTCTACTCTGGAGTATCGATGCCCTATCTCGGTACTCCCACGACTAGAAACATTTGAAGGATGTACTTGGCGACTACTTTGTCCCCACTAGTATGATCTGCATCATAGTCTTAGTAGTCAAGTACTCATCCTAAGGGCTTTATCAACATGTGACATAGAGACAATCAGAGTACATATTAAGATAAAGATTAACCAGATAGCATACTATCATGTCGAGCAAGAAAGTCCTCCCTATATATGTCCAAGCATCCACTACAATATACAACGTATGTACAGTAATGACCTCTAGGGCATACATATAACTAACAATCTCCCACTTGCACTATGGCCATCTGTTGTAGTATCTCATACCCAACAATAAGCTATGGTTGAAGTATCTCATACTCAACCATCCCATAAAAGTCTCTACTGGGAAATAGGCCTTTGTGAGTGGATCCGCGATGTTGTCCTCTGTGTCTACTCTCCTAGCCTCGATCTCCCTGGAGATCTGCAAGTGCACGGCGGCGCCCCGACCGTCAATCCGACGGCCAAATGCGGAAACGGTGATAAACTTTAATTTTGCGGACTTAGCAAACCGGCACCACCGCGCACTAAACCCCGGATCGAACCATTAAACTTATTCTAGCAAACAAGAGAAGGGTTAGAGATATACCGAATGATCCGAGTCCTTCGGTCTTCGTCTCCACTCCGATCTCCCGCGGATGCTTCGTCCGTCATCTCCTCGTTGTCGCCTTTTCGCCGGAAGGGCACCACATCGCCTGCATCTTTTACGGGCTCCCACCTCAATACCGAGGCAACTCGGGCGCGAAGTAGGCTAGCCGACGCGTCCAAGATATGCTGTAGGAAGTGTAGTGTAGAATCATAGTCTCTTTTGGGGTGGTTGCCATTTTGAAGATGATGGAGGAAACTAGATAAGAAAAATGGTGCTTGCATTTTTCTTAACATGAAAAATGAGATCAAGAATGCTACTCTCTCAAAGATGAAGCTCTCATCTCCTCCTTTTTCAACCATGAAAAAAAAACTCATGAACTTAGAAATGGAGGAGAAAGAATAATAAGCATGAAAGGAGGTGATGGTAGGAGCATAAGTGGTGACCACATCCAAAACATAATCATCACAACCTCACATCAACTCTAATCACAACTAATCATAATAAAGCATGAAAAGATGAAGGAAAAGAATGGCATCTAAAGATGCTATCATAATAAATACATATGCAAGAAACCCCCTCCTCAAATGTAATTTGCAAACCTGCAAATTACCCCCTCCATCAGAAAAGTCCGGCCGGGAAAGAACAAAGGAAAACCGGCCGGAACGGAATGCAAACTGGCAACTCCAGAAAACTGGTCCCGTAATAAATTACAGGAAAACCCCGATACTGTGCATACACACCCGCATCTGTATTCCGACCGGATACAAATGCAATGAGACAAAATCTACACTGTACTAAACTAGGACCGGCTTAAGCCAAAGCCGGCTAGTAATATCCGTCCGATCCTGATCCGTGCAATACCGCACGTATCAGATCGAACCCTGCCATATAATTATACGGCTACTAGTACAAAACTGTCCGATCCTGATCCGTGCAATACCGCACGTATCTGATAGGACCCTGCCATATCTCCATACGGCCTCTACAGCGTTTCGCCCGAAAACCTGAGTAACTGAAAGTGTGGTGGACTCTAAAGACTCGTCAATACTATGGCTGTGGATTTAACCACTAGCACGTCAGAGGTATAAGCCAATACGTAACGGGCCACCAGTTATTGACTAAAAGGGACGTCGATGAGCGAACTCATCCTGACACCCTACTGAGCCTGTCAGTGACAATATCCGTACAGTCCGGTCCGTTCGTCTATGAGCATCGCATGTCGGGCCTAGGGGGTTGGTAAAAGTCAGACCCCCAAAAGAGGTACAAGTCGTGTCGGAGTGTAGCCCAGAACACCCTGAGATACTACTGGAATACCTACCAGTAAATCTCCTGCCTTGGCCAAGGTCTTTGTGTAATGGCTCTCCTAGACACAGCGCGACCTCACCCCCAATACCGGGAGAGACGAACCCCTGAAGATCCGCTCACTGCCTCCATGTGGCTCGGGACTGTACCCAACTAAAACCTGTTTGCACGACTCCTTTGAGCCGTGGTAGGGTAGTAATCAAAGCACAGTGGGAACTCACACGAGACAAATGACGATCCCCGGGTCGATGAACTAACCTGTACACATGTCACCTGGGAACTGCTATCTGACGTCAGGTATAAGACCAACTAGTATGTTCCCGGCGAGTCCTGTCCGGTGTACTCATAACCCAATGAGCACCTGTATACATCTTAGGTGAACCAACTGACACCAGTGGCTTGTAAGACCGGCCACCGCCCCTCGTCGGGGTCTCGACTGTATACACTAGTCTACTCTGGAGTTTCGATGCCCTGTCTCGAAACTCCTACAACTAGGGACCTTTTAAGGATGTGCTTATAGACTACCAGCTCCCACGTATATGATCGCCCTCATACTGCCGGTAGTCAAGCAAGAATCCTAGGGGCTCTATCAACGTGCAATAGCGACCTATCAGGTCACCTAAAGCAGTACACGATGATAAAGGTAAACCAGATAGCAAACTATCATCTCGAGTAAGACTGTTCTACCGGGATAGGTCCTCCCTCAATCATTGCAATCACGTGCCTGTGATCCAATAATTGACTCTGAGGGCACTATCTCCAACAATATCCCACTTGCACTCAAGGCTAATTATTGCGATGTCGCATACTCACAGCCTGTGTGATACCGAACACCCAACTCCCCTACTAGTCAGTCTCACAAAATCCGTTTGCGAAACTATTGCGTTCGAGGAATAGCCTCAGTGAGTGGATCCTCCTGGATGTTTCTTTCTATGTCTCTCTATATCTCAAGTTCGCGGAGAAAACCATCTCCCGAAATGAGCAATACCTGTCTTAGAAAGTCTGGATGTCTGATGGGACCGAGCTCATAAATGAACTCCAAATCCAAACTTCTTAGACTGTATCGTCAACTGAACTTAATCAGTATCCTGCGCCATGCCACCCTCAGTATTGTCTTGGACCACCTGTCCAAAATACTGCCCCTCGTCAGAAGGAAAAATATAACTCTGACGATCACCCTGTCGTCCATGTCACCTTGGAAGCCTGGAATGATAACTGCCTCCCGAATGAGGCTGTCGTTATCATATCCTTAGAACAGCCACTTATGTTCTAAAACTGCTTCCGACTGTTTCTCCAGGATTGGATCAATGTCAACTTATTGCACCTACTGCAAGAACAACATCTGGTGTGGTACTTGACATCTCATGATTGACTCAATTGCCTAAGCAAGTGATCTGCCAATCATGAACATCCCTCTCCCCTTTAGTCTGTAAGACAGCTTTAGAGGGGGTGACTCCATCACCTGCAGGTATACTACCGTGCCAGGAGTCGTCCATTCTAAATACTCATAGAATGCTGTCCAAGTACCCAGATTGGGAAACTACCCAAATCTAGATCTAAAACCATAGATCTAGTAACCAGTATGTCTAATGTAATGTCCAAGTCCTATGTGGAGAAAACACTGTGTGACGACCAAAGTATAACCGATCATAGTATAGGAATATCACTTCCTACTACCTTCTCAACAGATCCATCCCCTATTCTGATGACGTCAAACCTATGACTGTCACATCAGAAATAGATGATCTATCTCCGCTACATCTGCTTTAGTCTATAAATAGACATAAGCCTGATATCCACCAATGCTTCCGCTGCTCCCACTGACTACGACAACCCTCTGCTAGAGTCATATAGACGTGCACTTCTAAAACTAGTTTAGAACGACGCTATACTCATCCTCCTGCCGGGTCCGCAGCCTGGAACAACAACAATGGCGAGTGTGGGTAAACAAGAACTTCCCTGTCACCGTCCTTGAGGCTACCTGAGTACCTCTCGGGTGCCTGAAGTTACCCACCTTATCTGCGGAGTGGCCAATGGAATGTCAAATCAGATTGAATCTTTAGGTTCAAATCTTCAGTAATCGTTTGCGGTTCTGGAATCACTTCCAGTTCTACCATACTCCCACTGCTGTTTTTGAAAAATCCATTTTTAATAAAACTGTGGCGAGTCTTGAACAATATTTCTATTGATCTCCCAGATGGTAGAAAATCAACCCTCGTCATAGCCTGGGTCAACCCACAAACAGCCATTACAGAAACGTGCCTTGAGTTATCCAGAGTCTGGTTTTAATCATAAGCCGGACAACTCCCCGTACCTTAACAACGTTAAGATATGAACTGTTCTATATCTAATATAGAACCAGAGGCACTGATTTAATTGAACCAGATTCAAATCATGCAGCTATCTCCAGTGCATGTCAACTAAATGGAGAGAGGCCGATCAGCGTTACTCAACTTAGGAATGCTTCCAATTATGAGTAACCTGAAAGAGAAGCAATTTCTCTTTATCATTACTATCAACTGAATACCATACACAAGTATCTACATCTTCGATCACTTTGAAGAATCCCGATACTTGCTACACCTGGTTCTCTACTCTATTCAAATACCTATAACTCCTCAAAACTTAGACCCTGTGTTTCTACGAAACACATGTCTAAGAACTAGAGAAGTTAAAAGTAATATAGTAAGAGGACCAACCCCTCTGTCCTAATGACACTGGACAACATACAATACTCTGTATAAGTCCGCTGAGTCTAACAACTCTTCCTCTGTGTGTCGTAGGTTGAAAACTGTACTTATGGTTAAGAAGAATTACACCGCTGTTTAATGCTCCTTACCTAACCATCCACTGATATAGGTAAATGTCATCGACATAATATCAAAAGGTATATCTCACTCTATGAAAATAGACGTACAGATATATCAATTTGAAATTGGTGCACAACAGCGGATATTCAAAACCAAATATTTGCCGACCGGCAAACAGGCCAGATGATCTCCTCAAATATCACCGATTACAACGAATCCCGATATAATGAGGATGATCACCCAATTCCCAATGACTTACTCCCACTCATCATCTGTAAAACCATACAGATGTGAGAATCATACCTGGCAAATACATACCCTGGAGTAAGTATCTAATCGGGAAATCAGTTTTCTTTTAACATTACACAGTGAAACTGAAACATTGAAATGTTTCGGTGGGGTATCATGGTATTCTTAGTAATGCCTCTACCATTATCCAGATTCACAACTATAACCGTATAATTCTTTGCCACCTCTCCAAATCCCTTTATATGTCTTTAGTCGTTACCTTCTGCACACCCCTCAGGCCAAATTGTTTTCTTCCTTCCCTACCGTTCGGCACCAGCCTATGGTTTGGAAGAAGACTATCCAATAAGCATAATGGGTGTACTGTCTTAGTCCTAGGAGCACTCGCAATGTGAGAGAAGGTGAAGATAAAAGACAACCGAATAAACCTTATTCCTATTTCTCCTGGACCAGGATCCATCCCCGAACTGGAACAAGTTCCTTTCGAGTTCGTATATAACCATACGATGGATTATCCAATAAAATGGGATCTTCGTAGTGATACGGAGTGTCCTGGAGAAATACAAAGGTGATTTAGGATTGGCGAAGAGATACTTGGTTTGGTCGTGAATAGCAGTCGCAACTTACTTTGCCCTCTTACTAATCCCTTTCTTTGTCTCAACTTAATACCTTCTGTACACCGTTTAGGCTAATTAGTTTTCTTCATTCCCTACCGGTCGGCACCAGCCTTATGGTTTGGAAGAAGACTATCCAATTTGCACAATGGGTGTACTACTCCTAAACCAAGGAGTACTCGCAACCTGAGAGAGGGTGAAAAGAAAAGACAACTGAATAATCCTATCCGTTTTCTCCAGAACCAGAAACCATCCTCGAATTCCTTCGAGTTCGTATCTAACCATACGATGGTTTTGTCCAATGGAAGTGGACGTTCGCAGTAATACGGGGTGTCCTGGAGAAAAGGGTAAAAGTAGGAGTGGCAATGAGGTCTGCAACTCTGACAATCCAAAAGCCAGTGTTAAGAAGGTTCGGTCAACTTGGTCTCTGAGTCGTAGTCTTAGGGTCGGGTCAATGGTCGCTGCCAGAGAAAGAGAGAAAAGAAACACTCAGCGTGCACTCTATCCTAGATCAGAATGGTTACCAATTTATCTAATCTGGAAACCTCCCACTGTACCTCAAATTCTCCTCCAAACCTGAAAGAAGAATTAGTCGGGGTCACCCGAGAAGTAAACCAACTCATCAGTGGGAATCGGGATCCAACTCTCATCGCATGATAACGTGACGGAATCCGCTCACGGTATCACACTCCAGAAGGTATGCGCATATCTGGCAAGTTTCAGTTCTTTTGAAACTCCCGATGTGATTTCTGCCCCATGCTCTTATGACCTTGACTAAGGCCAACAAATCATAAGTCACATGTCAAGTTCTACCCGTCATTGTCCAGGCTGATTTGAACCCACCCGTACAAGCCCTTGACTAGGGCCAACAAGGCTATACGACTGTCCCAAACCAACACATCTATCTATGCAGCATATGAATATCCAATAGCTACCAAACACTGTGCCTTGACTAAGGCCAACAAACACAGCTTGAATACTATTGACTACCCATATGAAACGACGGAGGGCTACGAATGGTTTCTGGCGAAAACCTTTAACGTAGTGAACTTGATATCGTTGAAGGAACGGATAGCTTTTTAGAAAATATAGTGGCGAAAACCTTTACTAAAGAGGTCACTCCCGGTGAAGGGATCTCGGCTCTTTCCCCATAGAATGGGGTGCAGGATATCCCAAATGAATACCACGATGCAAAGCAAAAGTAATCGGCTATAGTGAAGTCATTGCCCTGACGCAAACTGTTTGTCCAAGGGGTCACTCCCGGTGAAGGGATCTCGGCCCTTGCCTCGTCGACTGAGGAGCAGGATATTCCAAATGAATACCACGATGCAAAACAAAAGTAAACGTCCTTGCAATAACAGCTTTTTGAAAAGTGTTCCAACAACATCAGAATAGGTTTGTTTAACTTGCATTGATCCGAATCAACGCAGTCCCATCAATTAATCACACCACAAAGAACGAAAATATACTGACGTACGTATATGCCATCCGCATTCGCCACTGGGTCCCGTCATCACTCGTTAGGTTAGCTTACTAACGACAGAGCGGGGACTGGACTAGCGCAGATGAAAAACATATACAACATCTACTAATATATATACCAATATATTATATTTCGCTCAAGGCGTGAAAAGAAATGCAACATCACAGAAATGTACAGCATCACAGAACAATACAGATATCTGGGATCCCCGGGTTTCACAGAGCCACTACTGAAACCCGACGTTCCCCTGGTCGTGTGGATAGCCTGTGCAATGAAATCCTAAACCCCTACGGGCGCGGCAAGTTACCCGCCAAAATCTGAAGCGAGGCAGCCCCCTTCAGCTCCGTGAATGGACCACCCAGCACTCCACGGAATCCGGTAACTTGGGCACCCCTCCTGGGTCAACCTGTACCCCCTACGAGTGCGGCGAATAGCCTGCCAATCCCAGAGTGAAGCCCCCTCCGTCTCAATGCCATGAGATGCGGGCTTGTTGCCTTCCAGAACCCGGCTATCCGTGCACTCCTCCGCGGGGTAAACCTAGTACAGAAAGTAAAATATACATGCACCGGGTGCATCGACCGCAACCAGGTCGTGCCCCAAAAGAATAATACAAACAGGCAGTGACGGCAGTCCACATGTCGGACGCTCGCCCCGCAATATCAAATGTACATAATACAACAAAAACTGTACTAGCATTGCATCCAGGCTATCCCCCACGACCGATCCGCAACATCACAGCAAAAACTGAACATCAACGTGAAAGTCACGTTCGCAAATCCGTCTAACCGGGCTATAGCAGTTAGACCGGATTTACCGATCAAGTGACATTCACGGTCGCAGATATAATGTAAATACTGTGAAAAATGTGTTTAAAATTTTCCGATTGATCAAAAATAAACTAGTGGGCCCCAAACCAATACTGCAGCACTCACAGAAATACTGGGCCCAAAATTAATATTCCAAAACCCATATTTTAAGCCCAGAAAGCCTCTGTAAAAAATTGGTGCAGGGAACCCTACAGTGCGCGGCGGATTAGCGGCGGGAAGGGGGTATATGCGGCGGTTCCGCGCTCCCACTGTGGATTCACCTCATCGAATTTTTACAGAGCTCTTAGATTTTCCAGTACATCAATAATTTACAACCTAAAAAAATTTTCGACACCAAAAATTTCAAACAGAAAACTGATGTGATCAAAATATGGTTTTTGGAATTTTGGTCGATCGGAAATGCAAAAAACATCAAACGAAGCTAGACGAAGTTAATGGCGAGGCTCTGATACCACTGCAAGTGCACGGCGGCGCCCCGGCCGTCAATCCGACGGCCAAATGCGGAAACGGTGATAAATTTTAATTTTGCGGACTTAGCAAACCGGCACCACCGCGCACTAAACCCCGGATCGAACCATTAAACTTATTCTAGCAAACAAGAGAAGGGTTAGAGATATACCGAATGATCCGAGTCCTTCGGTCTTCGTCTCCACTCCGATCTCCCGCGGATGCTTCGTCCGTCATCTCCTCGTTGTCGCCTTTTCGCCGGAAGGGCACCACATCGCCTGCATCTTTTACGGGCTCCCACCTCAATACCGAGGCAACTCGGGCGCGAAGTAGGCTAGCCGACGCGTCCAAGATATGCTGTAGGAAGTGTAGTGTAGAATCATAGTCTCTTTTGGGGTGGTTGCCATTTTGAAGATGATGGAGGAAACTAGATAAGAAAAATGGTGCTTGCATTTTTCTTAACATGAAAAATGAGATCAAGAATGCTACTCTCTCAAAGATGAAGCTCTCATCTCCTCCTTTTTCAACCATGAAAAAAAAAACTCATGAACTTAGAAATGGAGGAGAAAGAATAATAAGCATGAAGGGAGGTGATGGTAGGAGCATAAGTGGTGACCACATCCAAAACATAATCATCACAACCTCACATCAACTCTAATCACAACTAATCATAATAAAGCATGAAAAGATGAAGGAAAAGAATGGCATCTAAAGATGCTATCATAATAAATACATATGCAAGAAACCCCCTCCTCAAATGTAATTTGCAAAACTGCAAATTACCCCCTCCATCAGAAAAGTCCGGCCGGGAAAGAACAAAGGAAAACCGGCCGGAACGGAATGCAAACTGGCAACTCCAGAAAACTGGTCCCGTAATAAATTACAGGAAAACCCCGATACTGTGCATACACACCCGCATCTGTATTCCGACCGGATACAAATGCAATGAGACAAAATCTACACTGTACTAAACTAGGACCGGCTTAAGCCAAAGCCGGCTAGTAATATCCGTCCGATCCTGATCCGTGCAATACCGCACGTATCAGATCGAACCCTGCCATATAATTATACGGCTACTAGTACAAAACTGTCCGATCCTGATCCGTGCAATACCGCACGTATCTGATAGGACCCTGCCATATCTCCATACGGCCTCTACAGCGTTTCGCCCAAAAACCTGAGTAACTGAAAGTGTGGTGGACTCTAAAGACTCGTCAATACTATGGCTGTGGATTTAACCACTAGCACGTCAGAGATATAAGCCAATACGTAACGGGCCACCAGTTATTGACTAAAAGGGACGTCGATGAGCGAACTCATCCTGACACCCTACTGAGCCTGTCAGTGACAATATCCGTACAGTCCGGTCCGTTCGTCTATGAGCATCGCATGTCGGGCCTAGGGGGTTGGTAAAAGTCAGACCCCCAAAAGCGGTACAAGTCGTGTCGGAGTGTAGCCCAGAACACCCTGAGATACTACTGGAATACCTACCAGTAAATCTCCTGCCTTGGCCAAGGTCTTTGTGTAATGGCTCTCCTAGACACAGCGCGACCTCACCCCCAATACCGGGAGAGACGAACCCCTGAAGATCCGCTCACTGCCTCCATGTGGCTCGGGACTGTACCCAACTAAAACCTGTTTGCACGACTCCTTTGAGCCGTGGTAGGGTAGTAATCAAAGCACAGTGGGAACTCACACGAGACAAATGACGATCCCCGGGTCGATGAACTAACCTGTACACATGTCACCTGGGAACTGCTATCTGACGTCAGGTATAAGACCAACTAGCATGTTCCCGGCGAGTCCTGTCCGGTGTACTCATAACCCAATGAGCACCTGTATACATCTTAGGTGAACCAACTGACACCAGTGGCTTGTGAGACCGGCCACCGCCCCTCGTCGGGGTCTCGACTGTATACACTAGTCTACTCTGGAGTTTCGATGCCCTGTCTCGAAACTCCTACAACTAGGGACCTTTTAAGGATGTGCTTATAGACTACCAGCTCCCACGTATATGATCACCCTCATACTGCCGGTAGTCAAGCAAGAATCCTAGGGGCTCTATCAACGTGCAATAGCGACCTATCAGGTCACCTAAAGCAGTACACGATGATAAAGGTAAACCAGATAGCAAACTATCATCTCGAGTAAGACTGTTCTACCGGGATAGGTCCTCCCTCAATCATTGCAATCACGTGCCTGTGATCCAATAATTGACTCTGAGGGCACTATCTCCAACAAGATCAACCATCTCCATGATCAGGCGATACTGCCTAAGAATTTGTCTGGATCTCTGATGGGACGGGGGTTCCTAGGCCTAAGCCACAACTCCATTGTCATACAATGGCAGGAACGAAGTTCATCTCATGAACTTATATATATATCCAGACTGCCTCTTTGGTAGCATCCTTGGTAACGATGTATCTTGCCTTTAATCGTCTAGTATGTCACAGTATCTAGCTTGGAACTCTTCCAACATACCGTCCCTCCACTGAGGGTAAAGACAATGCATGCGACTGACATTCAGTAGTCCTTATCACCCTGGAACCTTTCCAGTGATTCTCCCCAGGATCGATTGATACCATCTCACTACAACTAGTGAGAATCCTAACATCCAATTAGATCTATCTCATAGATCCAAAACTCAGGATTTAGGAGGTATCACCTTGATCCTATAGAGAATCTTTTTGATAAGAGGAGATTGACCGAGCGTAGCATAGGAAACTTCTTCCCTATCAAGAGTATGTCATCCACGTACTATACGAGGATCACCACCATACTCCCTATTACATTTTTGTATATACTTGGTTCATCTACCATTTTGATGAAGTCAAAATCTTTGACTACTACATCAAAACAGACGTTCCAACTCCGCGATACCTGATTTATCCCATAAAACATCATGCTCACGTTTCCGCTGCTCCCACTGTCTACGAAGCCCTCTGGCTGTGTACTTATAAACGCTCTCTTCCAAATCATCATTTAGAAAAGCAGTCACGACACCCAACCGCCAGATATCGTAGTCATGGTATGTAGCCGTGGCAAGTAGGATCTAGATGGACTTAAGCATAGGTTTGAAAGTCTCAACTTTTCCATGTACACCAAGTAATCTTCTCAAGATATATTTTCTCCTGATGGGGATTTAACCCTTCAGATAAAGCAACCAAAGTCCATACTTTGTTGGTGTTTAAGGATTCCATCTCAGATCGCTAAGCATCCAGCCATTCTCACAGAGTCCCCACTCCTGATGGCCTGCTCGAAACTAGTTGGGTCATCATCTTATGATGCAATCCTCTCTCCCACTGTCATAGAGAAACCGAAGTATCTCTCAGGTGGATAAGGAACCCTACCAGATCGGCGGAGAGGCTGAGGTTCGTTGGAAACTATTGAATCCTCCGGGTTTACCAAATCATCAGCTGCAGTTTGTATAGCTGGAACTCCTTCCAGTTCTACCCCATGACCACTAATTTCTTCACAAGAAATTCCATTTTTCTCAAAAAGTGGTATGCCGAGAAATAAAACATCTTTTGTTCCTCGGTGTGGTAGAAGATATTCCTTTGCGAATGCTTAGGATATCCAACAAACTTCCACAGAACAGATCTTACCTCGAGCTTGTCCGGATTTTGCATTTGACATGGGCCGGACAACCCCAAATCTTAACATCTTTAAGAGATGGGCTCTTCCCATACCATATCACATATGGAGTGGTAGGCATCTGATTTGGTTCGAACCCTATTCAATAGGTATGCAACTTCTCAAGTGCATAAACCCAAAAGAAAATAGGCTACTCAGTAGTACTCATCATAGAGCACACCATATCACATAGGGTGTGATTGCTCCGCCCCGATACACCGACGTGCTGTGGTGTATTCGGAGGAGTAATGCTGAGAGAGAATCTCATTCTTCTTTAGAATAGTCCAGGAATTCCATGCTCAAGTATTCTCCTCCTTGATCACATCAAAGGACATAATACTTATACCCATTTTTGGTTCTCTATTTCTAACTTATATTCTGTGATTATCTCAAAAGTTTCGGACTTGTGTTTCAACAGGAACATATGTCTGAATCTTGAGAGATCATCAGTGAATGTAATGAAGTACAAAGAACCTGTCCTGGCATATGTAGACATGGGACTATCATACATCATCATGTATCAATCCCAAGAGTTCACTAACTCTTTCTCTGTTTTCAATAAAAGGAGCTGTGGTCATCTTATCTTTGTGACATGACTGGCAAGTTTTACAAGATGTAAATCCAAACTAATTTAAATATGCATCTTTATGTAACTTCAGCTAGTCGGGTCGCATTGATATGACCTAGTCTACAATGCCTCAAGAAGGATTCGTTCATTTCTGAACTCTTCCTCTTGTGTGTGTTCTGTATGTTAAGAACTGTGGTTTGATTTAGAACGTCTATGCTTTTAGATAACGTGCCTGAACCGATCAACTCTTGATATAGGAAATGTTCAAAACATTATCCAACAATACAAAATTATATCCTTCTTTACTAATAAAGAGACTGATATGATGTTGTATATCAGGTTCGGTATCTAATAACATTCGTTCAGAATCAATGTATTATGATAATACAGGGTGATAACTGCAAACAGACTTGGCTGCAACACTTGCATTATTTCCAACTCTTGAAACTTATCACCCGTTCTCAGTTCTCTACCTTTCTGTAGCCCATGTAACAGATTACATTTGCGGAATCCTGATCCGGTATCTCATACCCAGGACATAAAGGATACTAAGAAACAGTTCTCGGTAATGAACACACCTGAAGATGATGCATCAGCATGCACTTTCTTCGTTTGGGCGGCACGGGAATTCTGGTAATCCCTATTTCCTGCTCTGTCTTATAACAATTATAAGTTGGAGCGGGACCAACGTTCCTTAGCGCAGTATAACAAGCGGGTTCGGTCAACACATCCGTTTTATTATCTTGATTAAGGCGTGACATGGTCGCTATCTGGAGAGAGATAGAAGAAAACACTCAGCGTATGCTCTTGCAAGATTAGATTGGTTATTAATATATCTAATCAGGATGTCTCCCACTGTTTTAGTCAAATCTTCCTTCAAACCCTAAAAGGAAAGACTAGACGGGATTAATTACACTCTACAAGTTCGCCAATCTTTCAGCCAGGCCAGTGCCGGTACTTTGAGGGAGGTTCCCCTCGCTTTCGCACGGACCTAATTAAAATAAACCTCATTTTCCCAGGGGCATAACCCTATTGACACCTTTCTAGACACCTACTTGATCGGCTAATTGTAATGTGTAAAACTCTTCCAGGAGTAACTCTTACTCGCAGCGGGTATCGGGATCCAACTATCTCATAGACGGTACGCAATCTCATTGAAATTTCAACTCTTGAAATTCCCAATAATGCTTCTGCCCCTAACGTGCTATGACCTTGACGAATGCCAAACAACCCATAGTCCGCTAGTCAAGTTTAACCCGTACATTTCCTGATTGAATTAAACCCACCTGCACGACCCTTGACGAATGCCAAACAACGCCGTAAAAATACCCTAATCCAATCGCATCGTATGCTAGTAGATAAGCACTAGTTAGCTACCGTACACTACGCCTTGATGAATGCCAAACTACCGCAGCACGAATACTAAGTAGTACTTATCTGAAATGACGGAGGGCTAGGACAGGTTTTTAAGAAAACCCTTTGCGTAATGAACTTGATATCGTTGTAGAATCGAGTTATTTTAAATTGAATGTTTTTGAGGCCTTTTCTAGTTTTGCTAAAGAGGTCACTTCCGGTGAAGGGATCTCGGCTCTTTCCTCATCGAATAAGGTGCAGGATATTTCATAAATATCACTATGTAAAGCAAAAACTATAAAAACAATCAAAAGACAAACCAAGTTTGTAGCATCTGCTAGTTTCGCTAAAGAGGTCACTCCCGGTGAAGGGATCTCTGCTCTTTCCTTATCGAATAAGGTGCTGGATGTTCTACAAGGAATACCGCTATGCAAAGCAAGAACTAGAGCTACCCATTTTTTAGACAAGTTTCTACAATATCTTTAGGTTTCTTTTAGTTTCATTAATCTCATTAATGAATTCCCATTTTATTATGCTTCACAAGCATCACATTTGAAACGAAATCAACAATATATAATATATATCTCATATATATAATATAAACATTCGTCTCAGGCAGTAATATGATCTCATCACAGAACATTGCAGTAGAAGATAACATATGAAATATTGGATATACTAGGATTTCCGTGTTTTATGCGAGCCTGTATAAAACGCGGATTCCACAGTCGCGATGAATAGCCAAACCCACATCCCTAGACCCCTACGAGAGCGTCAAGCAACTCTGCCAATTCTAGGGTTAGGAGACCCGATCTCGACTTCTCGAGATGGTCTCCCACTGGACCCTAGAACCCGGTTACTTGTGCTCCCCGCCTTGGGTCTACCTAATGCGGAAAAGTAAATAATATACAATGGTGACATCATTCTCAGCCCGGAAATGCCCTAATAAAAGAATATTACATACAAATGAATTTTACATGAATGAAAACAAAAACCCTCATCTCACATAAAACCCCGGTTATTCAAAATTCGACGATCCAATATAACATATCACAGCAACACATAATATCTCATATTATCAACGTAAGTAAATATGCGTATCCCAATTGTCGTTGATGTATAGCAACGAAACCGGAGATACACGACATATTACACTTACGGTCGTAGAAAAGAAAGTGTAAAACTACAACGGTTGGAATCCGCAACCTCCTTAGACATCTCATGCCTAGCCAAATGAATTCCTTAGACATCGCATGCCTAACAATTATAAACCCCGCATTTTAGTCTCGATCTCGAAAACACTTTTCAATATCTAGTCGGGCAATTCAACAAGATTCCCGACATCCTGATCGAATGCTCGTCGGAAACTTTAGTAGACGGCCGCACCCCCGACGCCGTCGACGAAGTGCACTAAGGCGGAACTTCGCTGCCGCGAGCACCCGAACGGATGCTTTTAGCGACGGGGTTCTCCTACAGTCACTTGGTCGGGGCTATGGGGCGTGGCTATCTATTAAGTTTACTCGGCGAGTATCCGCGTACACTACGTGATTGCGACGGACTTTTGATCACATCAAAATCCCGTTGCAACCGATCAAATGAGACTAAACTGCTAGATTTATAACATTCAAATTAGTTATCTCATAACTACTTGTGGATTCCAAATATTGTATCACATTCCAGATAAATAGACAATGTTAACCTTTCCGATCGAATAATCAAACACCCAAGATTTCCCCAATATAGCTCAACACTTGAGATCAGTTTAAAAACATCCATCACATGCCACAGTACCAATGGTCCAGCCGTAGAAAGGTCAAGCCAACGCCTCACATGTGGCACGCCGTACTGCCACAAACCCTAAGGTTTAGAGGCAGTTCAAGACGCTCACATAATCGAGTTAAGGTTTGTTGTCTTCTAGAGGGTCCACCGCATTACTTGCATGACTTAGAACGTTCTTAAACTCGAGAAAAAATCCAACTTTTGAAAAAATTTCCGACAGGGGAAAAAATGAGTTATTGATATCCGTTCGAACTTTTTAACAGTTTCTAAAATTATCCGGACAAACTAAACAAAGTTAAAATATCCGATCGAATCAACGAGTCCCCAATACAACCCTAGAAAACTCAACACTTGAGTGGAATTAAAAAATTCCCAGAAAAAAATGACAAGAAAGGACCTAAGAATAAATATATGAAATATGAGAGACTAAGTCCAAATTTTGGCCGCGGAACCGCCGCTAAACCCATGGTTTGGCCGCGGTTCCGCGGTCAAATAAGTGACTTAGTGGACCATACTTCACAGTAATTCTTAGTTTTTCCTGCTTATTTTTCTGAGCATTTTTAATTCATAAAAAATCGCATTTTTGAAAAATGTCCAGAGAGGGGTAAACATCGGGGTTTCCGGGTTCGATCAGACTTTAAACTTCGTTCAGACTTCGCCTAAAGCTCTAGCTTGGCTCCGATACCACTGTAGGGTTGCTAGACACGCTCACAAGGTTCTACGAGGCATCAACCATGCCCGATTAAAATTTTAGCCGTGCCGAACAACCCAAAGCCGGATCTTTAAACTAGGGTTTAGGCGAAAACTAGCATATTAAACTCTTTAACACTAAGTGAGAGGATTACAACCTTTGTAGATCTGGTCCTTCACTTCTTAAGCTCCGTGTTGAGGTCTCTTCGCTGCGATCATCGTGTTCCGGACTCTCGAAAGGCTTCACGAAGAGAAAGATACAGTCTTGCTTCCGATCTTCGATAACATAGATGATCTACCTTGAAGTTTCGTTAACATAAGCTATCACTCATGAAATGATGTGAACACCCTCATCTAAATGGCAAGGATAGATGAGGATGATGAAGTAGGATTTTTGCTCTCATTTATAATCTTTTTCTCACTCACTTTCATCACAAAAGCAAAACTAGAAAGCTTTTTCAAGAAGGAACTCAAGGAAGAAGAAGAATGAATGAATCCTTTTGTGATGAATAATGAATTATTGTAGTGGTTACAAATCTAACCAAGGGTTAAACATGAAGGAGTTAACCCATGTAGAGAATTGACTAGAGTTAATGGTTTGGATTGGGTTAACAAAATATCTAGCTAAAAACAAAGTCAAAGCTTCATGAAGCTTCATGGAAGCTTCATGCAAAAGCTAACCCTAATCCAAACCCTAACCAAGTTTAAACCCTAAATCATTGTTAAATTTGTAACCCTAACACGTTCTAAATAATCCGGAAAACTAAACGAAGTTAAACTTTCCGATCGAATCAACGAATACTAAAGATCTCCAGAACACTCAACACTTGAGTAATATTAAAAATTCCCAGAAGTATATACTAATACCTACGGATAAACCCTACAAATACGAGTCCCTAATTCCTAAGTACGGCCGCGGAACCGCCGCGCAAAGCATGTCCTTACTGCGGTTCCGCGGCGACTTGAGGGAGTTAGGAGCTCGTATTTCACAGTTATCCTTAAAATCACCTGCTGAATTTTCTGAGTATTTTTAATACGGAAAAAATCATATTTTTAAAAAATTTCCAGAGAGGGGGTCAAAATCGACGTTTCGGGGTTCGATCGAACTTTTAACTTCATATACACGTCGCCTAATGCTCTAGCTAGGCTATGATACCACTATAGGGTTACTAGGCATTGTCACAAGGGTCTATAAGGCATCAACCATGCCCGATTTAAAATTTAGAAGTGCCGAACAACCTAAAGCGAGGATCTTTGCTAGATAATTAGGGTTAAACATGCAAGTAAACATCTTTACATCTAAGAGAGAGGGATTACAACCTTTGTAGTCCGCTCCTTCGCTTCATAAGCTCCGAGTAGTAGTCCCTTCTCTGCGATCCATGATCTCCCGGACTCAAGAGAGGCTCCACAAGCCGAATGATCCATGCTTGCTTGAAGTCTTCCTTTTCGAAGATGATCTACCTTGAAGATTCTTTAACTTAAGCTCTCACTTCTCTAATCAAGTATTAGAGAAGTGAACACCCTAATCTAAGTGGCTAGAATAGATGAGGATGATGAAGTAGGAATTTAGCTCTCTTTTATTTTCAAATTCTCACACTAATTCATCACTAAATCAAAAGCTAGAAAGCTTTTCATGCAGGAAGAAGAAGATGAAGTCTTTTGTGATGAATAATGAATTGTTATTTTCATTACAAATGCAACCCATGGTTAATAATGAAAGGGCTAACCATTGTAGAGATTTAACTAGGGTAAAAGGGTTTGGGTTGGGTTAGGAAATATCTCCACAAATATCAACACATAATATCTTAGCTTAAAACAAAACAAAAGCTTCTAGAAGCTTCATGAAAAAGCTAACCCAAATCAAACCCTAATCATGTTTAATCTTCACTAATCATGTTACATTAGTAATCAAAACTTGTTACAATATTATATATCACATATATAATATATTTTTGTAACAAAAGAAAATAATACAATTAACATATATCGCATATATATCAATGTATTATCCGGTGAGAAAATGAATAAATAAAGTGAGCCAATATTAGTTAATGTAATGTAATATATCACATATATAATTATACATTAAATTATCGAATCAACACTTGATCCGACAATCCGGCTATTTCTCAAATAACCGACTAATATTAAACTGTATCAGTTCATCGAATCAATACTTGATCTGATGACCCGGCTATATCACATATACCCGGCCGATATCAAATATCTCGAGAATAGAATACGGTATCTCATATCGTATCATTCTCGATCCCGCACATGTCACATATGTGCACCTACTCCGTTTTGCCTGAGTCAAGAAACCTCTGTGTAGGACTCTAAAGAATCGTCAATACTCCGGAAGTAGGTGATGATCATATCAAACACCCACAAGCTGTAAGCGGTCAGCTAAACGTAACAGCCACCCAGGTATTGAGCGATCAGAAGATCAACAAGCAAGCCTGTACATTCTCTTGCGAATCCAATCAGTAACACTCCCGTACAGTCCGGTCTCTTCGTCTGATATGTCGCATATCTCGCCTAGGGGTGGTAAACGTCAGACCCCAGTAACTTGATAAGTCGTGTCGATATGAGGTCATAACAGTTCGAGAGACTACTGATAACACTTACCAGTAAATCTCAGCAACCCTGGCTAGGGATTTCCAGTTATAGCCAATCGAACACAGCGCGACATCAACTCCCTATACTGGGAGAGACGAAACCCCTCTTATCGCTCATTGCCTCCATGTGATTCGGGACTGTACCCAAAAGCCACCGTTCTGCATGCCCTCTTGGACGTGGTATGATGGAAATCAAAGTACAGTGGGAATCGCACAAGACTCTATGACGATCTCGGGTCTACAGACTAACCTGTACCAGTGTCACCAGAGAACTGCCATCTGACGTGAGGTATAATACCATCTGGGAGTTCTCGGTGAGTCCGTCCAGTGTACCCAGTCTCCACTGAGCACCCGTATACCTTCTCTGATATCAAACACCAATGGATATGGGATCATCCATCGCCCATCATATGGGTCAAGAAGCGCATACGCTAGTCTACTCTGGAGTATCGATGTCCTATCTCGGTACTCCCACGACTAGGAACATTTGAAGGATGTACTTGGCGACTACTTTGTCCCCACTAGTATGATCTGCATCATAGTCCTGGTAGTCAAGTACTCATCCTAAGGGCTTTATCAACATGTGACATAGAGATAATCAGAGTACATGTTAAGATAAAGATTAACCAGATAGCATACTATCATGTCGAGCAAGAAAGTCCTCCCTATATATGTCCAAGCATCCACTACAATATACAGCGTATGTACAGTAATGGCCTCTAGGGCATATATATAACTAACACAACTCCCCCTCTGGACTCACCCCACCAACTCCAATGGTAGAAGTCGACGCTGCTATTCCAACCGGGAACAGCTTTGATTCGCTTAAGAGGGTGCGAAAAAAATCTCCAACGGCGGTGCTAAAGAAATAACCCCCACTGCAGAAGTTACAATGCAGGCAAAAATAGAGCGGTCTCATCGGCTGCTCTCCTCGCAAATTCATAGGGTCTGGCGAAAAGTTCAGGACTCTGTGGTTGACCAGAACTACCCTCGTCGACTAAAGAAATCGCAGGCTCGACAAGAAAAGGACCAATCATCCGCCATACAGCGGAGGACTTCTCCTAAAGAGGTGCCTGTCATAACGGCTCTTTCAACTCCAATCTCCCATAAAAGAACAAGACTGGAGAAAACTCAAATGCCCATGGCAAATTCCAAAGGTGATGGATCCAAACACCACAAGCCTGGGGGCATTATCGTCCATACGGTCTATATGACCAATAGGCAAGAAGGGAGCCGTGTTTCGGTGAGTCACCGACCGTAAACTCGGTTGCTGAAAAAAGCTCAGGAGCAACAGCAAATGCTCCAGGAAATACTGAACAAAATGACGGCACTCACTGGACAGAAAACAAGTCCGTACAAAGAGGCCGAATAGCGCCTAGAACAAGAGACCGATACAGAGTTTTTGCGAAGGGTGCTCGAGAAAAGGGACAAAGAAGCCGCTGAACAAGCTGCTAACATGAAGCAAATGGCTCTCTTGTTCCAAGACATGATTGGAATGATGATCCAGCCAGAACCCCTGGCTAAAGATCCGCCGATAATCATCGACGATGACAGAGAGGAAATATCAAACCCTCCTCCGGCCTTATCAGCAGCCAAAGAAGAAACAATATCCAAGGTCGCCCTTGATGATTACATTGCTCAACAAATAAGAGCTCATCAAGCTAATGAAGTTGCTGGCCAAGTAGTCAGAACTGGACGACCGTATCCAGGCTGGTATGATCAAATCAAGTACCCGCCGGAATATACAATCCCCAAATTCGATATATACAAAGGGACAGGCAACCCTCACCAGCACGTCGCGTAGTTCAGAGCTCTGTGCGACAACACTGGAGGGGATGACAAACTGTTGATTCGCCAGTTCGTTGGCAGCCTGTCAGAAACAGCCTTTGAATGGTACTCGGAGCTCCCAAATGACTCCGTAAGAACATTCACAGAGATGGAACTGCTGTTCACACAGCGTTTCGCCAGCATGAGCGAGCACACTCCAATTACGGCATTAATCAATGCCAGGGTAAAGCCGAGAGAAACCTGGGTCCAATATGCGATCCGGTGGTGGAACCTATGGTCTAAATGGGAACGGTGCATTGAAGAGTCTCCTGCTCTGGGCATGTTCATTAGGACCCTTGATCCTCAAACAACTGTGTCCCAGTTCATGACATTCTTCAAACTAACCACCTTCCAGGCTCTGATTGATAAACTAGCCCAAATGGACCAGATGGACCACGGTCCTTCCTCCTCAAATAAGGACCTTCGAAATAACAAGGGTAAAGGGAAAGCGGCCCTCGTTGCCAATACGCAACAACAACCAAGCGACCTAAAACCGGCCGCTCGCCAAAACAACATGCGTCCGTGCCCATCCTTAGAAGAAAGATTAGAATGCGCTTACTCGTTTCCCCGCGACAAGATGAGAAAACTATTCGAATTAACAGTGCGTAATAAACTCATCACATTGTCAGACCCGTGGTGTCCACCGCAACCCGACGACATCAACAATCCTAACTACTGCTCCTATCACAGAATGGTGAGCCACCCAATTAAAAATTGCTACCGTTTACCCCAATCAGAGCAAACCTCTGTTCAAATTCCAAGGCGGGAAACGAAGCAACGCTTCTGTTTCCCCCAATCAGAGCAAAACTCTGTTTAAAATTCAAACTTTAATAAATGAAGCAACATTTCAGCTGCCTTGCGCTCTGCGCTGCGCGACAGTTGGCAGCGCAGTTGCGCTGCGCTCTGCGCTGCGCGATATGTGTCAGCGCAGTTGCGCCAGTGCCTTGCGCTGCGCGATAAGTGTCAGCACAATTGCGCCAACGCAGTTGCGCTGCGCGACACGTGTCAAGTGCAGATGCGTTTGCGCCAAACAGAATTAAAATTCCAGTAAGATCTTTCTGTTCTTGTTAAAATAAGAAGATTGTTTTCTGTAAAACAGAAGCCCTTGGATCAAAGATCCAACGGTGGGTAAAATTCCCCAAATCACTCAGAGAATGATCTCTTTAATAAATTTAACAAATTAATGGGCACTATATAAAGGCCCCTAGACCCCAATTTCAGAACAACAACACAGAGAGAATAGAGAGACAGAAACTCGGAAACAGAGAGAGAACTCCTCTGAACAATTTTGAGAAGAAATTCAGAAAGAAAACAGAAGGTAAAACCTTTTAAAAAAAAGAGAACTTCTTCTGAATAGATCATTGATCTAAGAACAAGATCAAGGATCTTCAATAAAAAAATAATAATAAAGGCATTGCCTTTTTTATGAACCGTCGGTTCTGGAATCTTAAAGATTCTTCTCTTGAATCCAAAATTGGATCAAGATATTAAAATAGTGCCTTGCACTTGCGAATCTGCACTGTTGCGCTCCTGGGTTGGCGCAAGCCACCAGAGAGCGCCACGTGTTAGCACCATGACCACTTGCGCTATGCGCTTTTAAGATAGAGCATTGCTCTCTGAAGTTGGCGCAACTCACCAGAGCGCGCCACGTGTCAGCAGCGCACTGACGCAGCGCACTGCGTTGTTGCACTTGCGCTCACCGGAGTGTGACACGTGTCACCACCACAAGCGCTTGCGCTCAATAATTGGTGCAAAACGCCTGACAAGCCACTGTCAGGTAATTAATGCATTGCATTATTTACAGAAGGGCCAAGCCCAATTAAAAAAGGCCTGACAGGCCTAATAAAATGCTATGCATTATTTTAAAAAGGGCAGAGCCCTAACAATGACAGATGCTCTGCATCATAAATAAAGGGACAGAGCCTAAATCAAAAAGGCCTAGCAGGCCAGAATAAAATGCAGTGCATTATTAAACAGGAGCAAAGCCCTAGCACAGGCCTAATAGGCCAAAAATAAAAACGTTGAATATTCTCAACTGGACTTAGCCCAATCATGGCCGTAAGTCCTCAAATTAAATTGACTGAGCAAGATTGCCCTCTTAAATCAATTTACATCCGGTTCAAGGGTACATCTCTGAACTCCTCTGATATTTGTCGTTGTAATCCTTCAACGTCTTCAGAGAGGTGACGGATCCCGACAACCACACATCAATACGGACTGCGGGGTCCTTAAACTCGTGGACCGAAACGTCCTTAAACTAATATTCATCCCAAAATGGGAACGTTGGACCGAAATTTCCTTAAACTAATGTTCGTCCCGTAATGGGAATGATGGACCACCATGTCCCTAAACTTGAAATCGACCGCAACGTCATTAAACTAAACAATAGAGCCAATTGCTCTCTTATCGGATCCAAACGATAGCGTTAAGTTGATCTTAGTCTCAAATCAGACTAACATATCCTTAACGAACGTTTAAGTTGATCTTGGCCTCAATATGGCTAACGTATCCTTAAACTAAAACACCAAACCCAAATCTAAGTAAATACGGATTTGGACTAATCCACGTCCTACGGGCGACGGCATAACTTAGTCTCCGTATACAATCCACAGGCAACCACAAACAAAACAAACACCCACGACACGAAGTGAAATTCTGGAGAAGGAGAAAGTTGTTACCGCGATGCGGTAGCGTAATTAACTGCAGGGGCTTGCGCTGCAGGGAAGAGCATCCCCACAATCAAAAAACCCTCAGACGAGGAGGAATCTGACGAAGTCTGCTACATCGGCCGCATCCGTCTAAACCTCCGATATACGGTGCCATAAATCAACTTGGCATCTTCGGAGAGGTGGACGGATAAAAACCAAATAGCATCTGCCCCGAATCTCAGGCAAGACAGTCCATGTCTCGGCCGCCATTCGGAGGGGAACAGAATCTGGCACGCCCGGTGGGACCTTTTCCTCTTTCCACTCCACACTTCGTGTGTCGTCTTCGCGAACGAATCGCGGTTTGTTAATGGTTGCCTTTGGGTTTCAAGTTACTAAGATTTGGTATTTTGCCTGGTACAGAAATCAAGCATCAATGGCCTCCAACTGCTCGAGCCGCTCGAAATGCAAGTGCAACCGATGCTCCACCTCACCTGGAGGTGTAGCTTATGTGCCTCAAGCGGCCTCCATCCTTGCCATGCCGGTGGAACAAGTGACCCAGGCCACCACCGGTCTGTTTTTCGGGACCATGCTCCCGCCTGCAAGCTTCACTATTCCAGTGCCCGCACCAGAAGCGCAAAAGAAGTCGGTCTTCGATCGGCTCACTGCTACAATGGCCCCTTTCAACGGGTCGTCCAATATCAAACCGGCAGCCTCTGTCTTTACCAGGCTGAACCAGAACTCTGATGGGCCCTCCAAGAAGCCCATGAACCCTGAAATGGCCGTCCCGAGGAAGACAGCCACCTCTGCTTCTGAAGTCGTCAAGGCGGCTTCTCCTGTTAAAGAGTCGGTCTTTTCAAGGCTGACCATTCCGGCTCCTGCTCATACTCGAGGGTCTGTCTTTGACAGACTGAACATCGCCACTCAAAAGACAACATCAGTCTTTAAGAGGCTGGCACCAGCAGCGCCTCATTCGGACAGGGGGCAAGATGAAGCTGTCCCTATCGCCGAGCCAGTCCCAACGGCTCGTCACACTCGACGTCGCCACTGGCGCCGAGTAAGGAAGGCCGGAGGCAACTCCCCCCCAGGGCTAACTCCACCCGCTCCAGTGGTGGAAGTTAATGCTGCTGTTCCAACTGGGAATAGCTTTGAACCGCTAAGGAGGGTACGCAAGAACTCTCCGACTGCCACGCTAAAAAGATCTCCTCCACCTGCGGAGAAGGTTATAGAAACAAAGCTGGAGCAGCCTTCTCAACGGTTGTCCTCCAAAATTTACAAGGTCTGGCGGAGGGTTCCAGATTCTGTAATTGATCCAGATCACTCTCGCCAGCAGAAGAGAGTGAAAGTACAAGAAGAAAAGAACTGTCCCGTCAAACAGCAAAGGACGACAACCGCCATGGTGCCCACTGCAACGGCCCCTTCAACTTCAACGGCCCACAAGAAAAGAAGGCTGGAGAAGGTCCCTACGCCTGTGGCAAATGCCAAAGGCGGCGAGCCCAAACGCCCTAAGTCCGGGGGCATTGTAGTCCATACCGTCTACATGGCGTCTGGTAAAGAGGACAGCCGTGCATCTACAGTTCATAGACCGCTTACACGGTCAGTGACCAAAGCTCATGAGCAACAGCAGAAGCTCCAAGAAATGATGAACGCGATGGCCGCACTCACTGGGCCAAAAGAAAGCCCCGAAGCGTCCTCGGATCAACGCCAGGAGCAAGAAACTGACGCTGAATTTCTTCGCAGGATATTGGAGAAGAAGGAAAAAGAGACTGCGGAACAAGCAGCCAATATAAAGCGAATGGACCTCCTGTTCCAGGACATGGTGGGAATGATGATCCAACAAGATCCTCCTGCTGAAGATCCTCCGATCGTCCTTGAAGACGACAGGGGAGAAACGTCAAATCCTCCACCGGCTCTGTCAACAGCCAAGGAGGAGACAATCTCCAAAGCTGACTTGGACGAATATATAGCTCAGCAGATACGAGTTCATCAGGCCAATGAGGCAGCCGGCCAAGTTGTCAAGACGGGGCGACCGTATCCAAGCTGGTACGATCAGATCAAGTACCCGTCGGGCTATACAATACCGAAATTTCATGTCTATAAGGGGACGGGCAATCCCCACCAGCATGTTGCCCAGTTCAGGGTGCTTTGCGGCAACACCGGCGGTGATGATAAATTGTTGCTTCGCCAGTTCGTTGCTAGCTTATCGGATACAGCATTCGAGTGGTACTCCGAGCTCCCAAATGACTCTATCAAGACATTCGCGGAGATGGAACTGCTGTTTACCCAGCATTTCGCAAGCGCCAGCGAACGCACCCCGATAACGGCATTGATTAATGCCAGGGTGAAGCCAGGCGAAAAATGGATTCAGTATGTGATGCGGTGGCGGAACTTATGGTCCAAATGCGAGCAACGCATTGAAGAAGCGCCGGCAGTAGGGATGTTTGTGGGAACCCTCGATCCGCAGGCAACCATATCCCAATTCATGATGTTCTTCAAGCCGACTACCTTCCAGGCCCTGATCGACAAGCTAGCTCAAATGGACCAGATGGGACATAGACCGCCCCCTCCAAAGACGGACTCTCGAAATGAGAAGGGGAAGGGAAAAGCAATTGTTGTCGCTAATGCTCAACAACAGCCGAGCAACTTGAAGCCGGTTGTCCGTCAAAACAATATGCGTCCACACCTGTCCCTCGAGGAAAGGCTGGGACATCCTTACTCGTTTCCTCAAAATAAAACGAGAAGACTGTTTGAGCTGGCATTGCGTAACAGACTTATTAATCTACCGGAGTCAAGACGTCCGTCGCAGCCAAACGACGTCAATGATCCCAATTACTGTCCCTATCACCGAGTATTGGGTCATCCGATTGAGGATTGCTACGTATTTAAAAACTGGATTGAAGATCAATATCAGCAAGGCAAGTTCGCATTGTCTGAAAGATGGAAGGTGAACCCGCCGCAACCTCATACCTCTAAAAAGGTGAATACGCCGGGGGCAACATGCTCTCTCGTTGAAGAAGCTCCATGGGAGGTTATGCTATCAGCCAAAACGAAGAGGATGCTGAACGATCTTCAAACATGCCCAGCGATCAGGTGGAAAAACCCGTTGGAACCTCAGATCATTGAGGGGATGTTGAAGTCGCATCCAACTCCAAAGACCGATGGTGGTGGCCCAAGCACTCACAACCAGCCGTCAAAATCTTCGAAGAAGAAGAAGAAGAAATCTGAGAAGCCTGTGAAGCCTGGTGACAAGCGCACGGACTTACAAAGACAGATTGACGCGCTGGAGGAATATAACCAGAAAGCACGGAATCCCATCACACTCCAAGAGTTCCTCAACCACGTCTTTCAAGAGGAAGATGAAGGGGAGAGTTCGTCGGATGAATCTGAGGAATACGTGGCGAGATGTCATATGATTTCCCATTTGTTTACAGACGATGAGGAAACTCCTTGCACTGAAAAGCTGGGGGCAGATCCTAAACCGGAAATTCTGGGGCCATCGGATGAAACAATTGACGCATTCCTCAATGAAGCTCTGTTGAAAAGTAAAGCTGATCGGGAACGCGAGACGGCCATATTTGAAAGGGCCGAGCGCCAGCGACTTGACGAAAGAGTTGAGACACTCCCGCTGGAGCAGAATACATCCACCGCAGATAAAAGTAAATTCAAGACGAGGAAAAGGTTTGCTAAGGCCATATCAATGGCTATGAAGCTACCATCCTCTGAAGGAAACAGTACTGGTGAAGCGGAAATGCACCCCTCCTACTGCTTGTATCATCGGAAGATTTCGCACCCCACCGAAGAGTGCAAAGCTTTCAATAAATGGTGGCAGGGATATGTTGCTCACCGACAACATTTTAAGCAGGAAAAGCGCAAAACTCGTCGGGAGCAGAAAAGTACGACCGAGGGGCTTAACAGAACTACCGACGATTGTCGCATGGTTAACGCCGGGGGATCGCAAGTTCTCATGTTCAGGAGCGACTCTGACGAGGAAATGGCTCTTAGCCACCTTTTTAAAGAGTCCACCTCGGGAAAAGAGGAAGAGCCGAAGGTCTGCGAAAATATCCGGCTGCGTAATCGGACGCTACCCGAAACGAATCTCGGACCCTCAAACAAAAAAGATAAAGGGAAAAAAAGGTCTCTGAGGATATCGCCCTAGATGACCAAGTCATGGAAGAGCTAACTGCCAAGGACCCGCCAAAGAAAAATAAGGTGGATTACAACGTCTTAGCACATCTGAGAAAGCTATCCTCGCAGCTCAGCATTCTTGACGCCCTTTTACTATCAAAAGAGGCAAGGGATTCATTAATCAAGGCACTACAGGAGCCGGAACAATTCCAAGCTTTCCTTGTCGAGGAAAAGATGAAGGATGAATTGGAGGAAGTGCACACGGCCGATGTCACTTTTGGCGATGAAGACCTTCTCCTTGGGACGTGCGAACACAATCGCCCCCTCTATGTCTCAGGATACTGCCATGATATAAAGATAGGCAAAATCTTGGTCGACAATGGATCCTCCGTTAATCTCCTTAACGTGCCGGTGTTAAAGGAAATCTGCATGAGCGTCCAGCACCTTGCTCGGGATAAGATCACCATCTCCGGGTTCGATTCTCAATCATCACGAACTCTTGGATCTGTGATACTGACGCTGCGCTTTGGGCTGCTCATCATAGATATTAAATTTCATGTCACAGACGCCAAGACATGCTACAATGCTCTGCTCGGCCGACCATGGTTACACGAGTATAATATCATCCCTTCTACACAGCATCAGTGTATGAAATATTTTAAGGATGGTCTCGAGTATACCGTAAAAGGAGAACTGAACCCATTTTCCGTAAACGAGGTCCGCAAATATGAAGATGCAAAATACTTCTTACCGAATTTCGAAGACACAGAAAGGTGTCACAAGCCGGAGGACAAAGCTAACGCCACCATCCCTGTCTTCGGGAGTGATACCGAGGAGGAAGAGGAGATAGTTTATTCGGGTCCACCCCAATATAATAAGCCGGGACCATCCGCTCCTACGTTGATCTTTGGTAGTGACTCAGAAGATGGGGTCCATACTGTATTCTCTGCTCGGCCTTCAATACAAACGTCTGCTGACGAAGAGCAAAGTCTACAAGTCGCCATGGTTCCACTTAAACATCATAAAGAACTGGATGCGCTCGATACCTACAGTGTAGAGGAGCTGCGGACGTTCTATGTCCCTCCCAGCCGCTCTGAAGAAACCAAAGTGGAGAAAGAAATCTGGCACGGTATAGATCCTACGCTTGACAGGCTTCAGCCCATCCGTCTGCCCAAATATTATACAGAAGGCTTGAAGAGGTTGCTGAAGAGCCAGGGGATATCCTTCAAACAGACCGCTCTAAAAGCCAAATTCTATGACAGGGTCTGGAACGTCCCCGGAACTCAGCACAAGTTGCCTAGTGGAAGGATGGAAACAATCGGACTTGGATACATTCGGTCCAAGAAACGAGAGCTACCCCGCGACTGTTACGTCGTGCATGACTTCAATGAAGAAGCAGATGCTCAATAGGAGGACGCTAATCCTGAACCAGTAAAAGTTCCTGATGCAAAAGTGCCCAGTCCATCGTTCGAAGAACAAATGGACAAGCTTATAAGGCAAGCTGGCCAAAAAGTCCGAGACGACCACAACCGCGAAATGGCCATCTACGAGAAAGCCAAAACGCAACGCCTCCTCTAACAGGCCGTGAAAGATGAAAGTATCGCTCCCTGTCAACCTGTTATAAAAAAGGCTCGACGCAGAGGCAGAAACAAGTCAAAAAGTGAAAGAGGTGCTCGACGGCAATGAAGCGGGACTAAGAAGCCACGCAAGCGGGAATCGAGCGGTCCAGATCTGTCCCTTGTGAAGAAGATGAGTCGAACATACTCTTTTCCTCGGGACAAGACGAAGAAGATACTTGACCGAGCTATAAAACATCAGATGCTTACATTGCCGGAGTCTAAACACCCCGAACAAGCAGGCGAAGTCTCACACCCAAACTATTGCTCTTATCACCGAGTAATAGGGCATCCTCTCGAAGACTGCTTCACCTTCAAGAACTGGGTGGAAGATCAGTATCAGCTCGGCAAGTTCGCTCTATCTGACAGTTGGAGGATAACGCCACCACAGAAGCACGAACCCAAAGCCACGAAAGCAGAGCCAGACCCACATCGGTCTTTGAAGCGAGCTCGTACTTGTCATATGATAACAATATCAAAAGAAGAGCCCGATAATATGGATAACCTTCCCTGGTGCTTCGAAAACAGCAACGACGAGGTGATCTCAGAATTTCCACCAGCACCGAAAGAGCTGGAGGATGGAATACATACTACTGCAGATAACCTCAAGAAAATTGAGTTGGGGATGGCGAACGACCCGTGACCGACATTCGTCAGCGAGCTGCTATCTGAAGAAAGGGTGGCTGCGTTAAAAGACGTACTTGTACAGCATAGAGATTGCTTCGCATGGAACTATTCCGAAATGCCGGGACTAGATCCAGAAATTGCTGTGCACAGATTGGCGATATCTCCAGACGTCAAGCCGGTCAAACAGGTGCCAAGAAGAATGCGGCTCGAGCTTGAGATGAGTATCAATGCTGAAGTCAAGAAGTTGATCGACTCTGGCTTCATCCAGGAGGTTCAGTATCCCGAGTGGATCGCCAACATCATCCCGGTGATGAAGAAAAATGGGACGGTGCGCATATGCATGGACTTCCGGGGTCTCAATAAAGCCTGCCCGAAGGACGATTTCTCAGTGCCAGTCACCGAACTGATGATAGACAATACGTCCACTCACGAGGTTTTCTCCTTCATGGACGGCTCATCAGGGTATAATCAGATAAAGATGCATCCCGAAGACCAGAAGCACACCGCCTTCAGGACCCCTTTGGGTATATTCTGCTACAAGGTTATGCCCTTCGGTTTAAAGAATGCTGGTGCCACCTATCAGAGGGCCATGACGAAGATCTTTGATGACCTTATACACGAAATCGTCGAACGCTATATCGACGACCTCGTGGTTAAAAGAAAATCATACGAGGAACATCTCGAGCATCCGAAGACCGTATTTCAACGCCTTCGACAATACAACTTGAAGATGAACCCTCTCAAGTGTGCATTCGGAGTTTCCTCGGGCAAATTCCTGGGATTCATCGTCCGACACCGAGGTATTGAGATAGATCCGTCAAAGATCAAGGCGATCATGGAAATGCCTCCGCCAAGGACTCTCAAACAGCTGCGGTCTCTCCAAAGGAAGCTCGCGTATATACGGCGATTTATAGCCAACCTTTCAGGCAAGTGTCGTCCTTACAACCACCTGATGAAGAAGGGAACCCCGTTTGTCTGGGATCACAAATGCCAAGGCGCACTGGACGAAATCAAGCAATACCTGCAGAACCCGCCGGTGTTAGCTGCTCCAGTCAAGGGAAAGCCTCTTATTCTTTATACCACAGCCCTCGAAGGTTCCTTAGGTGCATTATGGGCGCAAGAGAACGATCAAGGGAAAGAAAGAGCACTCTACTACTTAAGTCGAGTTCTACTGGGGGCGGAAAGCAACTATTCCCCCATTGAAAAACACTGCCTGGCGTTGATCTTTGCGATAACGAAACTCAGGCACTACGCGTTGGCGCATGAAGTCCGTCTCATTTCGAAGGTGGACCCCCTTAAGTATTTAATGTCGAAGGCCATACTGACTGGTCGACTCGCTAAATGGGCCCTGCTCTTGATGGAGTTCTCGATAACATATCAACCTCTCAGGGCAGTGAAAGGCCAGGCCATCGCCGACTTCCTCGCTGAGCATCCGATACCTGCCGATTCTCTTCTGAATTGCGAGCTGCCAGACGAACATGCGTTTGACGCGATCGACGGTGGTGATACCCGATGGGAGCTTTATTTCGATAGAGCATCTTCCATGAAGAAGCGCAAACAAAGTACGCCCATAATCAAATCGGGGGTAGGCCTTATCTTCGTGACTCCACAAGGAGGGATAATGCGCTTTGCTTTCTCCTTAACAGAACCGAGGACGAACAATGAAGCCGAATACGAAGCTTTGATAGCAGGCTTCGAGATCGCTATTGACATGGGAATTGAAAACCTCCTCATATACGGAGACTCCCAACTGGTCGTTAGTCAAGTAAATGGCGATTACCAAACATGCAAGCCAGAACTGGTGAAGTACGGCGAAAAGGTGCAACAACTGTTGACCCAAATTCCTTCCTACACTTTGGAAAACATACCGCGTGTAGAGAATAGCAAGGCGGACGCGTTAGCCAAGCTCGCTAAAGAACTGGCTGATGAGAACCTCGATGACGTCAAAATCGTGGTACAAAGCCGTCGGGTGCTCGCCCCAGCGGAAATATCTCCGGAATCATCCGAAGAAAAGGGAGCGACTGAGCAAATGGCTATGCAAATAAATAACCAGGGAAAGGCTGAGGATTGGAGGGAAGTCTTTATAGACTACTTCAAATACCATCGAACGCCCGAAGATGCGTCCTCAAGACATCAGCTTATGAAACGAGCTCTGTCTTTCGCCTTCGTCAATGATACTCTGTACAAGAGGTCGTTTGATTCTCTGTGGTTGAGATGTCTGGGACATGAAGAGGCAAAAAGAGTCGTTCAGGAAGTTCACGACGGACTCTGCGGTTCTCACCAAGCAGGCCCAAAGATGAAGTTGAAGATTAAACGGATGGATTACTACTAGCCCACGATGATTCATTACTGCCTCGAATATGCGAAGCAATGCCACTCGTGCCAAATCCACGGGGACTTCATCCACCAGCATCCAAATCCACTACATCCAACGGTGGCTAGCTGGCCGTTCAAAATATGGGGAACTGGCATAGTTAGCCCCATCGAACCAGCATCGTCTAGAGGACATCGTTTCATCCCGGCGACGACTGACTACTTCTCCAAATGGGCAGAAGCAGTACCGCTGAGGGAAGTGAAGACGGAGAATATCCTCCATTTCTTCAAGACGCACGTCATTTACCGGTTTGGAACTCCACGACGGATCATCTCCGATAACGGGCCAGCCTACAGAAGCCACAAGATCAGTCGCTTCACGCAGCAGCATAATATAGACTGGAGATATTCCTCGGTTTATAATCCGCGAGCTAATAGTCTAGCCGAGGCCTTCAACAAGACCTTGACAAAGATCATGAACAAGATGGTGTCCCGAAATAAGAAGGACTGGCATGACAGACTGCAAGAAGCTCTTTGGGCGTATCGAACTACGTTCAAAACGGCCACGAGCATAACGCCGTACGCGTTGGTATTCGGTACAGAAGCAGTACTCCCCCTTGAGATAGAGCTACCCTCTCTATGAGTGGCAGTCCACTACGAGCTGACGGAGGAAGAAAATGCTCACCTTCGGCTTGAGGAGCTTGATGCCCTTGATGAAACACGGCTCATAGCGCAACAAAATCTGGAGGTTTATAAAGCAAGGATGACGCACTCATATGAAAGATTGACCCGGCTGAGGACATTCCGCCAAGGCGAACTCGTGCTAGTGGTCAAAAGGCCTATGATCCCCAATCGCGCCAAGCGGGGAAAATTCGAGCCGAACTATGAAGGCCCGTACATCATAGACAAGGTCTACCAAGATGGAGCCTATCTACTCATGGATATGCACGGTGAAAGGCCTTTCAGGCCAATAAACGGTCGCTTCCTAAAGAAATACTACGCTTAATGAGTCACAGCCTAGGTAAATGATAGATGACGACGACTATGTCCTCTCGCTATCTTCCTAAGCCCAAACTCTATAAGTAGTAATCGGCCTTCTTCAGCAACGGACCAAAACGTCCTTAAACTAATGACGGACCGAAGCGTCCTTAAACTAATGACGGACCGAAGCGTTCTTAAACTAATGATGGACCACTACATCCTAAAACAAGCTGGTGACCGAGATGTCGATAAACTACGGTGGATTACAACATCCCAAAGCCGATACAAAAAAAAATAAAAACTGTATGTCCATAAGCAGAATGGGCACGGAGGAAAACCCGAAAGGGCTCCGTGAGTAAAAACAGCAGAGCTACCGGCGAGTGTTCGTGAAAACCCGAAAGGGCGCGACCTCGTAAAAAAAAAGAGAATAAAAAGAATTAAAAAAACGGTACGTCTATAAGCAAAATGGGTACGGATGAAAACCCGAAATGGCTCCGTGAGTAAAAACAGCAGGACTACCGGCGAGTGTTTGTGAAAACCCGAAAGGGCGCAACCTCGTTAAAGGACACTTACAGGGTCCTTTCGACCTTGTAAGGAGAAACCACCCGCGTGAGATCCTTACGACTCACAAGGGAGCAACACACTTCGGGATCCATATGATTCCTAAGGAGAAAATACACTTGCGAAATCCTCACGACTCGTAAGGAGAACTCTCTTATGGGACCCTCACGGCTCATAAGATTTGAAAGTCTTAAGTTACAGAGACCTAAACCTGTGCTTAAGCAACCCCCACAACCTTCGATATTGCCCTACAAGTGGCTCAATACTAACCCTTGTATACAATCCACGGGCGCGAATAAACTTTTCCCTAACCAAGTCCCATCCGTGACTGGGGATATATTCGCATGGTGAACAACCCTTGTAAGTCCTCTCGACTTACAAGGAGAAAACCCTCTTGTAGGATCCTTACGACTTGCAGAGGAACATACACTTAGGAATCCTCACGATTCCTAGGGAGAAAACACACCTACAAGATCCTCACGACTTGTAGGGAGAAATACCTTTGTGAGACCCTTACGGCTCATGAAGTCAAAAGCCTTAGTCGATAGGACCTTAACCATGTTCGCTAAGCCACCTTTGTTCGACATCGACAGAGGCAAATGATGATTCGCTCCTGGAAATATCCCAGTTGTAGCGGTGCTGATGCCGAAATCGATGTCTAATTTCAGGTTTACGGCGAAAAGCCAGTAGGCCGCACATGCATACGAAATAGCCGAAATGATGGGGCAACTTGCAATAAAAAGCAGCAAGTAAAAACGTATGCACGCAAAATAGCCGAAATGATTGGGCAACTCGCAATAAAAAGCAGCGAGTAAAAATAAAATAAATAGCCGAAATGATTGGGCGATCGCGACCTTCGCGATATAAAAGCTGAAATGATAGAGTATCGCGGAAATAAAACAATAATAAAAAATTTAATGAAACTTTTGCCCTACAGGTGAGATCACATCGATCCCTGTATACAATCCAAGGGCACAAACAAAGAGGGAACCACACCTTCCTAACAGGCTCCGCCAGAAAGCGAAGCCAAATCTTGACGGTTCACCAACAACCTAGAGACAACCATGACATTCGTCTCGACACGGCAGACACAGTGCCAACAAACGAAGTGAAGATCAAATTCCTAGCTTCACGGTTTTGACGGTAACTTATATAAAACCTGAAGGAACACATCGATTCGTTTCAACCCCAGGGAAACCAGTGTCCTTGGCAAATACCTCAATTCAGGGAAACTAGCATCCTTGATGAGAGCTTCCTGATCCGCGTCGGCCCGCAGAGAAACTAGCGTCTTCACGGGAATACTCCGATTCGTTTCAACTTCGAGGAAACCGGCGTCCTCGGCAAATACTTCGACTCAGGGAAACCAGTGTCCTTGACGAGAACATCTTGATTCGCGTCGACCCGCAGAGAAACTAGCGTCTTTGCAAGAATACATCGATTCGTTTCAACCCCAGGGAAACCAGTGTCCTTGGCAAATACCTCAATTCAGGGAAACTAGCGTCCTTGATGAGAGCTTCCTGATCCGCGTCGGCCCGCAGAGAAACTAGCGTCTTCGCAGGAATACTCCGATTCGTTTCAACTTCGAGGAAACCAGCATCCTCGGGAAATACTTTGACTCAGGGAAACCAGTGTCCTTGACGAGAACATCTTGATTCGCGTCGACCCTCAGAGAAACTAGCGTCTTTGCAGGAATACATCGATTCGTTTCAACCCCAGGGAAACCAGTGTCCTTGGCAAATACCTCAATTCAGGGAAACTAGCGTCCTTGATGAGAGCTTCCTGATCCGCGTCGGCCTGCAGAGAAACTAGCGTCTTTGCAGGAATACTCTGATTCTTTTCAACCCCGAGGAAACCAGTGTCCTTGGCAAAATACTTCGACTCAGGGAAACCAGTGTCCTTGACGAGAAATTCTTGATTCGCGTCGACCCGCAGAGAAACTAGCGTCTTTGCAGGAATACATCGATTCGTTTCAACCCCAGGGAAATCAGTGTCCTTGGCAAATACCTCAATTCAGGGAAACTAGCGTCCTTGACGAGAACATCTTGATTCGCGTCGACCCGCAGAGAAACTAGCGTCTTTGCAGGAATACATCGATTTGTTTCAACCCCAGGGAAACCAGTGTCCCTGGCAAATACCTCAATTCAGGGAAACTAGCGTCCTTGATGAGAGCCTCCTGATTCGCGTCGGCCCGTAGAGAAACCAGTGTCTTTGCAGGAATACTCTGATTCGTTTCAACCTCGAGGAAACCAGTGTCCTCGGCAAAATACTTCGACTCAGGGAAACCAATGTCCTTGACGAGAACATTCTGATTCGCGTCGACCCGCAGAGAAACTAACATCTTTGCAGGAACACCTCGACTCGTTTCAACCCCAGGGAAACCAGTGTCCTTGGTAAATACCTCAATTCAGGGAAAATAGCGTCCTTGATGAGAGCCTCCTGATTCGCGTCGGCCCGCAGAGAAACCAGTGTCTCCGCAGGAATACTCCGATTCGTTTCAACTACGAGAAAACCAGCGTCCTCGGCAAAACACTTCGACTCAGGAAAACCAGTGTCCTTGACGAGAACATCTTGATTCGCGTCGACCCGCAGAGAAACTAGCGTCTTTGCAGGAATACATCGATTCGTTTCAACCCCAGGGAAACCAGTGTCCTTGGCAAATACCTCAATTCAGGGAAACTAGCGTCCTTGATGAGAGCTTCCTGATCCGCGTCGGCCCGCAGAGAAACTAGCGTCTTTGCAGGAATACTCCGATTCGTTTCAACCCCGAGGAAACCAGTGTCCTCGGCAAAATACTTCGACTCAGGGAAACCAGTGTCCTTGACGAGAACATCCTGATTCGCATCGACCCGCAGAGAAACTAGCGTCTTTGCAGGAACACCTCGACTCGTTTCAACCCCAGGGAAACCAGTGTCCTTGGCAAATACCTCAATTCAGGGAAACTAGCGTCCTTGATGAGAGCCTCCTGATTCGCGTCGGCCCGCAGAGAAACCAGTGTCTCCGCAGGAATACTCCGATTCGTTTCAACTACGAGGAAACCAGCGTCCTCGGCAAAACACTTCGACTCAGGGAAACCAGTGTCCTTGACGAGAACATCTTGATTCGCGTCGACCCGCAGAGAAACTAGCGTCTTTGCAGGAATACATCGATTCGTTTCAACCCCAGAGAAACCAGTGTCCTTGGCAAATACCTCAATTCAGGGAAACTAGCATCCTTGATGAGAGCTTCCTGATCCGCGTCGGCCCGCAGAGAAACTAGCGTCTTTGCAGGAATACTCCGATTCGTTTCAACCCCGAGGAAACCAGTGTCCTCGGCAAAATACTTCGACTCAGGGAAAACAGTGTCCTTGACTAGAACATCTTGATTCGCGTCGACCCGCAGGGAAACTAGCGTCTTTGCAGGAATACATCGATTCGTTTCAACCCCAGGGAAATCAGTGTCCTTGGCAAATACCTCAATTCAGGGAAACTAGCGTCCTTGAGGAAAGCCTCCTGATTCGCGTTGGCCCGCAGAGAAACTAGTGTCTTTGCAGGAATACATCGATTTGTTTCAACCCCAGGGAAACCAGTGTCCCTGGCAAATACCTCAATTCAGGGAAACTAGCGTCCTTGATGAGAGCCTCCTGATTCGCGTCGGCCCGCAGAGAAACCAGTGTCTTTGCAGGAATACTCCGATTCGTTTCAACCTCGAGGAAACCAGTGTCCTCGGCAAAATACTTCGACTCCGGGAAACCAGTGTCCTTGACGAGAACATCCTGATTCGCGTCGACCCGCAGAGAAACTAGCGTCTTTGCAGGAACACCTCGACTCGTTTCAACCCCAGGGAAACCAGTGTCCTTGGCAAATACCTCAATTCAGGGAAACTAGCGTCCTTGATGAGAGCCTGCTGATTCGCGTCGGCCCGCAGAGAAACCAGTGTCTCCGCAGGAATACTCCGATTCGTTTCAACTACGAGGAAACCAGCGTCCTCGGCAAAACACTTCGACTCAGGGAAACCAGTGTCCTTGACGAGAACATCTTGATTCGCGTCGACCCTCAGAGAAACTAGCGTCTTTGCAGGAATACATTGATTCGTTTCAACCCCAGGGAAACCAGTATCCTTGGCAAATACCTCAATTCAGGGAAACTAGCGTCCTTGATGAGAGCTTCCTGATCCGCGTCGACCCGCAGAGAAACTAGCGTCTTTGCAGGAATACTCCGATTCGTTTCAACCCCGAGGAAACCAGTGTCCTCGGTAAAATACTTCGACTCAGGGAAACCAGTGTCCTTGACTAGAACATCTTGATTCGCGTCGACCCACAGGGAAACTAGCGTCTTTGCAGGAATACATCGATTCGTTTCAACCCCAGGGAAATCAGTGTCCTTGGCAAATTCCTCAATTCAGGGAAACTAGCGTCCTTGAGGAGAGCCTCCTGATTCGCGTCGGCCCGCAGAGAAACTAGCGTCTTTGCAGGAATACATCGATTTGTTTCAACCTCAGGGAAACCAGTGTCCCTGGCAAATACCCCAATTTAGGGAAACTAGCGTTCTTGATGAGAGCCTCCTGATTCGCGTCGGCCCGCAGAGAAACCAGTGTCTTTGCAGGAATACTCCGATTCGTTTCAACCTCGAGGAAACCAGTGTCCTCGGCAAAATACTTCGACTCAGGAAAACCAGTGTCCTTGACGAGAACATCCTGATTCGCGTCGACCCGCAGAGAAACTAGCGTCTTTGCAGGAACACCTCGACTCGTTTCAATCCCAGGGAAACCAGTGTCCTTGGCAAATACCTCAATTCAGGGAAACTAGCGTCCTTGATGAGAGCCTCCTGATTCGCGTCGGCCCGTAGAGAAACCAGTGTCTCCGCAGGAATACTCCGATTCGTTTCAACTACGAGGAAACCAGCGTCCTCGGCAAAACACTTCGACTCAGGGAAACCAGTGTCCTTGACGAGAACATCTTGATTCGCGTCGACCCTCAGAGAAACTAGCGTCTTTGCAGGAATACATCGATTCGTTTCAACCCCAGAGAAACCAGTGTCCTTGGAAAATACCTCAATTCAGGGAAACTAGCGTCCTTGATGAGAGCTTCCTGATCCGCGTCGACCCGCAGAGAAACTAGCGTCTTTGCAGGAATACTCCGATTCGTTTCAACCCCGAGGAAACCAGTGTCCTCGGCAAAATACTTCGACTCAGGGAAACCAGTGTCCTTGACTAGAACATCTTGATTCGCGTCGACCCACAGGGAAACTAGCGTCTTTGCAGGAATACATCGATTCGTTTCAACCCCAGGAAAATCATTGTCCTTGGCAAATTCCTCAATTCAGGGAAACTAGCGTCCTTGAGGAGAGCCTCCAGATTCGCGTCGACCCGCAGAGAAACCAGTGTCTCCGCAGGAATACTCCGATTCTTTTCAACCTCGAGGAAACCAGCGTCCTCGGCAAAATACTTCAACTCAGGGAAATTGGTGTCTTTGACGGGAGCTGCTCGATTCGTCTCGACTCGTGGGGAAATTAGTGTCTTCGCGAGGACTTCCCGATTCGTCTCGACTTGAAAGATAAAGCCTTAGGCAGCAGGGATTAAAAAACTTGTTTCCTAAGCACTGGGACCCTGCAAGTCGGTCTAAAACGGTCTCTTGCATACTATCTACGGGTCTCACTCTCCAAAGTCGGATCTCGACAAGGAGGGAACACACCACTTACGAGTCCTCTCGACTTATAAGCGGGAAAATTCTCTTGTGAGATCCTTACGACTCTAAAAAAACACACTTAGGAATCCTCACGACTCCTAAGGAGAAAAGACACCTACGAGATCCTCACGACTCGTAGGGAGAAAAGTCTTTGTGGGACCCTCACGGCTCATGAAGTTGAAAAGCCTTAGGTAGCAGACCCGAACATGCTTCCTAAGCCATCACTACTCCCCAAAATGTTCAAGACAGAATGTTATATATCGCTTACAGGCTATGCTTATTTAAAGAATGTGTCAGTAACAAAGCAGAAAATAAAAGGAAGGAGGCAAAAAAGTTGTCATTCATACTTGGAAAGTTTTTACATCAATAAAGAAATAAACAACAACATTATTGAAATGTTTACAACGGTATAACCTCGGACCCAGGACATGGGTTGAGGAATTCGAAAGTAACCTTATCTAAAACTTTCCAAGCCTGGCAAACCATCCTGGTGTGCTTTCTTTCGCGAGCACGAGCGTCGGGGTCCCCACTGATGTCCTCCTCCCTCCAATAAGCAGCGAGTATGGCAGACTGTTGGAAGGCCAGGTGTAGGAGATCGACAAGATTGTCTCGCCGTCTTTTCGAGATTAAGTTCATCAGGTACACTGAGTGCACCTTATCCTCGGCTGCATCCAATGCCCTAAGCGGCACACCGGAACAGAATAAGGGAAGCGCTTCCCAGATGGCTCCCACGATAAGCTTCAGGAGAGAGGAACGTCGGGGAAGCAATTGACCGGTGTATGCGTCGAAGCGACTCATGATCTCGGCACACTCGGCATTAGTAAATTCTCGATTTTGGGAACGGCCGAGTCGGCGGATGTCCCCGTAGGAAATAATCTCGTCGAGGTCGTACATGTGGGCGTCCATCACTCCTATAAAAGAAGATCGGCAAAAATCAGCAACTCTTAAGAGTTCTGCTATACGATTTAAAAGGAGCAAAGCTCCATTAATGAATCAAGAAATTATAAATGAAATCTTTCAGAGAGCAGAACTCTATTGATGGAATCCTAACAGGGTTCTCTTTAGTTCTCTTTAGATCCTTTTAGAGCAAAGCTCTGCTGAGTGAAACCCTAAATGGGGTTTCTTTAGATCAGGGATCTATTGAGAGCAAGGCTCTGTCAATGAAAATTAATTTAATTTAATTAAAAAAATTTACCTAAAAAGTGTTTTCTAAAGAAATTCTCACTCTTTGAGTTCTTGAAGGCAAGAGCAAGGCTCTGAAGTTTTGAAAGTAAAAATCTTAAAAGATGATGATCATCTGTGGAGGACCAAAGGACCTAAGGACCTATTTATAGGCATCAAATGCCCTTTCAACTTCCAAGAGTTGCCGCGACGGTTGGAATTCTGCCATCGTTGCGCTCACGTTTGGAGGGCCACGTAAGCGCAACGGTAGGGGGTATTTGTTTACCCCAATCAGAGCAAAGCTCTGTTCAAATTCCAAGACGGGAAACGAAGCAACACTTCTGTTTCCCCCAATCAGAGCAAAGCTCTGTTTAAAATTAAAACTTTAATAAATGAAGCAACGCTTCAGCTGACTTGCGCTCTGCGCTGCGCGACACGTGTCAGCGCAGTTGCACTGCGCCTTGCGCTGTGCGACACGTGTCAGCGCAGTTGCGCCAGCGCGACACGTGTCAGCGTAGTTGCTCTGCGCTGCGCGACACGTGTCAAGTGCAGATGCGTTTGCGCCAAACAGAATTAAAATTCTAGTAAGATCTTTCTGTTCTTGTTAAAACAAGAAGATTGTCTTCTGTAAAACAGAAGCCCTTGGATCAAAGATCCAACGGTGGGGAAAATTCCCCAAATCACTCAGAGAATGATCTCTTTAACAAATTTAACAAATTAATGGGCACTATATAAAGGCCCCTAGACCCCAATTTCAGAACAACAACACAGAGAGAATAGAGAGACAGAAACTCGGAAACAGAGAGAGAACTCCTCTAAAGAATTTTGAGAAGAAATTCAGAAAGAAAAAAGAAGGTAAAACCTTTTTTTAAAAAAAAGAACTTCTTCTGAATAGATTATTGATCTAAGAACAAGATCAAGGATCTTCAATAAAAAAAATAATAACAAAGGCATTGCCTTTTTTATTAACCATCGGTTCTGGAATCTTAAAGATTCTTCTCTTGAATCCAAAATTGGATCAAGATATTAAAATAGTGCCTTGCACTTGCGAATCTGCACTGTTGTGCTCCTGGGTTGGCGCAAGCCACCAGAGAGCGCCACGTGTCAGCACCATGACCACTTGCGCTATGTGCTTTTAAGATAGAGCATTGCTCTCTGAAGTTGGCGCAACTCACCAGAACGCGCCACGTGTCAGCAGCGCAATAGCGCAGCGCACTGACGCAGCGCACTGCGCTGTTGCGCTTGCGCTCACCGGAGTGTGACACGTGTCACCACCACAAGCGCTTGCGCTCAATAATTGGTGCAAAACGCCTGACAAGCCACTGTCAGGTAATTAATGCATTGCATTATTTACAGAAGAGCCAAGCCCAATTAAAAAAGGCCTAACAGGCCTAATAAAATGCTATGCATTATTTTAAAAAGGCCAGAGCCCAAACAATGACAGATGCTCTGCGTCATAAATAAAAGGACAGAGCCCAAATCAAAATGGCCTAACAGACCAGAATAAAATGCAGTGCATTATTAAACAGGGGCAAAACCCTAGCGCAGGCCTAATAGGCCAAAGATAAAAACGTTGAATATTCTCAACTGGACTTAGCCCAATCATGGCCGTAAGTCCTCAAATTAAATTGACTGAGCAAGATTGCTCTCTTAAATCAATTTGCATCCTGTTCAAGGGTACATCTCTGAACTCCTCTGATATTTGTCGTTGTAATCCTTCAACGTCTTCAGAGAGGTGACGGGTCCCGACAACCACACATCGATACGGACTGCGGGGTCCTTAAACTCGTGGACCGAAACGTCCTTAAACTAATATTCGTCCCAAAATGGGAATGTTGGACCGAAATGTCCTTAAACTAATGTTCGTCCCCAAATGGGAATGATGGACCACCATGTCCCTAAACTGGAAATCGACCGCAACGTCATTAAACTAAACAATAGAGCCAATTGCTCTCTTGTCGGATCCAAACGATCACGTTAAGTTGATCTTAGTCTCGAATCAGACTAACATATCCTTAACGAACGTTTAAGTTGATATTAGCCTCAATATGGCTAACGTATCCTTAAACTAAAACACCAAACCCAAATCTTAGTAAATACGGATTTGGAATAATCCACGTCCTACGGGCGACGGCATAACTTAGTCTCCGTATACAATCCACGGGCAACCACAAACAAAACAAACACCCACGACACGAAGTGAAATTATGGAGAAGGAGAAAGTTGTTACCGCGATGCGGTAGCGTAATTAACTGCAGGGGCTTGCGCCTGCAGGGAAGAGCGTCCCCACAATCAAAATACCCTCAGACGAGGGGGAATCTGACGAAGTCTGCTACATCGGCCGCATCCGTCTAAACCTCCGATATACGGTGCCATAAATCAACTTGGCATCTTCGGAGAGGTGGACGGATAAAAACCAAATAGCATCTGCCCCGAATCTCAGGCAAGACAGTCCATGTCTCGGCCGCCATTCGGAGGGGAACAGCTACGTATTCAAGAACTGGGTCGAAGATCAGTATCAACTGGGGAAATTCACGCTGTCTGATAACTGGAGGGTAAACTCACCCCAGAAGCATACTCCCAAAAAGGTAGATGCGCAGGGGGCGTTATGCTCACTCGTGGAAGAAATTACATGGGAATTCGTTCTTTCAGCAAAAACCAAAAGAATACTGAAAGATCTACAAGCATGTTCGGCAGTTAGGTGGAAAAGCCCACTTAAACCTGAAATTATTAAAGGGATGTGGAAATCACGTCCCGCACCAAAAATTGTTGATGAGGGGAAAAACCCCCAAGTCAAGCCTTCAAAGTCTTCGAAGAAAAAAAAGAAGACCAAGAAGCCTGTGCAATCTGCCGAGTATGACGACAAGCGCACAGATCTACAAAAATGCATTGACACGCTGGAAGAGTAAACCAGAAGGCGTGAACACCGGTCATGCTCGAAGAGTTCCTTAAGCATATTCTTGAGGACGAAGATAGTGGCATCGATGAGGAAAATAACTCATTAGAAGACACTGAAGACCGTGTAGCAAGTTTCCACATGGTCTCTCATTCGTCAATTGTCACGCCTCGCTTTCCGGTGTACTGTAAGGAGGCGCGACGAGGTCCGCGACGTATTTACTCCGAAGTAAACACGCTAAGCGTAACTAAGCAATATAAAGTAAAATGTACACAAGAGACATGAATATAAATGAGCATGAACTTTATTTATTAAACATTCTTTTACATGTACAACTGGAAATGTAAATACAAGTCTGGAATGCAATGCCTAAACAATGGCATGAACTGAAAAGAAAATATGTACAAGTGACTATAGCTCTGGGTCGATAGCAAACTGCTCCAAGTCCTCAGTATTGGGCTTGATCTCCAGTTAGTCCGATCCACCTGACAACATTTCAAAGAAAGAAGAAAAGGAATGTCATCGGTGAACAATCGCTCAGTAAGTCTCAAAGATGAGTAGAGATAGAATAGACAGAAAGAGAGTATAACTAGTAATGTCTGATTATAATGTTAACGCGGTTGTTTGTAGATTGGTACAGAATATGCCAGTCTATACGAGAGGAGTCTAACTTACACCGTGGACTTTGGTAACCCGTAGTACAAAGCTCCGTCGAAAATACCACGGAACAACGGCATGGATGTAATTACATTTTTTAGTGGCCACCTCGTGCCACCTTCATGTTCCGTACCAGTCTACCCCTTTTTAAACCCCGTAATGTTTATTGTATTGATTGTACTGATTGTATTGTATTGTATTGTCTTGTAGTAAATGGAAGACTTGCCAAAACTATGATATCAGTAAATGGAATGGATATAAATGGATAGTCGTGTAATCAGAGTATATCCATGGTTCGGTTCGGTCATATTCATGTTGTTATAGATTGAATTCTGGTATTCATGGATTCATGTTGTATTGTAGTTTATACTTGAATCATATTCAAGTCAGATTGATTAGATTGATACCCTGTCTGAGTCAGACACTTTGAATAGAAATTGAAGTCCTGGATTAGTTTTGATATTATCGGTAACTGTTGTACATGGACGACAGGATTTGTGTCTTTTTCCAAGACAATTACCGTGTTGATAACACCGTTGCTAGATTTTCTATCTTAGATAGGCAAGCTCCCACTTTCTCCGGCTCTCCGAGGCTCAAGAGAACTGGTCCCACTTAAACCTATATTTACTAGGGTCCTTATTGTAATTTAGTATAACTTGAGGGGGTTTTATGTAAAAATAGCTTTGATATATTTTCAAAATACAGCTCAAGTATTTTATTATCGCCTTTAAGGTTTTCATAATTGTAATTTTTATAAAGTGAAATATTCTAGTGGATATAACCTAGATTTCATGTATATGGTATTTTAGTGTAATTCTGGAATGGTATTGAATTGTAAAGGTAGTTTCATGAAATTGGTGATCCCTTTAATTTAGAAAACATGGAATATATATTTAATATATTTAAAGAGATATTTTGATAATATTTATATATATCTAATATTTATAAAAAAAGAATTTATTTATTAAATAGAAATCATATTTTTCTTTAAAATTGCATTAAAAATTCCATAGAGATCGAATGCTCCTTGCGGAGGTCTGCATCTCGCTCTACTAGGCCCGAGGATGTGCGATCACTCGCACCATCCCGATCGAGGTTCCCCAAAATGAGTTATAGAGGCGTATTTGCAAGGAATTAAGTAATACACTTTTTAAAGAAAACGGTTTTTGTAAATTTAGGGTATTTAAATGTAATGTCGTATTTTGTCCCAAAATAATATTTTACAAACCATCGTGCTATATCAAGGATGAGTGTGATGATGAGGTAGGTCATTATCTCGTGAGTTTTCTAAAGGTAATACAAGAATATGTTGAATTATGTCGAAAGTATATGGTATTTTACCAAAAAAATGCAATAAAAGTTGCATAATACATTATTTTGATATGAAACTTGTTCTAATATGTTTTTTTATGATTTCTAAACAATATTTTAAAAATTGGTAGGTTTTTTATTAAGAAAGAGTTGGATTTTTAAAGAAAAGCGAATCGGAAGTCGGAATAACTCCGCTTCCGACGAGTTTTGAAAAGTGAAAGTGTTAGACTAGAGATTATAAAGGGAAGAGGGGACTTACTAGCTATCAATAAAGAGGAGAAGTAGGGAAAAACTTAGGAACGGTCGGGGCATCGTTTCGTCGTCGGAATCTTCCCGAAACTTCGTCGGAACTTCGTCCTTTGCTAACTCCACTTGTACAACTTGGGACTTGGAAATTTTATAGAGTTTTTGTAATGAAATTCTGAGTGAGGAGGGGTGAAATGGAGTGTGGTATTTATAAGGAAAATTAGGGTTTAGGATATGAATTGGAGAAATAAAAATGCATTTAAATTTTGGTTTAATATCACTTTTAATTCTCTGTTTATTTTTAATAAAAACAAACAGTACAGGGGTTAAGGGGGGAGGCCAAGGGGTTAGGGAAACCAAAAAATGGGCATTACCTACGGGGGCGGCGCCAGACCCACGAGGCATCTTGCCGGCCATCTCTATGGAGTAGGGGCTCGGATGCTTGGTACGTGTCCCCGTCGCTTCGACTAGCCTATTGCACATGTTTATTTTCTGTGTAAATTTTCATTTTACGTGTAGTGCACGTGTAAACCTTTGGGCTTCTAAAAGATTAAAAAAATCAATTAAAAATATATATGGCTGGGGGATTTGATCACAGGGGCTACGTCGCAGCAGTGCAAGGCTTTACCAATGAGCTACAAGTGCTTTCTCATTGTTCAAAAGCAAATCAAATTTACAACTTGTACTCAGGCTTAGGTACTTCTTTCTGTATTTTTGAAGAAAAAAAATCTGTACAGAAAGTTTAGGGTTATTACATCGTTATATGACGAAGAGGCTCTCTCAGCGTCAGAAAACAACGCAGAGAAATTGGGGGCAGAATCGGCGCTAAAATCCCCGGAACTGCCAGAAGACCCGATCGAGACGTTGTTAAACGAAGCCTTTCAAAAAAGTAAAGTTAACCGAGAACGCGAGACAGCCATATATGAAAAGGCTAAGCGTCAGCGTCAGGATAAAGAACCTGCGGCAAGAATGAGTCGTAAAGTACTATGACCAAACCAAACCATACCTGTTACAAATAGGAGCAGGAGCAAAACAGAGAAGCGGTTCGCCAAAGCTCTGTCAATGGGGATGAAGCCGCCACCTCTCGTGAGGAACACTCCTGGGATCATATGCCTCGATGGAGAAGAAGCACATCCAAACTACTTCCTATATCATCGGAGGGTCACCCACTCCACCGAGGAATGCGGTACCTTCAAGAAGTAGTGGCAAGGATATGTTGCCCATCAAAAACATTTCAAGAGGATGAAACGCGAAGCTCGTACTCGTCGACGGAAAAATAGTGCGATGAACACACCAGAAGAAATGACAGGCAACTGTCATATGATTGATACCAGTTTGGATGGGGCAAAACCCAAAGTTCTTACGTTCGGAAGCGATTCTGAGGACGAAATACCCCTCAGCCCTCTCTGCAAAGACCCCACCTCCGAAAAAGAAGAGGAGGAGAAGAACTGTAAGAATATTTAGCTGCGAAACGGCACGTTGCCTAAGAAGAACCTCAGACCTACAAACAAAGGTTCGAACAAAAAATACAAAGGGAAAGAAAAAATCTCTAAGGAAATTGCCCTCGACGACGGAGTTGTCAAAGAGCTCGCAGCAAGGGACCCGCCTAAGAAAAACAAAATGGATTACAACGTTCTAGTACATCTGAGGAAAATACCCTTACAACTGAGCATATTGGATGCTCTCCTCTTGTCCAAATAAGCACGAGATTCCCTGATCAAGGCATTACAAGAGCCCGATCAGTTCCAAGCTTTCTTCGCAGAAGAGAAGATGAAAGATGAACTGGCAGAGGTCCACATGGCAGACATTACATTCAGCGATGAAGATCTCCTCCTCGATATGAGCGAACATAATCACCCGTTATACGTCACTGGGTACTACCACGACATCAAGATAGGGAAAATCCTTATCGATAATGGATCCTCCGTCAACCTTCTCAACGTGAGAGTGCTGAAAGAAATTTGCATAAACGTCCAGCACCTTGCCCAAGATAAAATTACCATCTCCGGGTTCGACTCACAGTCGTCACGGACACTTGGGTCCATAATACTGACGTTACGCTTCGTAGATACTCGTCACTGACATCAAATTTCATGTCATTGACGCCAAGACTTGCTATAACGCTTTGCTCGGCAGGACATGGTTACACGCAACGTCATCCTTTTTACACAACATCAATGTATGAAGCATTTTAACGATGGCTCGGAGTACACCATCACGGGAGAGCTAAACCCATTCTCGGTAAACGAAGTCCGGAAATATGAAGACGCAAAGTACTTCTTACCAGACTTCGAAGATACGGAAAGGTATCATAAGCCGGAGGAAAAACAGAAGTCCGTCGCCACTATCCTAATCTTTGGGAGCGATACCTAAGAAGACGAAGAAATAGTCTACTCGGGACAACCCCAGAAAGAAAACAATAAGCCCGAACCATCTACTCCTATTTTGGTCTTTGGCAGCGACTTTAAGGACGAGGCTAACGTAGTGTTCTCCATCCGCCCGTCAACGCAAACCTTCGCCGAAGCAGATCAGAGTCTGCAAATCATAATGGATCTGCCTCGGCATTATAAAGAACTTGATGCACTCTATGCATACAGCGTACAAGAAATGCATACATTCTACGTACCTCCCAAGCAAAGAGGTGAAAAAGCGATCCTCTTCTACCAATCTATGAAAAATAAAGTAGAAAAAGAAGTCTGGCATGGTGCCGATTTTGCACTCGACAGGCTTCAACCAATCCATCTACCAAGATACTACGCGGAAGGATTGAAAAAGCTATTAAGATGCCAAGGTGTACCACTCGAACAAACTGTTCGACAAGCCCAATTCTATAAAAAAAATTGGGATATTCCCGGGACTCAGCGAAAGATGCCCAACGGGAAGATGGAGACAATCGGGTTCGGATACGTTCGGTCCAAGAAACGGGAGCAGATCCACAGTTGCCGTGTCGTAAATAGCTCCAGTGAAGTGGAAGACGCTCTTCCAAATAGCTGTGACGTCAAATCGGAGCGAGATCTCATTCTAAAAACGTTAAGTCGGCCGCTGGAAGAACAAATTGGCAGGTTAATAAAAGAAACATGGCAAACGAGCCAGGACAATCACAGCCGCGAAATGGCCATTTATGAACAAGCTAGGACGCAGCGTCTCAGTCAGCAATCTGCGGAGAAAGTAGACTATAATGCTCTTCATCCCCGACCCACTGTATATTCTCGCGAAAGGGGAAAATCCCGAAATGGATGCAAAAATAGGGCCAACAACGTTCGAAGACAATAAAGCGGAACAAAGACACCGTTCAATCGAGAAAAGCTCAATTAGAGACCGTCCATTATAAAGAAGATGGGTCGGGAATACTCTTTCGCTCAAGACAAGACAAGGAAAATATTCAACCTTGTCATGAAGCACCAAATGATGACACTTCCAGAGTCTCGGCATCCCCAAACAAATAAATGAGGTCCATCACCCGGATTATTGCTCCTATTACCGAGTAATAGGCCATCCCCTTGAAGACTGCTTTACCTTCAAAGACTGGGTAGAAGACCAGTATCAATAAGGCAGGTTCACTTTATCCGACAGCTGGAGGGTAACCCCGCCGCAAAAGCACAAACCGAAAAGGACCTATACCGTCAGGATAGGACCGGCTCAACATCAAGAATGGAAGAGAACTCATACCTGCCATATGATAACACTCTTAAAAGAGGGAGGGCACGAGACTATGAATAACATCTACAGCTGCTTCGAAAATGAAGACGAGGACAAGGTGATCTCAGAGTTTCCACCGGCACCGAAAGAGCTGGAAGATGGGATACACACCATGGCGGAAAACCTAAGAAAAATTGACTTAGGGACGGAAAATGATCTGAAACCAACGTTCGTTAGTGAACTGCTATCTGAAAAGCAGATGGCCACGTTAAAAAACGTGCTCATGCAGTATAAAGATTGCTTCATCTGGAACTACTCTGAAATGTCGGGTTTAGATCCAAAGGTGGTAGTACATAAACTGGCTATATCGCCGGGTATAAAACCAATCAAACAGGTGCCAAGAAGGATGTGACTCGAACTTGAGATGAGCATCAACGCTGAAGTCAAGAAACTAATCGACTCCTGCTTCATCTAAGAAATTCAATATCCTGACTGGATCGCCAATATCGTTCCAGTGATGAAGAAAAATAGGACGGTGTGCATCTGTGTAGACTTTCGGGAACTCAACAAGGATTGCCCGAAGAACGACTTCCCAGTGCCCGTTACCGAGCTTATGATCGATAACACATCTACCCATGAGGTCTTCATCTTCATGGATGGATCTTCAGGATACAACCAAATAAAAATGCATCCTGAAAACCAGAAGTATACTGCCTTCCGAATGCCGCTGGGCATATTCTGGTATAAGGTGATGCTCTTCGGTTTGTAGAACGCTGGTACTACCTACCAGAGGGCCATGACAAAGATTTTCGATGACCTCATCCATGATATTGTCGAATTCTACATCGACGACCTTGTGGTAAAGAGCAGATCTCACGAGGAACATTGGGAACATCTAAAAATAGTATTCCAACATTTTCGGAAGTATAATCTGAAGATGGACTCTCTAAAATGCGTGTTTGGAGTCTCTTCAGGCAAATTCGTAGGATTCATCATACGTCACAGAGGTATCAAAATCGACCCCTCAAAGATCAAGGTGATCATGGAAATGACCTCGCTAAGAACTCTCAAACTGTTGTGATCTCTCCAAGGGAAACTCACGTATATCTGGCGGTTCATAGCCAACCTCTCCGGAAAATGTTGTCCCTACAGTCATTTGATGAAGAAGGGGATCCCGTTCATCTGGGATAAAAAGTGCCAAAATGCATTGAACGAAATCAAGAAATACCTGCAAAATCTGCCGGTATTGACCGCTCCAGTTAAGGGAAAACCCCTTATCCTATATACAACGACCCTTGAGGATTCTCTAGACGCATTATGGGCACAAGAGAACGATCAGGGAAAGGAGAGAGCTCTGTATTATTTGAGTCGAGTTCTCCTGGGGGCAGAAAAGAACTATTCCCCCATCGAAAAGCATTGTCTGGTACTGATCTTCGTAATAATGAAGCTCAGACATTACGCCTTGGCACATGAGCTCCATTTCATATCGAAGGTAGATCCTCTCAAATATCTAATGTCAAGGGCCATACTAACTGGATGGCTTGCGAAATGGACCCTCCTCCTGATGGAATTCTCGATAACGTATCGACCCTTTAAAGCAATGAAAGGTCAGGCCATAGCTGATTTTCTAGCGGAGCATCCGATACCAGCCAACTCCCCCTTAAATTACGAGTTGCCAGACGAACACGCGTTCGATGCGATTGAAGAAGAAAATGATTCCCAATAGGAACTCTACTTCGATGGAGTATCTTTCATGAAACAGCGAAAGCAGAACACCCCTATAATCAAAGTCGGGGTAAGCTTTATCTTCGTGACTCCGCAAGGAGGGATATTACGTTACACCCTCTCCTTAACAGAGCTAAGAAATAATAACGAGGCTGAATACGAAGCTTTGATAGCAGGGCTAGAGATCGCTATCGACATGGAATCAAAGACCTCCTCATATATGGAGACTCCCAATTGATCGTTAGCCAAGTAAATGGCAACTATCAGACATGCAAGCCAGAGCTGATAAAGTATGGCGAAAGAGTGCAGCAACTGCTGACACAAATCCCTTCCTATACCCTGGAAAGTATACCGCGTGCGGAAAACAGCAAGGCGGATGTATTGGCCAAATTGGCTAAGTAATTAGCCGACGAAGACCTCAATGATGTAAGGATCATTATGCAAAACCGCAGGATTCTCACGCCAACGGATATATCTTCGGAAGACCTAATAGAGCCATTCGAAGGAAACGAAGCGACAAAACAAGTAGCCCTTCAAATAGAGGACAAAAAAAAGGTCAAGGACTGGAGGGAAGTCTTTATAGACTACTTTAAGTCCCAACGAACGCCCGAAGATACCTCATCTAGACATCAGCTCATGAAACAAGCTCTATCTTTCTCCTTCGTCGATGATACTCTATATAAGAGATCGTTCGACTGTCTATGGCTAAGATGCCTGGGGCCGGAGGAAGCAAAGAACGTCGTCCAAGAAATACACGATAGATACTGCGGTTCTCATCAAGCTGGACCAAAGATGAAACCGAAGATAAAAAGAATGGGTTACTATTGGCCCACAATGATTCAGGACTGCCTAGAATATGCGAAGCAGTGTCACTCATGCCAAATTCATGGGGACTTCATCAATCAACATCCAAATCCTCTACACCCGACAGTGGCCAGCTGGTCGTTCAAAATGTGAGGAGCCGATATAATTGGCCCTATCAAACCGGCATCATCCAAAGGACATCAGTTTATATTAGCAACGACTGATTACTTCTCCTAGTAGGCAGAAGCAGTACCATTGAGGGAGGTGAAGACGGAAAATATCCTCCATTTCTTCAAGACCCATATCATCTATCGGTTTGGAACTCCGTGACGGATAATCTCGGACAATGGACCAGCTTACAGAAACCATAAAATAAGCCGCTTCGCACAACAACATAAAATAGATTGGAGATACTCTTCAGTCTATAATCCTCGGACCAACGGTCTAGTTGAAGCTTTCAACAAGACCTTGATAAAGATTATAAAGAAAACAGTGTCCAGAAACAAAAAGGACTGGCACGAAAGGCTGCATGAAGCCATCTGGGCGTACCGAACAACGTTCAAGACTGCCACGAATACAACACCATACGCACTAGTTTTTGACACGGAAGCAGTGCTCCCATTGGAAATAGAACTCCCCTCTCTACGAGTAGCAGTTCGATACGAGCTGACGGATGAAGAAAATACTCATCTTAGGCTTGAGGAGCTCAACGCCCTCAATGAAACCATCCTTATAGCATAGCAAAATCTAGAGGCTTATAAGGCAAGGATGACGCGGTCATACAAAAAGCTGACCAGACCGAGAACATTCCGCCAAGGTGAACTCGTACTAGTCGCCAAAGGACCAATGATCCCGAATCGTGCAAAACGGGGGAAATTTGAGCCGAACAATGAAGGCCCATACATTATAGACAAAGTCTACCAAGGTGGAGCCTACATGCTCATGGTTATGCATGGCGAAAGACCCTTCTGGCCAATAAACGGCTGATTCCTCAAAAAGTACTATATTTGAAGGGTCATGACTTAGATCAATGATAGATGATGACGCTTGTGTTCGCTCGCTATCTTCCTGAGTCATAACTCTGAGAGTAGTATCCAAAAGGCTCCGTCGCCTCAAAAACGGTGACATCGGATTGAGATGTCCATAAACTAACAACGAACCGAGATGTCCCTAAACTAACAACGGACTAAGATGTCTCTAAACTAAAACCTCACCTCAAACTTGGCGATAATAGACCGAAACGTTCTTAAACTAATACGCGTCCCCCAAACAGGGATAATGGACCGAAAAGTCCTTAAACTAAAACTTTGCCTCAAACATGGCGATAATGGACCGAAATGTCCCTAAACTAATATTCGTCCCCAAAATGGGAATGCTGGAACGAAAAGTCCTTACACTAAAACATCACCTCAAAAATGGCGATAATAGACCGAAAAATCCCTAAACTAGTGTGTCGCCTCAAACAGGGCGCATAGCCCTAAATACGGCGGTGTCCTCCCTTAAGATCTATATTGCAATCGAAGTCTCAACGGCGAGGGTTGCAACTCAAGTCCCACCAGCAAACAGATGGGCACCTGTGGTGAAACTACTTTCGGGAGTTCCATCATTAAAAAAACGATATGTCCATAAGCGAAATGGGCGCGGATGAAAACCCGAAAGGGCGTCGTGAGTAAAAAAAGCAGGACTGCCGGCGAGCTTTGCGAATACCTAAAATGGCGCAATTTCGGAAAAAAATTATTATGTGCACTTGCAAGGCCCTCTCGACTTTGTGAGGAGAAAATACCTGCGTGAGATCATTACAAATCACAAAAGAGCAACATATTTAGGAACCCCTACGATTCCTAAGGAGAAATCACACTTACAAGATCCTCATGACTCGTAAGGAGAATTCCCCCTATAAGACCCCCATGGCTCGTAGGATTCAAAAACCTTAAGCTACAGGGATCTAAACCTGTTTTTAAGCCATCATATTCTCCTAATATTGCCCTACAGGCGGTCCAATATGACCCTTGTATACAATCTACGGGCACTAATAAACAATCCTCCACCAAGTTCCACCAATGGCAAGAAATGTCCTCGTAAGGTGAGCGACACCGGTAAGTCCCTTCGACTTACAAGGAGAAAATACTCTTGTATGATTCTTACAACTCATAAGAGAAAACACACTTAGAAATCCTCATGACTCCTAAGGGGAAAATACACCTACAAGATCCTCTTGACTCATAGAGAGAAATACCTTTTTGAAACCCTTACGGCTCATAAAGTCAAAAAGCCTTAGCCGACAGGATCCTAACCCTATTTGCTTAGCCACCGTTGTTCAAATCGACAAAGGCAAATGATTATTCACTCCTGGCAATATTCTAGTGGTAGCGATGCTGATACCTAAATAGGTATCAAATTCCAAGTCCTTTCATGGCAAATGATGATTCGCTCCTGACGATATTCCAGTTACAACGATGCTGATGTCAAGACTGGTATCAGATCTCAAGTTCCTAACTTGTAATAAAACACGGTGAGTCGCAAAAAAATGGATATAAAAAAGCCGAAATGTTTGGGCAACTTGCAATAAAAAGCAGCGAGTAAAAATTTTTTAAAAAAAGCTGAAGTGTTTGGGCAACTCGCAAAAAAAATAGCGAGTAAAATTTTTAAAAGAAGAGCCGAAATGTTTGGGCAACTTGCAATAAAAAACAGCGAGTAAAAGTAAAAAAAAAAATATAGCCGAAATGATTGGGCAATCGCGACTTTCGCGACATAAAAGCTGAAAAGATAGAGTATCGCGGAAAGAAATAAAAAAATGAAAAGAAATAAAAATAATGAAATGAAAATGAAACTTTTATGCCTGCAAGTACGTCCATATTGACTCTTGTATACGATCCATGGGCACAAATAAAGGGAAAGGGACCAAATCTCCCACCGCGCTTTGTCAAAAGGAGAACCAAATCTTGACGGTCATATACAACCTAGAGACTATCCAGGCGTTCCTTCTCATTCCGGCAGAATGCAGACGTAACGTCACCATCAAACAAGAAAGACCCAAGGGTCGAAACAAAAATGGAATAATGGCAAAATCCTAACTCTAAGTCTTGACGATTCATATACAACCTAAAGACTATCCTTTTGTCCCCCCTCCTCATTCCAGCAGGGGCAGACACAACAATCAAATAAAAATGAATTGACGGCAAAATCCTAGTTTCAGATGTTAGTGGCAACATCTAAAGTCTAAAGATCATCCCGACGTTCTTCTCATTCCAGCAGGATGCAGATGCACCATCAACAAAAGACGCAAAGATCAAAGCAAAAATAGAGTAATGGCAAAATCCTAGCTCCAGGTCTCGACGGTACATATACAACCTAGGGACTATCCTGGCGTTCCTCCCTCATTTCAGCAGATGCAGACGCGGCTATCAAATGAATTAAAGCGATGGCATATTTCTAGCTCCGGACTTCAATTGCAATATATACAGCATAGAGATCCTACAGATGTCTACCCTACTTCAGCAAAGAATCGGCGCGACATCGTCAAAGAAAAAATCGAAGTGATGGCATATTTCTAGCTTCGGGTCTTAACAGAAACTCATATAAAACCTAAAGACCGTTGGAGATCATCACACCCAGAAGGGTGCGGTTATGACTCATCGGGGCTCCAAATTGAGCCTAACCTCAACTAAAAAGCGTTATGGAAAATTCCTAACGCTTACTCTTTCGACGATAATATGACCTAAGGAGATTACTTGAAGACGTCTTGTCTAGCCTCAGAAGGGATCAAAGACACAACAGTCGCAAGGCTACTCGAACGGCAACTTAAAGACTGCATATCGAAGAATACATCAGTCAACGTAACGGTACCACGGACTTAAACCCTAGCACCACAAACCTAATAGGCCCCTGTTATACAGAATGGGGGTTATCTACATACAACGTTAGAACAAGTTTGCCTGTAAACCCAAGGAAGGTAAACTAAAAACACTCCGAAATGAGTACATAAACTAGAGACTCCGAAACGAGTGAATAAACTATACGCTCCGAAATAAGTACATAAACTAGAGACTCCGAAACGAGTGAATAAACTATAAGCTCCGAAACGAGTGAATAAACTATAAGCTCCGAAATAAGTACATAAACTAGAGACTCCGAAACGAGTGAATAAACTACAAGCTCCAAAATAAGTACATAAACTACAGACTTCGAAATGAGTGCATAAACTATTTCGCGCCAGAGCAAGACAATCAAGAAAAGGAAGGTGCAGATACGAAAGGGAAAGATGCTTTTCATTCATATTTCAAAATAGAACTACATACTCTCGGTGCATGCAAAAAAGGGGGAAATGCATGATCCCAGATTTACAGTAGCGAGACACTAAACTCCGGACATGGATTTTCGAACTCAAAAGCGAGCTTGAACAATGCGCGTTCAGCCTCATCAACCAATTTTTTTGTGCATCTTCTGTCGGATGCAAGTGTCAGGGTCACCACTGATGTCCTACACCCTCTGGTATGCCGATACTATCGCCTTTTGTTGGAAAACACAATACAAGATGGCGACAAGTTATCTCGCCGTTTCTTCGAGATCAACCCCATCATATACACAGAATGCACCTTGTCTTCAGCATCGTCGAGTGCTTGAAGCGGCATAAGCTTAAGACGCTAAGGTATAGCTTCCCAGATCAACCCAACGACGATCTTCAACATGGCAGAACGGCAGGGGAGCAATCGACCGTTGTAATCGTCGAAGCAATGCATCACCGCATCGCATTGGGCGTCAGTAAACTCCTGGCCTTGACAGCGGCCTTGGATGTGAATATCCTTATAAGAGATAATCTCTTCAAGGTCATACAGAAGACCAGCCATGGTACCTGAAAAGAAAAACTAGTGGAGAGTTAGCAATTAGCATATTAAAATCACTACAGTGGGCCCCATAAAATCAAGATGATGGCTCATCAATGATGAGACATGTGTCCATTATGAGAATCCAAAAGGATTCTCATTAAATGAATTGCGCCCATTAAACAGCGGAGTTAAAAACTCCCAATATTCCCCAAAAAGGCGGGCTCTTTAAAATAAGCAACAGATTCAAATCTGTAAAAAATGAATAAAATTCCCAATGTTCTTAAGATCCAAATCAGAGCCAAGCTCTGCAAAAAAAAAATGGAATTAAATTCCCCCAAACAGTGGAATCAAATCCCAGAACAATCCCCATGGAATCAAATTCCATAACAAGTGTCAAGATTAACAGTAGGGTAAAACCCTAAATAAGTGAATTAAAGATTCTTAAGTCTTGGATGAGAACATTAAGATCCATGATCTGTAAAAAGAAAGTTTTTTCACAAAAAAAAAAAAAGCTAAACTTTGTCGAAACTGATAATGGACTTTAAATCCAAAACTAAGAAAATATATATGCTCAAAAGGAGTTAAGAGCCGAGCTCTGTTAATGGGTTAAAAATCCAAAACAAAAAAGGGAGGTTCTTTTAAGAGTTAAACTCTGTTCATAATCCTTACCAATTTTGTTAGCAGAGTTTAACTCTGAAGGAGTTTTGTGGGCAGAGATCTGAGCTCTGAGATGAGAATTAAATTCTTAAGGAAGAAGGGAACTTAAGAAAGATATAAGACGAAAGTCATTTCAAGGTTCAAATGCCCTATTTATAGGATGGGGGAGGACGGTTCAACTTCCTAGAAGATCCTACGGTGGTAAAAGTGACACCGTTGCACTCACGTATGAGCCACGTAAGAACAATGGGGGGCATTTGTTCCCCCAATATTTGAACGTAACTGAAGAGTTAAGCTCTGTTAAAATTTAATGAGGCAGCGCCTCACGTACCCCCCATGAGGACGCCAGCGCCAGCGCCAACCCCTTAGAATTAAATCCTATAGTGGCGTCGTACATGAAGCTCACATGGGAGCCAATGTGCAAAGCACGGGAGCACCTAGAATTAAATTCTTAAATGGCACCTACGTGCATGACACGTGAACGTCGGCGCCCAAGTTAAAATCAATAGAATTAAATTCTACATGGGGATATTTCCCTAAAAACTGGGATACTCTCTGTTAAACAGAGCCGTTAGATCAAAAATCCAATGAAAATGATAAATCATCAGAATATAGAATTAAATTTTATTAGGAAAAAATATCTCCCAAATATTTCTAAATGAGAAAAATACTCTAAGTTGGATCAAATATCCAATGATAGAATAAAATTCTATTTTGGGAATATATTTTCTCAATCTTTACAAATAAAAAAAGATTGCTCTTTGTAAAATAGAGAGCCCTTAGATTAAAAATCACCGTTTTACAGAATAAAATGATGTACATGAGAAAATATTTCCCCAATCTTGTTAAAAACAAGAAAACATGTTCTGTAAAATAGAAATTATTGGATCAAAAATCCAACTGTGGGTAAAATCTCCTGAACAAATTGGAATCTCTCAATAAGAGATTTTCTCAAAACTAATTAACAAACTTGCCTCTACTATATAAAGGACCCGATACTTCAAGTCTCATATAAAGAGAACCCTCCATAAGCTTCTGCAAAAAATGCAAAAGGCTCTAAAAACAACAGAGAATTTAATTCTCAATAGAGAAGAAGATCTTCCTCCGCTCAAACCCTAGGTAAAGAAACTACAGAGATCAAAATATCTCTTTTACCCATCATAATATATTTAAGGGTTTAACCCTTCTCAATAACTCAGTTCTTTCTCTGGATTTGAGATCCACAAAACAATCCTTCCACAAGTTGAGAATTTAATTCTAATCGGGAAGATCTTGTTCTTAAGAATCAAATATTCAAAAAAGAACTAGGTTAAAAAGAAAGGGAAAAAAAAGAACATATCCTACAGGAATTTAATTCCTAAGCTCAAACTAGATTAACGATCCTTAAATAAAATAAACCCAAATCTAAAATATACGGATTTGTGCTAATCCGCGCCCTACGAACGACGACATAAATTAGTCTCCATATACAATCCACGGGCAACCAAAACAAACAAAATAAACACACGATACGAAATGAACTGCTGGAGCAGGAGAATGTGGTCATCGCAATGCGGTAACGTAATTAACTGCAGGGGCTTGCACCTGCAGGGAGTAGCGTCCCCACAATCAAAAAACCCTCACAAATGAGGGGCAATCTGATAAAGTTACGCTACAACAGTCGCGTCCATCCAAACCTCCGATATACGGTGCCATAAATCAACTTGGTATTTTCGGAGAGATGGATGAATATGTTCAAATAGTATCTGCCCCCAAATTCAGGCAAGACGTTCAATCCCAGTTTTTCTCTGTTTTCGGCGGTGAACAAAAGTAATTTGTGATTGCGGGGAGGAGAAACCGGTCATGCTATATAAGTGTTTTTTATATGTTTATGTAAAGTACTCGTGCAAGTACCTTCCTTATATTTATATACAGTGGCACAATTTACATATTGCGTTTCCAACTCCTTCCCTAAATTCAATTGTATAATGTTCCCAAACATTACTGCCAAGCGCACGTTTTCTAATTTCTCTAGATGTAGGTGTGCATCCTTCTACTTGTGTTTCTAATTTAGGATTAGGAGCTTGGGTACGATGCGTATCAGATGAACCCTTCATAATATTTTGTTATCTAATTAAAATAATTAAATACTAAATATTACAACATCCGCAATATCAATTTAACCAAAAGAAAAGAGCTAATAAAATAAAAGTAAGATATAAGAATAGCTAAAACACTATAGTAGAGCAATTGAGCAGAAGAGCAGTAGAGTAGAATAAGTCGGTCGGAGCATCGAAACCATGTGTCGGAGCTTCAATTCTTTAAATTTTGAAATTTGAGAGTTGAGAGTCAAGAGATTATTATTTTTTTTCTTCTGAGAGAGAGATTTGAAATGAGAAGAAGCCGGGGTGAGATTGTATTTATAGGGTTTTAAATTATTTTTTTAAATTTCAGCCGAGACAAGTCGAGACGAGGCAGGACAAGTCAAATCGTCTAGAAATGAGTGATTCCGACCGTTGGATGGGGTTTTCGAGGCAAGATTAGGCAAATATCGACCGTTGGATATGGGTTTCGAGCCAGGGCAGGGCAAGGCGGTTCGTTTAGAATCTAGCCGTTGCTAACCGTTGGGGTGGGTTTCGAGGCAAGTTGACGAGCGAGATGGGGCGAGTTGGACCGAGTCGGCGAGGTGAGACGAGTCATTGCGTGAGTTGACAAGACGAGACGAGGGACCAGTGAGACGAGACGAACTCGAGCGAGACAACATCTATAATTTTTAGAACCGACCCGTCTCGCCCAACCCGTCTAAACGAGACGAATCGACTCGCCTACTTGTCCATATCAGCAACAAGACGAACAAATTTCGTCTCATTGCGAGAGAAAGCGAGGCGCGACGCGGTCACCTCACCTCATTAGCCTGGCCTAGCCTAAAATGCCCAATATGTTTTTGTCAGTATTATTAGTTGTTAGTTAGGCTTTAGTGTGGGGCTTCTGTTCCCTGTTGCTATCCCCAATCAAACATATCTTTTTTAGCTCTTTGTTTTATTAAGAAAAAATGGGTCTTCCTTCCTCTTTTTACTAATCCAAATCCTTGTTCTTTTATCTTCTCCTGCATTAAACTCTTCAGGTCATTTCCTCACTTGGGTCTTGACTGGATTTGGATTCAGGTACACTTTTCTAGCTCAAAATCTCATCTTTGATAGATTTGCATGCTTTGCTCTGGTTTTGGGAAATTGGGTATTTCATGGATTGTGGAATTATTCAGTTTTTCAATCAATTGTGTATTGATCTGATTTTTTTTTCTTTTACAGATTTTTTTAATAGGAGCTGAAATAATGAAGTGGAGATTGGCGATTTATGTGATGAATTTGGCATGGGTTGTGCTCAATGGGTGGATTTCTACATGCTTGCTGTTTGCAGATGAGATTGCTCTTGCTCTCAGAAATGGTGATGTTGGACCTCCTGCTATGATTTGACCTTTTTGCCCCCTTCAATAGGGTTTCAGGTCCTTTTCCATCCCTTTACCTTGTTCTCTTATTTTTCTATTTATTTTTTATTTATTTATGTTCATGATTATTGTATGAGTATCCAACTGCCAAAATAACAACCTGTGTTGCAAGTGGAAGAGGGAAATATATTTTTATTAACTTTTAATTTTTTGGGGTAAATTATATAAAGCACCGTCTACTTTCGGGGTTTTTTAGATAACACCAATGAACTTGAAAGATGCCATGACCCCCAACCCCCCCCCAACCAACCCCACTCCACCCCCACCCAACAAAAAAAAGGTTAACTTGCATGGGTGGACTGAATAACCCCAAAACGTCTTGTATGTAGACAAATTAATAACCCCAAATTGAACTGAAATTTGGCATTTTCTAAAGGAGTTTTTACGCGTCTCCCAGAAATTTAAAATAGTGAAGGTTGGGCCGAAAATTGTTTTATATCATCTAACAATGACCGCTTTTATATAATATTGTTGAATTGAATTTGCTCATCTCAAGAACAACCAAATGTTTGTTTGATTGTCGCTTTGGTTTGCATTGGTTTGCATTGGTTTGCCATAACCAAAGGGTGCTTATTTAACCATCCCATGGGAAATTACCTTTCATCTTTAGGTCTTTACTGAAGTATTTGATTAATTAGTTTTGTTATGTGCCCCGTTGTTGATACTTGATAGGATTATTGAGAGTTCCTGGTAATTCATTTTAGCATTAACAAGTATCCGATGATAGCACAAACGTATATTTTTTAGAAATTTCCGATCTTCTGGTTAAACAGCAAAAGATATTTAGGTTTGGCTTATTTCTGATGGGTGTTCAATTTCTACAACTAGCTATTAAAATTTTGGGTTTGTGTGAATAGTTTTCAATACTAATCTTCTCAAACACGCCTTCAAAGAGGAAAGTTTGCTTATTTAAAATTACTCTAGATTACACTTGAATACCATGACGGAGAAATTTCTGGATGCTATATGACAATGCATCTTTAGAAGTTTTCAAGTTTTAAAGTTGGGGTGTTGGGGGAGTGATAATGGAAAAAATTTGTGTGATGAGTTTAAGTGATGAAGTAGAGAAAAGAGTAAAATACATATTCCACCAATGATATTAGTTTTTTCAGGTCTATCCCATGGATTTTATCTTTAATAAATAATAAATTAATTAAATGGTTTTTATCTGAAAGACCTCAAAAGGTCATGGTATTCTCAATACGCTCTGTACTCTGTTTATTCTCAAGAAATTCGGAAAAATGTACGTTAATACACTTAAGAAATTTTCCTTAAATACTCTGGAACAGAGTATGAATGAAATCAAATATACGCATCTTTTTTTCTGCTTGCTTTGTTGTATGACTTCGCTTGAGAAGAGCCTATCTATTGGCTAGAAGTGTGACTTAGTTTTAGTCATTCCTTAGCTAATTTGTTTAGTACTGTTGTTCACTGTATTGCATGATTTCTTTTTCTTGCTATCTTTTGGTGTTTGACCCAATCTTTAATTTCGGATTTTCAAAATGAGAAACAAAACTTGAGGTGAATTATTCTTTTATCATCAATCACCAGTCGATATTTTCTTAACTTAGTTATAAGCCTATTTGAGCTTAAGAGATAAACAATACCAACTATTTTCTCAATTTAGTGTAATGTGGATGCTTCTTAAAAATGATAGGTACGGATTTAAGTTCTCATTTCATTGCAAAGTTTAAGGAGCGTTTAAAAATAATTCAGGTTTTACAACAGGTCTATCCCAAGGTTTTGCAATTGTTTTTCACTAAATTACCTTAAATTTTTGTCTTTAATAACTACATGATCTCTTAAACTTTGCTTTAAGGGAGTTTTTCAACTAAAGTACATTAAATGTAAAACTTTAAGAGAGCTTACTGTGATTAAAGGAAAATCTTTTAAGTAATCAACTGATTAACTCTCATAGTTTAGGTTGTTCGGTGTAATTTAGACATATAACAAATACTAGGCTAAGAACCGGTAAGATTTACAGTGAACATAAACCAGCCAAACAAGATATCAAGAAAAATACTAGTCTTAAATCAAAATTGCGTAAGCTTCATGAAACCCAGTTTTCCATCTTAGAATCTAGACAGTCATAAAATTATTAGGAATATGAATTATATAATAGAAGGAAGAAGAACAACAGCTGAATAATAGGAGTGGAGGGATTTCATGCTGAAATATATGCTTGACTGTGCAGATATAAAGTGCAAAAAATTAATATCTCGGAAACTAAAATAAGAGTGTGATGATCATACCCAATAATGTAATATAATTTCCCATACATATCTAAAGTTACTTCAAGTAGCCTAATAGATAAAATATAACTTAATTGTCGGCTTCACCATTTCTTTGAAGAATGTTTTGACAAGAGTATGGTTCTAGATGATCTTGAGTTGTTGACTATCTATTTATTATTTTTTTCAATAGTGAATCGAATGCAGTGCTTATATTTGATATTTAAGGCACAGAATGATCTCCACTAGTAATTTGAAGAAGTGATTGCATAATACCCCCTTGTAGTTTACCCCATATAGCACTTACACCCTCTCAAGCTATTTATTAGCACAAACACCCTCTCTTCTTATGACCATAATCCTAAAAATAGGGCTGTTAAACAACCCAAACGAGCTGTAGGTTGTTCGTGTTCGTTGAATTACTTAAACGAGCTTAAAATGATGATCGAGATCGACTCATTTATGTTTCGAATGAGCCTGAGCGTGCTCTCACCGAGCCCAAGGCGAGCCTCGAGCTTTTCCGAGCCTATTTGAAATGTAAAAACTTGACAAAAAGAAATTACAACATCATATGAGAAAATTATAGAGATACTTTGTATTATATTTGACAAATTGAGAGGCGAGATATATCATTTTATAACTAAATAAACAAGTTCATAACTTGTTTACAATCTCTCTGAGTTTAAATTTAAAGTTGTAAAATTCTTCGATGTTGTAGCATCACAATAACTGACTCAGTATATATTATGATTTGTGCCTTGAGTCAACATAAACTCCTTATTAATTATGATTTTAATCTAAAATTTTATTATTTTATTAGTACTACTATATATCAAATAAGATACAAACAATCCGAGCCCCACACGATCCTTAAACTGAGCCGAGCTCGAACCTAAGCCAAGCTCGATTAATTCGTTGATTTCCTCAAGCTTAAATTCTTGTTCAAGCAAGGCTCATTTAGTCGTCGAATGAACTTGAACAAGCTTTTAACAAGCCGAGATCCGAGCTTTGAGCTTTCTTAATAGCCCTACCGAAAAATCCATCCAAAATCTACCATAGACAACACAAATACAAGTTAAAGCGTTAAATTAGATAATCATGTCTTTATAACATGAATTGCTCAAAGTGAAATCATCAAACAACTTTAGCTTATAAGATTTTTGAGGGGTTGTAAGTGCTATATGGGGTGAAGTTCCAGGGGTTTTGTGCATTAAACCCAATAATAATATTATGACGGTTTTTAGAATTTGTTTGTGTACATATCAAAGACTCAGCTATGTAGACATATTAGAAGATTTCATATGCTTCTCATATTCAGTTTTTATTACTCGCTGTCCTATCTTATGTCTAATTACTGTGGAATATTTTTTTTCTTTTGCAGTGTCAAGAGACTAGAGAGATAAAGCTCCTCAAGTGTATATAACAAATTGGTCGAACCATTAAGAGGAAGAATCACAGCCCAGAAAATATTCTTTTGTATGAGGAAGCGGTGTTATGTTTGGCCTCGTTAGATGTTGAAATGCGTTTGTGGCAGTTCAATGAATCCATGAAACACTTTTAGATTGGATGTGGATTTGCATTTTTGATTGATTCTGTTTTTTCCCCGTAGCATTCTATGTACAACAAACTTTACGCTTGGAGCATATTGTTGTATAAATGGTTTGCTTGTACCAAGATTTTTCATTTTCTTTCTTCGTATTTTTAGGCTCAACTTACATATTCATATTCATGACATACATATCATTTAAAAAAAGATATTAAGAGTCTGCTATGAATATTAAAAGGTTTGATCGTTTTAATTTGAGGAAGAAGAAAGAAAGGGTAATTAGATTAATTGATTCAATCTATTGGAGGGACATGTTTGACATATAAAACGTCACATGGTTGGAAATATTTAGGATTTAAAGGGTTTCCTGATTATGGAGCAACCCAAATAAAAAGAAATTCTTTCATCGAATTTTTCTATCTTAATTTTATGAATCAATATGCGAGGATGCAGGTTTGAGAAAACACGACTACTCATAGTACAACAACTAGACATTCAGATTTCATCAAATGTTTTTTTTGTTTTTTAAATCAATACCATATTGTTTGAATAATTAAATAATTAACTTAATAGAGATATTTAGTTTAAACAAGTTGGAAACAACATCAAATCGGAAAGGCTAATCACAAAACATTTTTTTTTTCAATGTCTTAGTTTTAGGCAATTGCAGGTGGATATCACCATCATTTAAGCCTTCTCTATCAAAATGGGCTCAGATATGAAGCAGAAGCCACCTTATGCCTAGTTCCCAAAAGAGCAATAGAAGTTCCAAAAGAAACATAGAAAAATAAAATGAAGGGTAAATATAAGAGAATAAACTTTACTCAGGCACAAATATAGCAAAGCACCAAACAGATTACATTCACATATATAAATCGCGTAACATTGCACCAAATAACAAACATGCACATACCACGCAGCAGAAAAACAAACATTGAACACCATTGAAAATTTCCCTGTCAGAAGTTTCATAATAACAGATATATACTAGGCATTGTTTTGTTGCGATAAACGCTCACATTTATCTTCTACAATTCACTCGTCAAATCATAAAATAAAGTTGCAGACAAGTTAAAAATTTGAAGGTCTCTCTTAAAAAATCACAAGGTAACGACACTAAATAGCACTTCATTTCATGTGAGGACGCAGTGAACACTTCGGTGCACAAGCTTAAGAAGCTTGTAAAGCACTCTCTCTCAAAAGCAAGTGCAAAGACATCCCCATTCATTGAATCGTCACTGTTGCATATTTGATTGGGGTGCTGACCCTGGCGGCAATGGAGGCTGAGGCGGTGGTGGAAGGCCCATATTGCCCATCCCTGGTGCTCGGACATCCATAATTCCAGGCTGCAATTAAAATCAACTCACTGGCATCAAGTTACGCACCTAGACCAAAAAATTTAATAAAAAATTATTCATATGCATAATATATCCACCAAATCCTCTCATAACATCAAAGATTCGGTGCAGCTGCAGGGTCTTCAATATTATATCAAAGCTATCCAGGCTCAAATACTATCAAACATGCACTAAAGCAAATTCTCGTTTCGTTAACAACCAATAGGCAAGGGTAATTAAAAAACTAGTATATTTACTTCCTCATATACGTAAATTTCAGAGGATTTTAAAATATTTCTAGTTAAAGCAGCAGAGGTTTTTAAATGTTTGAAAAGACTTGATAAATGAAAATCTTTTTGAAATGGTGCTTTATTTCCCACAAAATAGAGGGTTTCTCATAACAAGTATCTTGCCAGTATGCCTTGCGTATAATCAACTTCGGAAATTCAATTTGTGACCACCTCAGCACAACTTCAGAGTTTCGGTCAAGTACTAAAGCGCACTGAGACTAAAAAAACAACCCCAAAAAAAACCCAAAAAAACGGAATAAGATGGAAAGGAAGAGACTGCATACTTGGAAAGTGTTCAACCCTGGAATTTGTGGCATTTGCCCAACCTGTGGCCGATTATACATCATATTGCCCATGGGAAAATTTTGTACCCCATTTGGAAAACCCCCCATGTTTGGTGGAACATTACCAGAAGGAAGAGCAGGGGGGCCCGAATGCATCTGATTAAGCCCCATCATATGCCCTTGTGGCATTGGCGATATCATCTGATTTGCTGAACCTTGCATTGCCTGGAAATTTCACATTCAGGTTTATTAGTTGTGACATGCTTTAAAAGTAAAACAGAGCTATTATATCGGCATGTGCTCTGCCCATTCAAAAATAAATAAATGTTAAAATTGGTTATTTTTTAGAATAATAAGTATTAAATAAATAAGAGAGATTGATTATGCTTATTTTCTGAACAATAAATAATAGTGTTTAAGAGCATCTGCAACAAAAAGAAACTAAATTGCTTATTTCCGAAGCAAAAGTGCACACGCATAGACTAGAAATATTGAACTTGCTTATTTTCAGAACAATTATGTTCTTTAAGAATACATCAACAGAAAAGAAATCTTAAACAAGCTTATTTTAATCATAATATAATTTTAATGAAGTTTTATTATTTTCAAGGTCTTAAATGAAAAGAATATTTCGTAGAATGATATTCCTTTAAAATATCATAATTTTCAAATCTACACACTGAATAAAATTATCTGTCTTTTATTAAGGGTGTCATCTGATACCCAAAGAGACTGCCATACATAGCATTCAAAGAGAACCATGTTCCAAAAAAATTCATACTGCTAACCCCTTTATGGATAAGGCTTAATTAAGCTAACTAAGCTTAAGTGTCGCTGTTTTCGCTAAACTACCTTGAAGGTTTTTTCATGACACACAACTCCATTAAATTTCGGTTTAAGAGAGTTTTTTACTAGAACATTGTAAACAATAGAACTTTAAGGAAGTTTACCATATTTATTATTAAGATACCCTGAAGGGTAGTCTAGAATAACTTTGCCTTAAATAAGAGTTAGAGACGAGTAAGATGTCGATTCAAATTACCATTGGATTTTGCAAAGACATGGAAGGCATTGTCGAGAGCATTGGCATCGAGGGCACAGGTGGCTGCTGCATGCCAAGCTGCTGAAGTTGGGGCAGTGGGCCAGGCGGAGGGCGGGGCAAATGAGGAGGATGTTGAAGATGAGGTAAATGGGGAGGCTGTTGAAGCTGGTTGATATTCGGTGGGGGCATATTCGGAAATTGCACCATTTGTTGTTGGAATTGCGGTTGTTGTTGTTGCTGTTGGTGTTGGAATTGCTGATAAGATTGTTGTTGGTGATGTCCCGATGATGCCAAAAGAGATGGATGAGGGCCTGGGGGAAGAGGAGGTGCTGCAGGAGCCATAATACCTGTAATAGCTTGTCTCTGTTCTCCGGGATCGGAACCTTCTAGAGATTGGAGCGGCATTGCGATTCCGATGCCAGGAATAGTTCCTTCATTTCGAGACAGTCCAGGAGGAAATGGTCCTGGGGTTGGTGGTTGCTCTGGTGCCGGGAATCCACTCATCATACGGTTAGAAACGAGAGGGTTTTGGTCCCCATAACCTGAATAGATGGTAGCATAAAGTAATGTCTTAAAAAACAATGTAAAACAAAAGATTTGTTGTGATGTTTACACTTTTGAATCATAGTTGTGTTGTGTTGGGACCATGGTCTTAAATCTCAGCCGATCCCTATTTGGAATGGCTGATTCTGATCCCAAAAATCACCATTTGATATTGATCGCGAGATCGATACCAGGATTTTGCTAATTGATTAGCAAGGTTTAACATAAGGTTTATCAGAGTTAGCGGGTTAATTAATGGGTTTCTTGGACATCATTACTTACCAAAATATGTCAAAAAGTTTCCAGTTCTTTGTACAATGAATTCACAAAACCAGTGTGGATTTCATTAATTACTAAAAATATATAATGTTTTCCTTATAACTTCTTACCATTTACATAACATCATTGTTAGTTTTAGGTTTGCCTTTAAACGAACAATAAAACATCCAACATTCCAATTCCAGATGTCCAATACAAAGAAGACAGACAATTTCAATGTCAAATAAGCGCCTGATAGACTGATATCGATACCAAAATCTGAGAAAGTAGTCAGGACCTAATTCCATAAAAATTTAGACAGCAGGCTTAGGAACCTTTTGTAGTCCAACTAACTTCAAATTAACTAGGGGTTCGGGGATAGAGCCACAATACATATTTTCAACATCTCCAACACTAATGTGATATATAAATTTAAAAAATATTTCATGATTATAGGATTGGATCTCAACTTTTGTATTTAAGAGTGGCTCTTGGGTTTTCTAGTTTCCATGAGGAATCTCATTATAACCTCTTTCTGACTAGTAAATTTCCCATCATTTCTCTGGTCATGGGTATAGGAGTTTAATTCAAAGTCCAATCCATGTAAACCCTTGTGTGCTTTCTTTTCTATTTTTGATATTTTCAATTCATTCTAAAACATTTTGCAAAGGAAAATAAATTGAAGGGAATAGAACAACCTTGATTATAGCCAACATTGAATCTATCACGACCGGTATCTCCAGGCCTGTTTCTGCACCAAAACTTTGTCGTATGATCATTGCTACCACTGCAGCAGACATTATAGGTTTGGTAAATCAAACAGTTGCAATTTGTAAAATTATAACCAATAGCTACTTCTTGTTAGCAGAATGATGTATTATTAGGTGAAAGGGAACTGTTTAGAGGTACAATATACAAAATGAACAAGTGAATGATCAAGATATATTTGGGAAAACACTGCAATCAAGTTTTCAGCAAGTAGTCTGCCCATCCATAAAACAAGAAAAGGCTGCAATCAAGTTTTCAGTAAGCAATCTGCCCATCCATAACACAAAAGAGCAGGTAAAACAGGTGAATTGAGGATCGCTCAACATTCACAAAAATTTCTAACCATCTATTTCTACACAATTAACTAACATAATTTTAACCATCAGAACATGCATAGCCTTGATCCAATTGAAGGGCTAGAACCATACACAATACAAGCTACATCCTGGATATACATCAGCATGTACAACCACTAATTGCAGGCACTTCTCTTACAAAAGAATTATGGTCAAAGCGCACACAAAAACTAATACCTCAAACTTCAAAGCACACAGGGTTAAACACAATAAACCAACTGTCCTAGCATTCAACCTATAATTAACCCCGTTCCTAATGATCAGGATATCACATGTCTGCTAAACAATGAGCTGCACACCCTTAACTATAAAACTATTTTCAGGTGAAATAGACTATTTGCCATCTACTATGATTTTCGGTTTGGAGTAATTACACCCGAATGAAAATTGTTATTCTTCAAAGTACATTGGCACACCTCTAGACTTGTAAAAATCCAAATTACAAGGAAAATTTCTGCAAAAATATATTTTCAAAGCATCTATATAAACACGTCGTTTTTGGAAAAACATGAAATTAAGAAGTCCATGCTCTTGAAGAAGATATATCTCATCCACACAGATAAAGAGAAAACATGTGCTGTTAGGGTATTTAAGTTATAAACGCTTTCAATTTTGGCGCCCAGAAGAGGATGGGGTTGGTAAGATTTACTGGGCTCTACTATGACCCAGCCACCCCCCTCCCCCCGCCCAAAAAAAAAACAAAAGAAAAAGAAAAATGCTGGTTCAAGTAGACAAAAATATTGTAATTAGGTTCTAGTTGACGCTTCTATAATTCACAGTTACCCCCAAAACACAACCGGGTAACACTTTTATAACTCATAGTTATCCCCAAAACACAACTCAAAATTTGAATATCCAGACTGTTGTCAACAAAGCTGAATATGTAATATGGCGAAATTTCACCATTCAGAGTCCACCCAACCTCAGTTAGTGCCACAATCAAATAAAATAAAGGCATATTTACCGAAAACTCCCAACAGGTATGGGCCAGAATTAGAAAAGTTCCATTACCTTTAAAACTATCAATAAATTACCAGGACTTGACGGTCACCGTTGGTCAACGTTCATGTTCATGTCAAATGACCATTTTGCCCTTTTCATAATATAATTACTTAATCATACATTACATTTTAAATAATTTAATATTATTAAATATTAATTATAATTTTTTGGTGAGCCGGAGCCACGAGCTCAGCGGCCGCCGCCACCGCCGGAGTTGAAGAGGAGGATGATTATGATGGTGATCAATGATGATGACGGTGATGAGGAGGTTGATGATGGTGGGGTTGAAGAGGTTGATGATGATGGTGATCGGGAAGGGGGAGTCGGGGTAGGGAGGGGGCTGGGGGCGGGGGAGGCCGAGGAAGGGGGCGGGGGTGGGACCTGAAGGTCAGGGCGAGGAGGGGGTGGGGCGATGATGATGGTGGCAGAGTGATGATCTGCTGATGATGAAGATGAGATAAGGAGGAGGAGGATGAAGGTACAGGGGCGAGGAAGGGGCGGGGGCAGGGGCCGGAGGTCGGGGTAGGGTGACGCCGATGATGACAATGAAGGTGAATCATTTCCCCTGGCCGTAGGAAGAAGAAGAATGTTATATTTATTTTTATTTTTAATAATTTTTTTGAAATTAGGATTAGGGTTAGATAGGGGTATTTGGGGGGGGGGGTTTTAAAATTTGCTGACGTGGCAACTTAAGTGATGTAGCAATGACGTGGTAGTGCTGACGTGGCACCATTAAGTTTGGTAGTTTCTTGATCATTTTAAAGATAATGAGAGTTTTCTAATTCTGGCCTAAACCTGTTGGGAGTTTTCATTAAATAAGCATAAAATAAATTTTGGGCCAGAATACCAGTAACAACAGATCCTTATTTCTTCTTAGTAACTAAAGACTCTTTGCTAGTCTAAAAATTCTGGTGGGCAACCTTCCTATTGACAAGGGTTTAGATCGTATGAGCTCAACCTATGTGACCAATAAGGCCTATAATGTGATGTGGAAAAGGCCTTCTCTTTTCACATAATGTTCTGAACCAATCATGAGAGCTTAAACCAAGATGAGCATATATTATTCTATCGCAGCACCCAACCCCCAGCCACCCAAAATAAGTAAACAGATAAATTTTAAAGAAATTAAATTAAGAATTAGAAAAGGAAATCTTTCAAGAATGGACATTGTAAAACAAAATGGTGATTCTTTTCTAGCAAAATGCAGAGTATATACAAACATGCAATTCCAATTTCAAAATTCCAACCAGAAGAAAACATCTCTGACATGGGAAACAAATAGACTATCCTACAGACGTTGGGTTCTAAATGAAATGTCTCTAAATTGAAGGATGGAGGTGTTTTCTCCGAACGAATATAATCAATAAGGTGGCTTGGAGTACAGCATGAAAAAGTTGATTGTGTGATTTCCAATTAATGAAGGGCGTATCAAGCATCTGATAAAGAAATGATGCCTTCAAATAGAATTGGAAAAGAATCCTACTGAGAAAATATTTGCCTGTGGTTGCATGAAACACTGATATACAGCAAGGAGAATATGAAATTGTTTTATCCTTGCTGTAAAACAGTGTTTCTTTAAGCAATCCATGCAAGCAGATGAATACCAATGTCAAAGGCTAGCAGTGATCAGTGATAAATGAAGGCAAACTAGTATCATGCCCATAAACAGGATGATATCTAAGGGATTTACTGTGATGCATTTATTTCATTAAGCATATGAAAATATACAGCATTCTTGAAAATCATGGCATTTGAAGCAGCGTCAATATTTTCTTCAGAGCTTGTAGAATACAAAAAAACAATTGCTAAATGAAAGAGAACAAATTTCAACAAGCTGTCTGGGAGAAAGTATTGCATATTACACTACAGCAATAATTTCTCGACCAATTTTGTAGATGTCATAAAAGAAAATTTTTGGAAGCACCGACACTTCTATTTGCTTACCATGTCCATATCTGATGTGTATCGGACACTCCAGCCAACACCGAGTCCAAAACGCTTGGGCCGTGTTGACCCAAATTGGACGTTTCAGACACTTCTACTGTGTGACATTTCTACAGCGCAGGATGTTAAGAAATACGAATGTGGAATATGTGTCGACAACTTTACCTTCGAGGATATAGGAATATTAAATAAATCAAACCTCTCTCGTACCAGAGCTAGGAATAAATGTCCAAATTGATGTCGATGTCGAAGTCGAGAGTCTTATAGATTGCATTCTTGAGTGTTTTACTTTTACTTTATATATGTTTATGTTTGTGTTCAAGAAAACTTTTGGTTATGGATGAAAGGTTGTAACCTTGATTTTATTTTTATTGTTTATTAATGTTATACATATTTCTTCTCATAGTTCATAATATTTTGTTTAACATATAATAATTAAATACATAGATAAATAATATAGCCGTGTCTCCAAGTCCTTTTACAGATTTGTGCTCGCGTGTCTGTATCCATGTCCATGTCCATGTCCATGCTTCATAGAGGAAAATGCTTTGCAAAATTAGACTTAGCAAATAAACCACAATATGTAGCTTCTTAGATAACAAATAAACTAAAAGCACACATACCCAATCTCCATCACTGACTGAAATCACAATTCACAAATAAAACAATTTATCAATACTAAAACCATGTTTGGCTCGGTAGTGTAAAGTGATGATCTGTGGCATTGGTCTCACGAAGCTGTAGACTGTCTGACACATTGATTGGACGTATATTTCAATCATGGCCTAAAATTATTTGGTTTTGTTTAGTCAGTTCTACAGGGTGTCAACATTAAGCTTTACGGAAGTTACTTGCAATTTTCTACTTTTTAAAAGACCTATAGCACAAATTGGCATTTTTAGCAGCTTCATCTATAAAGTAGAAAGAATACAATGTTCAGGATTCCAGCTTCAACACTGGCGGAGGGTTGGTTGGACCCACAAATTTCAACATAGAGGTTCAGTTAAAATATTGTATGACTATTATCTTCAAATAGTACTTCTTTAGGAAGGAGCTGTATAGGTTATTAATCAAAATTAACTAGTATTACTCCATATGCATATTAATAATGTTACAGCTACACATTAAAACCAGCAATACCTGCAAATGGAAATCCTAATTCAAAGACAATGCAAAAATGAAACAGCTGGACATCATATCATCAATGACCAGAAGCAAACAACAAAGACTGCCCAAGGAATTCTTACCTGCAAAGCAGATAACCAATTGGGTGCCAAGCAAGATCCCAGACGCTCCCTTCGTGTGCACCAGTTACTTCCACTTGTGGAGTGTCATGCCTGAATTAAAGAAATAAAATCCTTAACCAATGAGCTGGGGTGGCAAATATAAGAACGTAAACAAGAAGAAATGCTTAGTTATGAAAAACTAAATATCAGTGTACTTGGGCCGATGCGCATGACATTGATAGATTATGTTCCATCAGAAAAAACCCTTGACATAAGCCCGCCATACCAACAGCAAAAAGTCAGTTAACACGCAGTGTGGAAAAAGTCATCTTATATTGGTAGTGAGTTTCCTTTAGATTCTATTCTTCTTCTGTCCTTTAACATAAGTTCTGCCTCTCAAATGTAAATAATTGCCAATACTAGATGTTCTCATTCCAGTTTTATCTATATATCCAAATCTAATGGAGTTTGGGGTTGTCCCCTGAACGTGTGAGCTCCAATAAGGCAAGCTGTGCCCAAGCAAAGGGATTTTCAGGTTTCATGGAAAGCCCCTTTCTTGCATGCAATTTTTCTGGCTAGAAATTATATACTAACTAACTCATACATAGAAGGCTAATGTTAGGGTGACTACCGGTCAACAATCATTCCAAGTAACCTTCTCAACTTCTAGTCATCTTCATATCCAACAAATTTCATGAAAATAACTTAGATAATGAATTTTGAATTTTGAGTAGTTGCTAATGAGGGTGGATGCACCAAGTATTATTTGATCACAGCACTGGTGTAGAAAACAAGCATCAAATGATACTAACATCCAGAAATCAACTGAAAGCCTGTAAACCAAAAATGGCTTATATGCACTTTACTTTTGGTCATTATTTATTCAAAACTGGTGGGAAAGAGTAAAAAACAAAGACTGAATATAATGAAGGAATAAAATATATTAGTAAACTACCCAACAAGCCAGTGAAAGATTGATCCATCATAACTCCCGCTTACAAAGTATTCTTCATGGAATGGATGCCAAGCCAAAGCTAGCAAAAGAAAAACACAAAGCATGAAAAAATGTGAGTGTTCAAAAGTGTTGCATCAACAGATGCACTAATCCTGCCTTCAAGCATTATTTGATAAAGAAGTTACACAATAATATCAGATTGTTGACTGTATATTTCATAAAGGCACAACTCATTCATGCAATAAATATAAAAGATACATTGAAATACTTATTGCCAATCGAGGTCCAAGAATAGGAAAGTCAACCTTTTGGATGCAGTTTTAGATCATGCCACCAGCCAGTGATACACCATATAAAACAAAATGACTTGAAAAAGAAAACAATAGTAGAATATCCTTACGACCTGGACCAATTTAAGACGCATAATTTCAAATAGTGAAAGAAACAAGGACGGATGGAGAGGAGAGACAGTTAGGTAGCTCCACAACTTCCACAATTGAGTTCGTCCCAAAACCACCACCACCCACCAAAACGATGCCAGCAATCTCCTTACTATTATTCCCTTTATCTTCTATAGCTGATGCTCTAGGATTCCAACTGAGTGGAAGAATAAGAGCTATGTAGTACAGACTACAGACTAGCGGAGATGTGCATGCTTCGTTGGATGTGCAGCAACACTAGAAAAGATAAGGTGCGAAATGAGGATATTCGTGCAAAAGTTGGTGTAGCACCTGTGGAGGAGAAGATACGGGAAAACCGGCTAAGATGGTTTGGTCATGTGCGACGCAGACCTATGGAAGCACCGGTTCAACGAATAGATACTCTCGATATGGGTAATGGCAAAAGGGCAAAAGGGAGGCCGAAGAAAACATGTATGGAGATGATACGAAACGATATGGTTGCCAAAGGACTCAATGAAAGTATATTGTTAAATAGGAGTGAGTGAAGGCGGAGGATTCATGTGCTGGACCCGGCATGATTCTCATGTTGGTTCATGTAGCCTACCCCATAGGCTTGGGATAAAAGGCTCGGCTGCTGTTGTTGTACAGACTACAGACTCTCCCATGAAGTTGATCGAAACCATGTCGGACAAGAAGTAATACAGGTTTCTGGTTCACAAATCAAAACCATATATATGTGTGTATACATGTACCTTCTTACTAGTATATACTCAAAAGACAAGTGTTACTTTAACTAAATGCCCGTTTTCATCATTGAATAGAACACGATAGGACCAACAAACATTAGAAAAAAACATAGCACGACATGAACACATGATACACATCTCATATGAACGCTATGGTCCATAAAGCTCACTGCATATCATATTTGGCAGCAATTATTCCAATGCCACATTGTCATTGGTTGAAAAAAAATTTTAAGACTGTATTTAGGACATTCGAGTCAGGCAGCTTTTTATTGAAAAGATTGTCCCCTGGTTATTAGAAAGAACAATAGCAGGTTATGAAAGGAATGTGGAAAAAAAAGGATAATGTTTTTTATTAAGGAAAAAATGGAGCTTTGCTGAAAACACAAGATCCCCACAAGTTCTTTCAGATTAAGCTCTTGTTTGGATACACGCATTCCCCAGGATTAAAGGCATATATTTCCTTTTGGCTCCAGATTGGACCAATCCTTAGAAATGATTTTTTTGAATCAAGGTTCGAGATTTTGACCGATACATGCTGGTTTCATATCGGTTTCGGTGGAGACCGATACGAAATTCGAAACCGACCATACAATATCGTTTCAGCTGAAACCTTTAAAAACTTATTTTTTTTATACCATTTTTCCTGTCATTGTAGGCCTTCGTTGTTAGAAAACCGCAAAAAAATGAACACAAACCCTATATTAATACTTATCTAAATACACTTTTCAATATATTTTGCATCATGGCTGAATTTTTAAACACGAGGATCATTGTCTTGCAATATAGAACCATAAATTTAAGTATTTAATATATCTACAGTTATGTATGTTTTATTACCGTCGAAACCGAAACCCGAACCGAAATAAGCGAAACTAATCAAAACCCAACAAAACTAATAAAATTATGAGAGACCGAAACCGAGTTCTTGAACCTTGGTTTGAATGAGTTTTCTGAGTAAATCTGTTTAGAAACCCCCTCAAATTACAAATATTTGCTCAAAACTAATTTTATTATATTGCTTTTATAGTGTTTTAATTTTTTAATCTCAAATTTCAGCCTTTCACCTTTAATTTCGTTTATCTTTCTCGTCTCCTTCTAATCCCAGCCTTGATAAAATCTATTTCTTTGTTTTCAATTCGTAACATTTTTATAAAAAAAATTATAAAGAGAGAATTCTATCCAAACGTTCCTTAGACATGAAAATAGTTAGGATTTTCATTTAAAGAATCCCACGTGCATTCCCAGAGATTCTCATTCCAAATGAAATCCAACAAATTTTAATCCTATATATCCCAACAAGGCCTAGGGGAATTGTCACCCATATTGTTATGTGAGTTATAACATAAAGATGATGATATTAATATGGAAATACAAATATCTTATGCAGACACATTCTAGGATTTTTTCCAATATAAAAATAATTTAGAGATTTACGGATTCAGAGAACCCTTGGTATGGCTTTGCTCTGCTATGTAAAGTCCAAAGCCTGTTTCTACATAACTTTGGTGTTATGTTAGTTTACGCTGTAAAGTTTTGGGTCAATTGAACAAAACACCTCTGCAGTTTACCTCCAGCAGCACTTATACCCAAATAATTAAAGCCAAAAGAGGTCTGCAGCGGCATGACCCAGGCCACTGCAAGCCCTAGGGTTTTAATTGCAAAAAAACCCTGGGCTTCCTCAAACCCAATAATTAATTAGTATGAACATCCTTTGTTTCAATCAAAACCTTCTCAAAATCAATTTTAAACAACTCGAATGATTGTCTAGTTTAACTCTAGAACTTGTTTGTGATGTTCAGCACCTCCCCCCCACCCCCCACCCAAAAAAAGTATTCATTTGCGCGAACAACCCTTATATTCATCAATCAAAGGTTCAAAACCCTAAAAAAACACCCAAATTATATTCTAAACAGCTCAAGATGATTGCCTAGTTTAACTCTAGAATTTGTTTGTGTAGTTTAGAGTAAATTTGACTAACTTTTAGGGATTTGATCGATGAACAGAGTGTGTTTGAGCTAAGAAATCACTTCATGAAACCTCAACTTTGTGTCGGCCGTCAGGTAGGGAAAAGGAATATACTATAAAAACGTTTGCATTTCTGATCCCAAATTACAATTCTTCAAAATGAATTTGCTTTGTTATATTAATGAAGTGCTTTTTAATCTAAACATAAAGGTTTTTTATATATACACCTTATAAAATAAATTTTCGACATAGAACATGTTCTATAGAGAGATTAAAAATTAATGTATAAATAAATCTAATATGATTATTTTATAGTATCTAATTTTCACTTCACATTTCAAAACCTCTTTAATTTAGACATTCATCCCTCAAACTTTTATAACTCAAGTCCAAATGAAACAAAGGTAAAAGATATAGCGAAACTCTTTAAAAACGGCTGCAATAGTATGAAAATAATAGAAATTGGTACAAGTCCAATCAAAAGTTAATATACAAGTAGCAAATGATAAATTCAATAAATTAGAAAATGATGGTCATTTTACTTTCTAACATAACAAGACAAGCTGCAGCTCTTAAACATCAAACAAATATTAACGAAAGTAATTCTTTACTAATTTAAAAGGCAGTAATCAGGTAGATGAAAATATAAGAAATTTAGGTGGTACATATAAATTTGGGAGAGATTTGGGGGTGCAACATTAAAAAACTAAAAATGACCTAAGAGGTTTCAAAACAGTGACCTATAGAATGAGACAACCTTCAAAACTTACAGAGGAACCAATATGACATATTCACCTTTTATCACTAAAACTTTACCTACTCCATATAAATAAATAAATACATTAAACGTCGGGATCCAGGTAGGCGGATGGCTAACCAAGACCCTCAAATGTTTTCCCGCCCCAGCTTCAGGGATACTAGAGATATTCGGGGTAAATTACAGGTGTATCTTGTGCAATTAACCCTAAAGTTTTTCGATCCATTTTTCCACTCAAATGTTAATATAACTACATAATCAACACTTTCTGCAGATAGTTTAAAGTCAAGAACTGATCTGATCTCCAGGTTGACTAATTCAAACTATCCGGCATTAGCTATCCAGGCACATTAATTTATCTCATAAAAGTCCAACATACTACTTAAAAAATCATAGAATGTACCTTACCAAACATGATGGATTCAGTTGCTTTTCTAGTGTTAAAGGTATTAAAATGAGGTTTTATTGGTGCAGCTTTACTGACGTACTGTAAAGTACGATATTTTTTATGGTCAACATTTGCTTACTGATTTTTCATTTCCAAGAGAAGACAAATAATGGGATAAGTCATGTATTCAACAGCGTTGGATATGTTATAAAAATATGATAAAGAAGCAGTATTCAGTGTCCACATGACTTAAATGTTGTTGGTTTTTTTTTTTTCTGGGGAGAGAGGGAAAGAGCAGGACTCAGGATGAGCCCGACTCAAGTAAATTTTATTTACGAAAATGAAAAATTATTGTAGCACTACAAATGAAGAGAAATAAATTAATGTTAATGCCACATGCCCTCATGAAAATTTTGTTTAAATCTACAACAGAGTTAGACAATGAATTGATATCCTAACTAGAAGCATATTTGGAAAAAAGAAATTAACATGAAAAAAATACTGACAGGTCACATCCTTTTGATGTCCACGAAATGACTCAAGCTCTTTCATCGATCTAATATCATAGAGCTGAAAGCAACAAGGAAATAAACAATGCAACTGAGTTAGCATTCATATGGAAAACAATATAAGAGCATCTCACAGGGAAAAAAGTTACAATGACAAAATAACTGCTATCTAATTTAGAACCAGTGAGTCCTCAATAATGGCATGAGAATTATCATCAAATTGGGGTTTCTATACATACAGAGTCACAGACATTGTAGTTCCATAAATTTTGGAGTTCATGAAACTTCAACCAGAATGGAATTTCATAACAAGCAGTTAAAGGAAAATTTTATGCTTGAATTGAGATAAGCTCACATCAAACTGATTGCCCAACAAGCAGCAGTTACAAACTGTTGAGTTTCTCTGCGGTTTGGCTAATTTCAAAATGGGTGTGAATCAAAAGCACCGTTACCAAATTTGGAGTCTTGTTTAAAACTGCTAGAAACTTTGGTTAGAGAAACTAAGCCCTGTAGCCAAACAAGGCCCAGGGTTCATGAGATTCCGACACACAGGAATACTCAAGTCTGCGCAGTGTTTTGCACTTGGGGATGTGTGCAAGTGTTTGTGTGGTGCAAGTGTTTGTGTGAACAGACGAACGCTTGTTATTAGTACTAGCCAGAAGAAGGTTGTAATAGAAGCTAATACTCTGTGCTTTCAATTGCATGTGGGCGAGTGAGTTCTCCATGACCATGAGTAAATGAAAGTTCCATGTATTAAACCAAACAAGAGAGTTCTTTCAGTAGAATATTCGGATTGTTCACATAATGGGATCCTAAATATGGATATCTTCAATATGAAACAGTTTCCATCTCTACTATTATAATGCTAACTCCAAGGGTGTAGCTAAGGTTATCGATGACCTACTTTTTTAGTACAATAATTCAAAATTTTAGAAAAATCTACAAATCTACTCTCTTATTCAAGATATCTACATCATCACAACTAAACTTTTTAAATGCTCTTTTGATCCAAAATTTAAATCTTCCCCTTACCCTCCCGCCCTCCCTATGTTCCCCCTAACACATTTAGGCACCATTATCCAAACCATCCCTTTTAATTTATAAAGGTGCCTAGAAAACTTTATTCTAAACTAGCACATACCCTGCGCGTTGGAGCAGGGTGATGGTTGTATTTTTTAATTCAAATTTTACTATTGTATATTACATTTTTTAAGTATTAATTAGGCATAATATAACTGAAGTGTATATAATATATATTCGAGGAAACGGATTATTCCGTGGCACGGTAGGAAATTTCCTACCATGACACCTCTAAGTCAACTGTCCGTCGATATTTTCGACGATCGGACTCGTCCATATTGATCTCCATGTCCTTAAACATATATCTACCGATTTTCATGTCATTTGGATACATTTTGACCATTCATATAACTTTTCGAAATGTTCTATTGTCGATAAACCGACAATATTTCAATAATCCGATGTAAGGACGTATGGTGTCCAAATGACATAAAAATTGATAGACATATGTTTAAGAACATGGAGATCAACATGATCGGATCCGGTCGCCGAAAATATCAACGGTGGTTGACTTTTAGAGGCGCCAAGATAGAAAATTTTCTACCGTGCCACTGTATACTCCGTTTCCTGTATTATATTGACAATTTGTGGGATACCTCAATAAACTTAACTTCATGCATTGTTTTTTACAATCCTAATTAATGGCATATGTATTGGATTGTATTTAACTGTTGTTATTTTTATCCTTCTAAGTTCTAACTACCTTTGTTTCCTCTGTTACTATATATCAAGATTTTCATAGTATTTTTAAAATTACGTACATAACTCAATATTTGGTCATGTGCGACGCAGACCAATGGAAGCACTGGTTCGACAAATGAATACTATCGATATAGGCAATGTCAAAAGGGCGAATGGTAGACCGAAGAAAACATGAATGGAGGTGATACGAAAAGATATGGTTGCCAAAGGCCTCAATGAAAGTATATTGTTCGATAGAGGTGAGTGGAGGCGGAGCATTCATGTGCTGGACCCGACATGATTCTCATGTTGGTTCATGTATCTTACCCCATATGCTTGGGATAAAAAGCTCAGTTGTTGTTGTACATAACTCAATATTTATAGTATACACATTTGAGATGTAAACAATATTTTTTAAGCACGTCACAGATAAGTTGTTTATAAGAAATTGCTAAGTTTACACTCTTAGTTTAATGAAATTCCAGCTGAAAAACTTAAATTGATTTGATTAAATTATGTAGGGTCAAATATGTATAATTGAAGCTTTTCCAATACAACAACTGAGCCTTTTATCCCAAGCATATGGAGTAGGCTACATGAACCAACATGAGAATCACGCCGGGTCCAGCACATGAATCCTCCGCCTCCACTCACCCCTATCGAACAATATACTTTCATTGAGTCCTTTGGCAACCATATCGATTCGTATCACCTCCATCCATGTTTTCTTCGGTCTCCCTTTTGCCCTTTTGCCATTGCCCATATCGAGAGTATCTATTCGTCGAACCGGTGCTTTCATAGGTCTGCGTCGCACATGACCAAACCATCTTAGCCGGTTTTCCCGCATCTTTTCCTCCACAGATACAACTTTTGCACGAATATTCTCATTTCGCGCCTTATCTTTTCTAGTGTTACCGCACATCCAACAAAGCATGCGCATCTCCGCTACGTGCATCTTCTGTGTATAATGCTTCTTAGGAGCCCAGCATTCTATACCATATAATAAGGCAGGCCGAATAGCGCTTCAATAAAACTTCCCTTTCAATTTTAATAGAAAGTTACGATCCCACAAAATCCCTGTTGCACTCCTCCATTTCAACCAACCAGCTTGGATCCTTTGATTAACATCACTATCGATCTCCCCATTCTTTTGGATGATGGAACCTAGATATCTAAACTGGTCGCTCGGTGATATCTCTTGCCCTTCCAATGTTATACCAATATGGTTTTGACTTCTCTGGTTGCTAAATTTGCAATGCATATATGCTGTCTTGGACCTGCTCAATCTGAATCCCCGAGATTCCAATGTTTGCCTCCATAATTCCAATTTGGCATTAACCTCTTCTTTCGTCTCATTTACTAGAACAATATCATCAGCGAATAGCATACACCAAGGTAGCTCATCTTGGATAGTTCTAGTAAGCTCATCCATCACGATGGTAAACAGGAATGGACTTAATGCAGATCCTTGATATAAACCAATTGTAATCGGAAAATCACTCGTTAAGCCACCGCAAGTTCTGACATTTGCCACTACTGCATACATATCCTTGATTATGCTTTTTCAATGAAAATTGTAGATGCTTTTTTTAATAGATGTAATCAAATAACTCTTAAAATATACATTTGGTTAACTGAAGAATAAAACAAAGCTAAGAAGAATAAAAATTAAAGATTGTGAAATAATTTTCTTTATCAATTTTTTAATTATCCATTCTGCTTTTTCCACATGCAAAAATTAATTTGATTAGTTCACATAAAAATTTAACAATAAATTAATTTAGTAGAAAGTATGAGCGATAAATATCTTGAAAAGTTGTAAGTTAAAATGGCAACTAGATAAGAAAATAGCAGAAATTGTTGAAATTCAAATAATTAGAAGTAAAAATTAAATTTCATTCTAAAATCATCCACAATTTTTATAAAATGCAGCGGAGAACCAAAAGCAATTTTCAAAAAGAAAGTGTTCAGTTTGCTATACAATTATGCATGTGCAAACCAATTGACATAGCTATGCGACACTATTAAGTTAGAGATCTTGAATTTGATTCCTTAGCAATGGTCGCCTTCCCAAAAGAGCAATAATAATGCGTGTAGAAAGAGAGAATAATGGAGGAAAGAGGCCCCTAGGAGGTTTTTTCGTCGGGTGGCGTCAAAATACTAAATCCTTCAACATTTTATTTGACGATAGGCACCCATCATCATCTTCATCATCTAAGATGTGGATAAACCAAATTTCATGTGATTCTACTGTAAAAAGTTCTATTGTCGGTACACCGTTAATTTTGCACCCACGAACTCAGCAGTGAAAAAATGGTAAAATCATATAAACTTTGGTGTATCCACATCATAGATGATAAAAAAGATGATGAAAGCCGATCGTCGAAAAAAATCTTAGAGGGTGTATCTTTTTCGACGCCGTGAGAGAAAATTCCCTCCTATAGCACCTTTCTTCCATTATTCTCATATATATAACGCAAACTCAAAAGGATTTGTAGAAAGTGAAAATGCTCAAAACTTCCTGAATCAGAATATTTTAAATTCATAGTGTGCCTTATGCTTCGCAGATGTTATCAAGGAATTAGTTGTTGAGGCTTCTATGCATTGAAGAAAAATACGAGTGACACAATTGAAAAAAAGGGAAAAGTTCGGTGGGTGAATTTGGTTTATTGTTTAAATGATAATGTTATAATGTTTAATTGAAATAATTCTTAAAAAGTTGTTAGCCATTATCCTTTTCCATCTTGAAACCGATCGAAGAATTCTCCAACATTCAATAACAATGCATCCTAAAAGTTTTATGATGTTCAACAAAATGATGCAAAATTCAATCCAAAGAAATTCCCGAGAATAATCACATAATCATTAAAGAACTGTGTATGCAAATCAAATTTATAGAGGGTTTGAGTCAAATTTCTACTTAGAATGATTTTTAATGGCATTGGACCTACTAAGGATGATTTTTAATGGCATTAGGCCCAGAGGCCCACTTAGTTTAATAAGGCAGGGGGATCACATGAGACATGGTTGGAATTATATAGAAAGTTCAATTTTTGCCAATTACCCTCACCTCAACTTTAGTATATAGTAGAGAAGATATATATTTAGATAACATCCACGTATCGTGTTATAAAAACTGTTGTATCACGCGGTGATCCTCAAAAGAACCATACAGGCACAGCCCAACCAACAAACAAATGATAAAGTGCAGTGGAGTCGAAACAGAGTCCGGTGTTTCGACATCGAATGATAAAGATATAGCTGACGGCTAATCAAACTACTCAGAAAAGAGCACATCAAGCAACCATTAACTCAAGATATACCCAGGTTCGGACCCCAAATGGACCTAATCCTGCAACCGCAACCAGAACTTCCACTAAAGAAAGAATTACACAGATACACCCACTCCTTCGATACTAGCCTCACAACAACAAGAACACTCACAAAGGGGAACACTCAAAACAAAGCACATCTCAAACAAAAGAAGAGAAGTGTGCAGAACAACTCTGTGTAAAAAACTCTTCAACTCTCTCTGTATTTTTTCCTCACACAAAGTTCTCTGGAGAATGAAGCTCTCCCACTTCACTTCTAACCAAAATGTTCTCTCACCAAAATCCACGGCCTTTGATAAATTGAAGAATGCCTTCAAAGATGAAATTATCAACTCTTAAATAGCCAAAAGCTACAACACCCAGCCGCCTCTAGCACTCATTTTCTTCTAGCATTCAATGCATGCACATGCAATATGCCCAACATAATTAATGCTAGCTTCTCTACACTTCCTGCTATGAAAGAGGATGCCCATGTTTTGTGTAGAAAAATATGGGTTGCTCCATAGTTTCAAAGCTATAAGTATAGGTAGGTTTCCAGTCACGTTTTAACACATCGCACGTGCAAGAAAAATGGTAAAATAAAATGCTAACAATTGCATTTATATGTCATAACCAAAGGTGATGTAACCAACCTTTATGATTTGATCCTTTGAAGCAGTAAGAACCCAGTTGCCGTTTTGGTTCCATTTCACACAGAGAACCATGTTTTTGTGACCATGGCTGCAGATAGAATATTTCAGTAATCTTTAAGAAATATAGACAGAATAAGACATGCTGGAGGAAACTCTACGCACAATGAACTAAGCTCTTTCCCTGATTTTGCATCCCAAAGTTTCACAAGATTATCCTTTCCACCTGTCAGACACAGAGAAAAGTAATAACATTCTGGAAGTGGTGGAGAAGATAAATGAGCTTAAGCAATGTAATAGAATATGCACCTGAAACGAGTAATGACTTTGTTGGGTGCCAATCAACACTCTTGACATCCCAACCATGGCCTGTCTGAGTTCAAGTCATAAATAAAAAAATCTTAGAATAACTCATGCAAGCTACATTCACATGAGTTAGTCCACCAACTCGGGAACACAAAATCATGAATAGATAATATCTAATAGCTTCACAGAAAAATTGGATTGTAATGTTAAATTTATTGCATTGGAAGCTTCAATCTCATTATATTACGAATTGCAATATCCAATATAAAATCAACATAGAACATTATATTACGAATTGCAATATCCAATATAAAATCAACATACAAGTTCAGCAAAACAATTCACATCCTAAGCATGGCAGGAGAGTCTATTTTTAGGTACAAAACAACAATAGCATTTTTTCCCTATGTTTTATTCAATTTGTTTTAGGAAAAAAAGAAATAGAATCATCCCTGAGAGATAAAGATGCGATATTAATATTATAAACCGCGACAGGTGGAGATAATAATGCATTACTTTAGTATAAGGCAGACAAAAATTGTTACCTTCACTGGTAGCGACATCAAGTAATACTGCAGCATGAATTAATGAGATGCTCAATGCATCGTCTCTCGGCACACTATCCAGATAATGCAGGAAGTTGTGGATGTCATGGATGCCTATTGCTATCTTTAATCGCATCTTTCTCGGGTTCAACAGACAATATGAAACACATACTAGCACCCACCGAATAACATAAGTAGGAAATGTTTCAGATATTGTGATTTTGTAGCTCTATTTGGGAAATACGTTCAATTTGGCTCTTTGATTACAAAAAAGGGGCTCCATGAAAAAATTGGCAAGTATTTACATCTAGCTATTGATCCAATAGCAATCCTCTATAAAGGAACATAACGAACAAGTGTAGGGTTTTCCATAATCCTAAATGACTAGGTGGCATCATCCAAATTCTCGTCTTACTAGGAAAAAATCTAGATGAGGGATAGATAGATTTGCTATTAAGGGAACTATACTGCAGTTTAAGTCACAAATTAAACCAAGATAAAATAACAAAACAATGCAAACTCTTTTTTCCTTTTTTCCTTTACTAAAGATTTAAACTTGGTCATTTTGTCATATCTCAAATTGTGGCATGCCAACATTCTCAACTAAAAACCGTTACGTTTTTAAACAAATGTTGTTGAGTTTGATCCCACCCTTTGATTAAATTAAATTTTCCAGCAACCAATCAACCATCAATATAAACCTTGATTTATGAGCATGTTTTCATTTGTACTGGTCTTCAGATCCAAAGGCGGAGGTGGGAAAGCCGGCGGGGGGGGGGGGGGGGGAGAAAAAGTTTTTTGCCAAGCTATTAGTGTTGTAATTAACCTGGCATTAAATCCTAAAATTACCAAGCAATTAATAGGTTGGCATGAACAAAAGGCAAGCCAATTAAATCATACCATATAATTAAATCATGACTTTCTCTATTCAGATTAAAGATTTTTATTTTCTCTCTCTCTCTCCTGTGTGAGAAATTGAAGTTTAAAAAAGGAGTGAAAAACACAAAAGCAAAGATTTTAAGCTCTTCATTTCTCTCTACTTATTATATTCTTCCCTTTATTATTTTGGTTTTTTTCTATGAATTTTCAATAAACTTGCATAAAATAGTATTTTTGGAAGTTGATATGGCTTGAATTTTTTGCCTTCTCAAACTAAAACTGGCAAGAAAACTTAAATATCAGCAAAGAATTTTAGTGATAACTCAACCATTAAGGAATTTTATCGTGTTAAGGAACGCAAAGATGTGGTAAATTTGTTTCTTATTTTTTTAAGCCAATATTTATTAAGAAAATTTTAGAATTTTATTTTTGCTCTATTCTTGGAAGTTGGCCCCAGCATATGTTGAATCCTGGCTCCGCCCATTCGAGAGCACACATACAGAATAAAACTTATGAAATAGGATACAAATCAACTAAGAACAGTAATTTTTCCTTGGTCTAGTGATCACATACACATAATCTATGTATCAACAAACGGTAGTTAGAATTAAATTTGCGACAATTACCGGTTAAGGATCTTTCCTCTTGACACCTTGCAAAGTCCCAAACTTTAACAGTCGTATCATCAGAACAAGAACAGAATTTCAAATCTGTTCTCGAGAAACTGTTGAAAAAAAATGAAATTTGGTAGACATTAGCTTTACCATGTTATAAAGCCTAAAGGAGACCACCCTGAAATACATACCTCAAGTCACGAACTGATTCTTTGTGAGAAGATTTGTTTAGCTTCACATTGTTCATATTGTTTTGCCAATACCTATGTGGATTAGACAAAAGGTGTACAATACATGTGAATCGTGAACAATATGAATAAAAATTATATGATTAGAAGACAGCAAACTAAGATACAATGACCAATCAGCATACTTAATTGAACCCCCATCATCGCCAGTAACCATCCAATTCTCATTATGACTCCATATCATGGATCGAACCGGTTGATCATGCGCCTGGAAAAAACCAATATGATCGAAGGACAATTCCAGATTATTGAACATAATATTATTAACTGCGTCAAATGGGAGTATAAAAGAATAGCAATCCAGTACCTGGAGAATCATCTCAAAGTTAAAAGATTGTCCATTCCAAAGAGTAAATTCACCACTTTGAGACCCGGTAATAAGACGCCTTCCTGTGGGTGTCCACTGTTTCCAGAAAATATAACAATATAAGAACATACAATAGTTAGATACCAAATAACTAATGCGATTCAAATTACATGAGCATTATGACATCCCCTATTCCGCAACATAAGGCGTCTCACAACATAGGCTTTGAATGTGAATAGAGCTCTAAAAAAATATGACATAAGAATTTTTAATGATTAAATGTCTTATTAAAAGTTGAACAAGCAAATAAATAGTAGCCACTAGCATGCTCTTGACCCAAGAAGTTCTGCACTCTATAGAGACAGAAATAACCATGTCAAACATTTAGAGATTAAATGGCTTGTTAAAAGTTGTACGAGCAAATTAAAAAACAACTACCACCATTTAGTACACAGCACAACTACAATTAGTTCAATCCAAAAGTTTGAATTGGTAGCAAAAGAATTGAAAAGTTCCAACAAGAAGGTAAGTGGATAATTATAGACTATCATTTGCCCATCCTGTAAGCATCAAATTTTCTAAGATTTAGCATTTTCCCCATGCAGTTAAGTGGCTAAACATAGTAAAACTCACCACAACACGATTGATTGAGCACTTATTTTTATTAGTAGAGGCATGGACAAATTTTGCAGCAAAACTTGTTGATGGATTGTCAGCATATGCAACTGTTGGTAACATCTGCACCCACATTAATATGCAAAATAGGTATCGTTAACTTTATCATCCCTCATATTTGACAGTGATTTTGAAAAAATATAGACAATAAGTTAGAGCAGTTTGTAAAACAGAAAGCTGAGAAGGATCATCAGGGCTAGATCCGTATTCTGGAAGAAATCATATTGAATTACATCTAAGACTGCAGCTGGAGTAGGTTGCAACACGGTTCTATCTCTCACATCGCGCTGCCACATGCGAACCTGCACAAAGAAACACTTGTTGGAATCTAGGCAGTTGCTAAATGTATTTCACAGAAAGGTAAGCAGGCAATATATGCTACATAATAGTAAATTAGAACTGTTATTGTTGTATAATTGGAAATGCTAGAGTATATTCATCGATAAGCAATTCCAATCCTGATGCATTTGGTTAACTAAATCTTTTGTCTCCAAAACATAAGGAAAAAAGAAGTTCGTTAACTGAACTCCAACATAAGCATGTCAATAGATGGATTTTTCTCAGTGAATTAGAAACAGTAGGCATTGATCCACTGGGACCAATTCAATGAAGACTGAGCAATAACCTCATGGACTGGAGGACATGTGATAACATCTTTGTGCCTTTGTGAGGGTCAGAATCGTCAAATCTCCATGGGTGTACATTATTAGATATTTCTCCATGTAATTTGAACTTAAAATTGTATTTACTTATCATGTCATATAGTGGTGCTACCAGTTGACAATCTGACACACATATTAGGGAGTCGAGGACTTTCCGGTTATCTGGCCCAAAGGCTAGAAAATTGTTGCCCCATTGTAAACTCAATGGGATTTTATTTTAACTTTCCAACCATAAAGGTGACCACACTTGGAGAAGAAGTGTAAAATCGTAATTATTTACACATGTTCCCAGGAATAATAAAACCACACAAAACAGATTGTCAATGGTTAATATTTTCAGATTTCTATAAGGATTACAATGATTGTTAGCAGGTTACCTGTAAATATCGAACAACAGTACTGGTATAGTCAACAGCTCGCCGTTGGACAAGTTTTCGCATTCTCTTCGCACCAAAACTGTCTCCATATGCTGTGGTTAAAGCATTAGTTAATTAGCATAATAATATAACCTTCTATATCTGATATACCGCTAAAATTGTAAAACAGTAAATTGTAAGAAAAGGGTAATTCACATCTTCCATGCTAAAACAGAACATAATAGTTTGGAATCAATAATATTAATAAGAACCATGGTCAGGGCCAAAATCAGGAACAGATGCCTTCAAAGTGCAAAGAATGAATTTGAACTATTTCGATTCAAATAGCACGTTCGCTGATACAGCACAATGTTTAGTTAAGAAAAGGATATTTAGAACAGAAAAGGTGCAACTAGAATTACAGCCCTAATGGAGATTGTTCCAACTTCGAAACCAAACTTTTATCTACAAACAAGCTTGTTTGTATTGAATTTCAGTGCTAAATTTTTTACCGACAATAACTAAAATACAAAAATACAATAAAAAAATGCACTCCAAAATGAAGAAATACACATAATCTAAGAAAATGGTTATATATCCTGAGCAATAAGAATTATGGTATTTTTCCCATAATCGTATAGATGAATATCCAAACTCTAGTACTGAGAGCATCACTAGAACTCAACAAAACTCATGTGTGATGCATAGAGACCTTAATCAGAAATATTCCCGATGGTGTTGTACCATACAAGCATCTTCACCCTGATGCCCTCCAAAACAAGGACCTTATGAACGTTAGTTTAGTTCCTCGCCGGAGTTATTATGGCAGTGACTGCTTAAATGCAGGTGCATCCCTTTCTCGTGCTCACCATATTATGTGCATCGTCTTATTCAAGGGCAAGGTTTAGCTCATATCTCAACATGTACATCAAGATACACCAAAAAAGCATATAACATATTTCTTCTTTTTCCCCTAAATTATACTTGCATAACAAGTTGGGGACCTTTGTGCTGAGATATGAGGCCCTCTGGTTGATACACTGTCACTGAAAAAATAGGTTGATCAAAATTTACTTTGAGATGCAAGGAACACAGATTTCCTGCACCACATAAGGAGAGGATCATATTGTAGCAGATGGATGATCCTAAAGCTATGGGAGAACCTGCAAGCTGGTAAACTTGCTTAATTCGTCGGGTATTGTCGATCTTCAATATTGGAATTTTTTTTCCTGCTTTTCTTGCTAAATCTTCCTATGTTTGATATCGGTCCCTCAATCTTCCTTATTGATATTGGATCCATTAAATCATTGATGTTATTCCAAATAGGTCCTTTAGATACTTCAACCCAAAGATACCAGTTAATTTCTCTAGCCAACAATAACATACTAAATAATCTTACACCTCCATGGCTTCATCTCTATTATAAAAATTACTGCACTCGTATTCTCTCCCAAATTCCAGCACATCTACGTCCAATCTCATAAGCTATTTAAACTAAGCTGAAAATCAGATCTTTCCAGCTTTGCAGTTCAATAAACGAGAACTAAGAATCCACGACATGTTGAAAAACAAAATCTCAAGGTAGTTGTGCAGGCACCATATCTAACTTCTCTGTTCCTTAAAACTCCCTCAAAGCAACTGTTTTGTCGGCAAACGGAAAAAACATGAAATCATAATAGAGCAGGACAAAATGTGAAAAAAAAAAGGGGAGGAGAAGAAAATACAAGTATATGGAAGAAATTATCATATGGGTGCTGCATAAACGTAACCCAATTCCTATAATTGACACAAAATTAGTGAATACATTTCTTGAGTATTTATGGATTCCATGTACATAACTATGTAATCAGCAGCACATTTGCTACTAGATCCACGTTAAGATATGTTTGCTCGTCTCTAATTAGCATAAAGAAAAAGTTTTTTTTTTCCACCATCAATTGCCAATTATCAACTGTCAACTGATTAGTTTCAGCTCGACTCGACTCTCAACTCAAGTCCTGCATTTTCAAACCTCCAGCTTTATCAATTTCGAAACTTTTGGGCTAAACCACTTCAGCATCACGAGATGTTTCTTAAAATCCACTGTATAACAAAGTAAATGCCAGTCGTAACAGCACCCAAAACCCCATCAACATCACTAAATCCAATCACATTGCCTTATCCCAAATCAAAACAAGGAAAATCAAGATTCTGGCATCAAAAATTAAGGGGGGAAACACGTAAATAAGCGAAAATTTCCGCAAATACCTTCAAATGGCGGGGGGTGAGGAGGAGGAGGATGGGGATGATGCTGCGAGAAATCGGGCCCAAGAGCGGTAGAAGAAGCAGAGGAATGACGCATCGGCAGATTCTGCTGCTGCTGCTGCTGATCTGCATACATCATCTTCGATTCGCCCCCAAAAACCCTAACCCTAGAAAGAAAAGAAAGGAAAAAATCGATGGCGAAAAAGCTAAAATGAAGCTCCTTCGCTAGTTGCGTAGGGCTCTTAAGGAGAAGGGGAGGGCAGGAACGCTGCACGTGAGATGAGGGTTTTATTACCGGCTCGGGTTTTATCCGATGCTTCTGGAACCCGGTATGCATATTGGAGAAGGCATATGTCGAATCTATCGGCCTGGTTTAACGAGAAGGTTCGCAAAACCACGGTCTTGACCAAATAAAATAAAATTGTGGTTTGTATGTATGCAGTACGTGGTTTCGTAAAACTGACGGTTTAACAAAGCTTAAGATCATATGGGGTTTCGATCCCTTCAAACTTTTCGAAACCACAGTTTAGAAAACTCTTTTTTGAGTGTCGAATGGACCTCGGTTACGATATTTAGGTCATGTTTGAGAATGGGACTAGAAATCGGAATTCCATAAAGTTATCTAAATTTAGCTCTAAATCTTAGCTTAGTAACTATTGCATATTTGGCCATTATTTTAAAGTTTAGAAAACTTCAATCCGACCAAAGTATGCCAAACTCCATAATTTTTAAGAAACACCGATTTTAGATTTTAGATAATTCAAGACAGCATATCGTAGAAAACTCTTAAGCCTAACATTTTTTAGAGTTTTTTTATTATAAAGGTATGAGTCCGTATGACCGTGCAAACTAGAGTTTGCATGCTTTCTGACATGCACTTAATTACAAAAAATGTCTGGTTTTCCTAAATCCATACCCAAACACATTAACAGAAAATAGAGCATTCCCAAAGGGATTGTTGGCAAAGGGCTATTTTCCTTTCTTAATAGTTCCGTTCCCAAAAGATACCAATCACATGGCAATGTTCTCTTGGAGGAGAACATATACCCAAGGGATGGAAGAATATTTGCAAGGGATTTTCCTAAGTATAAGTTATCCTTGCAAGAGAATCTAAAAAATTTATATGCTTATGACTTTTTCTAATTTCAAAACAAAAAAATATAATAAATATAAAATGTTTTGATTTTTTTTTATTTTCTTCCTCAAACAACCACAAAGGATTTTTCCTGAGTTTAAATTTCTCTTAAGAGAAAATCTAAATACTTTTTGAGACAGTTTCCCTCCATTTATAAATAAAAGAAATCTTTTTTTTTAGTTTTATTTTCTCAAACATTGAGAGAGATTTATCCCAAGTGCAACTTCTGAATCTAAAAAAATATTTGGCAAATAATCACCCCGATCTAGAAAAAGAAAAAAATATGATAAATATAAATGCCGACAAAGAAAATCCCTCTGCAGTGTGAAAAATTTTTGTCCCGCCAAAAAAATAATTTGGCTCTCCATTTTCTGTTTCCAAAATTTTAACAGAGAATAATTTTAGCTTTTCCCGAAGAAAATACCCAAGGAAGAATATATTTTAAAGCAAATTATGGTAATAGATCATTTCTTAAGAAGCGGATATCAAAAAAAACTAAATAACGAAATCTAAAAAAAACTAACATTCATGTTCTTCCTTCTCAATTTTCTCCTGGCCTCCACTGTTTAACCTAAAAGAAAAAAATTCTCTCGGCTGTTTTGGTACTCAAAGGTGAGAACTCTCTCTTTCGATCTCTTGATATCTCTGACGTCCTCGCTCTCGCCACTCCTCTCTCTTGCCCTCGCTTTGCCCCTCCTCTCTCTTGCTCTCGTGCTCGCCCTCTCGATCTCTCTCGATCCCCCCTCACTCATTCTCATCCATTGAATCTCGCTCTCGCTCTGTTCTTATTGTCGTGCGCTCTCACTCTCTTTCGCCGTCTAGGTTTCCTAATCAAACTCTTATCCCATATGTGGATATATAATTTATTCTCCATGTAATGTTCTTTCATATTTTGATCTGTATTTTTGAACTTTTGCAGATATATTGGCTTTCCATCGATTAATTTGTGACTGGTAACGCTGCAATTGTAAGTTTTCTTTCCCTTTTGCATTCGACTCTTCCCCAAATAAAAATATATGTACAAATTCCAATTCTTTTAAATATAATGTAAGTCCAATTCTCCTCACACAGAAGCACATGCACCAATATTATTTTTATTTAATTTGAGCAACATTGAGTTAGCTTTAGAATCTCATAGAGGATCAAGCTATCTACACTAATTTATCAATAAAGTATATGAATATTAGCTCGTGACCAGCACTTAAATCACGCAACGTTTAAAAGCGTAACGCAAATCAAGTAGCTGAAACCCAGAAATCTAAACCTTTAAAAAAAATAAAAGATGTGAAGATTTGAAATAAGGTATAATGAAGTAAAATATTTTCTTAAATGCGTAGAAAATGGAACATGAAAAATGCAAGTTTATCTTACTAGTTGAAAAAACATGTTTCGTCCTTTAAAAAAATTTGGGCAGAACCTCCTTTGTATATTTTGATCCAAAACCACAAATACATAAAGATAATAAAGGCATCCCCGAGCGGGAGCTAGTGTAGGGTGTTTTTTCGTCACCCCATTGAGATGGGAATACGCGCACGCTTGTCAGGCGTACTACAGATTCCCCCTGCCTAGGGTAGGCCGGGGTTTAATGATTGTGGGGATCCGAATCTCCGGCAGCCGCGGACTAAACTGCCGTTAATTACCCCTCGCCTTTGGGGCGAGAGAACCTCCGATTAACGGGTTAAACTGGTCATGCGAACTCAATGTGCAGTGTACGTGTGTTCTTTTCTGAAAGGAGGGTTTTGGATATATCGGGAGCCACGCAGAGTTTTTACGGGGGTCCCGCTACCCGAATAGCGGGCTGGGGGTCAAGGGGGCTAGCAGCCCCCTTGCGGGGTTCGGAGCAGCGCCCCGGCCCGAAAAATTTTTTGAGGGGGAGAGTGTGGCGGAGTATGTGTATGTGTACATTTGTATACATATGTATATATATACATGTATATATAAATAAAGGGGAAAAGGGCATCCAAAGGATGCGTGGGGCAGCACCTTGGGCGCTGTGCGCTTAGGTGCTGTGCGCTCAGGCGCAAGCGCGCCACGTGTCGGCACGTGGGCGCTTTGCGCATGAGCGCTGTGCGCAGGTGCGCCACGTGTAGGCACGTGGGCGCAAAAGCGCCCTTGCGCAAGCGCGCGCGCCACGTATCGGCACGCGGGCGCTTTGCGCACTTGCTCAAGAGCGCAGGTGCGCAAGCGCGCGCGCGCCACGTGTCGGCACGCGGGCGCTTTGCGCACTTGTGCAAGCGCGCAGATGCTCAAGCGCGCGCGCCACGTGTCGGCATGCGGGCGCTTTGCGCACTTGCGCAAGCGCTTAGGTGCGCAAGCGCGCGCGCGCCACGTGTCGGCACGCGGGCGCTTTGCGCACTTGCGCAAGCGCTGCTAAAATAAATTTCTCAGAAGAGAAATCAGAGAGGAGTTGGACTCCTGAGTGTGTGTTTTTTTTTTTTTGGGTTTAGTGAACGATGTTCTTCTTCCTCCTGTTGCTTGCTGGATCTTGAAGATCAAGAGATGTGAAATCTCAAAATCTCTTCTTTTTCAGATCTAATGATAGATCCAAGTTCCCATTTGTGGGTTTTGTGGTGAAAAACTAATTTGTTTTGAAAAAGGAAGAGTAAAACTCTTGATTTAATTCAAGAGAAAGAAGAAGGGTTTGGAACCTTGAAGATGGAAGAAAGAGCTCAGCTCTGAGACTTTTTTTTTGGAGAGAGAAAAAGTTTTTTTTGGGATATTTCATTATCCTTGCCTTTATAGGCCATACATTTTACACATAGCCCCTTGGGCTTCACAAAATGGCATTTTGCCTATCCCATGGCTCATGTGCCATTTCTTTTTGCACATAAGCCATGGGCTTCACAAAAATTTGGCTTATGCCTATTTTTCTTACATTTATCCAAAAATAAAATAAAAGAAATACAACAAAATTATTTATTACAAAATTTTTATCTTGGCATGGGGGGAGGCCGGCCGCTTCATGTTCGGGCTCGACCCGGGCATGGGCCTACTGGATCTGGGCTTGGGCCCACTTGGCTTGGGGTTGACTTTGATTTTGACTTGGTCAACTGGGGTGTAAATTTTTACCCCAACAAATTGCCCCCCATCAATAAATGCACACCACATATGTGGGTCGTGTGCATGAAATTGATGGATCTTCTTTCACGTGGAGGCGACTTGGTTTGGTTCCCGCTTTTTGGGAAGCTGGCACTGCCCTTTTTACGACATGGACGGTCGTTGCCTGACATGTCTCCGAGACGGAGTGTCCGTGATAGACGTTTTCCCTGGCCCGGAGTTATCTGGTTCCCGCTTTGTAGGAATCCGGCGCTGCCCTTTTTGCGACTTGGATGGTCGGTGCTGCCCTTTTAGCGACGTGGACGGTCGTTGCTGCCCTTTTTGCGACTTGGACGGTCGGTGCTGCCCTTTTTGCTACTTGGACGGTCGGTGCTGCCCTTTTTGCGACTTGGACGGTCGGTGCTGCCCTTTTAGCGACGTGGACGGTCGGTTCTGCCCTTTTTGCGACGTGGACGGTCGATGCTGCCCTTTTAGCGACTTGGACGGTCGGTTCTGCCCTTTTTGCGACGTGGACGGTCGGTTCTGCCCTTTTAGCGACGTGGACGGTCGATTCTGCCCTTTTTGCGACGTGGACGGTCGGTTCTGCTCTTTTAGCGACGTGGACGGTCGATGCTGCCCTTTTAGCGACGTGGACGGTCGATTCTGCCCTTTTTGCGACGTGGACGGTTGGTTCTGCCCTTTTAGCGACGTGGACGGTCGATGCTGCCCTTTTAGCGACGTGGACGGTCGATTCTGCCCTTTTTGCGACGTGGACGGTCGGTTCTGCCCTTTTAGTGACTTGGATGGTCGATGCTTCCCTTTTAGCGACGTGAACGGTCGATGCTGCCCTTTTAGCGACGTGGACGGTCGGTTCTGCCATTTTAGCTACGTGGACGGTCGATGCTTGATTTGACTTGCTCTGCTTCTTGCAATGTCAGGGGCAGACTTGACTTGCTCCGCTTCTTGCGGTGTCGGAGTGGAAGTTGACTTGTTGATTTTGATTTGGGTTGACATCAGCATCGCTATACTGGAATATGGTACCAGGAGCGAATCATCATCTGTCATGGAGAGGATTTTGGGATTTTGGTTTTTGTTTGGCATCTGCAATGCTGCACTGGAATAATGCCAGGAGCAACTCATCATTTTCCCTGAGAGGATTTGGGAGAAATTGGGATTGTTTTACGCCCGTGGATTGTATACGGTTTTGCAGGATGTATGATCCAGACCGTAGGGCCGGAAAAATTTTGGGACTTTGTCGGCGTCTGCATCGCTGCACTGGAATATGGTACCAGGAGCGACTCATCATTCGCCGTTGGGGTATGGGATTTGGAATTTGGTTGGCGTCTGCATCGCTGCACTGGAATATGGTACCAGGAGCAACTCATCATTCGCCATTTGGGGATTGGGGAGCGATGGCTTAGGAGACAGGTTTAGATCCCTATCGCCTAAGGCTTTTCAATTTTATGGGCCGTGAGGGTCCCATAAAAGCATTTCCTCCCTACGAGTCGTAAGGATCCCGCAGGTGTATTTTCTCCTTAAGAGTCGTGAGGACTCCTAAGTGTGTTTTTCCTTTATGAGTCGTAAGGATCCCACAAGGGTTTGTTCTCCTCATGTATCGTGAGGACACATGAGTGGGTCTTCTTAACGGAGCATAATTCCAAAGGCGGAGACCAGCCGCGTAACTGGTAATTGTGGTGGGGCATGGGTATGACGAGAATTATTTGAGCCCGTGGATTGTATACGGTAGTCAACTTGGGGACCAACCGTAGGGCTGGGAGAATTTTGAGAAATTGGATTTTGGTTGGCGTCTGCATCGCTGCACTGGAATATGGTACCAGGAGCGACTCATCATTCGCCGTTTGGGGATTTGGAATTTGGTTGGCGTCTGCATCGCTGCACTGGAATATGGTACCAGGAGCGACTCATCATTCGCCATTTGGGGACTTAGAATTTGGATCTTGTTTGGCATCAGCATTGCTGCACTGGAATAATGCCAGGAGCAACTCATCATTTGCCTTGGGAGGACTTGGGATTTGGGTTTTTGGTCGGCATCAGCACCGCTAACACTGAAGCGAAATGCCAGGAGCGACTCATCATTTGCCGTTGCCCGTTGGGGAACGATGGCTTAGGGGATAGGTTTGGGTCCCTACCACCTAAGGCTTTTCAATTTTATGGACCGTGAGGGTCCCATAAAAGCATTTTCTCCCTACGAGTCGTAAGGGTCCCGCAGGTGTATTTTCTCCTTAGGAATCGTGAGGATTCCTAAGTGTGTTGCTCCTTTGTGAGTCGTAAGGATCTCACGCAGGGGTTTTCTCCTCACAAGGTCGAGAGGACTTTGCGCGTGTATTTCATCTCCTTTCACGAGTTTGCGCCCTTTCGGGTTTTCACAGACTCGTCGGTAGTCCTGCTGTTTTTACTCACGGAGCCCTCTCGGGTTTTCATCCGTGCCCTTTTTGCTTGTGGACATACCGTTTATATTATTTTTATTTTTTTTTATTTCTTTTATATATATATATATATATATTTTTTTTATTTTTTTTTGCCGCTGGTGGGACTTTAAAAGTAGTCTCACCGGCAGGATTTGGGAGAGATAGGGGTCATTTATGCCCGTGGATTGTATACGGTTTTGCAGGATGTATGATCCAGACCGTAGGGCTGATGTGCTCAATTCGCCTGCGACTTGGAGCATTCACGTGTAGTATTTCTTGAGATATCGGCCATTGATGGGTGGCATGGGCCTTTCTCCCTCGGCACTTATTAGTTGGTAGGATCCTCCGTCGAACACTTTCTCGATGACGTATGGTCCTTCCCAGTTTGGTTCGAATTTTCCTTTGGCATGTCGATTGGGGATGATCGGTCTTTTGAGGACCAACACCAATTCACCTTTCTTGAAAGCACGGAGACGGGTTATCTTGTCATAGGCCCGTGACATTTGAGCTCGGTATAGCTCCAGATTTTGCTGCACCGCGAGCCTCTTTTCTTCGAGGGCATCGAGTTCTTCAAGTCGAAGGAGCACGTTTTCCTCCTCCGTCAACTCATGCTGAATGGCCATTCTTAAGCTTGGAACTTCGACTTCGAGGGGGAGGACCGCCTCCACTCCGAAGAGCAATGAGTATGGAGTGGACTGAGTTGGAGTACGGTGAGTGATACGATATGCCCACAGCGCCTCATGAAGTTTGAGATTCCAGTCTCTCTTGTTGGCTGAAGCATTTTTCCTCAGGAGCTTGCATAAGGTCTTATTGAAGGCTTCGGCTAGCCCATTGGCTCTTGGATTATAGATGGAGGAATATCTCCAGTCTATCTTGTGCTGGGTAGCGAACCTTGAGACATTGAAGCTCTTGAAAGAAGGCCCGTTGTCAGAAATGATTCTTCTTGGTGTACCGAAGTGGTATAGAATATTATGCTGGAAGAATGTCAGAATATCTTTTGTCTTGACTTCTTTTAGCGGGACAGCTTCAGCCCATCTGGAGAAGTAGTCTGTCGCAGCCAGTATGAACCGGTGGCCTTTGGATGACGGAGGATCAATTGGGCCAACAATGTCGGTGCCCCAGACTTCGAAGGGCCACGACGCCACCGTAGGATGCAATGGATTGGGATGTTTGTGAATAAAATCACCGTGAATTTGGCAGATATAACATTTCTTTGCATGCTCTCCGCAATCCCGTATCATGGTGGGCCAGTAATATCCAAGCCGTTTAATTTGCAGTCGCATCTTGGGGCCAGATTGGTGAGCACCGCAAAAGCCTGAGTGAACTTCTTTCATGACTTTTTGGGCTTCGGCCGATGACAGGCACCTGAGCCAGAGTTGGTCATATGACCTGCGGTATAGCGTGTCATTTACAAACACGTATCGAAGAGCTCTTTTCTTCAGCTGAATCCTCGCAGATTTTTCTTCGGGCAGCTTGTCGTATCGGAGGTACTCTATGAAGGGTTCTCTCCAATCGGGCTCATCTTGGATGATCGAAGCTTCTTCGGCGGGACTGCTCTTATGTTCCGCGCTTTCCTCTTCTCGTAGAGAGACTGGGGGTAGAATTTGTCGGCTCCTGACTGTGATCAGAATTTCGTCCATGTCAGGATCAGCCAGCTCCTTGGCTAAGCGAGCGAGTGTGTCGGCCTTTCCGTTCAACGCTCTGGGAATTCTCATTAGTTCAATATGAGTGAACCGTTTCATGAGTTCCACCACCCGGCTTCTGTACCGAGCTAACTCGGGTTTGTATATCCTATAGTCGCCGCTTACTTGGTTGACGATGAGCTGGGAGTCACCATAAACTCGTAGCCGACGGATTTCCATTTCTATGGCGAGCTCCAAACCAGCTATCAGAGCTTCATACTCAGCTTCATTGTTTGTCCGAGGCTCTGTGAGAGCAAAAGAACGCCGTAGGGTTCCCATTGATGGTGTGATGAACACCAATCCTATCCCTGCTTTTATCTCCGGGACGCTTGATTTACTGGAGGTTCTTATCGATGACGCCCCATCGAAGTAGAGCTCCCAACATGGCTCGTCATTCTCGAGGTGCAGCACTTGTTCGTCGGGTAACTCACAATTTAGCGGCGACCCTTCTGGTATGGGATGAGCAGCGAGAAAGTCTGCAAGAGCTTGCCCTTTTACTGCTTTCTGAGGGGTATAAACTATATCAAACTCAAGTAGCATGACAGCCCATCTTGCCATTCTGCCGGCTAGGCTTGCTTTGGTTATCAAGTGTTTGAGCGGGTCGACCTTGGAGATCAGCATAACCCGATGAGCGAGCAGATAGTGCCTCAGCTTCTTCACAGCAAATATCAGAGCCAGGCATTGCTTTTCGATTGGGGAGTAGTTGTGTTCCGCCCCGACTAGAGTTCGACTGAGGTAGTAGAGGGCATTTTCTTTTCCCTCCTCGTTATTCTGCGCAAGGAGCGCACCGAGTGACTCGTCCAGCGCGGCAGTGTAGAGAATCAGCGGTTTATTTGGAATGGGAGCGGCCAGCACTGGAGGGTGCAACAAGTATTGTTTGATGCTTTCGAACGCTGCTTAACATTCGGCATACCAGATAAAAGGAGCTCCTTTCTTCATGAGCTTTGAGAAGGGCCTACATCTCCCCGATAAATTTGAGATAAACCTCCGTATATAAGCAAGCTTGCCTTGAAAAGATCTTAGCTGCATCAAACTCTTCGGAGGGGGCATCTCCATGATGGCCTTTATCTTTGATGGGTCAACTTCGATCCCTCGATGTCGAACTATGAAGCCCAGGAATTTTCCCGATGATACGCCAAAAGCGCACTTCAGAGGATTCATCTTCAGATCGTATTCCCTCAGCCTGGTGAGAACGGTCCTGAGATCTTGGATATGATCGGCCTTGGCTTTAGTCTTGACGACCAGATCATCAACATAGCATTCGATGACTTTATGGATCAGGTCATCAAAGATAATAGTCATCGCCCTTTGATATGTAGCACCTGCGTTCTTCAGTCCGAATGGCATTACCTTGTAGCAATATATTCCGATCGGGGTTCGAAATGCTGTGTGCTTCTCATCCTCAGGCGACATCTTGATCTGATTATATCCAGACGAGCCATCCATAAAGGTGAACAGTTCATAATTTGAGGTGTCATCGACCATCATTTCCATGACCGGTAGCGGGAAGTCGTCTTTAGGACATGCCTTATTGAGGTCCCTGAAATCGACACAGACTCGGATCTGCCCATTTTTCTTCTTGACTGGGACTATGCATGCGATCCAGTCCGCATATTTCTCTTCTCTGATGAAGCCGGCATCGATGAGTTTCTTGGTTTCCTCGATGACTTTTTCTTCCAACTCCCTTCTCATTCTTCGAGGAGCTTGTTTGACTGGCTTAGCATCAGGAGATATAGCCAGCTTATGCACGGCTACCTCAGGGGAAAGGCCAGGCATTTCTTTGTATGTCCACGCGAAGCAATCAACGAACTCACGCAACAGGGCAATTATCTGCTCTTTCATTTCCTCTGACAAGAGCGAGCTGATGTAGGTCGGCCTTGGATTATCGGGCGTTCCTAAGTCAATCTCGGTTAGCTCGTCAAAGGTTGCTTGTCCTCCATCTTCGAGCTCTTGAGGAGCTTCTTCTGGCTCGGCTATCTCGTCGTCATCATTTGATCTTTCGCCAGCTTCACCAACATGGATCATGTAGCACGCTCTGGAATCAGGTTGAATGTAACCTATTCCCCGTCTGTCTGGAATTCGTCCATCGATGAGTGCTCGGACCTGGGGAGGATGCCATAGCCCTTCGTAAAACTTTGCTTCGGACTCCGTTTGATATAACCGGCATCCGCACTTCTTAAAGTATTCCCGCATCTCGGGCGCATAGTATCTGGGATTGAGGACGGCTCTTATGCCTCTCTCATATGGAAGGCACGCGACAGACAAATCGTCCGGGTGCGCAACGGGGTTTGACCCATAAAACAAGATGCCCTTCTGTCCACTTTTCCTCCCGGGAACGTAGAAAGTTTTCAGCTGGTCCACGGTGGAGATTGATAATGCATCGAGCTCTTTGCACATTTGCTCTGGTACCCTTGTAACGGCTAGGGATCCTTCTGCAACTTCGAAGGTCTCTCGCAGTTTCGCTTGTTGCGTGGGGGTCCAATCTGCACCGCTATTGCACGACAGGTCCTCCTCCTCTGACTCTTCAGTGTCGCTGCCAAGATGAGGGCGGACTTTACTGCTAGATGGGGCTTCAGTGACGGATTCATCCGTATCGCTGTCGAAACGAGGGCGAGTTTTATGGAAGGACGGGCTTCCAGCGTCGGACTCGTCAGTGTCGCTACCGAAATGCGGGCGCACTTGGGCATTTTTGCTTTTGAAAGTGACAGCCGGCGCAGATTTGCTTTTGAGCCTTGGGGCTGGTCTATCCTCAGTCAGTTGTGGCTTAGCATTTTGGTGGTTCATAAAGTACCGAGAATCTTCATATCGGACTTCATGCACACCGAACGGTTGGATGTCTCCGTCAATGCGTCTTTCTTCGCCATTTTTAGTATACTTCATGCATTGATGGAGAGTTGACAGAATGATGCCGTAATCGTGGAGCCATGGCCGCCCCAGGAGAATCTTATAAGACGTGTCGGCGTCGATCACGTATATCTTAGCTTCAGTTTGCAGATCCCCGAATTTGATTGGCAAAGCTATAGACCCCAGAACTTGCTGGCAATTTTGGTTGAAGCCTTGAATGACAATCCTTTCCCTTGACAGGTGTCGGACGTCCATTGACAAACTCTTCAGGGTTCGTAAGTTCATGATGTTCACTGAGGACCCCGGATCAATCAATATACGATTAATTCGATCTCCGTCGCTGTACCCGGTCACGTAAAGCGGCCGATTATGCTCAGCCGTTCCCAGTAGCAAGTCTTCATCCTTAAATGTGACTGCGGCGGCATGTAAAGCGTGCTGGGCTTCTTTCATATTAATTTCCGCAAAGTGAGCCTGATACCGCTCGGAGTTTTGTAGAGCGTGAATGAGAACATCTCTAAGCTCCTTAGATAGGACCAAGGCGTCGTAGATACTCAGGAGAGACGGAAGCTTCCGGAGATGTGCCAGGACATTATAGTCCACCGAGGAAGGATTTATGTTTTCATCGGCCGGTTCTCTGCCATCTTCTTCATTAGCGACTTGTTTTTCCTTCCCTTTTGGGGCGTTGCCCTGATTTGGCGGTAGAGCCCTGCCGCTTCTGAGCTGGATTTGATTGGCCTTTGTGGTGAGCTCCTCGTCCTCTTCCGGAAAACAGAGATCATCCTCGGAGTCGCTGCCAAGATGGATGGCGTAGCAGGTCGCTACTGGGATCTCTTCATTGGAGTCTTCTTCTAACTCCTCCAGAATTTCAACCGCTTGTACAGGGAAGAACTCCTTCAATTGAATCAATGTTCTTTCCTTTTGTTCATATTCTTCGAGGGAATCGATATATTTTTGAATGGTCGATCTCCCTGCAGACTCTTTTTCGCGCCGAGCTGCACTTTTCTTCTTCTTGAGCTTCTTAGATTTTGAGCCTGATGGAGCCGCATTGGCAGCTGGACTGGTAGGCTTCTTCTGCCCTTCCCATTCCGTCCTGGGTTCCTTCCGAAGTAGCTTTATCATCTTCTTCGTCTTATTAGACATGTGTGTACTCCACGGAGGCTGCGATGAGTCGGTTTCGTTTGTCGGGGCAGCGGGTTCAGCTGTCTGCTCCCAGAAGGCTTCAACTTCTGTCTGTATAAAGTTGGCGGTCGCAACTTGATTGTTCACCAACACGCTTTTGGACAGCTCGATCTCTCCAGCCTTGTACTGCTTCTCGACCCAGTCTTTGAAGATATAGCAATCCTCGATCGCATGGCTCACTACTCGGTGGTACGGGCAATACAGAGGATTGTCGGTCATTTTTGCTTCTTGGGGTCTTTTCGACTCCGGCAATTGTAGGCCGTTGTTCAAGGCATCTTTAAATATCTTGCGGACCTTGTCCCTTCTGAAAGAGTAAACCTTGTTCTTTTTCTCCTCTAGGGAGGGCCCATCTCCTCCCATCAATGGCTTTCGAGACCGGTTGGTTTTGGATTCGCCCGCCCTTCGCTTTTCTTCATTATCGGAGGCATTGAAGACATTGGTACTGCTGGAACTCCCGCTTCTACGGTTGTCGTCCCGCTTGCTTTTCCAGGTTTTGTCTCTCTGAGTGTCCGGCGGGGACTCTTGCTTTGAGCGTTCCAGCATTTGGACTTTCTTGGTTAGCTCCTGAAATGTCTTGAGGCCCGCTGTACACAAGAATGGGACCATCCAATTGCTGAGGTTCCCAATGAGAAGGCTGACGGACTGGTCCTGCTCCAGCGGCGGTTCGCACTTGACCGTGAGATTACGCCATCGGGCGATAAAGTCAGTGTTGCTTTCATTCTTCCCCGGCTTGGTCCTCACAAGGTCGGCAATGGAGATTTTATCACTGACGCTCATGAACCTTTGCCGGAACAGAGACTCCATTTGGGCAAAGGTAATGACGGACCCATCTGGTATGCTCGCGTACCAGTCGAAAGCAACGCCGGTCAGGCTATTGACAAACTGACGAAGAAGGAGCGCGTCATTGCCCCCTGTATTTCCGCACGATGCTTTGAAGTGGGCGACGTGCTGATTTGCATTCCCCGTTCCATCAAATCTTCCGAACTTAGGAATAACGTAGCCGCTTGGGAACTCAATCAGGTCGTACTGCGCGGGATATGGCCGCCCGCTACTGCCGATTTCTTTCTGAGCTTCAGCTTCGGCCACCAATGTTTTAACCTTGCTGGTGACCAAATCCATTATCCGATCCTGTGTTAGCGGGATAGTGCTATCTGGGGCCAAGGCGTCCCCAGAAGTAGAGTGTGGCCGGCTTTCATGTGGCTCGACCAGTCTTGGACCCGAAGGAACAGGCATTGGCTGCCTCGGATTGTCATCACCCGGCTGATTAGTAGCGGCTTGTGCTTGATTGGGAGGCGCTCGAGCAATTTGAGCCGTAAGCTGCATCACAACATTTGTTAGGTCGTCAATTTTCGAATAGAGCTTGGCCATCTCTTTATCCTTGCTCCTGAGCTGTTTTCGAAGCTCTTGAAGCAGCTCTTGCTCTGCGGTCCTGGGGCGGAAAGTCGGCTCTTCCTCGCTGTCTGAGCTTGACTCTGCATGGACCGAGGGGTCTTTCTGCCTATCATCCTCATCGAGAGGGTTTTCTTCATCCAGCGGGGGCGGCTGTTCTTGGGCAGCGGCAACCACATTCAGGCTAGATTGAGCTTGGGATGTGGTGGCCCCCTCCTTGCTTTTGCTGCGAAGGTTGTCGCTGGGGCGACCGCCTGCCATATAGACCGTATGGATGATATATCCGGTCGTCTTTCTATTATTGGCGGCTGATTTCACTGATCGCTGTCTTGACCCCCTTGCTTCGGTAGCTGGTAGTCGATTGAAGGCGGCTGGCCTAACCAGGTTCTTAAATGGTGCTGGCGCTTCTTTCCTGGGTTTTCCCTGCTGCTTTCGTGCGGCACAGAGTGCTTGATAGACTCTTGAAGAGATAGTGTCGTACTTTTTCTGTTGGGGCCAGGACACGTCTCTTTGTGGCACTGTTCGGACCGCTGTCTTCTTGATTCTGGCGGTCATGGAATTTTTCTGAACCTACTTTAGAGGCTCGAAGGAATTGCTGATTCTTACGTCCGACTCCGCCGTTGTCGCGGGGCAATCCTGCACTTGGAACTTCACTCGATTCCATTTGGCCGAAGCCTTGGCCCTTTTGTTGGCTCGATACCTGAGCCGCTTCTGCCTTAACTTTTCTGTTCTAAGCACCTGGCAGACATCGATTCTTTGGGAAGACGCCGCAGACCGATTGATGGAGGGCCTTGGAAATACGCCCGATTGTGCATTTGTTGGAGTCATCGCCTGAGCTCGTCCGTAACATTTGATTTTGCCCTTTGTACCGAAGTTCTTGCACCCCGCTGGAGCACCAGAGAATCGTTCAGATACAGTCTTAAGTTTTGGTTGTGGTGCCTTGGCGATCACGACATTCGGCCTCTTGCCCCGTGAGACCGGCTTGGCCACCTGTTCCGCCTGGATCTCCGCCAGATGAGCACTTCCGGCAGGGTAGATGATGACGGAGCCAAACTGGCGGAGCGGTTCCTCCCACTGTCGACTGAGGCTTGCGGGGAGAACCACACGAGCGTTGATCTTGACCACGTACGGAATCGGGGTCATGTTGGAAGCTGAATTCGTCTGGGAAGACATTGTCGTCGAAGGTTGATTGCTGCACGGAAAAAAGAACATCATTTCAGCATAGGCAATCGATATATGTATTGATTGAGTTCGCATGAACGTTTAACCCGAAATATGGGAGGAGAGATAGCCGGTCCCACCGGGCGTGCCAGAATCTGTAGGGTGTTTTTTCTTCACCCCATTGAGATGGGAATACGCGCACGCTTGTCAGGCGTACTACAGATTCCCCCTGCCTAGGGTAGGCCGGGGTTTAATGATTGTGGGGATCCGAATCTCCGGCAGCCGCGGACTAAGCTGCCGTCAATTACCCCTCGCCTTTGGGGCGAGGGAACCTCCGATTAATGGGTTAAACTGGTCATGCGAACTCAATATGCAGTGTACGTGTGTTCTGTTCTGAAAGGAGGGTTTTGGATATATCGGGAGCCACGCAGAGTTTTTACGGGGGTCCCGCTACCCGGATAGCGGGCTGGGGGTCAAGGGGGCTAGCAGCCCCCTTGCGGGGTTCGGGGCAGCGCCCCGGCCCGAAATTTTTTTTGAGGGGGAGAGTGTGGCGGAGTATGTGTATGTGTATATTTGTATACATATGTATATATATACATGTATATATAAATAAAGGGGAAAAGGGCATCCAAAGGATGCGTGGGGCAGCACCTTGGGCGCTGTGCGCTTAGGTGCTGTGCGCTCAGGCGCAAGCGCGCCACGTGTCGGCACGTGGGCGCTTTGCGCATGAGCGCTGTGCGCAGGTGCGCAAGCGCGCCACGTGTAGGCACGTGGGCGCTTTGCGCACTTGCGTAAGAGCGCAGGTGCGCAAGCGCGCGCGCCACGTGTCGGCACGCGGGCGCTTTGCGCACTTGCGCAAGCGCGCAGGTGCGCAAGCGCGCGCGCCACGTGTCGGCACGCGCGCGCGCCACGTGTCGGCACGCGGGCGCTTTGCGCACTTGCGCAAGCGCTTAGGTGCGCAAGCGCGCGCGCGCGCGCCACGTGTCGGCACGCGGGCGCTTTGCGCACTTGCGCAAGCGCGCGCGCCACGTGTCGGCACGCGGGCGCTTTGCGCACTTGCGCTGCGCGCTGCTAAAACAAATTTCTCAGAAGAGAAATCAGAGAGGAGTTGGACTCCTGAGTGTGTGTGTGTTTTTTTTTTTTGGGTTTAGTGAACGATGTTCTTCTTCCTCCTGTTGCTTGCTGGATCTTGAAGATCAAGAGATGTGAAATCTCAAAATCTCTTCTTTTTCAGATCTAATGATAGATCCAAGTTCCCCTTTGTGGGTTTTGTGGTGAAAAACTAATTTGTTTTGAAAAAGGAAGAGTACAACTCTTGATTTAATTCAAGAGAAAGAAGAAGGGTTTGGAACCTTGAAGATGGAAGAAAGAGCTCAGCTCTGAGACTTTTTTTTTGGAGAGAGAAAAAGTTTTTTTTGGGATATTTCATTATCCTTGCCTTTATAGGCCATACATTTTACACATAGCCCCTTGGGCTTCACAAAATGGCATTTTGCCTATCCCATGGCTCATGTGCCATTTCTTTTTGCACATAAGCCATGGGCTTCACAAAAATTTGGCTTATGCCTATTTTTCTTACATTTATCCAAAAATAAAATAAAAGAAATACAACAAAATTATTTATTACAAAATTTTTATCTTGGCATGGGGGGAGGCCGGCCGCTTCATGTTCGGGCTCGACCCGGGCATGGGCCTACTGGATCTGGGCTTGGGCCCATTTGGCTTGGGGTTGACTTTGATTTTGACTTGGTCAACCGGGGTGTAAATTTTTACCCCAACAGCTAGCTCTTCGCCAATCGGCGAATTCACAACCACGCAAGTAATAAGACAAGTATACGATGCCCAACGGCGAAGTTCACCACAAAAGAAAAAGAATAAAGCAAGACATCAACCCAAAAAGCGAACATAAAACCCATCGCTCAAATCTCGCAACTACAAGTCTTGCTAAGTCTCATTACTTATACAAATACTAGTTTGATTGATGAAGTTGACTAGACACAATAGAAATAATAATACAATAGTGGGCACTATCCAATGTCCCACCTACCAAAGCAAATCACCCAAATGTAGCTGTGTGCCAGCGATGACGCTACTGATCCATACGGTCAACCTGCAAGAACTGTGGCACAACGGGGATGAGTTGCCAACTCGTGAGTAGAAAACATCAACAGATAGAAATCGAATAAACAACGATTCTTAGGTCAACTATATCATGAAGGTAATACTGCGATATCTAGGGTGACCGTATGTGTAATTATATGTCAATAGTAATGAATGTCTGTATGCATGTGGATAGAATTCAACAATATAATAAATGCCTGTATGCATGTGGATAGCATTCAACAATATAATAAATGCCTGAATGCATGTGGATCTCGTCCACTCGAAACATCATAAAACCCGTGTCCGGTATCGACACGTAAATCCTCATGTCTCAGGCTCCGGCCATCCGGACTGGCCCGAATCCATCTCATGACTCCGGTCGGTATCCTCCGGATAACCGCCAGGTCCAAAATACCATCACCGGTAGGTAGTGATCCCTCTGCCGGGCTCAACGCCGTCATCTACAACCTTCTCGTCCCGGGGTACCATACCGGGTCCACCATGCACCCGCAGACGGTTCCCCATCCTTCTCGAATCGGGTGTATGATATCGCTCAAGAGCCGAGGAAACTCATGGTGGACTATACAAATATCATATCAAGAGAAACCGGGTTTTTAAAACAATACATACTTTCTTTTGAAATAGTCACGGTTCTCAAATTCAAAAATCTCATGAAAACAGCATATTTCAATGCGTATAATTATAAAGCATGATGTGTGCGACATATAGTAGAAATATAAGCATATCTGTATATAATGCAACATGGAACAGTAATATGCACATATCAAGAGAAAACCGCTCTTTTAAATGAATCCAGTTTTAAAAATGTATCTTGCGGTTCCCCATTTTTCCAAGATCAGATGCAATATCGTATAAAGGTGTATATGTAACTATAACAAGTAAATCATGCAAGGAGTCATATCATGATGCAGCAATTCTACTGTGTAGTGACATGGCAATTATCGATGAAGAAGTGTGTGACGCGGCAAATCTGTGTAAGTATGACATACGCATCATCGATAATGGTGCAGGTGTACTAGCACAGTTATATGAAATGCAATAGTAATGACATGAGCGTAGCATAAAGTAAAACAGCAGCTAAAAGGTATAAGGCATACGTATCTAACATGACCGAGTCGGTGAATCTATCAATCGGCCTCCTCTAATCAAGGGTATGGATCAATCATCAATTAACTCATCACGTACGGTAACTCATCGTACGGCATCATTAAACAATTTAGGATCCTAACAACCTATGTGACAAGGAGGGTACGGACCTCACGTCTCATACGACTTTTCATTCAAGATTCACAACATTACATATATATAATACATATCTCTCAAGTTGCATCCGTATCAATCTCAGATCATGGGACCGGCAAAGGTATCAATTATCACATATCGACTCGCGTCCGTATACCGACATATCATCAGGTCATCTTATCAATCTAAAGTCGTATATTATCAACCTCATGTTACACCACTATAATCTCCTATTGGTTCTCTTTACAACTACTTATCTACATCTATCATATTATGTCATCTAAACCCTAAGCTATAGTTTTAAGTCATGGTATATCTTATCTCCTACTAGTTCCTTAACCCTATTCCTAACTTTCTAATATGGTTTCTCTAGCCATATCCTATAGTTTTCTAGTCTAGGGTTCCTTAACCATATTCTATAAATCGGTTTCCATCAAAACTTGCGGGGGTGCTATACGCCATCCACCCGACTTCCCCCGTAGATATAGATCTACTCATCTTAATCCTTGCTCGCCGAAGTTGATGACGCCATGCTCCATCGTCTCGGAATCCTCACGAAGGTACTTACAATAAAACATATTCAAAATCACTATTAAAATCAAGTTCGAAAAACAAATACGGCACACGGTGCGCTTATGGGTTAGAACCTATAGCCTACGCATGCAAAACAATCAAACAACCCTTGTTGTTGACGTACAAACGCCCAACAACCAAATACAAATCCAAATATCAAAATCAAGCATTCCAAAATACGGAAAACGCAACCCAAAACACCCCGATGTGCTCCCAGATTTCACCCTAGGCCAACTTAGGGAATTTATAGGGTTGCTTTAGATATCACCTAAGGGACTCACCAACCAAAATTCAATGCATTTCCTCCCGACATGGCCGTAAATTGCAGCTCATATGAATAAATCTGCGGCCAGAATACGAGGATAAGGGCTCAGGTTTCAGGGGATGATTCATGGTTGCCTGCACGTCTCATGGTTAAGGGAACTTTATTTATAAAGGCCCCGGGTCATCCCAGATCTCTAAATACACTCACAAACCGTCAAATTTACCAATGTCGGAAAGTTCTAAGTTCGTGTTTGGGTTCTATTTTCTGTTCTAAGTCAGTAAAACACCACTCAAGTCTTGTTAACAGCCGCTATACATCATCAATTCCTCACAATTACCCAAACCCTTCTCTAGGATTTTCTAAGTTCACAAATCCACACTCTAAACCAATTCTAAACTAATTAGAATGCTAGGAAAACATAAACTAACTAAGTGAAGGGAAATATACCTCATGGATGTTGCCAAGCAAAACCCTAGCTCCACAAAGCCTTCAAAATCCAACATTGATGGGTCCAAAGCGTAAAGGGTGAAGAGAGGATCAACTTTAATGAATGGGATTTAGGGTTTGGATGAAGGATTTAGATGATTTCGTGGGGTGAAGGTGGAGGGAAACTTGAGGAAGAAGGAGAGGAGAAATAAACGGGGAAGGGTTATGGTGGCTGCCCTCTCTCTCTCTCTTTTATTCTAACCCTCTCTCTTACCCATTTACCCTTCTACCCTTCTCTTTTCTTTTTATTTATAAAACCAACTCACATAATACCCCAAAACAACACAAGAAATAATATGTAATCAAAACATAACATGATATAGTGCACTGGCCATGGAAAACTGTAGAAATAGGGATTTGGCCTAATCGCGATTATCAGTGCACTAATCGGGTTTGTCCAAACTGCATATAATAAACTTTTAAAAATGCCAAATCCGATAAATATATTTTTAAATGAATAAAATCATTTTAATTTCCAATTATTTCACAATTATTGGTATATATTTATACCATTTTACGAAAACCCCAATTTCGCAAATCGGGCAGTTTTCGCGAAATATATTATTTTAATATTAAATTGCAAAAATAATATTTTATATTTTCTGAAATATTACAATCTTCCCCCCTTAAAGAAATTCGGTCTCCGAATTTAAATTTAGACCCCCAAATACTAAAACATTTCAGCAATCAGCGCAAATCAACAGGGTTCCGAAATCATGGAAGATATAGAAACCACAACGCATCGCATGCGACTGAAAACAATATAAAACTCAAAATCGAACTCCGTCAAGCGTCACGCAAATCATCGGATTTGCACGCATATAATCGGAGTTATAATGGAGATACAGATCTCGAAATCCACTACTGAAATCCGATACACTAGTCAATTAGTATAGTATATTTATATAGTACGCATCCTTGGAAAAATCTTAAAACTGAATAAAACACATGCAAAAATCATTTCTGAATTGTCGTGTGATGCGTAACTCACGGCACAAGGGGCGCTCATTGTAAGGTAGTAAATATACTTATATATGTTTTTGTTCAAATTATACGTTCTGCCGTCTTGAAATATCCCAAAAGGTTTTCCTTTATAAACGTTCGTGCCGCTCGCGGACACGTAGGAAATAGTAAGACTATAGATCCCCTTTTTTTTTTGAAAACCTCTAGTTAAACATTTTAATGCATGCAAAGTACTCAGGTACTATCCCCAGATCAGTCATGTTTGGCTACTATACAATAGAGTGCCCAACATGAAAATAAAGTGCTTAAAAGCAAAATCAGCCTCAAAAGGCGTACCCAACAATCACGTGCGTCTGGTGCGCACGGAAATCAAATCCAAATATAAGTGCCACAATATGCACAAAGCAAACCTAAGTGCAACGGGTGTGTACGAAAGTATCTATCCAGTGCAACGGGTGTGTACGACAACAATATCTAGTGCATCTATTGTGCACGGAAATCTCAATTGTGTGCATCCGGTGTGCACAAAATCACATCTCATATCATGCACGAATAAAATCTAAATCAAGTGCATTCAATATGCATGAAACCCAAAACCAAGCGCCTAATATGCGCAAAATCCAAATCAAACGTGTCTGGTCCGTAAAAAGTATCTAGTGCAATAGCATGTACGAAAAATATAAGTCTGGTGTAACAAATGTACAAAAATACAAATTTGGTGCAGTAAATGCATGAAATACAAACAATACATCAATGCGTAAAAAAAGTAACACCGAGTGTACCAAGGTGTATAAGGTCATAAACGTGTGCAACTGCGTGCACAAAACACATATCAATGCACTGCAAACACATATAAGCTATACCGAGTGCAAAATTAAATCGAGTGTGTACCACACGCACAAAATCAAATCAATTGTATGAAATCCAGGAAATCATAAATATGTGCAGCTAAGGCACCAAAATCAATATCGAGTGCAATATATATGCACAAATCATAAACCAACACAACGGTGTATAAAAATATATATCAAGTGCAATAACTATGCACGAAAATGTAATGACCCAGTAGGTGCAGCAGTGGTGCATGAAATCGATATCATAAAACTCATTATCAAAACTCAAATCCAAGCGATATAAGCATGATACTCGGATTACAACGCAAATCGCAGCAAATGACATTGAGCTATACTTCTTACAATGTCAAAAATATCGGTGCGCGTAAAACTGGCAGAGCAAGAACATCTGCTTGCCTTCCTGCTCATGGTCTGGCGCCTTCAGTCTCTGGGTTCTCATTTCTCTTATGGATTACCAATCTCGCAATCTATCGGCTCATCGGTCCGTCCGGGGTGCTAACGGAAACGATTCCGCTCTGGTACTTCTCTGGTCATCTCTTGGCCAATAGGTATGACCACTCATAAGCAGTACGTCACTGGCGTCGGCCTCTGGTCCTCTGACTACACGTCATACATCTGATCATCGGTGCAATCTTATTGCAGCAGTGTCCTGAAAGGAACCTGCTCAGGGTCTCTTCCGAACTTGCCTATGCCGAACTATACAGAGGCGGGTACTCTTGCCTAATCTTCTTCTCGCTTTCTGGACATCTGCGTTCTCAGCACAGATTTTCCTCGGGAACCGGTCGTATCCCACGCCTTTGTATACTTATCAGATCTCTAATCTCGACGGGGAGTAGCAACAGCTCATTGACATTTCGCATGAACCTCTTGTTCCACTCGTCTTTATTATCGTCTGGTTCGACGTCACGTCATACTATCTACGTACTGCAATTTCCCTGAGTTCCGAGCCTGCCGTTAGGAGAACTTCTTATCCTATTGGACGCAATTTTTTTCCATCTATTTTTGTCTCGGCTACCATCAATTCGGAGTCTCTCACACGGACTCGAAATCACGAACTCGGTATCTTCATCACTCTGTAGAAGATCTCTAGCCGAACACGTTCTCGGGAACTCGTCCATACCATTGGAGGAATACTCAATACCCGTCCGTTTTCGATCAATTTGCAACGTATCTGGGTGAGGTCCTCTAGCTGAACCTGGTCCATTTACTGGTCTCCTATCACATGATATCCGGACGACGTTAAACTTTTCGTTCGATTTGTCAAAATCCCATAATTCCCCGAATTCTCAGCACCTGAGCACAGTTTAAGAATATCTAGTACACGCCACAGTACCTATGGACCAACCGTAGAAGGGCAAACCCAAGCCTCACTGATGGCACCGCTAAACTGCCGCAAACCCAAAGGTTCAAAAGCGGTTCCATGGTCATCATATCGAGTTAGGGTTTCATTCTTATAGAGGGTCCACAGAATTACTTGCATGTTCCTCCGAATACTTTAAACTTGGAAAAATGGGTTTCTGACATTCGTTCGAACTTTTAACTTCGTCTAGACAACATGTGAATACCTTTCGTCCCTCATTTCAAAGTAGACTAGCTATCATCTGTCGCATCTCTGCCTGAAAGCTCCAGCGATATCAGCTCGTAAGCTTTGGAAGCGACATCACATCAATCTCAGCAACAGCTGGGTCATCTGTCCACACGGTAAACGACATCAAAATCTCTGAGGTATGCTGTACATCAACAGTCCTCGCACAACTGGCAGCCTCTATTAATGTCCCGATCATACAGTGTAACGCCGAACACCCGCCTCAAACGAGAAGTCACAACACCAATACAAAATCGAGACGTTCTCGTGTCACCAGAAAACACGATGGTCAGTCCTCGTCCATGACGAGTTCGCCCTGACCGCAACACTAGCACAGCTCAATCTGCACTCAAACCATGGTGACAGGAATCTCAAACATGTATCGATGAAACCATATCAATGGAATGAAAGGAATCAACAGATCCCAAAATGGATACATGATCATAAGGAGGAATGGAATCAATAAGAGTATGATCATGGAACAAATAAAATCAAAGATATCAATATATGTACATCCTAAGGTTTCTTAAATGGAGTATCGTATCGTAAATATACCGTGGAACATACGTACGATACGTTACTCTACTCAAGCTATCTACTCCATCAATCGGGGTCAGCCTATGTAACGAAAGTTCGGGTTTAATACCCCTCTGTCCAAGTCTAAGTTCCGTAAGGTCAAGCCTAGGTTCCAAATATATATAAATACCCTAGACTCCACATAGTCAAACCTAAACTCGAACAAAGGTTAAACCTAATGCTCTGATACCAATTTTGTCACGACCCGAAATATTAGCTCGTGACCAGCACTTAAATCATGCAACGTCTAAAGGCGTAACGCAATTCAAGTAGCTGAAACCCAGAAATCTAAACCTTTTAAAGAAATAAAAGAGGTGAAGATTTGAAATAAGGTATACTGAAGTAAAATATTTTCATAAAGGCATAGAAAAGAGAACATGAAAAATGCAAGTTTATCTTACTAGTTGAAAAAACATGTTTCGTCCTTGAAAAAAATTTGGGCAGCACCTCCTTTATATATTTTGATCCAAAACCACAAATACATAAAGATAATAAAGGCATCCCCAAGCAGGAGCTATCTCTTCGCCAATCGGCGGATTCACAACCAAGCAAGTAATAAGACAAGTATACGACGCCCAACGACGAAGTTCGCCACAAAAGAAAAAGAATAAAGCATGACATCAACCCAAAAAGCGAACATAAAACCCATCGCTCAAATCTCGTAACTACAAGTCTTGCTAAGTCTCATTAATCATACAAATACTAGTTTGATTGATGGAGTTGACTAAATATGCCACGCCCCGTTTCCCGGTGTACGGCGAAGGGGACACGACGAGCCCGCTACGTATTTATTCTAAAGTAAATACGCTAAGCGTATCTAACCAATATAAATATAAATGCACAAGAGACAAGATATAATAAAACAGCAACTTTATTTATTCACATTCTTTTTACAATACATGAAAAAGTAAATACAACTGAATGAAAACAATGCCTAAAGAGTGGCATAATAGAAATGAAAAGTACTAAAATAAAAATGTGTACGATGAAGCTAGAGCTCTGGGTCGTAGGAAAGCCGGTCCACGTCCTCACTAGTAGGTTTGATCTCCTAAGTGTCCAGATCACCTGACAACATTCCAAAGAAGAAAGAGAAGGAATGTCGTCAGCAAACAATCGCTCGGTAAGTCCCAAAGATAAGGATGAGTAGAATAAACAGAGAGTGAGAGAGTAGCTTTTAAAGTTGTATTATATTGTATACTGTTGTATTTAGTGTTAACGCTGTTGTTTGTAGTTTGGTACAGAAGGATGCTAGTGTATACGAGAGGAGTCTCATTTGCCCCGGAGACTAAGGTATCAGGAACTCAAGGAACCGTTTATGCCACGGTACAACAGCAATGGAATACAGGTTAGGTGTCTTATGGTTGCAGTCTCGTGCCACTTCTAACACCTTCCGTACCAATCTACCCCTTAAACCCCGCAATGTCTTGTTTGTATTGTTGTATTGTTTGAATTGTAAATGTGTTGTTTGTACTGGTTTGTAAATGTAAATGGAAGACTTGTATTGCCTTGTAATATAGATTGTATAATTGGATGACTTGCCGAAACCATGATATCAGTAAATGGATGTAACTGGAGAATCATGGATGTAACCGGAGAATCATGTAAATGGAAGTATATCCATGGTTCGGTTTAGTCAATACAGATATAATAGATTGAACATATTGATTATATGGATTCATGAATTCATGTTGAATTGTAATATTGTAGATTGTACTTGAATCATATTCAAGTCAGATTATTTATAATGAGATTTAGTCTGAGTCAGAACAATTAGAAAGAGAAATTGAAGTCCTGAATTAGATTTTGATGTTATCGGTAATCGCTGCACATGAGCCGCAGGATTTGTGTATTTTTCAAAGACGATTACCATGTTGACAACACCGTTGTTAAGTTGTCTACCTTAAATAGGCAAACACCCACTTCTCCGGTTCCCTGAGGCTCAAGAGATTGGTCCCGCTTAAACATATATTTACTATGGCCCTTAGGATAATTTATAGAACTTGAGGGGGTTATATGTAAAAATACCTTTGTATAATTTTCAAAATACACCTCAAATATTTAATTATCGTCTTTATGTGCATACTACAATTTAATAATCAAGATAAATATGTATACATGTTCGAATAGCATGAAATGAGTCAAGTATATTATTCGAGTAAGTAGCATAAACAATGCTGTAAAGAAATATTATGTACGACTAATTAATCAAGTCGAACGAATCCGGAATATAAACGGAAATATGGCTCTATGTGTTTTTCATGCGCGAGTTCTAGTTTCACCTAAATACGACTACCGGTTTGGGAGATATATATGTTTTCGTATCGTCGCGCAAAACAGATCAGAATCTACTCGGCACCGTCACATAATTTTAAAACATAGTTTCGGTCAATTTCCATCAGGTTTCATGTTAAGAAAATTATTATAAAATTGTAGGTCTTTCGATGTACTTATCCAAAACACTAAGATTCACGCAATTTGGATTTCTTAAACTCTAGTTATAATCATTTTAACACCAGCGTTTAAAACATAAATTCAGATTTTTGGACAGCAATTATATGTTATATTGCAAAGCCTATATCGGATTGTTTCGTGAATTTCTAAGTAATACAATATACAGAAAATTATAGCTTTATCATTTATGCATCTACACATCTAAATTTTGTCACGAACGGATATCGGGATTTCGAGTTATGTCCTATTTAAAAACAGTGTGCGAATCAGGACATATTCTGTCCAGATCCGTCGCTTAATATTGTAACACAGTTTTCTTTATCTTACGTTGGTTTTCAGTAAAAACTTAAAACTAATAAAATATAGATTATTCGATGTAGATATCTAAAACACCTGATTTTGCTCAATTTGGATATCGTTATACTAAGTTATGTGTCGTAGAAGTTGACCAATAATTGCAGTTTTCTATTTTACGAACAGTGAATAAAAACGATATAATTCCTAAACCGTTAAGTGATTCGATCTAAAATTTTTACAACATGTACAAAATAATATAATCTATCATATGTAAATTTCCTGAAATTTTCAGAAGTAAAAATTAATTTCTAAAAATTATTTTAAAGCTAAAGGTATTGATGTGTATACTAAAATCGGCAAAAAAATTAACTAGTATTTTATGCAGGCTTCTATTTTTCTTTTAATAAACAAACCGATTTCATGAGACATTATAGATATATTGTGGTATGAAATTTGTGTTCTCACAACTTGTAATGAATATTCATAGTCATGAACAAAGAATTAAAAACACTTTAATTTGAACAAGATGTAATAATGTATTATTAAACCATATAGAATCATATTTATCTAAACTTATATATATGTGTATATTTATGTTTATATTCTCTAATGGATTATGATATGAAAAGAATAGCGGGTTCACGAGATATGACAAGAGGAGAATAAGAAGATGGAGGGGGGGAGAGAGAAGAGATTTACATACATAAGCCGGTATTGTCACCGGACTTGCCTATCCGCCGATAGCCTCGCGTTACTAGCGAGACCTTCTTAAAACTTCTTCATGTTCTTCCTATTGGACTCTAGATGAAGAGAGAGAAGTGAGAGATAGAAAAATGCGAGGAAGGAAAAGATAGAGGAGGACAAATAAAGAGGTGTAATAGTGAATTATGTATAATAATATATGCATTCAACATAAGAATTAAAAGAGAAATAAAAGGTCACCGTTCATTTTGTAAATGAAAGGTCTCATTTGTAAGTTATGAGAAGAATAAAAAATTGATAAAAAAAATAATTACAAGAATGGGGATTTGAACATGTAATTTATGGAATAATAATGCAAAGACTTAACCAATGAGCTACAAGGTTGTTCATACACTTATTTAATAAGAATTAAATATATGATGTTGCTTAAAAAGAAAGTGGGCTTTTGGGCTCATAGATTTATTAAAGAAAATGAAAATGAAATTGGATTTGAGTTATGGGCTGGATTAGGTCTTATGTTTAATTTGAAAAAATGTTAAAATTTAGTTTTAAAGAAATGTGTTTGGGAAAAATAGATAGAAGAATAAAATATACAGAAAAGATAAAGAATAAATAAATACAATATTTTACTAAAGAAAGAAAAAACGAAGGTACAATAATACTAGGGTCGTTACAAGATACAATAGAAATAATAATACAATAGTGAGCACGATCCAATGTCCCACCTACCAAAGCAAATCACCCAAATGTAGCTGTGTGCCAGCGATGAAGCTACTGATCCATGCGGTCAACCTGCAAGAACTGTGGCACAACGGGGGTGAATTGCCAACTCGTGAGTAGAAAATATCAACAGGTAGAAATCGAATAAACAATGATTTCTAGGTCAACTATATCATGAAAGTAATACTATGATATCTAGGGTGACCGTATGTGTAATTATGTGTCAACAGTAATGAATGTCTGTATGCATGTGGATAACATTCAACAATATAATAAATGCCTGTATGCAAGTGGATAACATTCAACAATATAATAAATGCATGTATGCATGTGGATCTCGTCTACTCGAAACATCATAAAACCCGTGTCCAGCATCGACACGTAAATCCTCATGTCTCAGACTCCGGCTATCCGGACTGGCCTGAATCCATCTCATGACTCTGGCTGGTATCCTCCGGATAACCGCCAGGTCTAAAATACTATCACCGGTAGGTAGTGGTCCCTCTGCCGGGCTCAACGCCGTCATCTGCGACCTTCTCGCCCGGGGGTACTATACCGGGTCCACCATGCACCTGCAGACGGTTCCTCCTCCTCCTCGAATCGGGTGTATGATATCGCTCAAGAGCCGAGAAAACTCATAGTGGACTATACAAATATCATATCAAGAGAAACCGGGTTTTTAAAACAATACATACTTTCTTTTGAAATAACCACAGTTCTCAAATTCAGAAATCTCATGAAACAGCATATCTCAATGCGTATAATTATAAAGCATGATGTATGCGACATATAATAGAAATATAAGCATATCTGTATATAATGCAAGATGGAACAGCAATATGCACATATCAAGGGAAAACCGCTCTTTTAAATGAATCCAGTTTTAAAAATGTATCTTGCGGTTCGCCATTTTTCCAAGGTCAAATACAATATCGTATAAAGGTGTATATATAACTATAACAAGTAAATCATATAAGGAGTCATATCATGATGCAGCAATTCTACTGTGTAGTGACATGGCAGTTATCGATGAAGAAGTGTGTGACCCGGCAAATCTGTGTAAGTGTGACATACACATCATCGATAATGGTGCATGTGTACTAACACAGATATATGAAATGCAATAGTAATGACATGAGCGTAGCATAAAGTAAAACGGCGGCTAAAAGGTATAAGGTATACGTATCTAACATGACCGAGTCGGTGAATCTATCAATCAGCCTCCTCTAGTCAAGGGTATGGATCAATCATCAATTAACTCATCACGTATGGTAACTCATCGTACGACATCATTAAACAGTTTAGGATCCTAACAACCTATGTGGCAAGGAGGGTACGGACCTCACGTCTCGTACGACTTTTCATTCAAGATTCACAACATTATCCATATATATATATATATATATATATATATATATATATATATATATATATATATATACCTATCTCTCAAGTCGCATCCGTATCAATCTCAGATCATGGGACCAGCAAAGGTATCAATTATCACATATCGACTCGCGTCCGTATACCGACATATCATTAGGTCATCTTATCAATCTAAAGTCGTATATTATCAACCTCATGTTATACCACTATAATCTCCTATTGGTTATCTTTACAACTACTTATCTATATCTATCATATCATGTCATCTAAACCCTAAGCTATAGTTTTAAGTCATGGTATATCTTATCTCCTACTAGTTCCTTAACCCTATTCCTAACTTTCTAATATGGTTTCTCTAGCCATATCCTATAGTTTTCTAGTCTAGGGTTCTTCAACCGTATTCTATAAATCGGTTTCCATCAAAACTTGCGGGGGTGCTATACGCCATCCACCCGACTTCCCCCGTAGATATAGATCTACTCATCTTAATCCTTACTCGCCGAAGTCGATGACGCCATGTTCCATCGTCTCGGAATCCTCACGAAGGTACCTACAATAAAACATATTCGAAATCGCTATTAAAATCAAGTTCGGAAAACAAATACGGCACACGGTGCGCACATGGGTTAGAACCTATAGCCTACGCATGCAAAACAATCAAACAACCCTTGTTGTTGACGTACAAACGCCCAACAACCAAATACAAATCCAAATATCAAAACCAAGCATTCAAAAATATGGAAAACGTAACCCAAAACACCCCAATGTGCTCCCAGATTTCACCCTAGGCCAAACTAGGGAATTTTGCATATAGGGTTGCTCTAGATATCACCTAAGGGACTCACCAACCAAAATTTAATGCATTTCCTCCTGACATGGCCGCAAATTGCGGCCCATATGAATAAATCTGTGGCCAGAATATGAGGATAGGGGCTTAGGTTTCAGGGGATGATTCATGGTTGCCTGCACGTCTCATGGTCAAAGGAACTTTATTTATAAAGGCCCCGGGTCATCCCAGATCTCTAAATACACTCACAAACCGTCAAATCTACAAATGTCGGAAAGTTCTAAGTTCGTGTTTGGGTTCTATTTTCTGTTCTAGGTCAGTAAAACACCTTTCAAGTCTTGTTAACAGCCGCTATATATCATCAATTCCTCATAATTACCCAAACCCTTCTCTAGGATTTTCCAAGTTCACAAATCCACACCCTAAACCAATTCTAAACTAACTAGAATGTTAGGAAAACATAAACTAACTAAGTGAAGGAAAATATACCTCATGGATATTGCCAAGCAAAACCCCAGCTCCACAAAGTCTTTAAAATCCAACATTGATGGGTCCAAAGTGTAGAGGGTGAAGAGGGGATCAACTTTAATGAATGGGGTTTAGGGTTTGGATGAAGGATTTTAGATGATTTCATGGGGTGAAGGTGGAGGGAAACTTGAGGAAGAAGAAGAGGAGAAAATAAACGGGGAAGGGTTATGGCGGCTGCCCTCTCTCTCTTTTTTATTCTAACCCTCTATCTTACCCATTTACCCTTCTACCCTTCTCATTTTCTTTTCTTTTTATTTATAAAACCAACTCACATAATACCCCAAAATAACACAAGAAATAACATGTAATCAAAACATGACATGACATGGTGTACTGGCCATGGAAAACTGTAGAAACACGGATTTGGCCTAATCGCGATTATCAGTACACTAATCGGGTTTGTCCAAACTGCATATAATAAACTTTTAAAAATGCCAAATCCAATAAATATATTTTTAAATGAATAAAATCATTTTAATTTCCAATTATTTCACAATTATTGGTATATATTTATATCATTTTACGAAAACCCCAATTTCGCAAATCGGGCAATTTTCGCGAAATATATTATTTTAATATTAAATTCCAAAAATAATATTTTATATTTTCTGAAATGTTACAGTATATGCCTATTATAGTTTGATGAACCTGGCATATTTATAATCTATCTCCATTAGTTTAACAAGTTTCTTAGACGCATAACAAACACTTAAAAATCAAATACAAGAAGCTGTCATATGCTTTAGTACAATATTCTATTAATTGTCTAGATGTGTTACCGGTTAACAGAAGAATGGTGGAATTTAAGATATATTTCAAGCGCAACATGCATCACATAGCATATGAGTTTGGTCCAATCGGTAGCTTATTGAATATTTAGTAAACAAATTTGGTAGTTTATTGGAATTTACTGAACAAATATAGTAGTTTATTGTTTATTAATTTTGCAAGTTTTCGTACACTTGGTAGTTTCTTGTAATTTTCATAAAAGTTGGTAGTTACTTGTCATATGTCCTAAAATTTTGTTGGAAATAGTTACCCTCAAGGCAATCTTCATAATAGTAGGAATGTAATTACTGAATTCATGAGAACTTATGCAGAAAACAGTCTTACTCGAGATAATAGAATGCTATATGGTTTATCTTTATCAGCCATGGGCATACGTTTTACTCGTTATCACGTAACGTTAATACACGAGATAAAGCACATAAGATCTTTGCTTGACTACCAAGATTGTGATATGGATCATACTAGAGGGACCCGTTTACCGTCGAAGACTAGACTGAGACGCGGAGACGTTTAGCCTGAATTTGGAGGCAAATGCTGTTGGAATGCTGGGCTCATCTAGTATGGTTTTAAAGCGCAGCGGAAACAACAATTTAAAAAATCTTGAGAGCAATAGTACCCCAATCGAAGAATTAAACCAAAAAGCTAAACTTGCAACTAAACCAGTAAGCTGAAAAACAAGAGTTGGCGGACTATAACCTTTGTAGTGCGTTAGCCATCTCTCCTTAGACTCTGGCTAGTCTTCACGAAGCCCGGGATAAGCTTGCTCGATGATCTCCTCACCGATGATGATCCACTTTGAGATAACTCTAACACAAGTTTTAGTTTCAAATTGATCTCATCAAAATAAAGCAACCCACTAATTAAACTTACTAAGGATAGTTAGTATGAGATGTAGAATAATTAGCTCATTTACTTTTTCTCTTTTCTTTTTCCTTTCCTCACTTGAAGAAAATCAAGAGAAGAGACCATGGATGATATGAGAGTATGAAAAAGATGATAAGGTTCAAGAAGAGAACTAAAACCCAAAAATGAGTCATTACAAAATGAACCACTAAAATGAGTCATCGATTCTTCCATGACTCATTTTCTTTTCTTTTTTTCCATATAAGTCTCATACTCCCATCTCTAATGTATCAACATACATAACACGATATTTATATCAAATATAAATATTAATAAAGAGAAGAAAATAATTAAGTGAACATGATAATAGTTAATATATAAATATATTAATATATAAATATACATTTAATTATTAAGTCAATACTTAATTTAATAATTCGGCTATATCATATATATACCGGCTAATATCAATAAACACCCGATTAAAATACGTCTATCAAATACATGTGTTTAATCAAATTCTTACACGTATCCCTATACGTTCCCTACATCATTTCGCATGTGCCGAGAAAACTCTGTGTGGGACTCTAAACACTCGATAATACGCTGGCAGTAGTTTAGGATCATATTCATAGATCACAAGCACGTCAACGGTACTCGCTGTACGTAACGGCTATCCAGGTATTGATCGAAAGAAGGTCAACGAGCAAACTCATCTGAACTCTGCAAAGTCTATCAGTGACATTACCGTACAGTCCGATCTCTTCGTCTAATAGTATTGCATATCGGGTCAAGAGTTTGGAATCTTTCAGACCCCAATAACTCGATAAGTCGTACGACAGAGGACTCATAACCAAACGAAAATACAACTGATAACACTTATCAGATTATCTCCGCTACGATGGCCATCGATTTATGGTTGTAGTCATATCCTACACAGCGCAACATCAACTCTCTGTACCGGGAGAGACGAATCCCTTCAACCGCTCACTGCCTCCACATGCTTCGAGACTATACCCAAACAAAACCTGTTTGCACGACTCCTTTGAGCCGTGGTAGGGTAGAAATCTAAGTATAGTGGGAACACACATGAGATACTATGGTGATCTCAGGTCCTAGGGACTACCATGTACTCATGTCACCAGAGAACTGCTACCTGGCATTGGCATACCAACTAGGAGTTCTCGGTGAGTCCGTCCAGTGTAACTCATCTAATGAGCACCTGTATACAATCCTCGATTTCAAACACCAATAGCTGTAGGATCAGCTATCGCTCTCCAACCGGATCAGGAAACGTACACACTAGTCTAAACTGGAGTACCGATACCCAGTCTCGATACTCCTAAGACTAGAGACATTTAAGGGTGTGCTTATCGACTACCCAGGCTGTACTAGTATGATCTCCATCATCGTCCTGGTAGTCAAGCAAAATCATAGGGCATTATCTCATGTTTAAACGATACGTGATAGTAAATAAAACGCATCACATGAAAGATAAAGACAAATCAAATAGTATACTATCATCCCGAGTAAAATTACTCTCTCGTATAGGTCCTTCTTCAATTACAATAATTGACTTAGGGCATCTATATCCAACAATTTCCCACTTGCACTTAAGGCTAATTATTGCGGTAACGCATACCCAACTTCTGTACTAGCGGTTTCGCAAACTATGTTCGAGAACTAGCCTCAATGAGTGGACCCGACACAACGCATTTCTCTGTTTCTCCCTAAATCTCAAAATCATGGAGATCAAATATCTCCTGAACTGAGCGATACCTGCCTCAGTATTTGCCTAGACTGACGATACGATCGTGTTCATAAATAAACAATTATATCTAGCGAATTCTAAGGCGGTATCCTTTGCTGATTCACAATCAGCATCTAGTGCTACGACTATTTCAATATTCCACTTAGAACTCTTTCCAATATATTGTTCCTCAAAAAAATAAAAACTTATAGCTTATGACAGCCGCTCTGTTTTCTATGAGAAACTAGAATTGGTAACCACCTCCTTTAGAAGGCTGCCATTACCATACATCAAGAACATCAAATGCTCTTCACCGCTACCCTATGTTTCTCTAGGATTGGACTGGCATCCATATCCTGTATGGAGAAACACTTATGACCACCATTGTTTTACCGATTGCAATATAAAAGAATCACTTCCTATCATGAGTATGTCATCCACATACCATATGAGGAATCTGACAACACTCCCTACTATTTTCTTTCAAATATCAGGTTCATCTCTCATTTTGATGAACTCAAATGCTTTGACCGTGACATCAAAACAGATGATCCATTGCCGCTATGTCTGTTTTAGTCTAAAGATAGATTTAAGCAACTTGCACGCTTACCGCTGCTACCACTGACTAAGATAACCCTCTGGAAGAGTTATATACACATACACTTCTAAATCTAATTTAGAAAGATGTTATAGTCATCCACATGTCAGATATTATAGTCATGAAAGACAACATTGGCAAGTTTTATCCGTATGGACTTTAGCAATAACAATGAAATAATAGTTTCATCACAATCCACAATGGGTATTTGATGAAAACTTTTCACTACATGTCTAGCCTTATTAGGTTTGTACCCTTTCATTTGCACTGATATCGCAAGATCTACTTGCTCATAAAGGGTTTTACCTTTTCAGGAGCACTCAACAAAGTCCACACTTTGTTGCGGCACATGGAGTCTGTCCCCTATTAATTAAACACAATAATAAGAGCTAAGCTCTGTTCAAACCCGATGAGGCAGCGCCTCATGTGCTCTCCACATGAGCGCTAGCGTCGGTCTCTTATAGAATTAAATTCTAGAGCAGCGCCTCACGTGAATTTCACGTGAGCGCCAACGTGCAAGCATAGGAGCAACTGTTGAATAAGAATTAAATTCTTAAGTGGCGCCCACATGCATAACACGTGAGCGCCAGCGCCCAAACTAAAGCGGGTAGAATTAAATTCTATATGAGGAATATTTCCCCAAAATCCGAGATATTCTCTGTTAAACAGAGCCGTTGGATCAAACATCCAATGGTGATGATAAATCATCAAATGATAGAATTAAATTCTATTAGGGGAAGATATCTCCCTGATCTTTCTAAATGAGAAATATATTCTCTGTTAAACAGAGAGCTGTTGATTAAAAATCCAATGATAGAATTAAATTCTGTTAGAAGAAAATATCTCTCTAATCTTTTTAAGTGAGAAAAATATTCTCGGTTGGATAAAAAATCTAATGATAGAATTAAATTCTATTTTAGGAATATATTTCCCCAATCTTTCTAAACAAAGAAAGATTGTGCTCTGTTCATTCTTGGATTAAAAATCCAATGATGATTAAAAATCACTGATTGATAGAAATAAAATTTTATTTACGGGAAAATATTTCCCAAATTTTGTTAAAAACAAGAATATATATATTCTGTGAACTAAAATTCACCGGTTCAAAAATCAAACGGTGGATAAAATCCCCCAAATGAGAGATTTTCTCAAACTAATTAATATTTTGCCTCTCCTATATAAAGGATAGGAGACTTCAAGTCTGAAATAGAGGATCGACCCCCCAAGCTCCTGCAAAAAAAAAGCAAGAAGCCACAAAACTGATAATTCAATTCTCCTCTCAAAAGAGAAGATTCTCGCCAATTCCAAACTCTAGGTAAAGAAAAAAAAGAGATAAAATGTATTTTCTTTACCTAGTATAAAGAAAACAAGGGTTTAACCCTTCATAAAAAGAACTTAGTTCTTCCTTTGATATGAGATTTGCAAAGCGAATCTTCACACAAGTTGAGAATTTAATTCTTATCGGGAATATTCTGTTCTTCAAACTCAAAATTTAGAGGTAAAAACTAGATTAATAGAAAAAGAGAGAAGAGAACGTATGTTCTAGGAATTTAATTTCTTTGCAAACAGGGTTTAATCCTGCATAAAAGAAATTAGCTCTTATAAAAGAAACAGAAGAACTAAGTTTTCCAATAAAAAAACGATCCCAGATCTTCAAAACATAGATCTTGATGATCATTAATGGCCAAAATGCCATTAACAGAGATTCAATCTCTGAAAGGAAAAAGACTTGGCGCCTCATGTGAAACACACGTGAGCGCCCAAAAGATTCCCTTAAATGAGATTCGGCACCTAACGTGCTTCACACGTGAGCTCCCAAAATAAAGAACGCAGCGCCTTACGTGCTTCCCACGTGGGTGCTCAAAATAGAAGACCCAACGCCTCACGTGAAATACACGTGAGCGTTGTATAAAAGTGCAGAAGCACTATAAAATTAGTTAAAATGACTAAAGTGCTTAACACTGATTGGGTAACGCCCATGTCTAAGCGCCTCACATGACACGCATGTGAACGCCAGATCCCCAAACAAGTGCTTAGCACTTCTGCACAAAAGAAAAAGGTCTGAACAAATAGAACCACAAATAAATGCTTAGCACTTTTGAATAAAAAAAAGAAAAGAAAAGACTGAGCAGACCAAGCCAAATTGGCTAAATCTCTCCGAAAGTTTCTTGCGGCTGAGCCCAAATGCTCTGTTGTTGGATCTTAATGAAATGGTCCTGAAAATATTTCTAAGTTAATCTTAATCTAAAATAAAGCTAACGTATCCTTAGTTAAAATAAATTGAGCCAAAATGCTCATATATTGATCTTAATCGTAAACTTGATTAACGGTCCTTAAATAAAACACAATATTCTTGAACTAAAGGAATATATAACCTAAATTCAAAACCCAAATTCATAAATATACGGATTTGGACTGATCCGCGCTCTACGGGTAACGACATAAACTAGTCTCCGTATACAATCCACGGGCAACCCCATAAAAACAAAATAACACACGGCATAAAGTGAACTACCGGAGAAGGAGAAACTGGTTATCGCAACGTGATAATGTAATTAACTGAAAGGGCTTGTGCCTGTAGGAAAGAGCGTCCCCACAATCAAAAACCCCTCACAAATGAAGAAGAATCTGATAAAGTCTTCTACAATGGTCGCATCTGTCCAAATCTCCGATATATGGTGCTATAAATCGACTTGGTATTTTCGGAGAGGTGGATGGATATGTCCAAATAGCATCTGCCCCCAAATTCAGGTTAGACGTCCCAATGTATCAATCCGGTCTTCGGCGGTAAACGGATTCTGGCATGCCCGGTGAGACTTTTTCTTCTTTCCATTCCACACTTCGTGTGTTGTGTTTCGCGAACAAAATTGTGGTTCACTATGGTTTCCCTTGGATTTGAGGTACTGAAACTTGGTGTCTTGCTCCTATGCAGAAAATTAATGGCTCTCAGCTACACCTCATGCAACAGCAACTCTCACTCCATCCCAACTGGAGGAGTGGCCTATGCGCCCAATACGACCTCTATTTTCTTAATGCCGATGGGGCAGATCACACAAGCCACTACCAGACTGTTTTTCGGGACCATGCTCCCATGTTACACCCCGCTTCCCAGTAGACGGAAATGGTGACGTGGCAGGCCGCAACGTATTTATTAAGAAATAAATACGTTAAGCGTAATTAAGCAATATGTAAATGTACAAGAATGACAAGAGTATTAAAATAAAATAGCAACTTTATTTACATTCATCTTTACATACAACTATTTGAAAATAAAAGATAAAATCAATAAAGCAGTGCTTAAACAATGGCATACAGGAAAGTAAGTGCAACGGAACTAGAAGTCAGGCTGTGCGGTAAGCTGGTCCAAATCCTCCTGGCTCGGCTCGATCTCCTAAAGAGTCCGGTCCTCCTGACGAACATTCCAAAGAAAGAAAAAAAAAAGGAATGTCGTCAGCGAACTAACGCTCGGTAAGTCCCAAAAGAAGAAGAAAAGATAGTATATAAAGTGAAATGAACAGGTAAGGTGTATATGACTGGTTACCGGTATATGATAGTTATTATAACGTGGTTGTTTGTAGTTTGGTAAAGAAGATATTCGTGTATAGGAGAGGAGTCCATCTTACCCCGTGGACTATGGTAACATATAGTACAAGGCCCCGTCATAACCCACGGGACAACGGCATGAGAATTCATGTTGGTGTCTTTTAAGTGACCTTTCGTGCCACGATATACGTTCCGTACCAATCTACCCCTTTATTCCCGTGTAATGTATTGTATAGATTAGGTTTACAAGTCTTATCGAAACCATAGATACAAAATGTTCAAGTATTCATGTTCATGATGTAATCATATATTCAAGTAGTCATATCAAGTTATAACCATGGTTTGGTCAAGTCAAATCAGTTATACATGTTTGGAATTGAAGTTTGAATTCAAGTATTCATGTTCATAATCAAGTATTCATGTTTGAGTTTAGATTCAGGTTTGAGGTTAGACTCAGACTGAGTTAGACACTTGTACTGATTTAAACTCTTGAATTCTTAGGTTCGGGAATTATCGGCAACTGCTGCACATAGACAGCAAGATTTGTGTCTTTTTCCAAGACAATTGCCATTGATAACTCCTGTTAAGTTTTCTAACCTGAATAGGCAATAACTCACTTTCTCCGGCTCCCTGAAGCTCAAGAGAATTGATCTTGCTTAAATCCATATTTACTAGAATCCTTAAAATAGTGTTTATATATACATCGAGGGGATTTTATGAAAAATATTTTTAATATAGTTTAAAAGTAAACCTCGAGAGTGATTAGTATTACTTAGGGTTTTCATGAGCATGGATTTTAAGTATTGGGGTATTTTAGTGATAAATACTTAGTTTTGGAAAGTTTATGGTATTTTATTAAAAAACTTGCCTTTTTGGTATTTTGATGGTATTTTATTGGTATTTGTTAATCTTTCGTTTTTAGAAAAACATAGGTTCATTATATTTTGAAAATAAGGATATATAATTTTATATAATTTAAAAATTAGTTTTATTTTAGAAATTCGTTTTTCTTAAAAACCGTATTTATATCCTTTCGAGATCGAATACTCCGTGAGGAGGTCTGCATCTCGCTCTACTATCCCCAGGATGTGCGATAATCTGCATCATCCATTAGCGGGTCCCCTAAAAAGGGTTGTAGATGCATAATTGCAAGGGAGTATGAAATACCGTTTTAAAAGAAACCCGGTTTTAAATTATGTGATATTTTATTATAAATACTATCTTCGAACCAAAAATACATACCATTAGGCATCGTGCTATGAAACCAAGCGTGCGTGTGGGGTAGATCGTTACCCCGTGAAGTTTTCCTAAAGGTATTGTTTAAACGATTAGTCGAAAAGATGTGATAACAAAGTTCAAGGTATTTTAATATAAAATCTCAATTATGGTTGTTTCACATGAGATTCTTGGTTAAACTTGATTCTAAACATTGGTATTAAGATTACAAGTGAAGTGGTAAAATTGGTTTGACCAAATGATAAAAGAAAATGGAGTTATAGGTTTTAGAAAAGATGATATCGGTAATAATTCTACTTTTACCGATATTTGATTTAAAATGAGTATCAATGAAAAGGAGGAGAATTGGGAGGGACTTACGGTTTAGAAAGCTTAGGAAGAGGGTGAGGAAGGGAAGTGTGTCGTCGTGGCGTCGCGGGAGCTCCGGAATTGGTTTCGATCTTCGCCGGAACTAATTTGCTCGCTAACTCCACTTTACTCCACTTGCACTTAGGAACTTTTTAGAAAGTTTTGGTTAGAATTTTCAGAATGGTACTGAGCCAAAATGTGGGGTGGTATTTATAGTGGAGAATTAGGGTTTGGGAATTAAAATTATGGATTAAAAAGTATCAAAATTGTGTTAATTGGTGAATTGAAAGATCTCTGTTTGATTGCAGGGAAATCAAATAGTGCAGGAGGGTTAGGGGTAGCTGAAGAGTCATGTGTGCAGAGCACGGGCTTCATTGGGCTTGATCCGATCGTCCTCGTCGGTTTTATTGCAAGTTTAGCCGGTTGATTTCGAGGTATTTGCCTCGAGATTCGTGCCATCTGATGAACTCTGTATTTACACCATTTTCCACATGTTTGATTTTTCTGAACTTTTCATTTCTCCGTATATTGCACGTGCAATCTTTTGGGCTTCCAAAAAATTAAAAAGAAAAATTCAGAAAAAAATTGTGTCTGATGGGAATCAAACACAGGGGCTACGTCACAGCAGTGCAAAGGCTTTACCAGTGAGCTACAAGTTATTTTTTACTGTTATTTCACAAAAGTGACTTATAATTCAAACTCGGGCCGTAAAACTCTTTTCTTGTATATTAACAGAAAAATTTATGTACAAAGAATTTAGAGTCGTTACATCCCACCTGTGAGTTTCGGTGCCTCAACACCGCAAGAATAATCTCCTAGAAAGTCGGTCTTTGATCGGCTGGCGACTATGGCGGCTCCTGTCAGTAAGCCGTCAAACTCTGGCGTCTCAGTCTTGAACAAGTTAAGCAAGAACTCAAACAGGCCCGTAAAAAGCTCGTGATACTTGAAGGAGCTACCCCAAAATGGCTAGCCTTCCCGACTCCTGCTACAGGCGAAGCCGGCAAAGGTGATTCACCCATCAGATGGTCAGTCTTCGAAAGATTGGCCGGCTCTGCTCAAACTGTAGGGTTACTAGGCACTCTTACAAGGGTCTATAAGGCATCAACCATACCCGATTTAAAATTTAGACGTGCCGAACAACCCAAAACTAGGATCTTTGCTAGATAATTAGGGTTTAACATGCAAGTAAACATCTTTACAACTAAGAGAGAGGGATTATAACCTTTGTAGTCCGCTCCTTCGCTTCATAAGCTCCGAGTAGAAGTCCCTTCGCCGCGATCCATGATCTTCCGGACTCAAGAGAAGCTCCACAACCCGAATGATCCATATTTGCTTGTTGTCTTCCTTTTCCAAGATGATCTACCTTGAAGTTTCTTTAACTCAAGCTCCCACTCACTAATGTGGTGAACACCCTAATCTAATTGGCTAGATTAGATGAGAATGATGAAGTAGAATTTATGCTCTCTTTTATTATCAAATTCTCACACTCATTCATCACAAAATAAAAAACCTAGAAAGCTTTTTTTGAGCTCAATGAAGAAGAAGAAGAATATATAAATTCTTTTGTGATGAATAATGAAAATAGATATTATGATTACAAATGCAACCATGGTCAAGGATGAAAGGCTAACCATTGTAGAGACTTAACTATGGTTAAGGGTGTAGGTTGGGTTAGGAAAATATCTCTAAAAATATCAAACATAATATCTTTGCAAGAAACAAAAGAAGAGCTTCTAGAAGTTTCATGAAAGAACTAACCCAAATCAAACCCTAACCATGTTTAATCTCCACTAATCATGTTGCATTAATAATTATAACATGTTACAATATTATATATCACATATATAATATATTTTGTAACAAAAGAAAATAATACAATTAACATATATTGTATATATATCAATGTATTATCCGGTGAGAAAATGAATCAATAAAGCGAGCCAATATTAGATAATGTAATGCAATATATCATATATATAATTATAAATTAAATTATCGAATTAACATTTGATCCGACAATCCGGCTATATCGAATATAACCGACTAATATATCATATACCGATTCATCGAATCAACACTTGATCCGATGATCCGGCTCATATCAAAATATCGCGAGAATATAATACGGTATCTCATATCGCATTATCCTCGGTCATGCATATATCACATATATGCTCCTAGTCCGTTTTGCCTGAGTCAAGAAACCTCTGTGTAGGACTCTAAAGAATCGTCAATACGCCGGTAGCAGGTGATGATCATATCAAACACCCACAAGCTGCAAGCGGTCAGCTAAACGTAACAGCCACCCAGGTATTGAGCGATCAGAAGATCAACAAGCAAGCCTGTACATTCTCCTGTGAATCCAAACAGTAACACTCCCGTACAGTCCGGTCTCTTCGTCTGATATGTTGCATATCTAGTCTAGGGGTGGTATACGTCAGACCCCAGTAACTGATAAGTCGTGTCGATGTAAGGCCCATAACAGGTCGAGAAACTACTGGTAACACTTACCAGTAAATCTCTATATTAGCCCTGGCCAGGGACTTCCAGTTATAGCCAATCGAACACAGCACAACATCAACTCCCTATACCGGGAGAGACGAATCCCCTCCTATCGCTCATTGTCTCCATGTGATTCGGGACTGTACCCAAAAGCCATCTTTTGCACGCCCCCTTGGACGTGGTAAGGTGGAAATCAAAGCACAGTGGGAATCACACAAGACTCTATGACGATCTCGGGTCTACAGACTAACCTGTACCAGTGTCACCTGAGAACTGCCATCTGACGTGAGATATAATACCATCTGGGAGTTCTCGGCGAGTCCGTCCAGTGTACCCAGTCTCTACTGAGCACCCGTACACCATCCTTGATGTCAAACACTGATGGATATGGGATCATCCATCACCCATCATATGGGTTAAGATGCGTATACGCTAGTCTACTCTGGTGTATCGATGCCCTGTCTCGATATACCCTCGACTAGGAACAGTTATAGGATGTACTCATCGACTACTCTAGCCCCACTAGTATGATCTCATCATAGTCCCAGCAGTCGAGTACATATCCTAAGGACTTTATCAACATGTTAGAGTAAGACAATAAACTAATATAAGTCAACATGTTAAGATAAAGAGAAACCAAATAGCATACTATCATGACGAGCAAGAAAGTCCTCTCTCTATATATCCAAGCATCCATTATAATATACATCATATGTACAACAATGGCCTCTAGGGCATATATATAACTAACACAAACTCTATCAAGGACATCGGTCTTCAACAGGCTGACGTCGATTGAAACCCCTCAGCAAAGATGGGGGCATGACGAAGCCGCTTCCAAAACTAAGGTGGTCCCTTCAGCAAGGCACGCTCGACGTCGCTACTGGAGCCAAATAAGACAGCCTGAGGGCAACTCTCCCTTTGGGCTCACCCAACCAGCTCTTGCGGTGGATATCAACACTGCTATTCCAACTGGGAACAACTTTGACCCGCTCAGGAGGGTACGCAAGAACTTCCTGACGACGGTGCTGAAGAAGTCACCTCTGCCAGTAGAGATCCCTATGCCGCAACGGCCAGAGCAGCCTCATCAACGGCTCTCCTCGCAAATATATAGAGTCTGGCGAAAAGTCCAAGCCTCGGTTATTGACAAAAATTACTCTCGTCGACCCGAGAAATCTAAGGGCCGGCAAGGAAAAGATCGCTCCTCCGCCATACAACGAGGGACTTCTCCTAAACAGGTGCCTGTCACAACAGCTCCTTCAACTCTAATCTCTCATAAAAGAACGAGGCTGGAGAAAACTCTACCGCCCGCGGCAAATTCCAAGGGAAATGAACCATAAACCCGATCGCTGACTAAGGCTCAAGAGCAACAACAAAAGTTCCAGGAAATGCTGACCAAAATGGCAGTGCTTACCAGAAAAAAGAAGGTCTGGATAAAGAAGTCGAACAGCGTCAAGAGTAGGAGACCGATACAGTGTTTCTGCGAAGGGCGCTAGAGAGAAAGGACAAAGAAGATGTTGAGCAAGCTGCTAATATAAAGTAGATGTCTCTCTTGTTCCAAGACATCATTGGAATGATGATCCAGTCAGAATCCCCGGCCGAAAATCTGCCGATAATCATCGAGGATGACGGAGGGGAAACATCAAACCCTTTTCCGGCCTTGTCAGTGGCCAAAGAAGAAACTATCTCCAAGGCGGCCCTGGATGATTACATTGCTCAGCAAATAAGGGCTTAAAGCTGATGAAGCTGCTGGCCAAATTATCAAAACCGGGCGACCATATCCAGGCTGGTTTGACCAAATCAAAAACCCGCCGAGATATACGATCCCCAAGTTTCATGTCTACAAAGGAACATGCAATCCTCACCAGTATGTCGCACAATTCAGAGTTCTGTGCGGTAACACCGGAGGCGACAACAAATTGTCGCTTCGCCAGTTCATCGGCAGCTTGTCGAAGACAGCTTTCAAATGGTACTCGGAGCTTCTAAATGACTCCGTGAAAACCTTCGCAGAAATAGAACCGCTGTTCACACAGCGGTTTGCCAGAGCTCTGTGCGGCAACACTGGAGGCGACGACAAATTGTTGCTTCGCCAGTTCATCGGCAGTTTATCGGAGACAGCTTTCAAATAGTACTCGGAGCTTCTAAATGACTCCGTGAAAACATTCGCAGAAATGGAACTGCTGTTCACACAGCAGTTCGCCAGCGCTAGAGAACGCACTCCGATCACTGTATTAATCAATGCCAAGGTGAAGCTGGGAGAAACATGGGTCCAATACGCAATCCGGTGGCGGAACCTGTAGTCTAAGTGCGAACAACGCATTAAAGAGTCTCCTGCCATGGGCATGTTCATCGGGGCCCTTGATCCTCAAACGACTGCGTCCCAGTTCATGACATTCTTTAAGCCCACAACCTTTCAGGCTCTGATAGACAAACTGGCCCAGATGGACCAGATGGGCCATGGGCCTTCCTCCTCAAATAAGAACTCTTGAAAAACTAAGGGTAAAGGAAAGGTGGCCTTCGTTGCCATTACGCAACAACTGCCGAACGGCCCAAAACCGGCTGCTCGCCAAAATAGCGCACGTCCGCGTCCGTCCTTGGAAGAAAGACTAGGACACGCTTACTCGTTTCCGCGTGATAAAACGAGGAGACTGTTCGAGTTGGCGATACGAAATAACCTTATCATATTGCCAAACCCGCGGCGTCCAGCCCAACCCGGCGACGTCAACAACCCTAATTACCGCTCCTATCATAAAATGGTTGCCACCCAATTGAGAATTGCTACGTCTTCAAAAATTGGGTTGAAGACCAGTATCACTAGGGGAAATTCACGCTGTCTTATAACTAAAGGGTGAACTCGCCCCAAAAGCACACTCCTAAAAACGTGGATGCGCAGGGGGCATCATACTCACTCGTGGAAGAAACTCCATGGGAAGTCGTTCTTTCAGCAAAAACCAAAAGAATACTGAAGGATCTGCAGGCATGTCCGACAGTCAAGTGGAAAAGCCCACCTGAACCCGAAATAATCGAAGAGATGCTAAAATCTCATCCCGCGCCAAAAATTGTTGACAAAGGGAAAAGCCTTCAAATCAAGCCTTCGAAGCCTTAGAAGAAAAAGAAGAAGAACAAGAAACCTGTGCAGCATGCCGAGTATGACGACAAACGTGTAGATCTACAAAAATACATAGATGCGCTGGAGGAGTATAACCAAAAGGCGCGGACACCGATCACGCTCAAAGAATTCCTCAAGCATATTCTTGAGGATGAAGATAGTGATAATGATGAGGGAAATGACACATCACAAGAAACCGAAGACTATGTGGCAAGTTGCCACATGGTCTCCTGTTTGTCGTTATATGACGAAGAGACTCTCTCAGCGTCAGAAAACAACGCAGAAGAACCGGGGGCAGAATCAGTGCTAAAATCCCCAAAACTGCTAGAAGAAGACCCGATTAACAGGTTGCTAAACGATGCCTTTCAAAAAAGCAAAGCTGACCCAGAACGCGAGGCAACCATATATGATAAGGTTAACTGTCAACGTCTGGATAAAGAAGCTACGGTGAGGACGAGTCGTAAAGTACTCCAACTAAATCAAACCACACCTGCAACAAATAAGAGCAGGATCGAGAAGCGGTTCGCCAAACCCCTGTCAATGGGGATGAAGTTACCACCTCTCATAAAGAACACACCCGGGGTCATATGCTTCGATGGAGAAGAATCACATCTAAACTATTGCCTATATCATTGGAGGGCTACCCATCCCTCGAGGAGTGTAGTGCCTTCAAGAAGTGGTAGTAAGGATATGTTGCCCATTAATAAAATTTCAAGAGGATGAAGCGCGAAACTCGCGCTTTCCAACATTAAAATAGCGCGACAAACACGCGTGAAGAAATGATTGGCAACTGTCATATGGTTGGTACCAGTTCGGATGGAGGAAAACCTCCAATTCTTACGTTCGAGAACGATTCTGAGGATGAAACACCCCTCAACCTTCTCTTCAAAGACTCCACCTCCGAAAAAAAAGAGGAAGAAAAGAACTGTGAGAAAATCCACCGGTATTGGCCGCTCCGGTCAAGGGAAAACCCCTTATCCTATATACAACGGCCCTCGAGGGTTCTCTAGGCGCATTTTGGGCACAAGAGAATGATCAAGGAAAGGAAATAGCTCTATACTATTTAAGTCAAGTTCTCATAGGAGCAGAAAACAACTATTCCCCCATCGAAAAGTATTGCCTGGCGCTGATCTTCGCAATAACGAAGCTCAAACTTTATGCCTTGGCACATGAAGTCCATCTCATATCGGAGGTGGATCCTCTCAAATATCTAATATCAAGGGCCATACTAACAGGAAGGCTTGCCAAATGGGCCCTCCTTCTGATGGAGTTCTCAGTAATGTATCGCCCCCTCAAAGCGGTGAAAGGGCAGGCCATCACCGACTTTCTAGCGGAGCATCCGATACCAGCCGACTCCCCCTTAAATTGTGAGTTGCCAGACGAACATGTGTTCGACGTAATCGAAGAAGAAAATGATTACGAATGGAAACTCTACTTCGATGGAGCATCTTTTATGAAGAGGCGAAAGCAAAACGCCCCCATAATCAAAGCTGGGGTGAGCCTTATCTTCGTGACCCCACAAGGAGAGATATTGCGTTACGCCCTCTCCTTAACAGAGCTAACGACTAACAATGAAACTAAATACGAAACTTTGATAGCAGATTTTGAGATCGTTATCGACATGGTAATTAAAGACCGCATCATATATGGAGACTCCCAGCTGATCGTTAGCCAAGTGAATGTAACTCCTTAGAATGCGATTAGAGTTAATTAAGCGTTTTAATGCGGGTTTTCAATGAAATTTAATCAATAATTGTCTTCACATATTTTATTATTATTAATTAATATTTTATTTAATTATTTTAATACTTGCACACACATGTGCATGTTAATTTAGGGTTAAGGAGGTGTTAACCATACTTTACTAGCCATGGCACACTTAACCATTTTCATATCATGTATATATTTACTTTTTAAGTAAAAGAGTTTTTATTTTAAAAATATAAAAGAAAGAGAGAGGAGTTGAATATTGAGGCATGGCATGGGACAAGGCATGGGAGGCTATTAATGAAGAGAGATAGAGAGAGAGAGAGAGAGAGAGAGAGAGCATGGCTCATTCTCACATCACCCTCTCACCCTCTCACCCTCTCATTTTCTTCATCTCACTCTCTCATTTTCTTCACTTCACTCTCTCTCATTTCCTCACAACTCACACACTCTCTTATTTTCTTCTCCACTAAATTCTTCTCTTGATCTATAATTTCACTCAAACCTTAAGCTTAAACCTTCATCAAAGCTCACTAAACCCTTCACAACTCTTGCTAAAGCCCTATTGTGATGATTTGGAGCTTGATGGCTAGGGTTTCATTCAAGTTGTGGTGAGATAACGATATCAAACTGTTAACTAGGCTCTAAGGAATTTGTTTTGATTATTAGTTTCGGTTTAAAACCTTTATGTTATAGTTTTGTGCAAATATCGTATTTTTGTGATAAGTTTTGTGTCTTTATGATCTGCTGTTGTTAGGGTGATCTCTAATAAAATCTAACAATACAGTAGATTGATACAAGAACTCTGAGTGTATCCTAGAAACCCGGACCCCACCCTCACCTCTGGTCCGGCGAGATTCTTGTTTTGGCCGGCGCTGCCGGTTTTTGTGTAGGCTTAGATGATGGTTTTTGGTGGGTAGCTCTCTGTTGGATATTTATGGTATTTGGTACACTTTGTTTTTCCTATTTTGTCTGTAGGCATAAATCTGGGGTTGTTTAGCTTTTTCTAGCGTTACGATATCATGCGATACGGATTGTCCGACTTGGTTTAAGTGCTTCGTGTAGCTTGCAGCCATAGGTTTGGTTTAGGGTGTCGCTGCACGCGTTAGCCCGCTAAGCTAACACTTGATAGCTTGTGGGAGTCGATGCGTTGGTTTAGGCGTTATTTCCGTATGTTATCGGAAGCTTTCTAATTTCACTTGTTATTGTTGGGGTCAAAAATTACACCCCGATTGACCAAGTCAAAGTCAAAGTCAACCCCAAGCCAGGCGGGCCCAATCCCAGATCAAGTGGGCCCATGTCCGAGTCGAGCCCAGCGGCCAATCTCCCCCATGCCAAAATAAAAATCATGTAATAAATAATTTTGATGTAATTTTTATGGGCATAAAACCAAATTTTTGTAAAGCCCATGGCTCATGTGCAAAAGAAATGAGCACATGAGGCATGGGATGGGTAAAATGCCATTTTGTAAAGCCCAAGGGGCTATATGTAAATGTGTAAGGCAACTTGATAATGAAATAAAGGATAACTTTTTTCTCTAAAAAAATCTAGGGTTTCTGTGCCTTCTTCTCCTTCCTCAAGGTTCTAAAACCTTCTTCCCGTTTTGAATTAAATCAATAGTTTAACTCTTCCTTTCCCAGAAATAAATAGTTTTTCACCACAAAACCCAAAAAGGGGAGTTCAGATCTTCCATTAGATCTCAAAAGGGGGAGATTTTTAAATCTCACCCCCTTTCTCCAAGATCCGGCCAACCGAGAGGAAGAAGAAGGAGATCCATCTCCAAAAATCCCATCTTGGGAAGATCCAGGGCCAAAGGGGTGAGAAACAAAGGGGCCACCTTTGATCATTTCTAAATATTTCTATGAGTTTAACTCCATTCAAGATCTGTTGGAGTTCAACTTCATAAATTAATCTTTTTTTAGGAGTTTAACTCCAGAAGTCAAATCAGGAGTAAAGCTCTTAGTGTAGGGACAAAGTCCCTTTTCCTGCTGACGCTCAGCGCCCGCGTGCCAACCACGTGGGGTGCCAGTGCCCAGCGCCCATGTGCCAAGCACGTGGGACACAGGCGCCCAACGCCCGCGTGCCAAGCACGTGGGAAGCAGACGCCCAACGCCCAGCATCCGCGTGCTAGGCACGTGAGGCGTTGGCGCTCACACGTCTTTTGGACGCCATTTCCCCCCACATTTTATACACACTCCACATTAAAAATACCTCTCCCGTTAGAAAAATTTCTAATGGGGCGCCGTCCTACACCCCACAAGGGGGCTGCTAACCCTCTTGACCCCTAGCCCGCTATCCAGGTAGCGGAACCCCCATAAAAACTCTGCGGGGCCCCCGATATATCCAAAACCCCTTCAAAACACAACATTGCACATTGAGTTCGCATGACCTGTCAATCGGAGGTTCTCCCGCTCCAAAGGCGGGGGGTAATTAACGATAGCTTAGTTTGCGGCTGCCGGAGATTCGGATCCCCATAATCAATAAACCCCAGCCTACCTAGGCATGGGGAATCTGTAATACGCCTGACAAGCGCGCACGTATTCCCATCTCAATGGGATGATGAAAAACACCCTACAGTTATGATTTTGTTTTATATTAGGATCGATTGCAGGGACTTCAGACGCTAGTAGGACAGGGAAAGAAGTGATTGGATTCACCTAGCTCGAGATCGTCCGGTGAGTAGATTTAACATCTATAGGGGAATCGGCTATATGGCGTTATGCGTCGAAAGCTAGATTCAGTGATATAACCATATGCTTATATGTATATATATATATTGATCGTGCATGAGTACCATTTTGCACATCCTATTACCTGTTGTACATGGACATAGTATTATTGGACACTGCACCATTACTAACGATTCATATTACATGAGCACCGAATTGTATGTCACACATACACCGTTAGTAATTTCCATGACATGCACACCATAGAAGTTGCCATAGATAATATATTGTACCGCTTCCATTATTATTAACAGTTAGACATTGATTCATGTTCTATTGCGCATATGAATTGCATCATACGTACATACACGCATGCATACGCACATACATTGCTATAGTCACATATATACTCTCATATGATGTTGCATTTCGATTCATGGATTTGGGAAACTGCAAGATACCTTTGAAACTTGATATATTTAAAAATAGCGGTTTTCCTTTGATATACTCACATTATTGTTCTATATTTGCATACATCGTATTTCATAGATATATGCATTGAAATATTGATTTTATGCGATTTCTGGATTTGAGAACCGCGAATATATTTTAAAGGAAATTATAAATTGTTTTAAAAACGCGGTTTCTCGTGATGTGATTTCGAGGCATTCACCATGAGTTTTCTCGGTTCTGAGCTTGTTTTCGAGACCAGATTCGAGGAGTTGGATGAACCGTCTGTGAGTACATCGTAGACCCGGTAAGGTACCTGGGGCAAGAAGATCGTGGGGATGACGATGACCCTGGCAGGAGGGAGCACTACCTACCGGTGATAGTTTGGACCCGGCGGTTATCCAGAGGATACCGACCGGAGTCGTGAGATGGATATGGGTCGATCCGGACCGACGGAGCTCATGAGCCGATCCGGACTGACGGAGCCCGAGATATGTGGATTTACGTGTCGATATTGGACACGGGTTTCATGATGTTTCGAGTGTCGATGTTGGACACTCAGGTTCCATGATGTGACGGATATGAGGGCCGATCAGAATGACGACGCCTGAGATATTGGGATTTGGGGTGTCGTTGTTGGACACCGGATTTTATGATGATGATTCATTGGTGAGGATTATGTTTTATCTCACATTCAGGATTTATTATGACATGCACTTTTCATGTAGTCGTTGTACCCTGGTGGTGTAGCTTGATCATGATTTGTTGCATATCCGTATTGTTATACTTATGCCATCAGATTGCATATTTCAGATTATCGCTTTTCGTGAATGTTTGCGATTATCTGTATAATGTTATTTACTATTCACGAGTTGTCAACTCACCCCCGTTGTGCCACGGTGTTTTGCAGGTTTGACCCGCAGTGTAGTTACGGCAGGGCTCCTTATTGTATCTACTTTTGCGGATACCGCTACCGTTGGTCGTGATTTTGGTGTAGGTGGGTTTTTCGGGTATTCGTATGATTCCATTGTATATCTTATTTTGTATCTAGTACTCTCTATATACCACTTACATGTATTTGTAATTCGATGTCGTGCACCCCGAGTGTTCGCGGGGAGGCGGAATATTTAAAAAACGAATTTTCAAAGCTCGCAACACCGACTTGAACTTCAGGATCGATACTAAACCCTAACTAGCTAACAAGCAATGAGATTTAACTACTCGGATGAAAGTTATACCTCACGATACCAAGTCCTTCGGGTCTTCTTCGCTGTCCTCCACCTCGTCGTCAGCTCTAAGGATCGAAAACGGATCGGGCAACCTCGACAGCCTCCTCGAGTCAAAGACGATCCACCCGAGAGTCTATAGTCCGAGCTCCTATCTCGAATGTGAGATAAATACGGCTTATAGTACGCTAAACTAGAAGTCCTGTAAGTCCACGTTATCCGTCCCCGGTTCTTTGGGGTTGCGGAAATGGTGAAAAACGATTTTTCTTTGGTGGTAACATGGACTCAAAATACGGATCTTTGTTAAACAACTATCTAACAACCTAACTGGGAGTTTTACCTACTCGGTTAGGGGGTTATACCTTAACTTGAACTCCTTCTCTTCGACTTCTTGTGGTGGTCGGATGGTTCTCTCCTCGTCGTCTCCTTGTGCCGAAGATGGATCCACCTGAAAGCTTCTACCTTTGGCTCCAACCTCAATCTTGAGGAAACTAGAACACTTGGTTTGCTAGACCTTGTATACTAGGATGAGTCGAGAAGTGTTTTGGGTTTTATCTCTATGGTTCTTGCTTCTCAACACATGAGACAATAGAACCATGAACTAGAGAGAGAGCAAGAGGAAGAGGGAGAGCCTGAGGATGAGAGAGAATGAGAATGATAGAATAAGCAAGACTTTTTCCCACCCTTACTCTCATAATCCAAAATAATCATAACAAATAATAATAATTGAGTATTATGTGATGGTTCATATCATATCAAAAGGCAATATCATTTCATGCACTCATTTTGTAAAGTATAACAAGCAAGCAAAAGTCTTTGCCATGAAATGATAGCCATTGTAATGATGATGGTCAACAAGTCCAACCTAGTCAACCGGTCAACAAGTCAACAAAGTCAACCTTTCAACCCAACCATGGCACAATAATACTTAATTAATATTATCATTAATCATATTTCTAATTCTCATTAGGGTTTAGCAAAAGTCAACAGTCAACAACCCTAATGAGAATTCTCTGCCTCTGTCTCTGTCAACCGTGCATACACACCCGCATCCGCGTTCCGAGGAGCACGAATACAAACGAGATAAAACCAATCCCAAAACGTACACTAGGATCTGGCTTAAACCAAAGCCCGCCAGTGATAACTGCCCGGACACTAAACGTGCACAAGTGTACGGATGTGACCGAACCCTGTCGCAAAACCATGCGACCTCTACTCTTTTGCCTAAAGGCGAATAGCTCTCTGTGTGGGACTCTAAAGACTCGACACTACGCTGGCAGTGGGTTTAACCACAGACCGCAAGCGGCACTAGCTATGCGTAACGGCCCCCAGGTAGATGCCGATAAGAAGACTGACGAGGTGAAACCCATCTGAACTCCTACTGAGCCTGAATGTGACAGTCTCCGTACAGTCCGGTCTGTTCGTCTGAGAATATCGCATGGCGGGCCTAGGGGGCGGTAAACGTCTGTCCCCTAATAGCGGTACAAGTCGTGTCGGAGTGTAGCCAAGAACACCCTGAGATAACACTGGAAACCTACCAGTATATCTCGCTTGTCCTGGCCAGGGACTTTGTGTAATGGCTCTCCTAGACACAGCGCGATATCAACCCCCAATACCGGGAGAGACGAATCCTGTCTAACCGTCACTGCCTCCAAGTGCTTCGGGACTGCACCCAACTACTACCTGTTTGCACGACTCCTTTGAGCCGTGGTAGGGTAGTAATCAAAGTACAGTGGGAACACACTCGTGGCGAAGTGACAGTGTCAAGTCAGCGGACTAAGCTGTACTCATGTCACCTGGGAACTGATAACTGACGATAGGTATAGTACCAACCAACAGTTCCCGACGAGTCCTGTCCAGTGTACTCGTAACCTAACGAGCATCCGCATACTATCTCAAGTACGACGTACTGACGGCTGTGGGACAGACCGTCTCCCCTGCTGGGATGAGAAGCGCATACGCTAGTCTACTCCGGAGTATCGATGCCCTGTCTCGATAGTCCTACGACTAGGGACCTGCATAAGGATGTGCTTGTGGATTACCCAGCCCTCACGAGTGTGACTGCCATCACAACGCTGGTAATCAAGCAAAGATCCTAAGGGCTCCACTAATGTGTATAGGCGATATGTTAAAAGAAACACATGTACACACATTGAAGTAGAGACAAACTAAGTAGCATACTACTATTTTGAGCAAGATTGTCTATACAACTGTGAATATCCCAAGCTTCCATTAAGTAATATACAAACTAGTATGATACAGTAATGGCCTCTAAGGCATATACACTAACAAGTCCTAGGTGGTGTAGAGTGAGAAGATGGAGTGATTTGTCTCTTAGAATCTTAGGATTCTCAACACATGAGAGCTTTAGGGTTTAGAGGAAGAAGAAGGAGCACTTGAGGAAATTGAGAATGGTGAAGCAACTAAAGAAAATGAGCTTGGCTGCTCTTGTGATAAATAAACACACTTAGATAAATATCAAGCATGCTAGATAAATATCTAACATGGCTTGATAAAATATCTTTGGTGTGTAATGACTACAACATGAGTCATGGCATGAGTCAACAAGAGCCATGCTTATCTTTTATCAAGATAACACCTCATTTCCTCCACCCAATTAGTTTAACCCAAAAAGAATCAAACCCTAATTAGGTGTCCCCTTTCTAGAAGCTTTCCCGACAAATTATGAGAATGCCCCTCATCCGTATATACATACCCGCATCCGCATTCCGAAGAACACGAATACAAAGAGACGAAACAATCCATCAATATAATACTAGGTCCGGCTTAAACCAAAGCCCACTAGTATTATCCGCCCGATTATCATACGTGCACGAGTGCATGTACGTGATCGAAGCCCTGCCGTAAAACCATACGGCCTCTACACCTTTTGCCCGGTGCAGGGAAACTCTTTATTTGGGACTCTAAAAACTCGACAGTACGCTGACAGTGGGTTTAACCATAAGCCGCAAGCGGTACTAGCTGCACGTAACGGCTACCCAGGTATTTGTCGATAAGAAGGCCGATGAGCAAACCCATCCGAACTCCTACTGAGCCTGAATGTGACAATCTCTGTACAGTTCGGTCTGTTCATCGAAGAGTATCGCATATTAAGCCTAGGTGGGCGGTAATCGTCAGACCCCTAATAGCGCAATAAGTCGTGTTGAAGAGTAGCCCAAAACACCCTGAAAAACTATTGGAGTACCTACCAGTAAATCTCGCTTGCCTTGGTCAAGGACTTTGTGTAATGGCCTTCCGAACACAGCGTGATATCAACCCCCAATACCGGGAGAGACGAATCCTATCTAACCGCCATTGCCTCCAAGTGCTTCGGGACTGCACCCAACTACTACTGTTTGCATGACTCCTTTGAGTCGTGGTAGGGTAGTAATCAAAGTACAGTGGGAACACACTCGAGGCGAAGTAGCAGTGTCAAGTGGACGGACTAAGCTGTACTCACGTCACATTGGAACTGCTACCCGACGATAGGTATAATACCCACCAACAGTTCTCGACGAGTCTTGTCCAGTGTACTCATAACCTAATGAGCACCTGCATACTATCTCCAGTACGACGTACTAATGGCTATGGGACAAACCATCTTCCTGCTGTGATGAGAAGCGTATACACTAGTCTACCGTGAAGTATCGATGCCCCGTCTCGATAATCCTTCGACCAGGGACCTGTATAGGGTGTGCTTATAGACTACCGAATCCCCTCTAGTGTGACTGCCATCACAACGCTGGTAATCAAGCAAAGATCCTAAGGGCTCTACCAATATGTATAAGTGATACGCTAAGAAAACACATGCACATATTGAGGTAGAAACAAACCAGGTAGCATACTACCATTTCGAGCAAGATTGTTACTATATCCGTGTATATTCCAAGCTCCCATTAAGTAATATACAATCCAGTATGATACAATAATGGCCTCTAGGGCATATATCACTAACAATCTCCCACTTTCACTAAGGCCATACACTGGCATATCGTAGACCGAAGATCTCGAATAGCCTTTCGAACACTGTCTGAGGGATGGCCTCTGTGAGTCGATCTGCAGTGTTGTTCTCCATATTTACTCTCCTCACCTCGATCTCCTGGGGATCAACAATCTCCCTGATCAGGTGGAACCACATCAAGATATGTCTGGATCTCTGATGGGACCTGGGTTCCTTCCCTAAAGCTATAGCGTCGTATGTTGTCATAATACTAAAGTATTGGTCCAACAAATGGAAGGAACCACCTGAAGTTCAATTAAGAACTTCCTCATCTAGACTGCCCCTTTTGCGGAGTTTCATGCAGCGAACTACTTCGTTTCTATCGTCGAGTCTGCAATGGTGTCTTGCTTAGAGTTTTTCCAACAGACCGTCCCTCCACTGAGGGTAAGGACATGACCCGACATGGACTTGGAATCATCCTTATCACTCTGGAAGCTGGAGTCATCAAAGTCCTCGATCTGGAGGTCTTCTCCGCCATATACCAAGAACATCTCCATAGTCCTTCTCAGGTACTTGAGAACATTCTTTACCGCTATCCAGTGATTCTCCCTTGGGTTTGACTGATACCGGCTTACCACCCTGAGTGTGTAAGCAACATCTGGTCTGGTACACAATATCGCATATATTATAGAGCCTACCGCAGAAGCATAGGTTATAGATGTGATACAAGCCCTTTCCAAATCAGTCTTGGAAGACATCTCTTTGGAGAGAGTGATTCCGTGACAAGCCGATAGACTACCGCGCTTTGAATCTTCCATACTAAATATTTTTAGTATGGTGTCGATGTACCTTGACTGTGAAAGTCCCACTATCCTCTTTGATCTATTATGATAGATCTGAATCCCCAGAATGTAGTTGGCATCACCCAGGTCTTTCATGGAGAACCTTAGTGATAAGAATCTTTTGACTGATTGTAGTATAGGAATGTCATTTTCTATCAGGAGAATGTCATCTACGTACTAGATGAGGAATCCCACAGTTCTCCCTACAATCTTACTATAAATGCATGATTCATCTGGTTTTTTGATAAAGTCGAATTCTTTGACCGTCTCATCAAAACAGATGTTCCAACTCCGCGATAGCTGCTTTAGTCCATAAATGGAATTAAGCATCTTGCACACTTTCCCGCTGCTCCCACTCCGATTGAAACCCTCTGGCAGATCCATATAGATGCACTCTTCCAAATGTCTATTTAGAAAAGCCGTCTTTACGTCCATCTGCCGGATCTCAAAATCTTGGAAGGCAGCAATGGCAAGAAGGATCCGAATGGATTTGAGCATAGCCACTGGAGAAAAGGTTTCATCATAGTCCAAACTAGGTCTTTGACGAAAACCTTTCGCAACAAGTCTAGCCTTATAGGTTTCAACCTGTCCATCTACACCAATTTTTTTTCCTGAAAATCCATTTGCAGCCTACGGGTTTTACCCCTTCTGGAGCAATGTTCAAAGTGCATACTTTGTTGGTGTATATGGACTCCATCTCGGTCCGTATTGCATCCAGCCATTTTACCGAGTCGCCGCTCTGAATGGCTTGTTGGAAGCTAGTTGGCTCATCATTGTCAATGATGCAATCCTCTCTATCCCTGTTTATGAGAAAACCATAGTATCTCTCGGGCGGATGAGACTGCTTACTAGTCCTGCGGATTGGCGCAGAGATGTCCTGTTCTTTTGAAATCTTTGGTTCTACCATACTTTCAGTAATAGTTTATGGTTCTAGAATTTCTTCCAGTTCTATTGCACTCCTACTAGTCCTTTTTCAAAAAATTGATTTTCTAAAAAGTGGGCATGACAAGGAACAAAAAACCATTTGTTCCTCTGCGTAATAGAAAAATACCCTTTGGAGTTCTCTGGGTATCTCACAAATTTATACAGTGCTGAGCGTGTCTCGAACTTGTCCGCATACTGCTTTTTGACAAAAGCTGGACATCCCTATATCATCAACTACTAAAGATAGGGTTTCTTCCCACTCCACATCTGATATGGTGTGGTAGGCACGGTCTTAGTAGGAACCTTATTCAAAAGATATGCAGCTGATTCTAGTGCATAACTTCAGAAGGAACGCGGTAACTCAGCGTTACTCATCATGGAACGAACTATATCCAATAGGATTCTGTTCCGCCTTTCGGATACACCGTTGTGTTGCGGCGTGTATAGAGGAGTAAGTTGAGAGAGAATTCCATTCGCTTTTGAGTAATCCAGGAACTCGGCAATCAAGTATTCACCACATCGATCAGATCTCAGTGTCTTGATACTTTTGCCTATTTGTTTTTCCACTTCATTCTTATATTCTCGGAATTTCTCAAAGGCCTTGGATTTATGCTTCATAAAAAAGACATGTCCTAACCTAGAGAAATCATCCGTGAAAGTAATGAAATAGGAATAACCACTTCGTGCATCTGTAGATATTGGACCACACACGTCGCTGTGTATGAGTCCTAAGAGCTCGCTCGCTCTTACTCCGTGTCCAGTGAACGGAGTCTTTGTCATCTTTCTTATGAGACAAGATTGACAAGTTGCATAAGACCGATATGTTTCCTGATTTAAAATCAGGAAAGCTTCTGGGAAAAGCTTCAGAAGAGGGTCACGTGCTTACACGTGACTAGCGGTCACGTGTTGGCACGTGACACCTAAAAGCATCATCAAGTCAAGTTCAGTTTCCTGACTACGCTGAAGAAAATGGGCTTCAGAAAGAGTCACGTGCTCCCACGTGACCAGGGTCACGTGGCGACACGTGACGTTTGAATGCAAGCGTCAAAAGGCACACCAGTTCCCTGATCAAGTCAAGGAAAAGGCTTCAGAAGAGGTCACGTGCTTCCACGTGACCAGGGTCACGTGTTGCCACGTGACGTTCAAGACAGCAGACTCGTTCTCCAGTTGAATCAAGGAAAGAGAGGGTTCAAACAAGGGTCACGTGCTCACACGTGACCAGGAGTCACGTGGCAGCACGTGACGTTTAAGCAGCAATCAGAAGACAGAGCGCAAAAGAAAGGAAAAGGCTCATTCCAAAGGGGGTCACGTGCCCACACGTGACCATGAGTCACGTGGTCACACGTGACCGGCTTTCAAAGCCCACTGTGTTAACAGAATTAAATTCTGAGAGAAATTCGAATCTTTCCAAAGGAAAGCGGCTATCTGGAACCGATCGAATTAAAGATTCAGAGGTGATGAAATATCATCTATCTATGGGAAAATCTCGGGTTTGGAAAGGTTTCCCCTTTAAATCTAACCAAAATAACAAAGGAGAATCTCTGGATTTAAAATCCAACAGTGAATAAAATTCACCTAATAATCCAAAGGTCCAAAATGAATGATGGATGCAAATCAAATCTTTCACGAAGATTCGTCAAAAACGGATTGATTCGCTTGCTTCTCCTATAAATAGGAGCCAAGAGACATACATATATATACAGGCGCAGAGAAGAAAAAAGAAAAAAGGAGGAGAGCTTTGATACTTTGAAAAGACTCGGATCTTCTGCAAAAACCCTAGGTGAGAAAGGGAAGGCCTTTTGAAAGAAAGAGAATTTAATTCTCAACAGAGTTTAACTCTGATATATAAAACAGAAGAGCATATTTCTTCTCTCTTTGATAGAGGATCTGCAAAGTGCACATCTCCCCTTAAGGTTGAGAATTTAATTCTCAATGGGTCGAGATCCTGCCATGCAGATCCAAAACATAGAGAGGGAATGTAAGCACGAGAATTTAATTCTCACAGAACTATAGGAATTTAATTCCTTTAAAATAAAATTAGGGCTTGACCCTGTATCATGGGAATTTAATTCCTTCAGAATAAAAAGAAACAGGGTTTAACCCTAATTAAGAACTTAGTTCTGTTGAAACAACGGGAATTTAATTCCCTTAATCATCATTTAACAGGGAATGGGAATTCAATTCCTTAAAAACTTTTATTAGGGTTTAACCCTATTCAGCCCTTCACATATATGAGGAATGTAATTCCTACAGAAAATTCAGAGTTAAACTCTATTCCAGAATATAAGTCTTCGAAAGGAAGTAGGAATTTAATTCCTCTGAAATTTACAGCTCGAGGAATTTAATTCCTGAAAGAAGATTAACAAACCCTCTAAACAAAATACATAGAGGCAGGGTCACGTGTCATCACGTGACCCCCTAAGAGATCTACAGAAAGCCCCTTTGAGACAGCACCCCACGTGACCCACGTGACCCTCGGCAGAAGCTCTAATACATAGGCATTTAAATGCCCATCACGTGATGGCACGTGATGCTCTGAAAGACACGATAATCTCAGAATAAATGAAGGGAGGGCGCTCTCACGTGCTGCCACGTGACCCCTCTTGTCTTAGTGTTTAACACTAAATTGAAACTCTCGAACCCAGTGTTAAAATACTGTTGGGCTTTAGTGTTCAACACTAATTTACCTTAGTGTTTAAACACTAATCTGAGATCTTCATTTGCAGTGTTCAACACTGATCTGTTTTAGTGTTTAACACTAATTTGAAAAGCCTCGTTGCTGGTGTTTAACACCAATTATCTCTTAGTGTTAAACACTAACTTGTCAACCTCATTCCCAATGTTCAACACTGACTGTTCTGTAGTGTTTAACACTAGGCTTTGGCCCAATTGGCCTAAATGGATAGAGGCAAAGCCTCTCCTGATTGGACTTAGTCCAAGATGGCCATAAGTCCTCAATTGGTGATTAACTGGTCCAATGGACTCATAACATAATTAATTCGTCCCGACCCCAAATTGGGCCAAGGACTATTTAATCCATTCTTGTTCTAGGGTACATCTCTTCACTCCTTTGATACTTGGCATTGTAATCCCTCAATGTCTTCAAAGAGGTGACGGGTCCCGACGACCACACATTGATATGGACTGTGGGGTCCTTAAACTCATGTCTAATGCAAATTCCTGGTTACGTAGAACGCGGATAATGTCACTCTTTGACCCCGTGGAAAACGTCCAGAGCGGAGCCTGGTCCTCGCCAAGCACGACAGTGAACCCGTGTGAAGCATCCAGAGCACATACCGGACTGTGGGGTCCTTAAACCCATGGACTACGACGTCCTTAACCTTGACCGAGATGTCTTAAAACTAACAACGGACTGTGGGGTCCTTAAACCCATAGACTACGACGTCCTTAACCTTGACCGAGATGTCTTAAAACTAACAATGGACTGTGGGGTCCTTAAACCCATGGACTACGACGTCCTTAACCTTGACCGAGATGTCTTAAAACTAACAATGGACCGCAATGTCCTTAAACTATCCATGGACCGCAACGTCCTTAAACTAGAACAATATGGCCCCGTATGCTCTTTTGTTGGACCTAAACGGTCCCGTTTAAGTTGATCTTAGCCTCAAAGATGGCTAACGTATCCTTAAACCTTCAAACAGAGTGGACTATGAATCCCCCCAATTAACCCTGGCTCGAAGGTACATCTCTGAACTCCTCTGACACCCGTCGTTGTAATCCTTCAACGTCGTCAGAGAGGTGATGGGTCCCGACGGCCATACATTCATGGACCACTATGTCCCTAAACTGGAACATTAGAGTCCAAACGCTCTTTTGTCGGATCTAAACGATCCCGTTAAGTTGATCTTAGTCATAAAGTTAGACTAACGTATCCTTAACAAGCGTTTGAGTTGATCTTAGCCTCAAATATGGCTGACGTATCATCAAACCAAACCCCCCCAAACCCAAATCTAAGATAATACGGATTTGGACTAGCCCACGCCCTACGGGCGACGACATAACTCAGTCTCCGTAAACAATCCACGGGCAACAAAATACAAAACAAACACCCACGATACGAAGTGACCATCTGGAGAAGGAGAAAGTTGTTACCGCAATGCGGTAGCGTAATTAACTGCAGGGGCTTGCGCCTGCAGGGAAGAGCGTCCCCACAATCAAAAACCCCTCATTCGAGGGGGAATCTGACGAAGTCTGCTACATCGGACGCATCCGTCTAAACCTTCGATGCACGGTGCCATAAATCAACTTGGCATCTTCGGAGAGGTGGACGGATAGCACCAATTAGCATCTGCCCCGAATCTCAGGCAAGACGCAGTGTCGCGCCGTCCATTCGGAGGGGAACAGATTCTGGCACGCCCGGTGGGACCTTTTCCTCTTTCCACTCCACACTTCGTGTGTCGTGACTCGCGAACCAATCGCGGTTCGCTAATGGTTGCCCTTGGGTTTCAAGATACTAAGAATTGGCATCTTGCTTATTGCAGAAAGCAAAGGATCGATGGCTTCTACTTCCGTGAAATTCTCCAACTGCTCAGACTGCAATTGCAACCAACGCTCTGCCTCGCCAAGAGGTATAGCCTACGGACCCCAAGCTGCTTCGCTATTCACAATGCCCGTGGAACAGGTCACTCGTGCCACCACAATATTGTTCTTTGGGACCATGCTCCCACCGACAAACTTCACCGCTCCAGCGCTGACAACGGAAGCTCTCAAGAAGAAGTCGGTCTTTGATCGTCTTACCCCTGCCGCGGCTCCTCTCAACGAGTCGCCCAACGTCAACGCCTCGGTCTTCTCTAGATTGGGCCAGAAATCCTTCGAACCCATCATGGGGCCTACAATCTCAGAGAAGGCTGCTTCTAAGAAAGTGGCTGCTCCTGCTCCCGAAGTCGTCAAGGCAGCTTCTTCGGCCAAAAGGTCGGTCTTTACAAGATTAACGGCTTCAGCTCCCGCTCCTACTGCCCAAAGGACATCGGTCTTTGACAGGCTAATGCCAATTGCGACCCCCCACCCAGACAGGGGGCAAGACGAAACCATTCTTACCGCTGACCCTACACCGTCCGCTCGACACGCTCGACGTCGCCATTGGCGCCGAGTAAGGAAGGCTGGGGGCAATTCCCCCTCCGGGTTGACTCCATCGGCCCCGGTGGCAGAGGTTAATGCTGCTGTTCCAACTGGGAACAGCTTTGAAATGCTAAATAAGGTGCGGAGGAATTCTCCTACGGCAGTGCTGAAGAGGTCTCCTCCCTCATTAAAAAAGGTTGTCGAAATAAAACCCGAACAACCCCGATCTCCTCAACGGCTGTCTTCCAAAATCTATAAGGTTTGGCGGCAGGCACGGGACTCGATCATCGATCCAAACTTCTCCCGCCAACACAAGAAGCTGAAAATCCAACCGGAAGCTGGTCACCAGGCTAAACCCCAAAAGGCTGTCTGGACGCCCACCTCAACGGCCCCCTCAACCTCCATGGCTCATAAAAGGAGGAGGCCAGAGAAAACCACACAGCATGCAACGACGGCTAAAAGCACTGAGCCCAGACGCCCTAAGTCTGGGAGCATGGTGGTCCACACTGTTTACATGGCCTTTGGAAAAGAGGAAAGCCGCACGTCTACGGGCCACCGACCGCTAACCCGATCCGTGACGAAAGCCCAGGAGCAGCAACAAAAGCTTCAAGAAATGATGAATGCTATGGCCGCGCTCACCGGGCCAAAAGAAAACCCAGAAACGTCTTCAGACGCACGCCGAGAGAAAGAAACCGACGCTGAATTCCTTCGCCGGACACTGGAGAAAAGGGACAAAGAGGCTGCTGAACAAGCGGCCAACATACAACGGATGGGCCTTCTCTTCCAAGATGTGATAGGAATGATGATCCAGCAGGACCTACCCGCCGAGGATCCCCCAATTGTTCTTGAAGACGACCGAGGAGAAACGTCAAATCCACCACCAGCCCTTTCAACGGCCAAGGAGGAGGCAATCTCTAAGACTGACTTGGCTGACTACATAGCCCAGCAAATCCGGGTTCATCACGCGACTGAGGCAGCTGGTCAAGTCGTGAAAACGGGGCGGCCGTATCCGAGCTGGTACGACCAAATCAAATACCCGCAAGGCTATACGATACCAAAATTCCACGTGTATAAGGGGACCGGCAATCCCCATCAACATGTCGCCCAGTTCCGGGCCCTCTGCGGTAACACCGGCGGTGATGATAAATTGTTGCTCCGCCAGTTCGTGGGCAGCTTATCAGAAACAGCGTTCGAATGGTATTCGGAACTCCCGAACGATTCTATCAAAACGTTCGCTGAAATGGAGTTGTTGTTCACTCAGCGATTCGCAAGTGCCAGCGAACGCACTCCAATAACTGCACTTATTAATGCCAGGGTAAAACCGGGCGAAACCTGGGTCCAGTACGCTATACGCTGGCGGAACTTGTGGTCGAGATGTGAGCAACGCATTGAGGAAGCACCTGCGGTGGGCATGTTCGTGGGAACTCTAGACCCTCACGCAACTATCTCCCAGTTTATGATGTTCTTTAAGCCAACCACATTCCAGGCTCTGATCGACAAGTTGGCTCAGATGGACCAGATGGGTCATAGACCACCTACACCGAAGTCGGAACCTCGGAATGACAAGGGTAAAGGGAGGGCGACCTTTGTTGCGAATGCCCAGCAGCAACCTAACGCCCCGAAACCGGCAGATCAACTCGAGGAAAGGCATCGGTATTATAATGAGAAGATGAAGCGTCCCTACTCGTTCCCACGGGACAAGACGAAACGGCTATTCGAGCTGGCAATACGCAACAGACTTATAAACCTGCCAAACCCAAGGCGACCGCCGCAACCCACCGAGGCGAATAACCCCAACTATTGCCCTTACCATCAAACGGTAGGCCATCCGATTGAAGATTGCTTCGTCTTCAAAGGATGGATTGAAGATCAGTACCTCCAGGGGAAGTTCGTACTGTCCGAAAAGTGGAAGGTAAACCCACCACAGCCGCATGCTCCTAGGAAAGCGGATACACCGGGGGCAACATGCTCTTTTATTGAAGAAGCTCCATGGGAGGTCGTGCTATCAACTAAAACCAAAAGAATGCTGAGAGACCTTCATGCGTGCCCTGCGATCGAATGGAAGGACCCTCTTGAACCTCAGATTATCGAAGGGATGCTAAGGCGCCGCCCGACTACAAAGACTCACGACGAGAGCCCAGATACCCACGCCCAATCGTCAAAATCTTCGAAGAAAAAGAAGAAGAAGTCCAAGAAGTCCATGAAGCCTGGAAAAGAGCACACGAACTTGCAGAAGCAAATCGACGCACTGGAAGAATACAATCAAAAGGCGCGAACCCCTGTCACACTGCAAGAGTTTCTCAACCACATCTTTCGAGAAGAAGATAATGGAGAAAGCTCGTCGGATGAATCCGAAGGATATGTGGCGAGTTGTAACGTAATCTCCCATTCGTTTACCGATGATGGGAAAACTCCTGGCATTGAAAAGCTGGAGACAGAGCCTGTACCAGAGCGTGCATGGCCAACAGATGAAATGATCGACGCTTTTCTAGACGAGATTCGTCTAAAATGTAAAGCGGACCAGGAGCGTGAGATGACCACGTCGGAAGGAGCCAAATGCGGGCAACTGAACGAAAGAGTTGAACTACCCCTACCAGAGCGAAAGGCATCCGAAGTAGACAAGAAGATATTCAAGACGAGGAAAAGGTTTGCCAAAGCCATGTCAATGGGAATGAAGCTACCGCCCTCGGAAGGAAACACACACGACGGGGTGGAGAGGCACCCTGATTATTGCGCATATCACCGGAAAATCTCACACCCCACGGAGGAGTGCGACGCCTTTAAGATATGGTGGCAAGGATATGTCGCTCGTCGGCAACATGTTAAGCGCATGAAACGCAAGATCCGTCGGGAGCGAAGAAGTACTGTCGATGGGCACAACAGAACGACTGGCAACTGTTACATGGTTAACGCCAGGGGGTCACAAGTTCTCACCTTTGGGAGCGACTCTGACGAAGAAATGACTCTGGGCCCTCTCTTTAAAGAATCCGTTTTGGGGAAAGAAGAAGAATCGGAGGCCTGCGAGAACATTCAGCTGCGCAATCGCACACTCCCAGAAAAGAATCTCGGGCCCGGGAATAGAAGGGATAAGGGAAAGGAAAAGGTCACTGAAGATATCACTTTAGATGACCAAGTCATGAGGGAGCTGGCTGTCAAAGACCCTCCCAGGAAGAGTAAAGTGGACTATAACATCCTCGCGCACCTAAGGAAGCTACCTTCTCAGCTTAGCATTCTCGATGCCCTCCTATTATCGAAAGAAGCGCGAGACTCACTAATTAGGGCGTTACAAGAACCCGAGCAATTCCAAGCCTTCCTCGCCACTGAAAAGATGAAGGATGAACTGGAGGAAGTGCATACGGCCGACGTCACTTTCGGTGATGAAGACCTCCTTCTCGGGACGTGCGACCACAACCGTCCCCTATATGTCTCCGGATACTGCCATGATATCAAGATAGGCAAGATCCTGGTAGATAATGGATCCTCCGTCAACCTCCTTAATGTTCGGGTGTTGAAGGAAATCTGCATGAGTGTGCAACACCTCGCTCGTGACAAAATTACTATCTCCGGTTTCGATTCACAATCGTCACCGACTCTCGGATCTGTGATACTAACATTACGCTTTGGACTTCTCGTCACAGACATCAAATTCCATGTCATTGACGCCAAGACCTGCTACAACGCCTTGCTCGGTCGTCCTTGGTTACACGAGTACAATATCATCCCTTCTACACAACATCAGTGTATGAAGTACTTTAGGGATGGTTTCGAGTATACCGTAACGGGTGAGTTAAACCCATTTTCCGTGAACGAAGTCCGCAAGTACGAAGAGGCGAAGTACTTTTTGCCAGATTTCGAGGATACAGAAAGGAGTCGCAATCCGGGGAACAAAACCGCCGCCACCATCCCCGTTTTCGGGAGCGATACCGAAGACGAGGAAGAGATAGTTTATGCAGGGCCGTCTCAACGCAACAACTTGGGGACGCCCGCCCCCGTGTTGGTCTTCAGAAGTGATTCAGAAGATGAAGTTAATGCTGTGTTCTCCAATCGGCTGTCAACACAAACACCCCCTGGCGATGACCATAGTTTGCAAATCACCATGGTACCGCGAGAACACTACAAGGATCTCGACACGCTTCAAGCTCACAGTGTGCAGGACCTGCAAACATTTTACATCCCTCCCAGGCGAAGGGGTGAGAAAGTGATCCTATTTTACCGATCCTCAGAGTCGAAAATAGAGAAAGAGATCTGGCATGGCGCAGATACTACACTCGACAGGCTCCAACCCATCCGTCTGCCCAGATACTATACGGATGGATTAAAGAAGCTATTGAAGCGCCAAGGAGTACCTTTAGAACAGACCGTTCGGCAGGCGCGGTTCTACAACAAGATTTGGGATGTCCCCGGGACTCAACGCAAATTGCCCAACGGGAAAATGGAAACACTCGGGCTTGGATACGCAAGAGCTGGAAAACGGGAACGGACTCACAGCAGCTACACTATATATACCTTTGATGAAGAAGAGGACGCCCCGTCCGGAGATGCCAACCCTTCATTAAAACTAGACCCCGCGATTGAAGCACCGAGTCCGTCGTTTGAAGAACGAACGAACAAGCCTATCAGGAAAATGGGTCAGAGAGCTCAGGAAGACCACAACCGCGAGATGGCCATCCACAAGAGGGCCAGGACGCAACGTCTATCTCAACGTACTGAAAAAGACAAAGACGCTTATCCTCGTCAATCCGTTGTACGAAAGGCCCGACGCAGAGACGGAAATAAATCAAGAAGCGGCTCGGGTTTGTCCCTCGTAAAGAAGATGAGTCGAGCGTATTCCTTCCCCCGAGACAAGACGGAGAGGTTACTCAACCTCGCTATAAAACATCAAATGATCACGCTTCCAGAGTCTAGACATCCTGAGCAAGCTAGCAAGGTCTCTCATCCGAGTTATTGCTCTTATCACCAAGCCATAGGACATCCTACCGAGGACTGCTTCACCTTCAAGAACCGGGTCGAGGACCAGTACCGACGGGGCAGATTCGATTTATCCGACGGCTGGAATGTGACGCCACCGCAAAAGCATGAGCCCAAGGCCGCAAGAGCAGAACCGGGTCCACCTCAGTCCAGGGAGCGGGTTCGCACTTGTTATACGATTACGATATTAGGAGAAGAGCCCGAGAATGTAGATGACCTTCCCCGGTGCTTTGAGAACAGCGATGATGAGGTGATCTCAGAATTTCCGCCCGCTCCAAAAGAACTGGAAGATGGTATACATACTACTGCAGATAACCTCAAGAAGATTGAGTTGGGATCGGCAGACGACCCGCGACCGACATTTGTCAGCGAGCTGTTATCCGAAGTAAAGGTGGCTGCGTTAAAGAACGTGCTTCTACGGCATAAAGATTGCTTCGCGTGGAACTACTCTGAGATGCCAGGATTGGATCCGGAGATTGCTGTGCATAGATTAGCAATATCCCCAGATATCAAGCCAGTCAAGCAGGCGCCAAGGAGGATGCGACTCGAGCTTGAAATGAGCATCAACGCCGAAGTCAAGAAGTTGATTGATTCTGGATTTATCCAAGAAGTCCAATATCCCGACTGGATTGCCAATATCGTCCCGGTAATGAAGAAGAATGGGACGGTACGCATATGCGTGGATTTCAGGGATCTCAATAAAGCCTGTCCAAAGGATGATTTCCCAGTACCGGTAACCGAGCTAATGATAGATAACACGTCAACTCACGAAGTTTTCTCCTTCATGGATGGATCGTCAGGATACAATCAGATAAAGATGCATCCCGAAGACCAGAAGCATACCGCTTTCCGCACCCCTTTGGGTATATTTTGCTACAAGGTTATGCCCTTTGGTCTAAAGAACACTGGCGCCACCTATCAAAGGGCCATGACAAAGATCTTCGACGACCTCATACATGACATCGTCGAGTGCTATATCGATGACCTCGTAGTAAAGAGCATGTCATACGGAGAACATTTAAAGCATCTGGAGACTGTATTTCAACGCCTTCGGCAATATAATTTGAAAATGAATCCCCTCAAATGCGCGTTTGGAGTCTCCTCAGGCAAATTCTTAGGATTCATCGTTCGACACCGAGGTATTGAAATAGATCCGTCAAAGATTAAGGCGATCATGGAAATGCCTCCGCCAAGAACCCTCAAGCAGTTGCGGTCTCTCCAAGGGAAGCTCGCATACATCCGGCGGTTTATCGCTAATCTTTCGGGCAAATGCCGTCCTTACAGCCACCTGATGAAAAAGGGAACTCCATTCGTTTGGGATCACAAATGTCAAGGTGCACTAGACGAGATCAAGCAGTACTTGCAAAACCCTCCAGTGTTGGCTGCTCCAGTGAGGGGAAAGCCCCTCATTCTTTATACAACCGCCCTTGAAGGTTCTTTAGGCGCATTATGGGCACAAGAGAACGATCAGGGGAAAGAAAGAGCACTTTACTACTTAAGTCGAGTGCTGCTGGGGGCAGAAAGCAACTATTCCCCTATCGAAAAGCACTGCCTGGCGTTGATCTTCGCAATAACAAAGCTTAGACATTACGCATTAGCACATGAAGTCCGTCTTATTTCAAAGGTGGACCCTCTCAAGTATTTGATGTCGAAAGCCATACTGACGGGACGACTTGCTAAGTGGGCCCTGCTCTTGATGGAGTTCTCGATAACGTATCAACCTCTCAAGGCAGTGAAAGGCCAGGCCATTGCCGACTTCCTCGCCGAGCATCCGATACCGGCCAATTCTCCTCTGAACTGTGATTTGCCGGACGAGCATGCATTTGATGCGATTAGCGGCGGAAGCACCCAATGGGAACTCTATTTCGATGGAGCGTCCTCCGTAAAGAAACAGAAACAAGGTATCCTAATGATCAAATCAGGGATAGGCCTCATCTTTGCAACTCCACAAGGAGGGATAATGCGCTTCGCCTTCTCCTTAACAGAGCCGAGGACAAACAATGAAGCCGAATACGAAGCCCTGATAGCAGGCCTCGAGATCGCCATCGACATGGGAATTGAAGACCTCCTCATATACGGGGATTCTCAGCTGGTCGTTAGTCAAGTAAATGGTGACTACCAAACGTGCAAGCCGGAGTTGGTAAAGTACGGCGAAAGGGTGCAACAACTATTGACCCAAATTCCCTCCTATACTTTGGAGAACATACCGCGCGCAGAAAACAGCAAAGCAGACGCGTTGGCTAAACTTGCTAAAGAACTGGCTGACGAGAACCTCGATGACGTCAGAATCGTGGTACAAAGCCGTTGAGTGCTCGCCCCGGCAGAAATATCTCCGGAATCATGCGAAGAAAAGGGAGCGACCGAGCAGACGACCCTACAAATAAAAGACCATGAGAAGGCCGAAGACTGGAGGGAAGTCTTCATAGACTACTTTAAGTCCCACCGAATGCCCAAAGAAGCGTCCTCAAGACATCAGCTCATGAAACGAGCTCTATCTTTCGCTTTCGTCAACGATATTCTATACAAGAGATCGTTTGATTCTCTATGGCTGAGATGCTTAGGACCTGACGAAGCAGAAAGAGTCATCCAAGAAGTTCACGACGGACTTTGCGGTTCTCACCAAGCAGGCCCAAAGATGAAGTTAAAAATTAAACGGATGGGTTACTACTGGCCCACGATGACCCAGGACTGCCTCGAGTATGCGAAGCAATGCCACTCATGCCAGATTCATGGAGACTTCATCCACCAACATCCGAATCCACTGCACCCAACGGTAGCTAGCTGGCCATTCGAAATGTGGGGGACTGACATAGTCGGCCCCATTGAGCCAGCATCGTCCCGGGGACACCGTTTTATTCTGGCAACAACTGATTACTTCTCCAAATGGGCAGAAGCAGTACCATTGAGGGAAGTGAAGACGGAGAATATCCTCCATTTCTTCAAGACGCACGTCATCTATCGGTTCGGAACTCCACGGCGGATTATCTCCGATAACGGGCCGGCCTACCGAAGCCATAAGATTAGCCGCTTCGCACAGCAGCACAATATAGACTGGAGATATTCTTCAGTTTACAATCCACGAGCTAACGGTCTGGCCGAGGCTTTCAATAAGACCTTGACGAAGATCATAAAAAAGACCGTTTCCAGGAATAAGAGAGACTGGCACGAAAAGCTGCAAGAAGCCCTTTGGGCTTATCGAACTACATTCAAGACGGCCACAAACACAACGCCGTACGCATTGGTATTTGGGACAGAAGCAGTGCTCCCCCTCGAGATAGAGTTACCCTCTCTACGAGTAGCAGTCCACCACGAGCTGACGAACGAAGAAAATGCTCACCTTCGGCTTGAGGAGCTTGATGCCCTCGATGAAACCCGGCTCATAGCGCAACAACATCTAGAAGCCTACAAAGCAAAGATGACGCGCTCATACGAAAGATTGACCAGGCCGAGGACATTCCGCCAAGGCGAACTCGTACTAGTGGTCAAAAGACCTATGATCCCCAATCGTGCCAAGCGAGGAAAATTTGAGCCAAACTATGAAGGCCCGTACATCATAGACAAGGTCTACCAGGGTGGAGCCTACCTACTCATGGACATGCACGGTGAAAGGCCTTTCAGGCCAATAAACGACCGCTTCTTGAAGAAATACCACGCTTAATAAGCCGCAGCCTGGGTCAATGATAGATGACGACGACTATGTCCGCTCACTATCTTCCTAAGCTCAGACTTTACAAGTAGCAGCCGGCCTTCCTATAACGACGGACCGAAACATCCTTAAACTAACGGCGGACCGAAACGTCCTTAAACTAACGGCGGACCGAAACGTCCTTAAACTATCGACAGACCGAAACGTCCCTAAAACTACTACCGCAACATCCTTAGGTTGACGAGATGGATAAATAAAAAAAAGAAAAAAAAACAACGGTATGTCCATAAGCGAAGTGGGCACGGATGAAAACCCGAAAGGGCTCCGTGAGTAAAAACAGCAGGGCTGCCGGCAAGTGTTCGTGAAAACCCGAAAGGGCGCGACCTTGTAAAAAAAAATGAATAAAAAAGAAAAAAAAGGGGGTATGTCCATAAGCAAAATGGGCACGGATGAAAACCCGAAAGGGCTCCGTGAGTAAAAACAGCAGGACTACCGGCGAGTGTTTGTGAAAACCCGAAAGGGCGCAACCTCGTTAAAAGACACTTGTAGGGTCCTCTCGACCTTGCAAGGAGAAACCACCTGCGTGAGATCCTTACGACTCACAAAGGAGCAGCACACTTAGGGATCCTCACGATTCCTAAGGAGGAAAATACACTTACGAGATCCTCACGACTCGTAAGGAGAATTCTCTTATGGGACCCTCACGGCTCATGAGATTTGAAAGTCTTAAGTTACAGAAACCTGAACCTGTTCTTAAGCAAATCCTCCACAACCTCCAATACATGCCCTACAAGAGGCTCAATACTGACCCTTGTATACAATCCACGGGCACGAATAAACATTTCCCCAACAAAGTCACACCCGTGACTAGGGACATGTCCATGTGATGAGCAACCCTTGTAGGTCCTCTCGACCCATAAGGAGAATACCCTCTTGTAGGATCCTTACGACTTACAGAGGAACATACACTTAGGAATCCCCATGATCCCTAAGGAGAAAATACACCTGCAAGATCCTCACGACTTGTAGGGAGAAATACCTTTGTGAGACCCTTACGGCTCATGAAGTCGAAAGCCTTAGTCGGCAGGACCTTAACCCTGTTTGCTAAGACACCTTTGTTCAACATCGACAGAGGCAAATGATGATTCGCTCTTGGCAATATTCCAGTTGCAGCGATGTTGATGCCTAAACCGGTATCAAATCCCAAGTTCTTTCATGGCAAATGATGATTCGCTCCTGGCAACATCCCATTTGCAGCGATGCTGACGCTAAAATCGGTGTCCAAAATCCGAGCTTGCGGCGAAAAAGCTAGCAAGCCACACATGCCTACAAAATAGCCGAAATGATGGGGCAACTTGCAATAAAAAGCAGCAAGTGAGAATGAAGGCATAAAAAACAGCCGAAATGATTGGGCAGCTCGCAATAAAAAGCAGCGAGTAAAAAAACAAAAACAAAAACAAAAACAGCCGAAATGATTGGGCACCGCGAAAAATAGCCGAAATGATTGGGCAATCGCGATTTTCGCGATATAAAAAGCTGAAATGATAGAGCATCGCGGAAAGAATAAAAAAAAAATGACGAAAGAATGAAATCTTCGCCCTACAGGTAATGTTACATCTATCCCTGTATACAATCCAGGGGCGCAAACAAAGAAGGGAACGTACCTCCCTCCCCCAGGTTTCACCAAAGAACGAAGCTAAATCTCGACGGGCCACAAGCGACCTAGAGATCATCCCAACACTCGTCTCGTAACAGCAGACACAACATCAAGCGAAACGGAACAGCGGCAACCCCCAGTTCCATGGCTCGGCGATATACATATCACCAAGAGTCAAACCTCTATTCCGTGAAATGCGGATATATCTAGTGCAAAATTCCTGGTCACGTGGAACGCGGATAATGTCACTCTTTGACCCCGTGGAAAACGTCCAGAGCGGATCCTGGTCCTCGCAGAGCATGGCAGTGAACCCGTGCGAAGCATCCAGAGCGGAGCCTAGTCCTCGCCTAACGCGGCAGTGAACCCGTGTGAAGCATCTAGTGCAAAATTCCTGGTCACGTGGAACGCGGATAATGTCACTCTTTGACCCCGTGGAAAACGTCCAGAGCGGATCCTGGTCCTCGCAGAGCATGGCAGTGAACCCGTGCAAAGCATCCAGAGCGGAGCCTAGTCCTCGCCTAACGCGGCAGTGAACCCGTGTGAAGCATCTAGTGCAAAATTCCTGGTCACGTGGAACGCGGATAATGTCACTCTTTGACCCCGTGGAAAACGTCCAGAGCGGATCCTGGTCCTCACAGAGCATGGCAGTGAACCCATGCGAAGCATCCAGAGCGGAGCCTAGTCCTCGCCTAACGCGGCAGTGAACCCGTGTGAAGCATCTAGTGCAAAATTCCTGGTTACGTGGAAAGCGGATAATGTCACTCTTTGACCCCGTGGAAAACGTCCAGAGCGGATCCTGGTCCTCGCAGAGCATGGCAGTGAACCCATGCGAAGCATCCAGAGCGGAGCCTAGTCCTCGCCTAACGCGGCAGTGAACCCGTGTGAAGCATCTAGTGCAAAATTCCTGGTCACGTGGAACGCGGATAATGTCACTCTTTGACCCCGTGGAAAACGTCCAGAGCGGATCCTGGTCCTCGCAGAGCATGGCAGTGAACCCGTGCGAAGCATCCAGAGCGGAGCCTAGTCCTCGCCTAACGCGGCAGTGAACCCGTGTGAAGCATCTAGTGCAAAATTCCTGGTCACGTGGAACGCGGATAATGTCACTCTTTGACCCCGTGGAAAACGTCCAGAGCGGATCCTGGTCCTTACAGAGCATGGCAGTGAACCCGTGCGAAGCATCCAGAGCGGAGCCTAGTCCTCGCCTAACGCGGCAGTGAACCCGTGTGAAGCATCTAGTGCAAAATTCCTGGTTACGTGGAACGCGGATAATGTCACTCTTTGACCCCGTGGAAAACGTCCAGAGCGGAGCCTGGTCCTCGCCAAGCGCGGCAGTGAGCCCGTGTGAAGCATCCAGAGCAAATACCGGACTGTGGAGTCCTTAAAATCCACGGACTATGACGTCCTTAACCTCGACCGTGATGTCTTAAAACTAACGACCAACCACCCCAATTCCCTACGAATTCTACCTTGGTTTAAGGGTACATCTCTCCACTCCTTTGATGCCCGGCGTTGTAATTCCTCAACGTCTTCAAAGAGGTGACGAGTCCCTGCGACCAAAACACCGGACTGTGGAGTCCCTAAATCCACGGACTATGAGGTCCTTAACCTTGACCGTGACGTCTTTAAACTACGATACCTTGAGAAACTCCTAACTCCGTAAAACACGGACAAGGATGACCGCATCCAACACTTGCAGGCCCTCACGACCTGTAAGGAAGAAAAACTCTCTTGTGAGATCCTTACGACTCTCAAGGGAAAACTCGCTTAAGGATCCTCACGATCTTTAAGAAGAACTCACACCTATGGGATCCTCTCGACCTGTAGGGAGAAAAACTCTTTATGAGACCCTCGTGGCTCGTAAAATGCAAAAGTCTTAGGAAGCAGATCTTAACCCTGAATCCTAAGCCATCGCTGTCCTGCAAGGAGATCGAGATAGAATATCCGCAGCATACATTCAATAGAAAGGGGACACACCATTGAAGAGAAGAATATGTCTTCATTTTTAAACCTCCCTTCGACAACAATACTCGATCTAAAACCAGCGCAAACCACCCGATACGGGAGATAACGTGGCAAGTTTCTGATCTGCATCCTATCAGGCACGCATTTGCAACTGTACGAATGTTTAAAAGGAAATGTTGCCTGAGGCACTGATGTGCATGCAACGTAACAATGGTGCTCGTAATTAAAGAAAGAACAAACGGCTCATTTACGCAAGCAAGACACACGTGCGACTATCTGACAAGCATGAAAATTCAACAGAAAGCATACAAACCACCAATGATTAAAGGAGTACATTGATTCAAACACACTACATTGGTGGGAAAAGATCACCAAACAAGGGATCAGAAATACAAGGGTTAACAAAGCAAAACACAAAATTCTCCATCTCTCTCTCCGCTTTCGCCAGCACATCGAAGCGACGATTCTCGCGAGAAGTCGCTCCCCACCGGTTGGAGCCGTGCTCATCAGCGAAAGCAAACATGACGGCCCGACGAGCTCTTATTTGACTCAGTAAATGAACTGAGTGATCCTTCAGAGCTTGAGTGATTAGACAAGCCTCATGAAAGCACTCAAGCTTGTCCTCCGCCGCGTCAAGGATCGCCGAAGTCATCTCCGCCGGATGAGGGGGTATATCGGCAAGCACAGACAGGAAGATCACCCGGAGCCAAATGGAGCCCATGGGAAGAGGAGAGCCCCGACGGGTCAGTAGCTCGTACATCACCGTGTCACATTGAGCGTCGGTGAGAAGGGGATCCGCCAGCCGCGCAGCGAAGCGAGGAATTATCTCCTCAAGGGGCACCTCCCATGGTTGCCGACGAGCATAGGGACGATTGCAAGCCATGGCGATTGATCGGGTTCTCAAAGATGACCACCTTAAGGTATGAATGGATTTCTCTGTGAAGAAAAGAAGTGAGGCATCGGTTCAGGTTATAAAGGGGAGCATTTAATGCTATGCACAAAAAATGTCGTGCATGGCGGGACGATTCTCAAAGCCCGGAAAGAAGGGGAGAGCATTGGGAATGAAATCCAACGACGCATTGGAATCAGGTTAGGGAAATGAAACGTCCCCATCAAGCAGATCCCTGCATGCGCAACACGTGAGCACTAGCCTTCGATTGGAAGATAAAGTGGCACTGCACAGACACAACAGAAAACTAAGCTCTGAGAACGAGAATCAAATTCTTAAGAGAAAGGTTTGAAAAGAAGAGGATGAAAAAGTGAAGGCGCTTCTGAAAGGATACTTCATCTCCCCAGATCCCTAAAGGAATCCAACGGTCACAAGAGGTGACAGCGTTGCACTCACGTGCAAACACGTGAGAACAACGCTGTGGGGGCATTTGTTTCCTGATTTAAAATCAGGAAAGCTTCTGGGAAAAGCTTCAGAAGAGGGTCACGTGCTTACACGTGACTAGCGGTCACGTGTTGGCACGTGACACCTAAAAGCATCATCAAGTCAAGTTCAGTTTCCTGACTACGCTGAAGAAAATGGGCTTCAGAAAGAGTCACGTGCTCCCACGTGACCAGGGTCACGTGGCGACACGTGACGTTTGAATGCAAGCGTCAAAAGGCACACCAGTTCCCTGATCAAGTCAAGGAAAAGGCTTCAGAAGAGGTCACGTGCTTCCACGTGACCAGGGTCACGTGTTGCCACGTGACGTTCAAGACAGCAGACTCGTTCTCCAGTTGAATCAAGGAAAGAGAGGGTTCAAACAAGGGTCACGTGCTCACACGTGACCAGGAGTCACGTGGCAGCACGTGACGTTTAAGCAGCAATCAGAAGACAGAGCGCAAAAGAAAGGAAAAGGCTCATTCCAAAGGGGGTCACGTGCCCACACGTGACCATGAGTCACGTGGTCACACGTGACCGGCTTTCAAAGCCCACTGTGTTAACAGAATTAAATTCTGAGAGAAATTCGAATCTTTCCAAAGGAAAGCGGCTATCTGGAACCGATCGAATTAAAGATTCAGAGGTGATGAAATATCATCTATCTATGGGAAAATCTCGGGTTTGGAAAGGTTTCCCCTTTAAATCTAACCAAAATAACAAAGGAGAATCTCTGGATTTAAAATCCAACGGTGAATAAAATTCACCTAATAATCCAAAGGTCCAAAATGAATGATGGATGCAAATCAAATCTTTCACGAAGATTCGTCAAAAACGGATTGATTCGCTTGCTTCTCCTATAAATAGGAGCCAAGAGACATACATATATATACAGGCGCAGAGAAGAAAAAAGAAAAAAGGAGGAGAGCTTTGATACTTTGAAAAGACTCGGATCTTCTGCAAAAACCCTAGGTGAGAAAGGGAAGGCCTTTTGAAAGAAAGAGAATTTAATTCTCAACAGAGTTTAACTCTGATATATAAAACAGAAGAGCATATTTCTTCTCTCTTTGATAGAGGATCTGCAAAGTGCACATCTCCCCTTAAGGTTGAGAATTTAATTCTCAATGGGTCGAGATCCTGCCATGCAGATCCAAAACATAGAGAGGGAATGTAAGCACGAGAATTTAATTCTCACAGAACTATAGGAATTTAATTCCTTTAAAATAAAATTAGGGCTTGACCCTGTATCATGGGAATTTAATTCCTTCAGAATAAAAAGAAACAGGGTTTAACCCTAATTAAGAACTTAGTTCTGTTGAAACAACGGGAATTTAATTCCCTTAATCATCATTTAACAGGGAATGGGAATTCAATTCCTTAAAAACTTTTATTAGGGTTTAACCCTATTCAGCCCTTCACATATATGAGGAATGTAATTCCTACAGAAAATTCAGAGTTAAACTCTATTCCAGAATATAAGTCTTCGAAAGGAAGTAGGAATTTAATTCCTCTGAAATTTACAGCTCGAGGAATTTAATTCCTGAAAGAAGATTAACAAAGCCTCTAAACAAAATACATAGAGGCAGGGTCACGTGTCATCACGTGACCCCCCAAGAGATCTACAGAAAGCCCCTTTGAGACAGCACCCCACGTGACCCACGTGACCCTCGGCAGAAGCTCTAATACATAGGCATTTAAATGCCCATCACGTGATGGCACGTGATGCTCTGAAAGACACGATAATCTCAGAATAAATGAAGGGAGGGCGCTCTCACGTGCTGCCACGTGACCCCTCTTGTCTTAGTGTTTAACACTAAATTGAAACTCTCGAACCCAGTGTTAAAATACTGTTGGGCTTTAGTGTTCAACACTAATTTACCTTAGTGTTTAAACACTAATCTGAGATCTTCATTTGCAGTGTTCAACACTGATCTGTTTTAGTGTTTAACACTAATTTGAAAAGCCTCGTTGCTGGTGTTTAACACCAATTATCTCTTAGTGTTAAACACTAACTTGTCAACCTCATTCCCAATGTTCAACACTGACTGTTCTGTAGTGTTTAACACTAGGCTTTGGCCCAATTGGCCTAAATGGATAGAGGCAAAGCCTCTCCTGATTGGACTTAGTCCAAGATGGCCATAAGTCCTCAATTGGTGATTAACTGGTCCAATGGACTCATAACATAATTAATTCGTCCCGACCCCAAATTGGGCCAAGGACTATTTAATCCATTCCGGTTCTAGGGTACATCTCTTCACTCCTTTGATACTTGGCATTGTAATCCCTCAATGTCTTCAAAGAGGTGACGGGTCCCGACGACCACACATTGATATGGACTGTGGGGTCCTTAAACTCATGTCTAATGCAAATTCCTGGTTACGTGGAACGCGGATAATGTCACTCTTTGACCCCATGGAAAACGTCCAGAGCGGAGCCTGGTCCTCGCCAAGCACGGCAGTGAACCCGTGTGAAGCATCCAGAGCACATACCGGACTGTGGGGTCCTTAAACCCATGGACTACGACGTCCTTAACCTTGACCGAGATGTCTTAAAACTAACAACGGACTGTGGGGTCCTTAAACCCATGGACTACGACGTCCTTAACCTTGACCGAGATGTCTTAAAACTAACAATGGACTGTGGGGTCCTTAAACCCATGGACTACGACGTCCTTAACCTTGACCGAGATGTCTTAAAACTAACAATGGACCGCAATGTCCTTAAACTACCCATGGACCGCAACGTCCTTAAACTAGAACAATAGTGCCCCGTATGCTCTTTTGTTGGACCTAAACGGTCCCGTTTAAGTTGTACTTAGCCTCAAAGATGGCTAACGTATCCTTAAACCTTCAAACAGAGTGGACTATGAATCCCCCCAATTAACCCTGGCTCGAGGGTACATCTCTGAACTCCTCTGACACCCGTCGTTGTAATCCTTCAACGTCGTCAGAGAGGTGATGGGTCCCGACGGCCATACATTCATGGACCACTATGTCCCTAAACTGGAACATTAGAGTCCAAACGCTCTTTTGTCGGATCTAAACGATCCCGTTAAGTTGATCTTAGTCACAAAGTTAGACTAACGTATCCTTAACAAGCGTTTGAGTTGATCTTAGCCTCAAATATGGCTGACGTATCCTCAAACCAAACCCCCCCAAACCCAAATCTAAGATAATACGGATTTGGACTAGCCCACGCCCTACGGGCGACGACATAACTCAGTCTCCGTAAACAATCCACGGGCAACAAAATACAAAACAAACACCCACGATACGAAGTGACCATCTGGAGAAGGAGAAAGTTGTTACCGCAATGCGGTAGCGTAATTAACTGCAGGGGCTTGCGCCTGCAGGGAAGAGCGTCCCCACAATCAAAAACCCCTCATTCGAGGGGGAATCTGACGAAGTCTGCTATATCGGACGCATCCGTCTAAACCTTCGATGCACGGTGCCATAAATCAACTTGGCATCTTCGGAGAGGTGGACGGATAGCACCAATTAGCATCTGCCCCGAATCTCAGGCAAGACGCAGTGTCGCGCCGTCCATTCGGAGGGGAACACGATATTCGAACGGATCCAAATATCCCTCTCTATGTAACTTCGACAACCGTGTTTCATTGATGTGACCCTATCTACAATACCATAAGAATGTTTTATTTAATTCTGGATACTTTCTTTTAAGTGTGTTCTGGACATTGAAAACCTGAGCTTGATTTAACATGTATATACCGTCATCTAGTGTACCTGACCCAATCAAATTTTGATTTAGGTGGATGTGGACCACATCGCTTACAAACTAGACTTGGTACACCCAAACAGTTATGTAGAATCAATATATGTCCACTTGTCAATTCTAAGTGATATACCCTACGGATACAGCGTCTACGCTCCTTCCGTTAGCAACCCTGAGAGTCATATCACATGCCATGATAACTCTATGGTTTCTCAAAGCCTGTAATGAATTACATATATGAGATTCTGATCCGGTATCTAGTACCCAGGAAGTAGAATTAATTGACAGACTGTTTTCAATTACAAACACCTGAAGTCGAAGCCACAATATGCTTCGGATCCTAAATTCTGGCTTTCCAAGCCCTGCATCCTTTCTGCCAATGTCCTTTCCCATGAAAATAGGAACATCCCTCCTTCCCTACTGTTAACCCCGAAACTTTTGCCCTGCCCTTTTCTTCTATCTTACTGACATTGCCTATCGGCTTTGTAAAGGTCTTCTTCTTCGTACCCTTAGCTTTCGCCTTGGATCCAGAAGAGGAAGATTCCTCAATAAGTAGAGCGAGTGTCACCCCGGTTTTCTTCAGGGTGCCCTCAACTGGAAATATAACTTTCTTCCCCTGGGCATAAGTAGGAGGTAGGGACTGTAGAATCAAGTTAGTACATGACTCGTTCTCCAACGTGGTCCCTAGGTCCGTGAACTGTTTAATACAGCTGATCATTGTAGGGACGTGGTCCCCTACAGATGACCCTACAGCCAATCTCGCTTGAAGTAATTCTTTCGAGGTCTCATATCTTGCGATACGAGATTGCTCTCCATATAAAACTTTGTTATGGAGGAAGATAGAAACTAAGTCTATCTTCTCGTGTTGCTTCTGGTATACACCATCAACTGAGGCCAACACGAGACACTTGGCATTCACACTGTCTTTTTCCATTTTCTGACGGATATTAACATCCGCGACGGTAGAAACTGGACCTGGGATGGAGGGGGCTTGAGTAGTAATGAGGTGGTCCAGTTTGTCATAGGTAATGGACATCTGGACAAACCATTTCCAGTCAATATAGTATAACTCAGTCATTTTATTATCTAATTGTAACCTAATCTGGTCACCTGGTCGCTGCAATTAGGAAAGAGAGAAGAAAACACTCAGCATGATACTCTTGCAAGTTTAGATTGGTTTTTAATTTATCTAAATAGGATGGCTCTCACTGTTTCTCGAATTCTTCCTTAAACCATAAAAGAAGAATTAGTCAGGATTAATCTCACCGTACAATACTTAACCTTTCAGCCAGGCTAGTGTCGGTACTTCGAGGGAGGTTTTACGACGTTTTCCCGAAGTTCCTTAATTAAATAATCTCTTTTCCCTGGAGGCGTAGCCCCGCTAACACTGTTCTAGACAACTACTTAGTTTATAGCATTGATCGTTAAGTGAAGAATCTTCCGAGGAGTAGCGGATACTCACAGTAGGATCGGGATCCAAATATCATTGTGTGATAATCCTGAAGGAATCCTACCAACATTATCACACTCCAAATGGTATGCAGCACTAGCAAGTTTCAGTTTCTTTAGAAACTCTCGATGTGGATTTTTGCCCCATGCTCTTATGACCTTGACGAAGGCCAATATATCATAAGTCACATGTCAAGTTCTACCCGTCATTGTCCAGGTTATCTAAACCCACCCGTCCATACCCTTGACGAAGGCCAAAATAGTAGTACAACTGTCCCAAACCAACGCATTTATCTATGCTATAGATGAATATTCAGCAGCTACCAAACACTATGCCTTGGCAAAGGTCAAAATACATAGCTTGAATACTACTGAATATTCAACTGAAATGACGGAGGGCTACGAATAGTTTTGGTGAAACCGTGAACGCAGTAAACTTTATATAATCGAAGGAACCTGATAGCTTTTAAAAGGAGTGGTTTAAGCTCCGCATTTAAAAGTCTCCTATTTTTGAAATAACCAAATGGTTTTTAAAATTTGTTCTAACGATTCAGCTTTGGTTTGTTTGCTTTGCATTAATATAATGTAGTCCCATCATTAACACCTATCATCACAGAAAAAGACGAAAATACCACGTCCACTTATGCCATCCGTATTCGTCACTGGGCCCCGTCTAACACCGTTAGGTTACTTAACTAACGCCAGAGCGGGGGCTGGACTAGCGCGGGTGAAAAACATAAGCAACGTCTACTATATAGATAAATATAATAAACATTCGTCTGACGCAATAATAGGCATTCCAGATCACGGATGAACATATTGGATATACTAGGAATTCCGCGTTTCGTTTAAGCCTGTAACGAAAGACGGATTTCACGGTCGTAATGAATAGCCAAACCCCACCCCAGACACTTATGGGTGCGGCAAACTACCCGCCAAATACCCGAAGCGAAGCAACCTCCCTCAACAAAGTGAGTAGGCCACTCGGCACTTCAAAGTATCCGGTAGTTTGTGCACCCCATTTTGGGTCTATCTTAGGAGCAGAAAACAGTAAAAGAAAATAATATAATAGTGGCAACAATCTCAACCTGGATGTGCCCCGCAAAATAATATTACACCACTTTACAATTTTACGACAAATGAAAGAATGAAAAACCCTTATCTCACATCCCTGGCTATTCATTCATGACGATCCAATAAAGTTCATATACACAAACCAACAAGAACAGCAACACAAATATGTGCAACCCCGACTAATCGACATAAAGCAATTAGTCGACGTTTCCAAACACATATATCACAACTTAAAACTTTAAACGACATTAAAACTACGACTACGAAACACCCCGTATTGCCATCACAGAAAGATAACAGTGTATCCAAAATTGGCAAAAACAAACAACACCTGCGGCCTTATATCTAAGCAACTAGAACACAGACCAAAATTCAAAGCATTTCACCACAACAAAAAATGTGACACCGGTTTTTTTTGCTAATGTGGCCGGTCCAAATCAGGTGAAAATGCCTCGTTTTTGGTGTGTGTTCATCTCACAAGAAGTAGATAACTCTGCAATTATTTAAAAAAAATTTAGAGGCTCGGGAAAATTTGACAGAAACTTGGAGTCATGTTCCGATGTTTCAGAGTTATTTCGGTTTCGTAGTTTTACACGTTGTCTAAACAGTTAGCTATGATTTAGTTAGGCTCTGATACCACTGTAAGTCGATGTCGCGCACCCCGCGTGTTCGCGGGGAGACAGAATATTTAAAAAACGATTTTTCAAAGCTCGCAACACCGACTTGAACTCCAGGATCGATACTAAACCCTAACTAGCTAACAAGCAATGAGATTTAACTACTCGGATGAAAGTTATACCTCATGATACCAAAGTCCATCGAGTCTTTTTCGCTGTCCTCCACCTCATCGTTAGCTCCAATGATCGAAAATGGATCGGGCAACCTCGACGGCCTCCTCGAGTCAAAGACGATCCACCCGAGAGTCTATAGTTCAAGCTCCTACCTCGAATCTGAAATAACTACGGCTTATAGTTCGCAAAACTAGAAGTCCTAGGTGGTGTAGAGTGAGAAGATGGAGTAATTTGTCTCTTGGAACCCTAGCATTCTCAACACAAGAGAGCTTTAGGGTTTAGAGGAAGAAGGAGCACTTGAGGAAATTGAGAATGGTGAAGCAACTAAAGAAAATGAGCTTAGCTGCTCTTGTGATAAATAAACACACTTAGATAAATATCAAGCATGCTAGATAAATATCTAGCATGGCTTGATAAAATATCTTTGGTGTGTAATGACCACAACATGAGTCATGGCATGAGTAATGCCATGAGTCACCAAGAGCCATGCTCATCTTTTGTCAAGATAACACCTCAATTCCTCCACCCAATTAGTTTAATCCAAAAAGAATAAAACCCTAATTAGGTGTCCCCTTTCTAGAAGCTTTCCCGACAAATTACGAGAATGCCTCTCATCCGTATATACATACCCGCATCCGCATTCCGAAGAACACAAATACAAAGAGACGAAACAATCCATCAATATAATACTAGGATCCGGCTTAAACCAAAGCCCACTAGTATTATCTGCCCGATTATCATACGTGCACGAGTGCACATACGTGATCGAAGCCCTGCCGTAAAACCATACGGCCTCTACACTTTTTGCCCGGTGCAGGGAAACTCTCTATGTGGAACTCTAAAAACTCGACAGTACGCTGGAAGTGGGTTTAACCATAAGCCGCAAGCGGTACTAGCTGTACGTAACGGCTACCCAGGTATCTGTCGATAAGAAGGCCGATGAGCAAATCCATCCGAACTCTTACTGAGCCAGAATGTGACAATCTCCATACAGTCCGGTCTATTCGTCTAAGAGTATCGCATATCGGGCCTAGGGGCGGTAATCGTCAGACCCCTAATAGCGCAATAAGTCGTGTTGGAGAGTAGCCCAAAACACCCTGAGAAACTACTGGAGTACCGACCAGTAAATCTCGCTTGCTTTGGCCAAGGACTTTGTGTAATGGCCTTTCGAACACAGCGCGATATCAATCCCCAATACCGGGAAAGACGAATCCTATCTAACCGCCACTGCCTCCAAATGCTTCGGGACTACACCCAACTACTAGCTGTTTGCACGACTCCTTTGAGCCGTGGTAGGATAGTAATAAAAGTACAGTGGGAACACACTCGAAGCGAAGAAGCAATGTCAAGTCGACAGACTAAGCTGTACTTATGTCACCTGGGAACTGCTACCCGACGATAGGTATAATACCCACCAACAGTTCCAGACGAGTCCTGTCCAGTGTACTCATAACCTAATGAGTACCTGCATACTATCTCCAGTACGACGTACTAATGGCTGTGGGACAGACCATCTCCCATGCTGGAATGAGAAGTATATACACTAGTCTACTGTGGAGTATCGATGCCCCGTCTCGATAATCCTTCGACTAGGGACCTGTATAGGATGTGCTTATAGACTACCCAGCCCCCACTAGTGTGACTGCCATCACAACGCTGGTAATCAAGCAAAGATCCTAAGGGCTCTACCAATATGTATAAGCGATATGCTAAGAAAACACATGTACATATTGAGGTAGAAACACACCAGGTAGCATACTACTATTTCGAGCAAGACTGTTACTATATCCGTGTATATCCCAAGCTCCTATTAAGTAATATACAATCCAGTATGATACAATAATGGCCTCTAGGGCATATATCACTAATAATATTTGACTTAGAGACGAGATTGTGAGGATCGATATTGTATTATTTGTGACTCTGGGTGTCGCGCTCGTGTGAGTCGGTTTTTATTTTATGTTGTGATATTGTTTTACTTCCTCTTTGCTTATTTCTTCGCTATGACGTCGTATATATACCAATTTTGGTCGTGTTCCGCCTTTTGGTGTGAGTTGCTCCCATTTGGGGATGCCTTTTATTTATTCTATACTTGTACCCGTTTGGGGCTAGTTTTTACAAAAGAGATGCTGCCGAAATTTTTAAGAAAATAAATTTAAGTTGAGATTTTATAACTTGAGATTTTTAAATATTTTCAACTACTGTTTTCTCACTTTTCTTCTTTTCTTGCTTTAGATTTTTGGGTTTTTCGGCTTACTTGAATTGCGTTATGCCTTTTGACGTCGCGTGATTTAAGTGTCGGTCGCGTTCCTAAATTGGGTCATGACAGTAAATGACGACCATCAGACATGCAAGACCAAACTGATAAAGTATGGAGAAAGTGTGCAGCAACTGCTGACGCAAATCCTTTCCTATATCTTGGAAAGCATACTGCGAGCGGAAAACAGCAAAGTGGATGCGTTGGCCAAATTGGCTAAGGAATTGGCCGACGAAGACCTCGATGACGTAAGGATCACTATGCAAAACCGCAGGGTTCACGCGCCAACTGATATATCTTCAGAAGACCTGATAAAGCCATCCGAAAGAAAAGAAATGACCGAACAGGTGATCCTTCAAATAGGGGACGAAGAAAAGGTTAAGGACTGGAGGTAAGTCTTTATAGACTACTTCAAGTCCCAACGAACGTCCGAAAATGCGTCATCTAGATATCAGCTCATGAAATGAGCTTTGTCATTCGCCTTCGTTAATGATACTTTATATAAGAGATTGTTTGACCTCCTATGGCTGAGGTGCCTGGGGACGGAAGAAGCAAAGAAAGCCATCCAAGAAATTCACGATGGACTATGCGGCTCTCATCAAGCTGGGCTCAAGATGAAGATCACGATAAAAAGGATGGGCTGTTACTGGCCCACGATGATTCAGGACTGGCTCAAGTATGCGAAGCAGTGTCACTCGTGCCAAATTCATGAGGACTTCATACACCAGCACCCAAATCCGCTGCACCCGACAGTGGCCAGATGACCGTTCGAAATATGGGGATCCGATATAATTGGCCCTATCGAACCGAAATCATCTAAAAGACATCGGTTCATACTAGTAACAACCGACTACTTCTCTAAGTGGGCAGAAGCAGTACCACTAAGGGAGGTGAAAACGGAGAATATCCTTCACTTCTTTAAAACCCATGTCATCTATCGTTTCGGCACTCCGCAACGCATTATCTCGGATAACGGGCCAGCTTACAGAAGCCATAAAATAAGTCGCTTCGCACAGCAGCATAAAATAGTTTAGAGATACTCTTCAATCTACAATCCTCTGGCCAACGGTCTAGCTGAAGTTTTCAACAAGACCTTGACAAAGATTTTAAAAAAGTCGGTGTCCAGAAACAAAAAGGACTGGCATGAAAGGCTGCATGAAGCTCTCTGGGCGTATCAAACAATTTTCAAGATGGCCACGAATATAACACCATACGTATTGGTGTTCGGTACGGAAGCAGTGCTCCCATTGGAAATAGAACTCCCCTCTCTACGAGCAGCGATTCGTTACGAGCTGACAGATGAAGTAAATGCTCATCTTAGGCTTGAGGAGTTCGACGCTCTCGATGAAACTCGCTTCATAGCACAAAAAAATCTGGAGGCTTATAAGGCAAGGATGACACGGTCATATGAAAAACTGACCAGGCCGAGAATATTCCACCAAGGCGAACTTGTGCTAATCGTCAAAAGACCAATGATCCCCAATCGTGCAAAACGGGAAAAGTTCAAGCCGAACTATGAAGGCTCGTACATCATAGACAAAGTATACTAGGGTGGAGCCTACCAGCTTATGGATATGCATGGTGAAAGACTCTTCTGGCCAATAAACAGCCGATTTCTCAATAAGTACTATGCCTAATGAGTCATGACTTAGGTCAATGAGAGATGACGATGCTTGTGTCCGCTCGCTATCTTCCCGAGTTAGAACTTTGAGAGTAGTATCCAAAAAGCTCCATCGCCTCAAAATAGCGATAGCGGACCGCAACGTCCTTAAACTAATAGCGGATCACAACGTCCTTAAACTAATATTGGACCGAAACGTTTTTAAACTAACATTCGTCCCAAAACACGGCAATAGCGAACCGAAATGTCCTTAACCTAATGATGGACCGAGAAGTGCTTAAACTAAACTTGAACCGAAAAGTCCTTAAACGAAAAACCCGTCTTGAAATACGGTGATAACAGACCGAAACGTCCTTAAACTAATAATGGACCGAAATGTCCATAAACTAGCGCATCGCCCTAAATACGGCGATATACTCTTTTGAGATCTAATTTGCAATCGAAGCCCCAACAGCGAGGGTTGCAACTCAAGTCCCACTGGTTACATAGCTACTCCAACAATGAAGCCACCCCCAAGTCCCACCGGCAAACAGATGGGTCACCTATGATGAAACTGCTTTCGAGAGTTTCACCGCCGTTTAAAAAAAAAGACGGTACGCCCGCAAGCAAAATGGGTACGGATGAAAACCCGAAAAGGCGCCGTGAGTTCAAACAGCAGGACCGTCGGCGTGCTAGTGAAAACTCAAAACGGCGCAAACTCGTTAAAAAAAGGTACGTCCACAAGAAAAATGGGCACGGATGAAAACCTGAAAAGGGCGCCGTGAGTAAAAATTGCAGGACTGCCAACGAGCTAGTGAAAACCCGAAAGGGCATGGACTTGTAATAAAAGATGCACTTACAAAGTTCTCATTACTTTGCAAGGAGAAAACACCTGCTTGAGATCCCCACGACTCGCAAAGGAGTAACACATTTAGGAATCCATATGATCCCTAAGGAGAAAATGCACTTACGAGATTCTCAAAATTCGTAAGGAGAATATACCCTTTATAACACCCACACGGCTTATAGAATTCAAAAGCCTTGAGATACAGGGACCTAAATCTGTTCTTAAGCCACCAAAACCTAAATAAAACTTTTCTACCCTACAAGTGGTCCAGTGTTGACGCTTGTGTACAATCCATGGGCATAAATAAATATGTCTCCTACCAAGTTTCGCTAATGGTGAGAAATGTCCCCATATGGTGAACGACACTTGTAAGTCCTCTCGATTTACAAAGAGAAAATACTCTTGTAAGATCCTTACGACTTACAAGAGAAAACGCACTTAGAAATCCTCATGACTCCTAAGAAGAAAATACACCTACGAGATCCTCTCGACTCGTAGGGAGAAATACCTTTATGAGACCTTTACGGCTCATAAAGTCAAAAGGCCTTAGTCGACAGGATCCTAACCCTGTTTGTTAAGCCACCTTTGTTCAAATCGACAAAGGCAAATGATGATTCGCTCCTAGCAATATTCCAGTTGTAGCGATGCTGATGCCTAAAAAGGCGTCAAGCTCCAAGTCCTCTCACGGCAAATGATGATTCGTGCCTGGTAACATTTCAGTTGTAGCGATGCTAATGCCAAAATTAGTATCAAGACCCAAGTCCCCGACTCGCAACAAACTCAGTGAGTCACAAAAAAATTCATATGAAATAGCCGAAAAGATGGAGCAACTCGCAATAAAAATCAGCGAGCAAAAAATATACATATAAAAACAGCCGAAATGTTTGGGCAACTCGCAATAAAAAGCAGCGAGTAAAAAAGAAAAAATCGTCGAAATAATTGGGAACCGCGAAAAAAGCAGAAATGATTGGGCAGTCGCGACTTTCGCGATATAAAAGCTGAAAATATAGAGCATTGCGGAAAGAAATAAAAAATGAAAATGAATCTTTTTCTGCCCTGTAGGTAGGTCCACACCGACCCCTGTATACAATCCATGGGCACAAATGAAAGAAAGGGAACCATATTTTCCCATCAGGCTCCATCAAAGGGAGATCCAGATCTCGATGGTAACATATATTGCCTGGAGATTAGCTCGACGTTCTTCTCATTTCAACAGGATGCATACGTGACGTTAACAAAGCTCCAAGGAGCCAAATAAAAAAGGAAGAATGGCAAAATCTTAGCTCTAACTCGACGTTCCTTCTCGGTGCAGACGTGATGTCAACAAAAGCTTCAAAGAGCCAAATCAAAAAGGAGTGATGGAAAAATCCTAACTCCAGCTCGACGTGCTTCTCATGCCAGCAGGATGTAGACGCAACACCAATAAGGACCCAAGGGTCAAATAAAAGTGGATAGATGGCATATTCCTAGCACCAAATCTTATTGGCGACATCTACAGCTTAGAGATCAATTCGACGTCTCTTTTACTCTAACAGAATACAGACGTAGTGTCAACAAGGCTCCAAGGACCCAGATCCAAATGGAGTAATGACAAAATGCTAGCTCCAGCTCGACGTTCCTTATCGGTGCAGATGCGGCGTCAACAAGGACCTAAGGGTCAAATAAAAGTAAAGTGACGGCAAAATCATAGATTCAGGTCTTAATGGCAACATCTACAAGCTAGAGATCATCTAGAAATTCCTCCTCATTTCAGCAGGGTGCGGATGCGAATATCAAATGAAACTGGAGCAACGGCATATTCCTAGCTCCAGACCTCAATTGCAATACATACAGTATATAGATCCTACGGATGTTTACCCTATTTCAGCAAAGAATCGGCGCGACATTGTCAAAACAAAAAAGAAATAACGATATATTCCTACCTTCGGGGCTTGACGGCAATACATACAAAGCCTAAATGACCATTGGAGATCATCCCATCTCAGAAGGATGAGGCTATGATTCATCGGGGCTCCAAATTGAGCCTAAACTCAAGTAAAAAGCGCTACGGCAAATATTTAATGCTTTTTCTTCTGACGGTAATACATATACACCAACCTAAAGAAGATTACTTGAAGACGTTTTGTCCATCCTTAGAAGGGATCAGAGACACGACAGTCGCAGGGCTACCCGGACAGCAGCCTAAGGATTGCATATCAAGGAATACATCAGCCAATGTGACAGTATGACTGACTTAAACCTAATACCACAAACCTAATAGAGCCCTGTCATAAAAGAATGGGGGTTATCTACATCCAACGTTAGGGCAAGTTTGCCTGTAAACTTAAGGGAGGTAAACTTAAAACACTCTGAAATGAGTACGTAAACTAGAGACTCCGAAATGAGTGAATAAACTATAAACTCCGAAATAAGTGAATAAACTATAAACTCCGAAATGAGTATATAAACTACTTCACGCTAGATCAAGACATCAAGAAATAGAAGAGTGCATGCGAATAAAAAAAAATGTATATTCTTTATTCATGAATCAAAATGTTTGGAAGATACAATTTGTAAAGAAAAAGGGATACAATTGTAGCCTCTAAGAAGGCGGGGCTTTTAATAAAGCGACGACCCGCTTATTCTCCTGCGGCAGCTCATTCTCACTCTCCACTATTACGGTTAGTATTGTTTTGAATTGAACTCTTTATTGCAAGCACGAAGAAAGCTTTTTAGAAATTTCCTGTTTAGCAACTTCAGAGCCCTGTCCTCGCTCGGTAGAGTCAAGGTCCCGCCCCAGCGCCATTCCTTCAGAAATGCATCGTTGAAGGTTTTCAAAGATAACTTGGAGTCGCACAGCATTCGCTTCTACGTGAGTACGTAATTGTCTTGATTCGCTAAAAGCCGTTTCATGCTCCTTCTGCTTCAGGACCAGTTTCTGGTCGTAATATTGAATGAAAGCGGCATTTTGTTTGATCCGTGCGATCAATTGAGCCTTTAAGGATAATACCTCAGGCATAAAATGTTTGCGCTCAATCTCATGGAGGCAAGTCTCGTTTTGCTTACAATAATCAACCCAGATGTGGACGAAATTTTTATTATGAAAAGTCACAAGTGTCGCCAGTATAGGGTTGACTTCATCCGTAAAGTCCACAGCAGAAGTGAGAGCCTCGACATTAAGGTCTTCAATAAATTCGCTTAGCATGCGCCTACTATTTGCTACGCCTCTAAAAATTTGGCGTTTAGCGAAAGGCCCTGCGGGCATAGAAATGCGGGACTCAAAAGGAATCAAAGCTAGTAGAGCTGCTACAAAATAAGACGTGTACAAAGACGGGTCAAATTTCAGCCTAAAATAAAAAAAAAGTGAATCGGATCTAACCTACTAATATTTGAAAGCGGTAAATCGGGGAGCATAGTGAGCTCAGCTATTTCTTCGTCTTCTCCTTCGAGCCGTAAGACTGTCGTCGGTACGGGAAAAAGCTCATTAGCGAAGGATTATTCGTAGAAAGATAACTAACCAATGCCAGAAGGAGGGACATATTCTGATTGGAAGGCGAAATGCGAGGCTAGCATTTGGCACAGATGGTAAAAAGCACTTCTATAAGATTGCGACGGTATACGTTAAGAAATTAATCTAAGAAGTAATATCAATACTAAAACGAGGAAATAAAAATTTTTGAAGGAAAATTACATTCCATCGCTGAGCCCAAAAAGATTCGGGGAGGTGCAAAAGAGATAGGTGGAGCAACAACAGTCATGGTGCTAGCTGATGAGGGTTCTTTAGTCAACAGGTCGTTAGGGTTTGATGTGCCTATATCAGAAATAAAAGAAACGTTAGCAAATGTGTCTAGCAGAAATAAGAATTTGAAAGTAATAGCACGGAAGGTACCTACGGGTTGCATGAGAACCGACGATGTGGGAACCATGATTGTATCTGGAGTATCACTAGTCGCGACGGCCTCTTCAATTTCCACCACCATTGAGGAGACCAATTCAACATCTGCACCCTCATCTCCCGAATCAATAAAGGTTGTCATTATGCTAGCATTACCCATGGATACTGAGGATCTACCAGGGGAAGGAGTGGCAGCCGGAGCAATGTTAGACTCAAAATGAAAGCCTGTCACCCCAAAATCTCCGGATGCTGTCACCTCACTCGCAGCGCTGGCACCTAAAGTTGTCCCTGCTGTATCAAAAAGAAAAAAATGTGATATAATTCCAATAAGCTGCTATAGAAAGAAACTTGGAAAAATAAATAAGTCTTACCAGGTTTCGTTGAAGTATTGTGCTCTATCTCCCCTGAAGTAAATGCTCAGCCTCTTCACGAGCTGCACGCGCGATTTTCCTGTGAGCGGTTGACAAGGCAGGGGGAATGTCGTCCATGAGAGCATCAGGGGTTCGTATTTCACTCGAATCCGCACCTGTGGCCAAGCTAACCTGACGCTCCCTTTCTACATACTTCCGGCGTCTCCAATCAGTTTTAGCCGTACGAAGGGATCTCTTCAGGACCACCGACAGAGGAACGTCTTTATCTGAATCAGACTCAGCCTCCGGATCTGCTACAGTATCCGTCATCGGCTGCTTTAATGACGCTTCTCGTAATGGCCCAGAGGTGGCCTGAGCAGTATTCGGCAGCTCTGAAGATTCCGTAAGGGCCGTCAGGGGAGGAATATCCTTTGTGCTAACGCCCAAAGATGGCCCTCACTCGAAATAACACTAGCTATGGTGGTTCCTATAATAAAGAGAAAGGAGTCAAGGTGTGGGCAAAATGAGCTAAAAATATTTTAAGAACATCACAAAATAAATCATACCAAGGCCTATAGAGGTACGAAACCTCTCCTCTTCCTCGTACATTTTGATGGACGCCAGAAGAACCTCTTCAGTAGAGATGCATGTTAAGAAAGAAGTGTTAATAAAGCGCAATAACATTTTTTACTCTAAAATATACAAAGAGTATAGATAATACATACCCGACACAACCAGGGCAGCAAGCGCTGCTTGCTCACGAGCCAATCGTTCGGAAGCCTCAAGAGCGGCATACAGATCGGTCGCCGCGTTCGCGTCGATAGAAGCTTCAGGAAAAAAAGATCGTCATTGGTCTCGTACTATGACAGGCCTTCGCTGTAAGGAGCATAGGGATCTTGACCAAAGACAATGTCAGCCGAAAATATAGATTTCTTTTTCTTTTGCGAACCAAGGGCAGCTCCTGACGATAAGAGCTTTCTTTTTGTCGGCATCTTGAGGCGGCGTGTTCCAATCTCCGAGCCAATGTCTGACTCGGGAAGCATTGAAGGAGTCACATCGGGTCGTGGTTTAGCCGTCGACACCATTGGAAAGGCATGGGGAGCTACTACCGCATCGCTCCTTCTCAAGGAAGGGGGGATGACTGTGCGTCGTTTCAGCGGAACTGTAGGGTTACTAGCTGGGACGGAATCTTTGTGATCAAGGAGCATCCGCCTCTCTTTTTTGATAATGGCACCTGTCGCATGCTGATACCAGGCTATATAAGCATTTGAGGCCTTCGAAATATGACTAGGTTCAGCAATCAGGAAATGAGATCTCGTATTCAGTCGCATAAAATGGTAGACCATATTGCGAACACTCTCCTCTAAAGCAACCGGATCGACAAGAAATGCTTCGAGGGGAACACCTTGGTTATAGCGGAACTGTTGAGTAAAACGATGCGGGTTATATCTCATGAACAATACTGAGGCATTTTGCTTGAATACTAAAAACCCCGTCCTGATGGAGTACAAATGCACGATTTCCCGGGCCTTCAAAGCAGAAACCCCATCCTTGAATACATCATGAAGCGGCTGGACCACTTTGGAGGGTTCTTTACCAATGGTCAGGACCCTATCAACAAAGGTCATGCTATCCCCAACCATGCGCGGACGTAGAAACAACTGCCGAGCCTCTCGTTGTGTTTGATCTGGAGAAGAAACGTCGACCAATTACATGACCTGGGGGAAATTATACCCTTCATAAAATTTGGGTCTCTTATGCATACCGAAGGCGCCCAATACATGCATCTCTAACCACAATGTGAAATAATGGAGAGGGAGATTTACAGGCTTCACACCCGGCTGGGTGGTGTCGGCCGCCATATTTAGGCCATTATACAAATGAGCCAATCCTGCAACTCTAACGGCCATACGCGTTCATGCCGCAATACGATAGGCCGGATAGAAGACGGTCGGTCTTATGTAGCAAGGATGCATTGGGAGTGCAAACCAGCTCATCCACAAGCCAATGAAGCCCACGAAAAATGTTTCCTCATCAATGTCTGGAGAAGCAATTTCTATAAAAGGGACGATGGGAGTTTCCGGAATAATGAACTGCTTCAGATCCGCATCAGCAGTCGGCAACTTGTCCAGGCCAAACCCGAATGGATCATCAAGTCTGGAAAACTTTGTAGCCTTCTTCGACAAAACGTCCGGGCGAAGGAAACGAGCGACAAAATCCGCAAAGCTAACCTTATGCCCCAGACTCCAAAAACAGGCTTTCATAAATGTTCAACACTTTGACCAGACTTGGGAACTTGTGTTGGATAGAATTTTCCGGCGTAAGGCCAATGACGACCGATTCAGTGGCAAAGATATACTCATCGGGAGAAAGTATCTCCTCGTAGTGCTCCTTCCTGACAGGTAATCCATAAATATCTGCGAATTCCTCCAGCGAAATTGATACTTCCTGGTCCGATAGCAGAAACGTATGGGTTGGGATGTTCCACCGTTCCAAGAAAGAATTAACTCACCACACATGAGGAGTATGGTAATAAAAGAGAAATGCATAGATCGTTGGGTATAACTCGGTTTTCAGCAGCAACGATTTCTTGGCCGATAAGATGTAGCGGGCCTAAATGAGGTAACCAGCCAAAGGTCGAGAGGTCACTCCTATTGTGTAAACCTGACCCTAAGGTCGTGCCTCTCTCTGACATATACGGCCCCTAAAATATGTAGGGCCATCAGCGGTTGGACTAGTATCGATACCATAGATGGTTGAAGACGTCCCTCTGCAGTCCAATTAATCTCTTCCACAGCATAAGCAACCGTCGGAGGGCTAACGTACTGAATCGCGGGGAGCGGTTCTGATGGCACCTCGCAAGTAAAGCAGCACTAACCCCGGATGATATAACTGTACCACGCTCCCCATCGATGAAGAGATTTCCGTTTCGGATCGTAGTCCCGTATTAAAGTAAGGACTTCACGATCAGTGTGAACGTCAGCAAAAGCACTCTCCGAGCGAACGTAGGGAAAAAAGGAAGCATAAGCCATGGTACCAGAAAAGAAACCCAATGAAGGGTTAGCAATAAAAATACTGAAATCACTAAGTCTAAAAAAACAGTGGGCCCCACAAAATCAAGATGGCGACTCATCAATAATAAGACATGTGCCCATTGTGAGAATCCAAAAGGATTCTCATACGTGAATCCAACTCGATGTATTCATGGATTCGAGTAAGGCTGATAATTTTAACTGTAACTTAGCATACACGGGGTGTTGGGGTAGTTCATACGTGAATCCAACGAAATCTCAGGAGTCCCACTAGATTATAAATCCATCTCTACTAACACAAGCAAGCTATCATGAGGGCCCGTGTATCCTTACTCCTGGATTACAGCCTATTAAATTTGGAATATTTCAACACTAGCTTGAAATCCGATTACCAACACTCCCTAAATTACAACCTATTTGGATTCGAGAACACTCTTGAAATTGGTTGACATTCACCCTTAAACTTACGTTAAATTAGTGTACCCAAGTAGAGACTGTTAAGACACTTACCATCACTACATGTTCACCATTCCTACACTACATGGCCATGTTATATTTGTTTGCCATGCTCATGCTATACTGTCATATTTACCTACTTGTCATATATATTACCATAATTGTTCACATATATTACGATAGAATTACATGCTAAATAAACTCGCCATGTTTACATTAAACGATATACTGACACACCATACTTCATAATCAATTGTTCATGATATACATTTTTTCTTTATCATTACACTTTATACTTCACTTCTTTCTTGGGGACTTACTGAACGAAAGTTCGCTGACGGGCATTCCACCCATCTTTTTTTCTTGGGATGTTCGTCAAATACTGGGGAGACTGAGGAGGTAGGCATCACAGAGGAGGAGCACGATCAGATCGCGATTCAGGCCTAAACTAGTTATCCTTACCTTTCAGTTTATGTATGCCACATGTTTAGGCATTTCTCTTCTTGTATTTTCTTTCAGTTGAAATCATGTATTGTAAATAAATCAAGTTGAATGTAAATAAAGTTGTTGAAGTTTAAATCTCATGTTAATTTCTTGTCATTTTATATTGCTTCATTTACACTTAGCGTATTTATTCCGAGAAGTGACCTTCTCGAAATAAATACGTCGCGGGCCTGGTCATGTACTGTTTCCGTCTGCTGGAAAGCGGGGCGTGATAGGTGGGGCTTAGAGTAGCCTATTGGAAAGACCCGGGGTCGATCCTGGATAATTTATCCCACCTATTATCTAATTTAACAAAAAGGGTGTAGATAAGAGTGATGGGCATCGAGGCCGGGTCATTTATCCCACCAATTATCTCATTTAACAAAAAGGGCATAGATAAGAGTAATGGGCATCTAATCAACCGAACATACCGTACACAAGTTAATGCCAAATATGTAATAGAAACTACATAATCATAAAATAAATTCCCTCGACTCTTATCATAATTTCGGGTTTTGGTGCGGTGGAAAGGACATTTCACACCCAACTACATATCACCTGATTGCTTAGTTGTCACGGTTAATGCCCCGATGGATTGGACTTGTGTCTACACTTGTCGTCGAGGAAGTGATGAATAGAGTGAGAAAATTTATGAAGACAACGCGGTTCCATTCGTGAAGTTCAATTATCTCGTTTTTCAGAAAGGGATCTTCTATATATATTGCTTAGGTAGCAACAAAATTAAGTGTTATGATTCAGTGGGACAAAATAGCTTAAAAGTAAAATTTGTAAATTATGCGGTCCATCCATCTTAAATCCAACGGTCAGTATTTCCAGGTGGAAATGAACAGTTGTAAACTAAAATGATCGATTGTAAAGCTGCAAACATTCTTGTTGAAAGAGACATGTATCGCGTCCCGATTCGTCCAATTCGTGGTAAAAAAAATCTCCGACTTAAAATTTTCATAACTTTCATTTATGATGTCAGAATTAACTCAAACTTGGGTTCATTGGATTTGTATTGATATTCTCTTTCAAATGAGCAATAATTTAACATATTTTGGATCCAATTGATATCAAAAGGTCCAATTTAAAAATTCTCGTTTAGTCAACAGAAAGTCCTACTTAATAAACAAAAAATCCCATTTAGAAAAACAAATAGTACCACATAGAGATATTCTTAATGAAAATTCATTCTAAATTGGTAAATCAATAGTTCCACTTAGTAGATTAATAGTTCCATTTGCAAAGTTTATAGTTCCACCTAAAAGTTTTTTAGTCCTACTTGAAAACGTTACAACAATTAAGACAAATATATGGCTGCATAAATTTAAAAGTGCTTGGATTTTACCGAAGAAAATTAAATATTTTTTTAACCGAAAGCTATAATCGCTTGTTTATTTGTGAGAGAGACTGTGTGTGAGAGTGAGCGGGAGGTTTGTGCTTTATTTCTATCATTTTGATTATTTGTTTCTTCTCTTTATCGTTTGTTTATTGCTCCGTGATCGTGTTTGTGGCAACACAAATAATTCTAAAATCATATCTAATTCCTCAAAACCCTTATGAGGACCAAATTAAAAGGGCCAGAAATCCAAAACCATTAGCAGATTTATCAAACTTATAAGGATCCATAAGAATTTAGCCCTAGCCCAAAAAAAATTGCAAATTAACAATAAGTACCTGATGGAGGTCAGGATCTCCTTCAGATGGTGTCCTCCGTTGATCTGTCGCGAGCGTTGATGAACAACTAAGATTGGGTTTGTGGGTTGCCTCCTGAAGCGTGTGGATCTCAGTGGGCATGATTTGGAGTGAAGTCGAGCTACCTGCAAAGAAGTCCCGGGGTGGTTGTACCACCGTGGACCCTCCGACGATCAAATTAGCCGAGATATTTGAGCAGAGTAGTAGCCTATTGGAGTAAAATTGCCTTACCCGAGTCGTCTGAGAGAGGGGTTTATATAGCGGCTGCCATGGGCTAGCTGGCGCGAGATCCTCACCGGCCGTTACGTCCCTAGCGTTACGCCTGCGTGAATGGCGGGATCTCCCATTAATGACGAGATACGCTCGTTAATGGGGGTATGCGACGGCGTGTAATGCGGGATTGTGGGGCGGCGGATATCTCGCATCTGACGAGATTCGCAGAGCCGTGGCGGAGGCGCCTGTGACCCGCGTTCTAGGTCTCTCGATAGAACTGAAGAGGCCTAGCTTGGCGAGAGGACTAGAAGAGGGCGGGAGGCCAAGCTAGTTCGGTTCTATGGTAGCTCGGAGGTGAAGGGCCAAGGAGCTCAGCATGTAGGAGGGCTCGGAGGCGAGCTGATGGTCGTTTACATGGCAAGCGCGGGAACATTCAGAGCATCCTGGGAGGTCGGTTCGGCCTCGGCGGTACGATGGCCCGAGGGACGCCTCCAATACGTGGTTCATGCCCTGTTTCCGTATGTCTCGGGACACGTCACTGCCACATGTCATGATCTGGGGAGTTCTCGATTATGAGCATCACTATTAGCCCCCCACTCTTGTCCCGATCTATTTATGGGTCGGGTCGAGTGGTCTGATCGGTTCCCTGGGCTCAGTTCGTAGTTAAAGACCTCGTCAGCGTGGATTTCCGAGACGGTTAGGCGTATCCTCGATGACGTCAGCGGATCAGAGAGGAGATCGTGCATTAAAGAAGGAGCGCCGATTCGATCGTACGTTCGTTGAGGCGCATGCCACGTGTCCGACACTGATTAGCGAACATGATGGGTGGTCACTATCTTCTGCGCTTGAAGGGATGTCTCCAATGGTTGCGCGACACGTGGAGCGTCGACGGCTGGCGAGCACAAAGCATCGTTTTGGCGGGAAACAATTTGAGCCATTGGATGCGTTTGCCAAAACGCTATAAATAGGGGGATCCACCCTGGGTCCACACTTTCGCCATCATTTCCCTATTGCTGTGAGAGATAGCTCGGCACTCCTTCCTTTAAATAGGATTGCTCGCGCTCTTCCCTCGGAGGACTCCTTCTTTGAATCAGGTTAGATGTCTTCCTTTGAGGAGTCTGTTGAGATAATTAGGGTAGAGTATAGGGAGTCTTCTTCTGCTTCCTCCTCTACCCCATCCGAGTCGGATTCCCCTTGTAGAGTTAGGGTTACCCGCGCCGCCCATGGTCATGCGACGGGAAGGGTCCCCAAAGCGCGTATCGGGAATGCTCGCGATGCGCCCTCCCTCTTAAGGAATGTGGACGAGCTCACCACGATCCAGGCTCGCTTCCACATTCCCCTTAGCTATTCACTTCGTCTGGCTAGGGAGGACGAGAGGGCGGATCAGGTGCGGGGCAAGGAGATCACCTTGTACCGGATGCATTCTGGACTGGACCGTGTCTGCCTTTTTCCCTCGAGGTATGCGGGGTGCTACGTTGCTTCCAACTAGCCTCGGGCCAGCTTGTGCCGAACTCATGGAGAATTCTCCTCGAGTTCCTTATCCGGTTGAGACTTGAAGAAATTCCCTTTAGCTTGACCTTTCTCCTTTCCTCTCTTTGTTACAAAAATCATCCCGGCACCCGTAAGAACGAGCCGAGCCGGGTGTATGTTTCCTTTAGAAAATGCAGGGGAGGGGAGGCCGAGTCGGAGGTCGTAGTAGTTCCTTCTTCCATCCATGAATGGAAGGAGAAGTTCGTATTCATCGGGCCACCCGAGGGTGAGGATTGGCCTGTACCTGTACAGTGGCATAGGGCCGACTGCCCATGGGTGAAGCGGTCGTCCTCTCCCAAGGCGAGGGCAGTGTCGATGTGAGAGCCTATCAACGGGCCGATGTTTTGCTTTCTGAGCAGGCCCTCAGTTGGGTGGGGCTCCGCCCCGCTCGATTCATGGGTAAGTTAGGAGCTTAACCGACTTGTCTAGGCTTGCATATTTTTCTTCTGTTCTTTCTGGCATCACTAACTCCTTTTGTGTATTTTCCTTTTTGCATAACTGATGGACCGATCCAAATTCCTGGCTGCCATAGCCGTGAAGAAGGGGAGGAAGACCGGGGACGCTGGCTCGTCCCGCCCCGCTTCGAGCCCGGCCCCACAGGCGGTCGCACCAGCCAGGCCTTCCACCACGCCCCGGGCCTCGAAGACCAGCCGCGGGGAGAGTCACAAGCACGCTCAGGAACTGGAGCCCCGGGGGAAGGAGGTGGAGGATGAGACCGACCCCTCCGAGGTCCCCCTCAAGAGCTACAAGAGGACGGTATCCTGATCTCTGTCCTCCCCGATCTTCGTGCAGGAGGGGGATGTCTGTTTTGAGGCGCCCTCAGGGCTTTTTGTTGCCGATGGCTTTCTCTCAGAGATGGAAAGATCGGCCGGGGGCAAAATCTGCCGGGGGACCCTCAAGGTCCAAGTTGCCGCTATCACTCAGGAGGCTGTTCAGGTCGGTATCCGCTTTCCGTTTAGGTTTTCGCTAAGCACTTTTTCATCGGAGCGGATGCTTTTTAACCCCTTCTTTTATCTTCCTCAGGTCCTCCAGTATTGCGCCCTCATCACCAACATGGAGCACGAGAAAATTGCCCCAGTGGTGCATAAAACGAGCGAGTCTTCCTCTTGGGAGGACGATCTGCGGGTGGCGAAGGAGAGGATCGCCGCCCTCAAAACCCGGATAGCCGCCGGGGAGGTGGTGAACTCCAAATGCAAGGAGTCCATCTAACTTCTGAAGGAGTCCAACAAGGCCGTCGAGACTAAGTTGGAGGAGGCCAGGGTACTCAACGCCACGATGAAGAAGACGCAGGACACCCTTAAGAGGAAAACCGAGGCGGCGAAGGAAGGGATGAAAATCGCCGACCTCTGGGCCGCAAAGGCGATGAGAGGTACAAGGCGTCGGAACAATTCTACGCCGACCTTGCCGACGCCTCGGCCATTGTCTGGCATCAGGCTCTCAATGCCGTCAAGACGTTGATGCCATGGTTTGCTGACGGCGAGCTTCGGCTCGAATACCCCCTCTCTGAGGATGAGCTACAGGGGGATGCCGCCAGAAGTGCCGTCAGGGGAGAGGCTCCTGGTGGGAGTGCTGAAGATAAGGCCCCGGTTCTCACCGCCGAAGCTCCTGGTGGGACCGTCGACCCTAAAGCCGCCGCCCCAGCTCTCGACGTTGAGCAGATCGAGGTCCTCCCCGGTCCCGAGGCCTGAGCCTTTCTACCTTCTTCTTTTTTTTTCTTTTTTTAATCTTGTGTTCCTTCGGGCAATTTTGTAAGGCTGAGGAGCTCATAATACCTTTTGTAAAGACTCTTAGGTTGCTAATAAAGCTGCTTTAAAATTTTCTTCGCGGTAGTGTTTTCTTGTGCTCGTTGACGTGAGTTTGTTAGTGTTTTCCTCGTCTCACGAGTCAGACCGTAGGTCGATGATCGGTCCTTTAGATGGCTATCGCACGAAAGGCTGGTGTCCTTACATCCCCGAAGTCGAGGTGATGATCGCTCACTTAGGATACGTCGGTTGGCTCCTTCAAGTAGAAAGGTATAGATTTGCCCATTCCTTTAAGTTGGACCGACGACCACTCCTCTTAGAGTAAGTTAGACAATAGCTAAGTTTGAATTGGTCGACGTCGACCGAGAAACAAAGCTGTTTGGCGATTCTATGAAGGCCTCGGACCCTTAGCGTAGATGGATAGGAAGTTACCCGCTAAGGGTTAACCGAGCAGGGAAGCTGCTCGGTGGCCTCTTGGTGAGGGCTTCAATCCTTAGCGAAGACGGGTAAGAAGTTACCCACTAAGGATGGACCGAGCAGGGAAGCCGCTCGGTGGCCTCTTAATGAGGGCTTTTGATCCTTGGCGTCGGTGGGTAGTGAATTACCAGCCATGGATGGACCGAGCATGGGAGATGCTCGGTGGCCTCTTGATGAGGGCTTTCGATCCTTGGTATCGGTGGGTTGTAAACTACCAGCCAGGGATTGACCGAGCAGGGAAGCTGTTCGGTGGCCTTTTAATGATGGCTTCGATCCTTAGTATAGATGGGTAGGTGCTACCCGCTAAGGATGGACCGAGCAGGGAAGCTGCTCGGTGGCCTCTTGATGAGAGCTTTGATCCTTAGTGTAGATGGGTAAGAAGTTACCCGCTAATGATGGACCGAGCAGGGAAGCTGCTTGGTGGCCTCTTGATGAGGGCTTTTGATCCTTGGCGTAGATGGGTAAGAAGTTACCCGCTAAGGATAGACCAAGCAGGGAAGCTGCTCGGTGGTTTCTTGATAAGGGCTTTTGATCCTTGGCGTTGGTGGGTAGTGAACTACCAGCCATGGATGGACCAAGCATGGGAGCTGCTCGGTGGCCTCTTGATGAGGGCTTTCGATCCTTGGCGTCGGCGGGTAGTAAACTACCAGCCAGGGATTGACTGAGCAAGGAAGCTGTTCGGTGGCCTCTTGATGAGGGCTTTCGATCCTTAGCATAGATGGGTAGTAGCTACCGGCTAAGGATGGACCAAACAGGGAAGCTGCTCGGTGGCCTCTTGATGAGGGCTTTTGATCCTTAACATAGATGGATAAGAAGTTACCCGCTAAGGATGGACCGAGCAGGGAAGCTGCTCGGTGGCCTCTTGATGAGGGCTTTTGATCCTTGGCATCAGTGGGTAGTGAACTACCATCCATGGATGGACCGAGCAAGGAAGCTGCTCGGTTTTGTGAGGGGTCGTTCGATCTCCCCCGACATGTGAAAATCTAGAAGAGTGGCCGTCATGGGCGACACGCGGCTGAAACGCATATGCAAGGTGAGGCGTTCTAAGATCCGCGTCGTTCCAGCTTTGGTTGGTCGTGAGACACGGGATGCCCGCCACGTGGCAGTCTTGTATTGGAAAAGTTGAAAATATCCCAGAATTCGTGCCCATGCGCCCACAAATTTCAGCCCCTAGGAATTCTGTTGAGGCTATAAATAGAGAAGGAGATGGGTTTCTTTCAGCGTTGATTTTCTGAGATGGCCGGGTACATCTACTCGATTGAAGAGATCGTCACTCCTGATGACGTCTATTTGTACGACTAGTCCCACTCCGAGGAGACATACCGGGGGGTGGTCCAGCACATCGAGGACCAGTTCGGCCGTCTACTTTCTCGTTTGTCGTCCCTCCTCCAATTGCTGATGTATGCAATTTGGAAGAGGTCCCTGGGGCTGTACAACCCCCTCTCCGAGGAGCTGCAGGATGAGGTGCTGATAAGCTGCACACGCTCTATGTCCTTGGCCTCATCTCGAAGAACAGGCATGACCAATCGGCGGCCCTTCTTTTGGAGTGTTTCGAAAAGAGGCAGATCGCGGACTCTTGCCCGGTGGATGGAAGTTCCGGTGCTTCCGTGGCGTCCTGGGTACGTGGGCAGCATCAGAGGGAGCGGGCTGAAGAGGCTAGAGCCCGGCTGGCGGAGATCTCCACGGAGTACCACCAGCAGTGCCTTCTCGATCCCATACCCCCTCTGCTGTAATTTTGACTTTCGTGTAAAGCTGAGGAGCCCATAATCCCATGATAAATAAAATTCTCCTTTGCAACGTACTATTGTTTCCTTTTTGTCTTCGTTGCGTGTTTGAGTATTTTTCATAAAACGAAACCCATGACCTTTGAACCGAGGAAGAGGGAAACACATAGGAGAAGTTTCTTTTAATTCAAAAGACTTAAAAAAATTTACATCGTTTTGGCAAAGAAAAAACATATATCATAGATACAATTTTTAAATTCACTTGTACAACTTGAGCTTCTCGGCATTGTAAGGTCGTGGAAACTTACAACCCGACGCGTCTTGCAAGAGATAGGCCCAGCCAGGCAATACCTCGAAGACGAGGAATGGGCCGTCCCACTTCGGGGAGAACTTGTGCAACTTGTCTTGGTCTACGAACTCGTTCCGCTTTAGGACCAGATCTCCAGTCTTAAAGGTGCGATGCTTGACTCGTGCGTTATAGTAGCAAGCAGTTTGCTGTTGGTAAGCGGCGGCTTTGATCTGTGCCCAGTCCCGTTTTTCTAGAAAGATGTCCAAATTAGTTCAGAGCACCAAGGTATTAGCTTCGTCATTGAAGTGCTCGACTCTGTAACTGGGCAGTCCGATCACTGTTGGGACCATCGCCTCGGTGCCGTAGCAGAGGTTGAAGGGGGTCTCTCCAGTAGGGGTCTTCTTCGATGTGCGTAAAGCCCATAAAACCCGGGGTAGTTCATCGACACAACTGCCCTGCCTTCCTTCCAGACGAGTTCGAAGACCTCGGATTACATCTCGGTTAGCGATCTCGGCCTGCCCGTTGCATTGAGGATGCGCGACTGCAGCGAACTTCATGAGTACGTGGTATTATCCCTTGACTTTGTCATTTTCAAAGTTCGCCCCGTGGTCGGTAACGATACACCTCGGGATCCCGAACCGGGATATTATGTTGTTCTACAAGAATTTGATGGTCGCGGTGGCGTACGGTTTTCTGATGGGGACAACCTCGATCCACTTCGTGAAGTAGTCTACCGCGATAAGGATGTATTTGTGCCCGCCCGTACCAGTTGGGAGTTGGCCTACCATGTCCATTCTCCACTAGGAAAACAGACATGGGGATGTCAGGGCCGTTAGTTCGGTAGCCAAAAGGCGGGGTATGCTGCCATGGAGTTGACAGCTCTTACATCTTCTGACGAGCTTCTGAGCGTCCTGATGAATGGTTGGCCAATAGTACCCTTGGAACAACGTTTTTTGGACTAAGGTGCGGGCCCCTTAATGAGCTCTACCAACCCCTTCGTGAATCTCACGCAGGACGTAGTCGGCTTCTTGGGGGTTGACGCACCGAAACAGAGGTTGCTTGTATGACTTCTTGTAGAGGTTTCCATTGCTCCAAACGAAGTGGCGGGCTTTGGCCCGGAGGCGGCGTGCTTCCCCTCGATCTTTCAGGAGCATACCCTCCTTTAGGAATTCTTCGAGGGGCTTCCTCCAATCCCGGTCTTCTTCCCGGGTAACGTAAACTTGAAGTGCCGTCCCCCTCTCTTCCACGCTGGGCCGTGGTAAGACCTCAAAGAGGATTTCTCTTGTTATTGGCCATATAGGAGGAGGCTAGCTTGCTCAGAGCGTCGGCCTAGGCGTTTAGGTGTCGGGGAATCTGCTCCACTTGAACTTCGTCGAAGTCTTTTCGCAGTCTTCTTACCTTGGCTAAGTATTTCACCATCAAAGGCTCCCGGGCCTCGAAACGCCCGGTCACCTGGCCCACGACCAGGGCGGAGTCACTGCAGATTCGGATCATCTTCAACCCCACTCCAGAGGCGATTCATAGTCCATCCAGCAAGGCCTCATACTTCGCGGCGTTGTTTGAGGTTTTGAACCCAATCTTCAAAGAGTACTCCATCTCTGCCTCATGCGGACCTCGAATGATGAGGTCGGCACCGCTCCCATCCTTGGTAGATGATCCATCAACATAAAGGACCCAATCGGGGACGGAGTCGGGCCTCTCCTCGTTCGAGGGTTGAGACCAAGCGGATGGCGCTGGCACTGTCTCCTTGTTGGGGATAGTGCATTCGACAATAAAGTCGGTCAGGACTTGTGCTTTGATAGCCTGCCTTGGGCGATATTTGATGTCGAATTGAGATAACTCCCACCTCCATTTCTCCAAGCAACCAGATGACTCGGGGGAGGCGAGAATAGCCCCTAAGGGGCACTCGGTGAGGACGAGGAAGGTGTGTGCCTGGAAGTGGTGCCGTAGTTTCTTTGAGGCCACGATAAGTGCCAAGACAATCTTTTCTATGGCCGGGTACCTTGTTTCCGCGTCCTTAAAGACGTGGCTTACGTAATAGACCGGCTTCTGGACTCCTTCGACTTTTCAGACAAGCACCAAGCCTGCAGCCGGATCGGACACGGCTAGATACAGTGATAGCTCGTCTCCTTCAATTGGCAGGGTGAGCGGTGGGGGAGTTGCCAGGTGCATTTTCAATTGCTCGAAAGTGATCTGACACTCTTCCGACCATTCAAACCTTGGGATCTTTTTCAGGGCTTTGAAGAATGAGAGGCACTTTTCTCCGGACCTTGACATGAAGCGGCTCAGAGCGGCCACTCTCCCCGTGAGTCGCATGATTTCGACGTTGCTCTTCATCGCGGCCATGTTGAGGATGGCGCTGATCTTCTCCGGGTTAGCCTCGATTCCTCGGTGGGTAACCATGAACCAGAGGAATTTTCCACTAGTGACCCCGAATGCGCAATTGGCGGGATTCAGCTTCATTTTGTATTTGCGAGGGATATCGAAAGTCTCGCCGAGATATTTGGCGTGCTCGTCCGACGAGGTCGATTTGACGAGCATGTCGTCGACGTAAACCTCCATGTTCCTCCCGATCTGTGGTTTGAACATCCTGTTGACCAAGCGCTAGTATGTAGCTCCGGCGTTTTGAGGCCGAAGGGCATCACTTTATAGCAGTATACCCCCCCGGTTCGTTGTGAATGCGGTAAGCTCTTCGTATACCGGGTTCATACGGATCTGGTTGTAGCCGGAGAAAGCATCCATGAAGCTGAGCAATTCGTGGCATGCCGAGCTGTCGACAAGCTGATCTATCCGAGGGAGGGGATAGTTGTTTTTCGGGCAGGACTTGTTGAGATCTGTGAAGTCGACGCACATGCGCCACTTCCCGCTTGATTTTTTAACCATGGCCACATTCGCTAGCTATTCTGAGTAGGCCACGTTTCGAATGAATTTGGCTGCAAAAAACCTGTCGACTTCGTCCTCGATCGTTTTTTGTTTGACCGGAGCGAAGCTTCGTTTCTTCTGCCAGACGGGTCGGACCGTCGGGTCGACCCCGAGCTTATGTGAGATTACTTTGGGGTCGATCCCGGGCATGTTGGTAGGTGCCCAAGCGAATACGTCTGAGGTTCCTCGGAGGAAGTGGATCAAGTCGTCACGCCGGGCTCCTGCTAAGAGTGACCCGATCTGGACAATTCGTTGGTTGTTTCCTTCGACGAGGGGGACCTCTGTTAGTGCCTCTACCGGTGCCCCTCGGATTTCTTTTTGTTCGTCACGAGTATCCAAAGACCGCTGGAAATCACCCGTGCTTTCAAGGTCGTCGCTTCGTTCCTCGGGGGTACTGTGAAGCAAATCTTTAGGATTTGCTGGTTCCCGTAGGCCCGGCCTATTCCCCTGTTCCCCTATAAAAAATAAATAAATAATGAACCATAAAGCGATGGAAAAATTCCCTAAATGGAGTATCACGTGCCTGCACGTGACGCGCCTTGGAGCAAAAAATTATAGGCAGTACACTTAATAAATAAGGCAGAAATTGAGGCTCACGTTCAGGCACGTGAGCATCTATATACAAAATATATAAGTGCCTTCTTAAAACAAATAACAGGCCAGAAAAGACCACGTGCCAACACGTGATGCTTTTCTCTGGGACTGCTACATATAAGCAAACCGGCCTAATGTTATGGGTCACGTGCTACACGTGAGAGTTCCTAATACCTTTTAAGCCGATAGAATTAAATTCTAAATAAGAGAGATCAAAACCCTATTTGGAAAATATTTCCTTGAATCTTTCTAAACAAGAAAGATTGTGCTCTGTAAAAAATAGCACCGTTGGATTAAAGATCCAATGGTGATAAAAAATCACCAAGATACAGAATAACCTCTATATGGGAAAATATTTCCCCAATATTTCTAAATAAGAAAGATTGTGCTTTGTAAAAATGAGCACTGTTGGATTAAAGATCTAATGGTGATTAAAAATCACCAAGATACAGAATAAGCTCTGTATGGGAAAATATTTTCCCGATCTTGTTAAAAATAAGAATAATATCTTCTGTAAAACAGAAGTCCCTTGACAAAAATCCAACGGTGGACAAAGTCCCCGAATCAATAAAAAAATCTCTCAATGAGAGATTTGCTTAACTAAATCAACAAATTTGGCTCTACTATATAAAGGACACGAGACTGAAGAGAGAAAAAGGGGAGTCCCCCCATCAGATTTGAGAAAACAAAAAAGAAGAGGAGTTCTTTTTGAAGAAAAAGAAACCCTACGTAAAACAAAGAGAGACCTGGAGAGCATATTTATCTCCTCTTACAAGAGTTTAACTCTTCAAAAAAAGAACTTAATTCTTCCTCTAATTGAGATCTGCAGAAGCAGATCTCCCCACAAGTTAAGAATTTAATTCTCATCGGTTAGATTCTGTTATGTAGTCTCAAAACTTATAGAAAAGAACCAGGTTTGAAGAATTTAATTCTTCCAAAGACATAGGAATTTAATTTCTCTAATAGAATTAGGGTTTAACCCTATGTAAGAATTTAATTCTTATAAAACAAGAGACTTGAAATTCTCAATACCTACATCAAGAGCTCCATGCATATTAGCGCTTAACGCTATAACGACAGATCACGTGTTCCTACATGAGCACCATTGAGGAACAAAAAGGAACAACTGAGATCGCCTCACGTGATCCCACGTGACCCCCAATATTGCTTAGCACCTAGAACAGAATAGGAAGGTAAATCCAAAGGAGGCAGTGCCCAACTCTAGAGCACCTCACGTGCCTACACGTGATGGCCACAAGGACTAAGTGTTTAACACTTATATATAGATGGGGATTTAGACCCAAGTGCATAACGCCCAATTTTCAAGTGCCTCACGTGCCGCACGTGAGCGCTCCAATTTTCAGTGTCTAACACTACTTATGAGCCTCACGTGGGAGCACGCGAGTGCCAAACATTTAGCAGTGTTTAACACCATGAAGGGCCAACCCTAGCCCAAATCAGCCAAGTCTCCTGAGGCCAAAAACCTTTTGACCATCAATCAACAGAGCCCACCTAAACTCAGGTCTCCCCAAATCGATCTTAGTTCCAAAGATGACTAATGATCTCCTGACACATGGCATCTAAAACGGTGTTCGTTACACCATGATCTCTCACTTCGATTTGGAGTTAGGTTCAAGGGTACATCTCTCCACACCTCTAATATATGTCGTTGTAATTCTTCAACGATGTCAGAGAGGTGGAGGGTCCCGATAACCAATAGCTTTTGGATGTACTCCCAAACCCATAAGCATACCCCAATGGACCGTAATGTCCTTAAACTACCCCATGGACCGTAATGTCCTTAAACTAGCTGTGGACCGTAACGTCCTTAAACTAAAACAATAGAGCCCAAATGCTCTTTTATCGGATCAAAAATAATCCCGAACACCCGTTAAGTAGATCTTAGTCCTACACCGGATTAACGTATACTTAACAAATATTTAAGTCAATCTTAATCTCAAATAAGGTTAACGATTCTTAAATCAGACCAAATCCAAATCTAAGAAATTACGGATTTGGACTAATCCATGCCCTACGGGCAACAACACAAATTAGTCTCCGTATACAATCCACGGGCAACCAAAAATAAAACAAACACACACGATATGAAGTGACCTTCTGGAGCAGGAGAAAGTGGTTACCGTGATGCGGTAATGTAATTAACTGCAGGGGCTTACGTCTGCAGGGAATAGCGTCCCCACAATCAAAAAACCTCTCACAACGAGGGGGAATCTGATGAAGTTGCTACAACGGTCGCATCTGTCTAAACCTTCGATACACGGTGCCATAAATCAACTTGGCATCTTCGGAGAGGTGGACAGATAAAACCAAATAGCATTTGCCCCCAAATGCAGGCAAGACGTTTGTCTTCCCAGTTTTCGGCGGTAAACAGATTCTGGCACGTCCGGTGGGATCTTTTCCTCTTTCCACTCCACACTTCGTGTGTCATGTTCGCGAACGAATCGCAGTTTAATATGGTTGCCCTTGAATTCGAGATACTAATATTTAGTGTCTTTCTCTTATGCTGAAGAGAAGATGACATCGATTGCTTCCAACTGCACCAATTGCAACAGCAACTCCTACTCCGTCCCTCTGGAGGCGTGACTTATGGGCCTCAAGCAACCTCCATCTTCGCAATGCCAGTGGAACAGGTGACTCGGGCCACCACTGGACTGTTTTTTAGGACCATGCTCCCGCCAATAAGCTTCAATGCCTCAATGCCATCACAAGAGACTACAAAGAAGTCGGTCTTTGATCGGCTTGCAACTACCACAACCGCTCTCAACGGGTCATCCAAGTCTGCCGCCTCAGTCTTTGATAGGATGAGCCAAAACTCCACTGGGCCCGTAAAGAGACTCGCGATACCTGAAAGGGTTATCCCGAAGCGGATAGCCATTCCAACTCCGGTAGACGAAGTCGTTAAAAGGGCTTCTCTTGCTAAGGGATCGGTCTTCGCAAGACTGGCAGTTCCAACTCCTGCTACGGGTGAGGTCGTTATAAGTGCTTCCCCTATTCGAAAGTCAGTCTTCGACAGGTTAGACGTTCCCTCTCAACGGACGCCAATTTTCGACAGGTTGGCACCAACAGCAGCCTCTCATCAAAGTAAGAGGCATGACAAGGTCGCTTTTACAACTGAGATGATCCCATCCGCAAGACATGCTCGACGTCACCACTGGCGCCAAGTGAGGAAATCTGGGGGTAGTTCCCCCTCTGGACTTACCCCACCAGCTCCAATGGTGGAAATTGATGCTGCTGTTCCAACTGGGAACAACTTCGAGCTGCTCAGGAGGGTGTGCAAGAACTCTCCAACCGCCATCTTGAAGAAGTCTTCTCCGCCTGTCGAAAACACAACACAGGTAAAACCGGAACAGCCTCCTCAGCGGCTGTCCTCCAAGATCCATAGAGTTTGGAGGAAAGTCTAAGACTCTGTAATTGACAAAGATTACTCTCGCCGGTTGAAGAAGACGAAGGCTCGGCAAGAGGAGGACCATCCCTCTGCCATACCACGAAAGGTATCGTCTGCATGGGTGCCTGCCGCAACGGTCCCCTCAACTTCGACCTCCCATAAGAGGAGAAGGCCGGAGAAGATCCTCATACCTATGGTAAATATCAAAGGCAGTGGACCCAAACGCCCCAAGTCCGGGGGCATGGTAGTACACACGGTGTACATAGCTTTCGGGAAAGAGGAAAGCCGCATTTCTGTGAGTCATCGATCACTCACACGGTCTGTGACGAAAGCTCAGGAGCAACAACAAAAGCTCCAGGAGATGTTGACAAGGATGGCCGCACTTACATGGCAAAAAGAAAGCCCGACGTAGAAACAACAGCAAGGTCAACAACGGAGACGGTGTTCAAAGATAGCGAAGCGGATCCAAGAAGCCACGGGAGCGAGGAAAAGTCAGCCGGAACCTATCTTTTATGAAGAAGATGGATCGGGATTACTCTTTCCCTCAAAACAAGACAAGGAAAATATTCAATCTTGTCATGAAGCATCAAATGATGATGCTCCCAGAGTTTCGATACCCCAAACAGATGAATGAGGTCCATCACCCGGATTATTGCTCCTACCACCGAATAATGGGACAACTTCTTGAAGATTGCTTCACCTTCAAAGACTGGGTTGAGGAACAGTATCAGCAAGGCAGGTTTGCTCTATCCGACAGTTGGAGGGTAGTCCCGCCACGAAAGCATGAGCCGAAAGCAACCTACACTGCGAGGGAAAGTCTAGATCAGCATCGAGCTTGGAAACGAGCTCGTACCTGCCATATGATAACATTCTCAAAGGAAGGTGAGCATGAGAATACGAACGATCTCTTCCGGCGATCGCAAATGAAGATGAGAATGAGCTGATTTCAGAATTTTCACCGGCGCCAAAAGAGCTGGAAGATGGAATACACACCACGGCAGATAACCTGATAAAAATCGACTTAGGGACAGCAAACGAGCCAAGGCCAACGTTTGTCAGTGAGTTGTTGTCTGAGAAACAGGTAGCCACGTTAAAGGATGTACTTATGTAGTATAAAGACTGTTTCGCATGGAACTATTCCGAAATGCCAGGATTAGATCCAGAGATAGCTGTGCATAAACTGGCGATATTGCCAGACGTCAAGCCAGTCAAACAGGCACCAAGAAGAATGCGGCTCGAGCTTGAGATGAGTATCAATGCCGAAGTCAAGAAGCTAATCGATTCCGGCTTCATCCAAGAAGTTCAATATCCTGACTGGATCACCAATATCGTTCCGGTAATGAAGAAAAATGGGACAGTACGCATCTGCGTAGATTTTCGGGATCTTAACAAAGCTTATCCGAAAGATGACTTCCCAGTTCCTGTCACCGAGTTGATGATTGATAACACATCCACCCATGAAGTCTTCTCCTTCATGGATGGATCCTTAGGGTACAACCAAATCAAGATACATCCTAAAGACCAAAAGCACACTGCTTTCCGGACTCCGCTGGGCATATTCTGCTACAAAGTGATGCCATTCGATCTGAAGAACGCTGGCGCCACCTACCAAAGAGCCATGACAAAGATCTTCGATGACCTCGTACATGAGATTATTGAATGTTATATCGACGACCTCATGGTTAAAAGCAAATCGTATGAGGAACACTGGGAGCATTTGAAAATAGTGTTCCAGCGTCTTCGGAAATATAATCTGAAGATGAATCTTCTGAAATGCGTGTTTGGAGTTTCCTCAGGTAAATTCCTAGGATTCATCGTACAACACCGGGGTATCGAAACAGACCCGTCAAAGATTAAGGCGATTATGGAAATGCCTTCGCCAAGAACTCTTAAGCAATTGCGGTCTCTCCAAGGAAAGCTCGCGTATATCCGGCGGTTCATAGCTAACCTCTCCGGCAAATGCTGCTCCTACATTCATATAATGAAGAAAGGGATCCCGTTTGTTTGGGATCGTGAATGCCAAAGCACACTGGACGAAATCAAGCAATATCTGCAGAACCCGCCGGTACTGACCGCGTCGGTCAAGGGAAAGCCCTTCATCATGTACACAATAGCCCTAGAAGGTTATTTAGACGCGTTATGGGCACAGGAGAACGGCCAGGGGAAGGAGAGAGCTCTCTATTATTTGAGTCGAGTTCTCCTGTGGGCAGCAAATAACTACTCCCCCATCGAAAAGCATTGCCTGGCACTGATCTTCGCAGTAACAAAGCTCCGACATTACGCCTTGGCTCTGATGTTCAAGATCTTTACCTAAAAAATATTTCTTTTCTGACAGGGTTTAACTCTGGAATTGTAATGGACAGAGAACTAAGCTCTGAAGAGGAGAATTGAATTCTCGAAGAAGACAAGGAAGGAAGAAGATGAAAGAACAGTGGCTTCCCAAAGGCCAAACCCTTGCATTTATAAGACGTGACAAGGGCGGTTCACCTCCCCGTTCCCCTAGGCAATCCAACGGCTGTAAGGGTGACAGCGTTGCACTCACGTGCATGCCACGTGAGAACAACGCTGTAGGGGCATTTGTTCCCTTATGAAAAATAAATAAATAATGAAGCAAAAAGGGATGGAAAAATTCCCCAAATGGAGCATCACGTGCCTGCACATGATGCGCCTTGGAGCAAAAAATTATAGGCAGTACGCTTAACAAATAAGGCTGAAATTGAGCCTCACGTGCAGGCACGCGAGCATCTATATACAAAGTATGTAAGCGCCATCCTAAAATAAATAACATGCCAGAAAAGCTCACATGCCAACACGTGATACTTTTCTCTAGGACTGCTGCATATAAGCAAACCAGCCTAATGCTACGGGTCACGTGCTACACGTGAAGGTTCCTAATACCTTCTGAGCCGATAGAATTAAATTCTAAATAAGAGAGATCAAAATCCTATTTGGAAAATATTTTCTTGAATCTTTCTAATCAAGAAAGATTGTGCTCTATAAAAAAGAACACCGTTGGATTAAAAATCCAATGGTGATAAAAAATCGCTAAGATACAGAATAAGCTCTGTTTGGGAAAATATTTCCCCAATCTTTCTAAATAAGAAAAATTGTGCTCTGTAAAAAAGAGCACCGTTGGATTAAAGATCCAATGGTGATTAAAAATCACCAAGATACAGAATAAGTTCTGTATGGGAAAATATTTTCCCGGTCTGGTTAAAAACAAGAATAATGTCTTCTGTAAAACAGAAGTCCCTGGATCAAAGATCCAACGGTGGACAAAGTCCCTGAATCAATCAAAAAATCTCTTAATGAGAGATTTCCTTAACTAAATCAACAAATTTGTCTCTACTATATAAAGGACTCAAGACCGAAGAAAGAAAAAGGGGAGACCCCCCATAAGATTTGAGAAAAAGAAGAAGATGTGTTCTCTTTGAAAAAAAAGAAACCCTAAGTAAAACAAAGAGAGACATAGAGAGCATATTTATCTCCTCTTACAAGAGTTTAACTCTTCAAAAAAAAAAACTTAGTTCTTCCTCTGGTTGAGGTCTGCAAAAGCAGATCTCTCCACAAGTTGAGAATTTAATTCTCATCGGGGAGATTCTGTTATGCAGTCCAAAACTTAGAGCAAAGAACTAGATTTGAAGAATTTAATTCTTCCAAAAACATAGGAATTTAATTCTTCTGATAGAACTAGGGTCTAACCCTGCGTAAGAATTTAATTCTTATAAAACAAGGGACTTGAAATTTTCAAGACCTACATCAAGAGCTCCATGCATATTAGCGCTTAATGCTATAACGACAGATCACGTGTTCCCACGTGAGCACCTTTGAGGAACAAAAAGGAACAACTGAGATCGCCTCACGTGATCCCAAGTGACCCCCAATAGTGCTTAGCATCTAGAACATAATAGGAAGGTAAATCCAAAGGAGGCAGTGCCCAACTCTGGAGTACCTCACGTGCCCACACGTGATGGCCATAAAGATTAAGTGTTTAACACTTATATACAGATGGGGATTTAGACCCAAGTGCATAACGCCCAATTTTCAGGTGCCTCACGTGCCGCACGTGAGCGCTCCAATTTTCAGTGTCTAACACTACTTATGAGCCTCACGTGGGAGCACGCGAGCGTCAAACATTTAGCAGTGTTTAACACCGTGAGGGGCCAACCCTAGCCCAAATCAGGCAAGTCTCCTGAGGCCAAAAACTTTTTGACCATCAATCAACAGAGCCCAACTATACTCAGGTCTCCCCAAATCGATCTTACTTCCAAAGATGACTAATGATCTCATGACACATGGCATCTAAAACGGTGTTCATTACACCATGATCTCTCTCTTCGATTTGGAGTTAGGTTCAAAGGTACATCTCTCCAAACCTTTGATATATGTCGCTGTAATTCTTCAACGATGTCAGAGAGGTGGAGGGTCCCGATAACCAACAGCTCTTGGATGTACTCCCAAACCCATGAGCATACCCCACTGGACCGTAATGTCTTTAAACTACCACATGGACCGTAATGGCCTTAAACTACCCCATAGACTGTAATGTCCTTAAACTAGCTATGGACCGTAACGTTCTTAAACTAAAACGGTAGAGCCTAAATGCTCTTTCGTTGGATCAAAAATAATCCCGAACACCCGTTAAGTAGATCATAGTCCAACATCGGATTAATGTATCCATAACAAATATTTAAGTCAATCTTAATCTCAAACAAGCTTAACGATCCTTAAATCAGACCAAACCCAAATCTAAGAAAATACGGATTTGGACTAATCCACGTCCTACGGGCGACAACACAAATTAGTCTCCGTATACATTCCACGGGCAACTTAAAATAAAACAAACACACACGACATGAAGTGTCATTCTGGAACAGGAGAAAGTGGTTACCGCGATACGGTAACGTAATTAACTGCAGGGACTTACGTCTGCAGGGAAGAGCGTCCCCATAATCAAAAAACCCTTCATAACGAGAGGGAATCTGATGAAGTCTGCTACAACGGCCGCATCTATCTAAACCTTCGATACACGGTACCATAAATCAATTTGACATTTTCAGAGAGGTGGACAGATAAAACCAAATAGCATCTGCCCTCAAATGCAGACAAGACGTTTGTCTTCCCGGTTTTCGGCGGTAAACATCCCCTTAATCCAGTGGAAACTTGATCGCGAGGTGGTAGGTCGAGATTTGGGCCCGAAGGGAGTTTAGCTTCGGGCGTCCCAGAAGGATATTATAGGTCGATGGAATTCTAGCGACGATGAACTCCACCGCTACGGTTCTTGTACGACATGCCTCTCCGATGTTAAGAAGGAGGGTAACCACTCCCTTTGCTGGGATGGAGTGGTTAGTAAACCCCGACAGAATATGGACGGTTGGCCTCGAGTTCGACGAGTCGATCCCCATACGTAAAAAGCAGTCATAGAAAAGGATGTCCGCCGAGCTTCCCGAGTCGACAAGTATCCTTTGAACTTCGTAGCGGTGGACCCGTGCAGTAATCACAAGGGGGTCGTTGTGAGGTAAGGATATCCTATGGAGGTCTTCGTGGAGATGGACTCGGCTTCTTTGCTTTTCTTCTGGGGCTGGCTGCTAGCCCTCTCGACCGGCAGTAGGCGTCGAATCTCGCCGGCTCCAGGCGCACCCCCCGTTGATACGACCATGATTTGGCCGATTTTCAATTCGCCGGGAGGGGGATGGTTCTCTTGCTCCCGGTCTGCTTGTCGCTTTTCCCTCAAGTACTTTGTCAGGTGTCCCGAGCGAATCAACTCCTCGATGTAGACGCGGAGCTGTTTGCAGTTCTCCGTGGGGTGTCCCTGCAACCTGTGGAAGGCGCAATAAAGGCCTCGTGTCTGTTTGGCCGCTCTATTGGTGACCGGAGAGAGCTTGAAAAATCTCTCACCTTTTGCTTTCTCCGACAGTTCAATCTAGAAGATATTGAGCGGAGTATACTCCTGGAACTTCGGAGAGTATGGTTTTGGCCGGTCAACCTTCTTCTTCTTTTCTCTACCCCTCTTCTTTTAATGGGCCTGGTCGCTCCGGGGTAGGTTCGCGTTTACCTCGAATTCGAGCTGGATTTCTCGCTCGGTCCAAGCTTTTACCTCGGCCATGGTCTTAGGTTGCGCTAATGCAGAGGAGCGGAGCCACTCCTTATACCTAAGACCCGACCTAAGAGCCGAGATGACAGTTGTTCCCTCATAAAAAAAGGGGGAAAAGAAAGAAAGAAAAAGCGATAAAAAAAATTCCCCTAATGGAGCATCACGTGCCCACACGTGATGCGCCTATGAACAAAGATTGTAGGCATTGCACTTAACAATTAAGGCTGAAATTGAGCCTCACGTGCAAACACGTGAGCATCTATAAACAAAGTATATATGCACCTTTTTAAAAAAAACAAATAACAGGCCAAAAAAGCTCACGTGTCAGCACGTGATGCCTTTTTTGGGCTGTTGTATATAAGCAAATGAGTTTAACTCAGTAGGGGTCACATGCTGCATATGAGTGGTCCTAAACGCCTTCTAAGTTGATAAAATTAAATTCTGAATAAAGAGATCAAAACCCTATTTGGAAAATATTTTTTAAAATTTTTCTAAATAAGAAAGATTACTCTCTATAAAATAGAGCACCGTTGGATTAAAAACACCAGTGGGGATTAAAAAATCACCTATCTACAGAAAAAATTCTGTATGGGGTAATACTTCCCTAATCTTGTTAAAAATAAGAAAATATCTTCTATAAATAGAAGTCTTTGGATCAAAAATCCAACGGTGGATAAAATCCCCAAATCAATTAAGATCTCTCAATGAGAGATTTCTTTAACTAAATCAACAAACTTGGTTCTACTATATAAAGGACCCAAGACTTCAAGTCTTGTACAGGAGAGATCCCCATAAGATTTGAGAAAAAAAAGAAGAAGATCTCTCTTTTAGAAAAAGAAACCCTAGCTAAGAAGAAAAACATAGAGATTATTTTATCTCTTCTTCGCCATTCCAAGAGTTTAACTCTTCTAAAAAGAACTTAGTTCTTTCTCTGGTTGAGGTCTGTAGAGCCAAATCTCCCCACAAGTTGAGAATTTAATTCTCATCGGGGAGATTCTGTCATGCAGATTCAAAACTTAGGTGAAAGAACTAAGTTCAAAGAATTTAATTCTTACAAAAAGATATATGAATTTAATTTCTCTGATAAAACTAGGGTTTAACCCTATAAAAGAATTTAATTCTTATCAAAATAAGGGACCTGAAATTCTCAAAATTTAGATCAAGATCTCCATACATATTAGCGTTCAACGCTATAACGATAGATCACATGTTCCCACGTGACCACCCCTGATGAACAAAAGAACGATTGAGATCGAGTCACGTGATCTCACGTGACCCCCTAATAGTGCTTAGCACTTATAATAAAAAGGGAATAAATCAAAGACAGTTCCTATTTTTGGGACGCCTCACGTGATCTTACGTGACCCCCTAATAGTGCTTAGCACTTATAAAAAAAAGGGAAAAATCAAAGACAGTTCCCATTTTTGGGACGCCTCACGTGATCCCACGTGACCCCCAATAGTGCTTAGCACTTATAAAAGAACAAGAGAATAAACCCAAAGAAGCAGTGCCCAATTCCCAGATGTTGGATATAGTGCCCTCAAGTCAATTATTGGATCGCATGCACATGATTTTAATGATTGAGGGAGGACCTATACCGATAGGACAGTCTTACTCAAGATGATAGTATGCTATCTGGTTTATTTTTGTCATCGTGTACATGTTTTAGGTGATATTACAGATCACTATTACACATTGATAGAGCCCTTAGGATTCTTGCTTGACTACCAGCAGTATGATGGCGATCATATACGTGAGAGTTGGGTAGTCTATAAGCACATCCTTAAAAGGTCCCTAGTCGAGAGAGTTTCGAGACAGGGCATCGATACTCTAGAGTAGACTAGTGTATACGATCGAGACCCCGACGAGGGGCGGTGGCTGGTCTCACAAGCCATTGGTGTCAGTTGGTTCACCTAAGACATATACAGGTGCTCATTGGGTTATGAGTACACTGAACGGACTCGCCGGGAACATGCTAGTTGGTATTATACCTAGCGTCAGATAGCAGTTCCCTGGTGACATGTGTACAGCTTAGTTCATCGACCTAAGATCGTCATTTGTTTCGTGTGAGTTCCCACTGTGTTTTGATTACTACCCTACCACGGCTCAAAAGAGTCGTGCAAACAGGTTTTAGTTGGGTACAGTCCCGAGCATCGTCTCTCCCTGTATTGGGGTGAGATCGTGCTGTGTCTAGGAGAGCCATTACACGAATTGGCCAAGGCAAGTGAGATTTACTGGTAGGTATTCCAGTAATATCTCGGGGTGTTCTGGGCTACACTCCGACACGACTTGTACCGCTTTTGGGGGTCTGACATTTTCCAGCCCCCTAGGCCCGACATGCGATACTCATAGACGAACGGACCGGACTGTACGGATATTGTCACTGACAGGCTCAGTAGGGTTTCAGGATGAGTTCGCTCATCGGTCTCCCTTTTGGTCAATACATGGGTAGCCGTTACGTACAGCTAGTACCACTGACGTGCTTGTGGTTAATCCCACTGCCGCCGTATTGATGAGTCTTTAGAGTCCCCCACAGAAAGTTTTCCCAAGTTCGGGCGAAACGTTGTAGAGGCCGTATGGTATTACGGCAGGGTTCGATCATATACGTGCACTTATGCACGGATCATGATCGGACGGATTATACTAGTGGGCTTTGGTTTAAGCCGGATCCTAGTTTTAGATTTGTTGGATTACTTTCGTCTCATTGCATTCGCATTCAGTCAGAATGCGGATGCAGGTATGTATATACAGGTGAGGGGTATCCTTGTGATTCGTCACGAGTTTACTTTAGATGTTGCCATTCTCTTTTTGGATTAAATATTTTGGTTTAAATGTTTTGTGGAGGAAATTGTGAGTGGAAATCATCATAAAGAGCAATTAATGTGGCATGTGCATGGGTGATGACTAATGGTATTATTTTTTGTGCTATGTCAACATTTGTGATTGATTATTGTGTTGAAATGATGTGTGGAGAGAGAGTGGAGAGCCACAAGTAGTGGGGTTGGTCTTAAGATTTAGTTCTTGTGCTCTCATTCTTCATTCCAACACAATAATAAGTCTAGCTCTTCTTGTTCTTCCTTCTCTAGCTCACAAGTTTCACCCATGGCTTCATCTTAAACCTCCATCCATGCCATCTCATGTGTTGAGAATCAATAGATATTTAGAGACAAATTTATCACACACATTCTCTACTTCACTTTGTACATGTCGGCCAGCAAACTTCATGTCCGAGTTGCTTCGGTTTGAAGCGGCAGCCAGTAAAAAGACTTCTTGACGTGGTACCCTTTCGATGAGGAGACCAGAGATCGAGTGAGATCGGAGATGCCACGAGGAGCTAGGGATGGTGGCTAAAGACCGAAGGACACGGATCAATCGGTATAGCCATTCTAACTTCTTGTAGATTGCTAGTTAACGGTTAATGGTTCGATCCGGGTATTTGGTTGTGGTAGCGCCAAGTTTGAAAAAATTTTGTTCCGCATTTGGCCTCGGATTGACCGCCGGGGCGCTGCCGTATCCCAACATGGTATCAAAACCACGCCATTAACCTTTAGCTAGCTTATTTAGACAATGTTAAACTATCGAAATTGAAACAAGCCCGATACACTGCACTGCTGATTTCAGTTTCTGTCGATTTTCATTTGGTCTTCAAAAATTATTTAAACAACTGCAGAAGACTACTGACATGACCTATAGCCTGCAACCTAAAAATGACACCAACCCCTCAGATTTTGGCCGAGCACATGGCTCCCAGATCCAAGGAAGCCGGCCATTTCAGGGCATTTGGGTTTCGTTTTGGGGGTGCGGTTTGGTCTTTGGAATCTTGGTTCAGTGGTATTGTTTGTTAAGCCCAGTTTGGATATGGTTTTATCTAGTTGTTTGGGGCTTTTCGGGGTTATTTTGAAGTCGATATATTCTAACATTGTTTAAAATTTACAGTGCATTACATTACTATATGCGACCGTGAATGTCATTCGAGCGGTAAATCTTGTCTAATCGCTATAGTCCTTTTAGATGGGTTTGCGAACGTGACATTCACGTTGATATTCTGTGTTGTGCTGTGATATTGCGGATTTGTCGTGGTGGATAGCTTGCGTATAATGGTAGTGCAGTTTGGATTTATTTGTACATTTGATATCGCGGGGCGAGCGTCCGACATGTGAACTGCCGTCACTGCCTGTTTGTAAATTATTCTTTTGGGGCACGATCGGGTTGAGGTCGATGTACCCGTTGTACATATTTTTCTTTTCTGTACTAGGATTACCCCGCGGTGGAGTGCACGGATAGCCGGATTCTAGAGGGCAACGGGCCCGCATCTTATGGCTTTGAGACAGAAGGGGCATCACTCTAGAATTGGCGGGCTATTCGCCGCATTCGCAGAGGGTATAGGTTGACCCAAGGAGGGGTGCTCAAGTTACCGGATTCCGTGAAGTGCTGGGTGGCCTATTCACTTTGATGAAGGGGGCTGCCTCACTTCTGCTTTTGGCGGGTAACTTGCCGCGCCCGTAGGGGTCTAGGTTTTCATTGCACAGGCTATCCACACGACCAGGGGAATGTCGGGTTTCACTTGCGGCTCAACGAAACCCGGGGCTCCCAGATTATCTGTATTGTTCTGTGATGCTTATAACTTTTCTTTGATATTGCATTTATCATGCCTTGAGCGATTATTATATATTGATATATATACTAGTAGATGTTGTATATGTTTTACACCCGCGCTACTCCTGTCCCCGCTCTGTCGTTAGTTAAGTAACCTAACGGGTGATGACGGGACCCAGTGGCAAATGCCGATGGCATATACGTACATCATATTTTCATTCTTTATTGTTGTGATTAATTGATGGGACTGCGTTGATTCAGATCAATGCAAGGAAAACAAACATATTCGATGTTGTTGGAACTTTTTTTCAAAAAGCTGTTATTGCAAGGACGTTCTCTTTTGTTTTGCATAGTGGTATTCGGTTATGAATATCCTGCACCTCATTTGATGAGACAAGGGCCGAGATCCCTTCATCGGGAGTGACCCCTTTGACAGAAGTTTACGTCAGGGTAATAACTTCACTATAGTTGATTGCTTTTTGCTTTGCACAGCGGTATTCAGTTTGGAATATCCTGCACCTCATTCTACGAGGAAAGAGCCGAGATCTCCTCACCGGGAGTGACATCTTTAGCAAAGGTTTTCGCCACTATATATTTATAAAAATCTATCCGGTTCCTTCAACGATATCAAGTTCATTACGTTAAAAGTTTTTCGCCAAAAACTATTCGTAGCCCTCCGTCATTTCAAATTAGTATTGCTTAGTATTCGTGCTACGTATGTCGTGCATTACCGAGCCATAGTGTTCGGTAGCTCTGTAAAGCTTTTCTGACACATAGACATGTGGATTGGTTAGGACAGTCGTACGGTTATGTTGGCATTGTCAAGAACTTGTACGGGGGGGGGGGGTTTAACGCAATCAAGATAATGACGGGTTGAACTTGACTAGGACTCTTTGATATGTTGGTATTGTCAAGGTCACTTGGGTCTTAGGGGTAAAAAATCACATCGGGAGTTTCTAAAGAAACTGAAACTTGCCAGGCATGCGCATACCTTCTGGAGTGTGATAACTTGAGTAGATTCCATCAGGTTATCAGGCGATGATAGTTGGATCCCGATTCCCACTGATGAGTTGGTTTACTCCTCGGGTGATCTCGACTAATTCTTCTTTCAGGTTTGGAGGAGAATTTGAGGATACAGTGGGAGACATTCTGATTAGATAAAGTGATAACCATTCTGATCTAGGTTAGAGTGCATGCTGAGTGTTTCTTTTCTCTCTCTCTCTCTTTGACTACGACCATGGCCCGACCCTTGACTATGACTCAGTGACCAAGTTAACCGAACTTTCTTAAAACACTGGCTTTTGGATTGTCTGAGTTGCATACATCATTGCCACTCCTTCTTTTACCCTTTGCATTTCTCCAGAACACCTCGTATTACTACGAATATCCACTTCCATTGGATAAATCTATCGTATGGTTATATACGAACTCGAAGGAACTTGTTCCGGATTCGAGGATGGATTCTGGTTCTGGAGAGATTGAATAGGACTATTCAGTTCTACCAAATCTAAGAATATACGGATTTGGACTAATCCACGCCCTACGGGCGACAACATAAATTAGTCTCCGTATACAATCTACGGGCAACCAAAAATAAAAAAAACACGCACGACACGAAGTGACCTTCTGGAGGAGGAGAAAGTGGTTATCGCTACGCGGTAACATAATTAACTGCAGGGGCTTGCGCCTGCAGGGAAGAGCATCCCCACAATCAAAAACCTCTCACAACGAGGGGGAATCTGATGAAGTCTGCTACAACGGCCGCATCCGTCCAAACCTCCGATATACGGTGCCATAAATCAACTTGGCATCTTCGGAGAGGTGGACGGATAAATTCAAATAGCATCTGCCCCCAAATTCAGGCAAGACGTTTGTCTTCCTAATTTTCGGCGATAAACAGATTCTAGTACGCCAGGTGGGACATTTTCCTCTTTCTACTCCACACTTCGTGTGTCGTGTTTTTCCGCGATCAAATAATCGCGGTATATATGTTTGTGGTTGCCCTTGGATAAGGGGATATTGAAGCCGGCGTTTCGTCTCTATGAAGAATGGCGTTTGCTCCCACCCTAGCAACTCAGGCTCTGTCATATCCGGTAAAGTCAAGTATGAGCCACTTGCAACCTCAAATCTCTGCAATCCGGCTCTTCAAGAAATCAACAGGCTTCTCTTTAGGTCGATACTCCCACCTCCCACCCTTGGTGTCTCAACGTCGAAGGCGGAAGCCTAGAAGAAGTCTGTCTTCCATAGGCTGGTTCCCCAAGCTTCAGCTTTGCCGACAGAATCAGTTCTCAAACAACTGGCACCTACCAAGGACCAAGGTCGACGCAGGGGGCGGAATATTCAAGCTCTTAAAGGAAACAGAGGGTATGCTCGGAAAAATCCTAAGACTAATCAAATCCTGGCAGTAAGAAACGGTCGACGTCGATATCGGCATCATACAAAATGAGCTGGGGACAGTTCTCCGTATGGTCCTGTTTCAACCCTAGTGGTGAATATTGTTGTTCTAACTGGGAACAGGTTCAAACTGTTGCGAAGGGTCAGACAAAATTCTCCCACCGCAATATTGAAGAAATCTCCGCAGCCCATGGAGATCCCACGAGAGCAGAAACCAGTTCGCTCCTTATAACAACTTTCATCATTTATATGTAAGGAGTGGAAGTAGGTGAAGGACTCAGTCGTCGTCTGCGGCTCTTCCTCTAAACGTCATCCAAATTCTAACAAATCCCCTTTCAAATACAAGGGGATTCATCCCAAGAAGGATCTAATACAGCGGTTCCTCTCAAAACCAAAGCGGCTTTTCACAAAAAAGAGAGGCCTAATAAAGCTCAAGTGCCCGAAGCAAACTCCAAAGGCCAAAACTCCAAACACCCCAAGCCTGGGGGCATGGTAATTTACATAGTCTATGGGTTAGACTGAATGAGACTTGGGTTCAGTATGTTACCTGGTGGCGAAATCTCTGGCCAAATACGAGCAACGCATCGATGAAGTTGCATCCATGGGAATGCTCATAGCCACCCTTGACCCAAATTCAAAGGCATTCCCGTATATGGCCCTCTTCAAGCGACGACCTTCCAAGATCTCATAGCTAAAATGGCTCGATTGGATCAAATGGGTTAAGACTCTTTCTCATCCAATGATGATGAGTGAAAAGCGGAGGCAAGATGGTGTTTGTCACCTACGCTCAATAAAAATAAGCGGCTTTGAAGCAACCTGTCGCAAAAATAGCGACAGTGTGGGTACTCGTTCTCCCCGAGATATACAAAGGGGGCATATTTCTCACTGGCGGAAGAATCTCTATGTAAAATTGTCCTTTCTTCTTAAAAGACAGGAAAGATATTAGGGGGCCTATAAATAGGTCCTACAATCTATTAGAATGCCCCGCTAAAAAAATGGTACATACACAAGAAATATGGGCACGGATGAAAACCCGAAAGGGCGCCGTGAGTAAAAACAGCAGGACTGCCGGCGAGCTTGTGAAAATCCGGAAGGGCGCAAGATCGTTAAAATAAATACACTTACGAGATTCTCACGACTCGTAAGGAGAATTCCCCCTGTGAGAACCTCACGGCTCATAGGATTCAAAAGCCTTAAGTTAAAAGGATCCGGACCTGTTCTTAAGCCGTCACATCCCCCAAATTTTCCTACAGGCGGTCCATATTGACCCTTATATACAATCCAGGGGCACGAATAAATATTTCTTCGCCAAGTTCTACAAATGGCAAGAAATGTCCCCATATGGTGAATAACACTTATAGGTCCTCTCGACTTATAAAGAGAAATCACTTTTGTAAGATGCTTACGACTTGCAAGAGAAAATATCACTTAGAAGTCCTTACGATTCCTAAGAAGAAAATACACATGTGGGATCCTCACGACTCGTATGGAGAAAACCCTTTATGAGACCCTTACGGCTCATAAAGTCAAAAGTCTTAGTCGATAGGATCCTAACCCTGTCTACTAAGCCACCTTTGTCCAAATCGATAGGGGCAAATGAAGATTCGCTCCTGACACTATCCCAGTTGTAGCGATACTGATGCCTAAATCGGTATCAAATTCCGAGCCCTCTCAAGGCAAAGGATGAGTCGCTCCTACAAATATCCCAGTTGTAGTGATACTGATGCCTAACAGGTGTTAAACTCCAAGTCAATCTCTTCGGCAAGTGCCGTCCCTACAACCATATAATGAAGAAGGGGACCCTCTTCGTTTGGGATCGTAAATGCCAAAATGCACTGGACAAAATCAAGCAATATCTGCAGAACCCACTAGTACTGGCCACTCCGGTCAAGGGAAAGCCCCCCATTCTGTACACAACGGCCCTTGAAGGTTTTTTAGGCGCGCTATGGGCACAGGAGAACGATCAGGGAAAAGAGATAGCTCTCTACTATTTGAGTCAAGTTCTTCTGGGGGCAGAAAACAACTACTTCCCTATCGAAAAGCATTGCCTGATATTAATCTTCGCAATAACAAAGCTTCGGCATTATGCCTTGGCACATGAGGTCCATCTCATATCAAAGGTGGATCCTCTCAAATATTTGATGTCAAGAGCCATACTAACGGGAAGGTTTGCCAAATGGACACTACTCTTGATGGAATTCTCAATAACGTATCGGCCCCTCAAGGCAGTGAAAGGCCAGGCTATCACCGAATTTCTCGCTGAGCATCCGATACCGGCCGATTCTCCCTTAAATTGCGAACTGCCAGACGAACACGCGTTTGACACAATCGACGGGGAGAAAGAAGGGAATAATGCCCGATGGGAACTATACTTCGACGGAGCATTTTCCATGAAGAAGCGAAAGTACAACACCCCCATAATCAAAGCTGGGGTAGGGCTTATCTTCGTGACCCCGCAAAGAGAGATAATGTTTCGCCATTTCCTTAACAGAGCCGAGAACAAACAACGAGGGTGAATACGAAGCTCTGATAGCAGGTATCGAGATTGCTGTCGACATGGGGATCGAAAACCTCCTCATATATGGAAACTCTCAGCTAGTCGTTAGCTAAGTAAATGGCAACTATCAGACGTGCAAGCCAGAGTTGGTAAAATATGGCGAAAGAGTGCAGAAACTGCTGACTCAAATCCCCTCCTACATCTTAGAAAGCATACCGCGTGCAGAAAATAGTAAGGTGGATGCATTAGCCAAGCTTGCTAAGGAACTGGCTGACGAAAATCTCGATGACGTAAGGATCACTATGCAAAGCCGCCGGATTCTCACACCAGTAGAAATATCTCCGGAGTCGTCTGAAAAAAAGTAAACGACCAAACAAGCATCCTTCCAAATAGAGGACGAAGAAAAGGCTAAGGATTGGAGAGAGGTCTTCATAGACCACTTCAAATCCCATCGAATATCCGAAAATGCATCTTCGAGATATCAGCTCATGAAACGAGCTCTGTCTTTTGCTTTCGTCAACAATACTCTATATAAGAGATCGTTCGACAGTTTGTAGCTAAGGTGCCTGGGACCTGAAGAAGCAAGGAGAGTCGTTCAAGAAACTCATGACGGACTCTGCAGTTCTCATCAAGCGGGCCAAAGATGAAGCTGAAGATCAAAAGAATGGGTTACTATTAGCCCACGATAATTCAGGACTGTCTCGAATATGCGAAGCAGTGTCACTCGTGCCAAATTCACGGGGACTTCATCCACCAGCATCCGAATCCGCTACACCTAACACTGGCTAGCTGGCCATTCGAAATATGGGGGACCAATATAATTGGGTCCATCGAGCCGGCATCATCCAGGGGACATCGGTTCATACTGGCAACAACCGAATACTTCTCTAAGTGGGCAGAAGCAGTACTGCTAAGAGAGGTGAAGACGGAAAATATCCTCCATTTCTTCAAAACTCACGTCATTTATCGGTTCGGCACTCCGCGACGGATTATCTCCGATAACAGGCCAGCCTACAGAAGCCATAAAATCATTCGTTTCGCACAGCAGCATAAAATAGATTGGAGATATTCTTCGGTCTATAATCCCCGAGCAAACGGTCTAGCGGAGGCTTTCAACAAAACCTTGACGAAGATCATAAAGAAAACAGTGTCCAAAAACAGAAAAGACTGGCACGAGAGACTACATGAAGCTCTCTGGGCTTATCGAACCATGTTCAAAATGGCCACGAATACTATGCCATTCGCGTTGGTATTCAGCGCGGAACCAGTACTTCCCTTGGAGATAGATTTATCCTCTCTATGAGTAGCCGTTCGATACGAGCCGACAGATGAAGAAAATGCCCATCTTCGGCTTGAGAAGCTCGATGCCCTCGATAAAACTCGTCTCATGGCGCAGCAGAACCTGGAAGCCTACAAAGCAAGAATGACGCGCTCATACGAAAGACTAACTAGGTCGAGAATATTCAGCCAAGACGAACTCGTGCTAGTCGTAAAAAGACCTATGATCTATAATCGTGCAAAGCAGGTGAAATTCGAGCCGAACTATGAGGGTTCGTACATCATAGACAAGGTCTACCAAGGTGGGGCCTAATTGCTCATGTATATGCATGGAGAAAGACCCTTCCGGCAAATAAACGGTCGGTTCCTTAAGAATTACTACACTTGATAAGTCACGGCTCAGGTTAATGATAGATGACGACGCTCGTGTCCGCTCGCTGTCTTCCTGAGTCCAAACTTTATAAGTAGTATCCGGCAAAACTTTGCCTCGGAGCTGCTTGGACCGAAATGTCCCTAAACTAGTACTCTTCGCCCTAAACATGGCGATATCTTTTTCTGAGATCTGTGTTGCAATCAAAGCTCCCATGGCGAATACTAAAAAAATGGTACGTCCACAAGCGAAATGGGTACGGATGAAAACCCGAAAGGGCGCCGTAGTAAAAACAGCAGGACTACCGGCGAGTTTGTGAAAACCCGAAAGGGCGCGATCTCGTTAAAATAAAGACACCTGCAAGGTCCTCTCGACCTTGTAAGGAGAAAACACCTGCATAAGATCCTTATAACTCACAAGGGAGCAACATGCTTAGGGATCCCCACGATTCTTAAGGAGAAATTACACGTACGATATCCTCACGACTCGTACAGAGAATTTCCCCCTACGAGACCCTCATGGCTCATAAGATTCAAAAGCCTTAAAATACAGGGACCTGAACCTGTCCTTAAGCCATCACACTCCCCAAGTTGCCCTACAAGCGGTTCAATATTGACCCTTGTATACAATCCACGGGAACAAATAAATGATTTCCCCCACCAAGTTCTACCACTGGCGAAAAATTTCCCCATATGGTAAACGACACTTATAAGTCCTCTTGACTTGTAAGGAGAAAACACTCTTGTAAGATCTTTACGACTTGCCAGAGAAAATATCACTTAGGAGTTCTCACGATTCCTAAGGAGAAAATACACCTGCGGGATCCTCACCGCTCGTAGGGAGAAAATACCTTTATGAGACCCTTACGGTTCATAAAGTCAAAAAGCTTTAGTCAACAGGATCCTAACCTTGTTTGCTAAGCCACCTTTGTTCAAATTGACAAAGGCAAATGATGATTCTTTCCTGGCAATATCCCAGTTGTAGCGATGTTGATGCCTAAATCGGTATCGAATTCCAAGTCCTTTCACGGTAAATGATGATTCGCTCATGGTAATATCCCAGTTGTAGCGATACTGATACCTAAATCGGTATTAAATTCCAAGTCGTTTCACGGCAAATGATGATTCGCTCCCGGCGATATTCCAGTCGCAGCGATGTTGATGCCAAGATTGGTATCAGATCTCAAGTCCTATACTCGCAACAAAATCAGCGAGCCAAAAATATATGCATATGAAATAGCCGAAATGATGGGGCAACTCGCAATAAAAATCAGCGAGTAAAATATATGCATATAAAAACAGCCGAAATGATTGGGCATCGCGGAAAGAAAGAATAAAAAATGAAACTTCTGCCCTGCAGGTGAGTCTACATCGACCCCTGTATACAATCCATGGGTACAAACGAAAAAGGGAACCATAATTTCCCACCAGGCTCTAGCAGAAGGAGAGCCAGGTTTCTACAGCCAACAATGTCAACAACGGCGTTTCCTCTCACTCCAGCAGGATGCAGATGCAACGTCAACAACTGACCCCAGGGTCAAAACAATGGAGCCATGGCAAAGTCCCTAGTTCCAAGCCTCGACGGTTCACTGAAAAACTAGAGACAACCTCGACATTCGTCGCAAAATTGCAGACACAATGTCAACAAACGAAGAAAAGGAAGATTCCTAGCTTCAGAGTTTCGATGGCAATATCTACAGCCAAGAGATCAATAACGGCGTTCCTTCTCACACCACAAGATGCAGATATAACGTCAACAACTGACCCCAGGGTCAAAACAATGGAGCCATGGCAAAGTCACTAATTCCAAGCCTCGATGGTTCACTGACAACGTAGAGACAACCTCGACATTCGTCGCAATATAGCAGACACAATGTCAACAAACGAAGTAAAGAAAGATCCCTAGCTTCAGGGTCTTGACGGCAACTCAAATAAAACCTGAAAGACTATCGGAGCTCATCCCACGCCAGCGCGGAGTGGTCATGACTCATCGGGGCTCCCAAATTAAGCCTAACCTCAAGTAAAAAGTAGCATGAAAAATCCCTAACACTTACTCTTCCGACGGTAATATGACCTGGGAGATTACTTAAAGACATCTTATCCAGCCCCCGAAGGGATCAGAGACACAACAGTCGTGGGGCTACTCGAATAGTAAGATTGCATATCGGGGAGTATATCGGCCAATACGATGGTACGACAGACAAAAACCCTAATACCACAGACCCTAACGGACTTCTATCAGCAGAGGTTAACCGTGACGTTAGAACATTCTTACGAGAACTTCTCGATTCGTCTCGACTCGTAGGGAAAATAATGTTCCTGCGAGAACTTCCCGACTCGTCGGGAAAAAGCCTTAAGCAATGGGGATATCAACCTGTTTCCTAAGTACTTGGGCCCTGCAAGTAGGTCCAAGATGGGCTATTGTATACTATTCACGGGCCACTATTCACGGGCCACACTCTCTAAAGTCGAATATCGACAAGGAGGGAAAAAACCACTTACGAGTCCTCTCGACTTGTAAAGGGGAAAAATTCTCTTGTGAGATCCTTATGACTGTAACGTTTTAAAAATAAATAAATAAATAAATCGTTTAGGAGAATTTTCTGATAATCGGTAAATAAATTGTATCTTCCGTAAAACGTAACTATAATTATTTTTCATCATAAACTTAAATACGCTTATTTTAACTATGTAATTACTAATAAATGGTATTTATTTGGTCACTTATAAATTGTTAGTTTAATTAAATATTTTTCCTTAATTAATTATTTTAAATAATATTTTATGCTTTCATTTATACATTAAATTAGTGTAAATTGCAAATTGGAATGGATTAATTTTACAAATGTGAACCATGACAACTTATAATCAAGTTTGTAAAATGCTCATTCTTTCCTCACTTGTCTCCATAATTCTAGATAATTCTAGGGTTGTTTAGAAAAATAAAATAAAATAAAATAATTAAGACAAGACTTAATACATGTATTAATTAAAGATACTTCCACACACACACCTCACATTCTTTCTGTCCCTCATTTCTTTCATGGCCGAGCCTCCCATGAGCAGCCCCTAAATTTTTCTCACCACATTCCCAATTCAAAAATCTCCAAAAATCTATCAAAAATCAATACAAAATCCCACAAACTCTAAATCAAATCTTTACCTATTATTTCTTAGCCAATCTAGTATGGATCTTGGAGCAAAGAAGCTAATTTGGGAGATTAAGTTGTATGTTTGATCTACAATATTTGAGGTATAAATCCTAAATCCATAGTTAATTTGTTGGTCAATTACTTTAAATAAACATAATTAGGTATTTTAAATGGTTCTAATTGCAAGTTTTGAAATTTCAAGTGATGGTTTTGAATTCAAATTAGGGTTTTTATCATTTGATCATGGTATAAATATGTAGTTTAACATGTTAAGACTTACTAAACCTAATCTAGTTGCTGAATTGCAAATTGTTACATTTAATTTCTCCTAATTATATAACTTTGCAAACTAGGTTTTTAATTAATGTGTAATTAGATGAAATTAAAATTTAGTTAGGGTTTGTGTTGTTTAATTAAGGTATTTAGTGAGTATTGTGGCCACTAGATTTGTTAAAACATCTAGAATTTGCACTAGAACGGTTAATGGCCGCTTATTAGGTTTTCGGAATAAATCGATTTCAAATAAAGTTGAGTTTTTGATATTATGCAACCTATTTCATATAATATCCAGTGTGTTGTTTGTTGGGCTACGGCAGCGCCCCGGCCGTCAATCCGAGGCAAAATGCGGAACAAAAACTTTTCAAACTTGGCGTTACCGCAACCATTCACCTGGATCGTACCATTGACACTAAACTAGCTATCTACAAGAAATTAGAATGGCTATACCGATCGATCCGTGTCCTTCGGTCTTTACGGGCTTCCGCTTCAAACCGAAGCAACTCGGACATAAGGTTTGCTAGCCGACATGTCCAAGGTGAAGTAAAGAATGTGTGATAACTTTGTCTCATGACACTCTAGGATTCTCAACACATGAGATGGATAGAGTGGAGGTTAAAGAAGAAGCCATTGATGAGGAGATGGTGAGCTCAAGAGAAGAAAGAAGAAGAAGAGCTTGCTATTGTGTGGAATAAATTGTGAGAACTAGAATGATATCTCAAGAGCAAACCCCTCACTAGTGGCTGCCCTCTCTCTCTCCACCCATCAATTCCACACAATAAATAAACATGAAAATGGTCATGGCACAAGAAAACACACCATGAGTCACCACCCATGCACATGCCACATTTAATGCTCTTCATGATGACTTGAGCTCACCATTTCTACCTAATTAAACATTTAAACCAAAATGTTTAATCCAACAAAAAGATATGGTATCAACTAAAGTAAACTCGTGACGGATCACAAGAATACCCCTCACCTGTAAATCCATACCTGCATCCGCATTCCGACTGAATACGAATACAATAAGACTAAAGTAATCCAACAAATCTAATACTAGGATCCGGCTTAAGCCAAAATCCACTAGTATGATCCGTCCGATCATGATCCATGCACGACTGCACGTATATGATCGAACCCTGCCATAATACCATACGGCCTCTACAACGTTTCGCCCGGACTTGGGAAACTATCTGTGGGGAGCTCTAAAGACTCGTCAATACGCTGGCAGTGGGTTTAACCACAAGCATGTCAGTGGTACTAGCTGTACGTAACGGCTACCCTTGTATTGACCAAAAGGGAAGCTGATGAGCGAACTCATCCAGAAATCCTACTGAGCATGCCAGTGACAATATCCATACAGTCCGGTCCGTTCGTCTATGAGTATCGCATGTTGGGCCTAAGGGACTGGTAAACGTCAGACCCTCAAAAGCGGTACAAGTCGTGTCGGAGTGTAGCCCAGAACACCCAAAGATACTACTGGAATACCTACCAGTAAATCTCACTTGCCTTGGCCAAGGACTTCGTGTAATGGCTCTCCTAGACACAACGCGATCTCACCCCCAATATCGGGAGAGATGAAACCCCTGCCGATCCGCTCACTGCTTCCATATGGCTCGGGACTGTACCCAACTAAAACCTGTTTACACGACTCCTTTGAGCCGTGGTAGGGTAGTAATCAAAGCACAGTGGGAACTTACACGAGACAAATGACGATCTCAGGTCGATGAACTAACCTGTACACATGTCACCAGGGAACTGCTATCTGACGCTAGGTACAATACCAACTAGCAGGTTCCCGGCGAGTCCTGTCCGGTGTACTCATAACCCAATGAGCACATGTATACATCTTAGGTGAACCAACTGACACTAATGGCTTGTGAGACCGGCCACCGCCCCTCGTCGGGGTCTCGACTGTATACACTAGTCTACTCCGGAGTATCGATGCCCTTTATCGAAAACTCCCACAACTAGGGACCATTTTAAGGATGTGCTTATAGACTACCCAACTCTCACGTATATGATTGCCATCATACTGCTGGTAGTCAAGCAAGAATTCTAAGGGCTCTATCAACGTGTAATAGTGATCTGTAATATCACCTAAAGCATGTACACGATGATAAAGATAAACCAGATAGCATACTATCATCTTGAGTAAGACTGTCCTACCGGTATAGGTCCTCCCTCAATCATTGAAATCACGTGCCTGCGATCCAATAATTGACTTTGAGGGCACTATATCCAACAATCTCCCACTTGCACTTAAGGCCAATTATCGCGATGTCGCATACTCACAGCCCGTGATACCGAACACCCAACTCCTCTACTAATCAGTTCCACAAAACTCGTTTGTAAATCTATTGCGTTCAAGAAATAGCCTCAGTGAGTGGATCCGCTCTGATTTTTCTTTCTATGTCTCTCTTTATCTCAAGTTCGCGGAGAAAACCATCTCCCGAAATGAGCAATACCTGTCTTAGAATATGTCTGGATATCTGATGGGACCTAGTTCACAAATGAACTCCAAATCCAGCAAACTTCTTAGACTGTATCGTCAACTGAACTTAATCGGTATCCTGTGTCATGCTTCCCTCAGTATCCGCTTGGATCACCTGTCCAAACTACTGCCCCTCGTCAGAGGGAAAACTATAACTCTGACAGTCACTCTGTCATCCAGGTCACCTTGGAAGCCTGGAATGATAACCGTCTCCCGAAGGAGGCTGTTGTTATCATATCCCTAGAACATCTGCTTATGTTCTAAAACTGCTTCCAAACGTTTCTCCGGGATTGGATTAATATCAACTTATTGCATCTCATGCAAAAACAATATCTGGTGTGGTACTTGACATCTCATGATTGACTCCATTACTTAAGCAAGTGATGTGCCAATCATGCGCTCCCTCTCCCCTTTAGTCTGTAAGACACCTTTAGAGAGGGTGACTCCATCACCTGCAGGTTCACTACCATGTCAGGAGCCGTCCATTCTAAAACACCTTTAGAATACTGTCTAAGTACTCAGATTAAGAAACTACCCAAATCTAGATCTTAACCCATAAATCTAGTAACCAGAATGTCTGATATAATATCCAAGCCCTATGCGGAGAAACCACTGTGTGACAACCAAACTATAACCGATCGTAGTATAGGAATTTCACTTCCTACTATGTGTATGTCATCCAAATACCAAGACATCACACCCTACTACCTTCTTAACAGATCATCCCCTATTTTGATGAAGTCAAACTTATGACTGTTACATCAGAAATAGATGATCTATCTCCGCTATATTTGCTTTAGTCTATAAATAGACATAAGTTACTTGTCCACTATGCTTCCGCTGCTCCCACTGACTATAACAACCCTCTGGCAGAATCATATACATGTGCACTTCTAAAGCTAGTTTAGAACGACGCTATACTCATCCTCTTGCCGGGTCTCATAGTCTGGAACAACAGTAATGGCAAGTCTGGGTAAACAAGAACCTCCCTGTCACCGTCCTTGAGGCTACCGGAGTATCTCTCGAGTGCTTGAGGTTACCCTCCATATCTGCGGAGTGGCTAATGGAATGTCAATCCATATTCAATCTTTAGGTTCTTATTAAATTTTCAGTAATTGTCTGTGGTTCTGGAATCACTTCCAGTTCTACCATACTCCCACTACTGTTTTCTGAAAAAGTCCATTTTACTAAAACTGTGGAAAGTCAAGAAAAATATCACTATTGATCTTCCAGATGGTTGAAAGTTAACCCTCGTCATAGCCCGGGTTAACCCACAAACTGCCATTACAGAAACGTGCCTTGAGTTATCCAGAGTCTGGTTTTAAGCATAAGCCGGACAACTCCATATACCTTAACATCATTAAGATATGATCCATTCTATATACAATATAGAAACAGAGGCACTGATTTAATTGGAACCAGATTCAAATCATGCAGCTGTCTCCAGTGTATGTCAACTAAATGGAGAGAGGCCGATCAGCATTACTCAACTTAGGAGTACATCCGAACATGAGTAACCTGAAAGAGAAACAAATTTCTCAAAATTATTTCTATCAACTGAATACCAAGCACAAGTATCTACATCTTTGATCACCTTGAAGAATCCTGATACTTGCGACACCCGATTCTCTACTTTATTCTTGTACCTATAACTTCTCAAAACTTAGACATTGTGTTTCTATGAAACACTTGTCTAAAAACTAGAGAAGTCACAAGTAAACAGAATATAGTATGAGGACCAACCCCTCTGTTCTAATGGACACTGGACAATATACAATGTTTTGTATAAGTCTCCTGAGTTGAATAACTCAAACCCTGTGCATCGTAGGTTGAAAACTGTACTGTGGTTATGAAGAATTACACCGCTGTTGAATGCTCCTTACCTAACCATCAACCGATATAGGTAAATGTCGTGGACATAATTTCAAAAAGTTATATCTCACTTTATTAAATAAACGTACAGATATATCAGTTTGAAATTTGTGCATAACAACGGATATTCAAAACCAAATATTTGTTGTCCGGCAAAAACCCAGGCGATTTCCTCAAATATCACCAATTACAACGAATCCCGATATAATGAAGATGATCACCTAAGTCCCAATAACTTACTCCCACTCATCATCTATAAAACCATACAGATGTGAGAATCATACCTGGTAAATACATACCCTGGAGCAAGGGCTAATTGGGAAATCAGTTTTCTTTTAACAATACACAGTGAAACTGAAACATGAATATGTTTCGAAGGGGTATCCGGGTATTCCTAGTAATGCCTCTTCCATTATCCAGATTCAAGACTGTAACCGTATATTTCCTTGCTATCTCTCCAAATCCCTTTATTTGTCTTTACCCATTACCTTCTGTACACCCTCTTAGGCTAAATGGTTTTCTTCCTTCCCAACCGTTCGGCACCAGCCTATGGTTTGGAAGAAGACTATCCAATAAGCGTAATAGGTGTACCCTCCTAATCCTAGGAGTACTCGCAACCTGAGAGAAGGTAAAGATAAAAGACAACTGAATAAATCTTATTCCTATTTCTCCTGAACCAGAATCCATCCTCGAACTGGAACAAGTTCCTTCGAGTTCGTATATAACCATACGATGGAGTATCCAATAACTGTGGATCTTTGTAGTGATACAAGGTATTCTGAAGAAATATAAAGGTGCAGTAGGAGTGGCGATGAAATACGTGGTTTGGTCGTGAATGATAGCAGTTGCAATTTACTTTGCCCTCTTTCTGATCCCTTTATTTGTCTTTACTTATTACTTTCTACACACCACACTTGGGCTGATTGGTTTTCTTCCTTCCCCTACCTTTCGGCACATGCCTATGGTTTGGAAGAAGACTGTCTAATAAGCGTAATAGGTGTAAGCTCCTAATCTTAGGAGTACTCATAACCTGAGAGAAGGTAAAAGGAAAAGACAACTAAATAATCCTATTCTATCTCTCCAGAATCGGAATCCATTCTCGAATCTAGAAAAAGTTCCTTCGATTTCGTATATAACCATACGATGGATTTATCCAATGGAAGTGGATGTTCGTAATAATACGGGGTGTTCTGGAGAAATGCAAAGGGTAAAAGAAGGAGTGGCAATGATGTATGCAATTCAGACAATCCAAAAGCCAGCATTTTAAGAAAGTTCGGTCAACTTGGTCACTGAGTCATAGTCTAGGGTCGGGCCATGGTCGCTGTCAAAGAGAGAGAGAGAAAAGAAACACTCAGCGTGCACTCTAACCTAGACCAGAATGGTTAATCACTTTATCTAATCAGGATGTCTCCCACTGTATCGTCAAATTATCCTCCAAACTGAAAGAAGAATTAGTATAGATCACCCGAGAAGTAAACCAACTCATCAGTGGGAATCGGGATCCAACTATCATCGCATGATAACGCGATGGAAACCACTCACGTTATCACACTCCAGAAGGTAAGCGCATGCCTGGCAAGTTTCAGTTTCTTTAGAAACTCCCGATGTGTGTTTTTACCCCTAGAACCCAAGTGACCTTGACGAAGTCAATAAATCAAAAAGTCCCAGTCAAGTTCAACCCGTCATTATCTTGATTGCATTAAATCCACCCGCACGAGTCCTTGACGGAGTCAACAAGACCGTACGACTGTCCTAACCAATCGCATATCCATGCTACAAACAAGCACCACTCAGCTACCGTACACTACGCCTTGACGGAGTCAACAAACGCAGCACGAATACTAAGTAATACTAATATGAAATGACGGAGGGCTACGGCTGGTTTTTGGCGAAAAACCTTTAACGTAATGAACTTGATATCGTTGAAGGAATACAATTGGGTTTACAAATATATAGTGGCGAAAACTTTTGCTAAAGAGGTCACTCCCGGTGAAGGGATCTCGGCTCTTTCCCCGTAGAATGAGGTGCAGGATATTCCAACTGAATACCACGACGCAAAGCAAAAAGCAATCGACTATAGTGAAGTTATTACCCTGACGTAATCTTCTATCCAAGGGTTCACTCCCGATGAAGGGATCTCGGCCCTTACTTTGTCGAATGAGGTACATGATATTCATAACCGAATACCACTGTGCAAAACAAAAGAGAACGTCCTTGTAATAACAGCTTTTTGAAAATTGTTCCAACAACGTCGAATAGGTTTGTTTTCCTTACATTGATCTGAATCAACGCAGTCCCATCAATTGATAACACCACAAAAGAACGATATGATGTATGTATATGCCATCCGCATTCGCCATTGGGTCCCGTCATCACCCGTTAGGTTACTTAACTAACGACAGAGCGGGGACTGGACTAGCGCAGGTGTAAAACATATACAACATCTACTAGTATATATATCAATATATAATAATCACTCCAGACGTGATAAATGCAACATCACAGAAAAGTAATAAGTATCAAAGAACAATACAGATAATCTGGGAGCCCCGGGTTTCATTGAGCCGCAAGTGAAACCCGACGTTCCCCTGGTTGTGTGGATAGCTTGTGCAATGAAAACCTAGACCCCTACGAGTACGGCAAGTTACCCGCCAAAACCATAAGCGAGGCAGCCCTCCTCAGCAAAGTGAATGGACCACCAAGCACTTTACGGAATCCGGTAACTTGAGCACCCCTACTTGGGTCAACCTATACCCCCTATGAGTGCGGTGAATAGCCCACCAATTCTAGAATGAAGCCCCATCCATCTCAAAGCCATGAGATGCGGGCCCATTGCCCTCTAGAACTCGGCTATCCGTGTACCCCACCGCGGGGTAATCCTAGTACAGAAAAGAAAATATGTATAACGGGTATATCGACCTCAACCCGGTCGTGCCCCAAAAGAATAATATACAAACAGGCAGTGACGGCAGTCCACAGGTCGGACGCTCGCCCCGCGATATCAAATGTACAAATAAAACTAAACTGTACTAACATTGCATGCAAGCTATCCACCACGACAAATCCGTAACATCACAGCACAACACAGAACATCAACGTGAATGTCACGTTCGCAAACCCGTCCAAAAGGACTATAGCGATTAGACAAGATTTACCGCTCGAATGACATTCACGGTCGCAGATAATAATGTAATGCACTGTAAACTTTAAACAATGTTAGAAAATATCGACTTCGAAATAACCCCCGAATAGCCCCAAACAACCTGATAAAACCATATCCAAACTGGGTTAAACAAACAATACCACTGAACCAAGATTCCAGAGACCAGACAACACCCCAAAAATGAAGCCCAAAGGACACAAAATGGCCGGCCTCCTCGGTTTTGGGAGCAATGTGCTCGGCCAAAATCCGAGGGGTTGGTGTCATTTTTGGGCTGCAGGCTATAGGTCATGTCAGTAGTCTTCTGCAGGTGTTTGAAAAATTTTTGAAGACACTTTTGAAATCAACAGAAACTGAAATCAGCAGTGCAGTGTATCGGGTTTGTTTCGATTTCGATAGCTTAACATTGTCTAAACAAGCTAGCTAAGAGTTAATGGCGTGGCTCTGATACCATGTTGGGCTACGGCAGCGCCCCGACCGACAATCCGAGGCCAAATACGAAACAAAAACTTTTCAAACTTAGCGCTACCGCAACCATTCACCCGGATCGTACCATTAACACTAAACTAGCTATCTACAAGAAGTTAGAATGGCTATACCGATCGATCCGTGTCTTTCGGTCTTTAGCCACCATCCCTAGCTCCTCGCGGCATCTCCGATCTCGCTCGATCTCCGGTCTCCTCGTCGAAAGGGTACGACGTCAAGAAGTCTTTTTATGGGCTTCCGCTTCAAACCGAAGCAACTCGGACATGAAGTTTGCTAGCCGACATGTCCAAGGTGAAGTAGAGAATGTGTGTGATAAGTTTGTCTCATGACACTCTAGGATTTTCAACACATGAGATGGATAGAGTGGGGGTTAAAGAAGAAGCCATTGATGAGGAGATGGTGAGCTCAAGAGAAGAAAGAAGAAGAAGAAGAAGAGCTTGCTATTGTGTGGAATAAATTGTGAGAACTAGTATGATATCTCAAGAGCAAACCCCTCACTAGTGGCTGCCCTCTCTCTCTCCACCCATCAATTCCACATAAAAAATAAACATGAAAATGGTCATGGCACAAGAAAACACACCATGAGTCACCACCCATGCACATGCCACATTTAATGCTCGTCATGATGACTTGAGCTCACCATTTCCACCTAATTAAACATTTAAACCAAAATATTTAATCCAACAAAAAGATATGGCATTAACTAAAGTAAACTCGTGACGGATCACAAGAATACCCCTCATCTGTAAATACATACCTGCATCCGCATTCCGACTGAATACGAATGCAATGAGACTAAAGTAATCCAACAAATCTAATACTAGGATCCGGCTTAAACCAAAGCCCACTAGTATGATCCGTCCGATCATGATCCGTGCACGACTGCACGTATATGATCGAACCCTGCCATAATCCATACAGCCTCTACAATGTTTCGTCCGAACTTGGGAAACTATCTGTGGGGAGCTCTAAAGACTCGTCAATACGCTGGCAGTGGGTTTAACCACAAGCATGTCAGTGGTACTAGCTGTACGTAACGGCTACCCTTGTATTGACCAAAAGGGAAGCTGATGAGCGAACTCATCCAGAAATCCTACTGAGCATGCCAGTGACAATATCCATACAGTCCGGTCCGTTCGTCTATGAGTATCGCATGTTGGGCCTAAGGGACTGGTAAACGTCAGACCCTCAAAAGCGGTACAAGTCGTGTCGGAGTGTAGCCCAGAACACCCAAAGATACTACTGGAATACCTACCAGTAAATCTCACTTGCCTTGGCCAAGGACTTCGTGTAATGGCTCTCCTAGACACAACGCGATCTCACCCCCAATATCGGGAGAGATGAAACCCCTGCCGATCCGCTCACTGCTTCCATATGGCTCGGGACTGTACCCAACTAAAACCTGTTTACACGACTCCTTTGAGCCGTGGTAGGGTAGTAATCAAAGCACAGTGGGAACTTACACGAGACAAATGACGATCTCAGGTCGATGAACTAACCTGTACACATGTCACCAGGGAACTGCTATCTGACGCTAGGTACAATACCAACTAGCAGGTTCCCGGCGAGTCCTGTCCGGTGTACTCATAACCCAATGAGCACATGTATACATCTTAGGTGAACCAACTGACACTAATGGCTTGTGAGACCGGCCACCGCCCCTCGTCGGGGTCTCGACTGTATACACTAGTCTACTCCGGAGTATCGATGCCCTTTATCGAAAACTCCCACAACTAGGGACCATTTTAAGGATGTGCTTATAGACTACCCAACTCTCACGTATATGATTGCCATCATACTGCTGGTAGTCAAGCAAGAATTCTAAGGGCTCTATCAACGTGTAATAGTGATCTGTAATATCACCTAAAGCATGTACACGATGATAAAGATAAACCAGATAGCATACTATCATCTTGAGTAAGACTGTCCTACCGGTATAGGTCCTCCCTCAATCATTGAAATCACGTGCCTGTGATCCAATAATTGATTTTGAGGGCACTATATCCAACATTGTTAGTGCGCGTGATTGACTTGTGTCGTTTGTGTCCGCGACTAATCGTATATTTATCCTCTTAATTGCTTGTTTGCGATTCTAGGATCGGATGCAGAGGCGTCGGATATGGCGCGGAAAAAGACATGGCTGAGATTGGATCAGATTGACCGAAGCGTCCCGGTGAGTAGATGTACACATCTATGGGAGGATCGTCTGGATGATGCGAGGCGCCCGATGGTTTAATATTATTAGTCGTACTTGCATTATATGCATAGTTTCCTAGTTAGCCATATTATCGCATCGTTATATATATGTATATATATATGTCATATCATCTCATAGGACACTTGCACCATTACCATTGGTTCCTACCGCACGTGTACTATTTATGTGAACACACACGCCTTTGGTAATTGCTATGTCACGAACACTATAGAACTTGCTTAGAAACGGTAATTGTGCATTTGCATCATATATGATTCGTAGACTTATAGGTGTATATTCATTTCACTAAGATGTATACATAGGGTTGTTAGTCATATATACATACCTCATTACATCATATTCATGCATAGTTTCTGGCTGTACTCTGCATGGTATATACTACCGTATCATATATTTCCACATCACTGACATATTTATATATTGTGATTCTTCTCGAGGATTTGAGTATTCATAAGATTTCTGGATTTTTGGGAAAAACCGCAAGAATTTATAAACATATTATCCTTTTAAAATGAAAGTTGCGGTTTTCTCGTGATATATGTGTCATCCACTATGAGTTTTCCTGATTACTGCTGGTTTTCGAGACCCGATTCGAGGAGTGGATGAACCGTCTCGGGTACATGGTGGGCCCGGTACGGTACCCCGGGGCAAGAAGCTCGAGTTGTAGACGATGAGCCTAGCAAGGGCAGACTACCTACCGGTGATGTCTGGCGTGACGGATATCTGGAGGTTTCCGACCGTAGTCATGAGATTTGATGATTTGGTCCGATCCGGACTGATGGAGCCCGAGATATTGAGACATTAAGATATTATGACATTGAGATATTGAAATATTGAGGCATTGAGTTATACATATTTAGTGTCGATGCTTGACACGGATTTCAGTTGATTTCATTGATGATACTTCAGTTATTTTACAAAAGTTTTGTTAAGAAAAGAATACAGATTTTCTCATACCAAACTATACAGGTTTCGTGTTGATTCGGCATTCATGTTGCATACATACTAGTACATCGTATCATATTGGTATATGTAGGTTATAACGCATCTACGTGCATACTTACGATAGCCTTATTTGATGTTACTTACTACTCACGAGTTGGTAACTCATCCCCGTTGTGCCATAGTATCTTGCAGGTCTGACCCGTCAGCACAGTAGCGGCAGGCGTACTTTCTTTTCCGCTTCGTTTGCTTCGATTTACATCTTGCTCATAGGTAGGTTTTTGAGGATTTTCTTTTGCTCCCACCATGTATTTTATTTGTATCTAGTATACTCCATCTACCCTTTTATATTAGACTATACGGTGAGACTTGAGACTTGTATTTGTGATTTGGTGTCGATGCTCACTTGAGCCGACGTGATGTTTTTATGCTTTTATAAGTATTTCGTATTATTATGATATATTCATTGCATGTGGTTGTGATTCCGCCTTTAGCGAAGAGCTAGCTCCCGCTTGGGGATGCCGTTATATATATATATGTATGTATATATGTATGTATGTATGTATGTATGTATTTTCATGTGTTGTACCCATTTGGGGGCCAGTATTTACAAAGGAGACTATGCCGAAATTTTCGAGAATTTCGATGTCTTTCAAATGTTTATTGCGACTTAATTTGTTAAAAATCGCTTTCTTTGAATAAGTTTTCCTTCACTCTATTTCTTTATTTGGTTTAGATTTCTGGGTTTTGGCTTACTTAGGTTACATTACGCCTTGAGACGTTTCGTAATTTAAGTTCCAGTCACGTTCCGTACTTTCGGGTCGTGACAACGACTCTCAAGAGAAAACGCACTTAAGAGTCCTCACGACTCCTAAGGAGAAAATACACCCACGGGATCCTCTCGACTTGTAGTGAGAAAAGTCTTTATGAGACCCTCACGGCTCATAAAGTTGAAAAGTCTTAGGCGGCAGATCCAAACCTGTTTCCTACTACATCGTTGCCCTACAAAAAGGTCAAAGATGGACTATTTACGGGCCACATTTGCCAGAGTTACTTGCCAATATGAAATAAAATATGACTTTTATTCATGAATTCAAATGAATATAGGGTACATTTTATAAAAGTATCAAAATGAATACAAGTCGCTCTCATTCAGGAGTGAATACAAAATATATATATATATACACACACACACACACGAAAAAAATCTTTTAAGCCGGCGGATGGTGTAATAAGCTCGTGAGTTCATCGTTCTTCCGTTGGACCTCGGTTTCAAGCTCCGTTAATGCGGCAAGACGGGTTCCCGCCCGAGTCTGCTGAATCTGATAGGAAGCAAACCGACTCTCAAGCTCCCTTTCTGCAATTTTATGGGCTTCAACCATCTCGCGAGTAAAGATAACGGGTTTATCAAGAGCCACCACCTCCGTTATAGCTTCTTGAAGCACCCGCCAAATTTCGTATGCACGGGTAGTCTTGGCGGTGAGCCGAGTCTGAAGTTCTCCCAAAGCGTTTGAAGCTAACTCCCTCTCCGAGAACTTCCGGTTGAGCCGCTTCTCGCATGACTGCAGATTAGCTGCGCACCGTTCGATCCATCCCCGCAGAATTGATTTCACGGTCAAGATGTCGGAGGGAAGGCGGATGCATTCAAGTTCGTGTAGGCAGACTTCCACTCGGCGAAAATACTCAACCCAAACGCGCACCAATGCTTCGTCATGATAGGTGCGAGAACGGATAAAGAAGCGTTGGCTTCGACAACAAATTCTTCAGCCGTGACAGAGGTACCAGCGCGAAGGTCTTCAATGAGAGCCGTCAGGGAGTAGATGCTTTGTCTCGCTATCCTTTCAGACGCACGCCGATCATAGGGACCCGGTGGCATGAAGATCCGAGATTCCAAGGGAGTCAGGACTGGCAGAGCTGTCAAGATTTTTGAACAGTCGGTGAGATTCATAAACAAGGAATAGACAAAGTAATGCCAAAGATAAAACCTCACTTACCCACAGTCATGCAAGGGGGATTTGAGAGATCCCCAGACCCATCGAGGATTTCAACTTCGTCATCAACTTCCAGAACTGCAGAGGGCATATTAGCATCGTTATAAAAAAAATGATAATAAAACAAAGGGGTCAAAGAATACCGACCTTGCCCAGAAGAAAGGACTATGCTTTGAGGGGATATCGCCTGTAAGGCAGCCATGTCGAGTAGACGCTGGAAGGACTTCCTGGGAGATAGATCCACGATAGACGCCGCCAATTCCCGCAATTCTGAAGGAAAGAAGGGTTCAGATAACGGAGAGATCATTAAAATGAAATGTAGAAGATTACCTTCGATGCTCCGCCCGCCTTGAACTGGAGGGATAGCAGCTTCGGCAGCCTCCTCCATACCTTCAGGTACAGCACTAGAGACATTTGCCGGCATGGCGACTTCCAATTCAGAAACAACAGCCGCCACTTCAGGATCTGAGGAGGCAACAACGGTCTCAGTGATCCTGACTCCACTAGAGAGACCCACTGGACCTACGGCTAGTAGGCTCACCTCTGCGAAAAGTACAGATGCTAAAGGGACGAAAGTCGCCACCGGGAGCTCCAAGATAGGACTAACGGCGTCGACAATCTCTTCTACACCTTTTGGTGGCCCGTAATCGGTAGGGTCACCTCTGCTGGAGGAAAAGATACCGAAGGAACATAAGCTACCACTGGAAACTCCACAGCAGGAATAGCGGCTGTAATGATCTCCTCTACACCTGCCGGTGCGTCACGAGAGACATTTGTAGAGTCAACAGTCATGACCCGATCTGAACTCAAATCCTCCCTCGCCGCTGAAGTCCCTACAAAGTTTTCGCAAAAATGAGAAAACATAAAAATAATACAGGCTATTCGCTAGAAGAAGGACATGAGAGAGACGCATACCAATGCGCCAAGGAGGTTGAAGTATGGCTTTCTCAAGACGTTTTTCCTTTCTTGCTAAGTGCGCTCGCCGGGCTTCAAGTGCAGATGAATGACTGCCCGTCTTTAAGGCGAGCTCGTCTTCGGAGGTGATCGTTATAGGCTGTTTGAGGGCCCGTTCTTCTTCCATTAGCAAAGGACCCATGTGTACCCGCCGCAATGATGGAACAACGTTACAGAAGATAACCAGAGGGTAGGGCTTTTATGGGATGTGCACGTTCTCGGTCTCATCCTGTGAACGCCTTAAAGCCTTAACCAGTTGCGCGGCTTCTTCGGCAGACGAGCCAGGGTAAATAAGACCGGCGTCTGATTCCTCCATAGCTAGCGGCTCGTCCTGAATGAACGGCTCGGACTCAAGCAAAGTGTCAAGTAAGCCGACGACCAATCTCTTCCTCCTCTTAGAGCTCGTGCTCGCACTAATTGAAGAACGCTTCCTTCCCCTCGGCGCTTTGGCGCGACGTTGACCAACCTCGCTTCCGGTACCCCCTTTGGCGATACCACCGCGGATGTCACAGCTATTGATGACACCGCTACTGATGGCACTATCGCTGGCGCTTCATTGGAGGCTTTTGCTTAGGCTCTGGTGCGTACCAGCATACCAGCAATGCGAGGAGTCGATTCTGTCTCTGCGGCCTTAGGGATAAGTACTACGCCACTATCCCTCAATAGAGGGCAAACCACCATTCCCGGCCGCAATGGAACGCCAGTGGCTTGGGTCGGAGCTGGAGCTCTACATTCGAAGAGTACCCGCTTCTTCTCGGCAATGACAAGACCGACTCGATACCGATACCAACCCGTAAAAGACCCCACACACCTTGGAAGGTAGTCAGACTCAGGGATCATGAAACGGGAACCGATGTTCAGCCGCATAAAATAATGGATGACATCGCGGGTAACTTCCAGAGACGGGGTGGGCTCAACTAAGAATGCCTCGAAAGGGACACCCTGTTTATAACCCAATTGCTGGGCAAAGCGGTGCGGATTGTACCGCATAAAAAGAGCCGTGTTGTTCTGACGGAATATCAAGTAGTCCGACCTAATCGAGTACAGGTACATAATTTCTTTAGGTTTTAACGATGGCGCTCCCCCTTTTGATAGATTGAATAGCTGTTGAACGGGCTCCGCAGGAGCAGAGAGGACTCAGTCACTAAACACCATCCCGCCCTCGTTTGAGTACGAGTTGAGCAACACGCGGAGGACCCCCAACTGAGTCGGATCGGGAGCAGAAGCATCCACCAACCTCATAACCCGTGGGAAGGTATAAAAGTTATAGAAATCTGGTCGTCGATGTGCCGCAAATGCTCCCAGTACATGCATTTCGATCCACGACGTGAAGTAGTGGAGAGAGAGATTCACGACGTCCGCACCTGGGGTCGAAGTATTGGCTGCAACGCTTAATCCATGGTATAGGTGCGACGGTCCCACAATTCCGACGGCCAATCGTGCCCTTTCAGCTATGCGATGAGCGGGGTAGAAGACAGAAACTCTCATGAAGCGTCGATGCATCGGAATGGCGAACCAACCGAGCCAAAGGCTGATGAAGCCGACAAAGAAGGTCTCTTCGTCCATGCTAGAGACCGCAATCGCGTCGAAGGACACGGCCGACAATATCGGAATATAAAACTGCGGCAAGTCTTCCTCTTTGGCCGGCAGTTTATTCAGCCCAAACCCAAAAGGGTCGTGAATGTTCGCAAACTTTGGAGCCTTTTTGGATAAAGCGTCTTCACGGATAAAGAAGGCGATGAAGCTCTCAAAGGTGACACCCTGCCCCTCTGATTTCGCGAACAGTTTCTCAAAAATACCCAGAGCCTTAATTAAAGTAGGGTACTTATGGCAGACGGCGTTTTCAGTCGTCAGGCCGTCAAGCATAGCCGGCATGGTCACGAACACGTACTCGTCGGGAGGCAGCAACTCTTCATAATGCTCTCCCCTGATCGGCAGTCCAGAGATCTTGTAAAACTCTTACAGTGAAATAGAGACCCCGCGATCTCCTAGCAAGAAGGTATTAGTGGAAAGATTCCATTGGTTCAAAAAATATTTAACCCACTAAACGTGAGGGGCCTGATAATGAAAAAGAGACGCTACACCGCTTGATATAGCCCAACCTTCTGCAACCGCGCACGGTGGGCGGAAAGAACATATCGAGCCTAGGGAAGATAGCCTGCTGGGTGGAGAGGGGTAAGCCCTACCTTATAAACTTGTCCCCAAGATTGGGCTTCACCTTGACAGATGCGGCGTCCCAAGATATCTATAGCTGGGAAGGGCTGGTTGGGTATCCTGGTTGTTGATGGCTCAATCCGGCCTGTAGGAGTCCAATTAGCCGCCTCCACCGCATAAGTGGTCTGCGGGCGCTCCATCAGTGATATTGGGCGGAGAGGCTCTGTTGGCCCCTCACAAGTAAAGACGTGGCGGTCCCGGATGATATGACCATAGCAGACTCCCCATAAGAGTAGACTAGTACGGTCTCTGTCATGTGCCATGATCATCGCCATAGCTTCCTCATCCGACGGTGATTGCGGAAAAGCGGTGTCTGAACGAGTAAAGGGAAAGCAGGGAAGAGAAGTCATTGTTCCTGAAATAAGGGAAATGGAAGCCATTAATGAAACCTCTCTCTCTCTCTCTCTGTCTGTCTCTCTCTCTATATAATGACAGAGGGAAATGACAGGAAGTTTGTTCCATGGGACCACTGATTGCAAAACTAATGGACCCCATAAAATCAATATGGCGGCTCACCAATGATGAGACAGGACAATCATTGTAAGAATAAAAAAAAAATTCTCATTAAACAGACATAGGAGTTTAAACAACTCTTGACATGCTCATAGAGAAAACAAGTTCTGTTAAAATACCCAACAAATCTAAATTTGTGCAAATAAGGGTAAAACCCTATGAAAATATTTTCAAGAACACCAGGGAATGAAATTCTCGAAGGACCCTCTTGATCTTTCAGAGCTAAACTCTTTGGGGAGGAATTAAATTCCTTTTAAGCCGTGGAATTAAATTCCAAAAAACCCCCATGGTAAGGAGGCAAAGAAAACGTAATTAAATTCCAAGATTCTTAAAGATCGGTGGTAGGGTAAAACTCTAAAAAGAGGATTAACAATCCCCATTCATTCAAGACTTCAAAACTTACAAAAAATATTCATGTATGGGGATCTTTAAGAAACCGATTAAGAAAAGAGTTAAACTCTGATGGTGGATTTAAAATCCAGGGCAGAAAACCCAAAAAGGGTCGTTCAAGAGCCTTACCCAAAAGGAAGTCTTGCAGAGTTTAACTCTGAAAGATTTTTGAAGCAGAGAACTAAGCTCTGAAGAAGAAAATTAAATTCTCGAGAAAATGACCAAGGAAGAAGATGAAGGAACATGGGCTCCCCAGAGGCAAAAAGCCTTGCATTTATAAGACATGACAAGGACGGTTCATCTCCATGTTCCCCTAGACAGATCCAACGGCTATAAGGGTGGCAGCGTTGCACTCACGTGCAAGCCACATGAGAACAACGCTATGGGGGCATTTGTTCCCTTATAAAAAAAGAGGAAAAGAAAGAAAGAAAAAGCGATAAAAAAAATTCCCCTAATAGAGCATCAAGTGCCCACACGTGATGCGCCTATGAACAAAGATTGTAGGCATTGCGTTTAACAATTAAGGCTGAAATTGAGCCTCACGTGCAAGCACGTGAGCATCTATATAAAAAGTATATAGACGCCTTTAAAAAAAAATAAATAACAGGCCAGAGAAGCTCACGTGTCAGCACGTGATGCCTTTTTTGGGCTGTTGCACATAAGCAAATGAGTTTAACTCAGTAAGGGTCACGTGCTGCACGTGACTGGTCCTAAACGCCTTCTAAGCTGATTGAATTAAATTCTGAATAAATGGATCAAAACCCTATTTGGAAAATATTTTCTTAAATCTTTCTAAACAAGAAAGATTACTCTCCGTAAAACAGAGCACCATTGTACTAAAAAATCCAATGGTGATTAAAAAACCAACCATCTAAAAAAAATTATGTATGGGAAAATATTTCCCTAATCTTATTAAAAACAAGAAAATTTTTTTCTGTAAAACAGAAGTCTTTGGATCAAAAATCCAACGGTGGATAAAATTCCCAAATCAATTAAGATCTCTCAATGAGAGATTTTTTTAACTAAATTAACAAACTTGCTTCTATTATATAAAAGACCCAAGACTTTAAGTTTTGTATAGGAGAGACCCCCATAAGATTTGAGAAAAAAAAAGAAGAAGATATCTCTTTTAGAAAAAGAAACCCTAGGTAAGAAAAAAGACATAGAGATTATTTTATCTCTTCTTCGCCATTCCAAGAGTTTAACTCTTCTAAAAAGAACTTAGTTCTTCCTCTGGTTGAGATTTGCAGAAGCAGATCTCCCCACAATTTAAGAATTTAATTCTCATCGGGAAGATTCTGTTATGCACATTCAAAACTTAGACGAAAGAACTAAGTTCAAACAATTTAATTCTTACAGAAAGATATTGGAATTTAATTCATCTGATAAAACTAAGGTTTAACCCTATAAAAGAATTTAATTCTTATCAAAATAAGGGACCTGAAATTCTCAAAATTCAGATCAAGATCTCCATGCATAGTAGCGTTCAACGCAATAACGACTGATCGTGAGTTCCCACGCGACCACCCCTGATGAACAAAAGAACGACTGAGATCGAGTCACGTGATCTCACATGACCCCCTAATAGTGCTTAGCACTTATAAAAGAAAAAGAAAATAAATCAAAAACAGTTCCCATTTTTGGGGCGCTTCACGTGATCTCACGTGACCCCCTAATAGTGTTTAACACTTATAAAAGAAAAAGAGAATAAATCAAAGACAGTTCCCATTTTTGGGGCGTCTCACATGATCCCACGTGACCCCCAATAGTGCTTAGTACTTATAAAAGAACAGGAGAATAAACTCAAAGAAGCAGTGCCCAATTCCCAAGCGCCTCACGTGCCACACGTGAGCGCTCCAAATTTCAGTGTTTAACACTGCTTTAGAGCCTCACGTGGGAGCACGTGAGAGCCAAGCAGATATTAGTGTTTAACACCATGAGAGGCCAACCTTAGCCCAAATTAGCCAAGTCTCCCGAAACCAAAACCCTTTTGATCACCAATCAACCGAGCCCTCCTATGCTTAGGTCTCCCCAAATCGATCTTAGTTCCAAAGATGACTAATGATCTCCTAACAGTTGGTATTTAAAATGATGTTCATTCCAGCATGATTTCTCCCTGCAATCTGGAATTCGGTTCAAGGGTACATCTCTCCATACCTCTGATACATATCGTTGTAATTCTTCAACGTCTTCAGAGAGAGGTGGAGGGTCCCGACAACCAACGACTCTTTGGTGTACTCCCAAACCCATGAGCATATCTGTGGACCGCAATGTCCTTAAACTAGCTGTGGACCGCAACGTCCTTAAACTAAACCCTTACTCCAAAAAATGGTGATCTATGGACCGTAACGTCCCTAAACTAAAACGATAGAGCCCAAATGCTCTTTTATTGGATTAAAGACGATCCTAAACTCCCATTAAGTAGATATTAGTCCGAAATCGGACTAACGTATTCTTAACAAACATTTAAGTTGATCTTAATCTCAAATGAGATTAACAATTCTTAAATCAAATCAAACCCAAATCTAAGAATATACGGATTTGGACTAATCCACGCCCTACGGGCGACAACATAAATTAGTCTCCGTATACAATCCACGGGCAACCAAAAAAAAAACAAACACACACGGCACGAATTGACCTTCTGGAGCAGAAGAAAGTGGTTATCGCTACGCGGTAACGTAATTAACTGCAGGGGCTTACGCCTGCAGGGAAGAGCGTCCCCACAATCAAAAACCCCTCACAACGAGGGGGAATCTGACGAAATCTGCTTCAACGGCTGCATCCGTCCAAACCTACGATATACGGTGCTATAAATCAACTTGGTATTTTCGGAGAGGTGGACGGATAAATTCAAATAGCATCTGCCCCTAAATTCAGGCAAGACGTTTGTCTTCCCGGTTTTCGGCGGTAAATAACAGTCTCGTCCCGGTGCTCAGGAACTTCAAGAAGAGCGTTGTAGAAGCGAGTGACGTATCCTTTGAAGAATTTCTTGTCTCCGCTCTTTATAGTGAAGAGGTAATCGATGATTCACTTCTGCCGTCTGTTCCCGACGAAATGCTCGAGGAACTGGACGGCCAGCTCATCAAAGGTAGAGATGGAGCGTGGCGTGAATTTCTTATCCCGCTGTTTGGACGTGGACAAGGGCATCCACGATGGACGCGAGCCTATCGATCCGTGCAGATAGGGCGTGAACAGCGTTAAGGGAATGAGAGGATCCGTCAGCGCCTCCGTTGTAGGGAGGGCGGCGGCTTGTGCTGGGATCACTGCGATGATCACTTTCCATCAGTTCGAGATCGGAAGATCAACTTTCGATGAGTGGAATTTTCGATTTCCCATAGACGACGCCAACTGATGGAGGTCAGGATCTTCTTCAGATGTTTTCCTCCGTCGATCTGTCGCGAGCGTTGATGAACGGCTGAGATTGGGTTTTAGGGTTGCCTCCTGAAGCGTGTTGATCTCAGTGGGCTTGATTTGGAGTGAAGCCGAGCTACCTGCAAAGAAGTCCCGGGATGGTTATACCACCGTGAACCCTCCGACAATCAAGTTAGCCGAGGTATTTGAGCAGAGTAGTGGCCTATTGGAGTAAAATTGCCTTACCTGAGTCGTCTAAGAGAGAGGTTTATATAGCGGCTGTCATGAGCTAGCTGACGCGAGATCCTCGCCAGCCGTTACGCCCTTGGTGCTACGTCTGCATGAATGGCGAGATCCCCCATTAATGACGAGATACGCTCGTTAATGAGGGGATGCGACGGCGTAGAATGCGGGATCGTGGGACGGCGGATATCTCGCGTCTGGTGAGATTAGCGGAGCCATGACCGAGGTGCCTGTGACTCGCGTTTTAGGTCGCCTGATAGAACCGAAAAGATCTAGCTCGGCGAGAGGCTTAGAAGAGCGCGGGAGACCGAGCTAGTTCGGTTCTGTGGTAGCTCGGAGGCGAAGGGCCGAGGAGCTCGGCGTGTAGGAGGCCTCGGAGGCGAGCCAATGACCGTTTACATGGCGGACGCAGGAACGTCCAGTACATCCTCGGAGGTTAGTCCGTCCTCAGCTGGACGATAACCCATGGGACACCTCCAATGCGTGGTTCATTGCATTTGGGAGCACAAGTGATCAAATTCTTCAATAAACTAAAAAAAATTCTTTAAAAATAAAAAATTTAAACATGAACATAATCCAATGCCCTCACTGCATTGGAAACTGATGAGAAAAGAAAAGAAATTGAAATCTAAAGATTACCCAACACAATAATTACCTTAAAGATTACCCTCGTCGGCCTCCTCTTCGATCAGAATCGAACTATCCAATGCCACTGCATTCTCGGCTTCATGAAAAAATCAGGGGAAAAAAAGCCCATCAAATATCGTCCAAAAAAGAACTCAGAAATCGGAAAAAGAACTCAGAAAAGGAAAGGAGGAGAATTCGACTTAGGCGCAGCCGAGAGATTCGCCGGTGACGGGGTCGTGAACAACTCTCGCGGAGTCGGGTCTGAAGCCGCAACCCGTGAAGGCGCCGATGAGATCCGCTTCATAAACGGAGGATTCGGGACCTCCGACGAAGATCGGCAATGAGAGTGACGCTATGATAGAGAAACAGAGAGAGTGTGAGATTGAGCAGGAGAGAGTGAAACCCAGGGGTTAGCCACCACGTGGACAGTCGATTTACATACACTTTCTGAAGCTGCGATCGTAGACGGCCGCTTCCTGGAAGAGCTGCTTTGAGGGTGGGTCGCACTAGATTCGTCGTCTTTAACAAATTTGTTTTTTTGCCCTGAATGGTATTTTATTTTATATTTTTAAGAAAATGAGATGAAATAGGTGCCGAATTAAAGAAACTAACGCTTTTCTCTTGCCTTCTCTGTTCTGAGAAAATGTCTACGGATTCTTGCCTTTTGTGGTCTAAGCAAATGTCTACGGATTCTTGCCTTTTGTGGTCTAAGCAAATGTCTACGGATTCTTGCCTTTTATGGTCTTAGAAAATAAAAAAGGTTTTTTTTTAATTCGTGCTCTTTGTTTGAAGTCCTACTTCACGGAACAGATGGGGGCAACGGCGGGCTGCTAAACCAGGATTGAGCCATAGGATCACTATAGTACTCCAATAATATTGCCTGATAACAACTCACTTCGACTAATCAGGGAATTTAAGACTTCAGTGAGCCTGATGTCCTTGCTTTCAGCAATCCTCAAGACCTGTTCTTTCTTCCGTTCCATGGAAGCCAGACACTCTTTTCCTTATTCCCTTTCTTCTTCTTATCTATCAATTCTTTAAAAAAATTATGAAGACTCGAGGGACGTCGATCAACTCAAAAAAGGAAAAATCCGTGTTTTTGCCCACAAGTCTCTCTTTATTTTAGGGGAGCAGAACAGAATACAAGAGGATGCCCTTGTCAGCTAGCTCTATGTTGGCGCCTTAAGACGGTCTTGGCATTAGGTTACATTAATTCGTAAATCATAGAAAATAATTTATGTAGGTACAAAATAAGCAATTCAAAATTTTCTTACATGTGCATGTCAAAAATCATAATATATTCATAAAACTAGTTTTACAAGTAAACTACACATAAGACCCCCAAGGAAAATTATATACTAAGTTACTAACCATAAACTACATGAATATCTCGACACATCAAAGAACCAACGTGTAAGATTCTGCCAACAAAGCAGCCACCTCTTATGTTGGAGATGAAAGCTCTGCCAACTAAACTAAGCCCGATTGGTTTTATTTCGATTTGGGATGGGTGAAGATTGCATTAGATTCTTTAAATCAGGAACTTGGTTTGTTGATGGCTTAAATCTTTTTTAGTCATAGCGGATTGGCTGCCAAAGAGTGCAATAACAAAAGATAATGAGTATAAATCTCAAAACCCTAAACACCATCATTTCTTCAAAGCATTCAGGGTATGAAATATAGTATAATGTTCTCTATCAATAATTTACATACAACCCCATTAATACGTCAAAATAATGATAACAATAAAACAAAACAGGGGCTAAACCTAATAACAAATCCAGATAAACAACCCATTACGTTACAAGACGACTCGGTTAACACTTGGTACCTTACTGACTCAATGGAACACATTCTAGCTCAATGTCTAACTCGCCTTTATCGACATTTCTAAGCTTGAGGGTGATGTCTTGCTTCACCTTGCCGTCGACAAGGAAGATGATGCTGTCCTTGACCAATGTGTTATCGTCGGAGGCCATCCATTTCCCGAGTTGCATGGACTCGCCGATTGTGGAGTTTTCGAAAGCTTTGGCCGCTGAGACTAGCGGCTGGATGTCTATCTCGGCTTCTCCCATTCGATCATCCGTTGAGAATGTGTCTTTATCATACACTTGCTGCCAAGTAGATACAGAAAACTTAACAGCATCAACATTATCATTCAATATCATCGAAGTGTACTGGCAAGGGTCGTATGTTTAAGAAAAAGTTTTTCAACAAGTTGTCGACCTAACATCAACCCCTCCATTCATTAGAGCTATTTTACAACCATGGAGGCATGTAAGAATATATTATTTTCCGTGAACACGAGATGTTAACAAACTTAGAGCTAGTAATATGGCATTCGCTTTAACAAGCATCCATGGCTTCTACTGCTTGCAACCAAAGTAACACCAAGCTTGTTTCATCTAGAAAAAAAGTTTAATTAAAGAACAACTTGCTTCCTGATAGATAATAGACACCTTGACTTCAGAAATTATTGCTGCATCAAGTCATAAATCCTAATAAAAAGAATGTTCTGGCTTATTCCCAGTAGATAAGAAGATATTAATCTGGAATCTGGGATAAATGTTACACAATTAAATACACCATGTCCGAGATCAATATAATTAAAATGAGATGGACTTGGTGTTCAAGATGTTATCAGAATAAGATAAAGTGCGCTTATAAAAAGTTAGAGAGGTTCAACCGAGCTTAAGATGATTAAAGATGATTTAAACTTGTGTTAAAGAGACCATTGATTCGGCACCCTTCTAAAGTTCCCTATTCATCATTCTAGGTATATAGTTAATGGAAACGCCAGCCGTTTGAAGCAGTCCAAAACAAAAATTAGCATGGGTGTTAAAAACAAAAATGTTAAGCAGTAAAAAAGAGCATGATAGATGCGGATTGAAGAGGAAATGACCCGAACGGGGGTTAGATATTCATGTAGACAGCCCAGTTGGATAAAGGATTTGGTTGGTCTCGGCGTGTCGCTGTGAGAATATTTATGTTAGTTGTAAAAAAAGGCTTATGATATATTAACCAAAGCATATGCACTAGAAACATCTATGTCGAAGAATAGTGAATTGCAATTAAGAAACGATAAATATTCTGCAATCGTATCAGCACGCTTAAAGGAAAATAAAAATATAGGGAAAAAATGATGAAATAGAATAACTTGGCTGATGATAATGGCCTATGAAACATCGATACTTCTAAATGCCTCATAAATCATCCCCGATTGCGAATTGGAGACCGAAACTCTCCGATTCTTTCAGATTTGCAAATATCTCACCAACCTCTCTCAAATCGACGCCTCTCCTCTTTCTCTCGAAAATTAAGCCTCTCGAAAATTTGATAATGCATTGAATGTCTAACACAATGCCTTTATTAATTTATATTATTATATATTTATATGTATACCCTTATACACACACACACAAACCGATATAAACACGTAACCTATTCTACATAGATAATGGCGAGCATGTGACAAAACATATATAGTATGATTGTATGAAAAGCGCGAGATAGGAAGAAAAACATCCAAAGGATCATTACGATCAAACTTACCAGCTTTAGAGGTGGAACAGGTTCTGGAATTGACAGCATTAGCATTTCATTCCAGACAGGATTTAAGTTGCTCTTTATTACCCGTGTTTTCATTGACTGACAATGAGCAAAATATGTAGAAGAAGGATTAGTTGAATGAAAGCATTAAGTATGAGATCAGCATCATAAATACTTTTTTCCCATCAATAAGTTCCCTTACCTGGTGCCCCAATGTCAAAATGACGTAAGGATCGCTGGTCACAATATCTCGGACAACTAGGTTCTTACCCCTTATTATGTTGACTTTAATCAATCCAATAAACTCAACCATGCCCATCTACAGAGAGATAGTTTGTCAAGACTCAGCAATTGAAAATAAATGTATGACCATATGTGTAAACAAATAATCATCATGAGTATAAAAGGTGCTGCACCGTTTTCTTTATACTATTCTGCTCGTGCTCCTTTTTTCTCCAACTATTCCGAAATGCACCCCGAATTCCAGTATGTTGTTTATCATAGTATTTCGTATGTTGTTTCTCAAATTGTTTGCTATGCAAGTGCGATGAGCCGACTGGCACAATCTGCAAATTTGGGTTTATAAATTGTTGCAGCTCATATTTTCTCCTGAGTATTCAAGAAATGTCACAAGGATTTAGAATTTTATAAAAGATCTCAGGAATTTTTTTGACAGGCGGTACTTTGTTGTACCTGATGAAATCAGAGCGTTCCTCTGTCGGAGATTCTGGCCTCGGCTTTTTTATATTTTCAGGAATAAAAGCTTCGTATCTCACATTTACAGTTGCATTCCCTCCACCTTCAATCAAAGAATCAACCTGTTCATCTGTCCACTCATCGAGTTTCACAGACAATACCTAAAGCGAAAAGCCACAGATCAGAATGAAAGTTGGCTGTAATGCCAATACATATCTTCATCATGTTTTAAAATATTTTAAACTGAATTAGACTTCAATGCTTGATGTCTATTGTGCTGTGTAGTACATCATATGAGCAACCAATCGGCTGTTACTTACACTCATACTGCCCGTATTTAACAATTGGTTAGAAGAGAAAAATCACATGTACTGATGCACATAGCTAGAGTTCTTTTTAATTCCCTTTTCTATCAAACAAATATCCCACGCAGATTGCTATTAATTCTATCACACACATAGAGACACTGTTATTCCTACTACCTTGCATTCATTAAGTGCTGACTAGGTTAGCTATATCATGGACTGCAATTTTTTTAACTAGTTACCTAGTTTTTCTCGGGAACGTTGATGGAGATCCGATAAGGTGTGTAACATCAAGTCTCTGGCAACAAATATCAAACTTATGATTATCATTTAATTAAATGCATGGAATTTAAGGCAACTGGAACTTTTCAAGGCTTCCTTTTGAACATAGGAGTATGTGGAGCCTGCGTCCGTCCAATTTGTGAGTTTTTATTTCATCTGATTGAATCACACATTGAGTCTTTAGTAGATGCATTTTATAATGATTGGATGATCAGGTATCTCAACCACGTCAATTCATCACAACCCGGACATTAGATACTCATTCAAGTATCTGATACGTATCCGAAGCGGAAAGTCTCATCTACAAAGAAGCCATGCAATCTTAGTTCTGTATCCATTACCATTTGATCCATCATTATAGCATTGCCTACAATTGGTAATTAGGGTGAGGTCCATGTATATACTCTGCTTTCTTTATTGCGTTGCTCACCAAAGATGAATAAAAACCATGTAAAATTCCATATGTTTCTAATAAGGATCTCACCTTTTTGTTATCTGATGATTGTTAGCTGTTATACTTAATAAAAATTTGAGCTTATAAGAAAATTAGCAAAAATTTATCATCTTGATAATCTGGTACCTATCAAGCAATGCACCACGAAAGAGATAAAAAGTACTCTAAAAAGCTACAACAATCTTCCAGTCCAGCTAGTCAGCATGTGTGTGGTATGTAATTCAATTTAAGGGATAATAAGCTAAAAATGAAGAGGTAAAATTATATTGCTTGCAATAAATGAGAAAAGACTGTTTAATCAATACCTTTGATATATGGACTCCAAGACTTCTATGAACACCTGAGCACTTGATACAAATGAAAACTCCAAGACTCAGTGACCTGATTTTAAAAGTTGGCTCAATTAGATCAAAGTTGCTGCTGAGGATAAAGCATCGATATTTATGAACAAATAAGTGATGTTTATTGCCAAGGTTACGGATGTTACAAATTCTCAAGTTGAAGATTGGCATTTTATCAGCGGCTATGAAGCAAAACCTCAAGGCAACACTTTACAGTCAACAATTTATGTACTGATAACTTAACTGAAGACCTGAATTCTGTATCATTACCATTATCATTAAAGTCAATTATATGATCTTGCTATTCTGAAATGGTAATTTGACAAATCCTTTGAGCAAAATAAGCTTTTATACACCATATTGCCGATTAACTTCTTAACTTTCGTTTATGTTAGATTATTTATTCACATACCATATCTATGTTCCATAAGCCATTCTATTATACATGATTCATCATAACATCATCCATAGTCTATCAACTGTTAAAAGAACAAGTAAAGATGTTGCTAATTGTCGTTATTACGTTAGACATATTAAGTCTTTTTTAATCTCCCACTACAAAAAATTCCACTATTTGGCCAAAAACTGCCAATACCGACACCAAATAATGGAAAGAACCCCATGCTTAGATTTCGAACCATGAAAACAACAACGACTAGACATTGGGATAATACATATATGCAAGTATGTTTCTATTGAAAAGTAATATTGCTATTCAATATATAGATACGTACACCCATTTTGGTTCTGGCGTGCCACAATCAGCGCAAGCTCTATTACCCAGCTGCTTCATAAAACTTTCCAGCCTTTTCAGTGGACCTGAAAGCCATCACTTGTGAGATGAATTTATACCCGCGATAAAAAAACAAATGACGAAAAACGAAAAGGATGTAATATTATTGTTTCAGTTCACTGTTATATATATATATATATATATATATATATATATATATATATATATATAACATTCCTAAAAGCATAAACTACAGAAGTCATATCGATTACACATAGATTTAAGTTGCAGGTCAAAAAGTAAGGTGCTACATTATTAAGTTAGCAAAGCCTGTCCCAGAGTTTAAAATTCACTACTAAAAAAACGTACATGAAGTTTGAAAAGAAAATCTAGATGGTGAAAAACTTGAAAATGACTTGCAAAGAATTGGTGTAGGGACCACATCACATCCATTCAGATAGACGATATCGAACTGAAAGTGTCATCATCTGAGTCAGAGGTGGATCGAAAATGATGTGCAGAGTGGAAAAGAGCTTCAGAAACCCATACTTATGCGCATCACCAAAGAATTGGTGTAGGGACCACATCACATCCATTCAGATAGATAGACGATATCGAACTGAAAAGTGTCATCATCTGAATCAGAGGTGGATCGAAAATGATGTGCAGAGTGGAAAAGAGCTTCAGAAACCCATACTTATGCGCATCACCAAAGAAAGTAGCAAATTAAGATTAATAATGTTGACCATGAAAAAGGTTTTAGCGCTGCGTCAATCTTTGTTTTTCCCTGTTTGGGTATTAAGCTCTGATTTTCCTAACTCGCAGGGCCTTAAATGTTCTAGTTCAAGATACATGATTTGCTAATTAATGGGCATAATGGCCGGAGCAGCTACTGCCTTGGTATGTTTGCTAGGTTACTCTTGGATTCTTTTCTCCATTGATTTATGAAGAATCTAAGATTCAAACTCGAAAAGTGACTTTGATGTCGCTATATTCATGATGTGGAATCAAAAATATTAATAACAATATAAAAACAAATCTTGAGGTATTTGAGATGTGACCGCATCCCTTTGCTGGGGAGGATTCGGTCATGAGTTATGTTGGTTTCCTTGTTCTTTGCCAAAGCTCGTGTGTGTTGCACTGAATTTACTTTGGCTTATGGCATGTAATCTAGATTTACTTTTAGTCTTTGCTTATGTGTGACTGCTTTATGTTGGATTCTGGGGATGTATTTTGTACCCATTAAAGTCTCTTTTATGATATTGGGTGGTTAATTACCCACCTTATTCCTCAAAAACAAATCTTGAGGTAAGCAAAAGAGATAGTTATTCCTAAGTCCCCTCTTTTGACATAGCATTACGTTACGCTTGATCCTCCCATTCCCTTACAAGCCATGAAAATCCTGAACAATCATTGCTATACAACACTCTGCCCTTCACAAAAACTCGAGCATTTAGCCTCCCTGTTATGTATTCAGTTTCGATCATCATCATATATGGCTTTTACCATCAAAAGTGGGATCGGCTACAAGGCAACAGTCCATTTTATTGGAGAAAAGTTTTACAAACAGCTATTGATTGCACATCAACATCTGAGACTTTTACCATAAAAATATGACCGGCTACGAGACAAGGCCCCATTAGTGATTATACCACCACCTCTTCACTTGGCATCGACCCTCTCTTAATTCGTGCCAAATTCCTGACCAAGAAATTTACGAAGAGAGGGCTTCCAATAATCCTAAAATGGGGAAGATGATAGATTCATCTTCGATGATTATGTTCAACTCTAACATTCGCAAAGCCAAGCATGAAACATAAAACAATCTCACATATCTCGAAAAAACACAAAACGAAAAAAAGGCATTTTTATAAATCGATAATGCACACAGAAATTACATGTAAAATTCATCATTACAACATTGCGTGAAATTTTTCAATCAATAACACAATAATGATAAATAAAACATATTAAAAAATAAGACAACGTAATTCAAAAAGGGATAAAAATTACTTTGGCGGCTGATCTGTTCATGATTCTCTTGATCGCTATTCATTTTTTTTACCCAAATCGCTGAATTTCTGCCCTAATTCTAATTATTCCCATCTGCTCTCTCCCCTCCTAATAATCAAAAATCCAAAATAAAAACATAATAATTAAAAAATAAACTGAAAATAATTACAATTGATTGCAAAATCTGACGGTTAAAAATCGTACCTTGCGTCTAGGGCAAATGGGGCATCCCCATTTACATCATGCAGATGGACGTAAAGATATTAAAAATTTTGAATTCATTTACATAATACACATGGTAATTGATCTATAATTTGTCTCCCTTTTCCCCCTTCTTTTTTAAATTCCTTTTTGCTTTTTTTATTCAATTGTTAATTGTTAATGATATCGCTGGCGTTGCGCGAGCGCGACCCTTAAAAACAATAAATCCAAATTAGGAATTTTCGTGGGACGCACTTTTATGGTTACTAAACGTGGGGGCCACCGGCGAATTTACACAGATAATATATCACTTGGATTTTGTTCTCATCTGAATTTTTGGATTCCTAAATATATGCATTTATATTAACTAAGATATATAGTAATTAAGTACTACATTAGATTGAACTTGAGCCTTGGTTGTAGGACTTAGGATTTTTACGATGAAGGTGAAGGGTAGAGTTCCAAATCTTGGTCTCATCATTTTCATATTATTATTTTTTTTATGCATTGGAATTAACAAATCTACTGTATTCTAAAATTATGCATATCATTAGTTATTTCAAATTTAGATCTACGTTAGAGGATCTTTTTTTAATTTCGAAATTTATTTATGATATTTTAAGGCTGTATAATTTTCGTCCTCTCTGACCAAATTTTCTGGATCAGTCACCGCAGCCGGCTCAACAGGGCAGCGAAATTTCTCCGGTTGATGGACACCTTTCGAGAGCAATGTGAATTCCATCACTATCAATCTCTCTCCCTCTCAGGGGCTGTTTGGTTGCAGGATTATGGAATTTGGATTCCAAAAATAGTACGGTTGAAATTTCTGGATTTGGTAATTTGTTGTTTGGTTGGTTTTGGATTTGTAGATCTGGATTTGTAGATCCTTGTAATCTTTGTTTGGTTGTTGGAAAAAAAATAGGATTTGGATTTAAGGATTTTAGAGAGAGATAGAGAGAGAGGATTGTTAAATAAATAAAGTGCATGAGCCCCATCTAAAAGTACAATGAATAGTGCCAAATCCTTGAGAATCCATGAAAATTTTTAGGATTTATGAATCCTTCTTTTGTGGTGGGCCCCCCATATAAAACAAAGGAATCCTAGAAATCCTAATCCTGCAACCAAACACAAAATTGTGGAATCCTAAGATTCCACAATCCAAAATCCTAATCCAAACCCATAATCCTGCAACCAAACAGCCCCTCAGCTTCTTTTACATTTTTTATCACCGTTTTCCGTTTTCACCGTTTTTAGCAGTCAACTCCTTGATCGCAAGTTCGGCCTCTCTTTCAACTTATGACTTGCCTCGTTTTGAGTAGAAAAGGAAAACAAAGGATGCATCTCTTTGAGTTAGAGAGAGAGAGAGAGTATCAGTTAGAGAGAGGAGAGAGGGGGAAGAAGGACACACGAGATTTTAAATATTGGGAATCTGTCTTATTTTTATATTAATTTATGAAGGAATAAAGCACACGCTTATTATTTCATAGCTGAATGAAGAGACTTTGCAGCGGTATCAGTTGAACATGCTGACATAAGTGAAAATGGACAAACCAAACAACAACGAGCGCACCAAAGAAAAATTAAAGTATTGGTTGTTGCTAGGGACACGACATAAAACAAAAATACCGATCCACATGGTGTAATTGAAACAATATAAATTTAAAATGCCCTAAATACGGAAATCTTCCTCATGTTTGACTCAAAAGCGGAAAACCTCCCAACGTTTTAAAACCTACACTTTATCCCCCCTCGTTTAAATTCGTTAAATTTTTCATCCAAAATTATCGTGAGTCGACGAAAACACCTCCGACTTTCTCTAAATGCTACTTTTGTTCTTTTTAGTTTTGTAGAGGTATTTTGGTCAAGTCATGTAATTTTTGGTCGAAAATTCTAATGAACGTCATGTGGGAGGGGCGAAGTAAGGGCGTTTGGGGATTTTCTCCGGGTGCGGAGTGGATCGGCAAAACTTGAAACTAATAATGGGCCCTAATGGACCACTACACAGCCCTACAAGTAATCCAATTTCACAATTTGCCCCATCTTCCTCTAATCCCTATGTGCTCATTACCATTATCATCGGCTACATCACTTTCCTATCACTTACCATCATTCTCCAGTTTCAAAAGGTTGCGACCTTTTTCTATCAAACTCTGTGCTCTCAACAAAAACCCTAAAGAAATAAATAAGAACCATAACTTTTCCTCATCTCTCCACTCTCAATCACATATCAGCCACCATCGTCATCATCAACCTCTCCTCAAACCCTCGTCTTCGTCTTCGTCTTGGCATCGAACCTCGATGGAAGCCCTAATCCTCGCTCTCCACTCGATCGAAGCCGTGAAGTTTGGGGATTTCACGCTCAAATCGGGCATCAGATCCCCGATCTACATCGACCTCCGCCTCATCGTCTCTCACCCCGCGCTCCTGACGCAAATCTCTTCGCTGCTCTTCTCCGCGGTCTCGTCGTCGGCGTCCTTCGACGTCGTCTGCGGCGTTCCCTACACGGCACTCCCGATCGCGACGGTGCTCTCGGTGTCCCACTCGATCCCGATGCTGATGCGCCGCAAGGAGGTGAAGTCGTACGGGACGGCGAAATCGATCGAGGGGGCGTTTGAAAAGGGGCAGGTTTGTTTGATCGTTGAGGATCTTGTGACTAGTGGCGCTTCGGTGCTGGAGACGGCGGCGCCGCTGAGGGAGGAGGGGCTGGAGGTGAGGGAGGCCGTGGTGGTGATCGATAGGGAGCAAGGAGGGAGGGAGAATCTGACTGGGAAGGGGATAAAGCTGCATTCTTTGGTGACGATGACGGAGATGGTGGAGGTTTTGGTGAGGAATGGGCGGGTTTCCGAGGAGAAGGCGAAGGATGTGAGGGAGTTCCTTGAGGCGAATCGGATTGTCGGGATTCCGGTTGCTAACCCTAGCCCTAGGGTTAGGGTTTCCTATGGGGAGAGGGTGAGGATGGTGAAAAATCCGGCCGGCAGAAAGTTGTTGGAAGTGATGGAGATGAAGCAGAGTAATCTGTGCTTGGCTGCAGACGTGGGGACTGCTAAAGAGTTGCTTGAGATTGCAGATAAGGTTTAAAACTTTTAACTTTATTTCATTTACCCATTTTGAGGCATTATATTACAGGGAGTAAATTAATTGATGCAATTTGATTGAATGATGCTGGTAGTAGAATAATAGAGGCTGACAGTGAGAGGCACCTAGATTATACCTCGCCACTTATAAAAAAAATTTGGTCATATTCTTAGTGTTGAATTTGTTAGATTATTCTAACGTACCCTCTTTTTATATGTTTATTCTTATGTAAAGAGAACAGCTTTCCATGCGTTGTGTGTAATGTCTTGCCTTTGTAACTGGTCAAGTAGAAGCAGGAACTAAGCAGATCCACATTAGCCCATCGGAGAAAATTGGGTAAAAGCAAGGAAAGAAAATCATGAGTACATGAAATGAGAAAAAAAGAAAGCATCTAATCCAATTCCCTTGACGTTTTAGTTAGGTCTTATAGGGAGATTATTATCTGATGCCATGATACTGGAAGATATTGCAAATGAGTACTATAAGTTCTTAACTTAGTAAAGCGGACTTTCCAATCCGATATTGCTGGTTGCTTTTACTGAAGTTAATATCTGGATGAATAATCTAAATGAGTATGAGTTGGTTCCCAATTCATGGGGTGAATCATTGACTAGGTTCCATCTTTGGGCATTGGGTATGGGTTGGTTGGTTCCCAATCATTGAAGCTCTTGCAAAAATCACCGTTAAAGCATTAATTAGTGGATTTTGTGAGCTTTGGTTAGTAATTTAGATGGCTGTAAATTAGCAAAGGTAGTCTAATTGTGCCATCTATTATGAAAAAGCTAAAATGAGTGTTATCGAAGTTAAACACATATTTTTGATTGGAGGTAAATAGATAAATTCTCCCAAAGATTATTTCTTGTCCTTATGTTGTAATTCTTCATTATATTCTTACACAGACATGGTACACGGTTCTCCTGATAATTAAATGATCGCTTGTACAGTAGTACTTATATATGGTTTACTGATTTCTTAGTAGCTTATTTATGTATACTTGTTAAAATTTGTTCAGGTTGGACCTGAGATTTGCTTATTGAAAACCCATGTGGACATATTGCCTGATTTTACACCAGAGTTTGGCTCTCAGCTTCGTTCAGTAAGGTCTTTCACCCTTATATGCTCCAATATAGTTGGTTCTCAAGATATTTTTTAGCATAATAGAAATTTATGCACTTTCTTGTAACATCCACTTTTCCTTATGCACATACATAATCTAGATAACAAAATTTAGCCATGTAATCAGTGCATTTCCCATATAGTGTAAAAGTATGCAAATGATCTGTCATTAAAGAACTTTCTGTGAAAGGATCCATATGATCTGTCATTACAGAACTTTCAATGAACACATACATATAATACTCTCTCCGTCCCACAAAGATAGGCTAGTTTAGTTTTATACAAGGATTAAGAAAACTTATTTAATGTGATGCCCGCTATATTTTTTGTATGGACTTTTCCAAATATACTCTTAGTGATAGTCAATCATTTGGAAACTCATTAAATGATTAGGGGCAAAATAGAAAATTAACATTTTAGGACAAATTGGACTGTATTTTGGGACAAACCAAAATAGAAACCTTGCCTATTTTTGTCGGACAGAGGGAGTATATTTTTGCTTCATTTTCTTTAGGCTATTCACCATTTATAGTTTATTTCCCTTTCATTTCTTGATCTTGCATGTAACTGGAAGCTGGCTGCAACCATAAAATGTTCTGCATTACTTAGTTTTTTTTCTCCATCACCACCACCGCCACGACGTTAAAAAGAAGTTGGCTAAGCTGTTACCATCAAAATGGAAAATGGAATTTATGAATGGAACATTTAATAAAATTTTATGATTCTGATGCCAAGCCTCTAAGTTTCCGTGGAACTTTAGGCAAGAGCGATTTGCTGTGAATTTTAGAAGGCCAGTTTTTGGATATCAACCTTAATCTAGTCATGCAGTTTAGCTAGTTCAAAGGAACAACCATCCAAACTTCTCCTAGATAAAGAGCAGCTAGGGAATTAATGAAATTGTGCTAAGTGGAATTACACTCGTGCACTAAGGCATAAAAATATTTAATTCGATTGTTTAAGGGTTGTTTATCCATGAAAGCCTCTTTTTTGTTGAAGTCGTTCTGTCAGCTCTATTGTTAATCAAATTAATATAACATCACCTCCAATTTCCCCTACCTGCCTCGGTACTTCCAATTATAAGGAGGTTAAATGCCTGGGTGCCAAGTTATGCTCATTAACTAACTTAGTGACTGATACAAAGTTATGTACAATATTAGTATTAAGGTGGTTTCTGCGGTTCACTAGTTTTTTCATCTTGCCCATCCACATTAACATCATTTATCTTAATAAAACGATGAAATATTAAATACATAATAACTAATAAGAGTAGTGACCCTGTGATGGAGTGTTGGAGGTGTGTATGGCTGGAGGGGTGTTGTAGAGATGTGGAATATTTACTAGTTAGTGGCATTTAATGATATATAATAAGAGCCGCGATCCTTTAGGCTCGGGCTTAAACTAAACAATTCACACACCACTTCATAATTGCAAAATATGGATTTTTTTCGACGATCCAAACATTTCATGTTGATATAAATGGTCAAATACATGGGTATACCGAAACTTGCATATAGATCTAACGATTGCAAAATTCATGGTTTTCAAAAACTCTAAAATCCGTTAATTTTGCAAACATTAGATTTATATGTAATAGGTTCTAAAACCAAATGGTGTTCTTATGTTTCAAAACTATGTAGAATAGATCAAGATGAACGGTTCGAATCGTCGAAAAAATTGCATATTTTGAGTTATTATGTGGTATGCAAATTGCTTATTTTAGGCCCTGTCCTAGAGGATCATCACTCTATATAAAAATGCTGATGGATCTACGCCTAGGTTTCTCTTAGTCTTACTTGCTATTAATAATCAATTTTTTTATCTTCAAATTCCCAATATGCTTCACCGCAAGCTACAGAAAGAAAGTTGGAACAGATTATAGACCGTTAATATCTTATATCTAGCGAAATATTGACATATTACATTTTTAAAAAGATATACTCTTTAGCGGGCCTCTGCTTTACAGAATGCTAAAATGACATCTGAAGTGGCATATGCACTCAGACATGGGCATATAGGGATGCATTGGTACACTCATACACTCACTGGCTGACATCTGTGATACTAATGTTGGTTTCTTTGTTAAGCTCAATCTGTAATGTGCTATAACTTTTAAATTTTATTTAAGATGTTGGGATCAAAATGCAAGTATGCCAAGTATCATATGTACATGTATGGTGTCCTCCATTTGTGGTTTGAGCTTATGTTCATCTATACAAGCTAAGGTTACAATCTGTATGCAACGAAGTAAATCTTAGGATGTTATGTCATTAATTTATCTCCTTTATTATAATTTATTATGAGAAAGAGACATTATGAATCTTAAATTTTGTTGTTGGTTCCTCTTCTCTATAAAAGAGTGTCACTCTAAGCTTTTGATATTTCGTAAGACCTAATACCTACTACATAACAGACTAATAGAGAGAAGAAACCAAGAGTGTAGTCGCCTTTCCTATGGTGGCTTCGATTTGGTATATTCTGGTGTGTATTTCGCTCTTGATGCGATAGCTTCAGTTATGTCAGATTTGTAGGAGAAATCCCAGCATTGTTTTGGAAAAACTTAGAGAGGTCCAAAATAAAACTTGACTCTGGATTCCTCTCTATAATAGGGACTTGGTATCCGTAATCTTTATAGGCTGTAGTCTTAGCTCTTTATAGGTTATATATGACCTTAGCTCTTTGTAGGCTATATAATCTTAGCTCTTTATAGGCCATAACTTTAATCCTTATGGGTAACCTCAAATGAATGACACCGTATACACACAAATGTTACTTGTGGTTGACCCAACATTTTCCATGACATTTATTAAGTTGCACCACATTATGAATTTGGCTTAACATAGAACCCCAACAACTTAAATCACCATCTTTATCTTATCTACATAGTAGTCTTGTCTATCTACCTGGTAGCATTCTAGGCGACACCTGTATATGGGAAACACAGTACTTAGTTGAGTTTATTTCCCTGCATCCTGCTATTTCCCCTCTTCTAAACTTATGCTTCAGCTTCCTAGTAGTTTCATCAGAAAGATATGTTTTGAGTAGTTTCATCAGAAAAATTGTGCTGAGCTTGCAAACTTTCTTGAGTTTATCGGTGAATTCAAGTGATCTTATACTTTATCTTTTTAAGAATATAGTTATAAACTGATTATATCTATTCAAGGATACCTGTGATGAATTGGTTTATGCATTTATGGTATTTCTATATCATTTATCTCTTGGAATATAGTTATCTTTGAGTAGAACAAATGAAACCCATGTCGGAATATTTTACTTTCTTATTCATTATGCAACTACTAGGGCACAACTTTGAGGAATTTATCACCATATTTAAAACCTTATTAATCATGTCCATGTTGTGTAATTTCAATGCTATTTATGTGACCTTTTTTTACAGTAGTCATTGACTGTATATTTATGTAGATTGCAGATAAGCACAACTTTCTGATCTTTGAAGACCGTAAGTTTGCTGACATCGGAAACACAGTAACTATGCAGTATGAAGGGTGAGTTGCAGCTGCTTCAATGCGTGTAGGTTGTATGTTCTGCCTATTCTAGGATACATCATCAACATTTTTCCATATGATAAAATATCAATATGTTCTTTCCTGTAATATTTCCAGAGGTATTTTCCGCATTTTGGACTGGGCAGATATCGTTAATGCGCACATAATCTCTGGACCTGGAATTGTGGATGGCCTCAAGTTGAAGGTTTCTAAAATTTGACACATCTTATATCTTAGAATCAACTTTTCTGGTATTCAATCTCTTGCTGTTGTTTTTACTACCTACCTAAAGTTTTTTCGATTACGGTGAACTTCCTTAAGCATTGGCTTCAAGGGAAGTTTTTTCAATTAGAATACCCTTAAATATGGCACTTCAAATAGCTTACTGGAATTAAAACTTTAAGGTAGTTAAGTGGAAAACAGCGATAGCCAACAGTATTTTAGTGTTTAATTTAACCTTATTTATTTACATATTACTATTTACAGGGCTTGCCTAAAGGAAGAGGACTGTTATTACTGGCAGAAATGAGCTCTGCGGGTAACCTTGCTACGGGAGATTACACAGCTGCTGCTATAAAAATTGCCGAACAACATTCAGATTTTGTGATTGGGTTTATATCTGTTAACCCTGCATCATGGCAAAGTGGGCCCAGAAACCCAGGATTTATTCATGCGACGCCTGGTGTTCAGATGGTTAAAGGAGGGGATGCATTAGGCCAGCAATACAACACTCCTTATTCTGTGAGTTTCTTTTTCGAGGATTCTACATTTTATTTTTTTAGCTTCATATATTATTTTCTCAAAAGCCTTTGTAGCTTCCTTCAGAAAAAGGTTTGTATCAGAGTTATCAAGCAGTGGACAGCCCCCCCCCCCCCCCCCGAGTTCATTATTAATATCCTACAATCTGGCTAGAGAACGAGCTTTTAGATATGAGGAAAACATTGCTCATCTCTGGTGCTTAGGCTTGTGAAATTGGAGACATTGAAATTAGTGTGTTCTTATGTAGCGAGCACATTGCTAATTTGACATGTTTGGATTGGGTAGGTTCTGTCCTAAAAAGTATGCAGAATCATGCTTTTTTTTAAAATTACACCGAACAACCCTTAACTATAACTGTTGTTCATTAAAGCTGCTAAACTACATTAATTTTTTATTACAATCAACCACTTAAACTTTAATATAATGGGGTCCTACTGTAATAAATTTTTTAATGTGGTTAACTGAAAAATGCTGATACTTTTAGTAAAATTTAGCTGTTTTTAACTTGGTCATACTATGAATTTCTATTTTCATGATTTAGCTCTGCCATAAACAGATAGGATACATCATATAAAAAATTCAACATGCACCATTAATATCTTGTGGTTTCAGTATCCTCCTGTCATTCAGCTAAATTATAATTTTTGATTTAGCAAATACTCAGTAATAGCAACTTGTTATGTCCTATAACCCGAAAATTGTTGATATTCTGGATCTTGTTTGCTGGTGCTTAACATTGTACAATTTTTTTGTCACCGAATGCTTGTGGTGGGTCTCTACTCACTATTCTATATATTTTGTTGCAGGTTATTCATGATAGAGGTAGTGATATCATAATAGTCGGTCGCGGGATCATAAAGGCAGCCAATCCTGCTGATGTTGCTAGAGATTATCGAGTTCAGGGATGGGATGCATACAAGGCAAGCTGTTGAAATTTATTTCACACGCCGTGGATACTTAGCTTATAGTGTAAGCTCTCATTTTGCAAGCTGTTTTACGTATTTGAATGCTGCGGTACTTTTGTGTGCCGAATTTTTTTGTTATCTAAAGCTTGTCATGGTTCCATCTTTATTACAAGCTTTTGCTTGTTATATGTGTCATGATAACCAACGCTCTTTTTGCGTGTTAAACTTAATGACACATTTTCTGCTAAAAACTGTGTCGAACCCCTCGAGACACACAAAACATGAATTTGTTCATATGATCATTATATACTATTTGTCTTGAGTTGTTTGGCAAGGAGCAAGTTATTCTTGCTGCATGATATGCTATGTCAAGTTTCATAAAGTTAGCAAGACTTAACTCCAAAATGCAAACCTTGCGTTGTTTGGCATTCATTTGAGTTTAGATAACCGTAGTTATCTAAACTCCAATCCGATCTAAGTTTTCGGTGCTCCATTTTCCCAAACCCCTTTTATAACAAAACTAGAGTTTATTTTAAAATGGAGTTTGGGGCTTACAAATCATAGTTTGCATCCCCGCACCACTACTTTAAAATAAACTTCAGTTATCCTAACTCCAACTCCATACCAGATAGGGCCTTAATGTACAAGCATACCATTATTTATATCTTATTGGAAATCAGGAAGAAAGATAAATTTTTTTTTTGCATGAACTAGAAAACCTTGATACACACTAATTATTCAAGCAAATTACCATATAATTGGTTAGCTACCATAATAAATGGAGGAAGAAAAAAACTAATTAGCTTTAAATAGCTGCGAAAAACATGTAATACTCGTCTCTCCATCGACAAAGCTCGCTGCCGAAGCTCCTTCTTAACTTATCCTTAGCAACCCATTGATCACTCCCCATCAAAACTCTTCCACAGAACTGATTCTTGCATTGTGGCCTTGGCTCGATTGGTAATCTGTTGAAGCTTATGTTGTACAAAACCTCTTTCGTTTCCTCTCGGCATTTCTCGATGAGATAATTGCCTGAAACTGTACATTTAGTGACCACATTGTCCTTAGATAATATATCTCCGTCACAAGACGTGCCGTTTAGTATCTCGATGCCAAGCGATCTGTTGGATGGGTTATGAAACAAATGGATACCGAATGCGTAAGCTGCCGTACGATTCCACCTCATCATTGCTCTGTATAGGTGGTGCATACCAGATACAATTTGTCGTTGATTGTAGATGTCCTCCTGGTACCCAAAAAAAACATTAGAGAAAATTAATATTAGAATATCTTATTGTTATAAACGTGAAAATTTCTTGTCAATAATGTTGAGTTAAATATACACTTAAAGATTGTATTTGGTATAAGTTATGTCAAAAGATATATCATAGAAAGGATTTATCTTAAGATTTCTGTTGTTGATGTGTGCATCATCGTTTTTGGGTATAACTGAATCAAGCCACAATTTAATCATCATTATTGCATAAAATTTCTAATTATCAATTATTTTTGATTATTATTCCCATGAACTTGAACGGTTAACTGAGCCATATTTAATTTTGAATATAAAAGAATGCCCATTGATTATTGGATCCATTGTTATGTGGAGAAAATTATGTGTTTGCTTTCAGAATTTGAAATTCACAATATAGTTTAAAAACTTCATAATAATTTTAAGGTTGAATTTACTAAAATACCACAAACTATGATTGTTTTCATATATAAATACGTGAACTAAAATTACTGCGAATAGAGATGGAGAATTTAAAATCAAGCACTTATTTTAGAAAATTTATGGCCATATCATTGAAAAGCTATATTAGCAAAACAATATTGAACTCAAAGATACCATAAAACGTTGTACATTGTATTGCATTATTAATAGTATAAATCGTGTTACTGCAAAGATAACTTTACTATCTGTTATTTTATTCTTTTAGGAAAAAATATATATATTCATAGTAGTAAATAGTAATTTACCATTCCCAAATATGAATCGAACTTGAAGATTGTCGCTCCTTTCGCAATGCCAAAGAAAATCAAAGTACTCCTGTTTATTGCACTGGTGCTTATCCCACTCCTTGATCACACTCATATTTCCCGACCTTTTTGGCCTTCGATGCCCTGTAAAACATCTTGCACCTGCAATACAATTTATATGTATGATTAATTAAAATAGAAATTTACGAGTGTGTAAACATGCATGTATAATTTACGAGTAAAACCTACGATTCTCTTAGATTTTTAACGTCTTGAAGAGGCTTTGAAGAATGAGAAGCAAGACATGTTATGATCTCAATGATCATATCTTGCGGAAGCGAATCGATCTTGTTTTGGGTTGTGTTTTTCTTCCTCTTGATAATCGAGTTCTTGATTCTCCTAAAGAAATTCTTGGTTTTCATGGTGAAAGAATAGAAAGAGAAATAAATGAGAGAGAATTAAATTTAGTGTATAAACTTTTGTGAGGGTGATTTATTTATAAGAGAAGTTGTGTTGAAATTTAGTAATATTACTAATCCTGCTATGAAAAGGTAATTAGTCTTATATAAAAGTCTTAAATAGGTAATTGGACTGATATTGCTAGGTTGAGATATTAATGTAATCTCTTTGTTAATAAATTTGAATTCAGCCGGAATAAATGATGTAGATAAGCTTTCCAAAAACAAGGGAAAAAACCTAGAAAAAACCAGAAAAAAACTACCTATTTGTATTAGGACATGGGTTAGGATTTGGTATTAAATCAGTTACGGTTCTGATTTAATATACGCAGAATCGGACAGGTATTTAAATTTGTAAACCGTTTTCCTAAGTAGGAGAACCCGGTACAGCTCAGAAAGTCCCTCATTCAAGAACCCAAACTTTTCTTTTAGTTTGGTTTAAAATTAATTTTTCCCCTTTCCTCACAAACATTATTAGTTTTTAGTTGACAAACAAAAAATAAATTATTAAATCGAATATGGAGTCTTCTTTTCTTTCAAAGGAACAAATAAGAAGGACAAGGCGCCCTTTGCTCAAATAAGTAGGACAAGGCGCCCTTTGCTTCAAAAAAACTAACTCTGCTATAATAATGCAAATGGGAGGGGAGAGTGTGGTGCTCTAATATTTTTTTTTTGAATTTTAATATTTAGAAAAACGAGAAAAATACTTTTTTTTAAAGATGTTTCACATCATCGATTTTTTGATATTAGAAAATCTTTTAGAATCAACAACTTTAAAACCATAAAATACATATTTTAGAAAAATATTTAAGGATATTTTTTTATGCTTTTGAATACACACACACACACATGTGAGTGCTCCATTGCAAATCGGTTCGCGTTTTTTAAAAACGGGAACTCTCGGTCTACGACATATTTTAACGATCCGAGCTGTTCAAGTTGATCATCCTATCCTCAAATGTATGTATATGAAAAATCAAGAATTTAAAGACCTTTAACCTATGTATCGAATGAAATTTATGTCGCATTATCGAAAGACGTTTATTTTTGCACCCATCGTTACGTATGTTTGAGGTCTTCAAATCCTTTGATTTTGCATATTCATACATTTGAAGGTAAGGCGATCAACTTGAACGGCTCGGATTATTAAAATATGTCATAGACCAAGAGTTCATGTTTTTAAAAAACACGGATCAGTTTGGAATAGATCATTCCCATATATATATATATATATATATATATATATATATATATATTGGGTTAGGATGTATATTTTTATTAAATAAAGTACCCAAAAAAAGAATAATAATAATAAAGTTGATTGTGGGTCCTACATACTAAGGAAAAAATCTACTCTAGAAGGCTTGCACCATTCAAATCTCTCTAGAGTTCTTGGATGACTTCGTTTGCACAAAAGGAAAGCCCATCCAAGAGCTATGTATGAGCTTGCACGGTGCAAGCCCTTGCATAGTAGTTTGTTTGGATACTTAGTATGATGGTTTTTATATGGATTTCTCGTTATCTTAACTAAAAGTCTTTAAGAAATCTATTATCTTAACTAAATATTTAATAATCTTTTCAACTTTTTCCTACCTTACGTTTTGATCCTTGAAATTGAAATTAATTTGGGGCCTTTTAAGTTTTGCGGGTATAATAGTATAGATATGTTGTACGTGTAAAATAAGATTTCTCTTTATCTTAACTAAAATTTTCTAAGGAACGTATTGTCTTAACAAAATATTTATTTAATTTTTCAATTTTTTCCTATTTTTCGTTTTAATCCTATTTTGCCTCAGCTAGATGGTTCATGATACTATTTAAATTTTTTAAAGACTATGTTAGACCATTAAATTGAAATCAATTTGAGGGTCTGGTTAAAATGCGGAAACCCCTACTTTTGCACGAAAAAGCAGAAAACCCTCGTAAATTTGAAAAACGAGCACTTTACGCCATATATTTAATACCATTAGTTTTTGAGGTGTATATTATCCAAAATGCTCCTCAAGCTTTTCTCCTTCAAATCCTTTCATTTTTCTCAATAATTTTTTTAAATCATTTTCCCCTCAATGTCTAATTCAAACTATCATGTAGTTCCAAAAGTGTGTGGTGTGGGTATGGATTAAAATGGGTTTGAATTTGAGAAGTATGAAGAAAAAGAAAAGAGAATATTTGATTGGATAATTAAATATATTAAAGGGACGTTTTTGGCATAAAAATGTGTTGTGGATGAAAAAACTAACCCGTTAGAATTTTGGGAGGTGAAGTGATGTTTTTCAAGTATATTTAAATTCATTGGATAAACATTATATTGGATTTTCACGGTTTGTAAATCACAAATCCATAAGGCATATTTGCATTGCATTCAAAGCTTATTATAACTTAATAAGATCAAGAAATTGTGTTTCTAAAACTTATCAAAACTTATATAATTACAATCTTATATAATAAATTTTATTAAGTTCTTATTTTAAGGATGTCAAATGGCACAATAGATCAACAGAACCATTATGTTAAGGGTGTGAAATGGCATCTAAATATATGAGCAAATGGTATAGGATATTTATTAGAACTTATAACAGTCAGAAATATTTTAGATAAATTGAAACAACAAATACAAGCCTTCAAGTTACAAATCACATAAACATATTTTCTTCTAAGAAATCTTAAAGAATAACATACAAACTTACCCAAGAATACCAAACAAAAATATGTTCTAAGGAGAAAAATAACAATTTTATATAGAGCAAGATGGCTTCATCCTTCACTAAATTAAATAAAGGTTTAATTCCAAAAAAAAAAAAACATTTTACCACAACCACGAGAAATCCCCACAAACTTTCAAAATTACGAGAAACTATCACGGTACAAGATTTCTTCAGTTTTTTGGCAGTTTCGTTGTGTAATTTATTTTTAATGTGGCACCTTATTTCTGGTAGTATTTTTTGTATCTTTTGAAAGTTTTGTGCTAGTTTCTTGTGTATTTTAAAAGTTTTTTGGGTTTTTTTAAGTTTAGCTAAAAGTATTTTTGGTTGTAATTAAGCCTTAAATAAATATGCACACTTTTTTGCAACAAATAATTTAGAAACACACTAAAAAGAAATGATTAACTTAGGAAGACAATATAATTATACAATACATATAATTAAAGAAAAATCCTAAAAGGAAATGATCAACTTTGTAATTCAGTGGAGTTGAGATAACTGTTATTATCTAACCCCATTCCGATCTAAGGGGGTTATTGGTTTTGGATTTTTTGATTGACTTTGGACCTTTATTTGGATTGTATTTTATGGTGTTACTGGTTTTGGATTCGGATTTTGTAAATCCCCAGTTCCTGTATATATATTTTTCCATATTTTTTCCAGATTTTTTTCTCATTTATATATATATATATATATATATATATATATATATATATATTTATTACTTTATTTTAAATTCTAAAACCTAAACCCAACCGAACCCGACCCGACCCGCCACTCCTTCTTTTCCTTTTCTTTCCCGCTTCTTTTCCACTTCTCCTCCTTTCTCGCGCCGACACCTGTGACGACTGCGTCCACCTCCACGATGACCTCGTCCTCGCCACGTAGCAACCGCCTCTTTCTCCATTCCCCTATCATTTCCTCTCCCTCCCTCTCGCCAAAGGCTCCTTCTCGCTCGCGCCGCTCAACTCACGACCGAGCTCTCCCCAACTGCTCACCGAGATCCCCGTGCTCACACCCTCAACTCTAACAACCTCTCTCTCTTGCTACCTCTTTCCCCTTCTAACTTATTTCCCCTTCATACTTCCACTCGAGCTCGCTGCCATCTTTTCACCTCACTATCCTCGATTGTTGCCACCTCGCCGCTGCTCCATTATCCTCATCGTCGACGACCACCATGAACTCTCTGCCCTTCCACTACTTCCTCCCAACCAAACCTCCAAACATTCATCGCCACAGTCACCCACCGGCATCGAACCCATCGTCGACGAGCTCTTCCTCCACCTTCACAGCCGACGACTCCCCGCTACCAACCTCCGTCACCCCGAGCCAAGCCCGAGTCTCTTCCGTCGATCCGTATCCAAGCTCCAAGCTCCGAGTTCCACCGTGCACTGGCGACCCCATCTCCCAAACTTCCCAGCAACCCACCGTCGACCTCCCTCCTATCACCAACCTCCTGCAATCTCCAATCGCCGCTACCCATCGTCAACGAGCTCCTCCTCCTCCAGCTTGAGCCACGCCCCAAAACCCCGTAGCTAGCCTGACCCTGATCATCCCCTGCACACCAACCCCCATCAAGCGTCTCACTGCAACTGCAGCACCCCCGGAGCTCCGCTGCACCTCACCGCTGTGTCACAGCACCCGTGCCTACCTCTGCAGTGCCGAGCCTCCCCAAGTCTTCACCAGAGCCATGGTAGTTGCACGTACATCGTGTCGTGCCATCTCCGTGCCGTGGTCGTAGACGCTGTCGTCGCTGCCCGTGATCGTGCCGCTGCTCTGTGCCGCGTTACTGTGCTGCCACCGTTCGTCATCCCCATCCTGACTATCGAGCCATTGCTAAGGAAGTGAAAACCCGATCACTTGCGTTACATGCTATTACTACTTTAAATGGATCGATAGGTTTTAATCGTAATAATATTATTGTATATGTATCTACATCGTTATGATAGCCGCGTTGTGAACCTATAACCCCTCGATAACGCCCACAGTGGTTAGAACGGGAACATAGAATACCTATTGTTTTAATTGATTAGATTAAGCGGACCCCTCGTTTAATAATCGTACACTAGTTAAGTGCTCGACACAAATTTCTAGACCAAAACATATTTTATTATGGCGGAACTTATGATAGTTAGATTTCTATACTGTTCATGATTATCGTGTAGAAATTTGGATGCAAAATATCGTATTTATAATCATGTAAAGTCGCCTCTAAAGGCGACGCTAAAACTGGAATGCACCGCACATGTCACATTGGAAAATACACATTAAATTAAATACAGATTGGAATGTGATGTTCTATGGCTCATATCGAAACCGACTCGATAATTTAGAACTATTTATAGTTTATTTTTCGATATTGATAGAATACTGTAACGAGAATTGACTGGGAATGTGACTCTGGACTGCAGTCCGAGGCAGCATTCCACGGGGATACCTGAATTTAAGCGCCTGCACGTCCCTACATAAAACTGAAAAAGCGCGGAGCCCCATATAGTCGCGTAGACAATTTATTTATCTAACACATGAATCTAATCCCGTACAGTTTCACAGTCGTTTGATATTTAGTTTGTATTTTAGAGTATCAATGTGTTCTACAGTTTCTGCAGCGACATTTCTTACACCTTCATATTAAACAGGACATATCTCCTAGTACAGAAAGGCTATAGTTAATACGTTTGATGCGTTGGAAACCCAACAGATAGAACTAGATTTTATTCTCTGGGGAAACACTTGAATCTGAACACAATCCTTAGTAAACCGCGCGCGAAGTTGGACTTCCAGTTCTGAAACTGGAATTCCAGCTATCGATCGCTAATTTAAAATGATGATAAGTCCCTAACCTGAAATCCTATTGATATAAAACTAATTTTACCGCGTAGATAATCAAGTATACTTTGTACGCCTTTTTTTTTTATTGTTTTGGTCGATTCTATACGTGTGATTTATGGTAAATTTTGCAAGTCATATGGCGTTGGGTGCCATAATTTAGTGAATATCCGTTCAGTGCATTTTTGCCTATTTTTGTGCTTGCTTTATACCTTCTGCATAGTGATTGTTTACATGGAGACCTAGCGACTATTGTGCATTGTCGATTTATAAGTGTTAGTGATTGGGTCGTGACAAATATGAAAGTGACATTGATAAGTGGAAACGTGATTGAAAGTGAAAGCGATACGTATTTGTTCACAACTTATCTAATACTTGAGTACATATTATAACCTGGGGAATGGGGAAATCAAGCTGGAATTGAAATCGTATTTAGCGAGGTACAGTGATTTAGAGGATGATCATTCGATATATATATATATATATATATATATATATATATATATATATATATATATATATATATATATATATATATATACATACATACATACATACATTAGGTCGTGGGCCTAGCGGCACGGCTGCAGGGTTATGTCCCGGGCAACAGTGGACCATAGTCTCGGGCATGCACGAGACCCTTGTTAAACATGAGAATCCTTTCCACCAATTGATTTTATTAACTTAGTGACTGATAAGTAGTGACATACACATTGCCTGATTTACCGACATGATACTTATATCGCACTGTTCATATTCATTTGATGTTCATTATTCTCATGTTCTATATTTTGTTGCACCTTTCATGTTTAATAGCATTGTACCCATTATATATATTTATTGCTATATGTGTCGCCCTGACGACCTGAGTGTGCATGCTCAGAGAACGAAGTGGACCCAGTCAAGGAGCAGGACCCGTCCTTCGAGATCACGGAGGTCTAGACCGCGACATCAGCGCCATTCCTTTTTGCTTTAAACACATTGTTTTTCGTTGGTTAGTTATTTTATTCTGCAAAATAAATGTATCTCGAACTCTTTTATTGTGATGTAATAAAGTTGTGAACTGTGATTTCCTTTACTCTTGTACTGTTTACCGACTACCATATAATGCTATAAACCGAAGTATGACTACGGCGGGATTATTCCCTGACCACAGGAGCATGCTGGCCTAGTCACCCCTCGTATTCCGTATTTTAGGAAGCGGGGCATGACATGGTTTTGTTGGTATCAGAGCCAGGTTTGGATGAAATCATGGTTCCGTCGAGAGATCCCTAGATTGAGTTTTACCCTTGATGTGTGTTTTATTACATTTCTTTTCACTTCCTAATTCTCGTTGAATCCTCATGAAATCCTTGACTAAATCTGATTTCTTTCTTGATCATCTTTCAGAATATGGACTCCTTGGAAAACTCCTCAGGTGCCGGTTCCTATGATCGTATCGAGAAGATTCTCAGCACACTAACGACCCTAGCCTAGGCTCAAGAGAAGAAGACCGATCTTCTGACCGAAGGATTGAAGGCGGTGCAGGAGACCGCAATTACCGCTCTAGAGAGATCTTCGGCTATCCCCGCCGCCCCCGAGGGCGCCCTCGTACCGACTACACAGGCTCGGGTTGGTACTGTTTCGGACTTTAGGAGGCTTCATCCAGCGGTTTTCACGGGATCAGCAAATCCAATCGAGGCCGAGCAATGGCTCATCAGCCGCTCGAATTCCTGACGATGACAGAGTGAGCGTGGTGAAAATTTAGCTGGAGGACGAGGCCCGCACATGGTGGTCTGTAGAGGAAAGCCGGCTAGAGAGACTTATCGGATGGTATACGTTCTCTGCATGCTTTCTAGATCACTATTTTCCGGCCACTGCCAAGGCCGAGATGGAGGAGAAATTCATCATGTTAAAGCAGAATGGACTCTCAGTGGATGTCTACGCCTCAGAGTTTAACTGGCTGAGTCACTTCGCACCGTACATGGTAGCCATCGAAACCGCCAGGGCAAGACGGTTCCAGCAGGGGCTCGATATTGAACTACAACAGCTTATCGCTTCTCTTGACCTATTGCTCAGGTGTTGAACGCTGCCCGGGTACAGGAAAGATTGGCAGAGAAGACCAAGTGCCAACGATCGGTGGATAGAGGACCACACGTAGTTCCATCACGAACCACCAGCTCTCCACGTGGAGCGATCCCAGTTCACAGGCCGGGTGTTACTGTTAGTGATATATGCCCTAGAGGCCATTATTGTATAGTACTGATTTGTATATTATATTTTGGAAGCTTAGGATATACGCAGATATGTATACAGTCTTGCTCAATATGGTAGTATGCCACTTGGTTTGTTTCTATCTCAATATGTGTGTATGTTTCTTTTAGCATATCGCTTATACATATTGGTAGAGCCCTTAGGATCTTTACTTGACTACCAGCGTTGTGATGGCAGTTACACTAGTGGGGGCTGGGTAGTCTATAAGCGCATCCTTATACAGGTCTCTAGTCGTAGGATTATCGAGACAGGGCATCGATACTCCAGAGTAGACTAGTGTATACGCTTCTCATCCTGGCAGGGGAGATGGTCTGTCCCATAGCCATTAGTACGTCGTACTGGAGATAGTATACAGGTGCTCATTGGGTTATGAGTTACACTGGACATGACTCGTTGGGAACTGCTGCTTGGTATTATACCTATCGTCAGGTAGAAGTTCCTAGGTGACATGAGTACAGCTTAGTCCGTTGACTTGACATCACTATTCATCTCGAGTGTGTTCCCACTGTTCTTAGATCACTACCCCACCACGGCTCTAATGAGTCATGCAAACAGGTAGTGGTTGGGTGCAGTCCCGAAGCACTGGGAGGTAGATTCGTCTCTCCCGGTATTGGGAGTTGATATCGCACTGTGTTTGGAAAGCCATTACACAAAGTCCCTGGCCAGGGCAAGCGATATTTACTGGTAGGTACTCCAGTAGTTTCTTAGGGTGTTTTTGGGCTCTTCTCTGACACGACTTATTGCTCTATTAGGGGTCTGACGGTTACCGCCCCCTATGCCCGATATTTGAGTATTTTACACGAATAGACCGGACTGTACGGAGATTGTCACAGATAGGCTCAGTAGGAGTTCGGATGATTTTGCTCATCCGCCTTCTTATCGACAGATACCTGGGTAGTCATTACATGCAGCTAGTACCGCTGGCGTGCTTATGGTTAAACCCACTGCCAGCATACTGTCGAGTTTTTAGAGTCCCACACAGAGAGTTTCCCTGCTTCGGGCGAAACGATGTAGAGGTCGTATGGTTTTATGGCAGGGTTCGATCATATACGTGTACTGGCTACACGGATCATGATTCGGACGGATAATACTGGTGGGCTTTGGTTTAAGCCAGATCCTAGTATTAGATTATTGGATTATTTTGTCTTTTTGTATTCGTATTTTTTGGAATACGGATACGGGTATATATATACGGTGAGGGGTATTCTTGTAATTTATGCAAGAGTGTTTCTAGAAGAAGACGCCTCGTTTGTTAATTAATCCATTTTGTTAAATGGATAATGAGGTGGAGGTATGATGTGTTATTAAGTACATGAATGAAGCATGGCTACTTGGTGACTCACTTGGTGACTCATGGATGACTATTGAGGCATGGTGCATTAAGATATTTTATGGTGAATTGTTTGCTTCATAGTCATCACAATTAGCCATATTCATTATCATTCTATCTTCAACACTTTCTCTCCTCCAATCTCTCTTCTTCTTCCTCAAACCCTAAGTGTCTCATGAGTTGAGAAACTTAGGGTTCTTGAGACTAATCAATCCATAATTACTCTCTATATCTTCTAGGCTACTTAGATTAGCATACTAGATACTCTAGTTACCTCGGATTAGAGGTAGGAGCTCAAAATACACACTTTCGGGTGGATCATCTTTGACACGAGGAGGCCGACGATCAAGCGTAATCCGTACATTCTTCGAGGAGCTCAAGAAGAGGAGGAGGAGAACAAGAACCGAAGGACTTGAAACTAGGAGGTATAACTTTCTACATAGTTAGAACCTCCAAGTTGTATTGCTTGCTAGGGTTTATGGTCGATCTTGGTTGATTAGTCGATGTTGCTTGCAATAAAATTTGTTTTTTGTTAATTTCGTCTCCCTACAAGCCTATAGAGTGCGCGCCATCAACTTACATGATATCAGAGCCACTCCATAAGTCTTAGATAGCTTGTAGCGACGTTTAAAATCTGTCGTTTTTTCCGCATAAGGACTGCTGACAAAAACAATCCCGAAAAAGTTGTTTTAAGATATTTGCACACTTCACGGGCTCACGGTTTGAATCGAGAAGCCACGGGATGGAGCATGGGAATCCCAGGGATACCCCGGGAGGACCCAAGGCCGGGCCTACCCCCCAAGACCACCACAAGGTGGCCTTGGGGGGTGGTGATCCAAGAGCACCCCAAAAGGGTGCTCTCGGGTCTGCCTCCCCTCGAGGCCCCCAGATCGATAGTTAATTTTTCCCCCTCGCCTTCGCGAAGGTTCGGACGGATTTTGAGTTCGCTTCGACTCTCAGATTGGCTTAAAACGAAATTTTTAGTGACTTTTGTGGACAGTTTTTCAAGTCTTGAAAAATTAGTTTCGTTCGCTAATTGTGCGCAGATTTTATAACATCGTGGGTTACTTTACAAGTTTTGTGATGCGTATATGTGTTCTTAAACGTCTTTTAATCACTATACGTTGATTAGAAAGGGTTGCACATACTTTGTGATGTTTGGATGCGAATGGTTTCATGGATCGTCGTGTGAATGGCTAGGTGTGAATCTAGATGTGAGATGTGAGTGGATTTTTTATAATTTATGTAAGAATTCTTGTATATTCTTTTATTGGGGCGCATCCGGGTTGAGGATGTAGTCACCGATTGTATATTATTTTTCATTTCTGCATCTAGGTTTGACTCACGGAGGAGTGCACAAGCTACCGGGTTTTAGGATTCAGTGGGTGGCCATCTTAAGGAGTCAAGACCCGGGTCACCCAATTCTTGGATTGGAGGGTAGCTTTCCGCACTCGTAGGGGTCTAGGATGATTCACACTCGGCTATTCTCTGTGGTGTTTATATCAGCCTATTATTGCGTGAGATGAATGGATATATATATATATATATATATTTATATATATGATATATGATATATAATAGACGTTGCTTATGTTTTGCACCCGCACTAGTCCAGCCCCCGCTCTGCCATTAGTTAAGTAACCTAACGGTGCATGACGGGACCCCGTGGCGAATGCGAATGGCATAAGCATACATTGTATTTTCGTTTCTTTCTACAATGATAGGATTAAATGATGGGACAACATTAATTGATTAATGCAAAGAAAACAAACCAAAACTGAATCATTGGAACAGTTTCAAAACCACTCGGTTTTCTTCAAAAAACAACTTTTAAAAGCGGAGCCTAAACCACTTCTTTAAAAGCTATGAAGGTTCCTTCGATTATATCAAGTTCGTTACATTCACGGTTTCTCCAAAACCATTCGTAGCCCTCCATCATTTCAGATGGGTATTCAGTAGTATTCAAGCTATGTATTTTGACCTTCGCCAAGACATAGTGATTGGTAGCTGCTGGGTTTTCATCTGTAGCATAGATAGATGTGTTGGTCTGGGACAGTCGTACTACTATTTTGGCCTTCGTCAAGGGTAGGTTCGGGTGGGTTCAAATTAACCTGGACAATGACGGGTAGAACTTGACTTGCGACTTATGATATGTTGGCCTTCGTCAAGGTCATAAGAGCTTGGGGCAAAAATCAACATCGGGAGTTTCTAAGGAAATTGAAACCTACTAGTGTTGCATACCATTTTAAGTGTGATGATTTTGGTAGGATTCCTTCAAGATTGTCACACGATGATATTTGGACCCCGATCCTACTGTATGTATCCGCTACTCCTCGGGAGATTTTTCACTAAACAATCAATGCTATAAATCAAGTAGGTGTCTAAAACGGTGTTAGCGGGGCTACGCCTCCAGGAAAAAGAGGTTATGTAATTAAGGAACTTCGTGAAAACGTTGGAAAACCTTCTTCGAAGTACCAACTCTAGCTTGACCGAAAGGTTAAGCAAGAATTGTAGGGTGAGATTAATCTTGACTAATTCTTCTTTTATGGTTTGAAGGAGGATTCGAGAAACAATGGGAGCCATCCTGTTTAGATAAACTTAAAACCAATCTAAACTTGCAAGAACATCATGCTAAGTGTTTCTTCTCTCTCTCCTAATTGCAGCGACCAAGATAACCGGCCTTAAGTTACTATTAGATAAAAACAGATTGACGGGGCCAAACTATAAAGATTGGCTAAGCAATATCCAGATGGCCATAACCTATAACAAGCTGGGCTACCTCCTTACTGCCAAAGCCCCCGCCGTCCCAGGTCTAGATTCCAGCGTCGCGGATCCATAAGACCTGGAAAATTGATAGTGTGAAATCCAAGTGCCTCGTGCTTGCCTCTATGGATAATGAACACCAGAGGCAGCACGAGAAGATAGACCTTACTTCCATCTTCCTCCATACCAAGGATTTATATGAGGAGCAATCTCGTATCGCAAGATATGAGATCTCGAAGAAATTATTTCAAGCGAGGTTGACTGTCGGGTCATCTGTAGGGGACCATGTCCTTAAAATAATCAGCTTGATTGAAGAGCTCGCGGACCTGGGGACCACGTTGGAGAACGATTTATACACTGACTTGATTCTACAGTCCCTCCTTTCTACCTATGCCCGGTTTATCATGAATTTCAATATTCAAGGAAAGGAAGTTTCACTTCCAGAACTCCTCAACATGTTGAGGAGTGCTGAGGTCACCCTGCAGAAATCCAGGGAGACACCCGCTCTGCTTATTGGGGGATCTTCTTCTTCTAGATCCAAGGCAAAAACTAAGGGGAAGAAGAAGAAGGCCCCAACCAAGCCGAAAGGTGGTGTCAATAAGGTGTTAGTGATGTATGCCCTAGAGGCCATTATTGTATCATACTGGTTTGTATATTACTTAATGGAAGCTTGGGATATTCACAGTTGTATTGACAGTCTTGCTCAAAATAGTAGTATACTACTTGGTTTGTTTCTACTTCAATATGTGCATGTGTTTCTTTTAGCATATCGCTTATACATATTAATAGAGCCCTTAAGATCTTTGCTTGATTATCAGCGTTGTGATGGCAGTCACACTAGTAGGGGCTGGATAATCTAAAAGCACATCCTTATACATGTCCCTAGTCGTAGGATTATCAAGACGGGACATCGATACTCCGGAGTAGACTAGTGTATACACTTCTCATCCCAACAGGGGAGATGATCTGTCCCACAACCATTAGTACTTCGTACTGGAGATAGTATGCAGGTGCTCGTTAGGTTATGAGTACACTGGACAGGACTCGTCGGGAACTGTTGGTTGGTATTATACCTATCGTCGGGTAGCAGTTCCCAGGTGACATGAGTACAGCTTAGTCCGTCGACTTGACACTGCTACTTCGCCTCGAGTGTGTTCCCACTGTACTTTGATTACTACCCTACCACGACTCAAAGGAGTCATGCAAACAGGTAGTAGTTGGGTACAGTCCCGAAGCACTTGGAGGCAGTGGCGGTTAGACAGGATTCGTCTCTCCCGGTATTGGGGGTTGATATCGTGCTGTGTTCGGAGAGCCATTACACAAAGTCCCTGGCCAGGGCAAGCAAGATTTACTGGTAGGTATTCCAGTAGTTTCTCAGGGTGTTTTGGGCTACACTCCGGCACGACTTATTGTGCTATTAGGGGTCTGACGATTACCGCCCTCTAGGCCCGATATGCGATATTCTTAGACGAACAGACCGGACTGTACGGAGATTGTCACATCCAGGCTCAGTAGGAGTTCGGATGGATTTCGTCATCGGCCTTCTTATCGACAGATACCTGGATAGCCGTTACGTGCAGCTAGTACCGCTTGCGGCTTGTGGTTAAACCCACTGCCAGCATACTGTCGAGTCTTTAGAGTTCCACACAGAGAGTTTCCCTACATCGGGCAAAATATGTAGAGGCCGTATGGTTTTACGGCAGGGCTTCGATTACTTACGTGTACGTGTACACATATGATGATTGGGCGGATAATACTAGTGGGCTTTAGTTTAAGCCGAATCCTAGTATTATATTGATGGATCAGTTTCGTCTTTTTGTATTCGTGTTTCTCGGAACACGAATGCGGATTATGTATATACGGATGAGAGGAGCATAGAAGGAGATACCTCATTAGGGTTTTGACCATTGACTTGATTAAAACAATTATGAGGTGGAGGAAAGTATTTGTTATTTTTGTAAATGATAATCGAGGCATGGCTACTTGTTTTGACTACTTGACTTGGTTTGACCATTTGACTTGGTTTGACCACTTGACTTGGTTTGACTCTTTGACTAGATATTTCTTTTAAGATATTTTGTGGCACTAGATATTTTGGGTGAGATATTTTCTTGCCATGCTTGTAGTCAAGTCAAGGGAGCTATCTCATTTATCATTATCATTATCAAAAACCATTTCTCTTTCTTCATGTTAGCTCTCTTCTTCTTCCTCACAACTAAAACCCTTAAGATCTCATAAGTTGAGTAAACTAGGGTTTCAAGAGACAGATAAATCCATCTTCATTCTCTACATTGTTCCCCCAATCAGAGCAAGGCTCTGCTTGAATTTTGAAAATTCAAATTTTGAAGCAACGCTTCAGTTCCCGTGCGCTGCGCGCAACGCGCCACGTGTCAGAAGTTGACACGGCAGCACAACGCCCAAGGCAGTACGTCCAATCAGAGCAAGGCTCTTTAAAAACATGAGCAACACTCAACTGCGCAAGCGCACGGCAGCGCGACACGTGTCTACACAACTGCGCAAGCGCACCGCTGCGCGACACGTGTCTGCGCAGTTGCGCAAGCGCACCGCTGCGCGACACGTGTCTGCGCAGTTGCGCAAGCGCTTCACTGCGCGACACGTGTCACACGCTGGTGAGTTGCGCAACAACAGAGTGAAGATTTAAGGATATTTTTTCTGTTCTTGTTTAAACAAGAAGATTTCTTCTGTAAAACAGGGGCCTTTGGATAAAAGATCCAACGGTGGGGAAAATTCCCCAAATCACTCAGAAAAGATCTTTTTAACAAATTTAACTGATTTTTGAGCACTATAAAAAGGACCCCAGACCCCATTTCAAAGGGAGAGACAATTGGATTAAAAAAAAAAGGAGAAGAGAACTTCTTGAGAACACAAAGAAGAAGGTAAAAACCTTTGAAATAAGAGAAAATTCTCTTAGGAATAGATCATTGATCTAAAAGACAAAATCAGTGATCTTCAATAAACAAATAAATAAATAAAAATAATAAAAAAATAGTGTCTTGCACTTGCTAGAGAACCTCTGGTTCTCTGAGATAGAAAGAAAGAAAAGATTTTTCTTCTTCTCTTTGATCTAAATTTAGATCAAGAAATTAAAAAGTGCTCTGCACTCCTTTCCTTGAATCTAAAAGATTCTTGGTGCTTTGCACAAATGCAATGCATTACTTGAAGGGCCAGGCCCAAATCAAAAAGACCTAGCAGGCCAAAATAAATTGCAAAGCAATAATAGGGCTGAGCCCAAATAAAATTGATGCCCTGCATCATTCATAAAGAACAGAGCCCAAAACAAATTGATGCCCTGCATCTTTTCTGGGCAAAGCCCAAATAAAAATAAAAGGAAATGCAAAAGCAATGTTGGACATTTTTTTTACTGGACTTAGCCCAATCGTGGCCATAAGTCCTTAAATTAAATTGGCTGAGCAAAATGGCTCTCCTAAATCAATCTACATCCGGTTCGAGGGTACATCTCCGAACTCCTTTGACATCCATCGTTGTAATTCCTCAACGACGTCAAAGAGGTGACGGGTCCCAACGGCCACACAACTAATATTGGACCGAAACGACCCTAAACTAACATCGGACCGAAACGTCCCTAAACTAATAATGGACCGAAACGTCCTTAAACTAATATTGGACCGAAACGTCCTTAAACTAATGACGGACCGAAACGTCCCTAAACTAATATCGGACCGAAACGTCCCAAAACTAATAATAGACCGAAACGTCCATAAACTAATATCGGACCGAAACGTCCCTAAACTAGCATCGGACCGAAACGTCCCTAAAACTAATATCGGACCGAAACGTCCCTAAACTAACATCGGACCACCACGTCCCTAAACTGGCACAATAGAGCCCAAATGCTCTTTTGTCGGATCTAAACGGTCCCGTTAAGTCGATCTTAGTCTCAAACTGGACTAACGTGTCCTTAACAAACGTTTAAGGTGATCTTAGCCCCAAACACGGCTAACGTATCCTTAAACATTCAAATGGATTATAAAACTCCCAATCAACTCTGGTTCGAGGGTACATCTCCGAGCTCCTCTGATACATGTCGTTGTAATCCTTCAACGACGTCAGAGAGGTGACGAGTCCCGATGGCCATACATTAAATTAATCACTACGTTGAGTTGATCGTAGTCTAAAACAGGACTAACGTATCCTTAACGAATGTTTAAGTTGATCTTAGCCGCAACGCGACTAATGCATCCTTAAACTGAAAACACCAAACCCAAATCTAAGTAAATACGGATTTGGACTAATCCACGTCCTACGGGCGACGGCATTACTCAGTCTCCGTATACAATCCACGGGCAACCACAAACAAAACAGACACATACGACACGAAGTGAAATTCTGGAGAAGGAGAAAGTTGTTACCGCGAAGCGGTAGCGTAATTAACTGCAGGGGCTTGCGCCTGCAGGGAAGAGCGCCCCCACAATCAAAAACCCCTCTAGCGAGGGAGAATCTGACAAAGTCTGCTACATCGGCCGCATCCGTCTAAACCTTCGATACACGGTGCCATAAATCAATTTGGCATTTTCGGAGAAGTGGACGGATAAAACCAATTAGCATCTGCCCCGAACCCCAGCGTCAGGACATCGCGGTCCTGTGCGCCGCCTTTCGGAAATCCAAGAGTCTTTGACGATTGGGAGTCGAACCCGGATATGGTGATCTTGTCCCGAGCAAGGTGCTGGACGCTCATGCAGATTTCCTTCAACACCTGCACGTTGAGTAGGTTAACAGACGACCCGTTATCGATCAGAATCTTGCCTATCTTTATATCATGGCAGTATCCCGAAACATAGAGAGGGCGATTGTGTTCGCAAGTCCCAAGTAGAAGGTCCTCATCGCCAAAAGTAACATCAGCCGTGTGTACTTCCTCCAACTCATCCTTCATCTTTTCCTCGGCCAGGCATGCTTGGAATTGTTCCGGCTCTTGTAAGGCTTTAATCAAAGAATCCCTCGCCTCTTTTGATTGCAACAGGGCATCGAGAATGCTGAGTTGTGAGGGTAGCTTCCTCAGATGCGCCAAGACATTGTAATCTACTTTATTCCTCTTTGGCGGGTTCTTGGCGGTTAACTCTTCCGCAACTCGATCATCCAAGGCGATGCTTCAGAGGCCTTCTCTTTCCCTTTGTCTTTCTTGTTTAAGGGTCCGAGATTCTTTTCGGGTAACGTCCGGTTGCGTAGCTGTATATTCTCGCAAGCCTTTGGTTCTTCTTCTGTTCTCGAAGCGGACTCTTTAAAGAGAGGGGCAAGTTCTAGTTCTTCATCAGAATCACTCCCGAATGTAGGCACTTGTGATCCACTGGTATTAACCACGCGACAATCGCCAGCAGTTCTTTTAAGCCCTTCGGTCGTATTTCTTTGCTCCCGACGAGTTTTACGTTTTTCCCGCTTAAAGTGTTGTCGATGAGCAACATACCCTTGCCACCATTCATCGAAAGCTTTGCACTCTTGAGTGGGGTGCGAAATCTTTTGATGATACAAGCAATAAGACGGGTGCATTCTCGCTTCACCGGTAATTTCTTCTTCGGAGGATGGTAGCTTCATACCCATTGACATGGCCTTAGCAAACTTCTTTTTTATCTTGAATTGGCTTTTGTCTGTGGTGGGTGTATTTTGTTCTAGCGGGAGTACCGCAATTCTTTCGCCAAGGCGCTGGCGTTTGGCCTTTTCGAATATAAACGCTTCGTTATCCCGATCAGCTTTGCCCTTTAAAAACGCCTGATTTAGGAATGCATCAATCGCTTCATCCGACGGCTCCAGGATTTTTAGTGCAGGCTCTGCCCCCAGCTTTTCAGCGCGAGGAGTCTCCTCATTGCTTGTGGACAAATGGGAAATCACATGGCAACTTGCTACATGTTCTTCAGATACATTTGACGAACTACCTCCCTCATCTTCTGCTTGGAAGACGTGGTTGAGGAACTCTTGCAATGTGACGGGAGTTCGCGCCTTCTGGTTGTACTCTTCCAGCGCGTCAATTTGCTTTTGCAAGTCCGTGCGCCTATCGCTAGGCTTCACCGGTTTCTTGGCCTTCTTCTTTTTCTTCGAAGACTTTGACGACTGGCTACTAGTGCTTGAACCCCCATCATTGGTCTTTGGAGTTGGACGTGGCTTTAACATCCCCTCAACGACCTGCGGTTCCAATGGGCTTTTCCACTTGATCGCCGGACATGTCCGAAGATCATTTAGCATCCTCTTCGTTTTTTATGATAATACAACCTCCCACGGAGTTTCTTCAATGACAGAGCATGTTGCCCCCGGCGTATTCGTCCCTTTAGAGGTGTGGGGCGGCGGGGGATTCACCTTCCATTTTTCAGATAACGCAAATTTTCCCTGTCTATACTGGTTTTCAAGCCAATTTTTGAAAACGTAGCAGTCCTCAATCGGATGGCCTAGCACTCGATGATAGGGGCAGTAATTAGGTTCGTTGACGTCACTTGGTTGCAACGGACGTTTTGGATCTGGCAGATTTATGAGTCTGTTGCGTAATGCCAGCTCGAATAACCTCTTCGTTTTATCGCGGGGAAAGGAATAAGGACGTCCCATCCTATCCTCAAGGGGTACGTAAGGGCGCGTATTGTTTGGACAAGCAACTGGCTTCAAGTCGTTCGGTTGTTGTTGAGCATTAGCGACAATGATCGCTTTTCCCTTTCCTTTGTCAGTTCGGGAATCCGGTTTTGGGAGAGGGGGTTTATGGCCCATCTGGTCCATCTGCGCCAGTTTGTCAATCAAAGCCTGGAAGGAAGTCGGCTTGAAAAACATCATAAACTGTGAGATGGTTGCTTGTGGATCAAGAGTTCCAACAAACATTCCCACCGCAGGGGCTTCTTCTATGCGCTGCTCACACTTTGACCATAGATTACGCCACCGTATAGCGTACTGAACCCATGTCTCGCCGGATTTTACCCTAGCGTTAATCAGTGCCGTCATCGGGGTACGTTCACTGGCACTTGCAAAGCGTTGGGTAAACAGCAGCTCCATCTCCGCGAAGGTTTTAATAGAATCATTAGGGAGTTCAGAGTACCACTCGAACACCGTATCTGATAGACTTCCGACAAACTGGCGGAGCAAAAGCTTGTCATCGCCGCCGGTGTTACCGCAAAGCGCCCTGAACTGGGCGACATGCTGATGGGGATTGCCAGTCCCTTTGTAGACATGAAACTTGGGAATTGTGTAACCCGGCGGGTACTTGATTTGGTCATACCAGCCTGGATATGGCCGCCCCGTTTTTACGACGTGGCCGGCTGCTTCGGCCGCATGATGAACCTTTATTTGCTGGGCTATGTATTCGTCCAGATCAGTCTTAGAGATTGTATCCTCTTTAGCTGTCAATAGAGCGGGCTGCGGATTTAATGTATCTCCCTTATCATCTCCAAGGATGGTTAGGGGTTCTTCAGCGGGAGGATCTTGTTGTATCATCATCCCTATCATGTCCTGGAAGAGGAGGCCTATCCGCTGTATGTTGGCCGCTTGTTCAGCAACCTCTTTGTCCCTCTTTTCCAGTACTCGGCGAAGGAACTCGGCGTCGGTCTCTTCCTCCTGGCGCTCATCTAAGGACGCCTCAGGGTTCTCTTTTGGCCCAGTGAGTGCAGCCATTGTGGTCATCATCTCCTGGAGCTTTTGTTGCTGCTCCTGAGCCTTGGTCACTGATCGGGTGAGCGGTCGGTGATCCGTAGAAGTGCGGCTTTCTTCCTTTCCAGAAGCCATATAAATCGTATGAACTGTTATGCCCCCTAACTTTGGAGGTTTAGGTTCACCGCCTTTAAACTTTGCCGCTGACACGGGAGCTTTCTCTGGCCTCCTTCTTTTGTGGGCCATCGAGGTTGAAGGAGCCGTTAAAATGGGCCTGCTAGCAATTGTTGCCCCCTGCTGTTTAACGGGGCGGGTTTTGTCCTTTTCCACCTTTGCCTTTTTCTGGCGATGAAAGTGATCTGGGTCAATCACAGAGTCTTGAACCCTCCGCCAAACCTTGTATATCTTTGACGATAGCCGTTGAGGGGGCTGTTCTTGTTTTGTTTCTGGAACTCTCTCCGCAGGTGGAGGAGATCTTTTCAAGGTAGCGGTTGGAGAGTTCTTACGCACTCTCCTCAGTAGTTCAAAGCTGTTCCCAGTTGGAACAGCAGCGTTGACTTCCACCATTGGAGCGGGTGGAGTTATCCCTGAGGGGGAGTCGCCCCCTGCTTTCCTCACTCGTCGCCAATGGCGACGTCGCGCACGACGAGCCGTTGGGACTGGCTCGGAAATCGAGATGGTTTCTTGTATACTATTCACGGGTCTCACTCTCCGAAGTCGAATTTCGACGAGGAGGGAAACAACCGCTTACGAATTCTCTCGACTCGTAAGAGGGAAAATTCTCTTATAAGATCCCTACGACTTATAAAAGAAAACCACACTTAGGAATCCTTACGATTCCTAAGGAGAAAGCCCGCCTACGAGATCCTCTCGATCCGTAGGAAGAAAAGTCTCTATGAGACCCTCACGGCTCATAGAGTTGAAAAGTCCTAGGCGGCAGATCTGAACCTGCAGTCTAGGCCATCGTTATCTCTGGGAGAAATGAAGTTATCTGTCAATAAGGTGTATTAAATATGTCATGCTGAAAAGAATGAAAAAGGCGAAGAAATGACACAGGACGTTACAAAAATGTGTATCTTTTATTCATGAACATTGACTGGGTACAGGATACATTGTACTAAAGAATAAAAAAAATATATACATATATTTTACAAGTACAAATGATACAAGGAGAAATTACTGGGAAGGAAGCGTATTGCATAGATTTAACAATTGCTCGCATACTTCCTTCCACGTCTTCTCTCGATCGGCTACTACCGCCAGCTCTGCCTCCACTTGGGCTCGCTGCTGCAAGACCGACGCAAGCTGCTCCCTGACGACCTGATAGGCAGCTTCCCGATTTGGGGTATTGCGCTCAGCTACGTCAAGCTTCCGCTTCAAGTTTAGCCCATGGGAGATACGCTCCAAGAGACCCTCGAAGATAGTCTTCACTTGGGCAGCATTTGCCTCAACCTCAGCGCGCAGATGGGCCGTTTTGTTCGAGGTATTTTGGCATTCCCTTAGTCTTGAAGCTGCTTCTTGTTCCAAGTGGCGGAGGTGCGAAGTGCTTTGCTCGAGCCAAGTTGTGCGTTGGGTGCTCAGAGCTAAAACTTCGGGAGAAGGGCGCGTCGACTCCAGCCGATATAGACAGGCCTTGATCCCCCTGCAGTGATTAACCCAAGATTCGACGACGCCTTCGTTATGAAAATTTACGAGCGCCGTCAACATCGGGTTAACCTCCGCAGCAAAATCTACGGCAGAAGGGAGAGCGTCCATATTGAGCTCTTCAATGTACCCGCTCAGCATGCCCAAACTCATCACAGCACCCTTGGAAGATGGACGTCTCAAGAAAGGGCCTGCCGGTGAAAGGACGCGAGCCTCAAAGGGGACCGGAGCCGGGACAATAGCTGCAAAACAAAACATGGTTAAACGATGGTTCAGAAGATGTTGAAGGGTTACCAAAAAAGGAAATTTACTATACCAGCTGCAACGGACGGTAAAGCCGGAAGGGCCGGTGGCGCGGCAGGTCTTGCATCCCCTCCTTCGATTTGTGGCACTGCAATAAAGAAAAGGAAAAGTCAGAAATTATCCCATTGCTAGAAAAAAGGGGGTAAGTAAAGATATTATAGTGATGGTATACTCATCGGCGCCACCAGAAGGAGAAGCGAGCTCGGATGGGAAAGAGAAGTGTGGGAGCAACACTTGATATAAATGATCGAAGAGCACTCCTGCAAAGGCACAATGGTATAACGTTAGTATAAAGCTACATTTTTGAAAGATTAATGCATGAGTCGTGAATCCATACCTTCCAACATCCGTGATGGTACAAGGGAAGGCGGGGAGGTGACCACCGCCAAAGCAGTAGTCGACGGTGCCCCCTCGAGCAAAGGAGCATCGGCACTGGCCGCACCTGCAAAGACAAGCTTGTTAGAAGAGATCGCAAGATATATAAAAAAGGGGGAACGCTGGTGACAAAAAAAAAATTTACCTGACGAGCTACCAGCAGAAACTGAAGCAATCCCCTCATCCATCGACATGAGACCACCGCCCGTAGCCTCATCACCCGACTCGATGGGAACCGTTGTTGTGCTCGCGAGCCCGGGAGACGGCAAGGAACCATACGCGGGGAGGGCTATGATCGGAGTATTACCGGATTCCTGAGAAAGAGCGGTTCGCTCCTTCTCAGGAATCGTGGCCGCCTCACCCGATACTCCCTCGGTTTCTGCGGTCACGGTTGTCTCGTCCATCGGCACCGTGACGTCTCCAGCCTCAAGCGCCTCGACTTCTACTGCCTTCAGCTCGAAAATCATCTCATCTGCCGCCACTTCAGACGCGGCATCAATGACCTTCTCGGCGGCGGATCCTTCAACTTCTGTTTCAGGCACCGTGGCCCCGACGACGGTGCCCACCGTCGGCTCAGGTTCGGCAGGCGCCGCTTCCGCCGTTTCCTGGGGTCCAACGGTCTCCGCCTCCCCCTCAGTCGGACTTGGTCCTGCAAGATGGAATGCATATGAGCCAATGGCTTTATAATAATTCTTACAACAAGGTTCTGAAAGAGATGCTACCTGAAGGGGATTTATTGTTTGCACTTCGGGCCGCGCGCGCCACTTGCCTATAAGCAGTAGACAGGGCGACAGGGGCCTCTTCAGAAGGAGTGTCAGCGCGAGGAATGGTACTGGGACCCGCTCCCGCGGCCAAAGCAGCTCTACGCGCCTTTGCTTCGCGTCTCAACCGCTTCCGCTCCTCCCGAGCCGTTGAGACGGATGCCACTAGAGCTTCCCTAATTGAGGTGTCCTCGTCCGTGAATAGGGAAGCCTCTAAGGTTTTCAGGGCATCCCTCGTCGTTTTGTCAAGCCGAGGCTCTTGCGGCAACTTCGACGAAGCCGGGACTTCAGTAACAGGCTCGGGAAGAATCCCCGCATCAACTGATATAACCCCTGCTAAGAAACGAAAGAAGGTTAGGTTGACCATCATAAAAAGACAACAAACTTTCCTTATAAAAGAGAAAGGGGTGAAACATACCAGCGCCTGCTAGGGCACGCTTCTCCTCCTCCTCCTGGAAGGTTTTCAGGGAGGCAGCAATAGCCTCTTCAGTAGAGACACCTGTTGAAAATGGAGCAAATGTTAGTTAAATATAACAATACAAAGTGCAATAAAACAAAAAATAAAGCGTCTGATGATTACCGGACTCAGCGAGTTTGCTTAACATCGCTTCAAGCCTCGCCGATCGCTCCGAAGCTGCAATGGCGGCAGCCAAATTGGTGTCCGCAGGGTCTACCACGAAGCCCTCATTGCTGCCATACTCACATATGGCCTCGGCAGGAGGAGCCGCAGGCTTTAAGCTAAGGATCGCGTCGAGGGATAGGGTGGACTTCTTCTTCTTCTGTCCGCCAGCTTTAGACCCACCCGGAGCAGCTTTGCGCTTGGCAGTCACTTTAGGGCGGCGAGTCCCGATATCCGCTCATGCGCCAGACTCTGGAGATACCACTTTAACCGTCTTTGTGGGAGCACGGGGCGCCGGTGGTGCATCCACCGTAGTAGGCAGTGGCAATCCACGCGGGGGGCCAACACGCGTGGTCGGTCAGCTCCGGCATCTTTCATCGGGAGGGTGACCTGGATCCTTGGCTGCAAGGGAGCCTTGCGATCACCACCAGGAGGCGCACCCCTACGGTCAACCAGCAAGCGTTTCTCCATTAAAATGATTGGGCCCATAGCATGCGCATACCAGGCTACATACGGATGGATTATTTTAGGGGCACAGCTAGGCTCACTGATAAAAAAATAAGAGCCTGTATTGAGCCGGGTGAAATGATGCATAGCATTCCTTATTCCCCCTTGGTTGGCCGCGGGTGTTTCCAGAAAGGCTTCCATCGGGATCCCTTAATTGTAACTCGATTGTCGGGCAAATCGATGTGGGTTATACCTCATAAAGAGAGCCGTCTCATTCTGCCTAAATACTAGGTAGCCCGGCCGAATGGAGTAAAGGTGAAGGATTTCCCGAGCCTTCAGTACAGAAACCCCGCCCTTAAAGTCATCACGCAGCGACACCACTGACTTAGTGGTCTCGGAGCCTATGGTGATGACCTTATCCACAAAAGAGGTCTTTGCTCCGACTAGATGTGAACGCAGGAGCAGTCCCCTAGACTCCCGCGGAGGTGCAACCATAATTGAAGCCCCGACCAATCGCATGATTCTTGGGAGTCTGTATTTCTCAAAAAACGGAGGAGTCTTATGGGCACCAAACACCCCTCGCACATGCAGCTACATCCAAGAAGTGAAGTAGTGCATCGGGAAGTTAGCAGGCTGTACCCCAGGCTCATTAGCATCCGCCGCTACGCTAAGTCCATTGTAAAGGTAAGCCAGCCCGGCGATTCCTTCTGATAACTGTAAACCAGCCGCCATTCGATGCGCCGGGTAAAAGACAGAGGACCGCATGAGGCGTGGGTGCATGGGAAGCGCGAAGCTGCATAGCCATAGACCCAAGAACCCTATGAAAAAAGTCTCCTCGTCCATGCCAGGAACGGCGATCTCTGAGAAAGGGACGCTGGCAGTGCCGGGGAAATAAAAATCCCGCTGGTCATTTTCCGATGAAGGTCGGCGGTCCAAGCCGAAACCAAAGGGGTCAGCAAGCTGAGCGAACTTCTCGTCCTGCTCTGATAGGAACTCCGGGGGGATAAAACAAGCAATGAAATCCGCGAAACTGACGCCCCGATCGCCCGATTCCAAATGGAGTTCCTCATAAATCTCCAACACCTTCACCAAGCCCGGGTGCTGATGCTGAATGGCATTTTCCGGAGTTAAGTCAAATACAAGCTGCTTGGTGGCGAAGACATACTCGTCAGGAGGAAGCAACTCCTCGTAGTGTTCTCCCCTCATTGGCAGACCTGAAATCTCAGCAAACTCCTCCAGAGAGATGAAGACTTCCCTATCCGTTGTCAGGAACGTATGGGTGGGGATATTCCATTGTTCGATGAAGGCCTTTATCCACCACGTCGGAGGAGAGGATACTCGAAAAGCGAGACGTAGACAGCCGAGTATAAACCAATCATCGTCAGGAGAGCCCTCTTCGTCGCCAAAATGTAACGGGCCCATTGCAAATATCCGGCAAGCGGCCGCGGGATCAATCCAATGTTATAAGCCTGTCCCCAAGGGCGTGCTTCACCCTGACAGATTCGCCTCCCCAAGATATCTATAGCCGGCGGCGGCTGCAGCGGAATGGCACCGATTGCAGGCTGAAGGAGGTCGTCGGCATTCCAATTTTTAACCTCCACGGCATACTCCACCGGGGGCTTGTCCGCATAAGGGATCGTAACTATGGGCTCAGAGGGCGAAGCGGAGCTGAAGCTGCGACGGCCTTGGATGATTTGGCCGTACCACCTTCCCCACAAGTGAAGTCTCTTGCACTCAGGATCGTGATCTTTAATCAAGGCGAACACCACCCGGTCCACTGGCGAATGTGGGAACCCTCCTTCCGAGCGAACGAAAGGGAAAGACAGATCTTCAGACATGTTTCCTGTAGAAAAAGAAAAAAAAATAATATAATCGTTAGTGTTCCAATACTTCACATTTCAAAGTCCTACATCACACTACAATGCAGTGGGTAGGGGACCAAAGGGGACCCACAAAATCAAGATGACGGCGCATCATTTGATAAGACAGTCCCATCATTGGATGAGACTGTCAGTAAATGAAAAAGACCCCCAAGAGAATATCCTCATTGGGGGGGGGGAATCCCTAGAGACAAGGAGAAAATCTCCTCTTTTAGAGCAAAGCTCTGTCACAGAGTGACATTTGTCAAACTCTGGTCTCAAAGGAATAAAACTTCTTAAAAAAAAAAAGAGCCTAGCTCTGTAATAGTAATGATAACTATAACCCCTAAGGATTAAAAGAAAAATTTTGGGATCTGAAAGATCCAGGGAAACTTTTAGGAGTTCTCCATTTTTATATATATATATATATAAAAAGGGGGGGAGATCTACATTTGATCTATGAGCAAGGCTCTGTTCATGGGTTAGAACCTAGGAACGAGACCTCCCTAAATGTTTGAGAGCAAGGCTCTATTGATGAAACCCCAAAGGGGTTTTCTTTAGATCAGGGATCTATGAGAGCAAGGCTCTGTTGAAGAAACCCCAAAGGGGTTTTCTTTAGATCAAAGATCTATAAGAGCAAGGCTCTGTTAATTAAATTTAATTTAAATTAATCTAATTTTTTACCTAGGGTGATCCTAAGTTATGAACTCTGGAGTTCTTGAAAAAATCAAGAGCAAGGCTCTGAAAATTCTTAAGCAAGAGCAAGGCTCTGAGTCAAAATTCTTAAAGTGGTAAATAATTTTCTAAAGGACCAAGGGTCCTATTTATAGGCGCCTGCACCCCTTCAACTGACCCCCATGATCCAACAGTCAGGATCTTGCCACCGCTGCACTCACGTGCGCGCCACGTGAGCGCATTGGTGGGGGGGCATTTGTTCCCCCAATCAGAGCAAGGCTCTGCTTGAATTTTGAAAATTCAAATTTTGAAGCAACGCTTCAGTTCCCGTGCGCTGCGCGCAACGCGCCACGTGTCAGAAGTTGACACGGCAGCACAACGCCCAAGGCAGTACGTCCAATCAGAGCAAGACTCTTTAAAAACATGAGCAACACTCAACTGCGCAAGCGCACGGCAGCGCGACACGTGTCTGCGCACGTGTCTGCGCAGTTGCGCAAGCGCACCGCTGCGCGACACGTGTCACACGCTGGTGAGTTGCGCAACAACAGAGTGAAGATTTAAGGATATTTTTTCTGTTCTTGTTTAAACAAGAAGATTTCTTCTGTAAAACAGGGGCCTTTGGATCAAAGATCCAACGGTGGGGAAAATTCCCCAAATCACTCAGAAAAGATCTTTTTAACAAATTTAACTGATTTTTGAGCACAATAAAAAGGACCCCAGACCCCATTTCAAAGGGAGAGACAATTGGATTAAAAAAAAAAGGAGAAGAGAACTTCTTGAGAACACAAAGAAGAAGGTAAAAACCTTTGAAATAAGAGAAAATTCTCTTAGGAATAGATCATTGATCTAAAAGACAAAATCAGTGATCTTCAATAAATAAATAAATAAATAAAAATAATAAAAAAATAGTGCCTTGCACTTGCTAGAGAACCTCTGGTTCTCTGAGATAGAAAGAAAGAAAAGATTTTTCTTCTTCTCTTTGATCTAAATTTAGATGAAGAAATTAAAAAGTGCTCTGCACTCCTTTCCTTGAATCTAAAAGATTCTTGGTGCTTTGCACAAATGCAATGCATTACTTGAAGGGCCAGGCCCAAATCAAAAAGACCTAGCAGGCCAAAATAAATTGCAAAGCAATAAAAGGGCTGAGCCCAAATAAAATTGATGCCCTGCATCATTCATAAAGAACAGAGCCCAAAACAAATTGATGCCCTGCATCTTTTCTGGGCAAAGCCCAAATAAAAATAAAAGGAAATGCAAAAGCAATGTTGGACATTTTTTTTACTGGACTTAGCCCAATCGTGGCCATAAGTCCTTAAATTAAATTGGCTGAGCAAAATGGCTCTCCTAAATCAATCTACATCCGGTTCGAGGGTACATCTCCGAACTCCTTTGACATCCATCGTTGTAATTCCTCAACGACGTCAAAGAGGTGACGGGTCCCAACGTCCACACAACTAATATCGGACCGAAACGTCCCTAAACTAACATCGGACCGAAACGTCCCTAAACTAATAATGGACCGAAACGTCCTTAAACTAATATTGGACCGAAACGTCCTTAAACTAATGACGGACCGAAACGTCCCTAAACTAACATCGGACCGAAACGTCCCTAAACTAATAATGGACCGAAACGTCCATAAACTAATATCGGACCGAAACGTCCCTAAACTAGCATCGGACCGAAACGTCCCTAAACTAATATCGGACCACCACGTCCCTAAACTGGCACAATAGAGCCCAAATGCTCTTTTGTCGGATCTAAACGGTTCCGTTAAGTCGATCTTAGTCTCAAACTGGACTAACGTGTCCTTAACAAACGTTTAAGGTGATCTTAGCCCCAAACACGGCTAACGTATCCTTACACATTCAAATGGATTATAAAACTCCCAATCAACTCTGGTTCGAGGGTACATCTCCGAGCTCCTCTGATACATGTCGTTGTAATCCTTCAACGACGTCAGAGAGGTGACGAGTCCCGATGGCCATACATTAAATTAATCACTACGTTGAGTTGATCGTAGTCTAAAACAGGACTAACGTATCCTTAACGAATGTTTAAGTTGATCTTAGCCGCAACGCGACTAATGCATCCTTAAACTGAAAACACCAAACCCAAATCTAAGTAAATACGGATTTGGACTAATCCACGTCCTACGGGCGACGGCATTACTCAGTCTCCGTATACAATCCACGGGCAACCACAAACAAAACAGACACATACGACACGAAGTGAAATTCTGGAGAAGGAGAAAGTTGTTACTGCGAAGCGGTAGCGTAATTAACTGCAGGGGCTTGCGCCTGCAGGGAAGAGCGCCCCCACAATCAAAAACCCTTCTAGCGAGGGGGAATCTGACAAAGTCTGCTACATCGGCCGCATCCGTCTAAACCTTCGATACACGGTGCCATAAATCAATTTGGCATTTTCGGAGAAGTGGACGGATAAAACCAATTAGCATCTGCCCCGAACCCCAGCGTCAGGACATCGCGGTCCTGTGCGCCGCCTTTCGGAGGGGAACAGATTCTGGCACGCCCTGTGGGACCTCTTCCTCTTTCCACTCCACACTTCGTGTGTCGTCTTCGCGAACCAATCGCGGTTCGTTAAATGGTTGTATTCGGATTTCAAGTTACTAAGCTTTGGTCTTTTACCTGGCGCAGAATTCAAGATTCAATGGCCTCTAGCTGTACCAACTGCTCGAAATGCCGCTGCAACGGACGCTCCACCTCACCAGGAGGTGTAGCATATGGGCCCCAAGCGGCTTCCTTCCTTACTCTGCCGGTAGAACAGGTGACCCAAGCCACCACCGGCTTGTTCTTCGGGACTATGATCCTACCTGCAAGCTTTTCTGCACTAATACCTGCGCCGGAAGTGGGTAAAAAGTCGGTCTTCAACCGGCTCACTGTTTCGACAGCTTCTGTCAACGGGTCGCCCGCTACTAAACCGACAGCCTCCGTTTTCACCAGGCTAGGTCAGAACTATAAAGTGGCCGTCCCAAAGAGGGCAACGGCCGCTGCTTCGGAAGTCGTTAAAGCGGCCTCTCCTATCAGAGAGTCGGTCTTCACAAGATTGACGGTTCCCACTCCTCCCCCAGCTGGTCAAAAGGCATCAGTCTTCAACAGGCTGACATCGGCAGTTACCCCACACTCAAACAGGGGGCAACAAGAAACCATCTCGATTTCCGAGCCAGTCCCAACGGCTCGTCGTGTGCGACGTCGCCATTGGCGACGAGTGAGGAAAGCAGGGGGCGACTCCCCCTCAGGGATAACTCCACCCGCTCCAATGGTGGAAGTCAACGCTGCTGTTCCAACTGGGAACAGCTTTGAACTACTGAGGAGAGTGCGTAAGAACTCTCCAACCGCTACCTTGAAAAGATCTCCTCCACCTGCGGAGAGAGTTCCAGAAACAAAACAAGAACAGCCCCCTCAACGGCTATCGTCAAAGATATACAAGGTTTGGCGGAGGGTTCAAGACTCTGTGATTGACCCAGATCACTTTCATCGCCAGAAAAAGGCAAAGGTGGAAAAGGACAAAACCCGCCCCGTTAAACAGCAGGGGGCAACAATTGCTAGCAGGCCCATTTTAATGGCTCCTTCAACCTCGATGGCCCACAAAAGAAGGAGGCCAGAGAAAGCTCCCGCGTCAGCGGCAAAGTTTAAAGGCGGTGAACCTAAACCTCCAAAGTCAGGGGGCATAACAGTTCATACGATTTATATGGCTTCTGGAAAGGAAGAAAGCCGCACTTCTACGGGTCACCGACCGCTCACCCGATCAGTGACCAAGGCTCAGGAGCAGCAACAAAAGCTCCAGGAGATGATGACCACAATGGCTGCACTCACTGGGCCAAAAGAGAACCCTGAGGCGTCCTTAGATGAGCGCTAGGAGGAAGAGACCGACGCCGAGTTCCTTCGCCGAGTACTGGAAAAGAGGGACAAAGAGGCTACTGAACAAGCGGCCAACATACAGCGGATGGGCCTCCTCTTCCAGGACATGATAGGGATGATGATACAACAAGATCCTCCCGCTGAAGAACCCCTAACCATCCTTGGAGATGATAAGGGAGATACATTAAATCCGCAGCCCGCTCTATTGACAGCTAAAGATGATACAATCTCTAAGACTGATCTGGACGAATACATAGCCCAGCAAATAAAGGTTCATCATGCGGCCGAAGCAGCCGGCCACGTCGTAAAAACGGGGCGGTCATATCCAGGCTGGTATGACCAAATCAAGTACCCGCCGGGTTACACAATTCCCAAGTTTCATGTCTACAAAGGGACTGGCAATCCCCATCAGCATGTCGCCCAGTTCAGGGCGCTTTGCGGTAACACCGGCAGCGATGACAAGCTTTTGCTCCGCCAGTTTGTCGGAAATCTATCAGATACGGCGTTCGAGTGGTACTCTGAACTCCCTAATGATTCTATTAAAACCTTCACGGAGATGGAGCTGCTGTTACCCAACGCTTTGCAAGTGCCAGTGAACGTACCCCGATGACGGCACTGATTAACGCTAGGGTAAAACCCGGCGAGACATGGGTTCAGTACGCTATACGGTGGCGTAATCTATGGTCAAAGTGTGAGCAGCGCATAGAAGAAGCCCCTGCGGTGGGAATGTTTGTTGGAACTCTTGATCCACAAGCAACCATCTCACAGTTTATGATGTTTTTCAAGCCGACTTCCTTCCAGGCTTTGATTGACAAACTGGCGCAGATGGACCAGATGGGCCATAAACCCCCTCTCCCAAAACCGGATTCCCGAACTGACAAAGGAAAGGGAAAGCGATCATTGTCGCTAATGCTCAACAACAACCGAACGACTTGAAGCCAGTTGCTCGTCCAAACAATACGCGCCCTTACGTACCCCTTGAGGATAGGATGGGACGTCCTTATTCCTTTCCCCGCGATAAAATGAAGAGGTTATTCGAGCTGGCATTACGCAACAGACTCATAAATCTGCCAGATCCAAAACGTCCGTTGCAACCAAGTGACGTCAACGAACCTAATTACTGCCCCTATCATCGAGTGCTAGGCCATCCGATTGAGGACTGCTACATTTTCAAAAATTGGCTTGAAAACCAGTATAGACAGGGAAAATTTGTGTTATCTGACAAATTGAAGGTGAATCCCCCGCAGCCCCACACCTCTAAAGGGACGAATACGCCGGGGGCAACATGCTCTGTCATTGAAGAAACTCCGTGGGAGGTTGTATTATCATCAAAAACGAAAAGGATGCTAAATGATCTTCGGACATGTCCGGCGATCAAGTGGAAAAGCCCATTGGAACCGCAGGTCGTTGAGGGGATGTTAAAGCCACGTCCAACTCCAAAGACCAATGATGGGGGTTCAAGCACTAGTAGCCAGTCGTCAAAGTCTTCGAAGAAAAAGAAGAAGGCCAAGAAACCGGTGAAGCCTAGCGATAGGCGCATGGACTTGCAAAAGCAAATTGACGCGCTGGAAGAGTACAACCAGAAGGCGCGGACTCCCGTCACATTGCAAGAGTTCCTCAACCACGTCTTCCAAGCAGAAGATGAGGGAGGTAGTTCGTCAAATGAATCTGAAGAACATGTAGCAAGTTGCCATGTGATTTCCCATTTGTCCACAAGCAATGAGGAGACTCCTCGCGCTGAAAAGCTGGGGGCAGAGCCTGCACTAAAAATCCTAGAGCCGTCGGATGAAGCGATTGATGCATTCCTAAATCAGGCGTTTTTAAAGGGCAAAGCTGATCGGGATAACGAAGCGGTTATATTCGAAAAGGCCAAACGCCAGCGCCTTGGCGAAAGAATTGCGGTACTCCCGCTAGAAAAAAATACACCCACCACAGACAAAAGCCAATTCAAGATAAAAAAGAAGTTTGCTAAGGCCATGTCAATGGGTATGAAGCTACCATCCTCCGAAGAAGAAATTACCGGTGAAGCGAAAATGCACCCGTCTTATTGCTTGTATCATCAAAAAATTTTGCACCCCACTCAAGAGTGCAAAGCTTTCGATAAATGGTGGCAAGGGTATGTTGCTCATCGACAACACTTTAAGCGGGAAAAGCGTAAAACTCGTCGGGAGCAAAGAAATACGACCGAAGGGCTTAAAAGAACTGCTGGCGATTGTCGCGTGGTTAATGCCAGTGGATCACAAGTGCCTACATTCGGGAGTGATTCTGATGAAGAACTAGAACTTGCCCCTCTCTTTAAAGAGTCCGTTTCGAGAACAGAAGAAGAACCAAAGGCTTGCGAGAATATACAGCTACGCAACCGGACGTTACCCGAAAAGAATCTCGGACCCTTAAACAAGAAAGACAAAGGGAAAGAGAAGGCCTCTGAAGACATCGCCTTGAATGATCGAGTTGCGGAAGAGTTAACCGCCAAGAACCCGCCAAAGAGGAATAAAGTAGATTACAATGTCTTGGCGCATCTGAGGAAGCTACCCTCACAACTCAGCATTCTCGATGCCCTGTTGCTATCAAAAGAGGTGAGGGATTCTTTGATTAAAGCCTTACAAGAGCCGGAACAATTCCAAGCATGCCTGGCCGAGGAAAAGATGAAGGATGAGTTGGAGGAAGTACACACGGCTGATGTTACTTTTGGCGATGAGGACCTTCTACTTGGGACTTGCGAACACAATCGCCCTCTCTATGTTTCGGGATACTGCCATGATATAAAGATAGGCAAGATTATGATCGATAACGGGTCGTCTGTTAACCTACTCAACGTGCGGGTGTTGAAGGAAATCTGCATGAGCGTCCAGCACCTTGCTCGGGACAAGATCACCATATTCGGGTTCGACTCCCAATCGTCAAAGACTCTTGGATCTGTGATACTGACGCTACGCTTCGGATTACTCGTCACGGACATTAAGTTCCACGTCATAGATGCCAAGACATGCTACAACGCTTTGCTCGGCCGACCATGGTTACACGAGTACAACATCATCCCTTCTACACAACGTCAGTGTATGAAGTATTTTAAGGATGGTTTCGAGTATACCGTGACGGGAGAACTGAACCCGTTCTCTGTGAACGAGGTCCGCAAATACGAAGATGCCAAATACTTCTTGCCGGATTTCGAAGACACGGAGAAGTGTCACAAGCCGGAAAATAAAACTAACGCCACCATCCCTGTCTTCGGCAGTGATACCGAGGAAGAAGAGGAGATCGTTTATTCGGGTCCGCCCCAACATAACAAGCCAGGACCGTCCACTCCTACATTGGTCTTTGGTAGTGACTCGGAGGATGAGGTCCATGTCGTATTCTCTGCTCGGCCTTCAATACGGGCTTCCGCTGATGAAGAGCGAAGTCTGCAGATAACCATGGTACCGCTTGAACATTACAAAGAACTAGATGCACTCAACACCAACAGCGTAGAAGAATTGCGAACATTTTATATCCCTCCTGGACGGGAAGGCGAGAAGGCAATCCTATTCTACCGTTCTGAAGAAAACAAGGTGGAAAAAGAAGTTTGGCATGGCGTGGATCGCACGCTCGACAGGCTTCGGCCTATCCGTCTTCCCAGATATTATACCGAAGGTTTGAAGAAACTGCTGAAACGCCAGGGGATATCCTTCAGACAAACCGTTAGAGAGGCCAAATTCTATGACAGGGTCTGGAATGTTCCCGGGACCCAACGCAAACTGCCTAACGGGAGAATGGAAACAAAAGGGCTTGGGTACATCCGGCTAAAGAAACGAGAGCTAGTAAATAGCTGTTATGTCATGTATGACTTCGATGAAGATGCGGACGCTCAATGGGAGGACGCTAATCCTAAGCCAGTAAAAGTTCCTGATGAAAAATTGCCCGGTCCATCATTTGAAGAACAAATGGACAGGCTTATAAGGGAAGTTGGTCAAAAAGTCCGAGATGACCACAACCGCGAGACGGCCATCTATGAGAAAGCCAAGACGCAACGCCTTCTCCGACAGGCCGTGAAGGATGAAAAGGCCGCTCCTTGTCAACCTGCTACAAAAAAGGTTCGACGCGAAAGCAAAAACAAGTCAGAGGGCAGAAAAGACGCTGAACAACCATAAGGCAGAGCTAAGAAACCACGTATCCGAGAGTCGAGCGTTATTGACTTAGCCCTCATGAAGAAAATGGGTCGAGCATACTCATTTCCTCGGAACAAAACAAGGAAGATATTTGATCTTGCTCTAAAACATCAAATGCTTACGCTGCCAGAGTCCAAGCACCCCGAACACGCAGGCGAGGTATTCAACCCAAATTATTGCTTTTACCATCGAGTAGTAGGTCATCCTCTTGAAGATTGCTTCACCTTCAAGAATTGGGTCGAAGATCAATATCAGCTTGGTAAATTCGCTCTGTCCAACAACTGGAGGGTAGCACCACCACAAAAGCACGAGCCTAAGGCCACGAAAGAAGAACCAGTTCCACATTGGGATTGGCAGAAAATTCGCACCTGTCGTATGACAACGATATTAAAAGAGGAGTCCGAGAATGTGGACAGCCTTCCCTGGTGCTTCGAAAACAGCAATGATGAGGTGATCTCAGAATTTCCCCCAGCTCCGAAAGAACTGGAGGACGGCATACATACCACTGCGGATAACCTCAAGAAAATTGAGTTGGGGACGATAAACGATCCGCGACCGACATTCGTCAGCGAACTGCTGTCCGAAGAAAAGGTGGCTGCGTTAAAGGACGTCCTTGTACAGTATAAAGATTGCTTCACATGGAACTATTCCGAGATGCTGGGACTTGATCCAGAAGTTGCTGTGCATAGACTGGCAATATCCCCGAGTGTCAAGCCGGTCAAACAAGCGCCGAGAAGAATGCGGCTTGAGCTCGAAATGAGCATCAACGCGGAAGTCAAAAAGCTGATAGACTCCGGCTTTATCCAAGAGGTTCAATACCCTGAATGGATTGCTAACATCGTCCCAGTGATGAAGAAAAATGGTACGGTGCGTATATGCGTGGACTTTCGGGATCTCAACAAAGCCTGCCCGAAGGATGATTTCCCAGTACCAGTCACCGAACTAATGATAGACAATACGTCCACGCATGAGATTTTCTCATTCATGGACGGCTCATCAGGATATAATCAAATAAAAATGCACCCTGAAGACCAGAAACATACGGCTTTCCGGACTCCTTTGGGAATATTCTGTTACAAGGTGATGCCCTTCGGTTTAAAGAACGCCGGTGCAACCTACCAAAGGGCCATGACGAAGATTTTCGATAACCTTATACACGAAATTGTTGAATGCTATATCGACGACCTCGTTGTTAAAAGCAAATCATATGAGGAACATCTCGAGCATCTGAAGACCGTATTTCAACGTCTTCGACAATACAACTTGAAGATGAACCCTCTGAAGTGTGCATTCGGGGTTTCCTCGGGCAAATTCCTGGGATTCGTCGTTCGACACCGAGGTATCGAGATAGATCCGTCCAAGATCAAGGCAATCATGGGAATGCCTCCGCCGAGAACTCTCAAACAGCTACGATCTCTCCAAGGGAAGCTCGCGTACATACGGCGATTTATAGCCAACCTCTCAGGAAAGTGCCGTCCTTACAGCCACCTGATGAAGAAGGGAACCCCGTTCGTCTGGGATCAAAAGTGCCAAAGCGCACTAGACGAGATCAAACAGTACCTGCAAAACCCTCCAGTGTTGGCTGCTCCAGTGAAGGGAAAGCCTCTCATTCTTTACACGGCCGCCCTTGAAGGTTCTTTGGGCGCATTATGGGCACAAGAGAATGACCAGGGGAAAGAAAGAGCACTTTACTATTTAAGTCGAGTGCTGCTGGAGGCAGAAAGCAATTATTCCCCCATTGAAAAACACTGCCTGGCGTTGATCTTCGCAATAACAAAGCTTAGACATTACGCATTAGCGCATGAAGTCTATCTCATTTCAAGGTGGACCCTCTCAAATATCTAATGTCAAAGGCCATATTGACAGGACGACTCGCTAAATGGGCCCTGCTCTTAATGGAGTTCTCGATAGCATATCGACCACTCAAAGCAGTAAAAGGCCAGGCCATCGCCGACTTCCTTGCTGAGCACCCGATACCAGCCGACTCTCCTTTAAACTGCGATCTTCCAGACGAACATGCGTTTGATGCGATCGATGGTGATAATACTCGATGGGAGCTTTATTTTGACGGAGCATCTTCCGTGAAGAAGCGCAAACAAAGTACCCCTATAATCAAATCGGGGGTAGGACTCATCTTTATAACTCCACAAGGAGGGATAATGCGCTACGCGTTCTCCCTGACGGAACCAAGGACAAACAACGAAGCCGAATACGAAGCTCTGATAGCAGGCCTCGAGATCGCCATTGACATGGGAATTGAAAACCTCCTCATATACGGAGATTCGCAACTGGTCGTTAGTCAAGTAAACGGCGATTACCAAACATGCAAACCGGAGTTAGTAAAATACGGTGAAAAGGTGCAACAACTGCTAACCCAAATTCCCTCCTATACTTTGGAGAGCATACCACGCGCGGATAACAGCAAAGCGGACGCGTTGGCCAAACTCGCTAAAGAAATGGCTGACGAGAACTTCGATGACGTTAGAATCATGGTACAAAGTCGTCAGGTGCTCGCCCCCGCAGAAATACCTTCGGTATCACCCGAAGAGAAGGGAGTGACTAGACAAGCGACCTTGCAAATAAAAGAACATGAGAAGGTTGAGGATTGGAGGGAAGTCTTTATAGACTACTTCAAGTCCCACCAAATGCCCGAAGATGCGTCCGCAAGACATCAACTCATAAAACGAGCTCTGTCCTTCGCCTTCGTCAATGATACTCTCTACAAGAGGTCATTCGATTCTCTGTGGCTGAGATGCTTAGGACCGGACGAATCGGAAAGAGTCGTTCGGGAAATTCATGACGGAATCTGCGGTTCTCACCAAGTAGGTCCAAAGATGAAGTTGAAGATCAAACGGATAGGCTATTACTGGCCCACGATGATTCAAGATTGCATCGAATATGCGAAGCAATGTCACTCATGCCAGATTCATGGGGACTTCATCCACCAGCACCCAAATCCGTTGCATCCAACGGTAGCTAGCTGGCCATTCGAAATGTGGGGGACTGATATAGTCGGCCCCATCGAGCCAGCATCGTCTAAAGGACATCGTTTCATCCTAGCGACGACTGACTACTTCTCTAAGTGGGCAGAAGCAGTACCATTGAGAGAAGTGAAGACGGAGAATATCCTCCATTTCTTCAAAACGCACGTCATATATCGGTTTGGAACTCCGAGGCGGACCATCTCCGATAACGGGCCAGCCTACCGAAGTCATAAAATCAGCCGCTTCGCACAGCAGCATAACATAGACTGGAGATATTCCTCAGTCTATAATCCACGAGCTAACGGTCTCGCCGAGGCCTTCAACAAGACCTTGACGAAAATTATAAAGAAAACAGTGTCCCGAAATAAGAAAGACTGGCATGAGAGACTGCAAGAAGCTCTTTGGGCGTATCGAACCACGTTCAAGACAGCCACAAACACAACGCCATACGCGTTGGTGTTCGGTACGGAAGCAGTACTCCCTCTCGAGATAGAGTTACCCTCTCTACGAGTGGCAGTTCACCACGAGCTAACGAACGAAGAAAATGCTCACCTTCGGCTTGAGGAACTTGACGCCCTTGATGAAACTAGGCTCATGGCGCAACAAAATCTGGAAGCTTATAAAGCAAAGATGATGCGCTCATACGAAAGATTGACCCGACCGAGGACATTCCACCAAGGCGAACTCGTGCTAGTGGTCAAAAGGCCTATGATCCCCAATCGCGCCAAGCGGGGAAAAGTCGAGCCGAACTATGAAGGCCCGTACATCATAGATAAAGTTTACCAGGGTGGGGCCTATCTACTCATGGACATGCACGGTGAAAGGCCTTTCAGACCAATAAACGGTCGCTTCCTGAAGAAATACTACGCTTAATGAGCCACAGCCTAGGTCAACGATAGATGACGACGACTATGTCCGCTCGCTATCTTCCTAAGCTCAAACTTTATAAGCAGTAGCCAGCTTCTCAACAGCGGACCGAAATGTCCTTAAACTAACAGCGGACCGAAATGTCCTTAAACTAATAGCAGACCGAAACGTCTTTAAACTAATACCGCAGCATCCTTAGGCTGACGAGATAAAAAAAAATAAAATAAAAATAAAATATGAAAATAAAATAAAATAAAAACGGTATGTCCATAAGCAAAAAGGGGCACGGATGAAAACCTGAAAGGGCTCCGTGAGTAAAAACAGCAGGGCTACCGGCGAGTGTTCGTGAAAACCCGAAAGGGCGCGACCTCGTAAAAAAAAAAAGAGAAAAAGGAAATAAAAAAAAAGGGATGGTATGTCCATAAGCAAAATGGGCACGGATGAAAACCCGAAAGGGCTCCGTGAGTAAAAACAGCAGGACTACCGGCGAGTGTTTGTGAAAACCTGAAAGGGCGCAAACTCGTTAAAGAACACTTACAAGATCCTCTCGACCTTGTAGGGAGAAACCACCTGCGTGAGATCCTTACGACTCACAAGGGAGCAACACACTTGGGGATCCCCATGATTCCTAAGGAGAAAATACACTTGCGAGATCCTCACGACTCGTAAGGAGAACGCTCTTATGGGACCCTCACGGCTCGTAAGGTTTGAAAGTCTTAAGTTACAGAGATCTAAACCTGTGCTTAAGCAACCCCCACAACTTTCGATATTGCCCTACAAGTGGCTCAATACTGACCCTTGTATACAATCCACGGGCGCAAATAAACATTTCCTTAACCAAGGTCCATCCGTGACTGGGGATATATTCACATAACCCTTGTAAATCCTCTCGATTTGCAAAGAGAAAACCCTCCTGTAGGATCCTTACGACTTACAGAGGAACAAAACACTTAGGAACCCTCACGATTCCTAAGGAGAAAATACACCTATAAGATCCTGACGACTTATAGGGAGAAATAGCTTTGTGAGACCCTTACGGCTCATAAAGTCAAAAGCCTTAGTCGACAGGACCCTAACCCTGGTCGCTAAGCCACCTTCGTTCGATAGCGACAGAGGCAGATGATGATTCGCTCCTGGCAATATCCCAGTTGTAGCGGTGCTGATGCCGAAATCGGTGTCCAGTTTCAGGTTCACGGCGAAAAGCCAGTAGACCGTACATGCATACGAGATAGCCGAAATGATGGGGCAACTTGCAATAAAAAAAAGCAGCAAGTAAAAATATATGCATGAAGAAATAGCCGAAATGATTGGGCAACTCGCAATAAAAAGCAGCGAGTGGAAATAAAATAAACAGCCGAAATGATTGGGCACCGCGAAAAATAGCCGAAATGATTGGGCGATCGCGACCTTCGCGATATAAAAGCTGAAATGATAGAGCATCGCGGAAATAAAACAAAAAAAATAATGATGATAAAATTTTTGGCCCTACAGTTAAGATCACATCGATCCCTGTATAAAATCCAAGGGCGTAAACAAAGAGGGAGCCATACTCTCCCAACAAACTCCTCGACTCACGGATACAAACACTCCTTGACGAGAGCCTCCTGATCCGCGTCGACCCGCAGAGCCACCAGTGCCTCCGTAGGAATCCTCGACTCGTTTCAAACCCCAAGGAAACAAATAATCCTTGGCGCTTGGGAAACAAATAATCCCTAGCAAAACTCCTCGACTCACGAATACAAACACTCCTTGACGAGAGCCCCCTGATCCGCGTCGACCTGCAGAGCCACCAGCGCCTCCGTGGGAATCCTCGACTCGTTTCAAACCCCAAGGAAACAAATAATCCTTGGCGCTCGGGAAACAAATAATCCCTAGCAAATCCCTCAACTCACGGATACAAACACTCCTTGACGAGAGACTCCTGATCCGCGTCGACCTGTAGAGCCACCAGCGCCTCCGTGGGAATCCTCAACTCATTTCAAACCCCAAGAAAACAAATAATCCTTGGCGCTCGGGAAACAAATAATCCCTAGCAAATCCCTCGACTCACGGATACAAACACTCCTTGACGAGAGACTCCTGATTCGCGTCGACCCGCCGAGCCACCAGCGCCTCCGTGGGATTCCTCGACTCATTTCAAACCCCAAGGAAACAAATAATCCTTGGTGCTCGGGAAACAAATAATCCCTAGCAAACTCCTCGATTCACGGATACAAAACACTCCGTGATGAGAGCCTCTTAACTCATGTCAACTCGCAGAGCCATCACCCTCTCCGTGAGCAAATTCGCGATTCGTCTCAATTTGTAAGAAGAAGTCTCAGACAGCAAGGATTGAAAAGCTTGCTTCTTGAGCAATGGGGCCCTGCAAGTCAATCCAAAATGGTCTCTTGCATACTATTCACGGGTCTCACTCTCCGAAGTCGAATTTCGACGAGGAGGGAAACAACCGCTTACGAATTCTCTCGACTCGTAAGAGGGAAAATTCTCTTATAAGATCCCTACGACTTATAAGAGAAAACCACACTTAGGAATCCTCACGATTCCTAACGAGAAAATCCACCTATGAGATCCTCTCGATCCGTAGGGAGAAAAGCCTCTATGAGACCCTCACGGCTCATAGAATTGAAAAGTCTTAGGCGGTAAACCTGAACCTACGGCCTAAGCCATCGCTATTTCCTGAGGAAGTCGGAATACTCGTTTTAGACATCCATCAACCATGATTATTAAGACAGCCTACTGACATTAAAAGAAAGAAGATGACAGAAAGAATATCCGTTCTACATTTGATCTGGCATGCGTGACGCATTCATTTATGCATGGACAGAAGACTCAGGACGAGAAATAAGACAAGCTGAAATAGAAAAGAGGAGGGTTTTCATTCATACCGCTAAAAGTTTTTTTTACAAGCATAAGAATAATGCATAAGAAACATTGTTCAAAATATTACAACGGTATAACCTCGGATCCGGGGCACGGATTGAGGAAATCAAAAGTAAGGCCATCCAGAGTTCTTCTGGCCTTTCTAATTATTCTTGTGCGCAGTCTTTCGCGCTTCTCGGTGTCGATATCATCGGCAAGCCCTTCCGGCCTTTGATAAGCAGCAACGATCGTCGTCTACTGAAACACTTGATGCAGGATGTCAACGAGGTCGTTTCGTCGCTTCTTTGAGATCAGCCCTGTCAGGTGCACTGAATGCACCTTGTCCTCGGCATCATCCAGCGCATTGAGTGGTAGGGCCTCGTGAAGACCCGGAAGTGCCCTCCATATTGCTCCCAGCACGACTTTCAAAAGAGTCGAACGCCGAGGCAACAGCCAACCACCGCTTGCGTTCAGACGACCCATAACTTCTGCACATTCGGCGTCTGTAAACTCCTGGTTTTGTTGACGACCCTGAGCGCGGATATCATCGTAGGTAATGAACTCGTGCAGACTGTATAGATGCACCGCCGCCATTATGCTTGGAGAAAATATTACAGGAAGATCAACAATAGAAAAGCAATAATATACATGGATGACTAAATTCCTAGAGAGCAAAACTATGTTCAAAGATGAAACCCACTAGACGAGAGCTCTGCTATTTAAGATTGATCTAAGAATCGATTTTACCTGAAGTTCTTCTAAAAAACTTTAAAAAAAGGGAGCAAGGCACCGGAGTTCTTAAAGGCAAGAACAAAGCTCTGAAGTCTTCAAAAATGGAAATCTGGAAGATGATAAGTATCTGGAGGGGACCAAAGGTCCTATTTATAGGCCTCAAGTGCCTCTTCGACTCCTAAGAGTCGTCACGGCAGTTTACCCTAATTGGAGCGAATTTCCGTTCGAATTCCGAGACAGGAGATGAAGCAACGCTTCATCCTTCCCCGATTAGAGCAAAGCTCTGTCTTGAAGAAGCGACGCTTCAGCACGGAAGCGCTAGCGCAGTTGCGTTGCGCTGCGCGCTACACGCCACGTGTCCAGCGCAAACGCATTAGCGCAGCACCCTAAAGCAGCGCACCCAGCCAAAGCAAAGCTCTGTTTCAAGCAAAACCAAAGGAAGCAACGCTTCAGCGGCGTATGCGTCGTGAGCTGCATGACACGTGTCGGCGTAGATGTGCTAGCGCAGTTGCGCTGCACTGTGTGCTGTGCGACACGCGTCATATCCTGGAGCATTCGCGCTAAACAAAAAGGTTCTGAAGAAATCTTTTCGGTTATTATCTTCTGTAAAACTGAAGCCCCTAGATCAAAGATCCGATGGTGGGGGAAATCCCGCCAAATCTTTCAGAAAAGGGATTTCTTCAACAAATTGAACTTGCTTCTTAATCTGCAAGATGAAGTCTCAGACAGCAAGGACTGAAAAGCTTGCTTCTTAAGCAATGGGGCCGTGCAAGTCAATCCAAAATGGTCTCTTGCATACTATTCACGGGTCTCACTCTCCGAAGTCGAATTTCGACGAGGAGGGAAACAACCGCTTACGAATTCTCTCGACTCGTAAGAGGGAAAATTCTCTTATAAGATCCCTACGACTTATAAGAGAAAACCACACTTAGGAATCCTTACGATTCCTAAGGAGAAAGCCCGCCTACGAGATCCTCTCGATCCGTAGGAAGAAAAGTCTCGATGAGACCCTCACGGCTCATAGAGTTGAAAAGTCCTAGGCGGCAGATCTGAACCTGCAGTCTAGGCCATCGTTATCTCTGGGAGAAATGAAGTTATCTGTCAATAAGGTGTATTAAATATGTCATGCTGAAAAGAATGAAAAAGGCGAAGAAATGACACAGGACGTTACAAAAATGTGTATCTTTTATTCATGAACATTGACTGGGTACAGGATACATTGTACTAAAGAATAAAAAAAATATATAAATATATTTTACAAGTACAAATGATACAAGGAGAAATTACTGGGAAGGAAGCGTCTTGCATAGATTTAACAATTGCTCGCATACTTCCTTCCACGTCTTCTCTCGATCGGCTACTACCGCCAGCTCTGCCTCCACTTGGGCTCGTTGCTGCAAGACCGACGCAAGCTGCTCCCTGACGACCTGATAGGCAGCTTCCCGACTTGGGGTATTGCGCTCAGCTACGTCAAGCTTCCGCTTCAAGTTTAGCCCATGGGAGATACGCTCCAAGAGACCCTCGAAGATAGTCTTCACTTGGGCAGCATTTGCCTCAACCTCAGCGCGCAGATGGGCCGTTTTGTTCGAGGTCTTTTGGCATTCCCTTAGTCTTGAAGCTGCTTCTTGTTCCAAGTGGCGGAGGTGCGAAGTGCTTTGCTCGAGCCAAGTTGTGCGTTGGGTGCTCAGAGCTAAAACTTCGGGAGAAGGGCGCGTCGACTCCAGCCGATATAGACAGGCCTCGATCCCCCTGCAGTGATTAACCCAAGATTCGACGACGCCTTCGTTATGAAAATTTACGAGCGCCGCCAACATCGGGTTAACCTCCGCAGCAAAATCTACGGCAGAAGGGAGAGCGTCCATATTGATCTCTTCAATGTACCCGCTCAGCATGCCCAAACTCATCACAGCACCCTTGGAAGATGGAAGTCTCAAGAAAGGGCCTGCCGGTGAAAGGACGCGAGCCTCAAAGGGGACCGGAGCCGGGACAATAGCTGCAAAACAAAACATGGTTAAACGATGGTTCAGAAGATGTTGAAGGGTTACCAAAAAAGGAAATTTACTATACCAGCTGCAACGGACGGTAAAGCCGGAAGGGCCGGTGGCGCGGCAGGTCTTGCATCCCCTCCTTCGATTTGTGGCACTGCAATAAAGAAAAGGAAAAGTCAGAAATTATCCCATTGCTAGAAAAAGGGGGTAAGTAAAGATATTATAGTGAAGGTATACTCACCGGCGCCACCAGAAGGAGAAGCGAGCTCGGATGGGAAAGAGAAGTGTGGGAGCAACACTTGATATAAATGATCGAAGAGCACTCCTGCAAAGGCACAATGGTATAACGTTAGTACAAAGCTACATTTTTGAAAGATTAATGCATGAGTCGTGAATCCATACCTTCCAACATCCGTGATGGTACAAGGGAAGGCGGGGAGGTGACCACCGCCAAAGCAGTAGTCGACGGTGCCCCCTCGAGCAAAGGAGCATCGGCACTGGCCGCACCTGCAAAGACAAGCTTGTTAGAAGAGATCGCAAGATATATAAAAAAGGGGGAACGCTGGTGACAAAAAAAAAATTTACCTGACGAGCTACCAGCAGAAACTGAAGCAATCCCCTCATCCATCGACATGAGACCACCGCCCGTAGCCTCATCACCCGACTCGATGGGAACCGTTGTTGTGCTCGCGAGCCCGGGAGACGGCAAGGAACCATACGCGGGGAGGGCTATGATCGGAGTATTACCAGATTCCTGAGAAAGAGCGGTTCGCTCCTCCTCAGGAATCGTGGCCGCCTCACCCGATACTCCCTCGGTTTCTGCGGTCACGGTTGTCTCGTCCATCGGCACCGTGACGTCTCCAGCCTCAAGCGCCTCGACTTCTACTGCCTTCGGCTCGACAATCATCTCATCTGCCGCCACTTCAGACGCGGCATCAATGACCTTCTCGGCGGCGGATCCTTCAACTTCTGTTTCAGGCACCGTGGCCCCGACGACGGTGCCCACTGTCGGCTCAGGTTCGGCAGGCACCGCTTCCGCCGTTTCCTGGGGTCCAACGGTCTCCGCCTCCCCCTCAGTCGGACTTGGTCCTGCAAGATGGAATGCATATGAGCCAATGGCTTTATAATAATTCTTACAACAAGGTTCTGAAAGAGATGCTACCTGAAGGGGATTTATTGTTTGCACTTCGGGCCGCGCGCGCCACTTGCCTATAAGCAGTAGATAGGGCGACAGGGGCCTCTTCAGAAGGAGTGTCAGCGCGAGGAATGGTACTGGGACCCGCTCCCGCGGCCAAAGCAGCTCTACGCGCCTTTGCTTCGCGTCTCAACCGCTTCCGCTCCTCCCGAGCCGTTGAGACGGATGCCACTAGAGCTTCCCTAATTGAGGTGTCCTCGTCCGTGAATAGGGAAGCCTCTAAGGTTTTCAGGGCATCCCTCGTCGTTTTGTCAAGCCGAGGCTCTTGCGGCAACTTCGACGAAGCCGGGACTTCAGTAACAGGCTCGGGAAGAATCCCCGCATCAACTGATATAACCCCTGCTAAGAAACGAAAGAAGGTTAGGTTGACCATCATAAAATGACAACAAACTTTCCTTATAAAAGAGAAAGGGGTGAAACATACCAGCGCCTGCTAGGGCACGCTTGTTAGTTGTATGTATGCCCTAGAGGCCAGTATTGTACAGATTATGTATATTATATTGGATGCTTGGACATATATAGAGATGACTTTCTTGCTCGACATGATAGTATGCTATCTGGTTGCTATTTATCTTAACATGTACACTAGTCTCTTTATACTGTCTTATAGTTACATGTTGGTAAAGCCCTTAGGATTTGTACTTGACTACCTGGACTATGATGCAGATCATACTAGTGGGGACATGGTAGTCCATAAGTACATCCTTCAAGGTCCCTAGTCGTGGGTATATCGAGACGGGGCATCGATATACCAGAGTAGACTAGCGTATACGCTTCTCGACCCATGTGATGGGCGATGGATGATCCCATATCCATTGGTGTTTGACATAAGAGATGGTATACGGGTGCTCAGTGGTGACTGGGTACACTGGACGGACTCACCGAGAACTCCCAGATGGTATTATACCTCACGTCAGATGGCAGTTCTCAGGTGACACTTGTATAGATTAGTCTGTAGACCCGAGATCGTCATAGAGTCTTGTGTGATTCCCACTGTGCTTTGATCTCCACCTTACCACGTCCATGAGGGCGTGCAAAACGGTGGTCTTTGGGTACAGTCCCGAGTCACATGGAGGCAATGAGCGATAGGAGGGGTTTCGTCTCTCCCGGTATTGGGGGTTGATGTTGCGCTGTGCTCGATTGGCCGTAACAGGGAAGTCCCTGGCCAGGGCTGATCAGAGATTTACTGGTAAGTGTTACCAGTAGTTTCTCGACCCGTTACGAGCCTCACATCGGCACGACTTATCGGGTTATTGGGGTCTGACGTTTACCACCCCTAGACTTGATATGCGACGTATCTGACGAAGAGACTTGACTGTATGGTAAGTGTTACTGGTCGGATTCGCAGGAGTGTGAGCGGGCTAGCTCGTCGATCTTCTGATCGCTCAATACCCGGGTGGCCGTTACGTTTAGCAGACCGCTTGCGGCTTGTGGGTGCTTGATATGATCATCATCTGCTACCGGCGTATTGACGAGTCTTTAGAGTCCTACACAGAGGTTTCCTGGCTTAAGCGAAACGAAATAGGAGCGCATATGAGATATGTGCAGGACCGAGAATGATGCGTGTATGTGATACCGCATTTCATTCTCGCGATATATGTTTCGATTGGTTATATTCGATATGACCTAGTTATCGAATCATTGATTCGATAAATCGATGCATTGAATACTAGTCGGTTATGTGCGACATGACCGGATCATTGAATCAAATGTTGATTTAATGATTTAATGCATAATTATATATTTTGATATATTGCATTGCATTAACTAGTATTGGTTCACTTTAAACGGATTTTTCTCACTTGGATTGCACATTGTATATGTGATATACTTTTGTGCACTTTTTGTATCATGTTTGATGATACTTGATCATTAGTTAAGTTTATAGAATTAATCCATGGTTAATTTGATAATTAGGGTTTTGCATATTCATTTATTTATTTATTTATTTATTTATTTGGAAAATAATAAGATGAGAATGGTGGCTTTCTTTGTCATTTGTTGAAGCTTCATGAAGCTTTGACTTTAGCAACCATCCTTATCTTCATGCTTAACCCTAACCCATCCAAGTGACCATGGTTAATTCTCTACACTTAACCCTAGTTCAAGTTATGATAAGTATTTGATTTAAAATTTATTATTTATATAAGACTTATCATAATCTTTTCTTGAGCTCATCTTCTTCTTCTTCTTCAAGCTTGCTACTCCAATGGCAACTTGAGATCTAGTGAGTTAAATCCAAATCTAAAGTGAACCCACCTCCTATTTCTTCATCCTCTACCTCTTGCCAAGTTGTTTTGGGTGTTTACTTCACAAGTTTCACAAGTTTGTGAAGTCGGAGCTTGAGTTTGTGCAACCTCGACGTAGATCGTCTTTGACACAAAGCCGACGAGCTATTCCGCTTGCTTTCCCGATGAAGCCGATGATCGAGTCGAGGATTCATGATGGACAGCGAGGACATGACGTTGTGGAGCCGTGGAGGTGGATATCCGGATCTACAAAGGTTGTAATTTCCGTATCATAGTAGTTAACTGTTAACTAGCTTCTATTTCGCCTAGACATCTAGTTAAAGATCCGTAGTCTAGGGTTTCTCGGCACTAAAAATTTTAATTTGGCATGTTCGATGCCTTGTGAGAACCCACTAGGGTGCCTAGGAACCTTTCACTGGTATCAGAGCCAAGCTAGAGCCTTAGGCGAAGTCCCAACGACGTTTGAAACCCGATCGAACCGAAATCCAAAACCTAAAAATGCTCTCTGGACTTTTTCTAAAAATTCGGATTTTTGTCAATTAAAAATATGTAGAAAATCAAGCAGGGTGTTATTAGAATTACTGTGAAATACGAGGGGGTAATTCAACTTTTCCACCGCGGAAGGGCGGCACATGCTAGGCATGTGCGGCGCTTCCGCGGCCGTACTGTTCCCTTTCTTAATTATTTCTGCACAGTAACTCTTGTAATATAATGCTATGTTTTCTGGGATATTTTTATTGTGACTTTACAGAAGAGTATTTTGGGGTACTATTGGGAATCAGTATTTCGATCGGATTATCAAATTTCGTCTTTTGGGTTTTTCCAGATAACTGTAGAATATGTTAAAGAGTTCGACCGGATATAAATACCCAGGTTTTCCCCTGCCGAATAATTCCAAGTGTTGGACTTTTCTGTGGTTAAAAGACGTTCGAAGTAGTGCAAGTAACGCGATGGTCCCTCTAGAAGACACAAACCTTAACTCGATTATGTGACCGTCTTGAACTGCCCTTTGAACCTTCGGGTTTGGGGCAGTACGGCGTGCCACATGTGAGGCGTTGGCTTGACCCTTCTACGGCTGGACCGTCGGTACTGAGGTATGAAGTGAATGTCTTTGAGCCTATTTCATGTGTTGATCGGTGTCGGGAAAACTTGGGTGTTCGAGTGTTCGATCGGAAAGTTTAATATATTCTATTTATCCGGAATTGGATACAATAATTGGAATTCACAAACAGTTATGAGATAACTGGATGATTGTTATAAATCTAGCAGTTTAGTCCCATATGATATTGAAAAGAGTTTTCGATAATGAGACTAAAATGCGGGATTTATATCTGTTAGGCATGCGATGTCTAAAGAAGTTGCGGATTCCAATTGTTGTAGTTTTACACTTTCTTTTCTGTGACCGTAAGTGTAGTATGTTCATATCGCCGGTTTCGTTGCTATACGTCAACGACAATTGGGGTATGCATACTTACTTACGTTGATGACATGTGATGTTATGTGTTGCTGGATATGTTATATTGGATCGTCGTGTTTGAATAGCCGGGGTTTTTTTATGTGAGATGAGTGTTTTTCATTTTCATTCATGTAAAAACTTGTATGTAATATTCTTTTATTCGGGGCACTTCCAGGATGCGGGAGTTGTCACCCTTTGTATATTATTTACTTTTCTGCACTAGGATAGACCCAAGGAGGGGAGCACAAGTAACCGGGTTCTGGGGTCCAGTGGGAGACCAACTCGAGGAGTCGAGTCCGGGTCTCCTAACCCTAGAATTGGCAGGGTTGCTTGCCGCTCTCGTAGGGGTCTAGGGGTGTGGGATTGGCTATTCATCACGACCGTGGAATCCGTGTTTTATACTGGCTCGTATTGAAAACACGGACGTCCTAGTATATCCAATAAATCATATGTTTATTCTGCTGCGATAAGGTGTGATGGATTTAGTATATAGTATATATGATATATTATATAGACGTTACTTATGTTTTACACCCGCGCTAGCCCTGCCCTGCTCTGTCGTTAGTTACCTAACCTAATGGTGCACGAGGGGACATCAAGGCGAATGCGGATGGCATAAGTGTACGTCATATCTATCTGTGATGTTTAGGTATTTAAATGATGGGACTTCATTAATGTGATTAATGAAAGATAAGAAACCTAAGATGTTGTAGAATCGAATTTTAAAATAAAACAGGTAGCTACAGTTCTTGCTTTGCATAGCGATATATATGATATATCCCGCACCTCATTCGACGAGGAAAGGACCGAGATCCCTTCACCGGGAGTGACTCCTTTAGCAAAACTAGAAAAGCCTCAAAATCATTCCATTTCAAAACTTCATTTGATTCTACAACGATATCAAGTTCATTACGCTCATGGTTTTATGAAAACCTGCGTAGCCCTCCGTCATTTCAGATAAGTACTAATTAGTATTCGTGCTTCGGTAGTTTGGCATTCGTCAAGGCGTAGTGTACGGTAGCTAACTAGTATTTATCTGCTTATGCATATGATGCAGATTGGATTAGGGTATTCGTACGGCGTTGTTTGGCATTCGTCAAGGGTCGTGCGGGTGGGTTTAATTCGATCAAGAAATGTACGGGTTGAACTTGACTAGTGGACTATGGGTTGTTTGGCATTCGTCAAGGTCATAGAACACTAGGGACAAAATATTATCGGGAATTTCAAGTGTTGAAATTTGCAATGAGATTGCATACCTTCTATGAGATAGTTGGATCCCGATACCCGCTGCGAGTAAGAGTTACTCCTGGGAGAGTTTTACACATTACAATTAGCCGATCAAGTAAGTGTCTAGAAAGGTGTTAACGAGGTTACGCCTCTGGGAAAACGAGGTTTACATTAATTAGGTTCGTGCGAAAGCACGGGGGACCTCCCTCAAAGTACCGACACTGGCCTGGCTGAAAGATTGGCGAACTTGTAGTGTGTAATTAATCCCGGCTAGTCTTTCCTTTTAGGGTTTGGAGGAAGATTTGATAAAAAGCAGTGGGAGCCATCCTGATTAGATAAGATAATAACCAATCTGATCTTGTACGAGCTTACGCTAAAGTGTTTTCTTCTCTCTCTCTCCAGGTAGCGAACATTTCATGCCTTAATAAAGATAATAAAATGGATGTATTGACCGAACCCGCATGTTATACTGTGCAGGGGAACGTTGAACCCGTTCTATCTTATAAGTGTTATAAGAATGAACAGGAAACTGGAGAATATCTGGATTCTCACACCGCCCAAACGGAGAACATGCATGTTGATGCATCATCTTCGGGTGTGTTTGTCATTGAGAACTGTTTCTCAGTTCACCCTACGTCCTGGGTATTAGATACCGGATCAGGATCCCACATATGTAAGATGTTACATGGGCTACGAAAAGGTAGAGAACTGGGAAAAGGTGATCATTCCGTTCAAGTAGGGAACGGTGCAAGTGTTGCAGCCAAAGCTGTTGGCGAATATCACCTAGTATTACCAAGTGGTGATACATTAATTCTGAATGAGTGCTATTATATACCGAACATGATGTGCAACATTATATCAGTTTCTTTATTAAGTAAAGATGGATATAATTTTGTAGTAAAGGATAATGTTATGAACATATTCCTAGATCAAAAGTTGATTGCATCAGGCTCGCTACATAATGGCATGTTCATTCTAAATCAAAATACAGTCCTCAATATACAAAACACACACAAGAGGAAAAATTCAGAAATGAACGAATCCTTCTTGTGGCATTGTAGACTTGGTCATATCAATGCGACACGACTGGCTAAGTTACATAAGGATGGTTATTTGAATCCGTTCGAATTATCATCTTATGATACTTGCCATTCATGTCTCAAAGGAAAAATGACCAAAGCTCCGTTTAGTGGACACGGAGAAAGAGTTACTGAACTCTTAGGACTGATACATACTGATGTATGTGGTCCTATGTCTACACATGCCAGGGATGGTTCTTCCTACTTCATTACATTCACTGACGATCTCTCTAGATACGGGCATGTGTTCCTGTTGAAACACAAGTCTGAAGCTTTTGAGAAATTCAGAGAATATAAGCACGAAGTAGAGAACCAAACGGGCAAAAGTATTAAGATCCTTCGATCTGATCGAGGAGGTGAATACTTGAGCAATGAGTTCCAAGATTATCTAAAAGAGAATGGGATTCTCTCTCAGCTTACTCCACCTTATACACCACAGCACAACGGTGTATCGGAACGAAGGAATCGCACCCTATTAGATATGGTGCGTTCAATGATGAGCACAGCTGAGTTACCTATTTCCTTCTGGGGGTATGCGCTTGAGACAGCCATACACCTGTTGAATATGGTTCCTACCAAATCAGTGCCTACCACTCCATATGAGATATGGAGAGGGAAGAGACCATCTCTTAAGTATGTTAAGATATGGGGTTGTCCAGTCTATGTCAAAAGACAAAATCCGGACAAACTCGAGGCAAGATCTGTCTTATGTAAGTTTGTAGGATATCCCAAAAATTCACAAGGGTATATCTTCTACCACCCCGAGGAACAAAAGGTGTTTGTTTCTCGACATGCCACTTTCTTAGAAAAAGGTTTTCTTATGAAACAGATTAGTGGCATTGAGGTAGAACTGGAAGAAGTTCCAGCAACACAAACTGTAACAGAAGACTTGGTGGAACCAGAGGATTCAGTAGAACTCAACGAACCCCAGCCTCTCCGCCGATCTAGTAGGGTATCTCGTCCACCTGAGAGATACTACGGTTTTCTCATTGACGGTGGAAGCGAGGATTGCATCATGGAGGATGATGACCCAACTAGCTTCGAGCAGGCCATCACGAGTGGGGACTCAGTGAAATGGCTGGATGCTATGCGGTCCGAGATGGATTCCATGTACACCAACAAAGTATGGACTTTGGATGTTGCTCCTGAAGGGGTAAAACCCATTGGGAGCAAGTGGATCTTCAAGAAGAAACTTGGTGTAGATGGGAAAGTGGAGACTTTCAAAGCTAGACTTGTAGCAAAGGGTTTTCGTCAAAGACCAGGTGTGGACTATGACGAAACCTTTTCTCCAGTGGCTATGCTTAAATCCATCCGAATCATGCTTGCCATTGCTGCCTTTCATGACTACGAAATCTGGCAAATGGATGTTAAGACCGCCTTTCTAAATGGTGATTTAGAAGAGTGCGTGTACATGACTCAGCCAGAGGGCTTCGTAGACAGTGGGAGCAGCGGGAAGGTGTGCAAGCTGCTTAAATCCATTTATGGATTAAAGCAAGCATCGCGGAGTTGGAACATCTGCTTTGACGTCGTTATCAAAGAGTTTGATTTCGTCAAAAATCCAGATGAACCTTGTATCTACAGGAAGGTGGCAGAGAGTAAGGTTGTCTTCCTCGTATTGTACGTGGACGACATACTCTTGATAGGAAATGATATTCCTATGCTGCAATCGGTCAAGCTCTTCTTATCACAAAGATTCTCAATGAAAGATCTTGGTGATGCCTCCTGCATATTGGGAATCGGGATCTATAGAGATAGATCCAAACGGATTTTGGGATTGTCCCAATCCAGGTACATTGACACCATACTAAAGAGGTTTAGTATGGAAGAGTCCAAGCGTGGGAACATGCCCACGATCTCTGGAGTCACTCTCTCCAAAGAGATGTCTCCCAAGACTGATTTGGAGAGAGCTCGCATGCAAGGGATACCCTATGCTTCGGCGGTAGGCTCTATCATGTATGCGATGCTATGTACTAGACCCGATGTAGCATACTCACTAAGTGTAGTGAGCAGGTATCAAGCTGATCCTGGAGAGAGTCACTGGACAGCTGTGAAGAGCATTCTCAAGTACTTACGAAGGACTAGAGATATGTTCTTGGTGTATGGTAACGGAGAACTCCAAGTGGAGTCCTTTACCGATTCGAGCTTCCAGAGTGATAAGGACGACTCTAAGTCGCAGTCGGGGTTTGTCTTTACCCTTTACGGAGGGGCGGTTAGCTGGAAGAGTTCCAAGCAGGAAACCGTGGCAGACTCGACGATGGAGGCTGAATACATCGCTGCCAACGATGCTGCTAAAGAAGCTGTCTGGATCAAGAAGTTCATTTCCGAACTTGGAGTGGTTCCATCCATTGAGCATCCAATACCTTTGTATTGCGATAACAATGGAGCGGTGGCTTTGGCCAAGGAACCCAGGTCCCATCAACGGTCCAGGCATATTCTGAGGCGGTATCACCTGATCCGGGAGATAGTTGATCGCCGGGAGATCGAGGTCAGGAGAGTTGACACGAAGAACAACACGGCGGATCCACTCACGAAGGCCATTCCCCAGATACAGTTTGAGAGACTCTTCGGGATGCTCGGTATGAGATACTACAGCAGCTGGCCCTAGTGCAAGTGGGAGATTGTTAGTTGTATGTATGCCCTAGAGGCCAGTATTGTACAGATTATGTATATTATATTGGATGCTTGGACATATATAGAGATGACTTTCTTGCTCGACATGATAGTATGCTATCTGGTTGCTATTTATCTTAACATGTACACTAGTCTCTTTATACTGTCTTATAGTTACATGTTGGTAAAGCCCTTAGGATTTGTACTTGACTACCTGGACTATGATGCAGATCATACTAGTGGGGACATGGTAGTCCATAAGTACATCCTTCAAGGTCCCTAGTCGTGGGTATATCGAGACGGGGCATCGATATACCAGAGTAGACTAGCGTATACGCTTCTCGACCCATGTGATGGGCGATGGATGATCCCATATCCATTGGTGTTTGACATCAGAGATGGTATACGGGTGCTCAGTGGTGACTGGGTACACTGGACGGACTCGCCGAGAACTCCCAGATGGTATTATACCTCACGTCAGATGGCAGTTCTCAGGTGACACTTGTACAGATTAGTCTGTAGACCCGAGATCGTCATAGAGTCTTGTGTGATTCCCACTGTGCTTTGATCTCCACCTTACCACGTCCATGAGGGCGTGCAAAACGGTGGTCTTTGGGTACAGTCCCGAGTCACATGGAGGCAATGAGCGATAGGAGGGGTTTCGTCTCTCCCGGTATTGGGGGTTGATGTTGCGCTGTGCTCGATTGGCCGTAACAGGGAAGTCCCTGGCCAGGGCTGATCAGAGATTTACTGGTAAGTGTTACCAGTAGTTTCTCGACCCGTTACGAGCCTCACATCGGCACGACTTATCGGGTTATTGGGGTCTGACGTTTACCACCCCTAGACTTGATATGCGACGTATCTGACGAAGAGACTTGACTGTATGGTAAGTGTTACTGGTCGGATTCGCAGGAGTGTGAGCGGGCTAGCTCGTCGATCTTCTGATCGCTCAATACCCGGGTGGCCGTTACGTTTAGCAGACCGCTTGCGGCTTGTGGGTGCTTGATATGATCATCATCTGCTACTGGCGTATTGACGAGTCTTTAGAGTCCTACACAGAGGTTTCCTGGCTCAAGCGAAACGAAATAGGAGCGCATATGAGATATGTGCAGGACTGAGAATGATGCGTGTATGTGATACCGCATTTCATTCTCGCGATATATGTTTCGATTGGTTATATTCGATATGACCTAGTTATCGAATCATTGATTCGATAAATCGATGCATTGAATACTAGTCGGTTATGTGCGACATGACCGGATCATTGAATCAAATGTTGATTTAATGATTTAATGCATAATTATATATTTTGATATATTGCATTGCATTAACTAGTATTGGTTCACTTTAAACGGATTTTTCTCACTTGGATTGCACATTGTATATGTGATATACTTTTGTGCACTTTTTGTATCATGTTTGATGATACTTGATCATTAGTTAAGTTTATAGAATTAATCCATGGTTAATTTGATAATTAGGGTTTTGCATATTCATTTATTTATTTATTTATTTATTTGGAAAATAATAAGATGAGAATGGTGGCTTTCTTTGTCATTTGTTGAAGCTTCATGAAGCTTTGACTTTAGCAACCATCCTTATCTTCATGCTTAACCCTAACCCATCCAAGTGACCATGGTTAATTCTCTACACTTAACCCTAGTTCAAGTTATGATAAGTATTTGATTTAAAATTTATTATATATATAAGACTTATCATAATCTTTTCTTGAGCTCATCTTCTTCTTCTTCTTCAAGCTTGCTACTCCAATGGCAACTTGAGATCTAGTGAGTTAAATCCAAATCTAAAGTGAACCCACCTCCTATTTCTTCACCCTCTACCTCTTGCCAAGTTGTTTTGGGTGTTTACTTCACAAGTTTCACAAGTTTGTGAAGTCGGAGCTTGAGTTTGTGCAACCTCGACGTAGATCGTCTTTGACACAAAGCCGACGAGCTATTCCGCTTGCTTTCCCGATGAAGCCGATGATCGAGTCGAGGATTCATGATGGACAGCGAGGACATGACGTTGTGGAGCCGTGGAGGTGGATATCCGGATCTACAAAGGTTGTAATTTCCGTATCATAGTAGTTAACTGTTAACTAGCTTCTATTTCGCCTAGACATCTAGTTAAAGATCCGTAGTCTAGGGTTTCTCGGCACTAAAAATTTTAATTTGGCATGTTCGATGCTTGGCAGTCACTTTAGGGCGGCGAGTCCCGATATCCGCTCATGCGCCAGACTCTGGAGATACCACTTTAACCGTCTTTGTGGGAGCACGGGGCGCCGGTGGTGCATCCACCGTAGTAGGCAGTGGCAATCCACGCGGGGGGCCAACACGCGTGGTCGGTCAGCTCCGGCATCTTTCATCGGGAGGGTGACCTGGATCCTTGGCTGCAAGGGAGCCTTGCGATCACCACCAGGAGGCGCACCCCTACGGTCAACCAGCAAGCGTTTCTCCATTAAAATGATTGGGCCCATAGCATGCGCATACCAGGCTACATACGGATGGATTATTTTAGGGGCACAGCTAGGCTCACTGATAAAAAAATAAGATCCTGTATTGAGCCGGGTGAAATGATGCATAGCATTCCTTATTCCCTCTTGGTTGGCCGCGAGTGTTTCCAGAAAGGCTTCCATCGGGATCCCTTGATTGTAACTCGATTGTCGGGCAAATCGATGTGGGTTATACCTCATAAAGAGAGCCGTCTCATTCTGCCTAAATACTAGGTAGCCCGGCCGAATGGAGTAAAGGTGAAGGATTTCCCGAGCCTTCAGTACAGAAACCCCGCCCTTAAAGTCATCACGCAGCGACACCACTGACTTAGTGGTCTCAGAGCCTATGGTGATGACCTTATCCACAAAAGAGGTCTTCGCTCTGACTAGATGTGAACGCAGGAGCAGTCCCCTAGACTCCCGCGGAGGTGCAACCACAATTGAAGCCCCGACCAACCGCATGATTCTTGGGAGTCTGTATTTCTCAAAAAACGGAGGAGTCTTATGGGCACCAAACACCCCTCGCACATGCAGCTCCATCCAAGAAGTGAAGTAGTGCATCGGGAAGTTAGCAGGCTGTACCCCAGGTTCATTAGCATCCGCCGCTACGCTAAGTCCATTGTAAAGGTAAGCCAGCCCGGCGATCCCTACTGATAACTGTAAACCAGCCGCCATTCGATGCGCCGGGTAAAAGACAGAGGACCGCATGAGGCGTGGGTGCATGTGAAGCGCGAAGCTGCATAGCTATAGACCCAAGAACCCTATGAAAAAAGTCTCCTCGTCCATGCCAGGAACGGCGATCTCTGAGAAAGGGACGCTGGCAGTGCCGGGGAAATAAAAATCCCGCTGGTCATTTTCCGATGAAGGTCGGCGGTCCAAGCCGAAACCAAAGGGGTCAGCAAGCTGAGCGAACTTCTCGCCCTGCTCTGATAGGAACTCCGGGCGGATAAAACGAGCAATGAAATCCGCGAAACTGACGCCCCGATCGCCCGATTCCAAATGGAGTTCCTCATAAATCTCCAACACCTTCACCAAGCCCGGGTGCTGATGCTGAATGGCATTTTCCGGAGTTAAGTCAAATACAAGCTGCTTGGTGGCGAAGACATACTCGTCAGGAGGAAGCAACTCCTCGTAGTGTTCTCCCCTCATTGGCAGACCTGAAATCTCAGCAAACTCCTCCAGAGAGATGGAGACTTCCCTATCCGCTGTCAGGAAGGTATGGGTGGGGATATTCCATTGTTCGATGAAGGCCTTTATCCACCACGTCGGAGGAGAGGGATACTCGAAAAGCGAGACGTAGACAGCCGAGTATAAACCAATCGTCGTCAGGAGAGCCCTCTTCGTCGCCAAAATGTAACGGGCCCATTGCAAATATCCGGCAAGCGGCCGCGGGATCAATCCAATGTTATAAGCCTGTCCCCAAGGGCGTGCTTCACCCTGACAGATTCACCTCCCCAAGATATCTATAGCCGGCGGCGGCTGCAGTGGAATGGCACCGATTGCAGGCTGAAGGAGGTCGTCGGCATTCCAATTTTTAACCTCCACGGCATACTCCACCGGGGGCTTGTCCGCATAAGGGATCGTAACTATGGGCTCAGAGGGCGAAGCGGAGCTGAAGCTGCGACGGCCTTGGATGATTTGGCCGTACCACCTTCCCCACAAGTGAAGTCTCTTGCACTCAGGATCGTGATCTTTAATCAAGGCGAACACCACCCGGTCCACTGGCGAATGTGGGAACCCTCCTTCCGAGCGAACGAAAGGGAAAGACAGATCTTCAGACATGTTTCCTGTAGAAAAAGAAAAAAAAATAATATAATCGTTAGTGTTCCAATACTTCACATTTCAAAGTCCTACATCACACTACAATGCAGTGGGTAGGGGACCAAAGGGGACCCACAAAATCAAGATGACGGCGCATCATTTGATAAGACAGTCCCATCATTGGATGAGACTGTCAGTCAATGAAAAAGACCCCCAAGAGAATATCCTCATTGGGGGGGGGAATCCCTAGAGACAAGGAGAAAATCTCCTCTTTTAGAGCAAAGCTCTGTCACAGAGTGAAATTTGTCAAACTCTGGTCTCAAAGGAATAAAACTTCTTAAAAAAAAAAAGAGCCTAGTTCTGAAATAGTAATGATAACTATAACCCCTAAGGATTAAAAGAAAAATTTTGGGATCTGAAAGATCCAGGGAAACTTTTAGGAGTTCTCCATTTTTTTATATATATATATAAAAAAGGGGGGGGAGATCTACATTTGATCTATGAGCAAGGCTCTGTTCATGGGTTAGAACCCAGGAACGAGACCTCCCTAAATGTTTGAGAGCAAGGCTCTATTGATGAAACCCCAAAGGGGTTTTCTTTAGATCAGGGATCTATGAGAGCAAGGCTCTGTTGAAGAAACCCCAAAGGGGTTTTCTTTAGATCAAAGATCTATAAGAGCAAGGCTCTGTTAATTAAATTTAATTTAAATTAATCTAATTTTTTACCTAGGGTGATCCTAAGTTATGAACTCTGGAGTTCTTGAAAAAATCAAGAGCAAGGCTCTGAAAATTCTTAAGCAAGAGCAAGGCTCTGAGTCAAAATTCTTAAAGTGGTAAAGAATTTTCTAAAGGACCAAGGGTCCTATTTATAGGCGCCTGCGCCCCTTCAACTGACCCCCATGATCCAACAGTCAGGATCTTGCCACCGCTGCACTCACGTGCGCGCCACGTGAGCGCATTGGTGGGGGGGCATTTGTTCCCCCAATCAGAGCAAGGCTCTGCTTGAATTTTGAAAATTCAAAATTTGAAGCAACGCTTCAGTTCCCGTGCGCTGCGCGCAACGCGCCACGTGTCAGAAGTTGACACGGCAGCACAACGCCCAAGGCAGTACGTCCAATCAGAGCAAGGCTCTTTAAAAACATGAGCAACACTCAACTGCGCAAGCGCACGGCAGCGCGACACGTGTCTGCGCAGTTGCGCAAGCGCAACTGCGCAAGCGCACCGCTGCGCTACACGTGTCTGCGCAGTTGCGCAAGCGCACCGCTGCGCGACACGTGTCACACGCTGGTGAGTTGCGCAACAACAGAGTGAAGATTTAAGGATATTTTTTCTGTTCTTGTTTAAACAAGAAGATTTCTTCTGTAAAACAGGGGCCTTTGGATCAAAAATCCAACGGTGGGGAAAATTCCCCAAATCACTCAGAAAAGATCTTTTAAACAAATTTAACTGATTTTTGAGCACTATAAAAAGGACCCCAGACCCCATTTCAAAGGGAGAGACAATTGGATTAAAAAAAAAGGAGAAGAGAACTTCTTGAGAACACAAAGAAGAAGGTAAAAACCTTTGAAATAAGAGAAAATTCTCTTAGGAATAGATCATTGATCTAAAAGACAAAATCAGTGATCTTCAATAAACAAATAAATAAATAAAAATAATAAAAAAATAGTGCATTGCACTTACTAGAGAACCTCTGGTTCTCTGAGATAGAAAGAAAGAAAAGATTTTTCTTCTTCTCTTTGATCTAAATTTAGATCAAGAAATTAAAAAGTGCTCTGCACTCCTTTCCTTGAATCTAAAAGATTCTTGGTGCTTTGCACAAATGCAATGCATTACTTGAAGGGCCAGGCCCAAATCAAAAAGTCCTAGCAGGCCAAAATAAATTGCAAAGCAATAAAAGGGCTGAGCCCAAATAAAATTGATGCCCTGCATCATTCATAAAGAACAGAGCCCAAAACAAATTGATGCCCTGCATCTTTTCTGGGCAAAGCCCAAATAAAAATAAAAGGAAATGCAAAAGCAATGTTGGACATTTTTTTTACTGGACTTAGCCCAATCGTGGCCATAAGTCCTTAAATTAAATTGGCTGAGCAAAATGGCTCTCCTAAATCAATCTACATCCGGTTCGAGGGTATATCTCCGAACTCCTTTGACATCCATCGTTGTAATTCCTCAACGACGTCAAAGAGGTGACGGGTCCCAACGGCCACACAACTAATATCGGACCGAAACGTCCCTAAACTAACATCGGACCGAAACGTCCCTAAACTAATAATGGACCGAAACGTCCTTAAACTAATATTGGACCGAAACGTCCTTAAACTAATGACAGACCGAAACGTTCCTATACTAACATCGGACCGAAACGTCCCTAAACTAATAATGGACCGAAACGTCCATAAACTAATATCGGACCGAAACGTCCCTAAACTAGCATCGGACCGAAACGTCCCTAAAACTAATATCGGACCGAAACGTCCCTAAACTAACATCGGACCACCACGTCCCTAAACTGGCACAATAGAGCCCAAATGCTCTTTTGTCGGATCTAAACGGTCCCGTTAAGTCGATCTTAGTCTCAAACTGGACTAACGTGTCCTTAACAAACGTTTAAGTTGATCTTAGCCCCAAACACGGCTAACGTATCCTTAAACATTCAAATGGATTATAAAACTCCCAATCAACTCTGGTTCGAGGGTACATCTCCGAGCTCCTCTGATACATGTCGTTGTAATCCTTCAACGACGTCAGAGAGGTGACGAGTCCTGATGGCCATACATTAAATTAATCACTACGTTGAGTTGATCGTAGTCTAAAACAGGACTAACGTATCCTTAACGAATGTTTAAGTTGATCTTAGCCGCAACGCGACTAATGCATCCTTAAACTGAAAACACCAAACCCAAATCTAAGTAAATACGGATTTGGACTAATCCACGTCCTACGGGCGACGGCATTACTCTGTCTCCGTATACAATCCACGGGCAACCACAAACAAAACAGACACATACGACACGAAGTGAAATTCTGGAGAAGGAGAAAATTGTTACCGCGAAGCGGTAGCGTAATTAACTGCAGGGGCTTGCGCCTGCAGGGAAGAGCGCCCCCACAATCAAAAACCCCTCTAGCGAGGGGGAATCTGACAAAGTCTGCTACATCGGCCGCATCCGTCTAAACCTTCGATACACGGTGCCATAAATCAATTTGGCATTTTCGGAGAAGTGGACGGATAAAACCAATTAGTATCTGCCCCGAACCCCAGCGTCATGACATCGCGGTCCTGTGCGCCGTCTTTCGGAGGGGAACATACATCACCTAGGCCATCAAGTTTAGCAAGCTTGTTACCCTAGTTACCTCGGTTTTGAGGTTGGAGCTCGGACTATAGACTCTCGGGTGGATCGTCTTTGACTCGAGGAAGCCGACAAGGAAGCTACGATCCGGATCGATCCTTGGAGCCTACGATGACGAGGAGGACAGCGGAGAAGACCCGAAGGACTTGTATCATGAGGTATAACATTCTTTCTGAGTAGTTAAAATCTCATGTAGTTTGCTAGCTAGGGTTTATGCACGATCCTTGGTTCTAGTCGGTGTTGCGAAGCCCATAAAAATCATTTTTTGTAGATTCCGCCTCCTCGCGAACACGTGGGGTGCGCGACATCGACTTGCAGTGGTATCAGAGCCTCTCATAAACCTTACATAGCTTGTAGCGATGTTAGAATTCCGCCTTTTTTGTCACGCAAAAACTGCCGACAAAAACAGTTTTCAAAAATGATATTTTGAGTTGTTTGCACACCCCGCGGGTTCACGGTTTGAACCGATAAGCCGCGGGGTGAAGCGTGCGCACATCGGGGATACCCCGGGGGGACCAATGGCCGGGACCACCCCCCAAGACCACCACTTGGTGGCCTTGGGGGCTGGTGACCCGAGAGCACCAAGAATTGGTGCTCTCGGGTCTGCCTCCCTTTAGGGGCCACCTCGTAGTGGCCCCCAGGGGTGGGTACCCCCTCGAGCCCCTCATTTGACAATAATTCTTGTGTCTTCGCCTCCACTAATATTCGGGCGGGTTTCGAGTTCGTTTCGACTCCCGTATTGGCTTAAAATGATCGGTTTTGGAAATTTAGCTCACTGGATTTTCATGTCTTGAAAAATTGGTTAAGTTTGCTAATTGCGTGCGGAATTATAATGTTGTAGTTACTTTACAAGCTTTGTGATGTATATATGTGTTTGGAAATGTCGACTAATTGCTATACGTCGATAAGTCGGGGTTGCACATATCTGTGATGTTGTTGTGATGGTTTGTGTATATGAACTTTTGTTGGATCATCGTGGATGAATAGCCGGGGATGTGAGATGAGGGTTTTCATTCTTTCATTCGATGTAAATTTGTAAAGTGATGTAATATTATTTTTTCGGGGCACATCCGGGTTGAGGTTGTAGCCACTGTTGTATTATTTCTTTTACTGTTTCTGGTCCTAGGATAGACCCAAGGTGTAGTGCACAAACTACCGGGTACTTTGAAGTGCCGAGTGGCCTACTCACTTTGTTGAGGGAGGTTGCTTCACTTCAGGTATTTGGCGGGTAGTTTGCCGCACCCGTAGTGGTCTAAGGTGGGGTTTTGGCTATTCATCATGACCGTGGAATCTGTCTTTCGTTACAGGCTCAAACGAAACGCGGAATTCCTAGTATATCCAATATGTTCATCTGTGATCTGGAATGCCTATCATTGCGTCTGATGAATGGATATTATTATATATGTATTATATAATAGACGTTGCTTATGTTTTGCATCCGTGCTAGTCCATCCCCCGCTCTGTCGTTAGTTAAGTAACCTAACGGGTGATGACGGGGCCTCATGGCGAATGCGGATGACATAAGCGTATGTTGTATTTTCGTTGTTTTCTACAATGGTAGGTTAATTGATGGGACTGTATTACATTAATGCAAAATAAACAAACCAAAGCTGAATCATTGGAACAAATTTTAAAACCACTCGGTTATTTTAAAACAGTAGACTTTTAAATGCGGAGCTTAAACCACTCCTTTTAAAAGCTATCAGGTTCCTTCGATTATATCAAGTTCACTACGTTCACGGTTTCGCCAAAACCATTCGTAGTCCTCCGTCATTTCATATGAATAGTCAGTAGTATTCAAGCTATATTTGTTGGCCTTCGTCAAGGCATAGTGATTGGTAGCTGCCGGGTGTTCATATGTAGCATAGATAGATGCATTGGTTTGGGACAGTCGTATTACTTTGTTGGCCTTCGTCAAGGGTATATACGGGTAGGTTCAAATTAACCTGGACAATGATGGGTAGAACTTGACATGTGACTTATGATTTGTTGGCCTTCGTCAAGGTCATAAGAGCATGGGGCAAAAATCCACATCGGGAATTTCTAAAGAAACTGAAACTTGCTAGTGCTGCATACCATTTGAAATTTGATAATGTTGGTAGGATTCCTTTAGCATTATCACACAATGATATTTGGATCCCGATCCTACTGTGAGTATCTGCTACTCCTCGGGAGATTTTTTCACTTAACAATCAATGTTATAAACCAAGTAGGTGTCTAGAACAGTGTTAGCGTGGCTACACCTTCAGGAAAAAGAAGTTATTTAATTAAGGAACTTCGTGAAAGCGTCGTAAAACCCCTCTCGAAGTACCAACACTAGCCTGGCCGAGCGGTTAATCAAGAATTATACTATGAGATCAATCCTGACTAATTCTTCTTTCTTGGTTTGAGAAAGGATTCGAGAGACAGTGGGAGCCATCCTGTTTAGATAAATTAAAAACCAATATAAACTTGGAAGAGTATCATGCTAAGTGTTTTCTTCTCTCTCTCTCTTAAATTGCAGCGACCCAGTGACCAAGACTAGGTTACATCTAGATAATAAAATGACTGAATCTGACTATAATGACTGGCAAAACTCTGTCCAGATGTCCATTACTTATGACAAGCTGGGACACCTCTTTACTACTCAAACCCCCGCCATCTCAGATCCAGTTTCCACCGTTGCGGATATTGATATCCGTAAGATATCGGTAGAAGACAGTGTGAATGCTAAGTGCCTCGTTTTGGCCTCGGTAGATGGTGTAAACCAGAGGCAGCACGAGAAGATGGACTTAGCTTTCATCTTCCTTTATAACAAAGATTTATATGGAGAGCAATCTCGTATCGTAAGATATGAGACCTCGAAGAAATTGTTTCAAGCGAGGTTGGCTGTCGGGTCATCCGTAGGGGACAACGTCCTTACGATGACTAGCTATATTGATATGCTCACGGACTTGGAGACCACGTTGGAGAACGAGTCACATGACTTGATTCTACAGTCCCTACCTCCTACTCACGTCCAGGGGAAGAAAGTTATACTTCCAGTTGAGGGCACCCTGAAGGAAACCAGGGAGACACCCGCTCTGCTTATCAGGGAATCTTTCTCTTCTGGATCTAAGGCGGATGCCAAGGGTGAGAAGAAGAAGATCTCCACAAAGCTGATATGCGGTTTCAGTAAGGTAGAAGGACAGGGAAGGGAAAAAGTTTCGGGGCTAACAGTAGGGAAGGAGGGATGTTCCTATTGTTGTGGGAAAAGACATTGGCAGAGGGATTGCAGGGCTTGTAATGCCAATAGCCAGGATTCAAAGTACGTTGTGGCTTCAGCTTCGAGTGTGTTTGTAATTGAAAACTGTTTGTCAATTAACTCTACTTCCTGGGTACTAGATACCGGATCAGGATCTCATATTTGTAATTCATTACAGCCTTTGAGAAACCGTAGAGTTATCAAGGTAGGTGATATGACTCTCAGGGTGGCTAACGGAATGAGCGTGGATGCTGAATCCGTAGGGGAATATCACCTAGGATTAACGAGTGGGCAGATATTGATTCTACGTAACTGTTTGTATGTACATAGTCTGGCTTGTAATATCATATCTGTATCCTTACTTTCTAAGGAAAGATATGATTTTACATTTGTAAGCGATGTGGTCCACATCCACCTAAATCAAACTCTGATTGGGTCAGGTACATTAGATAACGGAATATACGTATTAAATTAAGCTTAGGTTTTCAGTGTCCAGAACAAACTTAAAAGAAAGTCTCCGGAAACAAATCAAACTTTCTTATGGCATTGTAGACTGGGTCACATCAATGAAACACGTTTGACGAGATTACATAGAGAGGGATATTTGGATCTGTTCGAATATCAGTCTTATGCAACTTGTCAATCTTGTCTCATGAGAAAGATGACAAAGACTCCGTTCACTGGACACGGAGTAAGAGCGAGTGAGCTCTTGGGACTCATACACAGCGATGTATGCGGTCCAATGTCTACACATGCACGAAGTGGTTATTCCTATTTCATTACTTTTACGGATGATTTCTCTAGGTATAGACATGTCTTCTTGATGAAGCATAAATCCGATGTCTTTGAGAGATTCCGGGAATACAAGAATGAAGTGGAAAAACAAACAGGCAAAATTATCAAGACACCGAGAACTGATCGAGGTGGTGAATACTTAAGTGCCGAGTTCCTGGACTACTTAAAAGAGAATGGAATTCTTTCTCAGCTTACTCCTCCATACACACTTCAACACAACGGTGTATCGGAAAGGCGGAATCGAACCCTATTGGATATGATTCGTTTCATGATGAGTAAGGGTGAGTTACCGCGATTCTTCTGGGGTTATGCACTAGAATCAGCTGCATATCTTTTGAATAAGGTTCCAACTAAGACTGTACCTATCACACCATATAAGATGTGGAGTGGGAAGAAACCCCATCTTCAGTATCTGAAGATATGGGGATGTCCAGCTTTTGTCGAAAAGCAGCATGCGAACAAGCTCGAGGCACGCTCAGTAATATGTAAGTTTGTGGGATACCCAAAGAACTCCAAGGGTATCTTTTTTATTACGCAGATAAACAAAAGGTTTTTGTTTCTCATATACCCACTTCTTGGAAGCTGAATTTTTAGAAAATCAGAAAAGTAGGAGCACAATAGAACTGGAAGAAATTCCATAACCACAAGTTATTACTGAAAGCTTGGTAGAACCAGAGCTTTCAGAAGAACAGGACATCCCAGCGCCACTCCGCAGAAGTAGTAAGCAATCTCATCCGCCCGAGAGATACTACGGTTTTCTCATAGACGGGGATCGAGAGGATTGCATCATTGACAATGATGAACCTACTAGCTTCCAGCAAGCCATTCAGAGTGGCGACTCGGTAAAATGGCTGGATGCAACGCGGACCGAGATGGAGTCCATGTACACCAACAAAGTATGGATTTTGGACATTGCTCCAGAAGGGGTAAAACCCGTAGGCTGCAAATGGATCTTCAGAAAGAAGATTGGTGTAGATGGACAGGTTGAAACCTATAAGGCTAGACTTGTTGCAAAAGGTTTTCTTCAAAGACCTGGTTTGGACTATGATGAAATCTTTTCTCCAGTGGCTATGCTCAAATCCATTCGGATCCTTCTTACCATTGCTGCCTTCCACGATTATGAGATCTGGCAGATAGACGTAAAGACGGCTTTTCTAAATGGAAATTTGGAAGAGTGCGTCTATATGGATCAGCTAGAAGGTTTCATTCAGAGTGGGAGAAGCGGGAAAATATGCAACTTGCTTAAGTCTATTTATGGATTAAAGCAGGCATCGCGGAGTTGGAACATCTATTTTGATGATACTGTCAAAGAATTCGACTCTATCAAAAATCCAGATGAACCATGCATTTATAGTAAGATTGTAGGGAGAACTGTGGTATTCCTCGTCTTGTACGTGGATGATATTCTCTTGATAGGAAATGACATTCTTATGCTACAATCGGTCAAAGGATTCTTGTCATAAAGGTTCTCCATGACGGACCTGGATGATGCCTCCTACATTCTGGGGATCCAGATCTATCGTGATAGATCTAAATGGATAGTGGGACTTTCACAGTCAAGGTATATCGACACCATACTGGAAAGATTCAGTATGGAAGATTCAAAGTGCGGTAATCTACCGGCTTGTCACGGAATCACCCTCTCCAAAGAGATGTCTCCAAAGACTGATTTGGAAAGGGATCGCATGTCAACTATACCCTACGCATCTGCGGTAGGCTCTATAATGTATGCGATGTTGTGTACCAGACCAGATATAGCATACGCATTGAGCATTGTAAACCGGTATCAGTCAAACCCAGGGGAGAAGCACAGGATAGCAGTAAAGAACATTCTCCAGTACCTGAGAAGGACTAAGGAGATGTTCTTGGTGTATGGCGGAAAAGACCTCCAGATCGAGGCCTTTGTTGACCCCAGCTTCCAGAGTGACAAGGATGATTCCAAGTCCATGTCGGGTTATGTTTTTACTCTCAATGGAGGGGCGGTCTGTTGGAAGAGCTCCAAGCAGGACACCGTTACTGACTCGACGATGGAAGCGGAGTACATAGCTTCTTGCAATGCCGCAAAAGAGGCTGTCTGGATGAAGAAGTTCCTTACGGAACTTCAGGTGGTTCGGACCATTGTTGATCCAATACATCTATATTGTGACAACAACGGCACTATAGCTTTAGCGAAGGAACCCAAGTCCCATCAGAATTCCAGACACATTTTGAGGCGTTACGACCTGATCAGCGAGATCGTCGGGAGATCGAGGTGAGAAGAGTAGATACGGAGAATAACACTGCAGATCCACTCACGAAAGCCATCCCTCAGACACAGTTCGAGCGGCTGATCGAGATGAAAGGTCTGCGATACGCCAGTACATAGCCCTAGTGCAAGTGGGAGATTGTTAGTGATGTATGCCCTAGAGGCCATTATTGTATCATAATGGTTTGTATATTACTTAATGGAAGCTTAGGATATTCACAGTTGTATTGACAGTCTTGCTTAAAATAGTAGTATGCTACTTGGTTTGTTTCTACTTCAATATGTGCATGTGTTTCTTTTAGCAGATCGCTTATACATATTAGTAGAGCCCTTATGATCTTTGCTTGATTACCAGCGCTGTGATGGCAGTCACACTAGTGGGGGCTGGGTAATTTACAAGCAAATCCGTATACAGGTCCCTAGTCGTAGGATTATCGAGATGGGGCATTGATACTCTGGAGTAGACTAGTGTATACGCTTCTCATCCCAGCAGGGGAGATGGTCTGTCCCACAGCCATTAGTACGCCGTACTGAAGATAGTATGCAGGCGCTCGTTAGGTTACGAGTACACTAGACATGACTCGTTGGGAACTGTTGGTTGATATTATACCTATCGTCGGGTAGCAGTTCCCAGGTGACATGAATACAGCTTAGTCCGTCGACTTGATACTGCTACTTTGCTTCGAGTGTGTTCCTACTGTACTTTGATTACTACCCTACCACGACTCAAAGGAGTCATTGTCATGACCCAAAATTCGGCCCGTGACCGGCACTTAACCACGTAACGTCTACAGGCGTAACACGACTAAGTAAGCCGAAACCCAGAAATCAAAACCATTAAAAGTAATGAATATTAAAACGTTTAATAGAAACATTTGTTAAAACGTTTAGAAAGCCTTAAGTAATTTAGGAAAATTATTTAAAGTTCAAATTTATTATTTTAAAAATTTTGGCAGCATTTCCTTTGTAAAAACTAGCCCCGAAATCGGATACAAAGCAATATATGAGTAAAATAATATACAATAGAAATAAATCATCCCGAATGGGAGCAATCGCGCCCAACGGCGGAAACAATCACCACAATGATAATATACGACGCCGTAGCGAAGAATGAGCAAAAATAAGTGAAGATAACATGAAATATAAAACTGCATAAATAAAGTCGGCTCACAACAAGTTTGACACCAGAGTACAAAATAATATGCATCGTCCTCATAACTGGTCTCTAAGTCAATACATGGATAGTAGATGGAGAGTACTAGATACAGCAGTGTATACAACTGGAAAATAAACAGATACCGCAAAAACCCACCTATCAGCAAAGGGCTCACACGCCAACTGCAGTGGTATCCGTATCAAAAGATGCAAGAAAGCAGCCTGTCGCGACTAGTCTGAGGGGCGACCTACAAACACTGTGGCACAATGGGGGTGAGTTGCCAACTCGTGAATAGTAGATAACATATAAAGGTAATCGCGAGTATGCACGTACTGCGATACTCTAACCTATGCCAACAGATAACATCTATATGATGAGCTGGATGCGCAATAATCATGCAACAAGTGCGATCTAATAACATCTCTATATGATGAGCGGGGTATGCAATAATCATGCATAGCAATTGCAATCTAATAACATCTATATAGGATGAGCAGGGTATGCAATAATCATGCATGGCATGTGTACTCTATCAGGTACTACAGATACATGATGAGATGTATAACACTGAATGCCGAGCAATAAATAATATCTACACGGAATGTCAACGTGGAAAATAACCGGTGTCCATCAATACACCCAAATCCCAGTAAAACTCAGGCGCCGTCACTCTAATCGGCCCTCAAATCCTGTAAACCTCATAGAATCGTGAGTGCCCAACATCAACACTCGAAATATCATAAAATAATCGTGTCCAGCATCGACACGCAAATCCTCCAGTATCGGGCTCCATCAGTCCGGATTGGCCCACGGGCTCCGTCTGCGGAATCGGCCCTCGGCCCCGGCAGTATGGGTCGGCCCGTATCCATCTCTCAGCTCTGGTCAGTATTCTTCGGATAACCGTCAGGTCCAACCAATCACCGGTAGGTAGTAGTCCCTTCGCTGGGCTCACCGTTTAACAATACGAGTCTTCTTGCCCCGGGGTACCATACCGGGTCCACCATGTACCCGCAATCGGTGCCTACCACTTCTCGAATCGGGTATACTCATACAAGCTCTTTGGAACCGAGAAAACTCATGATGGACGCACTGAAAAATCATATCAAGAGAAACCGGGTTTTTAAAACAGTGCGTATTTTCTTAAAATAATACCACGGTTCTCAAATCCAGAAATTCCATAAATCTAAACTCAATGCGTAAATCCATGCAATGTGTCGTATGACATTAAGAGTAAAAAGGAAAAACCGCTCTTTTAAAAGAATCCAGTTTTGAAAATATCTCATGCGGTCCATATTTTCTTGAAATCGAATCAATATCATCCATGTATGTAACATATGTATGTATGTAGGTATGGATGTGCAAATGGATATATACGCGAATATGAGTGTAGCACTACTATGAATATACAGTGTGTATGTGCGCAAGTATGGATATATCAATGAATGTACGCACTAGTATGAATGTACAATATGCATGTGCGCAAGTATGGATATATCAAATAATATGTGCATTACTACAAATATACAGTGTGCATGTGCACAAGTATGAAGATATCAATATATGTGTGCACTGGTATGAATATACAGTGTGCATGTGCGCAAGTATGGAAATATCAATATATGTGTGCACCGGTATGAATATACAGTGTGCATGTGCGCAAGTATGGAAATATCAATATATGTGTGCACTGGTATGAATATACAGTGTGCATGTGCGCAAGTATGAAGATATCAATATATGTGTGCACTGGTATGAATATACAGTGTGCATGTGCGCAAGTATGAAGATATCAATATATGTGTGCACTGGTATGAATATACAGTGTGTATGTACATAAGTATGAAGATATCAATATATGTGTACACTGGTATGAATAAACAGTGTGCATGTGCGCAAGTATGATGATATCAATATATGTGTGCACTGGTATGAATATACAGTGTGCATGTGCGCAAGTATGAAGATATCAATATATTTGTATGCCAATATGCGACAAGGAAGGTATGCTACAATAGTACATATAAACATCTACGACTAAATACCCTATCACGCCCTGACGCTTAATGCCATACGGACGATTTCCCCATAGATGTTAAATCTACTCACCTGGTCGCGTGCTAAGCATAGCCGACCACTTGGTTCCCTTTTTTGGCGGCGTCCGATGTACCCGCCTGCGAAGCTAGAATTTACACAAAGAATCCACATAAGCAAATATCTCGCAAAAACGCGATATCGAAATCAAACGAGAAACTCGCGTCGTGAACTAAACGCGCGTGTGTCCGATACGCTAAAACGTGTGTATACGCGTCTGAAACTACCCCGACACGTCGCGACACGCTGGAACACAGAACCTACTCACGTATCACACGTGTCGCGCAAACTAAATGTATTGGAAAAACGATATATCTCTCCAGATTTTGACTCGGGTGAAAACTTAAAAAGTTGCACATACCAAAATACTAGAATATGCAGCAGACTCTCCTAGACAAAACCCCAGCACCCAAGTCCCCTACCTGGCCGCAATTTGCGGCCAGAACGATTTAATTGGCGGCCAGAGTGTGGAATTAGGGGTTCGTGCTTGGTGTGTGTGGTCTAGGTCTAGTGTACATGCCCCAGTCTTCCCAGATTTTCTCTGAAGTAACCGGGCCTACAGCAGATCACAGAAAGGTCTAATTTTACATTAAAACGTTATATTTTGCACTAAATGAAACCCTATGGTATTTTAGTGAAATCTGGGGTTAAACTAGGTTTACTTGGTCCTAATAACACTTAACTAAGTTAATCTAACCTTCAATATCACCACTTGGCCAAAACTTCACACAAATCATCATTTTAACACTAAAACGCACATTTAACACTAATCGAAGCTAATTAACACCTAAGTTTAGCAAGCTAGGAAGTTGGGCTAGGCAAATATACCTCACTCTCACTCTCTGACCTTAATGTGCGGGAAGAAGAGGAAGAAGAAGAGGAGGAGGAGGTGTTGCACTGCTGCTGCTGCTGAGAATGGTGTTGATGCTGCTGCTGCTGCTTCTGCTGTTGTTGTTGTTGCTTGCTGCTGCTGCTGAGACTGCTGGTGCTGCTGCTGCTGCTTCTGGTGCTGCTGCTGCTGCAGTTGTGTTGTTGTGTGTGTGAGTGAGAGTGAGAGAGATGTGAGAAACAAAAGAAATGAGAGCACAAGAGTCAACCCCCCCTCTCTCTTCATTAAATGAGAGCATGGGCAAGGCCATGATACCATTCTCTCTCTCTCTCACCAAGTCAACTAAAATTCAAATCATTTTCCAATAAAAAAAACAACCCAAAACACTTAATAAAACCCAAATAACTTAAAGAAAATGGGTTAAACAAAATGGTTAGTCCACCATGGTTGCTAACCATGGTCTAACCTCAAATTAAACCCTATTTTACATGCACATGTGTGTGCAAAGCTAAATAAATTCTAATAAAATATTCATTAATTTTGATAAAATATTTGAAAATCAATTTGGTAAACTTTTTATTAAAAACCATACTTTAGAGTATAATTAGCCACTAATCACATCCTAAGGTGTTACAATCTTCCCCCCTTAAAGAAATTCGTCCCCGAATTTAAAACTACAAGCTACGCATACCTTCAAAGAGATGAGGGAACTTCTTCCGCATCTCGCCCTCGGCAACCCAAGTGATCTCTTCACCATTCGGGCTGCGCCAAAGCACTTTCATAGATGGCAAGACCTTCGATCGAAGTTTCTTCACCTGCCGGTCCAATATCACGACTGGCTGCTCGGTGAACGAAAGATCGCGCTCGAGCTGAACGGTCTGATGCTAAATCATGTGAGAAGGGTCATGTTGGTATCTGCGAAGTATCGACACGTGGAATACGGGGTGAACATCTGGGAAGTCGGGTGGAAGAGCCAAACGATATGCTACTGCACCCACACGCTCGAGGATCTCGAAGGGACCTATGAATCTGGGGCTAAGCTTCCCTTTCCGTCCAAACCTCATCACTCCCTTCATCGGAGAGACCCTCAGAAACACATGATCGCCAACTGCGAACTCTAATCTACGGCGACGTCTGTCAGTATACGATTTCTGCCTGCTCTGAGCTGTCCTCATCCTATCTCGAATCAGCTGTATCTTCTCAGTCGTCTCCTGTACGATCTGCTGCCCTAAGATACTGCTCTCACTGAGCTCTGTCCAACAGACAGGCGATCTATATCTCCTCCCATACAAGGCCTCGAAAGGTGCCATCTGAATAGTATCCTGGAAACTATTGTTGTAGGAGAACTCCACCAAGGGTAAATGATGATCCCAGCTACCACCAAAGTCTAAAACGCACGCTCGGAGCATGTCCTCGAAAGTCTGAATAGTCTGCTCTGACTGGCCGTCGGTCTGCGGATGAAATGCTGTGCTGAAACTCAAGCGGGTGCCCAAAGCCTCCTAAAGCCTCTGCCATAGTCGGCTGGTAAACTGGGTGCCTCGGTCAGACACGATACATGTCGGGACTCCATGCAGTCGTACAATCTCGTCGATGTATATCTGGGCATACTGAGCAAATCCGAAAGTCGTCTTCACCGGCAGGAAGTGAGCCGCTTTCGTCAAACGATCCACGATCACCCAAATGGAGTCATACCCCCGCATAGTCCTGGGTAGACCCACAATGAAGTCCATCGAAATATGCTCCCATTTCCACTCCGGGATGGGTAACGGCTGTAGCTCTCCCGCTGGCCTCTGGTGCTCTGCCTTGACTTGCTGACAAGTCAGGCATCTCGACACGAAGTCTGTGACGTCCCTCTTCATTCCGTCCCACCAGTAAACATCTCTTATATCATGGTACATATTGGTGGAACCCGGATGAACACTGTACACCGATCGATGTGCCTCCTCAAGAATCTCACGCCGCAGTCCCTCAGCATCTGGTATACACAGTCTAGTCCCAAATCGCAGTATCCCCTGATCATCAATCACGAACTTGGAAAGTCTGCCCTGTCCAATCTGTGCCATGATCTCTGAACAACGGTCATCACTGTACTGTGCCTCATGTATACGGTCAAGCAACTGTGGGCATGCACGAACATGCGCAAGCTGTCCCCCGATCGGCGTGAACTCGAACTGTACTCGGCTGTCACATAAAATCTGCCAATTTGCCGACGACTGCCTCTGCACTGCGCTCAAAGAAGATAGACTACCTCCGGGCCTCTTTCTCAAAGCATCCGCTACTACATTTGCCTTGCCCGGGTGATACAAGATCTCGCAATCGTAGTCTTTTACTAGTTCCATCCAACGGCGCTGTCTAAGATTCAGGTCTCGCTGCTAAAATATATATTTTAAGCTCTTGTGATCAGTGAATATCTGGCATGACTCGCCGTATAGGTAATGTCGCCAGATCTTGAGTGCAAAGACTACTGCAGCCATCTCCAAATCGTGAGTGGGGTAGTTCTGTTCATGTTTCTTCAACTGCCGTGAAGCATACGCGACCACCCTGTCATGCTGCATCAATACGCACCCTAGCCCCACTCGAGAAGCATCACAATAGACCATAAATCCGCCCGATCCTGAAGGCAATGATAACACCGGCTCCGTAGTCAAACAAGTCCGTGGCTGCCGAAAGCTATGCTCGCACTCCTTCGTCCAATCGAAAGGAACTCCCTTCCGGGTCAACACGGTCAAATGTGCAGCAATACGGGAGAAGTCCTGCATAAATCGCCTGTAGTAGCCGGCCAGTCCTAGAAAGCTGCGGATCTCAGTAACTGATGTCGGTCTGGGCCAACGCTGAACGGCCTCGATCTTCTTCGGGTCCACACATATACCATCTCGTGTAATCATGTGACCCAAGAAGTCTACGCTGTCAAGCCAGAATGCATACTTGGAGAAATTTGCGAATAGCTGGTGCTCTCTCAAAGTCTGCAGTGTGATCCGCAGGTGCTGCTCGTGCTCCTCTCGGCTCCGGGAATACACCAAAATATCGTAAATGAATACGATGATAAACAAATCAAGGTACGGCCTGAAAATATGGTTCATCAAGTCCATAAATACTGCTGGGGCGTTGGTGAGTCCGAACGACATCACCAAAAACTCATAATGGCCGTAACGCGTGCGGAAAGCTGTCCTCGGTATATCCTCCTGTCGAACCCGCAGCTGATGGTATCCTGATTGCAAGTCGATCCTCGAAAAAATACCCTGCGCCCTGAAGCTGGTCGAACAAGTCGTCGATGCGTGGCAAAGGATATCTGTTCCGCACGGTAACCCTGTTCAGCTGGCGGTAGTCGATACACAAACGCAAACTGTCGTCCTTCTTCTTGACAAACAGGACTGGAGCACCCCAAGGAGACACACTGGGTCGAATAAGTCCCTTATCCAGCAAATCTTGCAGCTGACCCTTCAACTCTCTAAGCTCCGTAGGGGCCATCCGATAAGGCGGTATAGAAATAGGCCCCGTGCCGGGCATCAAATCAATACAGAAAGCAATATCGTGCTCAGGCGGTAACCCAGGAAGCTCGTCAGGGAAGACATCAGGGAACTCACAAGCAATCGGAACCTGGTCCAACGGAACATCTGTAGCTCTAGTATCACAAACATAGGTTAGGAATCCCTGACATCCCTTCCTCAACAGCTGTCCAGCACGAAGAGAAGAAATCAAACTGTGAGGGGCGGCACTACGGTCCCCCTGCATAACAAAAGCCGACTCGCCGGGAAAACAAAATCTAACTGTCTTCTCTCGGTAGTCCACAGACGCATAGCACGTGGCTAACCAATCCATGCCCAAAAGAACGTCGAAGTCTAACATCTCAAGAAGGATCAATTCGACAGGCAACTCTCTCTCGCCAATACGGACAACACAGGATCGGAACACGTGCCTAGCAACAAACGACAATCCCACAGGAGTGGTCACAACAAGCGGCTGATCAAGCAAACCGGACTCTCTACCCAAACTCGGCACGAAGTGTGTGGAAACGTACGAGTGCGTGGATCCGGGATCAAACAACACGTGTGCGTCAATAGAACATACTGATAGGGTACCTGAGACCACTGCATTAGACGCTGTTCCTGCCAAAAATTTCTGTGCAAAAGAGTCCAAGGTATCAAATGGCAGGGATACGCTTAAGAAAATGCGAACCAGTATCTTCCGTCCTGTATTTTGATAAACTCCCGAAGGAGGAACAACGAAATTCTGATGATACTGGAAGTATCTCGAAAAACCCTTCGATTTGATATATTATGGGCTTCATAATTCATTCGGGATCAAACGTTATGGGCAAATATGCTATGCGTTGTTCCCTGATTAAAAATCAGGAATTATCTCAATGAGATATCACGTGCTCACACGTGACCAATGGTCACGTGTTGACACATGATGGTTAAAGCAGCAGCAAAGGATAGAGCGCAGAAGAGGAGCCCATTCAGGGGGTCACGTGCTCACACGTGACTGGGGGTCACGTGCTCACACGTGACTGGCTGTAAAAGCCTTGCTGTTCAACAGAATTAAATTCTGAAAAAAGATCATTTAAATCTCTCCAAATAGAATTAAAATTCTAAAAAAAGGACTATGGGGATCGTTGGATTAAAGATCCAAGGGTAATTAAAAATCATCAATTTATGGAAAAATCTTAAATAAGGAAAGATCTCCCCAAATCTCACCGAAATAACAAACAGAATATCTTTGGATCTAAAATCCAACGGTGAATAAAATTCACTGAATGATCTAAAGGATCATATTAATTATGAAATCAAATCAAATCTTTCAATGAGAGATTTGCTAAACAAATTGATTCTTTTCCTTCTCCTATAAATAGAAGCCAAGAAAAGAAGAGAGGGGGATCGACCTTGGAGAAAAAAGAACAAAGAGAGGAGAATTTAATTCTCAACAGAGAAGAAAAAAAAGGAGAATTTAATTCTCAACAAAGAAAAACCCTAGGTGAGAAGGGAAAAAGGATCAAAACTTCAATAAAAAGAATTTAATTCTCAAAATCCAAGAGTTTAACTCTTATACAAAAAGAACTTAGTTCTTCTTCTGGTTGAAGATCTGCACAGAGCACGTCTCCCCATAAGTTGAGAATTTAATTCTCATCGGGTCGAGATCCTGCCTTGCAGATCCTAAACTTAGAAGGGGAATTGAGTTTTGAGAATTTAATTCTCCTAAAACAAAACTAGGGTTTAACACTAATCAAGAATTTAATTCTTTCACATATCTGGGAATTTAATTCCTTTAAAAAGAAATTAGGGTTTTACCCTAAATAAGAATTTAATTCTTTCAAAATAGGAATTTAATTCCTCCAGAATCAAAATTAGGGTTTTACACTAAATAAGAATTTAATTCTTAAAGATAAGGAGACTTAAAAGATCTCTGTGCATGAAAAGACTAAGGTCACGTGCCCCACGTGACCCCTGAACAGATCCCCCAAAAATGAGAAGAGGAAAGCTTTGAGGCAATGCCTCACGTGCTCCCACGTGACCCTCATTATATATGGAACAAAAGCAAAGGCAGAAACAATTCTGGGCGCTCTCACGTGACACCACGTGACCCCTAATAAATGTTCTAATAAATCAGGGCATGAGTATACATCACGTGCCCACACGTGATGGCTATAAAAATTAAAAGTGTTTAACTCTTGTTTGCGGAACAAAATAAAGGGGATCTGGCCCCACTTTTTGATGTCATCACGTGCTCCACGTGACCCCCGAAACACAGGAAGAAAAAGCAAAGGAAATGAAGGCTTTGGGCGCTCTCACGTGTCCCCACGTGACCCCTCAGCAAATGCTTTAACAAATGGCGCACAGATCCCCATCACGTGCCAGCACGTGATGCTCTAAAATAAAAAGTGTTTAACACTAAATTGCAGAACGAAGAAAAGGGATCTGGTCCCCCTTTTGGGCGCTCTCACGTGTCCACACGTGACCCCTCTGTCTTTAGTGTTTAACACTAATTTGGGGATTATATTTCCAGTGTTTAACACTGATTGTTTCTAGTGTTTAATACTAAATTAAAGATTATATTTCCAGTGTTTAACACTGATTGTCTTTTAGTGTTTAACACTAATTTGAGAGTTCTATCTCCAGTGTTTAACACTGTTGTTCTCTAAGTGTTTAACACTACTTTTAGCCAAATTGGCTAATTTTCCAGAGGCAAAAGTCGCTCCTCCAAATGAATCTCAAAATTGAGGAAATCAAAGACAAAATATTGTCAGAGCCCCCAAACCTCTGTTTAACATTGCTGAATGACGAGAGGCTGAACCCAGACAAATGTCTAATAGCCCAAAGGGCCAATATTTCAAACATAATTGGACTTAGCCCAAACTGGCCATAAGTCCTCAAATCATCTTGAACTGAGCACATCTGCTCTTTCAACCAACTCATTGGTTCAAGGGTACATCTCTGAACTCCTCTGATATTTGTCGTTGTAATCCTTCAACGTCTTCAGAGAGGTGACGGGTCCCGACAACCACACATTAATACGGACTGTGGGGTCCTTAAACTCATGGGATAATGCGTCCTTAAACTAACATTTGTCCCCAAAACGGGAATGATGGACCACCATGTCCCTAAACTGGCAATGGACCACTATGTCCTTAAACTAGTATTGGACCACCATGTCCCTTAACTGGCAATGGACCACCATGTCCCTAAACTGGAGATGGACCACCATGTCCCTAAACTGGTATTGGACCACCATGTCCCTAAACTGGAACAATAGAGCCCAAATGCTCTTTTGTCGGATCTAAACGATCCCGTTTAAGTTGATCTTAGCCTCAAATATGGCTAACGTGTCCTTAAACCTTCAAACAGACTTTAGTCCCAAGTTAGACTCTAGATCCCCCAATCAACTTTGGCTCAAGGGTACATCTCTGAACTCCTCTGATATCTGTCGTTGTAATCTTTCAACGTCGTCAGAGAGGTGATGGGTCCCGACGGCCATACATGTAATGGACCCCTATGTCCCTAAACTGGAACAATAGAACCAATTGCTCTTTTTTCGGATCTAAACGATCTCGTTAAGTTGATCTTAGTCTCAAATTGGACTAACGAATCCTTAACAAACGTTTGAGTTGATCTTAGCCTCAAATATGGCTAACGTATCCTCAAACCAAAACCCCAAACTCAAATCTAAGAAAATACGGATTTGGACTAATCCACGTCCTACGGGCGACGACATAACTCAGTCTCCGTATACAATCCACGGGCAACCGAACACAAAACAAACACCCACGACACGAAGTGATCATCTGGAGAAGGAGAAAGTTGTTACCGCAATGCGGTAGCGTAATTAACTGCAGGGGCTTGCGCCTGCAGGGAAGAGCGTCTCCACAATCAAAAAACCCCTCAAGCGAGGGAGAATCTGACGAAGTCTGCTACATCGGACGCATCCGTTTAAACCTTCGATACATGGTGTCATAAATCAACTTGGCATCTTCGGAGAGGTAGACGGATAGCACCAATTAGCATCTGCCCCGAATCTCAGGCAAGACGTCCGTCGCGCCGTCTTTCGGAGGGGAACAGACGCCTGCGCGTCTTGATGCGTCAACGCGAAAATCCGTACCTGTCCTCCACCTGCGACCGGTGGTCCCCTACTAGCAACTGGCTGGACTCTGCCGGCAGCTGGCTGGACTCTGCCTCGGCCACCTCGTCCTCTAGGAACAAACCCTTCGCGACCACGGCCTCTCTGTGCATGAGTCTGATGCGGAGCAACAGTAGGTACAATAGGCAACGCCCTTTGGGGTGGGGAAGGTGGAAGTGTGACATGTGGTACTACTGCCTCCTTCCGGCGTATCTCGGTACAATCTCTGATGCGGTGACGGGGACTACCACACCCAAAGCATCCACGCGACGACTGCTGACCCTCCTGGGGATAAGAGCTAAACATCTGACCTCGCCCCGAGTCTTTACTACCTGTACGACGTCTATCACGGGGTCCGAATGGAAGTCTCCGTGCTGCTATATCAGTACGAACCCTCTTCGGCCCTGGAACTACCGAAGTCTCTGGAAGGCGCTCCTCGACTAATAGGGCTACGTCTACAGCTGCTGCATAAGTCTCGCAATGCTGTGCGCTGATTGTGAGGAACAGTGGGGCAAGTAAGCCTCGAACAAATCTCTTAACTCGCATCTCCTCAGTAGCCACTAGGTATGGGGCATAAACAGATAGCTCGGTGAATAATACATCGTACTCTACCACTGTCATCTCTGGCGTCTGGCGTAAAGACTCGAACCTGCGCGCTCGGGCATTCCTGACACTCTGGGGAAGGAAACGGGCTAGAAATACCGTCACAAACTCGGTCCAGGTCATAGGAGGAAGACTTGCTGCTCTGCCCTTCTCAACCGATTCACACCATTTCTGTGCAAGACCTTCCAGGAGCTCGCGAACTCTACCCATCTCGCATCTGAACATCTGAGTGAACGACATATCCGGACCATCCTATCAATGAAAGACTGTGGGTCCTCGGCTGCATCGGTGCCTGTGAAGACCGGAGGCTTCAGCCTCATAAATTCTGATAGCGATACTGTGATGACCTCTGTAGCTGCAGGGGCAACTGCCTGTACTGTAGGTACCATCGCGGTCCCCGTAACGGGTGGAACTACCTCTGGTCGCTGCGCTCGAAGCGTCTCGACTAACGACCCTATCATCTGGCGCATCTCCTGCATACCGGCCCCTAGCATAGCGATCTGATCTGTCGTAGGAGGAACAGTCTGCTCTGGTACAACAGGTGTACTACCCGGGTCCATCCTCGTCTCGGATGAGTCAACTCGAATCTCGGCTCTCTCGGCCGCTCTCTGCGCCCTCATAGTCTTTGGCGGCATAATGGCTGAAACGAAAGTAGGATTCGATAAGGATACGGAAATCGAATCACAAGAATGTATACAATCATGAAGGAATTTCAATCAATAAGTCCTAACGTCGTTTAGGCGGAGTACCGTGTCGTGAGTATGCCGCGGAACATACGCACGCTACGCCACTCTGCTTCAGCTACCTACTCCATCATACCAGGGTCATCATACACTACGAAGGTAAAACCTACGCTCTGATACCAACTTTGTCACGACCCAAAGTTCGGCCTGTGACCGGCACTTAACCACGTAACGTCTACAGGCATAACGTGACTAAGTAAGCCGAAACCCAGAAATCAAGACCATTAAAAGTAATGAGTGTTAAAACGTTTAATAGAAACATTTGTTAAAATGTTTAGAAACCCTTAAGTAATTTAGTAAAATTCTTTAAAGTTCAAGTTATTATTTAAAAAAATTTGGCAGCATTTCCTTTGTAAAAATTAGCCCCGAAATCGGGTACAAAGCAATATATGAGTAAAATGATATACAATAGAAATAAAGTATCCCAAATGGGAGCAATCGCGCCCAACGGCGGAAACAATTACCACAATGATAATATATGACGCCGTAGCGAAGAATGAGCAAAAATAAGTGAAGACAACATGAAATATAAAACTGCATAAATAAAGTCGGCTCACAACGTGCTCGACACCAGAGTACAAAATAATATATATCGTTCTCACAACTGGTCTCTAAGTCAATACATGGATAGTAGATGGAGAGTACTAGATACAGCAGTGTATACAACTGGAAAATAAACAGATACCGCAAAAACCCACCTATCAGCAAAGGGCTCACACGCCAACTGCAGTGGTATCCGTATCAAAAGATGTAAGAAAGCAGCCTGCCGCGACTACTCTGAGGGGCGACCTACAAACACTGTGGTACAAGGGAGGTGAGTTGCCAACTCGTGAATAGTAGATAACATATAAAGGTAATCGCGAGTATGCACGTACTGCGATACTCTAACATATGCCAACAGATAACATCTATATGATGAGCTAGATGCGCAATAATCATGCAACAAGTGCGGTCTAATAACATCTCTATATGATGAGCGGGGCATGCAATAATCATGCATAGCAATTGCAATCTAATAACATCTATATAGGATGAGCAGGGTATGCAATAATCGTGCATAGCATGTGTACTCTATCAGGTATTACAGATACAGGATGAGATATATAACACTGAATGCCGAGCATGGGAATAAATAACATCTACACGGAATGTCAACGTAGAAAATAACCGGTGTCCATCAATACACCCAAATCCCAGTAAAACTCAGGCGCCGTCACTCTAATAGGCCGTCAAATCCTGTAAAACTCATAGAATCGTGAGTGCCCAAAATCGGCACTCGAAATATCATAAAATAATCTTGTCCAGCATCAACACGCAAATCCTCCAGTATCGGGCTCCGTCAGTCCGGATCGGCCCACGGGCTTCGTCTGCGGAATCGGCCCTCGGCCCCGGCAGTACGGGTCGGCCCGTATCCATCTCTCAGCTCTGGTCAGTATCCTCCGGATAACCGCCAAGTCCAACCAATCACCGGTAGGTAGTAGTCCCTTCATCGGGCTCACCGTCTAACAATACGAGTCTTCTTGCTCCGGGGTACCATACCGGGTCCACCATGTACCCGCAATCGGTGCCTACCACTCCTCGAATTGGGTATACTCACACAAGCTCTCTGGAACCGAGAAAACTCATGGTGGACGCACTGAAATATCATATCAAGAAAAACCGGGTTTTTAAAACAATACGTATTTTCTTAAAATAATACCACGGTTCTCAAATCCAGAAATCCCATAAATCCAAACTCAATACGTAAATCCATGCCATGTGTGTATGACATTAAGAGTAAAAAGGGAAAACCGCTCTTTTAAAAGAATCCAGTTTTGAAAATATCTCATGCGGTCCCTATTTTTTTGAAATCGAATCAATATCATCCATGTATATAACATATGTATGTATGTAGGTATGGATGTGCAAATGGATATATACGCGAATATGAGTGTATCACTACTATGAATATACAGTGTGCATGTGCGCAAGTATGGATATATCAAATAATGTATGCACCAGTATGAATGTACAGTGTGCATGTGCGCAAGTATGGATATATCAAATAATATGTGAACTACTACGAATATACAGTGTGCATGTGCGCAAGTATGAAGATATCAATATATATGTGCACTGGTATGAATATACAGTGTGTGTATCCGCAAGTATGGAGATATCAATATATGTGTGCACTGGTATGAATATACGGTGTGCATGTGCGCAAGTATGAAGATATCAATATATGTGTGCACTGGTATGAATATACAGTGTGCATGTGCGCAAGTATGGAAATATCAATATATGTGTGCACTGATATGAATATACAGTGTGCATGTGCGCAAGTATGAAAATATCAATATATGTGTGCACTGGTATGAATATACAGTGTGCATGTGCGCAAGTTTGAAGATATCAATATATGTGTGCACTGGTATGAATATACAGTGTGCATGTGCGCAAGTATGAAGATATCAATATATGTGTGCACTGGTATGATATACAGTGTGTATGTGCGCAAGTATGAAGATATCAATATATGTGTGCACTGGTATGAATATACAGTGTGTATGTGCGCAAGTATGAAGATATCAATATATGTGTGCACTGGTATGAATATACAGTGTGCATGTGCGCAAGTATGAAGATATCAATATATGTGTATGCCAATATGCGACAAGGAAGGTATGCTACAATAGTACATATAAACATCTACGACTAAATACCCTATCACGCCCTGACGCTTAACGCCATACGGGCGATTTCCCCGTAGATGTTAAATCTACTCACCTGGTCGTGTGCTAAGCGTAGCCGACCACTTGCTTCCCTTTCTTGGCGGCGTCCGACGTACCCGCCTGCGAACCTAGAATTTACACAAAGAATCCACATAAGCAAATATCTCGCAAAAACGCGATATCGAAATCAAACGAGAAACTCGCGTCGTGAACTAAACGCGTGTGTGTCCGATACGCTAAAACGTGTGTATACGCGTCTGAAACTACCCCGACACATCGCGACACGCTGGAACACAGAACCCACTCACGTATCACACGTGTGGCGCAAACTAAACGTATTGGAAAAACGATATATCGCTCCAGATTTTGACTCGGATGAAAACTTAAAAAGTTGCACATACCAAAACACTAGAATATGGAGCAGACTCTCCTCGGCAAAACCCCAGCACCCAAGTCCCCTACCTGGCCGCAATTTGCGGCCAGAATGATTTAATTGGCGGCCAGAGTGTGGAATTAGGGGTTCGTGCTTGGTGTGTGTGGTCTATGTCTAGTGTACATGCCCCAGTCTTCCCAGATTTTCTCTGAAGTAACCGGGCCTACAGCAGATCACAGAAAGGTCTAATTTTGCATTAAAACATTATATTTTGCACTAAATGAAACCCTATGGTATTTTAGTGAAATCTGGGGTTAAACTAGGTTTACTTGGCCCTAATAACACTTAACTAAGTTAATCTAACCTTCAATATCACCACTTGGCCAAAACTTCACACAAATCACCATTTTAGCACTAAAACACACATTTAACACTAATCGAAGCTAATTAACACCTAAGTTTAGGAAGCTAGGAAGTTGGGCTAGGCAAATATACCTCACTCTCTGGCCTTAATGTGCAGGAAGAAGAGGAAGAAGAAGAGGAGGAGGAGGTGTTGCACTGCTGCTGCTGCTGCTGAGAATGGTGTTGATGCTGCTGCTGCTATTGCTTCTGTTGCTGCTGCTGCTTCATGTTATTGTTGTTGTTGCTTGCTGCTGCTGCTAAGACTGCTGGTGCTGCTGCTGCTTCTTCTGGTGCTGCTGCTGCAGTTGTGTTGTTGTGTGTGTGAGTGAGAGTGAGAGAGATGTGAGAAACAAAAGAAATGAGAGCACAAGAGTCAACCCCCTCTCTCTTCATTAAATGAGAGCATGGGCAAGGCCATGATGCCATTCTCTCTCTCTCTCTCACCAAGTCAACTAAAATTCAAATCATTTTCCAATAAAGAAAAACAACCCAAAACACTTAATAAAACCTAAATAACTTAAAGAAAATGGGTTAAACAAAATGGTTAGTCCACTATGGTTGCTAATCATGGTCTAACCTCAAATTAAACCCTATTTTACAAGCACATATGTGTGCATGGCTAAATAAATTCTAATAAAATATTCATTAATTTTGATAAAATATTTGAAAATCAATTTGGAAAACTTTTTATTAAAAACCATACTTTAGAGTATAATTAGCCACTAATCACATCCTAAGGTGTTACAGTCATGCAAATAGGTAGTAGTTGGGTACAGTCTCGAAGCACTTGAAGGCAGTGACGGTTAGATAGGATTCGTCTCTCCCGGTATTGGGGGTTGATATCGTGCTGTGTTCGGAGAGCCATTACATAAAGTCCGTGGCCAGGGCAAACGAGATTTACTGGTAGGTGTTCCAGTAGTTTCTCACAGTGTTTTGGGCTACACTCCGGCATGACTTATTGCGCTATTAGGGGTCTGACGATTACCGCCCCCTAGGCCCGATATGCGATATTCTTAGACGAACAGACCGGACTGTACGGAGATTATCACATCCAGGCTCAGTAGGAGTTCGGATTGGTTTCGTCATCGGCCTTCTTATCGACAAATGCCTGGGTAGCTGTTACGTGCAGCTAGTACCGCTTGCGGCTTGTGGTTAAACCCACTGCCGGCGTGCTGTCGAGTCTTTAAAGTCCTACACAGAGAGTTTCCCTGCATCGGGCAAAAGATGTAGAGGCCGTATGGTTTTACGGCAGGGTTTCAATCACTTACGTGTACTCGTACACATATGATGATCGGGCGGATAATACCAGTGAGCTTTGGTTTAAGCCGGATCCCAGTATTATATTGATGGATCAGTTTCGTCTCTTTGTATTAGTGTTTCTTGGAACACGAATGCGGGTATGTATATACGGATGAGAGGGGCAAAGAAGGAGACGCCTCATTAGGGTTTTGACCATTGACTTTATTAAAACAATTATGAGGTGGAGGAAAGTATTTGTTATTTTTGTAAATGATAATCGATGTATGGCTACTTGTTTTGACAACTTGACTTGGTTTGACAATTTCACTTGGTTTGACCACTTGACTTGGTTTGACTCTTTGACTAGATATTTCTTGTGAGATATTTTGTGGCACTAGATATTTTGGGTGAGATATTTTCTTTCCATGCTTATAGTCAAGTCAAGGGAGCCATCTCATTTATCACTATCATTATCAAAAACCATTTCTCTTTCCTCATGTTAGCTCTCTTCTTCTTCCTCACAACTAAAACCCTTAAGGTCTTATGAGTTGAGTAAACTAGGGTTTCAAGAGACAAATAAATCCATCTTCATTCTCTACATTACCTATGCCATCAAGTTTAGCAAGCTTGTTGCCCTAGTTATTTTGGTTTTGAGGTTGGAGCTCAGACTATAGACTCTCAGGTGGATCGTCTTTGACTCGAGGAAGCCGACGAGGAAGCTACGATCCTGATCGATCCTTGGAGCCTACGATGACGAGGAGGACAGCGGAGAAGACCTGAAGGACTTGTATCATGAGGTATAACATTCTTTCCGAGTAGTAAAATCTCATGTAGTTTGCTAGCTAGGGTTTTTGCACGATCCTTGGTTCTAGTCGGTTTTGCGAAGCCCGTAAAAATCATTTTTTGCAAATTCTGCCCCCCTACGAACACGTGGGGTGCGCAACATCGACTTACATAAAGTGGAGGGAAAGGGCAGGGCAAAAGTTAGGGGCCGACAGTAGGGAAGGAAGAATGCTTCTATTGTCACAAAAAGGGTTATTGAAAGAAGGACTGCAGGGCCTGAAAAGCCCAGAACTAGGGTTCGAAACAAGTTGTGGCTTCGGCTTCAGGTGTGTTTATGATTGAAAATTGGCTGTCAATCAACTATACTTCGTGGGTATTGGATACCGGATCAGGATCTTATATCTGTAATTCATTGCAGGCAATGAGAAGTCGTAGAGTTTTGAAGGCGGGTAATATAACCCTCAGGGTTGCTAACGGTGCGAGTGTGGATGCTGTGTTTGTAGGGGAATATCACTTAGGATTGATAAGTGGACATATTTTGGTTTTGTGCAACTGTTTTTGTTTACCTAGTTTGAATTTTAATATCATTTATGTATCTTTGTTATTTAAAGAAGGTTATGATTTTACATTTGTAAGCGACGTAGTAAATATCTACCTAAATCATGGTTTGATTGGGTCGGGTACACTAAACAACGGTATATACGTATTAAACCAACACAATGTTTTCAAAACACATTTAAAAGAAAGTCTCCAGAATTAAATCAGGCTTTTTTATTGCATTGTAGACTGGATCACATCAATGAAACACGGTTGACAAAGTTACATAAAGAGGGATATTTGGATCCGTTCGAATATCAGTCCTATGCAACTTATCAATCATGTCTCAAAGGAAAGGTGACAAAGACTCCGTTCACTGGACACGGAGTAAGAGCGAGCGAGTTCTTGGGACTCATACACAGCGACGTGTGTGGTCAAATGTCTACACATGCAAGAAGTGGTTATTTCTATTTCATTACTTTTACGGATGATTTCTCTAGGTATGGACATGTATTCTTGATGAAACATAAATCTGAGGCCTTTGAGAAATTCCGGGAATATAAGAATGAAGTGGAAAAAGAAACCGGCAAAAGTACCAAGATACTTAGATCTGATTGAGGTGGTGAATACTTAAGTGCCGAGTTCCTGAATTACTTAAAAGAGAATGGAATTCTCTCTCAGCTTACTCCTCCATACACACCTCAACATAACGGTGTATCAGAAAGGCGGAATCAAACCTTATTGGATATGGTACGTTCCATGATGAGTAACGCTGAGTTACCGCAATCCTTCTGGGGTTATGCACTAGAATCAGCTGCATGTCTTTTAAACAAGGTTCCTACCAAGACTGTACCTACTATACCATATGAAATATGGAGTGGGAAGAAACTCTATCTTCAATATCTAAAGTGTCACGACCCGAAATATTAGCTCGTGACCAGCACTTGAACCACGCAACGTCTAAAGGCGTAACAGAATTCAAGTAAGCTGAAACCCAGAAATCAAAACCTTTTAAGAAAAAATAAAGGAGCTGAGGTTTTGAAATAAAGGTATATGAAATCAAGTTTTCTTAATGCATAGAAAAGGAACATGAATGATGCAAGTGAAATTTACTAGTTTGAAAACATGTTTCGTCTTTTAAAAATTTTGGCAGCACCTCCTTTGTATATTTTGATCAAAAACCACAAATACATAATAATGATAATGGCATCCTCAAGCGGGAGCTAGCTCTTCGCCAAACGGCGGATCACAACCACGCAATACAGCATAAATAGATATACGACGCCCAACGGCGAAGTTCACCACAAAGATAAAGAAATGAGCAAGATATAATCCCCAAAGTGAATATAAAACCCATCGCTCAAATCTTGCAACTACGAGTCTCACTAAGTCTCATTACTTATACAATTTCTAATTTTGATTGATTGGAGTTAACTAGATACAATATGAAATATAATACAAGAGTGTGTACGATACAAATGTCCCACCTACCAATGCAAAACACCCGAATGGAACTGTGTGCCAGCGAAGCCGCTACTGATCCAAGCAGTCAACCTGCAAGAACTGTGGCACAACGGGGGTGAGTTGCCAACTCATGAATAGAAATATATCTACAAGTAGAAATCGAATAAATAACGACTCCTAAGTCAACTATATCAAAAGGTAATACTATGATATTTAGGGTGACCGGGTCGTATATGTGCCAATAAGATGGTCAATACATATGCTTCCAACAGTAATAATCAATGCATGCAGATATGCGGATCTCGTCCACCCATAAATCAATGTCTATAAGCATGTGTATAATCTCCAGTAGTAGAATCAGTGTATGTATGTATGTATGTATGTAGGTGGATCTAGTCCACGCGTCAACCACTGATGCAACAATATCATGCATGCAAATATCATAAAAGAATGTGCATGAAAGTATGAGAATATATATATCAACGGTGTCCCACCCGACACATCAAATCAAGGAACCTGAGTGCGTAGCATCGACACTCGAAACATCATGAAAACTGTTAGTTATATGTATGCCCTAGAGGCCATTACTATACATAGGATGTATATTATAGTGGATGCTTGGACATATATAGGGAGGACTTTCTTGCTCGACATGATAGTATGCTATCTGGTTGCTCTTTACCTTAACGTGTACACTGATTGTCTCTCTGTTACATGTTGGTAAAGCCTTTAAGATGTGTACTTGACTACCTGGACTATGATGCGGATCATACTAGTGGGGACATGGTAGTCCATAAGTACATCCTTCAAAGTCCCTAGTCGTGGGTATATCGAGACGGGGCATCGATATACCAGAGTAGACTAGCGTATACCTTCTCGACCCATACAGATGGGCGATGGATGATCCCATATCCATTGGTGTTTGACATCAGAGATGATATACGGGTGCTCAGTGGAGACTGGGTACACTGGACGGACTCGCCGAGAACTCCCAGATGGTATTATACCTTACGTCAGATGGTAGTTCTCTGGTGACACTGGTACAGAGTAGTCTGTTGACCCGAGATCGTCATAGAGTCTTGTGTGGTTCCCACTGTGCTTTGATTTCCACCTTACCACGTCCAAGAGGGCGTGCAAAACGGTGGCTTTTGGGTACAGTCCCGAATCACATGGAGGCAATGAGCGATAGGAGGGGATTCGTCTCTCCCGGTATAGGGGGTTGATGTTGCGCTGTGTTCGATTGGCTATAACCGGAAATCCCTGGCCAGGGTTGCTGAGATTTACTGGTAAGTGTTACCAGTAGTTTCTCGAACTGTTATAGGACTCATATCGACATGACTTATCGAGCTATTGGGGTCTGACGTTTACCACCCCTAGGCGAGATATGCGACATATCAGACGATCAGACCGGACTGTACGGTAAGTGTTACTGGTTGGATTCACAGGAGTGTGAGCGGGCTTGCTCGTCGATCTTCTGATCGCTCATTACCCGGGTGGCCGTTACGTTTAGCAGACCGCTTGCGGCTTGTGGGTGTTTGATATGATCATCACCTGCTGCCGGCGTATTGACGAGTCTTTAGAGTCCTACACAGAAGTTTCCTGGCTCAAGCGAAACGAAATAGGAGCGCATATGAGATATGTGCGGGACCGAGAATAATGTATGTATGTGATACCGTATTCCATTCTCGCGATGAATGTATCGAATGGTAGTATGCGATATAACCTAGTTATCGAATCAAGGATTGATTCGGTAAGCCGATACATAGGATACTAGTCGGTTATATGCGATATGACCGGATCGTTAAATCAAGTGTTGATTTAATGAATTAATGTATAATTATATATTTGATATATTACTTTGCATTAACTAGTATTGGTTCACTTTAAATGGATTTTCTCACTTGAAATGTGCAAGTTGTATATGTGATATACTTTTGTGCACATGTTTGTATCATGTTTGATGATGCATGCTTATTTGGTTAAGTGTAAAGAATTAACCATGGTTAAGTTGATGATTAGGGTTTAGCTTATTCATTTATTTATTTGTTTATTCATTTTGGAAAAGCATAAAGAGAAAATGGTTGCTAGTTTTGTTTTATCTTTGAAGCTTCATGAAGCTTTGACTATAGTGACCATTTTGTCTCATGCTTAACCCTAACCATTCACTTGAACCTTAGTTAGTTCTCTACACTTGACCATGGTTCATGATATGATAAGAATTCATTTATTTTCTATTTAGAAAATGACTTATTATAATATATTGATCATCATCTTCTTCTTCTTCACATGAAGAAAGCTTGCCTCATCAATGGCAAGTGAAGAAATCAAGTGAGAAATCCAATTCTAAAGTGAACCCACTTCCTATTTCTTCATCCTCTACCTCTTGCCAAGTAGTATAGGGTGTTTTCTTCACAAGTTTCTTGACTTGGTGAAGTTGGAGCTTGATCTAGTGATGTCTCAACGTAGATCATCTTCGGCATCGAAGCCGACGACCAAGCCCGCCCATTTCTCCGATGAAGCCGACGCTAGAGCCCGGGATTCCTTTTGGACAGCGAGGAGACTTCATCATGGAGCTATGGAGGTGGAGGACCGGATCTACAAAGGTTGTATTTTCGTTCTTTTAGTTAAGTTGTTAACTAGTTGCATCTTTCGCCTAAAATTCTAGTTAACGATCCGTATTAGGGTTTCTCGGCACTTGTAAAATTTGAAATTGGCATGGTTGATGCCTTGTGAGACCTCATTAGTGTGCCTAGGAACCCTACAGTGGTATCAGAGCCTAGCTAGAGCCTTAGGCGATGCGTAGACGGAGTTTGAAGTCCGATTGAACCGAAACCCTAAAACAAATTTGCTCTCTGGACTTTTTTCAAAAACGGGGATTTTTTAGAATTAAAAATTCGCAGAAAATAGAGCAGGAAATTATAAGGATTACTGCAGAAAACGAAACCCTAATTCCACTGTAGCGCCGCGGAACCGCGGCAATATCCTCCTTTTGCGGCGGTTCCGCGGCCGTTTGTACTGATTAGGGATTTGTTTTGATACAGTAATGCCAGTATATGTTTCCTCTATTCTCTGGGAAGTTTTAATCTGCACTCAAGAGTTGAGTTTTCTGGGGTTGTTTTGGGGATTCGATGATTCGATCGGATTATCAGATTTTGTCTATGTGAATTCCGGATAATTTTTGAATATGTTAAAAAGTTCGACCGGATATAAATACCCAATTTTTCCCCTGTCGGGAAATTTCCAAGTGTTGGATTTTTCCGTGGTTTAAAGACGTTCTAAGTAGTGCAAGTAACTCGATGGACCCTCTAGAAGACAACAAACCTTAACTCGATTATGTGACCGTCTTGAACTGCCCTTTGAACCTTCGGGTTTGGGGCAGTACGGCGTGCCACATGTGAGGCGTTGGCTTGACCCTTCTACGGCTAGACCGTTGGTACTGAGGCACGAAGTGAATGTCTTTGAACTTATTTCATGAGTTGACTTGTTTCGGGAAAACTTGGGTGTTCGAATGTTCGATCGGAAAGTTTAACATTTTATATCTTATTCGGAATGTGATACAATAATTGGAATTCATAAGAAGTTATGAGATAACTGAATGAATGTTATAAACATAGCAGTTTAGTCTCACTTGATCGGTTGCCACGGAATTTTGATGTAATCAAAAGTCCGTCGAAATCACGTAGCGTACGCGGATACTCGCCGGGTAAACTTAATAGACAGCCTCGCTCCATAGCCCCGACCAAGTGACTTTAGGAGAACCCCGCCGCCGAAAGCATCTGTTCGGGTGCTCGCGGTAGCGGTGTTCCGCCTTGGTGCACTTCGTCGACGGTATCGGGGGTGCAGCCGTCTACTAAAGTTTGCGACGAGCATTCGATCATGATGTCGGGAATCTTGTTGAATTGCCCGACTTGATGTTGAAAAGAGTTTTCGGTAATTGAGACTAAAATGCGGGGTTTATAATTGTTAGGCATGTGATGTTTAAGCAATTCATTTGATTGGGCATGCGATGTCTAAAGAGGTTGCGGATTCCAACTGTTGTAGTTTTACACTTTCTTTTCTGTGACCGTAAGTGTAATATGCGATGTCGCCGGTTTCGTTGCTATATGTCAACGACAATTGGGATGCGCATATTTACTTACGTTGATGACATGTGATGTTATGTGTTGCTGGATATGTTATATTGGATCGTCGTGTTTGAATAGCCGGGGTTTTTTATGTGAGATGAGCGTTTTTCATTTTCATTCATGTAATAACTTGTATGTAATATTCTTTTATTGGGACACTTCCAGGTTGCGGAAGATGTCACCCTTTGTATATTATTTACTTTTCCGCACTAGGATAGACCCAAGGAGGGGAGCATAAGTAACCGGGTTCTGGAGTCCAGAGGGAGACCAACTCGAGGAGTCGAGTCCGGGTCTCCTAACTCCAGAATTGGTAGGGTTGCTTGCCGCTCTCGTAGGGGTCTAGGGGTGTGGGTTTGGCTATTCATCACGACCGTGGAATCCGTGTTTTATACTGGCTCGTATTGAAAACACGGACGTCCTAGTATATCCAATGTTTCATATGATTCTTCTGCTGCGATATCTGTGATGTAATCATGTGATGTTCTGTGATACAGTATATAGTATATATGATATATTATATAGGCGTTACTTATGTTTTACACCCGCGCTAGCCCTGCCCCGCTCTGCCGTTAGTCACCTAACCTAACGGTGCATGAGGGGACATCGAGGCGAATGTGGATGGCATAAGTGTACGTCGTATTTATCTGTGATGTTTAGGTAACTTAAATGATGGGACTTCATTAATGTGATTAATGAAATAAAATAAACCTAAGATGTTGTAGAATCGAATTTCAAAAATAAAACAGGTAGCTACAGTTCTTGCTTTGCACAGCGGTATATGTGATATATCCTGCACCTTATTCGATGAAGAAAGGACCGAGATCCCTTCACCGGGAGTGACTCCTTTAGCAATAACTGGCAGATGCTACACACACGGTTTGTTTTCTGATTGCTTTTAAGAGTTTTTGCTTTGCACAGTGATATATATGATATATCCCGCACCTCATTCGACGAGAAAAGGGCCGACGTTCCCTTCACCGGGAGTGACCTCTTTAGCAAAACTAGAAAAGCCTCAAAATCACTCCATTTCAAAACTTCATTTGATTCTACAACGATATCAAGTTCATTACGCAATAGGTTTTCAGAAAAACCTGTCGTAGCCCTCCGTCATTTCAGATAAAGACTATTTAGTATTCGTGCTGCGTTTGTTGACCTTTGTCAAGGCGTAGTGTGCGGTAGCTAACTAGTAATTATCTGTAAAGCATGTGATGTGATTGGATTAGGGTAGTCGTATGACCTTGTTGACCTCTGTCAAGGGTCGTGCGAGTGGGTTTGATTCAATCAAGAAATGACGGGTTGAACTTGACTAGTGCACTATGGTTTGTTGACCTCTGTCAAGGTCATGGCACACTAGGGGCAAAATATTATCGGGAATTTCAAGTGTTGAAATTTGGAATGAGATTGCATACCTTCTATGAGATAGTTGGATCCCGATACCCAATGCGAGTAATTGTTACTCCTGGGAGTGTTTTACACATTACAATTAGCCGATCAAGTAGGTGTCTAGAAAGGTGTTAACGAGGTTACGCCTCTGGGAAAACGAGGTTTACATTAATTAGGTTCGTGCGAAAGCACGGGGGACCTCCCTCAAAGTACCGACACTGGCCTGGCTGAAAGATTGGCGAACTTGTAGTATGTAATTAATCCCGGCTAGTCTTTCCTTTTAGGGTTTGAAGGAAGATTTGATAAAAACAGTGGGAGCCATCCTGATTAGATAAAATTATAACCAATCTATTCTTGTAAGAGCGCACGCTGAGTGTTTTCTTCTCTCTCTCTCCAGGTAGCGACCATATCACGCCTTAATCAAGATAATAATACGGATTATTGACCGAACCCGCTTGTTATACTGAGCTGGGGAATGTTGGTCCCGCTCCAACTTATAATTGTTATAAGACAGAGCAGGAAATTGGGGATTACCAGAATTCCCGTGCCGCCCAAACGAAGAGTGTGCATGCTGATGCATCATCTTCGGGTGTGTTCGTTACAAAGAACTGTTTCTCAGTATCCTCCGCATCCTGGGTATATGATACCGGATCAGGATCCCAGATATGTAATCTGTTACATAGGACTGCAAAAAGGTAGAAAAACTGAGAACGGGTGATAAGTTTCATGAGGCAGAAAACGGGGCAAGTTTTGCAGCCAAGTCTGTTGGTCACTGTCACCCTGTATTTCAAATACATTGATTCTGAACGAATGTTATTAGATACCGAACCTGATATACAAAATCATATCTATCTCTTTATTAGTAAAGAAAGGATATAATTTTGTATTGATGGATAATGTTTTGAACATTTCCTATATCAAAAGTTGATCGGTTCAGGCACGTTATCTAAAAGCATTGATGTTCTAAATCAAACTACAGTTCTTTAGTATACAGAACACACACAAGAGGAAGAGTTCAGAAATGAACGAATCCTTCTTGAGGCATTGTAGACTAGGTCATATCAAAGCGACCCGACTAGCTGAAGTTACATGTAGATGCATATTTAAATCAGTTTGAATTTACATCTTGTGAAACTTGCCAGTCATGTCACAGAGATAAGATGACCATAGCTCCGTTTACAGGAAACAGAGAAAGAGTTAGTGAACTCTTGGGATGATACATGTTGATGTATGTAGGTCCCCAGTCTACACTTGCCAAGACCGGTTCTTTATACTTCATTAAATTCTCTGATGATCTCTTTTGATTCAGACATATGTTCCTGTTGAAACACAAGTCAGAACCTTTTGAGATATTCACAGAATATAAGTTAGAAGTAGAGAACCAATACGGGTATAAGTATTATGTCCTTTGATGTGATCAAGGAGGAGAATACTTGAGCACGGAATTCCTGGACTATTCTAAAGGAGAATGGGATTCTCTCTCAGCATTACTCCTCCGTATACACCATAGCACGATGGTATATCGGGGCGGAGCAATCACATCCTATGTGATAAGGTGTGCTCTATGATGAGTACTACTGAGTTACCTGTTTCCTTTTTGGGAGTTATGCACTTGAGAAGCTGCATACCTATTGAATAAGGTTCAAATCAAATCAGTTGCCTACCACTTCACATTTGATATGATATGGGAAGAGCCCATGTCTTAAGCTAGTTAAGATTTGGGGTTGTCCGGCCTATGTCTGAAAAGAAAAATCCGGACAAGCTCGAGGCAAGGTCTGTAATGTAGAACTGGAAAGGTTCCAGCTATACAAACTGCAGCTGAAGATTTGGTAGAACCAATGGATTCAATAGTAACCAACGAACCTCAGCCTCTCCGCCGATCTAGTAGGGTTTCTCACCCACCTGAGAGATACTTCTGTTTCTCTATGACAATGGGAGCGAGGATTGCATCATGAGATGATGACCCAACTAGTTTCGAGCTGGCCATCAGGAGTGGGACTCTGTAAGAATGGCTGGATGCTTAGCGATCTGAGATGGAATCTATGTACACCAACAAAGTATGGACTTTGGTTGCTATATCTGAAGGGTTAAATCCCCATCAGGAGCAAGTATATCTTGAGAAGATTACTTGGTGTAGATGGAAAAGTTGAGACTTTCAAAGCTAGACTTGTTAAAACTTTTCATCATCGACCAGGCCTGGATAATGATGAAACCTTTTCAAGTGGCTATGCTTAAGTCCATCCAGATCCTACTTGCCACGGCTACATACCATGACTACGATATCTGGCGGTTGGGTGCCATGACTGCTTTTCTAAATGATGTTTTGGAAGAGAACGTCTATAAGTATACAGCCAGAGGGCCTCGTAGACAGTGGGAGCAGCGGAAACGTGTGCAAGATGCTTTATAGGATAAAGCAGGCATCGCGGAGTTGGAACATCTGTTTTGATGATTTAGTCAAAGAGTTTGACATCATCAAAATGGTAGATGAACCTTGTATAAACAAAAAGGTAGTAGGGAGTATGGTGACGATCCTCGTAGAGTACGTGGATGACATACTCTTGATAGGGAAGGAGTTTCCTTTGCTACGCTCAGTCAATCTCCGCTTATCACAAGGATTCTCCACATAGGATCAAAGTGATACCTCCTAAATCCTGGGTTTTGGATCTATGAGATAGATCTAATTGGATGATAGGATTCTCACTAGTTGTAGTGAGATGGTATCAACCGATCCTGGGGAGAATCACTGGAAGGGTTCCAGGGTGATAAGGACGACTGAATGTCAGTCACAGGCATTGTCTTTACCCTCAGTAAAGGGACGGTATGTTGGAAGAGTTCCAAGCTAGATACCGTGGCATACTAGACGATAAAGGCTGGATACATCGCTACTTAAGATGCTACCAAAGAGGCAGTCTGGATGTATATTTGTTCATGAGATGAACTTAGTTCCTCCCATTGTGTGACAATGGAGTTGTGGCTTATGCCAAGGAACGTCCGTCCCATCAGTGATCCAGACATATTCTAAGGCAGTATCACCTGATCATGGAGATAGTTGATCTCCAGGGTGATCGAGGTTAGGAGAGTAGACTCAGAGGACAGCACGGCGGATCCACTCACAAAGGCCTTTTCCCAGAAAGAGACTTTTATGGGATGGTTGAGTATGAGATACTGCAACCACTGCTATCAGATGGCCCTAGTGCAAGTGGGAGATTGTTAGTTATATATATGCCCTAGAGGCCATTACTATACATAGGATGTATATTGTAGTGGATGCTTGGACATATATATGGAGGACTTTCTTGCTCGACATGATAGTATGCTATCTGGTTGCTCTTTACCTTAACGTGTACACTGATTGTCTCTCTGTTACATGTTGGTAAAGCCCTTAGGATGTGTACTTGACTACCTGGACTATGATGCGGATCATACTAGTGGAGACATGGTAGTCCATAAGTACATCCTTCAAAGTCCCTAGTCGTGGGTATATCGAGACGGGGCATCGATATACCAGAGTAGACTAGCGTATACCTTCTCGACCCATACAGATGGGCGATGGATGATCCCATATCCATTGGTGTTTGACATCAGAGATGATATACGGGTGCTCAGTGGAGACTGGGTACACTGGACGGACTCGCCGAGAACTCCCAGATGGTATTATACCTTACGTCAGATGGCAGTTCTCTGGTGACACTGGTACAGAGTAGTCTGTTGACCCGAGATCGTCATAGAGTCTTGTGTGGTTCCCACTGTGCTTTGATTTCCACCTTACCACGTTCACAAGGGCGTGCAAAACGGTGGCTTTTGGGTACAGTCCCGAATCACATGGAGGCAATGAGCGATAGGAGGGGATTCGTCTCTCCCGGTATAGGGGGTTGATGTTGCGCTGTGTTCGATTGGCTATAACCGGAAATCCCTGGCCAGGGTTGCTGAGATTTACTGGTAAGTGTTACCAGCAGTTTCTCGAACTGTTATAGGACTCATATCGACACGACTTATCGAGCTACTGGGGTCTGACGTTTACCACCCCTAGGCGAGATATGCGACATATCAGACGATCAGACGGACTGTACGGTAAGTGTTACTGGTGGATTCACAGGAGTGTGAGCGGGCTTGCTCGTCGATCTTCTGATCGCTCAATACCCGGGTGGCCGTTACGTTTAGCAGACCGCTTGCGGCTTGTGGGTGTTTGATATGATCATCACCTGCTGCCGGCGTATTGACGAGTCTTTAGAGTCCTACACAGAGGTTTCCTGGCTCAAGCGAAACGAAATAGGAGCGCATATGAGATATGTGCGGGACCGAGAATAATGCGTGTATGTGATACCGTATTCCATTCTCGCGATGAATGTATCGAATGGTTGTATGCGATATAACCTAGTTATCGAATCAAGGATTGATTCGGTAAGCCGATACATAGGATACTAGTCAGTTATATGCGATATGACCGGATCGTTAAATCAAGTGTTGATTTAATGAATTAATGTATAATTATATATTTGATATATTACTTTGCATTAACTAGTATTGGTTCACTTTAAATGGATTTTCTCACTTGAAATGTGCAAGTTGTATATGTGATATACTTTTGTGCACATGTTTGTATCATGTTTGATGATGCATGCTTATTTGGTTAAGTGTAAAGAATTAAACCATGGTTAAGTTGATGATTAGGGTTTAGCTTATTCATTTATTTATTTGTTTATTCATTTTGGAAAAGCATAAAGAGAAAATGGTTGCTAGTTTTGTTTTATCTTTGAAGCTTCATGAAGCTTTGACTATAGTGACCATTTTGTCTCATGCTTAACCCTAACCATTCACTTGAACCTTAGTTAGTTCTCTACACTTGACCATGGTTCATGATATGATAAGAATTCATTTATTTTCTATTTAGAAAATGACTTATTATAATATATTGATCATCTTCTTCTTCTTCTTCACATGAAGAAAGCTTGCCTCATCAATGGCAAGTGAAGAAATCAAATGAGAAATCCAATTCTAAAGTGAACCCACTTCCTAGTTCTTCATCCTCTACCTCTTGCCAAGTAGTATAGGGTGTTTTCTTCACAAGTTTCTTGACTTGGTGAAGTTGGAGCTTGATCTAGTGATGCCTCGACGTAGATCATCTTCGGCATCGAAGCCGACGACCAAGCCCGCCCATTTCTCCGATGAAGCCGACGCTAGAGCCCGGGATTCCTTTTGGACAGCGAGGAGACTTCATCATGGAGCTATGGAGGTGGAGGACCGGATCTACAAAGGTTGTATTTCCATTCTTTTAGTTAAGTTGTTAACTAGTTGCATCTTTCGCCTAAAATTCTAGTTAACGATCAGTATTAGGGTTTCTCGGCACTTGTAAAATTTGAAATTGGCATGGTTGATGCCTTGTGAGACCTCATTAGTGTGCCTAGGAACCCTACAAAAACCATGCACAGCATCGGCACGTAAATCCTCATATATCGGGCTCTGTCAGTCCGGATCGGCCTACGGGCTCTGTCAGTCCGGATCGGCCCCTATCATCTCTCGACTCCGGTCGGTATCCTTCGGATATCCGCCGAGCCCAAATACTATCACTGGTAGGTAGTAGTCCCTCTGCCAGGCTCACCGTCTGTATACACAGCATCCCTTTCTTGCCTCGGGGTACCATACCGGCTCCAGCATGTACCCGCAATCGGCCTCATCCGCCTTCTCGAATCGGGTTTCACATGTCGCTCTCAGAACCGAGAAGACACATGGTGAACGCACTGAAATATCATAGCAAGAGAAACCGGGTTTTTAGAATAACACATAATCTATTTTAAAATGCCCACGATTCTCAAATCTAGAAATCTCATGAAAACAGCATATCTCAATGCGTACAATAATAGAGCATGATGTATGCGACATATAATAGAAATGTAAGCATATCGTGTATCATGCAACGTGGAATAGTGATATGACATATTAAGGGAAAATCGCTCTTTTAAAATGATTCCAGTTTTTAAAATATAACATGCGGTTCCCAAATTTAAAATAAAACCAGTTATCTATGTAGGTACAATATGTATATGCGCAAGTATAGACGTACCAATGCAGGTTATGCGAAGAGTCAGATCATGATGCAGCAATTCTACTGTGTAGTGACATGGCAATTATCGACGATGAAGTGTGTGAGCCTATAAACTATATACGTGTGATATACACATCATCGATAATGGTGCAGGTGTACTATCCCAGGTATATGCGATGCAATAATAATATCATGAATGCAGCACAAGGTAAAACATCAGCTAAAAGCTATAAGGTATACGTAACTATCATATGTCCGAGTCGGTGAATCTAAAAATCGGCATCTAGCCCAGTAACATCGCGTACGGTATCATCCATCGTACGGCAACCTCTAGTCAAGGGTAAGGATCAATCATCAAGTCAAACGCATCACGCACGGAATATAATCTTACGGCGGCATTATGCTAATAGGGATCCTATAATCCTATACGACAAAAGAGGGTACGGCCTAATATCGCATACGGCCTATCATCCATAATTCACAACATTCTATAAATGTATGTATATCAATGTGCCTATGTCCCGGTTCACATCCGCAATAATCTCATATTAGGGGACCGGCAGGGTATAAATCAACTCGATCGACTCACATCCGTATACCATCATATTATCATATCATTGTTCATACTATAATATTGCATTATTGTACTCCCCATTTTTATTCGTTTTATAAATAAAAAGGTACTCTTGACGCACGTTTGTTACATGTTACAGGATACAGGCTCTTGGAGCGAATACAGTGAAAAAGACGAAAGCTGATACAGAAAAGGGACTTTTTGACCAACAAGTAGACGGATCCTAGTCAAGCCTAGACGAAGAACAATTCACAATTGTATAAGGCAACGCAGTCCGAAATGTCAAAGTGAATGGTCAAAAGATCCTTACAAGTTTTCACTGAAGATCTGGAGAAGACCCAGATGTCAAATGGAGAAAAGAAGTATAAAAGTAGAAAGCCCAAGAAGCAGAGAAGAACACCCAAAATTTTCATGACCTATATCCCTTCTTTGGCCGCGGAACCGCGGCCAAACCTAGGCTGGCGCCGCGGTTCCGCGGCTATTCAGAGCCCGTGTCGGTGGAATTTTTCTGTGTCGGTGCGTCGGTGCGGGTGTTGGGATTTTCCGAGAGCAAATCTGTAATTGCACATCTGCGAGAGTCTGTAACCCTAGTTTTCCTGTTTTCCTATAAATTGTAATCACAGATCTGTAAAACTCATGCCTCTTTTCAATAAACAAATTCAGATCTGTTTTGTATTCTTGCTTGGAGGGAGCCATCAATAAACTAGTAAGTTCTTTTTAATTCTTTGTTTTAATTTTTTATTAATTAGAATGTCTTTTAATCCCCTAATGAGCGAGTAATCTCCTCGCTTGTTAGGGTTAGCCTTAGGGAAAGGTTTGAGAGATTAGATCTCTCACCCCTTTCATGCCCTTTCACAACTAAGAATTAGAACTCCATGCATGCATGCACAACCGCCCCCTACGGCACCCTTCCCCTCGAGGTAACGGTGACACCGTAGTATAAAGGACCGGTTGCGCGCGTTTTCCATGGAGGTTAGGGAAATTATCGATAAAGGAAGGATAAGAATCTAGAGGAAGAAACATCTTCCCAAAAGACTCTAATCCACTTTATTGATAATTACCGTAACATCTAATAGATCAAAAATAAGGCATTGAAAGCGGTGAGGAAACCTTTAATCTCCAAATTTCCCCTAAGCCTAACTCTAGCAAGACTTTAAATTAGATTAATTTAGTTTATTGATAGATCTAGGTTTTTATAGATTTAATAAACCAACCAAAACAACATTTGGAATCAACTCGTAAAAACACAAATAAGAAATTACCCATCTCTGTGGATCGACCCGTACTCACCGGCTAGCTGCAAAGCGACGCCGTTCTTGATTGCGGTTACAAATATTTTTGATCTATCTTTTAGAAAGCGCAAGCACGCTAAATCACTCAAATCAAATGGCGCCGTTGCCGGGGATGGCGTAATCTTTCTTTTGTGTAATTTCGGGTTGATTTAATTTTTTTTTTAAAAATCATAAAAATCAGAACATACAAAAATACAAAAACATTTTATCGATTTTTATCTGTTTGAAGGGTTTTATGGTTTGAATCTTGCAGGAACAGCGACGAATTGCGAATCTGGAAATTTACAGAGAGGAAAACAGAAAGTTGTACATCAGAACAGAGGAGAATTTGGACAGAGAAGCAGTACATTTTTTTTCAGAGCCTATTCCTTCTAGACGACCGCGGAACCGCGGCCTAGGAGCACCCAAGACCGCGGAACCGCGGCTTGTTAGCCTCTTCAGCACCTCTAATTTAGTGGGTTTGTTCTCTTGTTCTTTCCTCTGCAACCTCATTATATCTGTCTGTAAAAATTTTCTGCAGGAATTCTTTGCACTAAAAATTCTTTCTCCCCCTTCTAAATAACAGATTTTCTGCAGGTTTCTTTGCGTCGCGCTAAAAAAAAAATTGATTGCAAGTGAATTTTATTGTTTTGCATAATTTAATCGGACTTTAAGGGGCTAATTGACCAAACTCAGATTGGGTGGGGATTTCATCACCCTTCCCAGGACCCCAGAAATCACCTTAAAGCATTTTGCATCGACCACAATTAATTAAAAAAATACTAGACTCAGACCTAAGGACATCGAGCTCAATAGGAAAAGGACTAGTATAGGTATCGACCGTTTATCCTAACTGACTTTGCGGTGTCTAGGCTAGTGGTTATTAATTAGGCCCACTATTGTGGTTCCTTCCCACTTACCTGGCCGTACTTGTCGGTGAAGAGGCGGTTTGAGGTCCTATTTCTAGCCCTAGTTAGGAGCTGTCTAGCAGACCTAGGTGACCCTAGATCTAGGCCTGATTGTGCATGTGTGGTCGATACATTTGTATCATAAGTCTCTTTTCAAAAATCTCTTTGCAAAACTCTCACATAAATAAAAAAAAAGAGGAAAATCTTTTCAAAACTTGCAACTTGTCGCTAAAGAAATCTTGCACCTCACTTCCACCACTTCTTCTCATTGACGTTATCTTAGCCCCGCATTCTGTTTTTTTTCTTTTTTCTGACTACACTACCCCTTTAGTGTATGTCACTTTGGACTAGGGATACTAACGCCCGATTAGTCCGTGTTTCGTTGGTACCGACCGACGAACCTTTAGACACCGAAGTCGAAATTCCCTCCATTTTCTTACCTCCACCTTCAAATTCTTCTTTCGAAGGTATGTCGGGACACGACCCCAACGATACCTTATCGACGGGAATGATTCCACCTCCGTTAGGTGCGAATAACCCGAATCTTCCGCCTGTTGCAGCGCCCGCACGAGTTGCGCTCCAGGATCTCTTCTACCCCGTCCGCACTTCTTTGCCTCCATGTCTTTCACCCCCACCGGCAAATGGGGACAATTTTGAAATAAAACCACATTTCATCAATATGCTGCCAAAATTTCATGGTTTGGAATCTGAAGATGCATATATCTTTATCAATAAATTCCAAAATGTGTGCGCTATGATGAAAACGACTCAATTAAGTGATGACGCTATAAGGCTAAGGGTCATTCCTTTCACCTTTTGTGACCTAGCCGAGAAGTGGCTATACAGCACCGCATCACATTCCATTAGAAATTGGGACGAGTTTGTGAGAGCTTTTCTAAAAAAGTTCTACCATCATCACAAAACTGCTAGAATCCGTAACGAGATTATACAATTTTCACAACTTCCTTCCGAACCATTTTGGAAGTGCTTCAAGAGATTTAAAGACCTACTTGTTCAATGCCCTCATCATGGGATCGAAAGTTGGCAACTTTGCCAAACATTATACGAGGGATTGAACTCGGCAACGAAGCAGTTGCTAGAAACCATATGTCAAGGTCATTTTCTCTCCAAGTCTAGCGACGAAGCGTGGCAGTTTCTTGAGGATCTTAGTGAGCAAACAATTCAGTGGGAGAGTACCAAGACCACATCATCTTCTTCTGTTGGTCAATCTAGGGCAGGCATACATCAAGTAGATATGTCGATCGCTATGAAGGCCGAGATGGCCGCACTTATGAAAAAGCTAGAAGCCATTGAGACCAAAATCTCATCGTCTTCTCCTGCCCCTGCTTTACCTCCATGAACTGTTTGTGCTTGTTGTGCGAATCCATCGCATCTAACCGAAGAGTGTCCTTATAATGCATCTACTCAAGGACAGGATCAAGTCAATACTGTATTTCAGCAACGGCAAAGAAATGATCCGTACTCTTCGACATACAATCCGGGGTGGAGGAGTCACCCAAATTTCGCTTGGAACCAAAATCAACAAGTCCAAGGAAATAACAATTTTCAAAGACCTCCTCCTCCACAACAACAACAAGCACCTTCACAAACTCAAAACCAGCAACCTTTCTAACAACAACCTTATACAAATCAAACGAACAATTTGGTTAAACCAAATGATGATAAGGTTATCTCGCTCGAAAAAAGTCTAGATGCGTTTCTCAAGCAATCTACAGAATCCGCAGCAAGATTTGAAAATTATGTTCAGTCTTTGATGCATAACAATGCCTCACACGATCAAAGTATCAAATCTATTGAGGCACAAATTGCACAATTAACTGCTGCATTGAGCGAGAGAGAAAAGGGAAAGCTTCCGTCTCAACCAATGCCAAATCCCGGTCACACACAAAACTCATATCACAATCACAATGTAAATGCGGTGACCACGTTGAGATCCGGAAGAGAGTTGCAAAATAATGTGGGAACTAATGATGACATCCCCGCCGGTGGTTCTTCTTCTTCTTCTTCTTCTCCATCGTCACCTTCCCCTTCTTCATTTTCTTCACCTTCTTCTTCACCTTTTTCTTTAGAGCCTATTCTCCACCCTTCACACGGCTCTACTTCTTCTAGCTCGAACGGACCCATTTCTCACAACACGAACACATCTACACCGGGATCCGTTCCTACTCCACATTCTACTCCACAAACATTTGACTCAACAAATTTTCAAAATGCACCATTTCCAAACAGGTTGAGTCCCAATAAACCAACTGTACAAGTGGAGAAGATTGTGGAATTATTTAAGCAGGTTAGCATAAATATACCTCTCTTGGATGCTATCCAACAAGTCCCTTCATACGCGAAAATCTTAAAGGGCTTATGCACCTCGAAGAGAAAGGCATCTCAAGTACCCAAGAAAGTGCTAGTGGCTAGTGCAGTGAGCAATGCTATTAACCACACTCAAACCTTACCCCAAAAACGAAAGGACCCCGGCTGTCCTACGATTTCAATCACAATTGGGGATAAGAAAATTAATCGAGCACTTTTAGATCTTGGGTCTAGTGTTAACCTGCTTCCCTACTCCGTGTACGAACAATTAGGGGTTGGAGAGTAGAAACCCACTCGTTGTACTCTCCAAATGGCTGATCGATCAATCACCCATCCAAGGGGTGAGCTAGAGGATGTGTTGATCAAAGTTGGGGAGTTCATATTCCCCGTTGATTTTATTGTTATGGATACACAACCTGTTGCTAACCCACGGAACTAAATTCCGGTGATCCTCGGTCGACCATTTTTGGCCACTTCCAATGTTGTAATAAACTGTCGCAATGGCTCCATGACTCTATCCTTTGGGAAGATGTCCAGTGAGTTCAATATTTATAAGATGGGAAGTCTGCCCCCCGTGCCTAAAACTAGTACACGAGAAGTTTGCTCTGTTCACGAAATCACGCAGGAGGACTGCGAGCTTGAAAGATTCTTGTTTGATGAAAACAGTTTTGACGCCACTAGTGCTTCCCTCCTTGAGCCTACCACCGTTGACACAACCGATATGGATTATGAATGTTCACTTTTTCGGATGATGACGACTCACAGCCCGAATATGAGTCTTTTGAATTTGTGGATGAGTTAGTTGAACCATCCGAATCGGTTGTTTGCAGTGATTTCGAACCTGTGTTGGAGTCCTTTGAGTTCGAGGTAGATTCCGCAATGATTCTTTCGCCTCCGAAACTCGAACTCATGTCCTTACCGTCTCACCTTAAATATGCTTACATAGGTGAGAATGAGACCTTTCCCATTATCATATCGGCTTCTCTAGCCCTTGAGCAAGAGAACGCCCTTTTAATGGTCTTACAAGATAGGCGGCAAGTTTTCGGTTGGACTATGGCGGACATCGAGGAGATCAGTTCGCTTATAATTGAATATCATATGAAATTGATGGATGATGCCAAGTCAATAGAGGACCCACAGGAACATTTTGGGGGTATTGTGGTTAGTCAACCTCTTCCTTTAGAAGTTGAACCACCCCCATTTCTTTTAATAAGCTACGAGAATGCCAATATTCCACTGATTGCTGATCATTCACATTCTCGTTTTGATGCATCACCACCTCCTGTATATTCACCTCCACACCTTCCATACCACCACTTCTATCTTCCCCAATTCTTTTTGAATCGCTACAACTTATTCTTCCACCAACCTATACTCTTTACTGATAAATTTTTCAACTGGTTGGTGTTAACGTTTGGTCTATGCAAAGTTTGGCAGTAATGTCTAACATAGTTTAAATGAAGTTTGGGGGAAGGCCTTTCTGTATATATTTTTGTTTTCCTTAACAATAAAAAAAATTGTAAATAAATAAACATGGGAGTGCCGACATTTTGACCCTCTTGGTTTAGTATGACAGTGAGGACACTGTCAAGTTCAAGTTTGGGGGTATGCTCGGTACGTCTTCTTCCTTCGCATTCATTTGTACATATTTTTGTATTTGCATATTTATTTGAAAACCCATAAAAATTTGAAAAATTTCAAAAATTATAAAAATATTGTTTTCAATTTTGGCTTATTTGACTAGAGTTTGACAAATAGGTTAACTGGGTAGGAGCAACTAGATCTTAGACTTAGTAAATTAAAAACCCTAAAAATAACATTCCTTAAAGTTTAACGGTAGAAAGTATATGTCTTTGTAGTTTATTTAGAAATAGGCAAATTTTGGGTTTACTTCTTGGGCTAAGTCAAAATAAGGGAAGAGTATTGATGTTCTTATTAGAGTATAAGTTTGAAAAAATAGTTCCTAACTTAAGTCTAGATTCTGAAAACGTATACCCTACAAAAGGCACAATCACACACCTTGAAATTTGGAATAGTAGAAGAGACCTTGAAATGCTCTTGTCTAAAGTCCTTAGTACAATGAAAATAAAAGAAAAAAAAATGTGTGAATAAGAAATAAAAAAAAATGGAAACTGATTTTTGTGATTACTTAAGGCTGTAAAAATAGAAAAATATTTAGCAAGGGTGCTTCATCACCTAGTGCCTTAGACCAACTGGTTTGGGAGTCACTGCTAAAAGCCTTGGGTGTTGCAAAACTAGGAAGTACGCTTTAAAAGTGCAAACACATTTTGTAATCGGTCGTTGGTACCTCAAGAAGTATTAACGGTCGCATGAAGGATGTGTAAGCAAAATTCAATTAAAAATTCACTTACTAATAAGTACTTTGGACAACGAATAAGGGCATGATTGCTTGATTTGAATTTCCAAGTGTAGGGGTGATCTATACACACACGTAGGGGTATGTGATTAGAGTTTAGATAAGAGAAAGGAATGAAGAATAGAACTTGTATCTTTAGTAGAGTTGATAGAAATTCCTAAATAGAGATGAAACCCTAGAAGGAAGACTTAAGAGATGCCGAAAGCTAAGTAGGTCTACATAACATATATAATCTTAAGTTAAATAATGAGGAAGCGTGAAGAATGTGGGTGGATAATTTGCGAGTCAAAAGATAATAAAATTTCTTGTTAGAAAACCTAATTGAAGAACAAAAGTCAATGGGCCGAGTTGATAGGATTTTGTGGGTGTAATCCGCTGAAAACCCTCAGGAGACAACACACCTCCTACTAGGGACACCTAGAGGTTTAACGGCTTGTTGCACGTGCTCAGTGCAATCGCGTTTCCCTACGAAAGTGTGGTTAGGATTTTAGTGAATAAAAAAATAAGTTTGCTCGAAGACGAGCAAAAGATAAGTTTGGGGGTATTTGTTCATACTATAATATTGCATTATTGTACTCTCCATTTTTATTCGTTTTATAAATAAACAGGTACTCTTGACGCACGTTTGTTACATGTTACAGGATACAGGCTCTTGGAGCGAATACAGTGAAAAAGACGAAAGCTGATACAGAAAAGGGACTTTTTGACCAACAAGTAGACGGATCCTAGTCAAGCCTAGACGAAGAACAATTCACAATTGTATAAGGCAACGCAGTCTGAAATGTCAAAGTGAACGGTCAAAAGATCCTTACAAGTTTTCACTGAAGATCTGGAGAAGACCCAGTTGTCAAATGGAGAAAAGAAGTATAAAAGTAGAAAGCCCAAGAAGCAGAGAAGAACACCCAAAATTTTCATGACCTAAATCCCTTCTTTGGCCGCGGAACCGCGGCCAAACCTAGGCTGGCGCCGCAGTTCCGCGGCCATTCAGAGCCCGTGTCAGTGGAATTTTTCTGTGTCGGTGCGTCGGTGCGGGTGTTGGGATTTTCCGAGGGCAAATCTGTAATTGCACATCTGCGAGAGTCTGTAACCCTAGTTTTCCTGTTTTCCTATAAATTGTAATCACAGATCTGTAAAACTCATGCCTCTTTTCAATAAACAAATTCAGATCCGTTCTGTATTCTTGCTTGGAGGGAGCCATCAATAAACTAGTAAGTTCTTTTTAATTCTTTGTTTTAATTTTTTATTAATTAGAATGTCTTTTAATCCCCTAATGAGCGAGTAATCTCCTCGCTTGTTAGGGTTAGCCTTAGGGAAAGGTTTGAGAGATTAGATCTCTCACCCCTTTCATGCCCTTTCACAACTAAGAATTAGAACTCCATGCATGCACGCACAACCGCCCCCTACGGCACCCTTCCTCTCGAGGTAACGGTGACACCGTAGTATAAAGGACCGGTTGCGCGCGTTTTCCATGGAGGTTAGGGAAATTATCGATAAAGGAAGGATAAGAATCTAAAGGAAGAAACATCTTCCCAAAAGACTCTAATCCACTTTATTGATAATTACCGTAACATCTAATAGATCAAAAATAAGGCATTGAAAGTGGTGAGGAAACCTTTAATCTCCAAATTTCCCCTAAGCCTAACCCTAGCAAGACTTTAAATTAGATTAATTTAGTTTATTGATAGATCTAGGTTTTTATAGATTTAATAAACCAACCAAAACAACATTTGGAATCAACTCGTAAAAACACAAATAAGAAAATTACCCATCTCTGTGGATCGACCCGTACTCACCGGCTAGCTGCAAAGCGACGCCGTTCTTGATTGCGGTTACAAATATTTTTGATCTATCTTTTAGAAGCGCAAGCATGCTAAATCATTCAAATCAATCATCATATCATCATATCATCAAATCCTTCTTATATTCTTTCATCGCATTTAAATTACCTATCAAATCAAATTGCATAAACATTCTATCACTACAAGTATAAGTATCTAATCTAACATATACATCTGAACCATACAATCGGATTTTTAAAGAAGCGAATCGTAGTTTTGAAAATAGGGGTTACAGTGTTTTTAAGAAAGAGATATCATTTGAAAATCCGTAACATCCCTCAAGGTATATATTTAAACGATACATACGATTCTTCGGTTTAGAAAAAAGTATGGTTCGGATGACACATCTACGTCAACTATCTAGTCCTATAGTACCCTAAACTGCAATATCGCTAAACGTCATCCTCAGATTCCGTCATCACATATTAGCCGTATTATATCACTTCTAACTATCCTTAGTTTCTAATATGGTTTCGTAGCTATCTCATTCTAACCCTAGTTTCCTAATCTAGGTTTCCTAACCATATTCTATAAATCGGTTTTCCATCAAAAGTTTGCGGGGGTGCTAAACGCCATCCACCCGACTTCCCCGGTAGATATAGATCTACTCACCGTAGTCCTCGCTCGCCGAAGTCGATGGCGCCTCGCTCCGTTGCTTCGGAATCCACGCGAACGTACCTACAATAACAACACATATCGTAACGATATTAAAATCAAGGCGGAAAAACCAAAACGGCACGCGCATTGCTCGTAGGTTAGAACCTATAGCATATGTGTACAAAATCAATCAAACAACCCTTGTTGTCGATGTACAAACATGCGACAACCAAAAACGAATCTAAATATCAAAACTCATCATTTCAAATACGGAAAACATATCCTAAATCACACACAAGTTTTCCTAGATTTTGACTCAGGTCAAATAAATCCAAGCAAACAAGTTTAGGGTGATATATAAGGTATATGTGAGCTACTGAACCAACCTAGGCCCCTACCCTCACCAAGTGGCCGGCCCTTATACTCAAAATTCCGATGTCGCCGACCCAGGGGTCTCAGTTTGGGTTTATCAGGTCAGAGTAGTCTCCTAGTAGTATGTCTAGGCCCCTAGTATTGTTTGGTTGCCTCAGAAATTCCCTGGGTTGCTCCAGATACCCCATAGGCACACTCAAAGTCACAAAACTGATATGGGTCAATTCCTGAGTTCGTGCAACGGTTCAGCTCTATGGCTCAGGTCATGAATCGTGTTACCATGGTCAAGCAAACACTCCTAACAGCTTCCAGATTTTACCTATAGTCAATACAGAAAAATCCAGTAGGACCAAATACCCCTAAACACCTTCAGGTAACTACCCTACAAAACCCAAGCCCTAGCTCTCCTATTCACCCGGGGTCGCCGGAATTGTCTCCATGGTCGCCGGGCAAAACCGGTGGGTACGGGTTAGGGTTTCAGATGAACACTCCAGGTCTCGAGCACAACACTAGCACACTGTTTGTTTTCATAGTGAAAACTCGGGGTCACAGCAGGTCAGCAACATCCTAAAACGACGCTAAAACACGATATCACACACAACTAATCTAAAGGGAAGAAATTATACCTCATCCAGTCCACTCAAGGCAGCACTAACTTCCCAACGTCGTCAAAATCCCATTTTTCTCGGTTCATCGCGTAGAGGAAGAGATGGGGACTAAGTTTTGTGAAGGGAGTATAGGATTTTGGGGATTTATTGGAGGTAGATCTAGGGTTCAAGTGGAGGGTTGTGGAGTTGAGAAGATGAAGAAGAAGGAGGAAAATGGTGGGGGATTCTATTGAGGCAGCAGCAGCCCCCTCCCCCTCTCACATAATCACTCTCTCCCTCTCCCTCTCCAAGGTACACCTAACCCACTCATTATGTCCCCTTTGACCTTTTCTTTTTCCTTTTTCTTTTTCTCACCAAAATGAACACATACACCCATATAAAACCATAAATTAAATAACATATAACCAAATGAAATATGTCATGGTGCACTAACCATGAAAAGCTGTAGAAATGCGGATTTGGCTTAATCGCGATTAGCAGTGCACTAATCGGGTTTTTATCAAAATTGCATATAATGAATTTTAAAATTGCCAAATCCGTTAAATATATTATTAAATGAATAAATCATTTTAATTTTTCATTTATTTCACAAATATTGGTATATATTTATACCTTTTTTCGAAAACTCCAATTTCGCAAATCGGGCAGTTTTCGGGAAATATATTATTTTAATATTAAATTCCAAAAATAATATTTTATGTTTTTCTGAAATGTTACAGTAAATATTTTATGTTTTTCTGAAATATTACAGTCTTCCCCTCTTAAATAAATTCGGTCCCCGAATTTAAATTTAAACCCCAAAATCTAAAACATTTCAATAATCAGCTCAAATCACGGGGCTCCGAAGTCATGGAAAACGGAGAAATAACACAACGCGTCAAGTGTGCTTATAACGAGTACAAAACTCAAAATCGAACTCCGTCAAACGTCACGCAAATCATCGGATTTGCACGCATATCCTCGGAGTTACAATAAAGATGCAGGTCTCGAAATTTGAAATCCAATACACACTAGTCAAATACTATAATACGTGTATAGTACGCATCTTTGAAAACTCCAAAATCTGAATAAAACACATGCAAAGATCTTTTCTGAATTGCCGTGTGATGCGTAACTCACGGCATAAGTGACAGATGCTCAGTTTAAAATAATAATGTATGTCCATATATGTTTTGCTAAATATACGTTCCGTCGTTTTCAAAATATCCCAAAAGGTTTTCCTTTATAAGGTCCGTGTCGCTCACGGACATGTAGGAAATAGCGAGACTATAGCTCCTTTGAAAACCTCTTGGTAATATTTTAATGCAAGCAAAGTACTCAGGTCCTGTCCTCAGATCAGTCCTGCTTGGCTACTACACAATATAGTGCCCAACATGAAAACAAAGTGCTCAAAAGCAAAATCAGCCTCAAAAGGCGCATCCAATAATCACATGCGTCTGGTGCGCATGGAAATCAAATCTAAATACAGGTGCCACAATAAGCACAAAGCAAATCTAGGTGTAACGGGTGTGCACAAAAATATCTGTCCACTGCAACGGTGTGTATGACAACAATATCTGGTGCACCTATTGTGCACGAAAATCTCAATCATGTGCATCCAACATGCACGAAATCGCAAAATCCAATACCAAGCGCTGATCATGCGCAAGAATCCAATCAGGTGCATAAGGTGCACAAAACAAATATCGAGTAAAAATCGAAATCGACGGTATACAACACATTTCAATCCAAATCCAAATAAGGTATACCGTGGTATGTAATCGCACAACCATGTGCATCAACGTGGACAAAAGCAATTCAAATACTAAAAGTGCATGAAAACTATACCGAAAGTATAAATCAAATCATACGCATGCCCTAACCATGAAATCACCATAAGTACCTCAAATGACATCAAATGAAGTCAGATGCAACCGTGGTGCACAAAATACGTATCAATGCACTACAAGCACATATAAGCTATACCGAGTGCAGAAATCAAATCATCCGTATGAAATCCACGAAATCATAAACACATGATACGGAGGTACAAAATCGACATCGAAAGCAATAGATATGCACAAATCGCAAATCAACACGACGATGTATAAAATATATATATCAGGTGCGAAACTATGAGCAAATATGCAAATACCCAGTAGGTGCAGCCATGGTGCAGGAAATCAATATCAGGAAACTCGTCATCAAAACTCAAATCCAAGCGATAAAAGCGTGATACTCGGATCACAAACGCAATTCGCAAAAAGGACATTGAGGTACACCTCCTACAATGTCGAAAAATGAATTGGTGCGCTAAAAACCGGCAGAACAAGAATATCCGCTCGCCTCCTGCTTACGGTCTGGCGTCTTCTGTCTCTGGGTCTTCCTTTTTTTCTCTATGGATTAATACTCTCGCAATCCATCGGCTCATCGGCCCTGTCAGGTGTGCAAACGGGGACGATTCCGTTCTGGCACTTCTCTGGTCATCTCCCGGTCAATCATCGCCACCACTCGTAATGCAGCACTTCACTGGCGTCTGCCTCTGGTCCTCTGAATACACGCGACACATCTGATCCTGGGTGCAAATCTCATTGCAGTAGTGTCCTGGAAGGAATCCTGCTCAGAGTCTCTTCCGATCTCGCCTATGCCGAACTGTACGGAGGCTGGTACTCTTGCATAATCTTCCCTCTTTTCTGGACATCTGCGTGTTCCGCACACATTTCCTCGAAAATTGGCCGTATCCAAACGCCTCTGTAAGCATATCAGATCTCTGATCTCGACGGGGAGTAATAACAGCTCGTCCACGTCTCGCGCGAACTTCTGGTTCCACTCGTCTTTATCATCTCTCACTATGACGTCACGCCATGCTATCTGTACACTGCAACTGTTCTCGGCCATGGTCAATCCGGAGTCTTTCGTACGGACTCGAAATCACGTACTCTATATCTTCATCGCTCTATAGAAGGTATCTAGCCGAACACGTCCTCGGGAACTCGTCCCGACCATCGGAGGAATACTCAATACTCGTCCGTTCTCGGTCAACTCACAACACATCTGGGTGAGTTCATCTATCCAAAGCTGGTCAGCTTGCTGATCTCTTATCACATGGTATCCGGACGGCGTCAAACTTTTCGATCGAGTCATCAAGGTCCCAAAATTTCCCGAAGGCTCAATACCTGAGCGCAGTCTAAAAACATCTGGTATATACCACAGCACCTCTGGACCAACCGTAGAAGGGCAAACCTAAGCCTCACTGATGGCACCGCTAAACTGCCACAAACCCTAAGGTTCAAAGCGGTTCCATGGTCATCATGTCGAGTTAGGGTTTCATTCTTCTAGAGGGTCCACAGAATTACCTGCATGCTCCTCCGAACACTTTAAACTTGGGAAAATGGTGTCCTGGCACTCGTTCGAACCTTTTAGCTTCGCCAATACCACATGTGACTATTCTTCGCCCGCATGCTAAACAATGCCTCAATCTTCCAGGAAAGGCGATACATCGGCGGTCATCTCTGGATCGGTCTGCTCTAGGTCTGAGTAAGATTATTTCCACACTGGAAATCTTCAACTCAACTGGGCCTGCGTCGGTGCATCAATCTGACGAATCACCTTCGTCTCTCAAATCGGGGTAGACTAGCTATCATCTGTCGCATTTCTGCCTGGAAGCTCTGGCGATCTTAGCTCGTAAGCTCTGGAAGCGACATCCCATCAATCTCAGCAACAGCTGGGTCACCTGTCTATACGGTAGGCGACATCAAAATCTCGGAGGTATGCTGCGCATCTACAGTCCTCTCGCAACTGGCAGCTCTAACAATGGCCCGATCATCCGGTGTAAAACCAACCACCCACCTCTACAAGAGGTCACAACATAAAATACTAACTCGAGACGTTCTCTTGTCACCAGAAAACACAATGGTCAGCCCTCGTACCAGACGAGCTCGTCCTGACCGCAACGCTAGCAGCAGCTCAAACTGCGCTCAAACTATGGTGACAGGAACCTCAATCGAGTATCGAAGAAAGCAGATCAACGGCATGAGAGGAAACGACAAATCCAGTATGGATACGTGATCATAAGAAGGAACAGCATCAATGAAAGTATGATCATGGAACTAATAGAATCGAGGATATCCAATGGATATATAATCAAGGATACGACGAGAATCACAGATCTCAAAATATGCACATCCTATGGTTTCTTAAGTGGAGTATCGTATCGTAAATATACCGCGGAACATACGTAAGGTACGTCACTCTACTCAAGCTACCTACTCTATCAATCAGGGTCAGCCTATGAAATGAAAGTTCGGGTCTAATACCCCCCCCCCCCCGTTCAAGTCTAAGTTCCGTAAGGTCAAGCCTAGGTTCCGAAATATACACCCGCCCTAGACTCCGTATAGTCAAACATAGACTTGAACAAGGTTAAACCTAGCGCTCTGATACCAACTTTGTCACGACCCGAAATATTAGCTCGTGACCAGCACTTGAACCACGCAACGTCTAAAGGCATAACGGAATTCAAGAAAGCTGAAACCCAGAAATCAAAACCTTTTAAGAAAAATAAAGAAGGTGAGGTTTTGAAATAAAGGTATATGAAATCAAGTTTTCTTAATGCATAGAAAAGGAACATGAATGATGCAAATGAAATTTACTAGTTTGAAAACATGTTTCGTCTTTTAAAAATTTTGGCAGCACCTCCTTTGTATATTTTGATCCAAAACTACAAATACATAATAATGATAATGGCATCCCCAAGCGGGAGCTAGCTCTTCGCCAAACGGCGGATCACAACCACGCAATACAGCATAAATAGATATACGACGCCCAACAGCGAAGTTCACCACAAAGATAAAGAAATGAGCAAGATATAACCCCCAAAGTGAATATAAAACCCATAGCTCAAATCTCGCAACTACGAGACTCACTAAGTCTCATTACTTATATAATTTCTAATTTTGATTGATTGATGGAGTTAACTAGATACAATATGAAATATAATATAAGAGTGGGTACGATACAAATGTCCCACCTACCAATGCAAAACACCCGAATGGAACTGTGTGCCAGCGAAGCCGCTACTGATCCAAGCAGTCAATCTGCAAGAACTGTGGCACAACGGGGGTGAGTTGCCAACTCGTGAATAGAAATATATCTACAAGTAGAAATCGAATAAACAACGACTCCTAGGTCAACTATATCAAAAGGTAATACTATGATATTTAGGGTGACCGGGTCGTATATGTGCCAACAAGATGGTCAATACCTATGCTTGTGGATAATATCCAACAGTAATAATCAATGCATGCAGATATGCGGATCTCGTCCACCTATAAATCAATGTCTATAAGCATGTGTATAATCTCCAATAGTAGAATCAGTATATGTATGTATGTATGTGGATCTAGTCCACGCGACAACCACACAACAATATCATGCATGTAAATATCATAAAAGAATGTGCATGAAAGTATGAGGATATATATATCAACGGTGTCTCTCCCGACACATCAAATCATGGAACCTAAGTGCCTAGCATCGACACTCGAAAACATCATGAAAACCGTGCCCAGCATCGGCACGTAAATCCTCATATATCGGGCTCTGTCAGTCCGGATCGGCCTACGGGCTCTGTCAGTCCGGATCGGCCCCTATCATCTCTCGACTCCGGTCGGTATCCTCCGGATATCCGCCGAGCCCAAATACTATCACCGGTAGATAGTAGTCCCTCTGCCAGACTCACCGTCTGTATACACAGCATCCCTTTCTTGCCCCGGGGTACTATACCGGGTCCACCATGTACCCGCAATCGGCCTCATCCGCCTTCTCGAATCGGGTTTCACATGTCGCTCTCAGAACCGAGAAAACACATGGTGGACGCACTGAAATATCATAGCAAGAGAAAGCGGGTTTTTAAAACAACACATAATCTCTTTTAAAATGTCCACGGTTCTCAAATCCAGAAATCTCATGAAAACAGCATATCTCAATGCATACAATAATAGAGCATGATATATGCGACATATAATAGAAATGTAAGCATATCGTGTATCATGCAACGCGGAATAGTGATATGACATATTAAGGGAAAACCGCTCTTTTAAAATGATTCCAGTTTTTAAAATATAAATGCGGTTCCTAAATTTACAATAAAACCAGTTATCTATGTAGGTACAATATGTATATGGGCAAGTATAGATGTACCAATGCAGGTTATGCGAAGAGTCATATCATGATGCAATAATTCTACTGTGTAGTGACATGGCAATTATCGATGATGAAGTGTGTGAGCCTATAAACTGTGTACGTGTGACATAAGCATCATCGATAATGGTGCAGGTGTACTATCCCAAATATATGCGATGCAATAATAATATCATGAATGCAGCACAAGGTAAAACATCAGCTAAAAGCTATGGTATACGTAACTATCATATGTCTGAGTCGGTGAATCTAACAATCGGCATCTAGCCCAGTAATATCGCGTACAGTATCATCCATCGTACGACAACCTCTAGTCAAGGGTAAGGATCAATCATCAAGTCAAACTCATCACGCACAGAATATCATCGTGCGGCGGCAGTATGCTAATAGGGATCCTATCATCCTATATGACAAAAGAGGGTACGGCCTAATATCACATACGGCCTATCATCCATGATTCACAACATTCTATAAATGTATGTATATCAATGTGCCTATGTCCCGGTTCACATCCGCAATAATCTCATATTAGGGGACCGGCAGGGTATAAATCAACTCGATCGACTCGCATCCGTATACCATCATATCATCATATCATCATCTCATCATATCATCAAATCCTTCTTATATCCTTTCATCGCATTTAAATCACCTATCAAATCGAATTGCATAAACATTCTATCACTACAAGTATAAGTATCTAATCTAACATACACATCTGAACCATACAATCGGATTTTTAAATAAGCGAATCGTAGTTTTGAAAATAGGGGTTACGGTGTTTTTAAGAAAGAGATATCATTTTAAAATCCGTAACATCCCTCAAGGTATATATTTAAAAGATACATACGATTCTTCAGTTTAGAAAAAGGTATGCTTCGGATGACGCATCTACGTCGACTATCTAGTCCTATAGTACCCTAAACGGCAATATCGCTAAACGTCATTCTCAGATTCCGTCATCACATATTAGCCGTATTATATCACTTCTAACTATCCTTAATTTCTAATATGGTTTCGTAGCTATCTCATTCTAACCCTAGTTTCCTAATCTAGGTTTTCTAACCATATTCTATAAATCGGTTTTCTATCAAAAGTTTGCGGGGGTGCTAAACGCCATCCACTCGACTTCCCCGGTAGATATAGATCTACTCACCGTAATCCCCGCTCGCCGAAGTCGATGGCGCCTCGCTCCGTCGCTTCGGAATCCATGCGAAGGTACCTACAATAACAACACATATTGTAACGATATTAAAATTAAGGCGGAAAAACCAAAATGGCACACGCATTGCTCGTAGGTTAGAACCTATAGCATATGCGTACAAAATCAATCAAACAACCCTTGTTGTCGATGTACAATCATGCGACAACCAAAAACGAATCTAAATATCAAAACTCATCATTTCAAATACGGAAAACATATCCTAAACCACATACAAGTATTCCCAGATTTTGACTCAGGTCAAATAAATCCAAGCAAACAAGTTTAGGGTGATATATAAGGTATATGTGAGCTACTGAACCAACATAGGCCCCTACCCTCACCAAGTGGCCGGCCCCTATACTCAAAATTCCGATGTCGCCGGCCCAGGGGTCTCAGTTTAGGTTCATTAGGTCAGAGTGGTCTCCTAGTAGTATGTCTAGGCCCCTAGTATTGTTTGGTTGCCTCAGAAATTCCCTGGGTTGCTCCAGATACCCCATAGGCACACTCAAAGTCACAAAATTGATATGGGTCAATTCCTGAGTTCGTGCAACGGTTCAGCTCTATGACTCAGGTCATGAATCGTGTTACCATGGTCAAGCAAACACTCCTAACAGTTCCCAGATTTTACCTATAGTCAATACAGAAAAATCCAGTAGGACCAAATACCCCTAAACACCTTCAGGTAACTACCCTACAAAACCCAAGCCCTAGCTCTCCTATTCACCCGGGGTCGCCGGAATTGTCTCCATGGTCGCCGGCCAAAACCGGTGGGTACGGGTTAGGGTTTCAGATGAACGCTCCAGGTCTCGAGCACAACACTAGCACACTGTTTGTTTTCATAGTGAAAACTCGGGGTCACAGCAGGTCAGCAACATCCTAAAACGACGCTAAAACACGATATCACACACAACTAATCTAAAGGGAATAAATTATACCTCATCCAGTCCACTCAAGGCAGCACTAACTTCCCAATGTCGTCAAAATCCCATTTTGCTCGGTTCAACGTGTAGAGGAAGAGATGGGGACTAAGTTTTGTGAAGGGAGTGTAGGATTTTGGGGATTTATTGGAGGTAGATCTATGGTTCAAGTGGAGGGTTATGGAGTTGAGGAGATGAAGAAGGAGGAAAATGGTGGGGGATTCTATTGAGGCAGCAGCAGCCCCCACCCCCTCTCACATAATCACACTCTCTCTCTCCCTCTCCATGGTACACCTAACCCACTCATTATGTCCCCTTTGACCTTTTCTTTTTCCTTTTTCTTTTTCTCACCAAAATGAACACATACACCCATATAAAACCATAAATAAAATAACATGTAACCAAATGAAACATGTCATGGTGTACTAACCATGAAAAGTTGTAGAAATGCGGATTTGGCTTAATCGCGATTAGCAGTGCACTAATCGGGTTTTTATCAAAATTGCATATAATGAATTTTAAAATTACCAAATCCTTTAAATATATTATTAAATGAATAAATCATTTTAATTTTTCATTTATTTCACAAATATTGGTATATATTTATACCCTTTTTCGAAAAATCCAATTTCGCAAATCGGACAGTTTTCGGGAAATATATTATTTTAATATTAAATTCCAAAAATAATATTTTATGTTTTTCTGAAATGTTACAGTAAATATTTTATGTTGTTCTGAAATGTTACATAAAGATATGGGGATGTCCAGCTTTTGTAAAAAAGCAGCATGCGGACAAGCTCGAGGCACGTTCAGTACTGTGTATCTTTGTGGGATAGCCAAATAACTCCAGAGGGTATTTTTTCTGTTACGCAGAGGAACAAAAGGTTTTTGTTTCTCGGCATGCCACTTTTTGGAAATTCAATTTTTAGAAAAAAGAGATAAGTGGGAGCGCAATAGAACTGGAAGAATCTCCAGAACCATAAGCTATTACTGAAAGTATGGTGGAACCAGAAGTTTTGAAAGAACAGGACATCCCCGCGTCACTCCACAGGACTAGTAAGCATTCTCATCCGTCTGAGAGATACTACGGTTTTCTTATAGACGAGGATATAGAGGATTGCATCATCGACGATGATGAACCAACTAGTTTCCAGCAAACCATTCAGAGCAGAGACTCGGTAAAATGGCTGGATGCAATACGGACCGAAATGGAGTCCGTGTACACCAACAAAGTATGGACTTTGGACATTGCTCCAGAAGGGGTAAAACCCGTAGGCTGTAAATGGATCTTCAGAAAGAGGATTGGTTTAGATGGACAGGTTGAAACGTATAAGGCTGGACTTGTTGCAAAAGATTTTCGTCAGAGACCAAGTTTGGACTATGATGAAACCTTTTCTCCAGTGGTTATACTCAAATCCATTCAGATCCTTCTTGCCATTGCTGCCTTCCATGATTATGAAATTTTGCAGATGGACGTAAAGACCGCTTTTCTGAATGGAAATTTGGAAGAGTGTATTTATATGAATCAGCCGGAGGGTTTCAAAGAGAGTGAGAGTAGCGGAAGAGTGTGCAAGTTGCTTAAATCCATTTATGAACTAAAGCAGACATCGCGGAGTTGGAACATCTGTTTTGATGAGACAGTCAAGGAATTCGACTTTATCAAAAATCCAGATAAACCATGCATTTATAGTAAGATTGTAGCGAGAATTGTGGCATTCCTCGTCTTGTACGTGGATAACATTCTCTTGATAGAAAATGGCATTCCTATACTACAATCAGTCAAAGTATTCTTGTCACATAGGTTCTCCATGAAAGACCTGGGTGATGCCTCCTACATTTTGGAGATCCAGATCTATCGTGATAGATCTAAGAGGATGTTGGGACTTTCACAGTCCAGGTACATCAACACCATACTAAAAAGATTTAGTATGGAAGATTCAAACCGCGGTAATCTACCGGCTTGTCACGGAATCACCATCTCCAAAGAGATGTCTCCCAAGACTGATTTGGAAAAGGATCGCATGTCTATTATACCCTACGCTTCTGCTGTAGGCTTTATAATATATGCGATGTTGTGTACCAGATCAGATGTAGCTTACGCACTGAGCGTTGTAAGTAGGAATCAGTCGAACCCAGGGGAGAAGCACTGGATAGCAGTGAAGAACATTCTCAAGTACCTGAGAAGTGAAAGTGTATGTTAGCACCACCATTGGGTTTTACCAGCATCAAGCATGCCATTTTAGGGGTGCTAATTAACACTAAATAAGAATCGAAACTAGATGATTAGGGTTTAACAATGATATAACTAAAACTATACTAAGAGAAAGGTGGCTACAACCTTTTTATACCGTGTCCTTCTCTTCTAAAGCTCCAGCTTGTAGTCCCTACAACTCCATTAGGCTCCACTTGAAGGTTAAACGAACTTTCTTCAATGACCTTCATGCCGAAGATGATCCACCCGAAGTTTGCTAATCCAAGCTAGCTCTTCACTAAACTCTTTAGTGAAGTAAACACACTACACTAAAGTACTAATCTTGTGTAGGATGGTGAAGTAAGGGTTTTATTTACTCACTAAGGTTCTCACAAGCTCAAGATTTCATAACTCATGTGAGGGATTGAGTTTGGAGGTGGAGGTGAAGAAAATGGAGAGAGCTAGAGAGCAAGGAGCTCATGTGAAGAAAATAACTCTTGTAAATGGATAAGTGTTGAATGGCTCATCACAAACCCTCACTTATTGAAGCATGGAATAAAAATCTAATTCTTTTTTCCAACCATGCTTCAATAGTGAGTCAAGACCAATAAACAATAGATAAAAGCCATGCTTCACCCATACCCAAAAAGTCTCCTAATTTTCCACCTCTTTTTCTATTTTCTCAAAATAGAAAAACAAACCATGCTTCATAAAATACACACACACACACACACACACACACACACACACACACACATATATATATATATATTAATATATATATTATGAAGAAAATAATTAATGAGCTAATAATATTAGTTACTATATAATTATATCAAATATAATATATATCAAATTATTAAATCAACACTTGATTTAATAATCCGATTATATCACATATAACCGACTAATATCATTTATTTACATATCACATTATCAAATCAACACTTGATTCAATAATCGGTTATATCACATACAACGTAATCGATAACAAATAGCCGCCAGATTACAATACGGTATCACATATTCGTATTTAATCAGGCCCCCGCACATATCAACATATGTGCCCTATTTTGTTTCGCTTGAACCAGGAAACTTCTATGTGGGACTTTAAAGACTCGTCAATACGCCAGCAGTAGGTGATGATCATATCAGTCACCCACAAGCCGTCAGCGGTACTAGCTGGACGTTACGACTACCCAGGTATTGAGCGAATAGAAGATCAATAAGTAAGTTTGTCCAAACTCTCATGAAGCATATAAGTAACACTTACCGTACACTCCGGTCTCATTGTCTGATATGTTGCATATCGAGTCTGGGGGTGGAATCATCAGACCCCAATAACTTGATAAGTCATGCCGATGTGTGGCATATAACGGTGTGAAAAACTACTGATAATACTTACCAGTAAATCGCATCAACAGCCCTGGCCAGGGACTTCCTGTTCTAGCCAATCGAGCATAGCGCAACATCAACTCCTTATACCGGGAGAGACGAAACCCCTCCTATCGCTCATTGCCTCCATGTGACTCAGGACTGTATCCAAAATCCACATGTTTGCACGACTCTTTTGAGCCGTGGAAGGAAGGAAATCAAAGCAAGGTGGGAACCACACAAGACTCTATGACGATCTCGGGTCTACAGACTAACCTGTACCAGTGTCACCAGAGAACTACTATTTGACGATAGGTATAGTACCATCTAGGAGTTCTCGGTGAGTCTTGTTCGGTATACCCATTCTCTAATGAGCACCTGTGTACAATCTTTGATGTCAAACACCAATGACTATGGGATCAACCATCGCCCTCATACAGGGTCAAGAAACGTACACACTAGTTTACTCTGGAATATCGATACCCTGTCTCGATATACTCTCGACCAGGAACAATTAAAGGATGTGCTTGTGGACTACCCAGGTCCCAGTAGTATGATCCGCATCATAGTCCTGGTAGTCAAGCCGACACCTTAAGGGTTTTATCAATATGTATCTGAGAGACAATATAATAATACTAATTGTACATGTTAAGATAAAGAGTAACCAGATAGCATGTTGGAGATAGTGCCCTCATAGTCAATTATTGGATCGCAGGTACGTGATTGCAATGATTGCGGAGGACCTATCCCGGTAGGACAGTCTTACTCGAAATGATAGTATGCTATCTGGTTTGCCTTTATCAGTCGTGTACATGTTCAAGTGACTGATTGCATGTTACACTTTGATAGAGCCCTTAGGATCTTGCTTTACTACCAACAGTATGATGGCGATCATATACGTGAGAGTTGGGTAGTTTATATGCATATCCTTAATTGTGGTCCCTAGTCGTGGGAGTTTCGAGACAGGGCATCAATACTCCGGAGTAGACTAGTGTGTACAGTCGAGACCCCGACGAGGGGCGGTGGCCGGTCTCACAAGCCACTGGTGTCAGTTGGATCACCTAAGATGTATACAGGTGCTCATTGGGTTATGAGTACACCGGACAGGACTCGCTGGGAATCTGCTAGTTAGTATTATATCTACCGTCAGATAGCAGTTCCCTGGTGACATGTGTACAGGTTAGTTCATCGACCTGAGGTCGTCATTTGTCTCATGTGAGTTCCCACTGTGCTTTGATTACTACCCTACCACGGCTCAAAGGAGTCGTGCAAACAGGTAGCTTTTGAGTACAGTCCCGAGCCATATGGAGGCACGTGAGCGGATCGGCAGGGGATTCGTCTCTCCCGGTATTGGGGGTGAGGTCGTGCTGTGTCTAGGAGAGCCATTACACTAAATCCATGGCCATGGTAGGAGATTTACTGGTAGGTACTCCAGTAGTATCTCAGGGTGTTATTGGGCTACACTCCGACACGACTTATACTGCTTCTGGGGGTCTGACGTTACTAGCCCCCTAGGCGGATATGCGATACTCATTGACGAACGGACCGGACTGTATATACATTGTCACTGTTAGGCTCAGTAGGGTTTCTGGATGTGTTAGCTCATCGGCCACCCTTGAGTGCGCTCATCAGCCTCCCTTAAGTTCAGTCCATGGGCAACCGTTACGCATAGCTAGTGCCGCTGACGGTTTGTGGTTAAACCCACTGCCAGGGTACTGAAGAGTCATTAGAGTCCCCCACAGACAGTTTCCCTAGTTTCGGGCGAAACGTTGTAGAGGCCGTATGGTTTTATGGCAGGGTTCGGAAAATGCACGTGCGTTTACGCACGTGTTATTTTTTCGGGCAGATAATACTGGTCGGCTTTGGTTTAAGCCGGATCCGAGTATTATATTGAGTAGGTATAATATCTTTGTCTCAGTTGCATTTGTATTCAGTCGTAATACAAATGCGGGTATATTTATACAGTTTCGGGGTTATCCTGAAAGTCGTTTCAGGATCACTTTTGGAAGTTGCCAGTTTCCAGTTTTCTATCAGCCGTCTTTTAACATTCTGTTAAAGACGGATTTATCTTTTCTTCAGATGGAGTAAGTCATCATTCTAGAAGGTTCTAGAAGTGATGAAGTGGCTTAGTGACTCATCTTTGCATTAATGGTTCTTTAATGTTAAAGCATGACTAGGTTTGTTCTAATTGGTTCAAATTTGTGATTCATTCTTTCATAATTGTTTGGATAACTATGATTGTGATATGGTCACCTCCCTCCTCCTACGGTCACCTCCCTCTTCCTTATATGTTGGCCGGCCCCCTCCTCTCCCCATTCACTTGGTTGCTTGATTAATTTGGTTAGAAAAGATATGATAGTATTTGGGTGAATGGAAATTTCATTGTTTCATTTTCTTTCCATCACCAATTCCCACGGCAACTTCATTAACCGATCGTCCACGGATATGGACGAAGTGAGACAAAGTATTCTACTCATACTCTACATCAATTCTTGGTCGTCTCTTTTGGCAAACTTGACGATCGAGTTGCCTCGAGTGAGAGGCGGGAGCCCGTTTAAAGAATCGGTGATGTGGTGTCACCTCAACGAGGACATCGGAGTTCGACGAGATCGGAGCAGCCGCAACGGAGCGTGGGATGATGGTTAAAGAACGAAGGACTCGGATCGTTCGGTATAACCTTTCTACACTCTTTACAGTTTGTTAGTTTAGCAATAATGGCAGATCCGGGTTAAAGTATACGATAGCGCCAGTTTAAAAGTTTTTTATTCCGCATTTGGCGTCTGTAGACGGCCGGGGCGCTAGCGTAGACTTACAGTGGTATCAGAGCTTCACCATTTTGCTATACTAACTTGTGCTAACGCGTTTAAAACATCGATCCGACCGAAAATCAAAAACGACAAAATCCTTGCTTGACAGTTTCTGTTGATTTTAAACGGTGTAAAAATTGATTTCTGGATGTCTTAAAAATCAGAGCAGGCATTTTTAAGAGCCACGACAAAATTTGGGGTTGTGTTCCCTCCAAGCTGCCGCGGAAGGGCGGCCAAACCCATGGTTTGGCCGCGCTTCCGCGGTCACGTGGGGAGCACGTGCTCCCAAATTTTGTCAGTAGGTTATATGTTGGATTTTGGGGGTTTTGGTAAATATCGTTTTGGCCCAGGTTTTGTTACTGTTCACCAGTAAGCAGTGGGGCCCACTTTTTGATATTTGGTCTTTGGTCGATCGAAATTTAAACACGTTAGTTTACAGTGCTTACATTGTATCTCCGACCGGGAATGTCATTTGATCGGTAAACCGCGTCCGATTGCTATAGTTCTTTTAGACGGGCTTGCGAACATGACATTCGCGTTGATGTTCTGTGTTGTGCTGTATTGTTGCGGATTTGTCATGGTGGATAGCAGTGTGCAATGGTAGTACAGTTTGAGTTTATTTGTACATTTGATATTGCGGGGCGAGCGTCCAACTTGTGGACTGCCGTCACTGCCTGTTGTATAATATTCTTTTTGGGGCACGACCAGGTTGCGGTCGATGTACCTATTGTACTATTTTTCATTACTGTACTAGGTTTTACCCCGCGACGGAGTGCACGGATAGCCGGGTTCGGGAAAGCAACGGGTCCGCATCTCATGGCTTTGAGAGGCAGAGGGGCCCCACTTCGGAATTGGCAGACTATTCGCCGCACTCGTAGGGGGTATAGGTTGACCCAAGGAGGGGTGCCCAAGTTTACCGGATTCCGTGAAGTGCCGGGTGTTCCATTCACTATGCTGTGGGGACTGCCTCGCTTCAGGTTTTGGCGGGTAACTTGCCGCACCCGTAGGGGTCTAGGTTTCATTGCACAGGCTATCCACACGACAGGGGAACGTCGAGTTTCAGCAGCGGCTCTGTGAAACTCGGGGATCCCAGATATCTGTATTGTTCTGTGATGCTTATTACTTTTCTGTAATGTTGCATATTATCACGCCTGGAGCGATTATGTATATTGGTTTATATACTATTAGATGTTGTATATGTTTTACACCCGCGCTAGTCCAGTCCCCGCTCTGTCGTTAGTTAAGTAACCTAACGGGTGATGACGGGACCCAGTGACGAATGCGGTTGGCATATACGTACATTTTATTTTCGTTCTTTTCTGGTGTGATTGATTGATGGGACTGCGTTGATTCTGATCAATGCAAAGTAAAACAAACCTGTTTTAGTTGTTGGAACAATTTTAAAAAGTGTTATTGCAAAGACGTTTCCTTTTGTTTTGCATAGCGGTATTCAGTGGAATATCCTGCACCTCATTCGACGGGGCAAGGGCTGATATCCCTTCACCGGGACTGACCCCTTGGGCAGAAGTTTGCGTCAGGGTAATAACTTCACTATAGTCGATTACAAGTTGCTTTGCATAGCGGTATTCAGTGGAATATCCTGCACCTCATTCCACGAGGAAAGAGCCGAGATCCCTTCACCGGGAGTGACCTCTTTAGCAAAGGTTTTCGCCACTATATTTTAAAAAGCTATCAGGTTCCTTCAGCGATATCAAGTTCACTACACTAAAGGTTTTTCGCCAAAAACCAGCCGTAGCCCTCCGTCACTTCTTTTGGGTATTCAGTAGTATTCAAGCTGTGTATTTTAGCCAAAGTTAAGGCATAGTGTTTGGTAGCTGCTGGGTATTCAATTGTTGCATAGATAGATGAGTTAGTTTGGGATAGTCGTTCTGCCGATTGGCCAAAGTCAGGGGCATGTGCGGGTGGGTTCAAATTGACAAGATAGTGACGGGTAGAACTTGGCATGTGACTTATGACATTTTGACCAAAGCCAAGGTTATAAGAGCATGGGGCAAAAATCATATCGGGAGTTTCTAAAGAAACTGAAACTTGCCAAGTGTGCGCATACCTTCTGGAGTATGAGTAACGTGGATGCATTCCATCACGTTATCATGCGATGAGAGTTGGATCCCGATTCCCACTGATGAGTTGGTTTACTCTTCGGGTGATCCCGATTGATTCTTCTTTCAGGTTTGGGGGAGAATTTGACAGGACAGTGGGAGGTTTCCGGATTAGATAAAGATATGACCATTCTGATCTAGGTTAGAGTGCACGCAGAGTGTTTCTTTTCTCTCTCTCTCTCTTTGGCAGCGACCTTTGACCGACCCTAGACTATGACTCAGTGACCAGGTTGACCGAACCTTCTTAAAATACTGGCTTTTTGGATTGTCTATGTTGCATAAGTCATTGCCACTCCTTCTTTTACCCTTTGCATTTCTAAGAACACCCGTATTACTACGGATATCCACTTCCATTGGATAGATCCATCGTATGGTTATATACGAACTCGAAGGGACTTCTTCGAGGATGGATCCAGGTTCAGGAGAAATAGAATTGGTTTATTCAGTTGTCTTTTATTATCACCTTCTCTCAGGTTGCGAGAGCTCCTTAGTTTAGGAGAGTACACCTATTACGCTTATTGGATAGTCTTATTCCAAACCATAGGCAGGTGCCGAAAGGTAGGGAATGAAGAAAACCAATTAGCCTAAGTAGGGTGTGCAGAAGGCAATATGTAAAGACAAAATGAAGGGATTAGAAAGAGGGCAAAGTAAATTGCGACTGATATCATTCACGACCAAAACCGCGTACTTCATCGCCACTCCTATTTCACCTTTAAAATGAATAAGGTATTATTCAGCTGTCTTTTATCATCACCTTCTCTCGAGATGCGAGTACTCCTTGGTTTAGGAGGGTACACCTATTATGCTTACTGGATAGTCTTCTTCCAAACCATAGGCTGGTGCCGAACGGTAGGGAAGGAAGAAAACCATTTAGCCTAACGATGGTGTACAGAAGGTAACGACTAAAGACAAATAAAGGGATTTGGAGAGATGGCAATAAAATATACGGTTGAAGTCATGAATTGGATTATGGAAGAGGCATTGCTATGAATACCAGGATACCCCTACGAAACATTTTCATGTTTCAGTGCATTGTTAAAGAAAACTGTTTTCCCGATTAGACACTTATTCCAAGGGTATGTATTTACCAGGTTTCATTCTCATATCTGTATGGTTTTACAGATGATGAGTGGGAGTAAGATATAGGGAATTAGGTGATCATCCTCAATATATCGGAATTCGTTGTAATTGGTGATATTTGAGGAAATCGCCAGGGTACAGTTTTCCACCTACAACGCACAGGTTATGAGTTGTTTAACTCAGCGGACTTATACAGAGTATTGTATGTTGTCCAGTGTCCTTCGGGACAAAGGGGTAGGTCCTCGTACTATGTTCTGTTTACTTATAACTTCTCTAGTATTTAGGCAAGTGTTTCGTAGAAATACAAGGTCTAAGTTTTAAGAAGTTGTGGGTATAAGAATAAAGTAGAGAACCAGGCATCACAAGTATCGGGATTCTTCAAAGATATCGAAGATGTAGATTCTTGTGATTGGTATTCAGATGATAGTGATGGTTTTGAGAAACGAGTTTTCTCTTTCAGGTTACTCATAATTGGATGGATTCCTAAGTTGAGTAATGCTGATTAGCCTTTTTCCATTAAGTTGATATGCACTGGAGACAGCTGCATGATATGAATATGGTTCCAATTAAATAAGTGCCAAAGTTTCTGTATTGGATATAGAATGGATCGTACCTTAAAAGAAATTAAGGTATGGGGAGTTGTCCAGCTTATGCTTAAAACCAGACTCTGGATAACTCAGGGCACGGTTCTGTAATGGCTGTTTGTGGGTTGACCCTGGCTATGACGAGGGTTGATATTCTACCATTTGGAAGATCAATAGTGATATTGTTCTTGACTCGCCACAGTTTTAGTAAAATGGATCTTTTTCAGAAAACAGTAGTGGGAGTATGGTAGAACTGGAAGTGATTCCAGAACCGCGAACGATTACGGAAAATTTAATAGGACCTATATATTCAATCAGGTTTGACATTCCAATAGCCACTCCGCAGATATGATAGGTAACCTCAGACACCCGAGAGGTACTTCGGTAGCCTCAAGGACGGTGACAGGGAGGTTCTTATCTACCCAGACTTGACACTAGTGTTGTTCCAGGCTGTGAGACCCGGTAGGAGGGTTGTCGTAGTCAGTGGGAGCAACGGAAGCATAGTGGGCAAAACGCTTATATCTATTTATAGACTTGAGCAGTTTTAGCGGAGATTGATCATCTAATTTTGATGTGACAGTCATGGGTTTGACTTCAATCAGAATAGGGGATGGATCAGTTAAGAAGGTAGTAGGGTGTGATGTCATGGTATCTGGATGACATACACAGAGTGGTAAGTAAAATTCCTATACTACGATCGGTTGTACTGTGGTCGTCACACAGTTGTTTCTCCAGACAGGACATGGATATAATATTAGACATTCTGGTTTCTGGATCTATGGTTTTAGATCTAGATTTGGGTGGTTTCCCAATGTGGGTACTTTGACAGATATTCTAATGGTTTTTAGAATAGTTGACTCCTAGCATGGTAGTGTACCTGCAGGTGATGGAGTCACCCTCACTAAAGGTGTCGTATAGACTGAAGGGGAGAGGGATGTGCATGATTGGCAGATCACTTGCTTAGGCAATTGAGTCAATCATGAGATGTCAAGTACCGCACCAAATGTTGTTTTTGCACTAGATGCAATAAGTTTGTATTAATCCAATCCTGGAGAAACATAAGGAAGCAGTTTTAGAACATTAGTACATGTTCTACGGATTTGATAACGGCAGCCTCTTTCGGGAGACGGTTATCATTCCAGGCTTCAAAGGTGACATGGATGACAGAGTGATTGTCAGAGTTTTAGTTTTCCCTCTGACGAGGGACAGTATTATGGACAGGTAGTTCCAGAGGATACTGTGGGTGGCATGGTGCCGGATACTGATTAGGTTCAGTGATCCATTCAGTCTAAGAAGTTTGGATATGGAGTTCATTTATGAACTAAGGTCCCATCAGATATCCAGACATATTCTAAGACAGGTACTACTCAATTCGGGAGATGGCTTTCTCCGCGAACTTGAGATTAAGAGAGATATAGAAAGATACTTCTAGGCGGATCCACTCACTGAGGCTATTTCTCGAACACAATAGTTTTACAAACGGGCTTTGTGAAACTGATTAGTAGAGGAGTTGGATGTTCGGTTTCACACGGGCTGTGAGTAGTCGACATCGCAATAATTAGCCTTGAGTACAAGTGGGAGATTGTTGGAGATAGTGCCCTCATAGTCAATTATTGGATCGCAGGTACGTGATTGCAATGATTGCGGAGGACCTATCCCGGTAGGACAGTCTTACTCGAAATGATAGTATGCTATCTGGTTTGCCTTTATCAGTCGTGTACATGTTCAAGTGACTGATTGCATGTTACACTTTGATAGAGCCCTTAGGATCTTGCTTTACTACCAACAGTATGATGGCGATCATATACGTGAGAGTTGGGTAGTTTATATGCATATCCTTAATTGTGGTCCCTAGTCGTGGGAGTTTCGAGACAGGGCATCAATACTCCGGAGTAGACTAGTGTGTACAGTCGAGACCCCGACGAGGGGCGGTGGCCGGTCTCACAAGCCACTGGTGTCAGTTGGATCACCTAAGATGTATACAGGTGCTCATTGGGTTATGAGTACACCGGACAGGACTCGCTGGGAATCTGCTAGTTAGTATTATATCTACCGTCAGATAGCAGTTCCCTGGTGACATGTGTACAGGTTAGTTCATCGACCTGAGGTCGTCATTTGTCTCGTGTGAGTTCCCACTGTGCTTTGATTACTACCCTACCACGGCTCAAAGGAGTCGTGCAAACAGGTAGCTTTTGGGTACAGTCCCGAGCCATATGGAGGCACGTGAGCGGATCGGCAGAGGATTCGTCTCTCCCGGTATTGGGGGTGAGGTCGTGCTGTGTCTAGGAGAGCCATTACACTAAATCCATGGCCATGGTAGGAGATTTACTGGTAGGTACTCCAGTAGTATCTCAGGGTGTTATTGGGCTACACTCCGACACGACTTATACTGCTTCTGGGGGTCTGACGTTACTAGCCCCCTAGGCGGATATGCGATACTCATTGACGAACGGACCGGACTGTATATACATTGTCACTGTTAGGCTCAGTAGGGTTTCTGGATGTGTTAGCTCATCAGCCACCCTTGAGTGCGCTCATCAGCCTCCCTTAAGTTCAGTCCATGGGCAACCGTTACGCATAGCTAGTGCCGCTGACGGTTTGTGGTTAAACCCACTGCCAGGGTACTGAAGAGTCATTAGAGTCCCCCACAGACAGTTTCCCTAGTTTCGGGCGAAACGTTGTAGAGGCCGTATGGTTTTATGGCAGGGTTCGGAAAATGCACGTGCGTTTACGCACGTGTTATTTTTCGGGTAGATAATACTGGTCGGCTTTGGTTTAAGCCGGATCCGAGTATTATATTGAGTAGGTATAATATCTTTGTCTCAGTTGCATTTGTATTCAGTCGTAATACAAATGCGGGTATATTTATACAGTTTCGGGGTTATCCTGAAAGTCGTTTCAGGATCACTTTTGGAAGTTGCCAGTTTCCAGTTTTCTATCAGCCGTCTTTTAACATTCTGTTAAAGACGGATTTATCTTTTCTTCAGATGGAGTGAGTCATCATTCTAGAAGGTTCTAGAAGTGATGAAGTGGCTTAGTGACTCATCTTTGCATTAATGGTTCTTTAATGTTAAAGCATGACTAGGTTTGTTCTAATTGGTTCAAATTTGTGATTCATTCTTTCATAATTGTTTGGATAACTATGATTGTGATATGGTCACCTCCCTCCTCCTACGGTCACCTCCCTCTTCCTTATATGTTGGCCGGCCCCCTCCTCTCCCCATTCACTTGGTTGCTTGATTAATTTGGTTAGAAAAGATATGATAGTATTTGGGTGAATGGAAATTTCATTGTTTCATTTTCTTTCCATCACCAATTCCCACGGCAACTTCATTAACCGATCGTCCACGGATATGGACGAAGTGAGACAAAGTATTCTACTCATACTCTACATCAATTCTTGGTCGTCTCTTTTGGCAAACTTGACGATCGAGTTGCCTCGAGTGAGAGGCGGGAGCCCGTTTAAAGAATCGGTGATGTGGTGTCACCTCAATGAGGATATCGGAGTTCGACGAGATCGGAGCAGCCGCAACGGAGCGTGGGATGATGGTTAAAGAACGAAGGACTCGGATCGTTCGGTATAACCTTTCTACACTCTTTACAGTTTGTTAGTTTAGCAATAATGGCAGATCCGGGTTAAAGTATACGATAGCGCCAGTTTAAAAGTTTTTTATTCCGCATTTGGCGTCTGTAGACGGCCGGGGCGCTAGCGTAGACTTACATAGCATACTATCATGTCGAGCAAGAAAGTCCTCTCTATACATGTCCAAGCATCCACTATAATATACATCAATGTACAATAATGGCCTCTAGGGCATACATATCCCTAACAAGAAGGACTAAGGAGATGTTCTTGGTGTACAGCGGAAAAGACTACCAGATCGAGGCCTTTACTGACTCCAGCTTCAAGAGTGATAAGGATGACTCCAAGCCCATGTCGGGTTATGTCTTTACCCTCAATGGAGGGGCGGTCTATTGGAAGAGCTCCAAGAAGGACACCGTTGCTGACTCAATGATGGAAGCGGAGTATATCGCTTCTTGTGACGCCGCAAAAGAAGCAGTCTGGATGAGGAAGTTCGTAACAGAACTTCAGGTGGTTTCGTCCATTGTTGATCCAATACCTCTGTATTGTGGCAACAACGGGGCTACAGTTTTAGCGAAGGAACCCAGGTCCTATCAGAAGTACAGACATATCTTAAGGTGGTATCACCTGATCTAGGAGATCGTGGATCGCCAGGAGATCGAGGTGCGGAGAGTAGACTCGGAGAACAACATTGCAAATCCACTCACAAAGGCCATCCCTCAGACGCAATTCGAGAGGCTACTCGAGATGATAGGTCTACGATATGCCAATACATGGCCTTAGTGCAAATGAGAGATTGTTAGTGATATATGCCCTAGAGGCCATTATTGTATAGTACTGGTTTGTATATTACATTTTGGAAGCTTGGGATATACGCAGATATATATACAGTCTTGCTCAATATGGTAGTATGCTACTTGGTTTATTTCTACCTCAATATGTGTGTATGTTTCTTTTAGCATAACGCTTATACATATTGATAGAGCCCTTAGAATCTTTGCTTGACTACCAGCATTGTGATAGTAGATACACTAGTGGGGACTGGGTAGTCTATAAGCGCATCCTTATACAGGTCTCTAGTCGTAGGATTATCGAGACGAGGTATCGATACTCCAGAGTAGACTAGTGTATACGCTTCTCATCCCGGCAGGGGAGATGGTCTGTCCCACAGCCATTAGTACGTCGTACTGGAGATGGTATACAAGTGCTCATTGGGTTATAAGTTACACTGGACAGGACTCGTTAGGAACTGCTAGTTGGTATTATACCTATCTTCAGGTAGCAGTTCCCAGGTGACATGAGTACAACTTAGTCCGTTGACTTGACATCACTATTCGTCTCGAGTGTGTTCCCACTGTTCTTAGATCACTACCCTACCAACGCTCTAATGAGTCATGCAAACAGGTAGTGGTTGGGTGCAGTCCCAAAGCACTGGGAGGCAGTAGTGGTTAGATAGGATTCGTATCTCCCGGTATTGGGGATTGATATCGCGCTGTGTTCGGAAAGCCATTACACAAAGTCCTTGGCCAGGGCAAGCGAGATTTAGTGGTAGGTACTCCAGTAGTTTCTCAGGGTGTTTTGGGGCTATTCTCCGACACGACTTATTGCACTATTAGGGGTCTGACGGTTACCGCCCCTAGGCCCGATATGCGAGTATCTTAGATGAATAGACTGGAATGTACGGAGATTGTCACAGATAGGCTCAGTAGGAGTTCGGATGAGTTTGCTTATCGGCCTTCTTATCGACAGATACCTGGGTAGCCGTTACGTGAAGCTAATACCGCTGACGTGCTTGTGGTTAAACCCACTGCCAGTGCACTGTCGAGTCTTTAGAGTCCCACACAGAGGGTTTCCCTGCTTCGGACGAAACACTGTAGAGGCTGTATGGTTTTACAGCAGGGTTCGATCATATACGTGTACTAGCTACATGGATCATGATTCGGACGGATAATACTAGTAGGCTTTGGTTTAAACCGGATCCTAGTATTAGATTATTTAATTATTTTGTCTCTTTGTATTTGTATTTTTCGGAATACGGATACGGGTTTGTATATACGGTGATGGATATTCTTGTAATTTATGCAAGAGTGCTTCTAGAAGAAGACAACTCATTTGTTGATTAATCCATTTTGTTAAATGGATAATAAGGTGGAGGTATGAGGTGTTATTAAGTACATGAATGAAGCATGGCTACTTGGTAACTCACTTGGTGACTCATGGATGACTATTGAGGCATGGTGCATTGAGATATTTTGTGGTGAATTATTTGCTTCATAGTCATCACAATTAGCCATATTCATTATCATTCTATCTTCAACTCTCTCTCCTCCAAGCTCTCTTCTTTCTCAAACCCTAATTGTCTCATGAGTTGAGAAACCTAGGGTTCTTGAGACTAATCAATCTATAATCACTCTTTATATCTTCTAGACTACTTAGATTAACATGCTAGGTACCCTAATTACCTCGGATTAGAAGTAGGAGCTCAAAGTACACACTCTCGGGTGGATCAACTTGTTGGGTTACACTAACGCCCTGACCATCATCCATGGCCGTTTACGGGAAAAAAATTTACAACGATTTAAACTGGCGCTAGAATAACCCGTTAACACCGGATCTACCATAAACCTAACTAGCAAGCTAAAGGGTTCTATCTACTATGATAGAAATTTATACCTAAAGGCTCAAGTCCTTCTGGTCTTCAATCCTTTCCTTCAACTCCTTGAAGAGTGTACGGATCGTGCTTGATCGTCGGCCTCCTCGCATCAAAGATAATCCACCCGAGAGTGTCTACTTTAAGCTCCTACCTCTAAACCGAGATAACTAGGTTACTTAGTATGCTAATTTAAGTAGCCTGGAGAATATAGAGAGTGATGATGGATAGCTTTGTCTCAAGAACCTTAAGTTTCTCTACACATGAGACTATTAGGGTTTGAGGAGAAGAAGAGAAGCTTGGAGGAGAGAAAGTGTTCAAATTGGAATGAATGAAGAATGACTAAGTCTTGTGAATTATCAAGCATCCAATAATTCACCAAAATATCTTGAAGCCACCTTGCCTCAATAGTAAACCATGAGTCAAAACGTAGCCATGCTTCATTTAATACAAATGAACACCTCATACCTCTACCTCATTAATCATTTAATCAAAATGATAAAAACTAAAATGAGGTGTCTTCTTCTAGAAGCATCTTGCACAATTACAAGAATACCCCTCACCGTATATACATACTCGTATCCGTATTCCGAAAAATACGAATACAAAGAGACGAAAGTAATCCAAGAATATAATACTAGGATCCAGCTTAAACCAAAGCCCACCAGTATTATCCGTCCGAATCATGTTCCGTGTATCTAGTACACGTATATGATCGAACCCTGCCGTAAAACCATACGGCCTCTACATCGTTTCGCCCGAAGCAGGGAAACCCTCTGTGTGGGACTCTGAAGACTCAATAGTACGCTGGCAGTGGGTTTAACCACAAGCACGTCAGCGGTACTAACTGCACGTAACGGTTACCTAGGCACCTGTCGAAAAGGAAGGCCGGCGAGCAAACTCATCCGAATTCCTACTGAGCCTATTCGTGACAATCTACGTACAGTCCGGTCTCTTCGTCTAAGAGTATCGCATACCGGGTCTAGGGATGGTAAATGTCAGACCCTAATAACCCGATAATTCATGCTGATGTGGCTCAGGACCAATCTGAAAAACTACTGATCAACCTATCAGTAAATCCCAACTGACTTGGCCAAGGTCTTATGGTCCTGACCAATCGAACACAGTACGATGTCGACTCCCAATACCGGGAGAGACAAATCCCCAACAATCGCTCACTGCCTCCATGTGGCTCGTGACTGTACCCAACCAAAACCTATTTGCAGGACTCAGTAGAGCCAGGTAGGGTAGTGATCAAAGCACAGTGGGAACTCACACGAGACAAATGACGATCTCAGGTCCGAAGACTAACCTGTACATATGTCACCTGAGAACTTCCATTTGATGATAGGTATAGTACCATCTGGAAGTTCTCGGTGAGTCCGTCCAGTGTACTCACACCCAGTGAGTACCTGTATACGATCTTAGGCGCATCAGACCAATGGCTGCGGGACCAAACATCGCCTCTCATCGGGGTCTAGAAACGTATGCATTAGTCTACTCTGGAGTATTAATGCCCAGTCTCGATACTCACATGATTAAGGACCATTTAAGGATGTGCTTATGGACTACCCTGCTCCCATAAGTATGATCGCCATCACAACGCAGGTAGTCAAGCAAGATCCTATGGGTTTTATCAACATATAACCGCCATATATAATAACGCGTATAACATATGCACATGTTAAGATAAAGTCAAACCATAATAGTATACTACTATATCAAGTCTTTATCAATATGTGCAAGCTGGATAAAATATCAATAGAAACAAATACACATATACTGATAAAGACAACTCAAATAATATATATATAACTGAGCAAGAATGTCCTATACATACATATCACGAGCATCCACATGTATATATATACAATAATGGCCTCTAGGGCATACATATCCAACAATCTCCCACTTGCACTAAAGGCCAGTAATTGGCGTACCGAATACCCAACGTCTGCTCTAAAGCCAGCTGTTGGCGTACCGCATACCCAACATCTCAAAAATTCGCTCGAACTGTGAGGGAGAGCCTTTGTAAATCGATCCGCCGTGTTTTCTTTTGTATCCACTCTCCGTACCTCAATCTCCAGGCGATTTATGATCTCCCTAATCAGGTGATACCGTCTTAAGATGTGCCTGGATTTCTGATGGGACCGTGGTTTCTTCGCTAAACCTATAGCCCCATTGTTATCGCAATACAAAGGAATTGGATCAACAATGGACGGAACTACCTGAAGTTTAGTAATGAACTTCTTCATCCAGACCGCTTCTTTTGCGGTATCGTTCGCAGCAATGTATTCAGCCTCCATCGTCGAGTTTGCGACGGTGTCCTGTTTGGAGCTCCTCCAACACACAGCCCCTCCATTGAGGGTAAACACAAAACCTGAGACATACTTGCTGTCATCCTTGTCACTTTGAAAGCTGGAATCGGTAAAGGACTCGACTTTAAGGTCTCCATTACCGTATACTAAGAACATCTCCTTAGTCCTTCTCAGGTACTTGAGAATGTTCTTCACAGCCGTCCAATGATTCTCACCCGGGTTTGACTGATACCGGCTTACCACGCTAAGCGTGTATGGTATATCTGGTCTGGTACACAGCATCACATACATTATAGATCCTACCGCCAAACTGTAGGTATAATGCTCATGCAACTCTCTCCTCATCAGTCTTGGGAGACATCTCTTTAGAGAGGGTGATTCCGTGCAGTGCGGGTATGTTACCACGCTTGGAATCTTTCATACTAAATCTTTTTAGTACGGTCTCTATGTACCTGGACTGCGAAAGTCCTGATAATCTCTTAGATCTATCTCTGTAGATCTTAATCCCCAGAATGTATGAGGCATCACCCAGGTCCTTCATGGAGAACCTTTGTGACAGGAACAACTTGACCGATTGTAGCATAGGAATATCATTTCCTATCAAAAGAATGTCGTCCATGTACAAGAATAGGAATACGACAGTTCATCCTACAATCTTCTTATAAATACATGGCTCATTCTCGTTCTTGATGAAGTCAAAGTCCTTGACTGTTTCATCAAAACAGATGTTCCAACTCTACGATACTTGTTTTAATCCATAAATAGATTTGAGCAACTTGCACACCTTCCTGCCGCTCCCACTGTCTACAAAACCTTCTGGTTGATCCATATAAACGCACTCTTCCAAACTTCCATTTAGAAAAGCCTTTTTTACGTCCATCTGCCAGATTTCATAGTCATGGAAGGCAGCAATGGAAAGTAAGATCCGAATGGATTTGAGCATAGCCACTGGAGCAAAGGTTTCGTCATAGTCCACTCCTGGTCTTTAACGAAAACCTTTTGCAACGAGTCTAGCCTTACAGGTTTCCACCTGCCCATCTACACCAAACTTCCTTTTGTAGATCCATTTGCATCCAATGGGTTTTACCCCAGGTGGAGCAATATCCAAGGTCCACATTTTATTGGTGTACATGGACTCTATTTCGGATCGCATAGCATCCAGACACTTATCAGAGTCCCTACTGATAATGGCCTGCCTGAAACTAGTAGGATCATCTTCTTCCAAAATGCAATCCTCTCGATCCCCGTCTATGAGAAAACCGTAGTATCACTCGGGCGGATGAGAAATCCTACTAGATCTGCGGAGTGACTGAGCTTCGTCTGAGACTACTGAATCTAGCGGTTCCACCAAATCTTCGGTTACATTTTGTGGTTTAGAAGTTTCTTCCAGTTCTACCATACTCCCACTAACTTCTTTTGCAAGAAGTTCCCTTTCTAAAAAGGTTGCGTGGCGAGATACAAACACCTTCTGTTCCTCAGTGTGGTAGAACAGATATCCTAGTGAATCCTTAGGATATCCCACAAATTTACATAGAACTGATCGTGCCTCTAGTTTGTCCAGTTTCTGTGTTTTAACATATACCGAACAACCCTACGTCTTAATGAATTTAAGACATGGTTTCTTACCGCTCCATATTTCATATGGAGTCTTAGGTACAGATTTGGAAGGAACCTGATTCAAAAGGTATGCCGCTGTTTGCAGCGCATGTCCCCAGATTGAAAGAGGCAACTCAGCACTACTCATCATGGAGCGAACCATGTCCAATAGGGTGCAGTTCCTCCACTACGATACACCGTTGTGCTGTGGTATATACGGAGGAGTAAGCTGAGGGAGAATTCCATTCTCTTTTAGGTAATCTAGGAATTTCGTGCTCAAGTACTCCCCTCCTCTATCAGACCGGAGGATCTTGATACTTTTTCCACTCTGGTTCTCTACTTCCTTTCTGAATTCTTTGAATTTCTAAAAAACTTCAGATTTGTGTTTCATAAGATACACATACCCGAACCTAGAGAGATCGTCAGTGAATGTGATGAAGTACGAGAACCCACCCCTTGCATGTATAGACATCGGACCACACACATCACTGTGTATGAGTCCCAAGAGCTCTGCTGCTCTTTCTCCGTGTCCGGTGAACGGAGATTTGGTCATCTTTCCCTTGAGAAAAGACTGACAAGTTTCATAAAATAAAAATTCGAACGTATTCAAATATCTATCCTTATGCAACTTACTTAGTCTTTTCTCTCCGATATGACCAAGTCTACAATGCCACAAGTAGGATTCGTTCGTATCTGAACTCTTCCTCTTGCATGTGTTTTGTACATTGAAAGCTGTATTTTGATTTAGAACATAGATACCATTACGCAGTGTACCTTCTGCAACCAATACCTGATTAAGGTAAATGTTCATGATATTTCTATCAAGAACAAACTTATATCCATCTTTATCAAGTAAAGAAACTGATATGATGTTGCAAACCATGGAAGGTATATAGTAGCAATTGTTCAAAATCATAGTATTGCCATTTGGCAACACAAGATGATATTCACCGATGGCTGCAGCATCAACTTGTGCTCTATTCCCTACTCTGAGGGACATATCACCAGGTCCCACTATTCTACTTTTTCTCGGTCACTATAATAAATTACAGATATTAGATCCTGATCCGGTATCTAGTACCCAGGAGGTAGAACTGACCGAAAAGCAGTTCTCAATAACAAAAACACCTGAAGAAGACACAATAATGTGTTTCTTCTTCGTTGGGGTCATCAAGGAATTCATGCAATCCTCTTTTCCTTGCTCGTACTCATGGCTGATGTTATAAGTTAGAGCCGAACCGACGTTCCTCAGCTCCAAATAAGAATTCAGATCGGTCAATCGATACATTTTATTATCTTGATTAGGGCGTGAAATGGTTGCTACCTGGAGAGAGAGAGAAAAGAAACACTTAGCATGCACTCTTGCAAGATTAGATTGGTTATTAGATTATCTAATCAGGATGGCTCCCACTGTTTCCTCGAATTCTTCATCAAACCTTAAAAGGAGAATTAGTCAGGATTAATCGCACGTTTATAATACTTACTGAACCTTTCGGCCAGGCTAATGTCGGTACTTCGAGGAAGGTTATCCAACGTTTTCGCAAAATTCCTTAATTATATAACCTATTTTCCCAGGAGGCGTAGCCCTTCTAACACCGTTCTAGACACCTACTTGGTTTATAGCATTGATTGTTAAGTGAAATAATCTCTTAAGAGTAATCCTACTCATCAGTGGGATCGGGATCCAACTATCATTGTATGATGCACTAGATGGAAGCAACTCTAGTCACCACACTCCAGAAGGTATGCAACACTAGCAAGTTTCCTGTATATTTGAAATTCCCGATATGGTTTTTTCCCCTAGGACCCAAGTGACCTTGACGAATAATCAACAAATCAAAAGGTCCTAGTCAAGTTCAACTCATCATTATTCAAGATTGCATTAGACCCATCCGCATGATCCTTGACGAGTAATCAACAAAATCATGCGACTGTCCTAACCAATCGCATTTATCTATGCAACAGAGAATCATTACTCAGCTATCATTCACTGTGCCTTGACAAATAATCAACAAACGCAGCACGAATACCAAGTGCTAATTATCTGAAACGACGGAGGGCTACGGCTGGGTTTTTGGCAAAAAACCCTTTAACGTAATGAACTTGATATCGTTGAAGGAACCGAGTAGTTTTGAAAAAGGAGTGGTTTAGGCTCCGCTTTTGAAAACTTATGGTTTTGAAGAAAACCGGGTAATCTACAGTATAAACTTTTGCTCAAGAGGTCACTCCCCGCGAAGGGATCTCGGCTCTTGCCTCCTGAAATGAGGTGCTGGATATTCATGACCGAATACCACTATGCAAAGCGAAAGAATATAACTATAGTTTTTCGAAATCTGTTCCAACATTTTTTTAGGTTTCTTTTCTTGCATTAATCAAAATTAATGTGTTCCCATCAAATAATCCTATCATACCAGAGCGAAAATACAATGTACGTATATGCCATCCGGATTCGCCACGGGGCCCCGTCATGCACCGTCAGGTTACTTACCTAACGGCGGAGCGGGGGCTGAACTAGCACGGGTGCAAAACATATACAATATCTACTAGTATATATATAAATATATATAACATTCGTCCCATGCATGATATAAGCAACATCATAGAATCTCAGCAAGCAACACAGAATGGTGGATTATCTTGGAGCCTCGGGTTTCATTTGAGCCACAAATGAGACCCGACGTTCCCTGTCGTGTAGATAGCCCGTGCAATGAAAACCTGGATCCTTATGAGCGTGGCAAGTTACCCGCCAATCCCATAAGTGAGGTAACCCCAATCAACAAAGTGAATGGGCCACCCAGCATTTCACGGAATCCGGTAACTTGGGTGCCCTTCCGTGGGTCATACTATATCCCCTGCGAGTGCGGCGAATAGCCTTCCAATTCTAGAGTGAAGCTCTCTCCGTCTCAACGCCATTAGATGAGGGGTTGTTGCCCTCTAGAACCCGGCTATTCGAGCACTCCTCCGTGGGGTAAACCTAGTACAGAAAAGAAAAAAAAATATGTGCAATAGTGACATAGATCTCAACCCGGTCGTGCCCCAATCAAATAATATACAACATGGCAGTAACGGCTGTCCACATATCGGACGCTCGTCCCGCAATAACAAATGTACAAATGAATCTTAACTGTACTACTACTATTGCACCGCAAACTATCCACCACAATAATCCAACCACAACCACAACACAAACACAGAACATCAACGTGAATGTCATGTTTGCAAACTCGTCTAAAAGAGCATATAGCAGTTAGACAGATTATACCGCTCTAATGACATTCACAGTCGCAGATAGTAATATATGCACTGAAACTTACGCATTTAAAGTTTCGATCGACAAAAAACTTTTCCGTATTGGCCCCAAGTGCAATCTAGTATACAAATCTGGGCTAGAAACTAAACATCCCAGAAATTACATTTCCAAACAGTAGAGCTCCATAAGAAATTTTGTGCACAGAAGCCCTACAACGACCGCGGAACCACCGCAAACAAGATTGTTCTGCCGCAGTTCCGCGGCTGTCTTATAGACTTATGTGCCCAAATTTCTTATGAATTCCTAAAATACCCTGCACGAATTTTTAAGGCACTAGAAATAATTTTTTAAACACTTTTGAAAATCGACAGAAACATGGAATTTAAAATTGTGATTTCGGAAATATTTATCGATCGATCTTTTAAGCACGTCAAAACTAACTAGTTTAGGTTTTATGGGGTGGCTCTGATACCATATTGGGTTACACTAATGCCATGGCCATCACCCGTGGCCGTTTGCGGAACAAAAATTTTCAACGATTTAAACTGGCGCTAGAATAACCCATTAACAGCGGATCTACCATAAACCTAACTAGCAAGCTAAAGGGTTATATCTACTATGATAGAAATTTATACCTAAAAGCTCAAGTCCTTCAGGTCTTCAATCCTCTCCTTTAGTTTCTTGAAGAGTGTACGGATCACGCTTGATCGTCGGCCTCCTCGCGTCAAAGATGATCCACCCGAGAGTTTCTACTTTGAGCTCCTACCTCTAAACCGATGTAACTAGGTTACTTAGTATGCTAATCTAAGTAACCTAGAGGATGTAGAGAGTGATGATGGATTGCTTTGTCTCAAGAACCCTAGGTTTCTCAACACATGAGACTATTAGGGTTTGAGGAGAAGAATAGAAGCATGGAGGAGAGAAAGTGTTCAAGTTGGAATGAATGAAGAATGGCTAAGTCTTGTGAATTATCAAGCATCCAATAATTCACCAAAATATCTTGAAGCCACCTTGCCTCAATAATAAATCATGAATCAAAAAGTAGCCCCATTTAATACAAATGAACACCTCATACCTCCACCTCATTAATCATTTAATCAAAATGATAAAAACTAAAATGAGGTGTTTTCTTCTAGAAGTATCTTGCACAATTACAAGAATACCCCTCACCGTATATATATACTCGTATCCGTATTCCGAAAAATACGAATACAAAGAGACGAAAATAATCCAAGAATATAATACTAGGATCCGATTTAAACCAAAGCCCACCGGTATTATCGGTCTGAATCATGATCCGTGTATCTAGTATACGTATATGATCGAACCCTGCCGTAAAACCATACAGTCTCTACATTGTTTCGCCCGAAGCAGGGAAACCCTCTGTGTGGGACTCTGAAGACTCAATAGTACACTGGCAGTGGGTTTAACCACAAGAACGTCAGCGGTACTAGCTGCACGTAATGGCTACCCAGGCACCTGTCGAAAAGGAAGGTCGACGAGCAAACTCGTCCAAACTCCTACTGAGCCTATCCGTGACAATCTCCGTACAGTCTGGTTTCTTCGTCTAAGAGTATCGCATACCGAGTCTAGGGGTGGTAAACGTCAGACCCTAATAACCCTATAATTCATGCTGATGTGGCTCAGGACCAATCCGGGAAACTACTGATCAACGTATCAGTAAATCCTAACTGCCTTGGCCAAGGTCTTATGGTCCTGACCAATCGAACACAGTGCGATATCGACTCCCAATACTGGGAGAGACGAATCCCCAACAATCACTCATTGCCTCCATGTGGTTCGGGACTGTACCCAACCAAAACCTGTTTGCACTACTAAGTAGAGCCATAGTAGGGTAGTGATCAAAACACAGTGGAAACTCACACGAGACAAATGACGATCTCAGGTCCGAAGACTAACCTGTACACATGTCACCTGAGAACTTCCATCTGACGATAGGTATAGTACCATCTGGATACTCACACCCAGTGAGCACATGTATACGATCTTAGGTGGATCAGACCAATGGCTGTATACGATCTTAGGTGCATCAGACCAATGGTTGCGGGACCAACATCGCCCCTCGTCGGGGTCTAGAAATGTATCACTAGTCTACTCTGGAGTATCAATGCCCAGTCTCGATACTCACATGACTAGGGACCATTTAAGGATGTGCTTATGGACTACCCTACTCCCACAAGTATAATTGCCATCACAACACAGGTAGTCAAGCAAGATCCTACGGGCTTTATCAATATATAACCGCCATATGTAATAACGAGTATACATATGCACATGTTAAGATAAAGTCAAACCATAATAGTATACTACTGTATCAAGTCTTTATCAATATGTGCAAGCTGGATAAAATATCAATAGAAACAAATACACATATCCTGATAAAGACAACTCAAATAATATACTATATAACTGAGCAAGAACGTCCTGTACATACATATCCCCAGCATCCACATGTATACATATACAATAATGGCCTCTAGAGTATACATATCCAATACATCTTTGACACGAGGAGGCCGACGATCAAGCGCGATCCGTACACTCTTCGAGGAGCTCAAGAAGAGGAGGAAGAGAACAAGAACCGAAGGACTTGAAATTAGGAGGTATAACTTTCTACATACTAGTTATAACCTCCAAGTTGTATTGCTTGCTAGGATTTATAGTCGATCTTGGTTGATTAGTCGATGTTGCTTGCAATAAAATTTGTTGTTTGTTAATTCCGCCTCTCTACAAGCCTGTAGAGTGTGCGATATCGACTTACAGTTATGCAGATGAAGCGTACTTTCTCACCACAGCAGCCACAGCGGAGGGCCCTTTTTTGCGATTATTTTCAGAGGCCAGGGCACATGCAGAGAGATTGTCGCAGAGCTAAGGGGAAGTGTTTACTTTGCGGATCCAGCGAGTACAGGGTCAGCGGATGTCCTTAAAGATCTGAGCTATAGGGAGGGTTCGAGCAACATCAACCGTCGTACGGCATATCAGTTCGGAGGGGTCCACCTTTGGTATCTCAGCAGCGGTTATTCGATCACAGGCATACTGGTGCTGGTCGGAATCAGGGGCATGCTTTCACCCTGTCCGCCGAGCAAGCAGAGACTTCTAGAGAAGTAGTTACATGTACCCTCCTTATTTATTCTACACCAGCTAGAGTTCTTTTTGATTCGGGTGCTTCGCATTGCCTTATTTCTACGCGGTTTGTTGACACACACTCTATACCTCACGAGCCGTTGACCAAGGGTTGGGAGATACATACGGGTAACAGAATTATTGTGTCCAACCAAGAGTGTAGGTTATGCCCTGTGGTGGTTTGCTACTGGGAATTCTATGTGAATTTCCTTTTAATCGGGACGGGCAGGTATGACGTAATTCTCGGGATGGATTGGATGAGTACCTTCCATGCGATCATCGATTGCCGAGCTAGGAAAGTGACTTTCCGTATTACCAATCACCCTGAGTTTGTTTTCGAAGGCGAAAGCGAGTCTTTGGAGCCAGACAAATTTAGAGCCAAGCCAAAAGCGTTGACGGCTATGGAGATTGATGAGAGTCCAGCCCCAGAAATCGTTCGGGATTTTCTTGATGTGTTCCCTGAAGATTTACCTGGTCTACCACCTCCTCGCGTCTTGGAATTCTCAATCGACTTGATTCCGAGTATATCACCAGTCTCGAAAGCACCGTACAGAATGGCACCGGTTGAGTTGGCAGAATTAAAGAAGCAGATAGAAGATCTTTTAGACAAGGGATTTATCCATCCAAGTGCCTCCCCGTGAGGTGCTCCTATGTTACTGGTTAAAAAGAAAGACGGTTCCTTGCGCATGTGCATTGACTACCGGGGTTTGAACGAGGTGACCGTGAAGAACAAGTATCCCATCCCCCACATCGAAGACTTGTTTGACCAGCTTGGTGGTGCTCGAGTATTTTCTAAATTAGAACTTCGATCAGGGTATCACCAGATCAGGGTTAAAGCAGAGGATATATGCAAGATGGCTTTCCGAACCCTTTATGGCCACTATGAGTTTCTTGTGATGTCGTTTGGTGTTATCAATGCACCGGCCATATTTATGGACTTGATGAACATGGTTTTCTATAAGTTCTTGAATCAGTTTGTTGTCGTATTCATCAACAACATTCTAGTCTATTCCAGAAGTCGAGAAGAGCACGCCGAGCACCTACGAATTGTATTGTAGGTTCTACGGGAGGAGAAGCTCTATGCTATGCTAAGAAAGTGCGAGTTTTAGCTCGACAAGGTGCAATTTCTGGGGCATGTTGTTTCGAGTGACGGCATTTCAGTGGATCCGACGAAAATCGAATCTATCAAGGACTGGCCGACACCGAAATCAGTTGCTGAGATAAGAAGCTTCTTGGGATTGGCCGGGTATTACCGGCGGTTCGTCCAAGATTTTTCCAGACTAGTAGAACCCTTGACGAAGCTCACACGAAAAAAGGTGCCTTATGTTTGGTTGGAGGAATGTACCCAGGCGTTCGAGCTGTTGAAACTAAAGTTAACCACGGCTCCAATCCAGACTGTGCCAGAGAGCTCGGGTGGCTTGGTTTTTCTTAGTGATGCATCAGGAAAATGTTTGGGCTGTGTTTTAATGCAGCACGGTCGAGTGGTGGCTTACGCCTCTCGTTGCTGAAAACTCACGAGAAAAACAACCCCACACATGACCTGGAGTTAGCGGCCATTGTGTTCGCCTTAAATATTTGGAAGCATTACTTGCTAGGCGAAAGAGTGGAGGTGTACACAGATCACAAAAGTTTGAAATACGTGTTCACCCAGAAGGAGCTGAATATGAGACAACGCAGATGATTGGAGTTGATGGAAAACTACGATATCGATCTGCAGTATCATCTGGGGAAAGTGAACTCGTTCCTGACGCTCTCAGTCGCAGGCCATCAGCCGCGTTGCTGACCTGTCAGAAGGGGATTCTCGATGACCTTCGGAGACTCGAGTTGGAGGTAGCTACATCGGGTATGCCCTGACAGCTCTGGTAGTTGCAGGTTCAATTATCTCTTATAGATCACATCAAAGCTGCACAGGCTGGAGACTCTCGGTTGCAGAAGTTCAGAAGGTTAGTCGAGACTGGTTTGAGGATGGATTTGCAGATTCACGAAGATGGTTCTATGAGATTTGACAGTCGGTTATGTGTTCCAAAAGGGGGTATTCGAGATGAAATTCTAGCTGAGGCACATAGTTCCGCTTGCCCGGTACACCCAGGTGGCACCAAGATGTACAGAGACCTGAGGCGGCACTTCTGGTGGAACGAGATGGAGAGGGAGATTGCTCGCTTTGTCTCCAAGTGTCTGGTATGCCAACAGGTGAAATTCGAGCATCAGAGAATAGCTGGGTTGTTACAACCGCTTCCGGTGCCAGAGTGGAAATGGGAGCACATCACCATGGATTTTGTGACGGCTCTACCTCGAAGTCCAAAGGGCAACAATGTTGTCTGGGTTATTGTTGATCGTCTCACGAAGGTAGCGCATTTCATACCTTTCTAAGTCAGACAATCAACGGAGTCGCTTGTAGAGAAATATATGCAGGAGATTGTGAGATTGCACGGGTTGCCCGTTAGTATCGTGTCTGATCGAGACACTAGATTCATTTCCCATTTCTAGAAGAGCCAGCAAGAGAGTTTAGGCACGCGTCTCAAGTTCAGCACGACCTATCATCCGCAAATGGATGGGCAATCCGAGCGTACTATCCAGACACTCGAGGATATGCTGAGGGCATGCATGTTTGATTTTCAGGGTTCTTGGGAGGATCACCTCCATCTGGTAAAGTTTTCGTATAACAACAGCTACCAAGCTAGCATCCAGATGGCACCGTTCGAGGGTCTGTATGGACGGAAGTGTCGGTCCCCCTTTGTTGAGATGACATGGGTGAACGAAGGTTGTTGGGCCCTGAGCTTATAGTACAGACAGTGAGTAAAGTTCATACGATCAGGAAACGTATCAAAGCGGCTCAGGACCGACAGAAGAGTTGGGCAGATACCGGCAGAAGGTCGTTGGAGTTTGAGATTGGTGACTACATATTTCTGAAGATATCGCCCACTCCGGGAGTGATCGGGTTTGGTAGTTGTGGGAAACTCAGTCCATGATTCATCGGACCTTTTGAGGTGCTAAAGAGAGTAGGAGAGATGGCTTATCGACTTGCCTTGCTTCCATCGCTAGCTGGTGTGCACAATACTTTTCATGTATCTCAATTGAGGCGCTACGTTCGGGACGACAAGCATATTGTGGACCATTCGGAGTTAACGTAAGGCACCGATCTGTCTTACGAGGAGCAGCCTACCACCATTTTCGATCGTTGATAAAAAGTGCTAAAGAACAAAGTCATTCTCTTGGTTCAAGTTTCTTGGGGTGGTCGTTCTCCAAGAAAGTCTACCTGGGAACGCGAGGAGGACATCTGTCCATGTTTTCCACACCTATTTGAGTAGTGTTGTTTTTCCGTTGTTTTCGTTCTTTAATTTCGAGGACGAAATTTTTGTAAGGAGGGTATGATGTAAATCCCCAGTTTCCATATATATTTTTTTCCGTATTTTTTCAATTTTTTTTCATTTATATTTATTATTTTATTTTAAATTCTAAAACCTAAACCCAACCTAACTCTACCCCCAACCCGACCCGCCACCCCTTCTTCTTCTCCTTCTTCTTTTCCTTTTCTTTCCTGCTTCTTTTCCTCTTCTCCCCCTTCCTCGCACCCACGCCGGTGACGACCGCGTCCACCTCCGCGATGACCTCATCCTCACCACGTCGCAACCGTCTCCTTCTCCATTCCCCTCTCGTTTCCTCTCCCTCCCACTCGCCAATGGCTCCTTCTCGCTCGCGCCGCGCCCGAGAAACCCGCTCAACCCACGACCGAGCTCTCCCTAACTGCTCACTGAGATCCCCGTGGTCACCCCCTCAACTCTAACAACTTCTCTCTCTTGCTACCTCTTTCCCCCTCTAACTTATTTCCCCCTCATACTTCCACTCGAGCTCACTGACATCTTTTCACCTCACTGTCCCCGATCGTTGCCACCTCGTCGCTGCTCTATTATCCTAATCATCGACAACCACCACGAGCTCTCTGCCCCTCCACTACTTCCTCCCAACCAAATCTCTAAACACCCATCGCCACAGCCAACCACCACCACCGAACCCATCGTCGACGAGCTCTTCCTCCACCTTCATAGCCGACGACTCCCCGCTGCCAACCTCCATCACCTCGAGCTAAGCCCGAGTCTCCTCCATCGACCCATCTCCAAGCTCCAAGCTCCAAGCTTTGAGTTCCACCGTGCACCGGCGACCCCATCTCCCAAACCTCCCAGCAACCCACTGTTGACCTCCCTCCTATCACCAACCTCCTGCAATCTCCACTCGCCGCTACCCATCATCAACGAGCTCCTCTTCCTCCAGCTCAAGCCACGCCCCAGAACCCCATGGCTAGCTCGACCCCGATCATCCCCTGTGCACCAACCCCCATCGAGTGTCTCACTGCAACTGCAGCACCCTTGGAGCTCCGCTGCACCTCATCTGTAAGTGCACGGCAGCGCCCCGGCCGTCTGTACGAGGCCAAAATGCGGAATATAAAATCTTTTCTATAAACTAGAACAGGCGCTACCGCGTACTTTGAACCTGGATCGGGCCATTAACCTACTCCTAGCTAACTAGAGGAGGGGTAGAGAGATATACCGAGCGATCTGTGTCCTTCGGTCTTCTCGTCGTCGTCCCGATCTCCCCGCGGAATCTCCAGTTTTCATCTCCTCGTCGGAAGGGCACCACATCACCGGGTTCTTTTACGGGCTCCCACCTCTGGACCGAGGCAACTCGGGCACGAAGTTGGCGAGCCGACGTGCCCAACAATACTGTAGGCTGAGTGTAGTAGGCTATGTCTCAAAGGGGTATGAAGTTGCCATGAGGAAGTGAAGGTGGAAATGAAGTAGTGAGCTTTTGAGATGAACCAAGACCATTTTATTTTCAAGCAAATGAGACCAATTCTCTCTTCAAAAATTGGGACAGCCCCCTCAAGAGAAGTGGCCGGCCTCATGCTCTAGAGAAAATGAGAGAGGGAGTGGGCAATCATGCAAGAGAGAGAAAATGGTTATCATGAAGAACAATGATCACAATCAAAACTCCACTCCATCACCCTTCTCATCATATAAAGTAAGCAATGATATCTCAAAAGTCAAGCAATGATGAAGAAATAGAAGTCAAGGGATGGTAGAACCATCATGACACTACAACTTGCAAATAACACCCTCCACTAATCAAATTTGCATGCTTGCAAATAACCCCCTCTCCACCAATTTCCAGCCAAAGAAAGAAACAAAGGAAAATGGCCGAAACGGAAAGCAAACTGGCAACTTCAAAAAACTGATCCCGTAATAAATTACAGGAAAACCCCGCGACTGTATATACATACCCGCATTTGTATTCCGACCGAATACAAATGCAATGAGACAAAACACTGTACAATACTAGGATCCGGCTTAAACCAAAGCCCGCTAGTATTATCCGTTCGATCATGATCCGTGCAATACCGCACGTATATGATCGAACCCTGCCATATCTCCATAAGGCCTCTACAGCGTTTCGCCCGAAACTTGAGAAAACGGTCTGTGGGGGACTCTAAAGACTCGTCAATACTTTGGTTGTGGATTTAACCACTAGCACGTCAGAGGTATTAGCCATACGTAACGGGCTACCAGGTATTGACCAAAAGGGACGTCGATGAGCGAACTCATCCTGACACCCTACTGAGCCTGTCAGTGACAATATCCGTACAGTCCGGTCCGTTCGTCTATGAGTATCGCATGGCGGGCCTAGGGGGTTGGTAAAAGTCAGACCCCCAAAAGCGGTACAAGTCGTGTCGGAGTGTAGCCCAGAACACCCTGAGATACTACTGGAATACCTACCAGTAAATCTCCTGCCTTGGCCAAGGACTTCGTGTAATGGCTCTCCTAGACACAGCGCGGCCTCACCCCCAATATCGGGAGAGACGAACCCCTGAAGATCCGTTCACTGCCTCCATGTGGCTCGGGACTGTACCCAACTAAAACCTGTTTGCACGTCTCCTTTGTGTGTGGTAGAGTAGTAATCAAAGTACAGTGGGAACTCACATGAGACAAATGACGATCTCAGGTCGATGAACTAACCTGTACACATGTCACCAGGGAACTGCTATCTGACGTCAGGTATAAGACCAACTAGCATGTTCCCGGCGAGTCCTGTCCGGTGTACTCATAACCCAATGAGCACTTGTATACATCTTAGGTGAACCAACTGACACCAGTGGCTTGTGAGACCGGCCACCGCCCCTCGTCGGGGTCTCGACTGTATACACTAGTCTACTCTGGAGTATCGATGCCCTGTCTCGAAACTCCCACGACTAGGGACCTTTTAAGGATGTGCTTATAGACTACCAGCTCCCACGTATATGATCGCCATCATACTGCTGGCTGTCAAGTAAGAATCCTAAGGGCTCTATCAACGTGCAATAGTGACCTGTAAGGTCACCTAAAGCAGTATACGATGATAAAGATAAACCAGATAGCATACTATCATCTTGAGTAAGACTGTTCTAACGGTATAGGTCCTCCCTCAATCATTGCAATCACGTGCCTGTGATCCAATAATTGACTCTGAGGGCACTATCTCCAACAATCTCCCACTTGCACTCAAGGTTAATTATTGCGATGTCGCATACTCACAGCCCGTATGATACCGAACACCCAACTCCTCTACTAATCAGTCTCACAAAACCCGTTTACGAAACTATTGCGTTCGAGGAATAGCCTCGGTGAGTGGATCTGCTCTAATGTTTCTTTCTATGTCTCTCTTAATCTCAAGTTCGTGGAGAAACCCATCTCCCGAAATGAGCAATACCTGTCTTAGAATATATCTGGATGTCTGATGGGACCTAGTTCATAATGAACTCCAAATCAAAACTTCTTAGACTGTATCGTCAACTGAACTCAATCAGTATCCTGCGCCATGCCTCCCTCAGTATCCTCTTGGACCATCTGTCCAAAATACTGCCCCTCGTAAGAGGGAAAACTATAACTCTGACAGTCACTCTGTCATCCAGGTCACCTTGGAAGCCTGGAATGATAACCGTCCCCTGAAAGAGGCTGATGTTATCATATCCCTAGAACATCCACTTATGTTCTAAAACTGCTTCCGATCGTTTCTCCAGGATTGGATTAATATCAACTTATTGCATCTACTGCAAAAACAATATCTGGTGTAGTACTTAACATCTCACGATCGACTCAATTGCCAGAGCAAGTGATCTGCCAATCATGCACATCCCTCTCCCCTTTAGTCTGTAAGACACCTTTAGAGAGGGTGACTCCATCACCTGCAGGTATACTACCGTGCCAGGAGTCGTCCATTCTAAAACACCTTTAGAACGCTGTCTAAGTAGCCAGATTGGGAAACTACCCAAATCTAGATCTAAAACCATAGATCTAGTAACCATAATGTCTGATATTATATCTATATCCTTTGTGGAGAAACCACTGTGTGACAACCAAAATATGACCGATCGTAGTATAGGAATATCACTTCCTACTCTGTGTATGTCATCCAAATACCAGGACATCACACCCTACTACCTTCTTAACAGATCCATCCCCTATTCTGATGAAGTCAAACCTGTGACTGTCACATCAGAAATAGATGATCTATCTCCGCTATATCTGCTTTAGTCCATAGACATAAGCTACTTGTCCACCAATGCTTCCGCTGCTCCCACTGACTACGACAACCTTTTGGCAGAGTCAAATAGACGTACACTTCTAAAGCCAGTTTAGAACGACGCTATACTCATCCTCCTGCCGGGTCTCACAGTCTGGAACAACAGCAATGGCAAGTCTGGGTAAACAAGAACCTCCCTGTCACCGTCCTTGAGGCTACCGGAGTACCTCTCGGGTGACTGAGGTTACCCACTATATCTGCGGAGTGTCCAATGGAATATCAAGCCAGATTGAATCTTTAGGTTCTTATCAAATTTTCAGTAATCGTTTGCGGTTCTGGAATCAATTCCAGTTCTACCATACTCCCACTACTGTTTTCTGAAAAAAATCCATTTTGTTAAAACTGTGGCGAGTCTAGAACAATATCACTATTGATCTTCCAGATGGTAGAAAGTCAACCCTCGTCATAGCCCGGGTCAACCCACAAACAGCCATTACAGAAACGTGCCTTGAGTTGTCCAGTGTCTGGTTTTAAGCATAAGCTGGACAACTCCCCGTACCTTAACAATGTCAAGATATGAACTGTTCTATATCCAATACAGAAACAGAGGCACTGATTTAATTAAACCAGATTCAAATCATGCAGCTGTCTCCAGTGCATGTCAACTAAATGGAAGGAGGCCGATCAGCGTTATTCAACTTAGGAATCCTATCCAAATATGAGTAACCTGAAAGAGAAACAAGTTCTCTCAATATCCATTACTATCAACTGAATACCATTCACAAGTATCTACATCTTTGATCACCTTCAAGAATTCCGATACTTGCAACACCTGGTTCTCTACTCTATTCTTATATATATAACTTCTCAAAATTCGGACCTTGCGTTTCTACGAAACACTTGTCTAAAAACTAGAGAAGTCATAAGTAAACCGAATATAGTATGAGAACCAACCCCTCTGTCCTCATGGACGCTGGACAACATACAATACTCTGTATAAGTCCCTTGAGTCTAATAACTCATTCCCTGTGTGTCGTAGGTTGAAAACTGTACTTATGGTTAAGAAGAATTACACCGCTGTTTTAATGCTCCTTACCTAATCATCCACTGATATAGGTAAATGTTATGGACATAATTTCAAAAAGTTATATCTCACTCTATAAAAATAGACGTACAGATATATCAATTTGAAATTGGTGCACAACGACAGATATTCAAAACCAAATATTTGCCGTCCGGCAAACAACCCAGGCGATTTCCTCAAATATCACCAATTACAACGAATTCCGATATAATGAGGATGATCACCTAATTCCCAATAACTTACTCCCACTCATCATCTGTAAAACCATACAGATGTAAGATTCATACCTGGTAAATACATACCCTGGAGCAAGTGTCTAATTGGGAAATCAGTTTTCCTTTAACAGTACACAGTGAAACTGAAACATTGAAATGTTTCGTAGGGGTATCCGGGTATTCCTAGTAATGTGTGTACCATTATCCAGATTCACAACTGTAACCGTATATTTCTTTGCCATCTCTCCAAATCCTTTCATATGTCTTTTGTCATTGCCTTCTGTATACCCTCTTAGGCTAAATGGTTTTCTTCCTTCCCTACCGTTCGGCACCAGCCTATGGTTTGGAAGAAGACTATCCAATAAGTATAATGGGTGTACTATCCTAATCCTAGGAGCACTCGCAATGCCAGAGATGGTGAAGATAAAAGACAACCGAATAAACATTATTCCTATTTCTCCCGAACCAGAATCCATCCTCGAACTGGAACAAGTTCCTTTCGAGTTCGTATATAACCATACGATGGAGTATCCAAATAACTGTGGATCTTCGTAGTGATACGGAGTGTTCTGGAGAAATACAAAGGTGATGTAGGATTGGCGAAGAAATACTTGGTTTGGTCGTGAATAGCAGTCGCAGTTTATTTTGCCCTCTTACTAATCCCTTTTATTTGTCTTAACTTAATACTTTCTGTACACCACACTTAGGCTAATCGGCTTTCTTCATTCCCTACCGTTCGGCACCTGCCTATGGTTTGGAAGAAGACTATCCAATAGGCGTAACGGGTGTACTATCCCCTAATCCAAGGATCACTCGCAACCTGAGAGAAGGTAAAAGGAAAAGACAACTGAATAGTCCTATTCGTTTTCTCCAGAACCAGAAACCATCCTCGAATAAGTTCCTTCGAGTTCGTATATAACCATACGATGGTTTTATCCAATGGAAGTGGACGTTCGTAGTAATACGGGGTGTCCTAGAGAAAAGGATAAAAGTAGGAGTGGCAATGAGGTCTGCAACTCTGACAATCCAAAAGCCAGTCTTATAAGAAGGGTCGGTTAATCTTGGTTACTGAGTCATAGTCTAGGGTCGGGTCATGGTCGCTGCCAAAGAGAGAGAGAAAAGAAACACTCAGCATACACTCTAACCTAGATCAGAATGATTATCAATTTATCTAATCAGGAAACCTCCCACTGTACCGTCAAATTCTCCTCCAAACCTGAAAGAAGAATTAGTCGGGATCACCCGAGGAGTAAACCAACTCATCAGTGGGAATCGGGATCCAACTATCATCGCATACTAACATGATGGAATCCACTCACGCTATCACACTCTAAAAGGTATGCGCATATCTGGCAAGTTTCAGTTTCTTTAGAAACTCCCGATGTGATTTATACCCCATGCTCTTATGACCTTGACAAAGGTCAACAAATCATAAGTCACATGTCAAGTTCTACCCGTCATTGTCCAGGTTAATTTGAACCCACCCGTACATACCCTTGACGTAGGCCAAAATAGTAGTACGGCTGTCCCAAACTAACGCATTTATCTATGCAACAGAAAGGTAACAAGCAGCTACCATTCACTATGCCTTGACGAAGGTCAACAAACATAGCATGAATACTACGTGCTACCCATCTGAAATGACGGAGGGCTACGAATGGTTTTTGGCGAAAAACCTTTAACGTAATGAACTTGATATCGTTGAAGGAACTGGATAGCTTTTATAAAAATATAGTGACGAAAACCTTTGCTAAAGAGGTCACTCCAGGTGAAGGGATCTCGGCTCTTTCCCCGTAGAATGAGGTGCAGGATATTCCAACTGAATACCACGATGCAAAGCAAAAGTAATCGACTATAGTGAAGTTATTGCCCTGACGCAAACTTCTGTCTAAGGGGTCACTCCCGATGAAGAGATCTCGGCCCTTGCCTCGTCGACTGAGGTGCTGGATATTCATAACCGAATACCACTGTGCAAAACAAAAGAGAACGTCCTTGCAATAACAGCTTTTTGAAAATTGTTCCAACAACATCAGAATAGGTTTGTTTAGCTTGCATTGATCCGAATCAATGCAGTCCCATCAATTGATCACACCAATAAAGAACGAAAATAATGATGTACGTATATGCCACCCGCATTCGCCACTGGGTCCCGTCATTATCCGTTAGGTTACTTAACTAACGACAGAGCGGGGACTGGACTAGCGCGGATGCAAAACATATACAACATCTACTAGTATATATATCAGTATATAATATTCGCTCAAGGCGTGATAAAATGCAACATCACAGAAATATAATAAGCATCACAGAACAATCAGATATCTGGGATCCCCGGGTTTCATAGAGCTGCTACTGAAACCCGACGTTCCCCTGGTCGTGTGGATAGCCTGTGCAATGAAATCCTAGACCCCTACGGGCGCGGCAAGTTACCCGCCAAAACCTGAAGCAAGGCGGCCCCCTTCAACAACGTGAATGGACCACCCAGCACTTCACGAAATCCGGTAACTTGGGCACCCCTCCTTGGGTCAACCTGTACCCCCAACGAGTGCGGCGAATAGCCCGTCAATTCTAGAGTGAAGCTCCCTCCGTCTCAATGCCATGAGATGCGGGCCCGTTGCCCTCTAGAAACCGGCTATCCGTGCACCCCACCGCGAGGTAATCCTAGTACAGAAAGTAAAATATACAACAGGTACATCGACCTCAGCCCGGTCGTGCCCCAAAAGAATAATATACAAACAGGCAGTGATGGCAGTCCACATGTCGGACGCTCGCCCCGCAATATCAAATGTACATATACAACCAAACTGTACTAACAATGCATCCAGGCTATCCACCACGACAATCCGCAACATCACAGCACAACACAGAACATCAACGTGAATGTCACGTTCGCAAATCCGTCTAAAAGGGCTATAGCAGTTAGACAGGATTTACCGATCAAATGACATTCACGGTCGCAGATATAATGTAAATACTGTGAACTAACATGTTTAAAATTTTCGATCGATCAAATTTACCGAAGTGGGCCCCAAGCACTACTGTAGCACTCAAAGAAAATCTGGGCCCAAACAGAATATTCCAAAACCCTCATTTTCAATTCAGGAATCACTGGAAGAAATTTTGTGCAGTGATTCTTCTTTACTGCGGCGGAACCGCGGCCAAAGCAGGTGTACGGCCGCGGTTCCGCGGCTAAAGAGGAAGATCACTCCACAAAATTTTCCCAGATTCCATTAAAAACCCTGCCTGTATTTATGCAATGTACCAAATAATTTTTAGAGCCAAAAAAAATTCGATAGAGAACTAAACCAGAAAATGCGGGTTTTCGGAAAATCCGTTCGATCGAACTTGTAAACACGTTAGAGCAAGCTAGACTAGGTTAATGGCATGGCTCTGATACCAGTATAAGTGCACGGCGGCGCCCCGGCCGTCTGTACGAGGCCAAAATGCGGAATATAAAATCTTTTCTATAAACTAGAACCGGTGCTACCGCGTACTTTGAACCTGGATCGGGCCATTAACCTACTCCTAGCTAACTAGAGAAGGGGTAGAGAGATATACCGAGCGATCCGTGTCCTTCGGTCTTCTCGTCGTCGTCCCGATCTCCCCGCAGAATCTCCGGTCTTCATCTCCTCGTCGGAAGGGCACCACATCACCGGGTTCTTTTACGGGATCCCACCTCTGGACCGAGGCAATTCGGGCACGAAGTTGGCGAGCCGACGTGCCCAACAATACTGTAGGCTGAGTGTAGTAGGCTATGTCTCAAAGGGGTATGAAGTTTTCATGAGGAAGTGAAGGTGGAAATGAAGTAGTGAGCTTTTGAGATGAACCAAGACCATTTTATTTTCAAGAAAATGAGACCAATTCTCTCTTCAAAAATTGGGACAGCCCCCTCAAGAGAAGTGGCCGGCCTCATGCTCTAGAGAAAATGAGAGAGGGAGTGGGCAATCATGCAAGAGAGAGAAAATGGTTATCATGAAGAACAATGATCACAATCAAAACTCCACTCCATCACCCTTCTCATCATATAAAGTAAGCAATCATGTCTCAAAAGTCAAGCAATGATGAAGAAATAGAAGTCAAGGGATGGTAGAACCATCATGACACTACAACTTGCAAATAACACCCTCCACTAATCAAATTTGCATGCTTGCAAATAACCCCCTCTCCACCAATTTCCAACCAAAGAAAGAAACAAAGGAAAATGGTCGAAACGGAAAGCAAACTAGCAACTTCAAAAAACTGATCCCGTAATAAATTACAAGAAAACCCCGCGACTGTATATACATACCCGCATTTGTATTCCGACCGAATACAAATGCAATGAGACAAAATCTACACTGTACAATACTAGGATCCGGCTTAAACCAAAGCCCGCTAGTATTATCCGTCCGATCATGATCAGTGCAATACCGCACGTATATGATCGAACCCTGCCATATCTCCATACGGCCTCTACAGCGTTTCGCCCGAAACTTGAGAAAACGGTCTGTGGGGGACTCTAAAGACTCGTCAATACTTTGGTTGTGAATTTAACCACTAGCACGTCAGAGGTATTAGCCATACATAACGGGCTACCAGGTATTGACCAAAAGGGACGTCGATGAGCGAACTCATCCTGACACCCTACTGAGCCTGTCAGTGACAATATCCGTACAGTCCGGTCCGTTCGTCTATGAGCATCGCATGGCGGGCCTAGGTGGTTGGTAAAATTCATACCCCCAAAAGCGGTACAAGTCGTGTCGGAGTGTAGCCCAGAACACCCTGAGATACTACTGGAATGCCTACCAGTATATCTCCTGCCTTGGCCAAGGACTTCGTGTAATGGCTCTCCTAGACACAGCGCGACCTCACCCCCAATACCGGGAGAGACGAACCCATGAAGATCCGCTCACTGCCTCCATGTGGCTCGGGACTGTACCCAACTAAAAGCTGTTTGCACGTCTCCTTTGAGCGTGGTAGGGTAGTAATCAAAGTACAGTGGGAACTCACATGAGACAAATGACGATCTCAGGTCGATGAACTAACCTTTACACATGTCACCAGGGAACTGCTATCTAGCGTCAGGTATAAGACCAACTAGCATGTTCCCGGCGAGTCCTGTCCGGTGTACTCATAACCCAATGAGCACTTGTATACATCTTAGGTGAACCAACTGACACCAGTGACTTGTGAGACCGGCCACCGCCCCTCGTCGGGGTCTCGACTGTATACACTAATCTACTCTGGAGTATCGATGCCCTGTCTCGAAACTCCCACGACTAGGGACCTTTTAAGGATGTGCTTATAGACTACCAGATCCCACGTATATGATCGCCATCATACTGCTGGCTGTCAAGCAAGAATCCTAAGGGCTCTATCAACGCGCAATAGTGACTTGTAAGGTCACCTAAAGCAGTACACGATGATAAAGATAAACCAGATAGCATACTATCATCTTGAGTAAGACTGTTCTAACGGTATAGGTCCTCCCTCAATCATTGCAATCACGTGTCTGTGATCCAATAATTGACTCTGAGAGCACTATCTCCAACACCGCCATGCCACAGCACCCGTTCCCACCTCTGTAGTGCCGAGCCTCCCCAGGTCCTCAGCAGAGACATGCTAGTCTCACGTACATCGTGTCGTGCCGTCTCCATGCTATGGTCGTAGACACTGTCATCGCTGCCCGTGATCATGCCGCTGCTCTGTGCCATGTTGCTGTGCCGCCACCATTCGTTGTCGCCATCCCAACTATCGAGCCATCGCTAGGCAAGTGAAAACCCGATCACTTGCGTTACATGCTATTACTACTTTAAATGGATCGATAGGTTTTAATCGTAATAATATTATTGTATATGTATCTACATCATCATGATAGCCGCGTTGTGAACCTATAACCCTTCGATAACGCCCACAGTGGTTAGAACGGGAACATGGAATAACTATTGTTTTAATTGATTAGATTAAGCGGACCCCTCGTTTAATAACCGTACACTAGTTAAGTGCTCGACACAAATTCCTAGACCAAAACATATCTTATTATGGCAGAACTTGCGATAGTTAGATTCCTTTACTATTCACGATTATCGTGTAGAAATTTAGATGCAAAATATCGTGTTTATAATCATGTAAAGTCGCCCTTAAAGGCGACGCTAAAACTGGAATGCACCGCACTTGTCACGTTGGAAAATACAAATTAAATTAAATACGGATTGGAATGTGATGATCTATGGCTCATATCGAATCCGACTCGATTATATAGAACCATATATAGTTTCTTTTTCGATATTGATAGATTACTGTAAAGAGAATTGACTGGGAATGCGACTCTGAACTGCAGTCTGAGGCAGCATTCCACGGGGATACCTGAATTTAAGCACTTGCATGTCCCTACATAAAACTGAAAATGCACAGAGCCCCATATATTCACATAGATAATTTAGTTAGCTAACACATGAATCCGTTCCCGTGTAGTTTCACAGTCGTTTGATATTTAGTTTGTATTTTAGAGTATCGACGTGTTATGCAGTTTCTGCAGCGACATTTCTTACACCTTCATATTAAACAGGACATAACTCCTAGGACAGAAAGGATATGGTTAATCTGTTTTATGCGTTGGAAACCTAACAGATAGAACTAGATTTTATTCAACTAGAGCAATACCTGAATTTGAACGCAATCTCTAGTAAACCGCGTGCAAAATTGGACTTCCAGTTCTAAAACTGGAATTCCAGCAATCGATCGCTAATTTAAAATGATGATAAGTCCCTAACCTGAAATCCTATTGACATGAAACTAATTTTACCGCGTAGATAATCAAGTATACTTTGTACGCCTTTTTTTATTGTTTTGGTCGATTCTATACGCATGATTTATGGTAAATTTTGCAAGTCATATTGCGTTGGGTGCCATAATTTAGTGAATATCCGTTCGGTGCATTTTTGCCTATTTTTATGCCTGCTTTATACCTTCTGCATTGTGATTGTTTACATGGAGTCCTAGCGGCTGTTGTGTATTGTCGATTTATAAGTGTTAGTGATTGGGTCGTGGTAAATACGAAAGTGATATTGATAAGTGAAAACGTGATTGAAAGTCAAAGCGATACGTATTTGTTCACAACCTATCTAATACTTGAATATATATTATAACCTGGGGAATGGGAAAATCAAGATGGAATTGAACTCGTATTTAGCGAGGTACAGTGATTTAGAGGATGATCATTCGATATTAGTGATATATATATATATATATATATATACACATTAGGTCGTGGGCTATATATATATATATATATATATATATATATATACATACATACATTAGGTCGTGGGCTTAACGGCACGGCTGCAGGGTTATGTCCCGGGCAACAGTGGCCCGTAGTCTCGGGCATGCACGAGACCCTTATTAAACACGAGCATCCTTTCCACCAATTGATTTCATTGAATTAGTGACTGATAAATAGTGACATACACATTGTCTGGTTTACCGACATGATACTTATATCGCATTGTTCATATTCATTTGATGTTCATTATTCTCTGTATTCTGTTGCACCTTTCATATTTAATAGCATTGTGCCCATTATATATATTTATTGTCATATGTGTCATCCTGACGATCTGAGTGTGCATGCTCAGAGAACAAAGTGGACTCAGTCAAGGAGCAGGACCTGTCCTTCGAGATCGCGAAGGTCTAGACCGCGACATCGGCGCCATTCCTTTTTTGCTTTGAGCACATTGTTTTTCATTGGTTAGTTATTTTATTCAGCAAAATAAATGTATCTCGAACTCTTTTATTGTGATGTAATAAAGTTGTGAACTGTGATTTCCTTTACTCTTGTACTGTTTACTGACTACCATGTAATGCTAGAAACCGCAGTGTGACTACGGCGGGATTATTTCCTGACCGTAGGAGTATGGCTGGACTAATCACCCATCGTATTCCGTATTTTGGGAAGCTGAGCGTGACATATTTGGATTTAAAAATCTAGCTTTTTGGTTTTGGACTCAGATTTGGATTTTAATGTTTAGCGTAATTGGTTTTGGACTCGGATTTGGATTTCAAAATTTTGTGTTATTGATTTATTGGACTTGGAATTGGATTTGACTCCAAAAGTCCAAATTTCAAGTCCAACTATATAAAGCGATGCGACAAAAATTGGAAAAAAAATCCGCAAAGCTACAAAAGTTGAAAAAAAATCTGCAAAGCTACAAAAATTGAAAAAAAATCCAAGGAAAAAATATGGAGATTTTTTTTTATGTTTGGACTTTGAGACATCTCCATCTTCATGAACTCTTTTAAACCCTAAAAAACTTATTTTTTCTTTTTATCTTAATCTTGTCTCATTTTTATTTATATTTTGATTGATTATATTATAATTTTTTACTTGATCTTATCTCATTCTTATCTATGTTTCGATTGATTAGATTATATATTGCAATGTTTTCATAAAATCCTTCAATAGTTTTTATTTCTAGATCTAGTCTTATTTTTATTTATATTTTAATTAATTAGATTATATTTCATTACTTTTTGATAAAACCCTAGAAAAGCATTTTGCCATCAAACTTATTTATTAAATTATTCATTAAAATTCCTTTTATAAAATATTATATTTCTTATCTTTGTTTAATCTTTATTATTTCTATTTTGATTACTTATAATATTTTATCTTTTCTCTTTAGATTTTTGAATTCAATGACAAAGTAAAATATTATGTTTATTTTTTTGCTTTGATAAAAAACCATATATCGAGTAAATATTAGAAGAAAATAGATTAAAATTTGATAATACACAATTTTCACATTTTAAATTTTTTTGTTAGTATTTACTTATCAATAATAATGAACTTGTTGTTTGTTATTAATAATTTTTTATATATAATTATTTATTAAAATGTTACAAACAATAGTTAATTTATTTTGATGGACTTTACACATTTATAAGATTAAATAATAAAAATTTTATGTCATTAAAAAGTCCCGTAGAAATAAAAGTCATAATACAAATTATGCAAGAACTCAAATAAGTCCATACAAAAAGTCTAAAACCAAATCCAAGTCCATCACAAAAGTCTAAGTCCAAATCCAAATCCAGCACATAAGTTCGAGTCCAAATCTAAATCCAGCACCTAAGTCCAAGTCCAAATCTAAATCCAAAAAAATATCCGACAATGACAATTGTCCAACTCGTACATTAGAATCCAAGTTAAATAATCCCCGTTTTCAAAACTCCATTTTCCTAAACACGTATTTCATAACAAAACTAAAGTTTATTTTAAAATGTAGCTTGGCTCTTGAAAATCATATTTTGCATCCCTTATTCCTTCACTTTAAAATAAACACCATTTATCTTAACTCCATACTAAAGGTAGATTTAATTTATCCTCTTCATTTAACAAGCATAATATTAGTTATGTATTATTCTTAATCAGGAGGAAATAAATTTTTTTTTTGCATGAACCAGAATACCTCGATACAAAATAATTATTCAAGCAAATTACCATATATGTAAAGATTGTATTAGTTATATGTTATATCAAAAGATAATCATTATTGCGTTAAAAGAATCAATCCACAATTTATTAATCATCATCATTATTGCATAAAATTCTAATTTTGATTTTTTTCATCAACTACCATTCCCATGAACTTGAAAAGTTAACGGACACATATTTTAACTTTGAATATAACCTAGCAGGTCCCCTGCGTTGCACATGTACATTCAGTTTTCATTTATATATTCGAATACAAAATGAACAACATATTAAGCAGCGTTTTTCTAATATAATTATAGTAAATCGTAAATTAAATATTTTTACATGAACCATCAAAATAATCGGAATCCATCCAAATGGTCTAATATCTTGAGGGAATTTTTAGGGATTTTTTTCAAAGTGAACCACTAGAGTTTATTTGCAAAATTTTACAACTATGTCAAAATTTTGAAATTGAGGGGCCCATCTACAATTTTCCACTAGATGACAAAAAAGGGAATGAAAATTGTATGAAAGCGGAATGAAAAATGCATTAAGCAACGATTTTCTAATATAATCTTATGAAATCGCAAATTAAATTTTTTTCATGAACACCAAAATAATCAGAATACTACATTGAGTAACTTTAATTTTCCTAATATACCCATGGTAACTCGCAAATTAAATAATTTTCATGACGACCAAATGGTCTAATATCTTGAAGGAATTATAAGGGAATTTTTTTTCAAAGTGAATCATTGGAGTTTATTTACAAAATTTTGCAACCGTGACAAAATTTTGAAATTGAAGGGCTCACCTACAATTTTTCGCTAGGTGACAAAAAGGAGAATAAAAATTGTATTTGAAAGAAAAATGAACAATACATTAAGCAACGATTTCCCAATATAACAGTATGAAATAGTAAATTTAAAAAATTTCATGAGTACCAAAATAATCAGAATACATTCAAATGGACAATGCAATAACCAACATTTTTTAAAAATACCCACAGCAACTCGCAAATTAAATAATTTCCATGACGACCAAAATAATCAGAATACACCCAAATGGTCTGATATCTTGACGGAATTTTAAGGGATTTTTTTTCAAAGTGTATCACTGGAGTTTATTTACAAGATTTTGCAACCATGACAAAATTTTGAAATTGAAGGGCTCACTAACAATTTTTCGCTAGATGACAAAAAGAAGAATGAAAATTGTATTTGAAAGAAAAATAAACAATGCATTAAGTAACCATTTCCCAATATAGTTGCATGAAATCGTAAATATAAAATTTTTCATGAGAATCAAAATAATCGGAATACATCCAAATGGACAATGCATTAAGCAACGTTTTCCCAATATAGCCGCACTAAGTCGCAAATTAAAAATTTTCCATAACCGCCAAAATAATCGAAATATATCCAAATGGTCTAATATATTTAGAGAATTTTAAGGGATTTTACATCAAAGTATATTACTGAAGTTTATTTGCAAATTTTTACAATCATGACAAAATTTTGAAATTGAGGGGCGTATATAGAGTATTTCGCCAGATGACAAAAAGCAGATCGAAAATTTTATTGAAGCAAAATGAACAATGCATTAAGCCACGATTTCCCAATATAGCCACATTAAATCGTAGATTTGAAATTTTTTTAAACACCAAAATAATCAGAATACATCCTAATAGTTTAATATCTTGATGGAATTTTAATGGAATTTTTTCAAAATACAGTACTAACGTTTACAAAATTTTGCAACCATGACAAAATTTTGAGAGGGAGGGAGAGTTTACGTACAATTTTTCACTAGATGACAAAAAGGGCCTTGAAAATTGTGTCACGATCCAGCCCCAATACAGAGAGTATTGTCCGCTCTGGACGAGGCCGCACGGTTTTGTCCTTCGGGAAAAACTGGACCCGACCAGGAGCCACTTCCCAGGAGGTCACCCATCCCAAAACTTCCCTAGCTCAAGCACGCTTAACTACGGAGTTCTCAAGCTCCTGTAGTACCGGTTCACTTAAAAGGCGCCTCTGTATTGAAGAGCGGTATCATTCCATTTATAGTACAGATCCGTCCTCTTTCGGAATGTATTCCGAAAATTCCCCATTGTTTTACAGTGGGTCCCCATGCTTATCTGGTATAAATGGGTATACCGGATAATACCTGGGGTATTACATTCTCCCCACATAGAACAATGGTTCGTCCTCGAACCACAGACTAACTATTTAGGAACCTGGCTCTGATACCATCAAAACCAGATAGAGTTTGAGGAATCTGGCTCTGTCATGCCCCGCTTCCTAAAATGTGGAATACGAGGGGTGGTGAGGCCATCCATACTCCTACGGTCAAGAAAATATCCTGCCGTAATCACACTTCGGCTTCTAGTTTTACGTGGTAATCAGTAATCAATGCACAGGTAATGAGTAATGCAGTCACTAAATCAAAACAGATATAAAACTAACCAGATAGAGTCAAAGGAAAGATAGCGCTGACGTCGCTGATCTAGATGTCCGCAATATTCTCAAGGTACGACAGGTGCTGATCCAAGCTAAGTCCACTTTTTACTCTGAGCATGCATACTCAGATCGTCAGAGCGACACAATAGCAATAAATAGAAATACATATGTAAACACGTGCAATAATGATGAATATGAAATAGTAAGTATGGAGTGATGACATGAGCATGAAGTAACCGGTACAGGTAAACAGTAAAGAAGGTATATCGAATCAGTAAACAATGCATGTGTCACTAAACCTATCAGTCTCTAAGTCTCACTGTCCAGGTCGCTAAATCTATCGTCAGTCCAAGTGTGAATGTCAACCACGCAGGAGTATCCCCAACCCAAGGGTAGGGCCCCAGAGGCAAGAGAACACGGGCCCGAATCACGCACGATAATAATCAGTAAAACCATCCATACAACTCCCAAAATCACGGTATATGCCGGCAATGCGACTCCCGAGATTCCGTTGAACTCACACTCAAACTACCCCACACCCACGGTCTGCATCAAATACCGACCATAAACCCAAATACAAGTCGGTCCATGACAAGTCTATGTGAGAACTGGAGACAGGATCTCTATCAAGCATGTACCGACTGGTACCCAAGATAAATGGACAGTGTTTGACGCCTTACCTATGGCACTAATATAAGTGCTCCATAACCGTCCCATTCCAGTTATACTTACACTTATATATGTCTTATAGACGTCGATAATGCAATAAATTAATTGGGCCCGCTGATTGTGTACAAGTACGTGTCACTTCACTTATTCATTCACGCTTTAACACTAACGTACTTACCACAATCCAATCACTAATATCTATCACTGGGTAATGTACACTAACACTAGCTTATCAATGCTTCATGACCACTATTCAATGAGGATATAACCGCTACATGATATGATGAAAATGCAATTAATTATAATATGAATAAAACATAGCAGCCAGTGTCATACCACTTGCAAAATTTACTATAAAACATACGTGCAGAATTTAGCGAAACAATGTAAAAGGGGTAAGCAGTATGTTTAATTATCTATTCATAAAAATTGGTTTTACGTCAATCGGGTTTCAGGTTCGCTAGTTATGACCATTTCATTTTAAATGTTCACTGCTGGAAATCCAATTTCAGAATTGGAAGTCCGTTTCGTAACACGTTTTACTCTCAGTTGGGAGCATAATTAGGCCACGCTACAGTTAAATAGTATATATATTTTTCTGTTATATTTCCAACGCATCCAACGGATTATCAATAGCAGTTCTGTATTAAAAGTTATGTCCTATCTAGTTTAGCTATGCAAGAGGAGTCACTGCAGAAACTGCAGAACACCTAGGTACGTTAAAATGCAAATTAAATATCAATGAAGATGAAACAGATAGGGATCAGATTCAGGTGTTAGCTAACTAAATTATCTACGCGACCATATGGGGCTCCGCGCATTTTCAGTTTAAAGAAGAGGTATACATGTGTTCCAAAGCCAGGTATCCAAAACAAAACACTTCCCCGGACTGCAGTTCAGGGCTGCGAATCGCCTCAGTATTCATTGTTACAACTTATCAAAAGCAAGGATGAACTATGGGGTGCTGTAGGTTTATCTGTTGGCTTCGATACGAACCCTAGAACATTAGGTTATGAGTTGTATTCAAATTAATATGGATTTTACAATGCAAGGTATATTGCAGTTTTCAGATTTTACGACGTATCTTGGGACGTCCCCTTATGCATGAAACATCAATAATATCCATTCAAATTTCTACACGGTGTTTATTAACAGCAAAGGAATGTATTGATTATAAATTCCAGCATTTTCAATTGGGTTTTAATTATGATAATCACGGCGGTCTTCTAAAACACAAACTTAAATCAAGATTAACATTTATCAAATCGATTAACATAATCATATCTAAAGGTATAGAATGATTTAGCAAGTGAAAGAGTTCACTTACCTCGGTCGTTTGATATGGAAGCGACACCACACGCGGGATCCGTCTCGACACAAGAGACGATGCGCTGCTGGACTCGGCGCGTGGCGCGAGCGCGATGCGTGGAGATCCGATACTGGGCACAGTGGCTACGCGGGCGTGATTCGGTAGTGGGCGTGGTCCTGGCTCGGTGCGTGGCATAGCTCGACACAGCACTGGGCACGGTCTTGACTCGGTACGTGGTGCGGGAGCGGCACGGCACGTGCACTGGATCGGGTACGATGTGGCACGGGGGCTGGCACAACATGGCATGGGGAGTAGGTACGGGGCGCGACACGTCTGGGTACGCGGTGGCACGGAGGTGGGCACAGTGTGAGGATCGAACGTGATACACACTGCGACAGACATGTGCGACGTTGCGACAACGACTACATTGTCGACCATAACGGTCACAGGGACCGAGGCCACGGTTTGGACGGCAATTCCGGCGACTGGAACAGCGGGGATCACAACAAACGTAAGTGTTCGACGAAATGTTGGACATTGATTTTGGCTTGGAACTTGGGCTCGGCTGGGGTACGACGTGACACTGTAGGGCACGGGTCAACGGCGAGGCAACGGTAATCCAACAACTGTTGGGGGAGCTCCAGTGATGAGGGGATTGGTTGGAGGGAGTACAGCGGAGGCTTGGGCTCGGAGTGGAGTGGTCGTTGATGATGGCGGTGGCTCGACGGAGAGGAGGCTACTACGGTGGCGCTCCAGGTGTTCAGGTGGCCGGGTCAGGCGGATGCGTTGTGGTTCTCAAGGAGGTGGTGGTTTTGGCGACGAGGTGAATTGGGGTAATGGTCGGCTGTGGCTGCAGATGGGGAGGGCAGATGAGTTGGTAGCGGCCGCGGTGATGAATTCAGGGGGCTTGATGTCGACGACAGTGGCAGCGGGGTTGCGGAGATCGTCGGTGGTTCAGAGGCGTGGTCGGAGTGCTTGGAAGTGGAGTGAGGTGGTTACGGTGACGTGAGCTCGAGGGGTTGCGGTGGTCGCAGCTCGTCGTCGATGGAGGAGTTGGTGGAGGCGACGAGGGGTTCATCGGCGATGGGTAGCCGTGGTGGTGGTGTTGTGCAGAGGAGGAGATGGGTCTCAGTGGGTTTTATTTGTTCGGAGAAAGGAGAAGGTGGTGGAAGCGGTGGGAGCTCGTAGCGGTGTTGGGAAGCTAATCGATGGTGAAGGTGGTCACGACGACGGTGAGGGGCTCTAGGGCTAGGTTGGTTGCTCAGTTGTGGCTCGGGTTGGGTTGGTGGAGGCGACGAGGTGGAGCTCAGAAGTTGTGGTGGTGATGGATGGAGAGAGGAGATGAGGTGCAGTGGCTCGTCGGCGGAGCATTGCAGGGTGGCACCGGCGGTGAGAGGAGTTGGTGAGGAGCTCCGGTAGTGGGCTGTTGAGAGGAGAGAGAGAGAGAGAAGGAGTGAAAGAGAAAGTTTGAGAGAGGGGGAGAGAGAGAAGGAGAGAGATGGTAACGCGAGGGAGATGGGGGTCGCGGGGTCAGTTGGCGGAGGACCGTTGCGAGGAGGGGGTCGTGGGAATATGGGCGCGGCCATTGGGGAAGTGGGCACGGGTCTCGTGGTGTGAGCGCAAGGAGCGGAGGAAACGGGGGAGACGAACGTTGGAGATGGGCGGGAACACGAGAGGGGAGAAGAAGAAGAAGAAGAGGGGAAAGTGCGGGTCGGGTTTGGGTGTCGGGTCAGGTTGGGGTCATGGGGATTGGTTTGGGCCGGGCTCGGGGAGAGAAAATAAAAGAAGAGTTGGGGGATTTGGGTAGGAAAATTAGAATAAATAAATTATAGGTTAGGGTTTTTTAGTTGGGTCATGGGCCAGGCTCAGGGAGTGGGGTTTGGGTTAGGAAGAATTTAAGAAATTATTTTGGAAAAATAGAAAGGGTTAGGGCTTAGCTGAGGGAGTTGGGCTGAGAGTAGAAAGAATTAGGGAAAAATAAATAAAAGAGGGTTAGGGCTGGAATAGTTTAGGGAAATAATTTGGGAGAAAGATTTAATTTAATAAAAAGTTAGTAAATTAATATTAGAAAGTGTAGGAAATTATTTATAGAGATTTTCTAATAGGAAAATCTTGGGGAAACTTTTATTTATAAATAAGGGAAATATGTCAAGGAAAACTGGGTATTATATTATACCCCACTTATATAAAATTTCGTCCTCGAAATTTAAAATATGATAATCTATAAAATATCATGCGAAAAGTAACAAAAGTCAATTACTGCTACATAGCGGTTTACGTAAAAGTAATAGATGAAAATCAATATTTATATATATAAGAAAATGCGCAGCTAAAAGAATAGTCATAAGTAAACACAAGGTATAACCATTTATAATGACAACCTATATATATACCATACAAGGAAAATAGAATAACAATAGTGAGGAATTGGTTGATAAGTCTTATGAATCGAAACTACTTTGGTGAAATCACAATTCAAATAAGTACAAAATAACTTTAGAATACTTATAAGGTAAAAGTGTCGAAAAATAAAACGAAGAATAAGCGAGCTGGTAATGAAAACAACAAGAGTGACATGTAAACTGAAAGCATCAGTATAGAAATTTCATAAGAAAATAAGATATATAATGTAAATCAAAATAATTTAAATGCTTGGAAATAGTAGAGAATTTCGGGACAGTAAGTAAAACTAGACATACTTATTAACACATAATGGAAATCTAACTTATTATAAATAGGCAAAACTCTAAATTTTTTTAAAATGGTAAACGTACTAATTATAACTATATCAACGGAAAAATAACACTAGTGATATACAGTAGACTAGCCGAAGAATGGATTGCGGTATATATAACGAAGATCGACGCTGTGAGCAAGCACCCGAAATGGAAGAATTGTGAGGAGGAATTGGGTTGTTCAGAATGATATAAAGATATAAGATGAAAATTGGATTCAAAATTAGGGAGAGATATAAGTTAACAAAGAGTATAGGGTTTGACAATTTCAGAAAGAGGTATGCAGCAAGATACAACGTAATTGAAAGAGAATCAGGGTGCGGTGATGAACCATGATGTCGACTAAGCTTAGAGTCTAAATATAGTGAATCCAGCAAAAGTAGTTAGTCACAATCCACAACTTCATTGCATTCAAATTAAGAAGTTCAACAGATACAAGATTTGAACGAAAGGAAACAGCTACTAAATAGATTAACAATATCTTTATTGAAAGCAGGAAAGGTGATAACTCTGCGTCGATGTTTAGTCCCTGCATTCTCGTAAGGTAAGTCTGAATCTTGTGCTAAGTCCGTGCCGTCCTCGAAATTAAAGTACGAAAACAACTAAGTCGCATCAAGCAGATTTAGAGGGCGTTGACGAATCTCCACCTTGCAACCCCTTCCTTCTAGGGCAGCCATCGACAAAATGCTCGTCGGATCCACAAATCAAGCACTGCCCTTTTGGCTTGGCAACAGTCCCTCTGAAAGTGTCCTGGCCTCTTGCAATAACCACAACGCTGGGCTCCCCGCCGCTTCTGTTGCCGAGTAACAAATGAGCGCTTCATCTGCACACCACCTCTTTGTCTAACAGGAATTCTCCTATGATTGGGGCTTTCGTTGGTGCCTGAGCCATTTGCCTTTTTAGTCCTTCGGCTATGAGATCATTTTTTCGCTCCTGGGCTTCCATTAATCCTTGCAATACACCCAAAATCTCGACGGCCTGGCTCCGGAGAGTGGAGGCGGAAGAAGAGTTGTTGGAAGTCCGGTTATAGCTTCCGCTATGTGACGCTGATAGGACCTTAAAGGTATGCAACGCGATATGATAAATTTGAAGAAACGAAAACATGAGAATGCCACGGGTCCGATAAGAAACGTAAGCAGGTGTAGGATCAATAGGAAAAGTGTAAGGATGAAAATGTAAAATAGATCTGAAAACTCGGGAACGATATAATGTATAAACGGATATAGAGATTTGACGATCAAAACAAGATTATGTGATACAGTAATATTCAATCGAGAAAGGAATCGAAGGTAGAACCCCAAGTTCCTCAAACGGAGTACAATATTGTAAGTATGCTGCAGTTCATAATTACAACCACATAACTCTACCAAATTACCCAAAACACTACCGGATAGAATCAAAATATATAGCAGAACACACTATATGAATCAAGGTCAAGGATAATAAGTTTACAATCTAAACCGAAAGGGTGGCTTAAATTGTCAAGCCCTAGTCGGAAATTGTAATCCCAATCTAAACCTGGCTCTGATACCATCAAAACCATGTCACGCCCCGCTTCCCAAAATACGGAATACGAGGGGTGGCAAGGCCGTCCATGCTCCTACGGTCAAGAAAATATCCTGCTGTAGTTATACTTCGGTTTCTAGTTTTACGTGGTAATCAGTAATCAATGCATAGGTAATGAGTAATGCAGTCACTAAATCAAAACAGATATAAAACTAACCAGATAGAGTTAAAGGAAAGATAGCGCTGACGTCGCTGATCTAGATATCCGCAATATCCTCAAGGTACGACAGGTGCTGATCTGAGCTAAGTCCACTTCTCACTCTAAGCATGCATACTCAGGTCGTCAGAGCGACACAATACCAATAAATAAAAATACATATGTAAACACGTGCAATGATAATGAATATGAAACAGTAAGAATGGAGTGATGACATGAGCATGAAGTAACCGGTACAGGTAAACAGTAAAGCAGGTATATCGAATCAGTAAACAATGCATGTCCATGTCACTAAACCTATCAGTCTCTAAGTCTCACTGTCCAGGTCGCTAAATCTATTGCCAGTCCAAGTGTGAGTGTCAACCACGCAGGAGTATCCCCAACCCAAGGGTAGGGCCCCAGGCGCAAGGGAACACGGGCCCGAATTACGCACGATAATAATCAGTAACACCATCCATACAACTCCCAAAATCACGGTATATGCTGGCAATGGGACTCGCGAGATTCCGTTGAACTCACACTCAAATTACCCCACACCCACGGTCTGCATCAAATACCGACCATAAACCCAAATATCAGTCGGTCCATGACAAGTCTATGCGAGAACTGGAGACTGGATCTCCATCAAACATGTACCGACTGGTATCCAAGATAAATAGACAGTGTTTGACGCCTTACCTATGACACTAATATAAGTGCTCCATAACCGTCACATTCCAATTATAGTTACACTTATATATGTCTCATAGACGTCGACAATACAATAAATTAATTGGGCCCGCCGATTGTGTACAAGTACGTGTCACTTCACTTATTCATTCACGCTTTAACACTAACGTACTTATCACAATCCAATCACTAATATCTATCACTGGGTAATGTACACTATCACTAGCTTATCAATGCTTCATGACCACTATTCAATGAGGATATAACCGCTACATGATATGATGAAAATGCAATTAATTATAATATGAATAAAACATAGCAGCCAGTGTCATACCACTTGCAAAATTTACTATAAAACATACGTGCAGAATTTAGCGAAACAATGTAAAAGGGGTAAGCAGTATGTTTAATTATCTATTCATAAAAATTGGTTTCGCACCAATCGGGTTTCAGGTTCGCTAGTTATGACCATTTCATTTTAAATGTTCACTGCTGGAAATCCAATTTCAGAATTGGAAGTCCGTTTCGTAACACGTTTTACTCCCAGTTGGGAGCATAATTAGGCCACACTACAGTTAAATAGTATGTATATTTTTCTGTTATATTTCCAACGCATCAAACGGATTATCAATAGCAGTTCTGTATTAAAAGTTATGTCCTGTCTAGTTTAGCTATGCAAGAGGAGTCACTGCAGAAACTGCAGAACACCTAGGTACGTTAAAATGCAAATTAAATATCAATGACGATGAAACAGAAAGGGATCAGATTCAGGTGTTAGCTAACTAAATTATCTACGCGACCATATGGGGCTCCGCGCATTTTCAGTTTAAAGAAGGGGTATACATGTGTTCCAAAGCCAGGTATCCAAAACAAAACACTTCCCCGGACTGCAGTTCAGGGCTGCGAATCGCCTCAGTATTCATTGTTATAACTTATCAAAAGCAAGGATGAACTATGGGGTACTGTAGGTTTATCTGTTTGCTTCGATACGAACCCTAGAATATTAGATTATGAGTTGTATTCAAATTAATATGGATTTTACAATGCAAGGTATATTGCAGTTTTCAGATTTTACGACGTATCTTGGGACGTCCCCTTATGCATGAAACATCAATAATATCCATTCAAATTTCTACACGGAGTTTATTAACAGCAAAGGAATGTATTGATTATAAATTCCAGCATTTTCAATTGGGTTTTAATTATGATAATCGCAGCTATCTTCTAGAACACAAACTTAAATCAGGATTAACATTTATCAAATCGATTAACATAATCATATCTATAGGTATAGCATGATTTAGCAAGTGAAAGAGTTCACTTTCCTCGGTCGCTTGATATAGAAGCGACACCACGCGCGGGATCCGTCTCGACAGACGAGTCGATGCGCTGCTAGACCCGGCGCGTGGCGCGAGCGCGATGCGCTGCTGGACCCGGCGCACGAGCGCGATGCATGGAGATCCGATACTGGGCGTGGTGGCGACGCGGGCATGATTCGGTAGTGGACGTGGTCCTGGCTCGGTGTATGGCACGGCGCGACATGGCACTGGGCACGGTCTTGACTTGGTACGTGGTGCGGGAGCGGCACGGCGCGTGCACTAGATCGGGTACGGTGTGGCACAAGGGCTGGCACGACGCGGCACGGGGAGTGGGTACGGGGAGCGACACGTCTGGGTACGCAGTAGCACAAAGGCGGGCACGGTGCGAGGCTCAAACGTGATACACACTGCGACGGACATGTGCGGCGTTGCGACGACGACTATATTGACGACCATGATGGTCACATGGACCGAGGCCACGGCTTGGACGGCAGTTCCGGTGACTGGAACAGCGGGGATCGCAACAAACGTAAGTGTTCGACGAAATATCGGGCATTGATTTTGGCTTGGAACTTGGGCTCGGCTGGGGTACGACACGACACTGTAGGGCACAGGTCAGCAATAAGGCAACGGTGGTCCAACAACGATTGGGGGAGCTCCGGTGATGAGGGGATCGGTTGGAGGGGGTACAGTGGAGGCTTGGGCTCGGAGTGGGGTGGTCGTTGATGATGGCGGTGGCTCGACGGAGAGGAGGCTGCTACGGTGGTGCTCCGGGTGTTCAGGTGGCCGGGTTAGGTGGATGCGTTGGGGTTCTTAAGGTGGTGGTGGTTTTGGTGACGAGGTGAATTGGGGTACTGGTCGACTGTGGCTGCAGATGGGGAGGGCAGAGGAGTTGGTGGCGGCCACGATGATGGATTCAGGGGGCTTGATGTCGACGACAGTGGCAGCGAGGTTGCGGAGATTGTCGGTGGTTCAGAGGCGTGGTCGGAGTGCTTGGAGGTGGAGTGAGGTGGTCACTGTGACGTGAGCTCGAGGGGTTGCGGTGGTCGCAGCTTGTCGTCGATGGAGGAGTTGGTGGAGGTGACGAGGGGTTCATCGGCGATGGGTAGCCGCAGTAGTGGTGGTGTGCAGAGGAGGAGATGGGGCTCAGTGGGTTTTATTTGTTCGGAGAAAAGAGAAGGTGGTGGAAGCGGTGGGAGCTCGTAGCGGTGTTGGGAAGCTAATCGATGGTGAGAGTGGTCGCGACGACGATGAGGGGCTCGGGGGCCAGGTTGGTTGCTCGGTTGTGGCTCGGGTTTGGTTGGTGGAGGTGACGAGGTGGAGCTCGGAGGTTGTGGTGGTGATGGGTGGAAAGAGGAGATGAGGTGCAGTGGCTCGTCGGCGGAGCATTGCAGGGTGGCACCGGCAGTGAGAGAAGTTGGTGAGGAGCTCCGGTAGTGGACTGTTGAGAGGAGAGAGAGAGGAGTGAAAGAGAAAATTTGAGAGAGGGGGAGAGAGAAGGAGAGAGAGGGTAACGCGAGGGAGATGGGGGTCGTGTTCAGACCAGAATATTGCATTTTAATACCGCTCATTCATTATCTATTTTTTGTATTTATCGGTACTATTAACCAGTGTCTGCTCAGTATTACAGATTACAGGTATTCGTGACAAAATACTGGAAATATATTCAAAAGCACGGATATATCATTTGAGAGCCGACACTGTAACCAGAACAGCAAACCGACCGATACTCCATGTGTTTCTTTTTGCAACAAGTTTGTGTACACACTTTTTATCTAAATGGTCCAACACAAACAAGTGTGTACACAAAACTTTTAGGCACATGTGGACATGAAGTAATGTGTATTCGATGCTAAAGATTGTGTGTTAATTTAAATATTCAAATCTCCTTCCAAAACTGAGTGCAAATCAAATTCAAATAGACAAATCAGCATGGACCATAATGGGAGCAGCCATGAATCAAGGCACAAATGGACATGAAGTAATGTGCATTCAATGCTAAAGATTTTGTGTTGATTTAAAGATTCAAATCTCCCTCCAAAACCTGGGTGCAGACCAAGCCAAATCAGAGAAAATAAACTGCACCAAAGCGATATGGGGGAGCACAAATACCAACACACAAAATTCGAGCCTTGGGGCTCGGATTTTGGCCAAGCCCTACCTAGCCAAAACCGGCTTAGCCGGCCCCACCACCTTCTATGGGCCCCAGCTTCTCACAGGGTCTCATTTGCTGCCAGTTGGTCTTGATTTTATTGTTTATTTATTCTTCTTTTCTGCCTATAAAAGCAGGCGGTGGGCAAAGGTTCAAGGGTGATTCTAGGGCCAAGTTTTGCTTACATTTTGTACACTTCAACTCTTTTGTTTTCATTTTATTCTTGTAAATAGCTTGGCTTCTCCTTGAGATCCTTGCCTTCTCTTGATCTTTCAAGCTTTTCATTGAGCTTGAAAGTTTAAGGGTTGGTATTTGATCTCAAGGGTTGTATCTTCTTGAAGATTAATAAAGTTCTCTCTTTTGTACTTCATTTTCCCTTGGGTTCTTTATCTTCACTTAATCTGGCAACCTTTTAATTGAGCTTGCAAGTTTAAGTTTAGATATTTGAATCCATGGCTTGTGTTTTGATCTTGGGTTCTTAGTATTTTCATTCTTGCTCTTTCCATTACTTGCTTTACTTTCATGCAAATTATTATCATGTTATTTACTTGTAATGATCTTTTCTTTTCTTTGTTTCTCTTTTCTTTGCCCTTTTTGGTGTGTTCTTGAATGATTTGTGAATATGTGTTGTTAGGAAATATATTGATATTGTAAGTTAACGTTCCGTTTCTCATTTCCTTTTCCCGTATTTTTCATTGAACTCCGTCCAAACGTTACGCAAGCGCTCCGTTAGGCACCCTACCCTACCAAGGTAAAGGTGATTCCTAACCGTGACCGGTTGTGTTCGGTTTGGCCGGAGGCGAAAGCAAGAGACCAGAACGGACAGACAAGGGTCAATAAGCCGGATTCCACGAATACCGTGGTTAAGTCCCCTAATCCACGTTGTTGCCGATTGTTCTAGCTTCAATCGTTAAGTTCGGATCAAAGTACTTGAATATGGAATCCATTAACTTACACTATCCTATCGTTTCCTAACAAGCCTTATACTTGCATATAACACATAGGTTAGATACCGAACAAATCCGCCACGCACGTTAACTCGTAAGAACAAGAACATAAAATGCTCCATCTTCCTGTGGATCGACCTGTGCTCATCGCGGCTAGCTGCAAAGCGACACCGTCCTGATCGCGGTTAAACTCTAGAACTCTTAAAACTCGACACGCCAAAAGCATGCTATCAGGTCGCGGGGTCAGTTGGTGGAGGATCGTTGCGAGGAGGGGGTCGTGGGAATGCGGGCGCGACCGTTGTGGAAGTGGGCGTGGGTCTTTTGGCGTGAGCGCGAGGAGTGGGGGAAACGAGGGAGACGAACATTGGAGATGGACGGGAACACGAGAGGGGAGAAGAAGAAGAAGAAGAAGAGGGGAAAGTGCGGGTGGGGTTTGGGTGTCGGGTCGGGTTGGGGTCATGGGGATTGTTTTGGGCTGGGCTCTGGGGGAGAAAATAAAAGAAGAGTTGGGGGATTTGGGTAGGAAAATTAGAATAAATAAATTATAGGTTAGGGTTTTTTAGTTGGGTCATGGGCCAGGCTCAGGGAGTGGGGTTTGGGTTAGGAAGAATTTAAGAAATTATTTTGGAAAAATAGAAAGGGTTAGGGCTTAGCTCAGGAAGTTGGGCCGAGGGTAGAATGAATTAGGGAAAAATAAATAAAAGGAGATTAGGGCTGGAATAGTTTAGGGAAATAATTTGGGAGAAAGATTTAATTTAATAAAAAGTTAGTAAATTAATATTAGAAAGTGTAGGAAATTATTTATAGAGATTTTCTAATAGGAAAATCTTGGGGAAACTTTTATTTATAAATAAGGGAAATATGTCAAGGAAAACTGGGTATTACAAATTGCAAGCCAGCTTTATATATATATATATATATATATATAATGGAGGAAAGATGCCGTAGGAGGGAATTTCCTCCTATGGCGTCGAAAAAATACACGCTCCACGATATTATTCGACAATCGACACCCATCGTCTTCTTCTTTATCATCTAAAATGTTGATACACCGAATTATATTTGATTCTAGCACCTTTCAACCGTTGATTTAGTGGTTGCAAAATTAACGATTTACCGACAATAGAACTTTTTACATTGCTAATTCATCGGTGAAAAGTGGTGGAATCATATGAAATTTGGTGTATTCACATCTTACATGATAAAGATGATAGTGGATGCCGATCGTCGAAAAAAATCGCGGAGGATATATATATTTTAGACGCCGCCTGACGAAAAAGCCTCCTAAGATCTCTTTCTTCTATTACTCTCTCCCTCTCCCTCCCTCCCTCCTTCTCTCTCTCTCTCTCTATATATATAGAGAGAGAATAATGGAGGAAAGAGGCCATAAGAGGGAATTTTCTCTTATGGTGTCGAAAAATTACATCCTCCCTCGTTTTTTCCAACGATTGGCACCCATCATCTTCATCGTTATCATCTAAGATTTGGGTACATCAAATTTCATGTGATTCTACAACTTTTTCACCGTTGATTTAGCAAAACAAAAAGTTATGTTGTCGGTAAACCGTTAATCTTGAACCCAGTAAATCAACGGTGAAAAAATTATAGAATCACATGAAATTTGGTGTACCCACATCTTAGATGATAACGATGAAGATGATGGATGTCGATCGTCGGATAAAACAAGGGAGGGTGTATTTTTTCGACGCCATAAAAGGAAATTCCCTCCTACGGCATCTTTCCTCCATTATTCTTATATATATATATATATATATATAGAATATAAAAGTATGCTCATTGATCATTAGATTAGGAATATAAAAGTATGCTCATTGATCATGTTGGATATAGTGCCCTCAGAGTCAATTATTGGATCACAGGCACGTGATTGCAATGATTGAGGGAGGACCTATGCCGGTAGGACAATCTTACTCGAGATGATAGTATACTATCTGGTTTATCTTTATCATCGTGTACTGCTTTAGGTGACCTTACAGGTCACTATTGCACGTTGATAGAGCCCATAGGATTCTTGTTTGACTACCAGCAGTATGATGGCGATCATATACGTGAGAGTTGGGTAGTCTATAAGCAAATCCTTAAAGTGGTCTCTAGTCGTGGGAGTTTCGAGACTGGGCATCGATACTCCATTAGTAGACTAGTGTATACAGTCGAGACCCCGACGAGGGACGGTGGCCGGTCTCACAAGCCATTGGTGTCAGTTGAATCACCTAAGATGCATACAGGTGCTCATTGGGTTATGAGTACACCGGACAGGACTCGACGGGAACATGCTAGTTGGTATTGTACCTGACGTCTGATAGCAGTTCCCTGGTGACATGTGTACATGTTAGTTCATCGACCTGAGATCGTCATTTGTCTCGTGTGAGTTCCCACTGTGCTTTGATTACTACCCTACCACGGCTCAAAGGAGTCGTGAAAATAGGTTTTAGTTGGGTACAATCCTGAGCCACATGGAGGCAGTGAACAGATCGGCAGGGGTTTCGTCTCTCCCGGTATTGGGGGTGAGATCGCGCTGTGTCTAGGAGAGCCATTACACGAAGTCCTTGGCCAAGGCAGGAGCTTTACTGGTAGGTATTCCAGTAGTATCTCAGGGTGTTCTGGGCTACACTCCGACACGACTTGTACCGCTTTTGGAGGTCTGACTTTTACCAACCCCCTAGGCCCGCCATGCGATGCTCATAGACGAACGGACCGGACTGTACGGATATTGTCACTGACAGGCTCAGTAGGGTGTCAGGATGAGTTCGCTCATCGACCTCCCTTTTGGTCAATACCTGGTAGCTCGTTACGTACAGCTAGTACCTCTGACGTGCTAGTGGTTAAATCCATAACCAAAGTATTGATAAGTCTTTAGAGTCCCCCACAGACAGTTTTCAAGTTTCGGGCGAAACGTTGTAGAGGCCGTATGATATATGGCAGGGTCCGATCATATACGTGCAGTGGTGCACGAATCATGATCGGGTGGATCATACTAGTGGGCTTTGATTTAAGCCTGATCCTAGTATTAGATTTGTTGGATTACTTTAGTCTCATCGCATTCGCATTCGGTCGGAATGCGGATGCAGGTATGTATATACAGGTGAGGGGTATCCTTGTGATCCGTCACGAGTTTACTTTAGATGTTGCCATATCTTTTTATTGTTGTAAACATTTTGGTTAATGTTTACAAATGGAAATTATGAGCTAGAAATCATCATTTTGTGCATTAATTGTGACACATACAAACCTAGTGATTCATGGTCTCTTTTATTGTGCATATGTCACATTTGATGATGGATTTGAGTCTTGATATGATAAGGAGAGAGAGGGGCTGCCATGAGATGTTTTTTGGTCTTGTATTTTTCATAACACTCACTCTCATGATCATCACAAGAAATAAGAAAAAGAAAAGGAGACTTTTTCTTCTTCCTCTTCTTCTTCTTGCTCTAGCTCACAATTTCCATGGATGGCATCACCTTCAACCTCCATCCATACAATGGATGCAAGAGACAAAGTTGTCACAAACATTCTCTACTTCGCCTTGGACACGTCGGCTAGCAAACTTCATGCCCGAGTTGCTTCGGATGAAGCAGGAGCCCGTAAAAAGACTCGAAGATGTAGTGCCCTTTCCGACGAGGAGACCGAGACCGGAGATACCGCGAGGAGCTTGGGATGGTGGCCAAAGACCGAAGGACACGGATCGATCGGTATAGCTTTCCAACTCTTTCTCTAGTTGCTAGTTGTACGTTAATGGTTCGATCCGAGTTTTAAGCATACGATAGCGCCGGTTTCTAGTTTGAAAAAGTTTTCGTTTCCGCATTTTGTCCTCGGACAGACGGCCGGGGCGCTACCATAGACTTACATGTTATCAGAGCCACGCCATTAAGCTTTACTAGCTTGCTCTAATGTGTTTAGAATTTCGATCGAACGAAAATTCCGAAACCGCGATTCCAAGTCATCAAGTTTCTGTCGAATTTTTTTTGTGCTCTAAAAATTTTTTTGGGTATGTCAGAAAATCAGGCAGGGTTTTTTAGGGGCACTGTAGAAATTTGGTAAATTAATTCCTCAGGAACGCCGCGGAACCGCGGCCTAACCCACATTTTGGCCGCGGTTCCGCCGCCATTCTAGCTCTTCATTGGACCATTTTTCTTCAGATGGCTTTTCTCTTGGAATTGGGGATTCTGGTAATTTTTGTTTGGGCCCAGATTTGTTTGAGTACTGGAAATTGTGCTTGGGGCCCACTTCGGGAAATTTTGTCGATCGAAATTTTTAAACATGTTAGTTCACAGTATTTACATTATATCTGCGACCGTGAATGTCATTTGATCGGTAAATCTTGTCTAATTGCTATAGCTCTTTTAGACGGATTTACGAACGTGACATTCACGTTGATGTTCTGTGTTGTGCTGTGATGTTGCGGATTTATCGTGGTGGATAGCCTGGATGCAATGGTAGTACAGTTTGATTGTATTTGTACATTTGATATTGCGGGACGAGCGTCCGACATGTGGACTGCCGTCGCTGCCTGTTTGTATATTATTCTTTTGGGGCACGACCGGGCTGAGGTCGATGCACCCGTTGTATATTTTACTTTCTGTACTAGGATTACCTCGCGGAGGGGTGCACGGATAGCCGGGTTCTAGAAGGAAACGGGCCCGCATCTCATAGCTTTGAGACGGAGGGGGCTTCACTCTAGAATTGGTGGGCTATTCGCCGCACTCGTAGAGGGTACAGGTCGACCTAAGGAGTGGTGCTCAAGTTACCGGATTCCGTGAAGTGTTGGGTGGTCCATTCACTTTGTTGTAGGGGGTTGCCTCGTTTCAGGTTTTGGCCGGTAACTTGCTGCACCCGTAGGGGTCTATGATTTCATTGCACAGGCTATCCACACAACCAGGGGAACGTCGGGTTTCAGCAGCTGCTCTATGAAACCCGGGGATCCCAGATTATATGTATTGTTCTGTGATGCTTATTACATTTCTGTGATGTTGCATTTTATCACGCCATGAGCGATTATTATATATTGATATATATACTTGTAGATGTTGTATATGTTTTACACCCGCGCTAGTCCAGTCCCCGCTCTGTCGTTAGTTAAGTAACCTAACGGGTGATGACGGGACCCAGTGGCGAATGCGGATAGCATATACGTACATCGTATTTTCGTTCTTTTGTGGTGTGATTAATTGATGGGACTGCATTGATTCGGATCAATGCAAGCTAAACAAACCTATTCTGATGTTGTTGGAACATTTTTCAAAAAACTGTAATTGCAAGGACGTTCTCTTTTGTTTTGCACAGTGGTATTCGGTTATGAATATCCAGCACCTCAGTCGACGAGGCAAGGGCCGAGATCCCTTCACCGGGAGTGACCCCTTGGACAGAAGTTTGCGTCAGGGTAATAACTTCACTATAGTCGATTACTTTTTGCTTTGCATCGTGGTATTCAGCTGGAATATCCTGCACCTCATTCTACGGGGAAAGAGCCGAGATCCCTTCACCGAGAGTGACCTCTTTAGCAAAGGTTTTCGCTACTATATATTTATAAAAAGCTATGCAGTTCCTTCAACGATATCAAGTTCATTACGTTAAAGGTTTTTCGCCAAAAACCAGCCGTAGCCCTCCGTCATTTCTTACAAGTATTACTTAGTATTCGTGCTGCGTTTGTTGACTGTGTCAAGGCGTAGTGTGCGGTAGCTAAGTAGTGTTTGTTTGTGGCATATAAATGCAATTGGTTAGGACAGTCGTGCGGCCTCGTTGACTGTGTCAAGGGCTCGTACGGGTGGGTTTAATGCAATCCAGGATAATGACGGGTTGAACTTGACTAGGACTCTTTGATTTGTTGACTGTGTCAGGGTCACTTCGGTCCTAGGGGTAAAAATCACATCGGGAGTTTCTAAAGAAACTGAAACTTGCCAAATATACGCATACCTTCTGGAGTGTGATAACGTGAGTGGATTCCATCACGTTATCATACGATGATAGTTGGATCCCGATTCCTACTGATGAGTTGGTTTACTCCTCGGGTGATCCCGACTAATTCTTCTTTCAGGTTTGGAGGAGAATTTGAGGTTACTGTGGGAGGTTTCCTGATTAGATAAATTGATAACCATTCTGATCTAGGTTAGAGTGCACGCTGAGTGTTTCTTTTCTCTCTCTCTCTCTCTTGGCAGCACCATGACCCGACCCTTGACTATGACTCAGTGACCAAGTTAACCAAACCTTCTTAAACACTGGCTTTGGGATTGTCTGAGTTGCATACCTCATTGCCACTCCTACTTTTACCCTTTTCTCCAAAACACCTCGTATTACTACGAACATCCACTTCCATTGGATAAAGCCATCGTATGGTTATATACGAACTCGAAGGAACTTGTTCCAGATTCGAGGATGGTTTCTGGTTCTGGAGAAAACGAATAGGACTATTCAGTTGTCTTTTCCTTTTACCTTCTCTCAGGTTGTGAGTGCTCCTTGGATTAGGACGGTACACCTGTTACGCTAATTGGATAGTCTTCTTCCAAACCATAGGCAGGTGCCGAACGGTAGGGAATGAAGAAAACCGTTTAGCCTAAAAGGTGTACAGAAGGTATTAAGTAAAGACAAATAAAGGGATTAGTAAGAGAGCAAAGTAAATTGCGACTTCTATTCACGACCAAACCAAGTATTTCATCGCCGCTCCTACTTCACCTTTGTATTTCTCCAGGACACTCCGTATCATTATGAAGATCCATAGTTTATTGGATACTCCATCGTATGGTTATATACGAACTCGAAGGGACTTGTTCCAGTTCGGGGATGGATTCTGGTTCAGGAGAAATAGGAATAAGGTTTATTCAGTTGTCTTTTATCTTCACCTTCTCTCAGGTTACGAGTACTCCTAGGATTAGGGGAGTACACCCATTATGCTTATTGGATAGTCATCTTCCAAACCATAGGCTGGTGCCGAACGGTAGGGAAGGAAGAAAACCATTTGGCCTAAAAGGGTGTACAGAAGGTAATGACTAAAGACATATAAAGGGATTTGGAGAGATGGTAAAGAAATATACGGTTATAGTTGTGAATCTGATAATGGAAGAGGCATTACTAGGAATACCTGGTTACCCCTTTGAAACATTTACATGTTTCAGTTTCACTGTGTATTGTTAAAAGAAAACTGATTTCCCAATTAGTCCTTGCTCCAGGGTATGTATTTACCAGGTTTGATTCTCACATCTGTATGGTTTTACAGATGATGAGTGGGAGTAAGTTATTGGGAATTGGGTGATCATCCTCATTATATCGGGATTCGTTGTAATTGGTGATATTTGAGAAAATCGCTTGGGTTGTTTGCCGGACGGCAAATATTTGGTTTTGAATATCCGTTGTTATGCACTAATTTCAAATTGATATATCTGTACGTTTATTTTTATAAAGTGAGATATAACTTTTTGAAATTATGTCCATGACATTTACCTATATCAGTGGATGGTTAGGTAAGGAGCATTAAACAGCAGTATAATTCTTCTTAACCATAAGTACAGTTTTCAACCTACGACACACGGGGAATGAGTTATTAGGCTCAGGGGACTTATACAGAGTATTGTATGTTGTTCAGTATCCATACGGACAGAGGGGTTGGTACTCGTACCATATTCTGTTTACTTGTGACTTCTCTAGTTCTTAGACATGTGTTTCGTAGAAATGCAAGGTCTAAGTTTTGAGAAGTTATAGGTATATGAATAAAGTAGAGAACCAGGTATTGCAAGTATCAGGATTCTTCAAGGTAATCGAAGATATAGATACTTGTGTATGGTATTCAGTTGATAGTAATGACTATGAGAACTTGCTTTTCTTTCAGATTACTCATAATTGGAAGCACTCCTAAGTTGAGTAATGCTGATCGGCCTCCTTCCATTTAGTTGACATGCACTAGAGACAGCTGCATGATTTGAATCTGGTTCCAATTAAATCAGTGCCTCTATTTCTATATTGGATATAGAATAGTTCATATCTTAACAATGTTAAGGTACGGAGAGTTGTCCGGCTTATGCTCAAAACCAGACTCTGGATAACTCAAGGCACGTTTCTGTAATGGCTGTTTGTGGGTTGACCCGGGCTATGATGAGGGTTGACTTTCTACCATCTGGAAGATCAATAGTGATATTGTTCTTGACTCGCCACAGTTTTAGTAAAATGGATTTTTTCAGAAAACAGTAGTGGGAGTATGGTAGAACTGGAAGTGATTCCAGAACCGCAAACGATTACTGAAAATTTGATAAGACCTAAAGATTCAATCTGGATTGACATTACTTTGGCCACTCCGCAGATATGGTGGGTAACCTCAGGCACTCGAGAGGTACTTCGGTATGCTCAAAGACGGTGACAGGGAGGTTCTTGTTTGCCCAGATTTGACACTACTGTTGTTCCAGGCTATGAGACCCGGCAGGAGGATGAGTATAGCGTCGTTCTAAACTAGCTTTAGAAGTGCACGAGTATATGACTCTGCCAGAGGGTTGTCGTAGTCAGTGGGAGCAGCGGAAGCATAGTGGACAAGTAGCTTATGTCTATTTATAGACTAAAGCAGATATAGCGGAGATAGATCATCTATTTCTGATGTGACAGTCATAGGTTTGACTTTATCAGAATAGGGGATGGATCTGTTAAGAAGGTAGTAGGGTGTGATGTCCTGGCATTTGGATGAAATACACAAAGTAGGAAGTGAAATTCCTATACTACGGTCGGTTATACTTTGGTTGTCACACAGTGGTTTCTCCACATAGGACTTGGATATGATATCAGACATTCTGGTTACTAGATCTATAGATCTAGATTTAGGAAGTTTCCCAATTTGGGTACTTAGACAGCATTCTAAAGGTGTTTTAGAATGGACGACTCCTGGCACGGTCGTGTACCTGCAGGTGATGAAGTCACCATCTTTAAAGGTGTCTTACAGACTAAAGGGGAGAGGGATGTGCATGATTGGCAGATCACTTGCTTAGGCAATTGAGTCAATCATGAGATGTCAAGTACCACACCAGATGTTGTTTTTGCACTAGATGCAATAAGTTGTGATATTAATCATATCCTGGAGAAACGTTCGGAAGCAGTTTTAGAACATAAGTGGATGTTCTAGGGATATGATAACAACAGCCTCTTTTAGGAGACGGTTATCATTCCAGGCTTCCAAAGTGACCTGGATGACAGAGTGACTGTCAGAGTTATAGTTTTCCCTCTGGCGAGGGGCAGTATTTTGGACAGGTGGTCCAAGCGGATACTGAGGGAGGTGTGGCACGGGATACTGATTAATTTTAGTTGACGATTCAGTCTAAGAAGTTTGGATTTGGAGTTCATTTATGAACTAGGTCCCATCAGATATCCAGACATATTGCTCATTTCGGGAGATGGCTTTCTCCGTGAACTTGAGATAAAGAGAGACATAGAAAGAAACATCAGGGCGGATCCACTCACTGAGGCTATTCCTCGAACGCAATAGTTTCGCAAACGGGTTTTGTGAGACTGATTAGTAGAGGAGTTAGGTGTTGGGTATCGCACGGGCTGTGAGTATGCGACATCGCAATAATTAGCCTTGAGTGCAAGTGGGAGATTGTTGGATATAGTGCCCTCAGAGTCAATTATTGGATCACAGGCACGTGATTGCAATGATTGAGGGAGGACCTATGCCGGTAGGACAGTCTTACTCGAGATGATAGTATGCTATCTGGTTTATCTTTATCATCGTGTACTGCTTTAGGTGACCTTACAGGTCACTATTGCACGTTGATAGAGCCCATAGGATTCTTGCTTGACTACCAGCAGTATGATGGCGATCATATACGTGAGAGTTGGGTAGTCTATAAGCACATCCTTAAAGTGGTCCCTAGTCGTGGGAGTTTTGAGACTGGGCATCGATACTCCATTAGTAGACTAATGTATATAGTCGAGACCCCGACGAGGGGCGGTGGACGGTCTCACAAGCCATTGGTGTCAGTTGGATCACCTAAGATGTAAACAGGTGCTCATTGGGTTATGAGTACACCGGACAGGACTCGACGGGAACATGCTAGTTGGTATTATACCTGACGTCAGATAGCATTTCCCTGGTGACATGTGTACAGGTTAGTTCATCGACCTGAGATCGTCATTTGTCTCGTGTGAGTTCCCACTGTGCTTTGATTACTACCCTACCACGGCTCAGAGGAGTCGTGCAAACAGGTTTTAGTTGGGTACAGTCCCGAACCACATGGAGGCAGTGAGCGGATCGGCAGGGGTTTCGTCTCTCCCGGTATTGGGGGTGAGATCGCGCTGTGTCTAGGAGAGCCATTACACGAAGTCCTTGGCCAAGACAGGAGATTTACTGGTAGCTATTCCAGTAGTATCTCAGGGTGTTCTGGGCTACACTCCGACATGACTTGTACCTCTTTTGGGGGTCTGACTTTTACCAACGCCCTAGGCCCGCCATGCGATGCTCATAGACGAACGGACCGGACTGTACGGATATTGTCACTGATAGGCTCAGTAGGGTGTCAGGATGAGTTCGCTCATTGACCTCCCTTTTGGTCAATACCTGGTAGCCCGTTACGTACAGCTAGTACCTCTGACGTGCCAGTGGTTAAATCCATAACCAAAGTATTGACGAGTCTTTAGAGTCCCCAACAGACAGTTTTCAAGTTTCAGGCAAAACGTTGTAAAGGCCGTATGATATATGGCAGGGTCCGATCACATACGTACAGTAGTGCACGGATCATGATCGGGCGGATCATACTAGTGGGCTTTGGTTTAACCCGGATCCTAGTATTAGATTTGTTGGATTACTTTAGTTTCATCACATTCGCATTCGGTCGGAATGCGGATGCAGGTATGTATATACAGGTGAGGGGTATCCTTGTGATCCGTCACGAGTTTACTTTAGATGTTGCCGTATCTTTTTATTATTGTAAACATTTGGGTTAATGTTTAAATGGAAATTATGAGCTAGAAATCATCATTTTGTGCATTAATTGTGACACATGCAAACCGAGTGACTCATGGTCTCTTTTATTGTGCATATGTCACATTTGATGATGGATTTGAGCCTTGATATGATAAGCAGAGAGAGAGGGGCTGCCATGAGATGTTTTTTGGTCTTGTATTTTTTATAACACTCTCACTCTCATGATCATCACAAGAAATAAGAAAAAGAAAAGGGGACTTCTTCTTCTTCCTCCTCTTCTTCTTGCTCTAGCTCACAATTTCCATGGATGACATCACCTTCAACCTCCATCCATACAATGGATGTAAGAGACAAAGTTGTCACAAACATTCTCTACTTCGCCTTGGACACGTCGGCTAGCAAACTTCGTACCCCGAGTTGCTTCGGATGAAGCGGGAGCCCGTAAAAAGACTCGAAAATGTAGTGCTCTTTCCGACGAGGAGACCGAGACCGGAGATGCTGCGAGGAGCTTGGGATGGTGGCCAAAGGCCGAAGGACACGGATCGATCGGTATAGCTTTCCAACCCTTTCTCTAGTTGCTAGTTGTAGGTTAATGGTTCGATCCGGGTTTTAAGCATACGATAGCGCCGGTTTTTAGTTTGAAAAAGTTTTCGTTTCCGCATTTTGGCCTCGGACAGACGGCCGGGACGCTACCGTAGACTTACAGATCAGTGGATTCATTGCTATGTGGTGAAAATTGTGTGTTTGCTTTCAGAATTTGAAATTCACAATTAAGTTAACTAAAAAACTTCCAAATAATTTTAAGGCACTAAACTATCACAAGCTATGAGTGATAGTCCTCGATATTGGCGATCTCCAAGATCATGACACGTGGCAGGTGACATGTCCCGGAACTCAGAGGAAGAGGCCCACAAGGGCTGACCAGGCCGCCCTGTACCCGACCTACGGACACAAACCGGCCCTCCTCGAGGCCCCCTGCAAATTGGCCTCCTCGGCCCCGTAGCTCGCGCCGAGCTGCCACAAGACCTGGATTCATCGACCTCTTCGCTCGTCCCGAGCTCCAGGCCGAGGCCATCTTCCTCGGCCCTACGACCAAGGTCATCGCTCACAGGTGTGACTGCCGCTCCGTGAGTCTCGCCATGCGCGGATTCTACGCCGGCAGCATCCCACCTTCCACGCCATCAATCCCCATTAATGGGCGATCCGCTTTCTACGCGGGCGTGACGTCGGGAGAGTAACTGCCGGCGAAAATCTCACGCCTGCTGCTGCGTGCTCCTCCGTTGTATAAACCCCCGTCACAGAGGGGTTAAGTAAGCCATTTTTTACTCTTTAAGCCATTACTCTGCTCGAATCTCATCACTAACTTGATCGTCGGAGGGTCCTTGGTGGTACCAAACCACCCCGGGACTTCTTTGCAGGTACTCGGCACCAAACTCCTCATTCCACTTCTTTCTCCAAAACCCATTGAGACCCACACGCAACAGGAGATAATCAACAAAGTCCACCGGGAGATCAACGAAGACAACATCTGACAGAGACCCGAAAAGGAGCTCCATCAGTTAGCGCCGTCTGTGGGAACGAAAACTCCACAAAAACAAAAGTTGGTCTTCCGATCTCCGTCCACATAAAAACCGATTCCCCTAAAGATCCAAACGCCCGCTGTCGCCTCCCTAGCAACGGAGACACGGATGAACCCTCGCCTAAGGTCGTCGGCCTTCCCGCTGGCTCCCGTCTCACAGGCTCCGGCGACCGCCCGAGCAAAAGGGCTAGGGGCCGAGAGCACATCACCTTTGGCGACGAGGATCTCCACGGCATATCTGTGCCCCATAGCGACCCGCTGATGATCATAGCACAAATCCACCGATACGAGGTCCACCAGATACTCATCGATTCGGGCAGCTCGGCGGACATCCTCTTCCACGACTGCTTTCTGCGCATGGGGCTCGCCCCAGCAGACTTGAGACCGACCTCCCACGTTCTCTCGGGGTTCACCAACCACTCCATCCCGGCACAAGGGGTGGTCACCCTGCAGTTCATGATCGGGGAGCCCGGCCGCACACGCACACTGCCTGTGGACTTCATCGTGGCGAGGGTCCCATCGGCCTACAACGTCCTCCTCGGCCGCCCGACGTTGAACTCCTTCCAGGCCCAGATCTCGACATACCACCTGGCGATAAAATTCTCCCTCAATCAGGGCGGGGTAGGTCGGGCATACGGGAGCCAGCGGGTCGCGGAGATAGGCCTGACAGAGACGTCTTCACCCAAGCAGCACGCTGATAGCGCTGATGCATGCGGCGACATCAAAGGGTCCTTGGACACCCGGGACGAGCGGAAGGAGGTCCGTGGAGCGCCGGTCGAACCTCTGACCGAGGTGCCCTTAGCGGAAGGAGACCAAGGAAAGATCGTCCAAGTCGGGTCGCTTCTGACGGGAACTCAGCGGGATAACCTGATCGAATTCCTTAGAAGCAACACTGACGTCTTCGCCTGGGCACCAGCTGACATGCCTGGGATCGACCCCAAAATCATCTCCCATAAGGTCGGGGTTGATCCTACGGCCCGACCCGTCAGACAGAAGAAAAGAAGCTTCGCCCCGGTCAAACAGAAGGCTATCGAAGAGGAAGTTGACCGGCTCCTCGCCGCCAACTTCATCAGGAATGTGCCTTACTCGGAGTGGCTGGAAAATGTGGTTCTGGTCAAGAAGTCGAGTGGGAAGTGGCGTATGTGCATCGACTTCACCGACCTCAATAAGGCCTGCCCCAATGACAACTTCCCGCTCCCCCGCATAGACCAGCTCGTCGACAGCTCGGCCGGTCACGAGCTACTGAGCTTCATGGACGCTTTCTCCGGCTACAACCAAATCCGTATGAATCCTGAAGACGAAGATATGACCGCATTCACAACGGACCGGGGAATGTACTGCTACAGGGTGATGCCCTTCGGCCTCAAGAATGCTGGGGCCGCGTACCAGAGGCTGGTCAATCGCATGTTCAGGCCACAGATCGGCAGGAACATGGAAGTCTACGTTGACGACATGCTCGTCAAGTCCGTTTCGTCGGCCGACCATGCCAAGGACCTGGGCGAGGCATTTGGAGTGCTCCGCAAATTCAACATGAAGCTAAACCCCGCCAAGTGCGCGTTCGAAGTCACCGGAGGGAAATTCCTCAGGTTCATGGTCACTCACCGCGGAATCGAAGCTAACCCGGAGAAGATCGACGCTATCCTGAGCATGGCCGCACCCAAGACCAACGTCGAGATCATATGGCTCACAGGGCGGGTCGCCGCTCTGAGCCGTTTCATGTCCAGGTCGGGGGAGAAGTGCCTTCCGTTCTTCAAAGCGCTGAGGAAAATTCCGAGGTTCGAGTGTTCGGAGGATTGCCAAGCCGCCTTCGACCAATTGAAGAAGCACCTCGCAACACCGCCGCTGCTTACCCGGCCAGTGGAAGGGGACGAGCTATCGCTGTATCTGGCAGTATCCAACCAAGCAGCAGGCTCGGCGCTCGTCTAAGAGGCCGAGGGAGCGCAGAAGCCTGTGTACTATGTGAGCCATGTGTTTAAGGATGCGGAGACGAGGTACCCCGCCATAGAGAAGATTGTCCTGGCCCTCGTGGTAACCTCGCGGAAACTAGGGCACTACTTCCAAGCACACACCATCATCGTCCTCACCAAGCGCCCGTTGGGAGCTATCCTGGCATCACCGGAATCCTCGGGCCGTCTAGAGAAATGGAAATGGGAGCTATCTCAATTCGACATAAGGTATCGTCCGAGGCAAGCCATCAAGGCGCAGGCCCTGGCCGATTTCATCGTTGAATGCACCATCCCTAGCAGGAAGCCGGATTCCACGCTGCCCCTCACAACCCGGTATCCCGTCCCGGAAGGCCCTAGCTCAGCTCCGGAGTAGATCATCTACGTCGACGGGTCTTCTACCGAGGAAGGCTGCGGTGCCGGCCTCATCATCCGGGGCCCAAACGAAGCTGAGATGGAGTATTCCTTGAGGCTCGGTTTCAAAGCGTCGAACAACGTTGCAGAATACGAGGCCCTCCTGGCCGGACTGCGCATGGCCGTCAGGCTGGGGCTGAAGATAATTCGAATCCGCAGCGACTCGGCCCTAGTGGTCGGCCAAGTGACCGGCCGCTTCGAAGCTCGAGAGCCTCTAATGATGAAGTATCTGGACGAAGTGAGAAAGCTCCGGAAAAACTTCGACGAGGTCCAGGTAGAACAAATACCCAGGCAACTGAATGCTCAAGCAGGCGCCCTGAGCAAGCTGGCTTCGTCGTACTCGGCCAACAATAAGCGGTCAATACTCTTCGAAACCTTGACCCGACCCAGCGTGGGAGACGAGGCGACGACACTCCACGTGTACACGGCGCAGGAGAGCGACCAGGATTGGAGGAAGCCCCTTGTGGAATTCCTGAAGGACGGCACGCTCCCGAAGGACAGGGCGGCCGCCCGCCGCCTCCGGACCAAAGCCACCTACTTCATCTGGGGCAACAGGAACCTCTACAAGAAGGCTTTCACCCAGCCCCTGCTCCGGTGCGTTGACTCCCACGAAGCCAACTACGTCCTTCGGGAAATCCATGAAGGGGTGGGCGGCGCACACCAGGGGGCTCGAACCTTGATCCAAAAGGCGTTACTCCAATGGTACTACTGGCCCACCATGCACGAGGATGCCCTGAAGCTGGTCAGGAGGTACAAGAGCTGCCAACTCCACGGCAGTATTCCCCGCCTCCCGGCTACCGAGCTAACTGCCCTGACATCTCCATGGCCGTTCGCCCAGTGGGGATTGGATATGATCGGCCAGTTCCCTACCGGAACTGGCGGGCACAAATACGTCCTCGTCGCGGTGGACTACTTCACCAAGTGGATCGAAGCCGTCCCCATCAGGAAACCGGACGCCGCCACAACCATCAAGTTCCTGCAAAACAACCTGGTACTCCGGTTCGGAATCCCGAGGTGCATCATCACTGACCACAGGACGAACTTCGAGAACGAGAAAGTGAAGGACTTCTGCAAAGAATACCATATCCTCATGAAGTTCGCCGCGGTCGCGTATCCCCAATGTAACGGGCAGGACGAGGTCGCTAACCGAGACGTCCTCCGGGGTCTCCGAACCCGCCTGGAAGGGAGACATGGCAGTTGGGTCGAAAAGCTACCCCGGGTCTTATGGGCCCTGCGCACATCAAAAAAGACTTCCACCGGGGAGACCCCTTTTAGCCTTTACTACGGGACCGAAGCGATGGTCCCAACGGAGATCGGGCTACCCAGTCACCGGGTCGAGCATTTCGACGATGACGCAAACACAATGGTGCTACGGACCAACCTCGACATACTGTTGGAGAAAGGGATCGGGCCCAGATCAGAGCCGCCGCCTATCGACAGAAGACGGCCCGATACTACAACGCTCGGGTGAAGCACCGCTCCTTCAAGACCGGGGACCTGGTCCTGCGGCGGAACGAATTCATCGACCAAGGCAGGCTTCACAAGTTCTCCCCGAAGTGGGAGGGTCCTTTCCTCGTCTCTGAAGCGCTCCCCGGCGGAGCCTACCGCCTACATGACGTGGACGGACGGAAGCTCCCGCGGCCTTACAACGCCGAAAAGCTCAAGCTATACCAATGAGGTCAAAACCAGCGAAGTGTTGCACCCTAGCCGCCCCCCCCCTCGAGATCTCCCTTTCACAAAGATGGTGTAAAGCGTTCTCTGAAATTCCTGTCCATACGAATAAAGAAACGTCGAATCTCTTCTCCCCAGTAGAGTTCCTCTTTTACGACGAAAAAGCCCTCCCAAAGGGAGTCGAGCCCGAGGTTCCCTCGCTCGGCTATCCTTCAGGACAAAAGCCCTCGCCAAGAGACACCGGGAAGTAACCCTGCCCGGCCAAGGGTCCTTGGTAGGCTTCTACAGCCCCTCCCGCGCTAAGGACCAAAGTCCTCCCAGAGGCGGTCGAGTCCTTGCTCGGCTATCCCCGGCTGGTAGCTTCCTACCACAACCGACAGGGATCAAAGTCCTCGCCAAGAGGAACTGAGCAGTAACCCTGCTCGGTCCTCGTCCTGAAGGATCAAAACCCTCGTAAGAGGCAACCGAGCAGCTACCCTGCTCGGTCTACTCCGGCTGGTAGCTCCCTACTCTCGACGCCAGGGATCAAAGGCCCTCACAAGAGGCACCAAAGTGGCTACCCCGCTCATTCATCCCAGACTGGTAGTTGCCTACCCACAACGCCGGAGGTCAAAGCCCTCGCCAAGAGGCAACCGCGCAGCTTCACTGCCCGGTCATCCTTAATGGCCTTCTGCAACCCTTCCCGCGCTAAGGACCAAAGTCCTCCCAGAGGCAGTCGGGTCCTTGCTCGGCTATCCCCGGCTGGTAGCTTCCTACCACAACCGACAGGGATCAAAGCCCTCACAAGAGGCAACTAACGACGCCAGGGGTCGGTAAACCCTCGCAAGAGGCACCTGTACAAACTACCCTGCCCAACCCCCTACGGCTGGGATCGATGCTCGAAGTCAGAGATGCCCTGCGACCAGCGGAGGATCCGAGACACCAGGGAGAGACGTCAGGTTTATCCAAGTCTGGACGATCTCCCATCGACCCCGGGGCCCTTAGGGATACCTCCGCGGCAACACTTGACATGCTCGTCGGCTAGTAATTGAGGTCAACTCGACGGGAGATCTCTAAACAGATGGACAAACTGACATGAAAACACAACAGTACAAGCAAAAATATCCTACAAACATCCTTCACACACAGAAGATGGAATGCAAACCGACGAAACAAAGGTTTTCTTTTATCACCAAAAGAAAAATTTTTACAAAGGGTATTATGGGCCTCCCCGGCCCTACAAACGGCCCAGAGGCTTACTCTGGTCCCTTCATCACTGGCATCGCGGCCCACCGGGGGCTCTACCGCCGGAGATCTTGCTACCCGGGATACGCCCTGCTCCCCTCACCATCTCCCGCCGGGGGCCTCGCCACCGGAAGCGAAGCCCGGGCGCGGAGCTCACCATCATCGAACTCAGGAAACCGTTCCTTCACGGCGTCCAGGGCCTTGTTCCATGCGACGGCAGAATACTCCCGGAGCTCGGCGTAAAACTGCTCCAACGTCTTATAATCGGCCACAACTTTCTTAGCCCGAACCTCGGCAACCCGGGCCTCCATAAGTGCCGCCTCAGCATCTCTTCTGCTGGCATCCCTCTCTTTTTCCAGGGCCGCGAAGCGTTCGGCCAGATCTGCCAGCTTCCTATCGGCAACCCGGAGAGACGCATTCAGACGATGAAGGGCACCCCGGGTCGCCGAGTTGGCAAGTTCCGCAGCCTCCGCCCGGCCCGCCACAACGTCAGCCCTTACCCTCTCCTGGCGCAGGTCACATTCAAAATCTTGACCTCCGAAGGGAACGCTTCCACTGGCCTCGGAGCGTGGAACGCCCCCTCGGCCTTCATGCGAGTGGCGAGGGCGCAATGTTGAAGAACCTGACGGAAAGCCGATGAGAAACCAGGAAGCCCCCGAGCCAAGGGAAGATATACCAAGACAAATACACATAAAGGGATTCGTACCTGGACCGCCCCCTGGGCCATGGCCTCCAATTGATCTCTCAAGGAGCCGTGCGGAAGCTTTCCCCCAGCCGACTCCTCTATCCCGATGAACAGGCCAGCGGCGACGGAAAGTCCAGACGGGAGCATGAAGACGGCGCTTCCCTCTTCCATGGGAATTCCCTCAGAGACCCTCGACGACGGCGCGCGAGAAACCATCCTCTTCCTCTTGAGAAGGGGCCTGCCCTCGCCCTTCCCTCCGTCCCCTGTCTGGGACTCGGATAACTGTGGACGACTCTGGCTGCTGCCGAAGAAACCACCAGATGCCGTCGACGAAGCGGACGGCCCTGCTGTCGGCAGAGAATCCGGCGGAGGGAATGAGCTAGCCGGGGGCTCGGCCACGCCACTAGCCTCCTTCTAGCGCGGGCAGCCCGAAGAGTGGGAGCGAACCATGTATTCCAAAGGAAGAAGAACGCCGAACAGCAGCGACTCAAGGAAGAAGGAAAAATGAAAGATTACGGCCTCATCTGACGGCACCCGTCATCTCCCGCCGAAACGACTCCTCGCGCCCAGCGGCTCCGATCGCTCTACGTGTCGATCATGCGCTGGACCGCGTCCCATCAGGCGCCACCGGCCTGCATACGTCGTATCAGCCAATCGACACTTGACACGTGGACCGTCGCTTCAGTTGCAGAGTGCACGAACCGGCGCACCTTCTCTAGATGCGGAGATCTCGCCTTGATTCGCTAGCGGAAAAGACAACCGATGGCCCGAGGACTCATCCCGACAAGACTCTAGAAAGGAGCTCACCTCGGGAGGCCCGGCAGTCCACTCCTGACCCGACCCGCTAGCTGGTCGGAACAAGAGTGGGAGGCTAATATTAGTGCTCGATATTGGCAATCTCCAAGATCATGACACGTGGCAAGTGATGTGTCCCGAAACTCAGAGGAAGAGGCCCACAAGGGCCAACCAGGCCGCCCTGTACCCGACCTACAGACACAAGCCGGCCCTCCTCGGAGCCCCCTGCAAATTAGCCTCCTCGGCCCGTAGCTCGCACCGAGCTGCCATAAGACCTGGATTCCTCGACCTCCTCGCTCGTCCCGAGCTCCAGGCCGAGGCCGTCTTCCTCGACCCTACGACCAAGGTCACCGCTCACAGGCGCGACTGCCGCTCCGCGAATCTCGCCATGCGCGGATTCTACGCCGGCAACATCCCACCTTCCACGCCATCAATCCCCGTTAATGGGGCGATCCGCTTTCTACACGGGCGTGACGTCGGGAGCGTAACTACCGGCGAAAATCTCGCGCCTGCTGCTGCGTGCTCCTCCGCTATATAAACCCCCGTCACAGAGGGATCAGGTAAGCCATTTTTTACTCTTTAAGCCGTTGCTTTGCTCGAGTCTCATCACTAACTTGATCGTCGGAGGGTCCTTGGTGGTACCAAACCACCTCGGGACTTCTTTGCAGGTACTCGGCACCAAACTCCTCATTCCACTTCTTCATCAAAAACCCATTGAGACCCACACGCAACAGGAGATAATCAACAAAGTCCACCTAGAGATCAACGAAGACAACATCTGACGGAGACCCGAAAACGAGCTCCATCAATGAGTGATTCATATACAGATACCTAAACTAAATTGCTGCGAATAAAGTTTGAGAATTTAAAATCAAGAACTTATTTTCGAAAATTTATGGCCATATCATTGATAAGCTATATTAGCAAAACAATACCGAACTAAAAGATACCATAAAATGTTGGACATTGTATTGCATTATACATAGTATAAATCATGCTACTGCAAAAATAATCGTTATCATCCATTATGATTGTTCACTGAATAATTTTATTTTCTTTTGAATATATATATAGTAGTAAATAGTAATTTACCATTCCCAATATGAATCGAGCTTCAAGGTTGTCACTCCTTTCGCAATGCCAAAGAAAATCAAAGTATTCTTGTTTATTCAACCAATGCTTATCCCACTCTTTGATCACACTCAAAGATTTTCCGACCTTTCCGGCCTTCGATGCCACGTAAAACATCTTGCACCTACAATACAATTTTTATACATGGTTAATCAAAACAAAAATTTATATATACATAAATGATACCAAAATTTAGTGTATAAACTTTTTGTGATGGTGATTTATTTATAAGGGAAGTTGTGTAAAATTTAGTAGCAATGCTAATCCTACTATAAGAAGGAAACTATTCTTAAAAGTCTTAAATTGGAAAGTTTGTTATGGATTAAACTACGTGTTTGTATTCGGACATGGATTAGGATTTGGTATTAAATCGGATACAGTTTCAATTTAACATAAACAGAATCCGACCCAATTTTAATTTCTTTTTGAAAAAATTTATATACCGTTTCCCTAACTAGGAGAATCGAGTATAGCTTGGAGTGTTAGATCAGACCCACATTCAATAACCCAAACTTTTCTGAAGTCTGGTATAAAACATTTTTTTCCCATTCCACTGAGACATTATCTCAACTCTTATAGGCAGAAGGAGGCATGTGGCGTTCTCACAATTACTTGAAATAGAATATTCAGAACAACTGGAAAAATCGTTAATCCTATGATTGTACACATGTGATGCACCTGAGTATATATTTGCAGACAAAAATATTTGAAAACATTCTTAAGGAATTTTAGTTAAGATAATATATTTTTACATATTTTTAATTGTGATAAGGAAGATATCAACATCAAACTATTTTGACAAGAGAAAATCTTTTTGAATCAATAATCCTAAAACATAAAAATAATAAATTAAAAATATATATTTTAAAATATTATTATTGTTAGATAAAACTTTAACGGTTATAACAAATCCGCAATCTATATTTATCAACAAACTTCTTCAAAAGAACAAAATCCATATATTTCAAAATGACAAGTGGAAAGAATAAATCTCATTCTCTTGAAAAATATTAAAAATTCATAAGCACCTTTTCAAATCTATCAAGATACTAAATTAATAACAAACTAGAATAATAAAATATAGATATATTTAGATTAGAGTGTTAACAAATCCATTTATTTTTCAATATCTTAAAAAAATTAAAAAACTTCACGTTCCCACAAACATTATCCCTTCTCTACTATTATAATGCAAAAAGAAATGAGCTTGTGGCGCTCTCCCTTTTCTCTAAATTTAATATTCAAAAAAATGAGAAAAATACTTTATTCTTACTTCTAAGATGTCCAGCTCATCAATTGTTTTGACATGAGAATATCTCTTAGAATCAACAACTAAAAAACTATAAAATATGGATTTAAACATATATAATATTTAGGGAGATGAATTGACAATTCTTACAAATCTAAAACCTAAAACGAACTTCTACTAAATATTAAAAATAGAATTTTTTTAATAAATTCATAACTAATTTTTATAAGATGATAAACTGGTAAGCAAATTAAAGTAATGAAACACAGACAGATTTAGATCATATAAATTTTTTATGCATTTCATTCATCCTACCAATTTAATCAAGTGTATCGCTCGTGCTATAATGATGGTAAGTTTATAGTTGACAACGAAAATAAATAAATTAATTGAATAAGGAGTCTTCTTTTCTTTTAAACAAATAAGTAGGACAAGGTGCCCCATATTCGAAAAAACAAGGAAAATTCCTAATTCTAAGGGACCTCATCATAAACCAAAAAGATTAGATTTTTAATGAGAAACAAGGAAAATTCCTAATTCTAAGGGACCTCATCATAAACCAAAAGGATTAGATTTTTAATGACATTTTGTTAAAATAATAGATTTTTAGAGACTTTTAATTTAATTAAGATAATGATGTTATTCATATCATATCATTATTTTAATAAAAAAAATACTAGCATATTAAAAAGCAAAGAGAGCGTGGACACAACAATTAAGAAAAAGTCGGTTGGGAGATGAAACAAAAGGAGGTTAAGATGATAAGCCCTCTTATATATACTAGTGATGTTGGAGAAGGACACGACCCTGTCCGTCGTTTCTAAACGTATTCTTAGCAAAACATCGATTAGCTGCGGTGTCAAGAGACATGGAGGATGATGGGGCCATCTAAACTTAAAACATGGGCTCCCACCATCTGTATTTTTCTCTCTTGTACCGCAGCAGCCCCATTGATCTTTAATAATAAAGTAGATTTTGGGTCTTAGTATAAAAAGAAAAAGATTAAATTCATTGGATAACAGAATATTGGATTTTTCAGGTTCTGTAAATCACAAATCCAAATTAGCATATTTGCATTGCTTGCAAATCTTATTATAACATAATTTTATAATAAGATAAAGAAATGGTGTATTTAAAACTTATCAAAACCTATATAATTACAATCATATATAATAAATTTTATAAAGTTCTTATTTTATGTTGAGGGTGTCAAATGTCATCTAAATATATAAGGAAATGGTATAGGATGTTTATTAGAACTTATAAGAGTCATAAATATTTTAGATAAATTGAAACAACAAATACAAGCCTTCAAGTCACAAATCACATAAACATATTTTCTTCGGAGAAATCTTAATGAATAAACAGTTTTTTTTTGTGGCAAAATCACAACTTTACATGGAACAACATGGCATCATCATTCACTAAATTAAATAAATATCATTCCAACCTTCTGCAAAAAATACTTCAGAAACAACCTAAAAAGAAATGATAAACTTACAAAGACAATATAATTATACAGTACATATCGTCCAAGTAAAATCCTAAAAATTTCCATCATTACAAGCAAAGAGAGTTTGCTTTTAAACATCTAAACAATCCAAGAATCAAACCAGTCACTACCCAAAATATGAAATGGTTAAAACAGGCCAACCAAAATATGATTTTTTCCATAAAGTCTAAATTACACTATACTACCTTCAACTATCGATGTTTTTCAGTAAACCACCTTAAAGTTTTTTTTTCTACTACAGTGATCACCCTTAAAGTGAAATATTCGTTAAAATCATAGTTTAAGGAAGCTTACCATAATAAATAAAACTTTAAGGCAGTTAACTGAAAAACAAACTTAGTTCAGGGTAGTTTGGTGTAAATCAGCTTTCATTGTTCCTTCCAAATTCGACCCGTAACCCTAAGCTTCAGCTCCTTGCGATCTCCACCTGAGAAGAAAAGAGCAATGTTGCGCTGAATAACAAGGCCATCGTAGCTATCGCGAACCTTTCTATGGCTATCTCTTATGCTTCGTGGGACCCCTTGCCATATCATTTTGCGGCCGTTGGCTCCGACCTCGAGGCTGTAACTGTAATTTTTAGCTTCGCTATCATCCCCCATGAAACGTAAAAATGCTATGTAAACGGGAGCCATTCCAAGCTGAAACGCCTCGAAATGTAAGCAAAAATATTGTCCAAAACAACTGAAAACCTGAAAAATAAAATAAATTAAAAATTCAAACATTTTCTCTTAGATTCAATAGACATATTTTTTAGAGGCCAGAAAGCATAAATGAATATTTGGGCACCGTTTGGTTTGGAGTTCAGATAACAGGAGTGTTTTTTACAGTCATCTGAAGAAAAAAAAGTCATTTGAACTTATACTTTAAATTTTACCTCCACTGTTTTGCTTTGAGAGTTAGGATAACTGACTGCAGTTATCTTAACTCCATCGATATATAAGTACTATTGAGTTTACCTTGTATTCTCTGATCCTTGGAAGTTAAGCCGGCTCATAACAACCTTGAGCCGGCTCACAAGTCGTTTGGAAATATCAATTGTTTTTTGTTTGCAAGAGACGGCTCAAGACAATCTTGAGCCGGCTCGACCCTATGATGAGATAGCTCAAGTGAAATATGAGACGGCTAATAACATGTCTGGAATTACAAATTTCTCTCTGTTCGTATGAGACAGCTAAAGGTAAGTTTGAGCCGGCACGAAATCTGTTGGGCCGAATTCTGGACGGTTTCGAGAATCCTATTTCTAATCTGATTTTCCTTTACTATGCATGCTGTAGTTTGTAACACTAATTAGGTTAATCCTTTTGTAATCAGAATTAAGAGGGAGCATGTGGTTCTTTGTTAGGAATTTTGTGAGAGTTGATCCACCGTTGTAATCCTTCATATTTATTCAATTAGTAAAATTTCTCCTTCGCTCGTGATTTTTCCTGTAAGGGTTTTCCATGTAAATCTTGTGTCTTTAGGTTTGTGCATTTCTATTGTTTTTGTTTTGTTTGCTGCTCTTTATCGTTTGTTTATTGCTCTTTATTATTTGTTTATTACTTTGTGATCATATTTGCCATAACAAACTGGTATCAGAGCTACGTGGTATTTGGGAAATTTGGTGTTTTGTTTGAACCGTTAGATCCTCAATTTCACGATCTAAGTTTACGGTGGGTAACGACGCTTATGTTCTCTTTCCCATTTTTTTAGATTGTGATCTTGAAGTTTTAGGGTTTGTAAACACTCAAGGTGTCTTCTTTTGATCCGACACCATGTCTCCAACAATTATGAAGTTCGTATTGAGAAGTTTGATGGTAATATGAGCTTTTGTCTATGGCTAGTCCGTATGATTACCGTATTGACACGGAATAATTTAAGAAAGCCGATTCTTGGGAAGGATTCAAGGCCCTCCTACTATGACGGAGAAAGCATGTGAGGAGTTTGATGAAAAGTCTCTCACAACTATCCAATTGTGTTTGACAAACGAAGTTTTGCAAGAAATTCTGGTGGAAAAGATCGCGGCTAGTTTGTGGTTGAAGTTAGAAAAGTTATATTTGAAGAAGTCTCTCACAAATCGACTCCTATTGAAGCAACATTTCTACACACTTCGTATGTCAGAAGGCTCACTTATTAAATCTCACATCGGTGAGTTTAATTCGATTATTACAGATCTGGATAAGATCGATGATGAAGATCAAGCGCTTTTATTATTATGTTCTTTACCACCCTCTTATAAGCACTTTCGTGACATCATGATCTATGAACAAGAAACTCTCTCGATCAAGAATGTCAAAGGAAAGTGATGGTTGACAAGAAGTTAACTTCTAGTGAAAGTGATGGTCAATCTTCAGACTTATTTGTTCGAGAGCGAGCGGAGAAGAGAGATCCAAAAGGTAGCAAGAAGTTAAGGTCGAAGTCCAAGACTAAGAACTTGACCTGCAATTATTGTAAGAAAGGGCACTTCAAAGTTGATTGTTTCAAATTGCAAAACAAACAAAAATATGAAGACAATCAGAAGGAGTTTTTAGCTGAATTTAGTATTGCGGAAAGAGAAGAAGATCTACTTATGGTTCTTGACAACATACATCGATCCAAGAACGAATGGATTATAGATTCGAGTTGTTCCTACCATATATGTTCCAATAAGGTTCACCATCCATGAGTCTGTTGATGATAAAGTAGTTTTGATTGGCAACAATAGTTCGTGTCAAGCTATTGGCAAGGGGACGATCAAAATCAAAATCAAGTTGTTTGACGGCGTTGTGAGAACATTAGCGGAAGTTAGACATGTATCTGACTCGAAAAAGAATCTCATCCATTGGGTACACTCGACGTTAAGGGTTATAAATTCTCCGTTGAAGGTGGAGTTTTGAAAGTAACCAAAAGTGCTCTCGTCGTTATGAAGGGCTTAAAAATTGGGTTCTTATATGTGTTGCAGGGTTCGACAACTACGGGATTGGCGGTCGTTTCATCATCTAAATCTATGTTAGATTCAGATATTACCAGATTATGGCACACGAGGCTCGGACATACAAGAGAGGTATGGCTGAGTTATCGAAACAAGGTTCACTTTGTGGTCAAAGTAAATCGAAGATAGAGTTTTGTGAGCATTACATTTTTGGGAAGAAGAAACGAGTTAGTTTCAGTTCAGCGGCGCACAACACAAAAGGTACTCTTAATTATATCTATTCGAATTTTTGGGGACTATAAAACTAATAGATAACACTTGATAATTATATCTATTCGAATCTTTGGGGACCCTCTCAAATTGCTTCCGAAGAAAGCGGTGCAAAATATCTTCTTACTTTTATCGACGATTTTTTGAAGGTTTGGATCTACTTCTTGAAACACAAGAATGATGTGTTTTTTTTACGTTCAAGCAATAAAAGACGTTGATTGAGAATCAGACATGCAAGCATATCAAGATACCAAGAACGAATAACGGATTAGAATTTTGTGGTAGAAATTTCAATGAATTCTGCAAAAAAAGAATATATTGTTCGGTATCATACCATTGTCCACACACCACAGCAAAATAGAGTCGCGGAATGCATGAATCAGACTCTTGTGGAGAAAGCTCGATGCATGTTATTGAATGCAGGGCTTGGTGTTTGACGTGAAAAATTCATCAAACAGACACAAAGTACTCAATTCATTAAAAAGACCCGCAAAACATTCAAAGTTTTATTTCTGGCCATACAAAGAGATCGCCAAATATGGGATCCGAGTTACAAGGGTTGACAAAACAAATAATACAGTTTTGGAGCTCTCACTCGGTCACCTTCACCATGTCATAACAGTGACTCTCACGAAGGGTCTCTCCCCACCTGTCATCGCCACATTTACGGGCAAAGGAAAACATGATAGCCCGTCGAGTATGTATCTGACTCAGAAGACGAACAGAGCAATCTCCCAGAGGCATTGTGATCAGGCATGCCTCCTGAATAGCGTCTATCTTATTCTCCACGGCGTCGAGCATCGCCAGAATTATCTCCGCCGAACGAGTAAGAATGTCGTCAAGGATGGTAAAGAACACCATCCGAAGCCAAATAAAGCTCATGGGAAGAGGAGACCTACGGGTCACGTGCTCGTACATCACTGTGTCGCACTGATCGTTGGTGAAGTTAGGGTTCACCAGGCATGTAGCAAAATGAGGGATAATTTCCCTACTCGGCACTTCCCATGGCTGTCGGTGAGCGTGTGGACGATTGCAAGTCATTGCTCTTTCTTCTTACAGGTGAAAAAGAAAAAGAAATCCTCCTATAATTTATAAAGAGAAAACAATTAAACCTTAACACACCAAATGTTGCATGGCATTAAAGACAACACTTCTCAAGTGTTAACCAAGAAAGTGCCGGAAAAAGAGAGAAGACGGTTCAGAAAATCATGAAAGAGTCAAAGGAGGTCCCCGCCATGCCAAGAAAGGCTCCCGCTTCTCTTAAGAAGGTTCCCGAAATGAGGCCGCCGTCGCCATGCTTCCAAGAGGTCCCCGACATAGGGTTCCCGCCGCTATATTCTCAAAGGGTCCCTCACACAAGGTTCCTACCGTCATCCTTCCAAAGGGTCCTTTGACATAGGCTTCCCATCGCTATACTCAATAGCGTCCCGACGAAGGGTACTCGGCACTGTGCGCCAGGGGTCCCGCCATCCCTAAAGGGTCCCTGACGGCGGGGACCTTTTCTGGAACTTGAGAAGGCAGCCACGGTTTCCCATCCCACGTCTCTTGATCATGGCTTATTTTCAAGGCCACGATTTTAAGTGCTCCCAAGGCTATAAATTTCTCTTAAATGCCTCCTAAAAAGGGTAATCATTTTTTATCACTAAAAATCATCAAGTGTTAGCTTACCAGAGCTCTGAAGAACGTCAAGAAACACCCAAACTCTAAATTTGAAGGAGAGAAAAGTTTAAACAAACGTAACTATAGAGCAGTGAATATCTTCTTCTATGCAATTCCCTGAGTTTCAATGATACTCTGAAACTTCTTGTGCTCCAATGATGCTCTATGTTTCATCTGCTTCGAAACAAATAATTTATGCAATGCTCAATAAAAAGAGTTATCCCCAAAATGCAAAGTTAAATGATCCCGACGTGAACTGTTCGATGATTTACAATTCCTCGATAAGCCTTACGACGGCTTTTGAAACTAAATTATGGAATGCTGGTAAAAGATATCCTCTACTGAATACTTTTTGGAGCTATCTTATACGGATGCTCATTCGAGATATCCCCCATGACGTTGTCATCAAAATGGACTCCATGGACATATACATATGTGTGAATTGAACAAATACACATGTACTGGACATGAACTGCGCAATGAAAGTTTAACAAAACAATGACGGAGACCCCTCTAAAGGGCGTCCTCACCCTATAAAATCTCACATGGCGGCACCCTTTAGCGGGTCCCACGCAAACAAAATCCTTGGCGGAGACCCTTCACGAAGGTCCTGCGCCCATATATCCGTGGAGAAGACCCCCTAGCGGGTCCCACACCAATCAAACCCTTGGCGGAGACCCCCAGGAGGCCTCCGCACCCCTCAAAACCTATGTGGCGGCAACCCCAGAAGCCTCCACACCCTACCAAACACATGGCGGCAACCTCAACAGCCTCTACAATTCATTGAAACCCACGGCGGCAACCTCAATAGCCTCCGCAATTCGCCTAAACCCATAGGAGCAACCCCAATAGCCTCCTCAAATCACCAGAATCCTTGGTGGCAACCTCAAATAGCCCCCTCAATCCACTAAGATCAATGTCGGGTGCCTTCAAAGATCCCTGCACTTGCTACTCAACCCATTTTGACATCTTTCATATGAAAACCCAAGTCATTAACATAATATTACGGTCCGGGCGACCTTAAACTAACACATGGTCCGAGACGACCTTTAAACTAACATCTGTGTCTGAAATGACTTTAAACTAATGCACATGCTAAACCAGAACCATACAAAACAACGCATTGCTTGGTCCGAGACGACCATAAACTAATGTTGTCCGAGATGACTCTAAACGACTATCATGTCCGAGATGACCCTAAACTAATATCCATGTCCGAGATGACTTTAAACTAATGCCTATATGTAAAACCATGATTATTACGTCCATAAACCGGAATTCTGCCCTATGGCAGGTTTATATTATATTAACTTACCATATACTATCCACGAGCATCCGTCGTGACATAGAAGTCGACAAACCCTCAAACCCTAAATGTCTGCAACATAATCCTACCAAGTCCGAAACGACCTTAAACTACTGCCTAGTCCGGGATGGCCTTAAATTAATATCTGAAATGACTTTAAACTAATACACCATTGTCCCACTGGCATGGCCAACCCTATTCTGATAATTATATAAGTTCTCCAATTACCTAAGGCTGCCCTACGACTAGATAATAATATCTCCCGTATACAATTCATGGACAACCCTTCATGACATAGAAGTCAATCGTTCCACTAGACGTATACCCTGCAACATACCGCGTGATCGTATCCGCTGTCGTGACACAGAAGTCAACCGTCCTGTCGAGCATGCCGAAGCCGCCCTACAGTCTGAATCATATATTCTATAAAATCGTATACAATCCATGGACGTAAGCAGCAGCGAGAATGCACGTCTTTTCAACAGTGGAACCATAAGTGACGGGAGAAGTATTTTTGTAATGTACATAATATAAAAATGTACAATGCGGCTGAATATGTATAAATCGAGATGTACCGCATTATAAATGATAACCTGAAATAAATGCTATGATTGTTGCTCCTGTTTTATTTGTGTTAATTGCCATTTAATTTTTGCTCTTTTTTAAAAATAAACCATTCGTAAAAAGTTCTCTCCGTTCAACACGGATAGGTAATTAACTACAGGGGTTTTTGTCTGTAGGGAATCTAGTCCCCACAATCAAAAAACTCTTTCTGAAAAGTGAATCTGTGAAGTCACGCTACATCGGTCGCATCCGTTTAACCCCTCAGTCGTACTCACGTGCGTCTCGTGTCGTGGCAACATGTCGCATTGACGAATATCGATCTGTCCCCTTAAGACCCTAATGGGACTGAAAGTGCCCCCGGGACCCTTTCGGAGGTGAACACCCGGTAAGAAGTTTTTGGCAGAATCGGCGACTACAACATGTTACATGGTGAATCGATCATCTCATACATCGCTGGGTAGTAAAACACCGGAGCAGATATAGTCTGGGAAGCACGCCGATTATTCTATACTTAAAGTGTTTGGTTGTCCCGCATATGCACATTGTCGTGAAGGCAAGTTTGATCCTCGAGCGACGAAATGCATTTTTCTTGGTTATACTACCGGGGTCAAAAGGTATTGGTTGTGGTGTTCAGATCCTAAATCGCCAAAGTTTATGATTAACAGATATGTCACTTTTGACGAGTCTGTTATGTTGAAGCCGAAGAACATGGAATCTTCAAATCAAAACGATACATGGAAAGACAAGTCGGGCGTTGAATTTGAAGTCGGTGAAAGCTCGGGTTTGCAGGAGATATCTCATTCACCATCGTCGGATGAAGAACAGTCCCAAGATGAGCAGTATCTACTCGCTCGAGACCGACAACGAATGAACATTAGGCCGCCACAGAGATATGGCTATGATGATCTAGTAGCGTATGCGTTGTCCGTTGCAGAGACAATTGACAGTAGCGAACCTATAAGTTATCAAGAAGTTATCTCATCCGATGAGTCAGTTCGTTGGCTAGTCGCTATGAATGAAGAGATTGAATTTCTTCACAAGAACCAAATCTCGTCAAGCCCGAAAGAGGAAAGAAAGTAAGTTGCAAGTGGGTTTTAAAAAAGAGGGAGATCAAGAGATTGCAGATACTCGATACAAGGCACGGTTGGAAGCTAAAGGTTATTCGCATGTTCATGGAGTGGACTTCAATAAAATATTTTCTCCGGTTGTAAAACACACCTCTATTCGTGTCTTGATCAGCTTGGTAGCTATGCAAGATTTGGAGCTTGAACAGCTTGATGTTAAAACCGCTTTCTTGCATGATGATTTGGTAGAGAAAATCTACATGTAACAACCCAATGGTTTGGAAATTGAAGCTAAGGAAGACCACGTTTGTTTGTTCAAGAAGCCTCTCTTTGGTTTGAAGCAGTCGTCTAGATGTTGGTACGAAACTTGACTCCTTCATGAAGGATATTGGGTTTACGAGAAGGGCAACAAATGTGTTTATTGCAAGAAGCTCGATGATGGTTCTTTCATAAACTTATTGTTTTGCGTTGATGATATGTTGATATCAGCAAGGTATATAGGTTGATATTGAAAAGTTTAAGGAGCAATTGAAAGGCAAGTTCGAGACCAAAGATTTGGGAGCGGCCAAGAAAATTCTCGGTATGAAAATTAGACACGATCGCAAGGGAGGTAAACTTTACTTTTTGACAGTGATACGTTGAGAAAGTTTTGAAGCATTTTGGTATGGCAAACGCTAAATCATTTACCCTTTTTGGCAGCTCATTTCAAACTTTCAACTCGTTAACAGAGGAAAAAATTCAGTATATGTAGCATGTTCCTTATTCGAGTGCAGTGGGTAGCATTATGTATGTCATAGTTTGTACCCGACCTGACATTTCACATGCAGTTAGTATTGTTAATCGCTATATGGTATCTCCTGGTAAAAGCCATTGGCAAGCAGTGAAATGAATTTTATGATACATGCGAGGTACGTCTGAAGTAGGGTTGGAGTTTGGAAGGAACGGTGACGGTTTGGTTAGTTTCAGCGATTCTGATTATGCAGGTGATCTCGACAGACGAAAGTTGATCACCGACTATGTATTCTCTTTAGGGGATGTGTCATTAGTTGACATGCTTCGTTACAACCTACGGTAGCGTTATTTACGATAGAGACAGAGTATATAGTCGTTGTTGAGACTGTTAAGAAAAAAATCTGGTTGAAGAGACTATTTTCGGAACTTGATATCAAAAAAGATATCATAATAGTCTATTGTGATGCCCAAAGTGCGATTCATTTGATAAAGAAATGCATCATGACAGAACGAAGCACATCGATGTTCGGTATTGGTTTGTTCAGGATATTGAAGAGGAAGAGATAATTGTAAAAAAGGTAGACACGGTAGATAATCCGGCCGACATGTTGACTAAGTCTATTTCGTTTGTTAAGTTTGAGTATTGCTTAAACTTAATTGGAGTGTGTTGCACTCATTGAGCCCTTTAGGGGTTTTTTGTGGAGAAGGTAGAGCTATTGCTAATATAGTGGAGGAGTTTTGTGGTGAATGCGAGGCAACGTGGAGATTTGATATGAGAAGCTCAAGATTGTCATGAGCCAACTCAATTTCTAGGGATTAAAAAATACGAGGTAAACTCAACAACTACAATTAACTTTTCTCTTAAAATGAAAAGGAAAAAAAAGAAAAGAAAAAAACTACAGTTAACTAAAACTCTTTTTTTTTAAATCTTAACAAAATTGAGTATGGCTGTGTTGTCTGAAGGGGGAAAAAGTTATCTGAACTTAAGTTTGAAATCTCACCTTTGTTGTTTGTCTTTGTGAGTTAGGATAGTTGCAGTTATCTCAACTCTATCAAAATAACTACAGTTAACTAAAATCCAATCTTACCCTATTCTTTATTATATTATCTTAACAACAAAGTTGAGTTTGCCTGTGTTTAGTTTTTGAGGCCAAGCCTTGCAACTACCAGAGTTTGTGTATCTTGTACCTCCACTTAATACTAAATTCCAGTTATCCTAATTCCAAAGCCAAACAAGGCCTTAATGAACTTGAGGGGTGCTTGTTCAAACATGTATTCGATAAGTTTAGGATGTAGCCTAACTCTATCCAGTATACTCGTGGATGTGCTTTCACGGTTTCTATTCATTAAAAGAAAATTAGATTATATTTATAATATATTGAACAATAAATATAGCCTAACTCTATCAAGAAGATAATTTGATTAATGAAATCACTGCAGCTAAGTAGCTAGCTTAAAGCATACACAATAGACAGACCATGGCCTTCCCTTAAAAACACACCACCTCTCTTATAGAATGTCTAAATAAATTCATAATTCACCGACAGCCAACCCTTTAATATTCTAAACCTCTTTTTCTTGGATAATATGAATGTAAATCTCTTATATATATATATATATATATATATATATATATATATATATATATATATATATTGATTGATTTAGGTTTTTTAGAAGTTTAATCCGAATTTTCCCCAAAACCCAAACAAAACCATATATCTTTTTTTTCAGCTACTTAGTTCGGTTAGGTTCCTTCAGTTTATCGATTCAGTTTGGCTATTATTGCTCAACCCTAGATATTTGACAGATATATACAAATGTGTGGACTGACAACAAAGTGTTATGAATCACATGAACAAACATAAAAGCAGTTTCACAGGAAAAATTATCATAAAAGAATACAAGGACGTCATTAAAGCTCAGAAACAATACCGTCAGCATCCAAGTTGCATTCTCGACTTCATGTGGATTCGATTTCACATATCGATGGTTAAAAGTGCTTCCATTGTGCATATCAACCTTGTGATCATCTTTCAAGTGAGTCACCAAATAAGGAATATCACCGACAACAGTACACTCGGATCCAGCATAGGGGCAACTATACGGGCGATACACACACTGTGCTTCATGCTTCAGTTTGCAGTAGTAAGGATGGATACCGATACAGCCAAAGCACTGGTATTTGCATGGCAGTTCGAGAGAAGCAGCGACTTTCTCTAAAGCAAGACATCTAATATTGCCTAATTCGTGCCTGCATGTGGGGCAACGGTTGTGGACCCTTGGCTTGCAACCCGAACATAGAGTATGACCATTTGAACACTGTAAATAAGAGTAGATGATATTATATATAATAATTCAAACAAATTATAAATCTATAGCATAACAGGATCAATTCGTCAAGAGATTGCCTCAAAAGAAACACATCATATCAACTATACTCTGAAAATAACAAGTAAATGGCACATGCAGTATAGAGAGAGAAAATGTTGAGAAGATTGGCAAAACCTAATAGGATTTTGAACTATTGTGGTTTATTTCAGGTCATACTTTCAACTATACAGGTCATGTTATGTGTGACTTGAATTTAGCGATCCGGATCTAAGATTATATGCCTACCCTTTTGTTGATGATGCACGAACGAACAGTTATTTGCGGTGGGCTGAGGGCTTGTCCCGATATAGTAGGTCTGATATGCAAGTTTCTGTATTTAATATACATCATATATAGACTAGGGTTTAGGATGATAAGAGAAGGGGGCAGTCGCCTTCTGGTGAGACTTGGGGTGTTCTTTGGGATTAGGGTTTGAAAAATACTTCATCGTCATTGCCCTCCTAATTTAAATATGCTCCTTCATTTGTGGATGTAGATAAAAGCTAAACCACGTTAATCTTTGGTCTATTAATTCTTCTCGATATTCTTTGTGTTAATCAGTGGTTTTGGTATATCAGGTCAACTTGAATAAATTTGGACAGGTTAAATAATGTTGAATTATTAAGATTTCTTTGATCAGTCACTTGGATTAGGTTTAAGCAGAGCTACATAAAAACATAAAACAAGAACATACATTTTAAAATAAAGAACACCAAGTATTTAGGTAAAATCATAGTACAAGCCTCACACATCTCAACAATATTCAAGTACTAGTGAAGTGTGATGCTCGGGTTGGAAATTATAATTCAAGTCTAGTTAGAATTAGTTTATGTTAAAGATCGAGTTAAATAAGCTTTAAATTTAAATAGCTAGTTGAATTAGATGGAGTTGGTTTGAATTTTAAATTAGAGATAAAAGTTAGAGTTAGTTTGAATTTTAAATTAGAGATAAAGTTCGAGTCAGTTTGAGAAGTTTTAGCCTTATCATGTCTTGGCTCTATAAAGAGTCTATGTTTAAAGTTTGTAATTGAGAGAGGGGGGGGGGGGGGGGGCAATAAAGCTTTGAGGGCTTATGCTCTGCATAAATTATTTTATCTCCTCTATATTTGATTCTTATTTGGTATTTCTATATACCAACACAGCTCATGCTAATATTTAGTGGCTTGGTGCCCTGATACTTAAGCTTAAAGGTAGCGTTGGATGGATTCACATCTTTCTTCCTCTACCAACCATACATGCTTAATGGAGATCAATCATACATGATACAATCAATTTACTTCAGGGACAAGAAATAAAAGATTAACAAAGAGGAGAAAAGTTAGTTGACAAGACGATAATTATCTAGCAACCAAAATGGCAATTTAAGGTAATGCTTAAAAGGAAGAGAAAGCTATAGTATACTTTCAACCCCAAACATTGTTGTTTTCATTTATTTCGTGCAATAGCAAATGAACGCTCTCGAGAATGATGACAAACTGAGAAATATTAAGCACCAAACTAATTTCACGACAATGAATTAACCAAGCGATACCTGATGAATAGGCGGGTACATTGCATTCAAGCAAACAGGGCACTCCAAGAGCTCACGAACATTGCTAGCAACAGCCACATTTGATTTGGGCGAATGCTGCGTAAGGTCTCCTATATGTTCGATAACTTCCACACTATCGTCGTTTTTGGGTGGGTCAATAACCTCAGGATTGACTCTCACATCATCAAAATATGCATTCCCCGAAGCCATCACTTTCGAACCTGCATAAACAAAAGGGCAAAGAAATATCAATAATTTCCCAATCATACTATGAGATTCTAATTTGAACTATGCCCTTGATGTCCTCATATTGTTTCGGAAATTCAAATTATATATCCCACAAAATTACACAAAGATCTAAGCTTTACTTGAAATCGCGCTGCAAAATTCAAAATTGCATATCCACAAGGTTAATTCTCCTCAAATTGTTAGCTCATGCTTCCTTCGTAACAAAAAATGAACAATTCGATTCAAATTTTCTCTCAAATACTGCACTAAAAATAGAAAATTTGTGAAAATTTCTTAGATCCGCTCAATTCAGCATCCCACATTACCTCTCACAAACACGATTAAACTAAAACGTGCTCAAGATCTGAACCCTAAGCTTGAATCACTAGTAAAAATAAGCTCAAAATTGAAGTAAAAATCTCACCTTTTTGAAGCACAACGGGGACCAAGCTCAAAACCCCAAGCTTGAAGCTAGGGTTTATATTAAGTTAAAAGACGAGAACGAGGGAGAGAATTCGAAATAAAGCCCGTTGTCAATCTCTCTCTTTCTCTTTCCTCTCTCTCTCCTAACTTTCTCTCTCCTTAGAAAGTATTTTTTTTTATTTTCTCGGGGAACGAAGAGAAGCGGTGTGGTGTGCCCTCGGAACTCGCGAAGCTGGCAGCTTCTGAAGGGGAAGCGGCAACGGCATTGTTCGGCAACAGACACGTGGCGGTCCCCTGATGCCTGAGATTCAAACTTGTGGGGCCCACCTGAAGTTAATTTTGTTGAATTGATGAGGCGCGCCTTGTGGGCCCAGTCAAGGGAGTAGGTTAAGTTCATGTGAAATTATTGTTTTAAAATTTTTGTGATTTTTTGTTTTTCATATTTTAAGAACATGAGATGCTTAATGTATTTTAATGAAAATTTAACATCAAAAAATGGAAAAATCAGAATCAGCCTTGTTGTGGTCAAATATCTCCTTCTCATCAACTCCATTAGAAACGCACGTGCTATATACCTTCTTCGTAGTTGTTTTGTAAACGATACTACCAGAAAACTACCGTATATTTGAATATACCAAAAAATAATATTACATGTCTGCAGATATAATGGTTCATGACCGTCTTAAATGTGAAACATGGTATACTTTTACCATGCGGTTGGCACATTTTATAACAATAGTTTCTACACAAATCTTTAAGGTTTGTGGTTTACCCAGGGTGCCGGTAATGTTCTTGTTTATTGGTTAGTTACGCGTCACAAACAAGTATACTAGTTAACTATTTTATATGATTTAGAATTACATGCAAGAAAATCTTTATTGATTCCTAGTGGTCAATCCAACCAAATATCTTCTAAATTTGTATATCATCTCTATTATTATAACTGGAATCCAAAAGACGACATATAGCATTTTGTCGTTTTTTAAGAAGCAACTCAAAAAATTGTTAAAATTTTTTAAAGTGTCCGCATAAATACTCTCTCTCGCTCTCTCACCCTCCCAAAGGCGACATAAATCTCCAAACTTGAATAAAATTTTGAAGGTATTTTTACTTAACCCTCCTAAAACCTAAAACTTAGGTAAACCCACCAAAACTTGTTGATCACTCTTCATCCCCAAAAACTTTTAGGTATCTTCATATCACCCCCTTCCAAATTTTCCGTAAGGCCGTTAGCTAATTTATGACATCCTCAGCTATCCCATTTATAAGGCTGCGACTCTATTTGATAAAACCGTTATTTCTATCTTGTTATCCATCTTCTTTTTCTCTCTCGTTGAATTTGATTCATAAATTAGCCTGCCTAAGATCCGGCCCAAGTTGAGCCTAAGATTGGATGCATGAGCACATACATGCATGAGTTTTGGATGCCGCAGCGGGCTCATGGATCAGTGAGGGAAGATTGTCCTTTTCGTAAAAGGATTTAGAAGATGAGCTTATTTTTAAGTGATTATTTGCCATAATATTTATAAGCGGTTATTACTGGAAAAAGTGAAAAAATCACTTATACGCGCTTACAGCAAATAAGTTGTTTGTGTTTGGATAATTTTGTACAAAAAGTGTTTATAAGTAGATAATGTGTTTGGATGAAAAGATAAATAAGTGATTATTGAGTGTAAAATGACCAAAAGGACGTATCATTAATATCATCTTAAAATTTGGATGAAAAGACAAGAGCTATTATGGTATATTATTTAGTCAACTCTACTATTCCATAATCATTTATGGAATAAGTTAGGAATTCCTAGCTTATTTAAGTGGAAAAAGATATCATTTTTAAGCCAGTCATGGTAGTACCTATGGTAAAATAATCACTTATTGAACAGTAAAAAAGAGATCTAAACATCTTATATACTTGGGATCCATGTTAATGTGATTTTTAATCATTTATTGAACAAAAATAATCCAATCCAAATATGTCTTTAATCTTATCTCTAACAAGATTTTAAATTCTATTCTTATCTCTATCAATTCTCTCTCTTCCATATAAATTAATTAGTGCCTAGGTTTGAAATATCAATCAACAGCAGTAGCCTTGTGTTTGCGCCGCTTTGAAACCGAGAGAGGGGCAAAGTGAGGTAGAGAGAGATGGTTTTAGAGAGAGCAAGAGAGAACCTTTCTATGGGACATTGTTATGCGATTCTCGTGTAATATTTTCTTAATAGCGGAAGATTTCGTCGTCGAATTGCAGGATTAGATGCAAATTGCACTGAACCCGGATAAATCTTGTGTTTCGTGTTGTTTGGTGTATACTTCTAATAATTTGCATTGTTTTGATAGATTGTTCAGTTGGTTTTTTCAGATAATTTGTTTGCACGCGGTCCTGATAGATTTTCTTTTTCCACTGTGACTCTTAGTGTGTTTTGTGATTCATTCGAGGATCACGGGTATAGAAATTACAACATCTCTTGATCTGGATACTTGTACGTAGAGCCGCCAAAGAACTTTCCCCTCTTCGTTTTCAGTTTTCCACTTACATGAAACTTGCAATCAACCTCACATCCATATTCCACTGCTTTATGGTTGGAGAAGGATGAGAAAAAATAATTATATTCTATTACCAATTGAAGAATTTGAAGAGCGGTTCCTAAACCCTAATTTTGAATTGGGGATCTGATTGGAAATTTTAGACGAAGAAGAGTGAAGAAGAGTAGGCTGGGGTTTTTAACCCTAGCCCGACCTTTTCTATTACCTGACTAACGGAGTGGGGGACAAGGGCTAGTTGGGAAGTTTTAAGCGCGACTTCAAAGTTTTTGGGTAATAAGTAATTATCAAGCTGTTTTTTTTATTAAGTAATTAGTTATTTTTGGAGGGTTTGTTTGGTTTTTGGTGGTGGTGGTTTCAAGTAAAAAACATACCTTCATTTGGGGGGTTATTTTTCTGTTAACCTTCCTAATACTTCAATATTTTTCTCTGTCCCTATCTATAGTTAGTATTTACTTGTAACCCTTCTATACTTATAAGTTACTCCTGCTGTCTCCCTATTTCACTTTTGAAAATTATTTATCCTCCTCCGCCACCGCCATTTTGTTTCTTCTCTTCTTCAACATCGTCACCGTCAACACCACTACCATCACCATCTTCCTCCTCCCCTTCTTCTTCAACCCATCAACACCAACTTCTTCCTCATCCTCTTCAACGCTGCCGCCGTCATCATCAACACCTTCACCATCACCTTCTTTTTTTCAACCCACAACTGCCGCCTTAGAGGAAGAAGGATGACGGCGACGATGGTTGTGAGTTGAAGAAGAAGGTTGTGGTGATGGAGGTGATGGTGTTGAGAAGGAAGAGGAAGGAGGAGGCGGCGATGGGTGGAAGAGGAGGAGGAGGAAGATGATGGTGGTGGTGATGGCGGTGGCGGTGGTGTTGAGGAGGAGGAGGGACAAGGAGGCGATGTGTTGAAAAAAATGAGAAAGAAGGCGGCGGCGGGGATGGCGGCTGTCGGGAAGGAGAAAGAATAATTTTCAGAAGTGAAGTAGGGAGGCTGCAGGAGTAACTTATAAGTATAGATGGTTATAGATAATACTAACTATAGGAAGGGACAGAGAAAAAATATTAAAATATGAAAGGGCTAAAAAAAAAACCATTTTTATAAATTACGAGGATTCCCTTTTTTTTTGAAATTAAGGATTCAACGTCATTGGTGAAAGTCCATGACATTTGAACCCTTCTTTCTTTCTGCAGAATATAAAGTGCACGCGCTCTGAATTTTGTCTTTGCAGCAGCGACAATGTCATTATCCAGAAAAAACTCATATGGCTTGCATACATTACAAAAACATCCCCGACAATTTCTCCTTTTATAAGGGGCTGTTTGGTTGTAAGATGATGAAATTTGGATTCCAAAATAGCACGGTTGCAAATTTCTGGATTTGGTAATTTGTTGTTTGGTTGGTATCGGATTCCGAATATTGTATTTATAGAACCTTGTAATCTTTGTTTGGTTGGTAAAAAGAAAGTAGGATTTGGATTTGAGGATTTTAGAGAGAGAGAGATAGAGAGAGGATTATTAAATAAATAAAGTATCCAGTCCCATCTAAAAGTACAATGAATAGTGCCAAATCCTGGCAAATTCTCCAAATTTTTTAGGATTCAAGAATTCTTGTTTTGTGGTGGTCCCCCGTAAAAACAAAGGAATGCTGTAAGTCCAAATCTCATAACCAAACACAAAATTATGGAATCCTTTTGAATTTTTAGATTTCACAATTCAATTCTTTCGTATACTTACAACCAAACATGCCCTAAAGGATCTCTCTGGGTCTCTGACACAACACAAAGATTTTATGCAAAGAAATTTTCAAATCAAATCAAATTGCAAGACAAAAGAAGAAGAAAAAAAATTTGTGGGAGATCGGATGCTGCTGTCACTGTCAGAGATAGACAATTCAAAGCCATAGGTCTTTTGTTTATTTTAAGCAGCTCACCATCAGCTACGTCTTTTTATTTATCTGGGACCCAAGCACTATGTAGCATTTAAATATATTTTTTGTCAAACTATTTCTTATATTTTCTTAGGTAACTGCTTATCAAATACATAGTAGCCCCAAAATAAAAAAAAGAATTTTTTCTTCCGTAATTCAGAGCTAAAAGACCCGCTTCCAATTCAAGCAACGATACCACACTACTACGAATATGGATTGTCTCTACGGTTGGAATCATAGAGGCAATCAACTGTCCCTACGATAATTATGATCGGCAAGGGCAAAAGTCGTAGGGGCAGATATATACCCTACGGTTATAAATTTGCCCCTATGGTGAAACCCGTAAGGGACACTGCCCCTACGTTTTCCAACGTAGGGACAATTATTTTATTAATTTTAAAAAAAATTAATAATATCTTGTCCCTACGATGTGTACCGTAGGGACAAATTACCGCCCTTCGTGTTTCACCGTAGGGACACCATTTTACACATTTTTAAAAACAAATATTTTAATATAGAGCAAACTTAGCACCTACGGTTTCCACCGTAGGAGCATAGTATTATTTTTTCTGATACTTTGTCGCTACGGTGGTCACCATAAGGGTAAAGGTTGTCTCTACGGTGTAAACCGTAAGGATAGAGCATTAATTTTTTTCTGATACTTTTCCCTTACAATGGAACCCGTAGGGGAATATTATGTGTAACGCCCCACGCCTCAGTACAGATGGTATTGTCCGCTCTGGCCGAAACCGCACGGTTCTGTTCTTTAGAGCGAACCGGACCCGACCAGGAGCCACTTCCCAGGAGGTCACCCATCTCAAGACTTTCCAGGCCCGAGCACGTTTAACAACGGTGTTCTCAAAGCTCTTGTAGTGCCGATTCACTTAAAGGCGCCTCTGTAATTGATGATGGTATTATTACATTTATAATGCAGTTCGATCCTTTTTCGGAATGTATTCCGAAGATTCCCCATTATTCTATAGTGGGTCCCACGGACTCAAGGGGTGGCCCCTCACGGATTCAAGAGGTGGCCCCGCCTCCTTGGCATGACAATTGGCGTGGCACTTTGTTCCGTGAGTAAGAACCGGGTCCCGACATTCTCCCCACCTTTGAACAATGGTTCGTCCTTAAATCACAGACCTACTACTGAGAGACCTTCATGGGCCACCATAAATGTAACGCCCCACGCCCCAGTATAGATGTTATTGTCCGCTCTGGCCGAAACCGCACGGTTTTGTCTTTTAGAGCGAACCGGACCCAACCAAGAGCCACTTCCCAGGAGGTACTCATCCCAAGATTTCCCTGGCCCGAGCACGCTTAACGAGTTCTCAAGCTCCTATAGTGCCGATTCACTTAAAAGGCGCCTCTGTAATTGAGGGTGGTATCATTACATTTATAATGCAGTTCGGTCCTCTGTTGGAATGTGTTCTGAATATTCCCCATTGTTCTACAGTGGGTCCTACTGACTCAAGAGGTGGCCCCCACGGATTCAAGAGGTGGCCCCCGCCCCCTTGGCATGACAATTGGTGTGGCACTTTGTTCCGTGAGCAAGAACCGGGTCTCAACATAGGTGGTGGTGGTAGAGTAGACGGTGGGGTATTGCCGTTGACGTTCGTGCTGGTGTTGTTGGGAGAATCCATTACCTTGACAGAAAAGGAATGGTTATGATAGATTCAAAAAATTTGAATTGTAAAGAATGCATAGTTACTGATTCTTATAATTCTTATGATATATTGCTTAAGACTTCAGGCAGAACTGATTTGCATAGGCCGCCTAGAAAACCTGTCACGTCCCGCTTTCCAGTAGACGGAAACGGTGACGTGGCAAGCCCGCAACATATTTACTATAAAATAAATACGTTAAGCGTAATTAAGCAATATAATAATGAACAAGAAAGACAAGTGTAATATAATGAAATATCAACTTTATTTACATTCAACTTTACATACAACTGTTTGTAATAAAAAAATACAATGATATAAAGCAAATGCCTAACAATGGCATACAGAAAATAAGTGCAGGAGAAACTAGTAGTCAGGCTGAGCTGTAAGTTGGTCCAAGACCTCCTGGCTCGGCTCTATTTCCTCAGAGTCCGGTACTCCTGACGAACATCCCAAAGAAAGAACCAGAAAGGAATGTCGTCAGTGAACCAGCGCTCGGTAAGTCCCAAAAGAAGTAATAGGAGATAATATGAAATGTGAAACGAATAAGTAAAGTTGTATATGATCGTTCACAGGTATAAAATAGTTGTTCTAACGTGGTTATTTGTAGTTTGATAAAGAAGGTATTCATGTATACGAGAGGAGTCCATCTTACCCCGTGGACTATGGTAACATGTAGTACAAGGCCCGTCATAACCTACGGGATAATGACACGTGAATTCATGTAGGTGTCTTTTAAGTGATTTCTCGTGCCACGATATACGTTCCGTACCAATCTACCCCTTTATCCCCGCGTAATATATTGTATAGATTATATTTACAGGTCTTGGCCGAAACCATAGATATAAAATGTTCAGGTTCATGTTTAGGATGTAATCATGTGTTCAAGTAATCATGCTCAGTTCATGTCAAGTTATAACCATGGTTCGATCAAGTCGAGTCAAGTTTGGGTTTGGTGTTTAAATTCGAGTATTCATGTTCATGATCAAGTTTCAAGTTTGTGTTTGATTTTGGATTCGGATTTGAGTTTGGACTCAAATTGAGTCAGACACTTGTAAACTGATTTAACTCTTGAATTCTTAGGGTCGGGAGTAATCGGCAACTGCTGCATATAGACGACATGATTTGTGTCTTTTCCCAAGAAAATTGCCATTGATAACTCCGTTGAGTTGTCTAACCTGAATAGGCAGGCATTCACTTTTTCCGGCTCCCTAAGGCTCAAGAGAATTGATCCCGCTTAAACCTATATTTGCTAAAGTTCTTAAAATATTGTTTTGTATATCTCGAGGAGGTTTTATGAAAAATATTTTAATATAGATTAAGAATAAACCTCGAGGGTGATTTATATCATTTAGGGTTTTCATGAGCATGTATTATAATTATTGGGGTATTTTAATGATAGATACTTAGCTCTAAAAAGTTTATGGTATTTTTGAAAACTAGTCCTTTTTGGTAACTTGATGGTATCTTATTAACATTTTTAATCTTGCATTTTTTAAAGAAAAATATAGTTTCATAATATATTGAAAATATGGATTTATAATTTTATATAATTTTTTTTAAAAACTATTTTTTATTTAGAAAAGTCGCATTTCTTAAAAACCGTATTTTATTTCCTTTCGAGATCGAATACTTCGTGAGGAGTTCTGTATCTCGTTCTACTATTCCAAGGATGTGCGATAATCCGCACCATCCATTAGCGGGTCCCCTAACGAGGGTTGTAGAGGCGTATTTGCCAAAGATTTTCAAAATACCGTTTTAAAAGAAACCCAGCTTTTAAAGGATGTGATATTTTATTGTAAAGATTATTCTTTGAACCAAATATACATCTAAATAGGTATCGTACTATGAAACCAAAGTGTGCGTGTGGGGTAAGTCGTTACCCCGTGAATTTTTTCCTAAAAGTATAGTTTTAACTAAATCGAAAAGATGTGATAATAAAGTTCAAGGTATTTAAATGAAAAGTTCGTTTTATGGTTGTTTCACATGAGAATTTTGGTTAAATTTAAATCTAAACATTGGTATTTAAAGTTACAAGCAATGTGGTAAAATTAGATTGACTAATATATAAAGGAAAAGAGAGTTCTAGGTTTTAAAAAGAAAGATACCGGTAATAACTCCACTTTACCGATATATGATTTAGAGACGAATTTCAATGAAAGGAAGGAGAGTTGGGAGGGACTTACGGTTTGAAAATTTCAAGGAAAGAGTAAGGAAGAAGTGGGAGGCTTCGTGGCATCGCGGGAGCTCCGAAATCGGTTTTGATTTTCGACGGAAAGAGCTTGGTCGCTAACTCCACTTGCACTTAGAAACTTTTTGAGAGAGTTTTTGCTAGAATTTTCAGAATGGTGAAGAGCTAAAGCATGGGGTGGTATTTATAGTGAAGAATTAGGATTTGAGAATTAAAATTTTGGATTAAAAAGTATTAAATTGCATTAAAATGATGTTAAATGGTGAAATGAAAGGTCTCTGTTTGATTGCAGGGAAATCAAACAGTACAGAGGAGTTAAGAGGAGCTGAAGGGACAAGTGTGCAAAGAACGGAGCAATTTGGGTCCATCAAGACCGTCGGCACCGGCCCATTGGCCGGTCGAATCTGAGGCAATTGCCTCGAGATTCGTGCCATATGGTTTTTCCCCCCTGTATTTACTCCATTTTGCGCATGTTTGATTTTTTTAAAACTTTTCCTTTCACCGTGTATTGCACGGGCAAATCTTGGGCTTCCAAAACGAAAAAGAAAAAAAATCAGAAAAAAATAATTGTGTCTGATGGGATTCGAACACGCAGGCTACGTCACAGCAGTGCAGGGGTTTTACCAGTGAGCTACAAGTTGCTTCTTACTTGTATTTAATATAAATAACTTTTAACTCTTACATAGGCTGTAATAATCTTTACTGTACAATAACTAGAAAATTTATGTACAGAGATTTCAGAGTCGTTACATTCTACCATCCTTATAAAAATTTCGTTATCGAAATTTACAATTACACATGGACTAATTTTCAAATAGGTAAGGGTATCGTGCACGCATATTCTCTTCTCGTTCCCATGTTGATTCTACTGACGAATCCTTTCTCCATATCACTCGGACCAAGTTTACTTCCTTGTTCCGCAATATCTTCACCTTTCGGTCCAGGATCTCAACTGGTTGTTGCTCGCAGGTGAGGTCAGTCTGTACTGTGAGCTCTGAGTGATCGAGTATTTGGCTGGGGTCGCTCACATATCGTCATAGTTGGGATATGTGGAACACGTTGTGCACACCTTCTAATGGGGGTGGTAGTGTTAAACGGTAAGCCACTTTTCCAACCCGTTCGAGTATGTCGAACAGTCCTATGTATTTTGGATTGAGTTTACCCCTCTTGCCAAAACGGATCACTCCTCTGTTTGGAGAGATTTTCAGGAAGACATGTTCTCCAGGTTGGAACTCCAGATGTCGCCGCTTTGCATCTTCCTAATGCTTCTGTCGGTCTTGGGCTATGCGCATTCTTTCCCTGATCGTGCGGACCACGTCCACAGTTGCCACGATCATCTCTGGTCCAAGAAGTCCACGATCTCCAACGTCGACCCAACTTAGCGGTAAATGACACTTTCATCCGTAGAATGCTGCGAATGGTGCCATTCCAATGCTTGCCTAATAGCTGTTGTTGTATGAAAACTCCACAAGGTGTAGGTGATCTTCACACGAACCTCCGAAGTCTAACATACATGCTCTTAGCATGTCTTCCAGAATCTGAATTGTTCGCTCGGACTGTCCTTCCGTTTGTGGATGATACGCCGTGCTAAAATTCAGACTCGTTCCCAGGCTAGCTTGCAGCCTCTGCCAAAATTATGATCGGAATCTTGTATCACGATCGGAGACGATGCAAACAGATATTCCATATAATCTCAAGATCTCCTGCATGAGTTTATGGATATCAAATATGGTATATCTTGAAAGCTTAAATCTTACTTTAGATTTATGCTCACCTCTATGTACTTCTTTGCTAACGTCTCGGTTGACTGGCCAACTCGAAATGGAATAAAGTGAGCCGACTTGGTGAGTCGATCCACAATAACCCAAATTGTGTCGTTATGCTTTGTGCTGTGAGGGAGGGCAGTCACGAAGTCCATGGTAATGTGCTGTTATTTCCATTCTGGAATTGGAAACGGCTGAAGTAGACCAGCAGTTCTGTGATGTTCAGCCTTCACTTGCTGACACACCAAATACTTGGCTACGCTCCTTGCTACTTCGCGCTTCATTCCATGCCACCAGTAGTGTTGTTGTAGATCCTTGTACATCTTCGTGCCACCGGGGTGTACAGAATAAGGAGAGCTGTGAGCTTCTTTCATCAACTCTTCTTGAACATGGCCGATTTGCACACATTATCGACTTCCATATCGCAAGGATCCATCTTCATTGATGATGAAGTCAGTTCGAAGTCCACTTTCTACTTGTTCTCGTATCTTTTGTAGCTTGGCATCATTTACTTGAACTGCCTTGACCTGATTGACAATAGTAGACTGGAGTTGTAAGTTCATCAAATATGAAGCGTTACCTGGTATAACTACTTCGATCTCCAATCCGTGCAATTCTTGTTGTAACTTCCACTGAGTGGTGAGGTTCATTGCTAATGGTTGGAGACTAAGTGCATCAGGAACTGCGTTCACTTTCCCAGGATGATACTGTAGGTTGATGTCAAAGTCCGCCATGAGTTCTAGCCATTTTCTCTGCCGCATGTTTAGTTCCTTCTGAGTAAATACATACTTCAGACTCTTGTGGTCAGTGTATATATCCACTCGTTCTCCCGGAAGATAGTGGCGCTAAATCTTGAGTGCGAAGATGACGGCTGCCAACTCCAGATCATGTGTTGGATAGTTGCGCTCGTCAACCTTTAACTGCCTTGATGCAAAAGCCATAACTTTTACATGCTGGTGTAGAATACATCCTAATCCTTTACCGGACGCATCACAATGTACAACGAATCCTCCAGATTGATCCGGTATTATAAGGATTGGTGCAGAGATTAACCTCGACTTGAGTTCTACAAAAGCCTTTTCATATGCTTCTGACCACACGAATGCTTCGTCTTTACGTGTGAGCTTGGTCAGGGGTGCTGCGATCTTTGAAAAGCCTTCAATAAATCGTCGGTAGTATCCTGCTAATCCTAAGAAACTTCGTATATCTTTCACCGTTTTTGGTGTCGTCCACTTACTGACAGCTGACACCTTAGCTGGATCTACAGAGGTTCCTTTACCTGAACCGATATGTCCGAGAAATCCGACTTGATTTAGATAAAATTCACACTTTCTGTACTTGGCATAGAGCTGGTGTTGTCGCAATGTCTCCAGGACAATCCGTAAGTGCTCGGCATGTTCTTTCCGATTCTTTAAATACACCGGGATGTCGTCGATGAAGATGACAACGAACTTATGTAGGTACTCTCGGAAAACTTAGTTCATCAGGTTCATAAAGATGACAGGTGCATTGGTCACTCCAAATGGCATTACGAGATATTCATAATGACCATAACGAGTCCTAAACGCCGTCTTCGGAATGTCGGACTCTTTGACCTTCACTTGATGATAACCCGAATGAAGATCTAGTTTTGAAAAGACACAAGATCCACTTAAATGATCAAAAAGATCATCGATGCGCGGTAGTGGATATTTGTTCTTAATCGTCACTTCGTTCAGAGCTCTATAATCTTCACACATCCTGTATGAACCTTCTTTCTTCTTCACCAGTAGTACCGGAGATCCCCAGCTTGAAGTACTGGGTCGGATCCAACCTTTCTTCAGCAGTTCGTCCAACTGAATACAGATCTTTTTCAATCCTTCCGGACTTAACTGGTATGGAACTTTGATTACAGGTTGTGCACCAGGTTGTAAATCAATACTAAACTCAAGAGCTCGATCGGGAGGCAAACCTGATATGTCTTCAGGGAACACATCCTCAAACTCTCGAACTACTTCGGGCTTTTCTTCTTCTGCCAGTAGAGAAAACACTTCTGCATTTTTCGGTTTAGCACAGTACCTTCCTGGCTCCAAAGTTCTATCTCCATTTTTGAAATAGAAAACCGGGTGATTTGGTATCTCAAATACTACCCTCTTTTGACGGCAGTCAATAGTAGCATAGAATACTCTCGGCCAATCCATTCCCAACACAACATCAAAATTTGGTATGTCCAGTACTTTGAAATTTGCGTAGAATTCTCGACCGCAAACTATAACTGGGCACTGATCATACCCCAAAGTTTCCTTCAAGACTCTATTCCCGGAACTGACATTCCAGCTTGAAATGAGTGGCTTCACGGGAATCGCATGCGTTCTCACGAATCATTGTGACATGAAGCAGTGTGAAGCTCCAGTGTCGAAAAGTGCGAGTGCGGGAAGGGTGGCTACTAGTATAGTACCTAAGTTGTGTGAGGTTGGGTTTAGATATAGGAAAAGTACAACGATATACAAGGATTGAAGGGTTGAATGGATGGGGAATTACCAGTGATGACTTGTCCTGTGGTTTTGGCCTCCTCGACCGTCATTGTAAAAGCCTGATGTCTCGGTACATTCCTCCTTGCCAGAGGCACATTCCTCTGTCCTTGGGGCACGTTTCTCTTCCCTTGAGGCATGTTTCTCTTCCTGATGAAATTGACGATGAGGCTGTGCGGGTGGTCTACGTGGAGCTGGTGCAGGAAGAGTTAGGCGGGGTGCAGGTGCTTGGATGGCTGGCCGCTGTGGGGCTGTGATTGCGGATCTAGGTGCTGGTGCTGTGTTAAGATGATATGGGCATGATCCTATAGAGTGAGTAGATGCGCCACAAATTAAACACATGCCATTTGCACGCCTACAGTCCTTCGCTAAGTGTCCAGTTTTCTTGCAGTAGAAATAGAAATCTGGACTGAACCGGTTAAACGATCCTCCTGGTCTCTTGGGTGCAAAAGTCGGCTTAGAAGAGGATCCTCCAATCATCTGTGTGGCAAGGTGTTTGATTCCAGCTGTTTGGGGCTTACCATTTTTCTTTACCACAGCTTCATAATGGCATGCTGCCTTCAGGGCGAGTTCATGAGTTGGATAGTCGCCTGTGGCTAATGCCGCCTGAATCTCCGGATCTAAGTCCTGTTGGAATCGTCTAGCCCGAATCTCATCGGTCGGGATTAAATGTGCCACGAACCTGATAAGATGTTGATGTCAGGATAGAGATGTGTTTTACGGAACAGAATTTGATACGAATTCTTTACCTGCTAAGCATGATGAATTCGACATCATATTCATCCACTGATTTTACCCACATATAACCTTGTTGTAGGTGGATGGACTGTTGTTCCATTTCGAAACGGGCAGTCTCTGGGAAGAACTTTGCATCGAACAGATCATGAAATGTCTTCCACTCTATGGGTTGTGTGAGACGGCTTTCTTCAGCCTTCCACCAGGCTCTTGCATTGTCGGTCAGTTACAACTTAGCAACTCTTATCCAGGCAATATCTGGCACTTGAGCTGATGCAAGATTATCTTCGATCGCTTGAGCCCATTCTTCTGCCTCAAGTGGGCTTTCTTTTCCCGAGAAGTGTTTTGGGTGCAGTGCCCAAACTGCTTGACTCCGGGTGCCTCAGCTTTGGGGCGTTGCATGAGGATAGTAGTCTGCTGCTGCTGACCCTCCAATAGGCTCTTGATAGCCTCAAGCAGTACCGTTTGCTCATTGATAGGAGCTGCAATGGTAGGTGGTGGTGGTAGAGTAGGCAGTGGGGTATTGCCATTGACGTTCGTGCTGGTGTTGTTGGGAGAATCCATTACCTTGATAGAAAATGAATGGTTAGGATAGATTCAAAATTTTTGAATTGTAAGGAATGTATAGTTGCCGATTCTTATAATTCTTGTGATATATTGCTTAAGACTTCATGCAGAACTGACCTTCATGGGCCGCCAACAAAACCTGTCACACACCGCTTCCCAGTAGACGAAAACAGTGACGTGGCAAGCCCGCAATGTATTTACTATGAAATAAATACGTTAAGCGTAATTAAGCAATATAACAATGAACAAGAATGACAAGTGTAATATAATGACACAACAACTTTATATACAACTGCTTGTGATAAAAAGATACAATGATATAAAGCTAATGTCTAACAATAGCATACAGAAATTAAGTGCAGGAGAAACTAGTAGTCAGGCTGAGCTGTAAGCTGGTCCAAAACCTCCTGGCTCGGCTCTATCTCCTCAGAGTCCAGTACTCCTGACGAACATCCCAAAAAAAGAACCAGAAAGGAATGTCGTCAGCGAACCAGCGCTCGGTAAGTCCCAAAAGAAGAAATATGAGATAATATGAAATGTGAAATGAACAAGTAAAGTTGTATATGATCGTTCACAGGTATAGGATAGTTATTCTAACGTAGTTATTTATAGTTTGATAAAGAAAGAACTAGAAAGGAATGTCGTCAGCGAACTAGCGCTCGGTAAGTTCCAAAAGAAGAAATAGGAGATAATATGAAATGTGAAATGAACAAGTAAAGTTGTATATGATCGTTCACAGGAATATGATAGTTATTCTAACGTAGTTATTTATAGTTTGATAAAGAAGGTATTCATATATACAAGAGGAGTCCATCTTACCCCGTGGACTATAGTAACATGTAGTATAAGGCCCCATCATAACCCATAGGATAATAACGCGTGAATTCATGTAGGTGTCTTTTAAGTGACCTATCGTGCCACGATATACGTTCCGTACCAATCTACCCCTTTATCCCTGCGTAATGTATTGTATAGATTATGTTTACAGATCTTGGTCGAAACCATGGATATAAAATGTTCAGGTTCATGTTCATGATGTAATCATGTGTTCAAGTAATCATGTTGAGTTCATGTCAAGTTATAACCATGGTTGGGTCAAGTCGAGTCAAGTTTGAGTTTGATGTTTGAATTCGAGTATTCATGTTCATGATCAAGTATTTAAGTTCGTGTTTGATTTTGGATTCGGGTTTGAGTTTGGACTCAGATTGAGTCAGATGCTTGTAAACTGATTTAACTCTTGAATTTTTAGGTTCGGAAGTAATCGGCAATTGCTGCACATGGACGACATGATTTGTGTCTTTTTCCAAGACAATTGCCATTGATAACCCCGTTAAGTTGTCTAATCTGAATAGGCAAGCACTCACTTTCTTCGGCTCACTAGGGCTCAAGAGAATTGATCCCGCTTAAACCTATATTTACTAAAGTCCTTAAGATATTGTTTTGTATATCTCTAGTGGGTTTAATGAAAAATATTTCAATATAGATTAAGAATAAACCTCGAGGGTGATTTATATCATTTAGGGTTTTCATGAGCATGTATTTTAATTATTGGGGTATTTTAATGATAGATACTTAGCTTTAAAAAGTTTATGGTATTTTATTGAAAACTAGTCCTTTTTGGTAACTTGATGGTATTTTATTAACATTTTTAATCTTTCATTTTTTAAAGAAAATACAGTTTCATAATATATTGAAAATATGGATTTATAATTATATATATATTTTTTTAAAAACCATTTTTTATTTAGAAAAGTCGCACTTCTTAAAAACCGTATTTTATTTCCTTTCGAGATCGAATACTCCGTGAGTAGTTCTGCATCTCGCTCTACTATCTCAAGGATGTGCGATAATCCGTACCATCCATTAGCGGGTCCTCTAATGAGAGTTGTAGAGGCGTATTTGCCAAGGATTTTAAAAATACCGTTTTAAAAGAAACCCGGTTTTTAAAAGATATGGTATTTTATTGTAAAGATTATTCTTTGAACCAAATATACATCTAGATAGGTATCGTGCTATGAAACCAAAGTGTGCGTGTGGAGTAGGTCGTTACCCTGTGAAGTTTTTCCTAAAGGTATAGTTTTAACTAAATCGAAAAGATGTGATAATAAAGTTCAAGGTATTTTAATGAAAAGTTCGTTTTATGGTTTTTTCATATGAGAATTTTGGTTAAATTTGAATCTAAACATCGGTATTTAAAGTTACAAGGAATGTGGTAAAATTAGATTGACCAATATATAAAGGAAAAGGGAGTTCTAGGTTTTAAAAAGAAAGGTATCGGTAATAACTCCACTTTACCGATATATGATTTGGAGATGGATTTCAATGAAAAGAAGGAGGATTGGGAGGGACATACGGTTTGAAAATTTCAAGGAAAGAGTAAGGAAGAAGAGGGAGGCTTCGTGGCGTCGTGGGAGCTCCGGAATCAGTTTTGATCTTCGACGGAAAGAGCTTAGTCGCTAACTCCACTTGCACTTAGGAACTTTTTTGAGAGAATTTTTGCTTGAATTTTCAGAATGGTGAAGACCTAAAGCATGGGGTGGTATTTATAGTGAAAAATTAGGGTTTAGGAATTAAAATTTTGGATTAAAAAGCATTAAAATAATATTAGATGGTGAAATGAAAGGTCTCTGTTTGATTGCAGGGAAATCAAATAGCGCAGAGGAGTTAAGAGGAGCTGAAGGGACAAGTGTGCAAAGTACGGAGCAATTTGGGTGCATCAAGACCGTCGGCGCCGACCCATTGGCCAATTTGGCTGGTCGGATTGGAGGCAATTGCCTCGAGATTCGTCCCCCATGGGTTTTTCTGTATTTACTACATTTTGTGCATGTTCGATTTTTCTGAAGCTTTTCCTATACCCATGTATTGCACGGGCAACTCTTGGGCTTCCAAAAATAAAAAGAAAAAAATCAGAAAAAAATAATTGTGTCTGATGGGATTCGAACACGCATGCTACGTCACAGCAGTGAAGGGGTTTTACCAGTGAGCTACAAATTGCTTCTTGCTTGTATTTAATAGAAATAACTTTTAACTCTTACACAGGCTGTAATACTCTTTTCTGTACAATAATAAGAAAATTTTTGTACAGAGATTTCAGAGTCGTTACATTATGCCCATATGGTGCTAACCGTAGGGGTAAATTTTATTTTTTTTAATATAAAAATATTGTCTTCTGTTTTTTGTCCGCCCTTTACACAATAATATATCACACACTATATTGCATGCCTAAATACAAAAATATATATCAATAACATCCAACACATAATATATAACGAAATACAGAAATGTAAAAATACAAAATAAACATACACAATACAAAATCACTCTAAAATTATGATCATAATCATCATATACAATAACCAATATCTAAAATACACAACATGTCACAAATATAATACAGACATTCGAAAAAAATCTCAAAATATGCAATCTCAGATGGGTCCTGCTGGGACTAAGTCCCAGGCATCTTTCGTAGCCACCATGATGCCCTCCGTGTATTGCGTCTACGATAGGGGTCAGTACGACAAGATTAGTCTCTCCGCGTGTATATCTATAATATATCGTTCAAAATGAATATGCATGCAATATATAATATATAAATATACCTGCAGGTGTGATAAAGTCCATACGGATAGAGTCATCTGGACTCTGTCCGGACGGGGCTGCAACACCACCCCTTTGCTGTAGGAGTTGCTTTCTACGCAGCTCCCTGAGCATAATTTCTCTACCCCTGCCTCTGGAGCTGTCTCTGGCGCTGCCTCTGGTGCCCCTGCCCCTCGTTGGTACTAACGTCGCCATCACCCCTAGATAGAAGTATAATCATTACATATGTGTTGGATATAGTGCTCTCAAGGTAATTATTGTAATTGCAGGTAGGTGATTCTGATAATTGAGAAAGGATCTATACAGGTAGAACAGTCTTACTCGAAATGATAGTATACTATCTAGTTTGTCTTTATCATTGATATGTATACGTTTTGCTTGTTATTATGTTTCGTTAATACATAATGATGAAGCCCGTAAGATTCTTGCTTGACTGTTAGCATTATGATGACGATCATATACGTGAGAGCTGGGTAGTCCATAAGCAAACGTCCCTAATTGTGGGAATATCAAGACTGGGCAGCGATATTCCGGAGTAAACTAGTATATACGTTTCTAGACACCGACGAGGGACGGTGGCCGGTCTCACAATCCTTTGGTGTTGTGTCACCTAAGATAGTATACAGATGCTCATTGGAGGTGAGTACACTAGACGGACTCACCGAGAACTTCTAGATGGTATTATACCTATCGTCAGATAGCAGTTCTCTAGTGGCATGAATAAATGTTAGTCTTTTGACCTGAATCGTCATTTGTCTTGTGTGAGTTCCTACCATACTTAGATTACTACCCTACCACGGCTCAAAGGAGTCGTGCAAACAGGTTTTAGTTGGGTACAGTCCTGAGCTACATAGAGGCAGTGAGCGATTGTCAGGGATTCGTCTCTCATGGTATTAAGAGTCGATGTTACGCCGTATTCAGTTGGCCATCATCTTAAATCCGTGGCCATGATGGATGAGATTTACCGATAGGAGTTCAGTAGTTTCTCGGTTGGTGATGAGCTTGACTCCTGTTGGGGTTCCTAGCACCCTGGCCGTCGACCGCGGCCGTTGTGGAACGAAAAATTTTGGGGTTTAAAAACTTGGCGTTAGAAACAACTATCTAGAATCAAAACCAAGCATGAAACTAGCAAGCTACAAAGATGTTCTAGCTACCATGATAGAATTGTTTTACCGAAAGATTCATGCCCTTCAGTCTTCTACCCTCTTCCTTAGCTCCTTGAGATCTCCTTGATCGCCGGTCTTTCTCCGTCGAAGATGATCCACCCGAGAGATGTGGCTCATAGCTCTGTCTCCACACTAAGAATCTAGTGGAGCAACTAGGGACTCTAGGTTGCTAATCTAGAGTGCCTAAGGATGTAGTGAGTTGCTCTAAGTGTATATCTATCTCTCTTCTACTCTTGATTCTCAACACATGAGATGGTAGGGTAGAAGATGAAGAAGAAGAAGGAGGAGCACAAGAAAGGTAAGTGAGGAGAGATAACCAAAATGGTGAGAGTGATTTCATCTATCCAACCAAGTGAGAGAAAAAATATGAAGCATGGTTTTGTAAAATATATTTTCCAATAAACATATAGCAACCATACTTGAATAGTTTGCACAAATGAATTAATAATTCATTTGTTAACACTATTCAAGTATGGTTCTCACCATTCTCACCTCACTACCTTTACACCTCATTTCCATTTAAATTAATAAATTGATAAACCAAAATGAGGTGTCCACTTTCTAGAATGTTTTCCGTATAAATATGGAATACACTCAACTGTATATGCATACCCGTATTCGTATCAAAATACAAATACCCAAAGAGATAGAATAACATAAAGAACATAATACTAGAATATACATATCGAAATATATATATGTAAATTATTAAATCAATACCTGATTTAATAATCCGGCTCAATCCTAAGCCGGCTAGTATTATCATCCGTCCGATCGAAAGTCCGGGTAACTAGTACAAGCATTTGATCGGAACCCCGCACGTATCAAAATACGGCTACCACATCATTTTGTCTGAACCAGGGAAACCCTTTATGTGGGACTCTAAAGACTTGACAGTACGCCGACAGTGAGTTACTGGATAAATCCATAAGCACAAGCATGTCAGCGGCACTGGCTGTACGTAAGGGTTACTCGGGTACCTGTCGAAAAGGAAGGCCGACGAGCAAACTCATCCGGATTCCTACTGAGCCTATCTGTGACAATCTCTGTATAGTCCGGTCTTTTCATCTAAGAGTATCGCATATCGGGTCTAGGGGGTGGATAAAGTCAGACCCCTAATAACGCGATATTTCGTGTCTGTGTGAAGCCCATCACCCACTGAGAAACTATTGATCCAAATCAGTAATTCTCATTTACCTTTGCCAAGGATATCTGGTGATGGCCACCCGTGCACAGCGCGACATCAACCCCCAATACCGGGAGAGACGAATCCCCGACAATCTGCTCACTGCCTCCATGTGGTTCGGGACATTACCCAACTAAAACCTGTTTGCACGACTCCTTTGAGCTGTGGTAGGGTAATAATCAAAGCATAGTGGGAACTCACTCGAGACAAATGACGATCTCAGGTCGACAGACTAACCTGTACTCATGTCACCTGAGAACTGCTATCTGATAATAGGTATAATACCATCTAGCATGTTCCCGACGAGTTTGTCCAGTGTAACTCATAACCCAATAAGCACCTGTATACTATCTTAGGTGACAAATTGACACCAATAGCTTGTGAGACCGGCCACCGCCCCTCGTCGGGGTCTCAAAAAATATACACTAGTCTACTCCGGAGTATCGATGCTCAGTCTCGATACTCTCTCGACTAGGGACATTTAAGGATGTGCTTATAAACCACCCAGCTCCCACGTATATATCGCCATCATAATGCTGGTAGTCAAGCAAGAATCCTATGGGCTCTATCAACATGTAATAGTGATCTATAATACCACATAATGTATGCGCATGATGATAGAGACAAACCAGATAGCATACTATTATTTTGAGTAAGACTGTTCTACCCGTATAGGTTTTCCCTCAATCATCATAATAGCATGCCTGCGATTACAATAATTGACTTGAGGGCACTATATCCAACAATCTCCCACTTGCACTTAAGGCTAATTATTGTGGTGTCGCATACTCACAGCTCGTGTGATACCGAACATCCAACTTCTTTACTAATCAGTTTCGCAAAGCACTTTTGTGAAACTATTGCGTTCGAGAAATAGCCTCAGTGAGTGGATCCGCTCCAATATTTCTATCTTTATCTCTCTATATCTCAACTTCGCGGAGAAAGACTATTTCCCGAAATGAGCGATACATGTCTTAGAATTTGTCTGGATATCTGATGGGACCCAGTTCACAAATGAACTCCAAATCCAACAAACTTCTTAGACTGTATCTTCCACTGAATTTAATCAGTATCATGCGCCATGCCTTCCTCAGTATCCGCCTGGACCACCTGTCCAATATACTGCCCCTCAAAAGAGGGAAAACTATAAATCTGACAGTCACTCTGTCATCCAGGTCACCTTGGAAGTTTGAAATGATAACCGCCTCCTGAAGGAGGCTGCCGTTACCATATACCAAGAACATCCACTTATATTCATAACTGCTTCCCAATGTTTCTCCAGGATTGGATTAATACATACTTATTGCAGCCAGTGCAAAAGCAATATCTGGTGTGGTACTTAACATTTCATGATTAACTCAATTGCCTAAGCAAGTGATATGCCAACCATACAAATCCCTTTCCTCATCAGTCTAGAAGACATCTCTTTAGAGAGGGTGACTCCATCACCTGCGGGTACACCACAACGCTAGGAGCCTTTTATTTTAAAACACTTTAGAATAGTGTCAAAGTATCCAAATTGGGACACTTCCCAAATCTAGGTCTAAAACCATTGATCTAGTGACCAGAATCCCTGATATTTTATCCAAATCCTATGTGGAGAAATACCTTGTGACAACCACAGTATAACCAATCGTAGTATTGGAATATCACTTCCTATCAAGTGCATGTCATCCAAATACCAGGACATCACTCCCTACTCCCTTCTTACCAGGTCCATCTATTATTCTGATGAAGTCAAACTCTATGACTGTCACATCAAAAATAGACAATCTATCTCCGCTATACTTGCTTTAGTCTATAAATAGACATAAACTACTTGCCCACTATGCTTCCGCTGCTCTCACTGACTACAACAACCCTCTGGCAGAGCTATATACACGTGCATTTCTAAAGCTAATTTAGAACGACGTTATACTCATCCACCTGCCAGATCTCATAGTCTAGGACAGAAGTAATGGCAGGTTTGGGTCATCAAAAACCTCCACGTCACCGTCTTTGAGGAGACCGAAGTACCTCTCGGGTGGCTGAGGTTACCCACCAAATCTGCGGAGTGGCTAATAGATTGTCGAATCCAATTTAATCTTTAGGTTCTACTAAATTTTCAGTAATCAATTGTGGTTCTGGAATCACTTCCAGTTCTACCATACTCCCATTAATGTTTTCTGAAAATGATTCATTTTACTAAAACGGGTGGCGAGTCAAGAACAATATAACTATTGATCTTCCAAATGGTAGAATGTTAACCCTCGTTAAAGCCCGGGAAAACCCACAAACTGCCATTACTGAAACGTACCTAGAGTTTATCCGGATTCTGGTTTTAAGCATAAGCCAGACAACTCCATATACCTTAACATCGTTAAGATATGAATCCATTCTATATCCAATATAGAAACAAAGGCACTCATTTAATTGGAACCAGACTCAAAAATCAAGCAGCTGTTTTCAGTGCATATCGACTAAATGGAAGAAGGTCAAGCAGTATTACTCATCAAGAAGCGTACTCACGGATGAGTAACCTGAGAGAGAAACAAGTTCTCAAATATATTACTTATAACGGAATACCTAGTATAAGTATCTACATTTTCGATCACCTCGAAGAATCCTGATACTTGCAACATATGGTTCTCTACTTTATTCTTATACCTATAACTTCTCAAAATTTGGACCTTATGTTTCAACGAAATATTTATCTAAAACCAGAGAAGTCATAAGTAAACGGAATATAGTATGAGTACCAATCCCTTTGTCCTAATGGACATCGGACAACATACAATACTTTGTATAAGTCCACTGAGTTTAATAACTCAAACCCTGTGCGTCATAGGTTGAAAACTGTATTATGGTTAAGAAGAGTTATATCATTGTTGAATGCACCTTACCTAACCATCAACTGATATAGGTAAACGTCATAAACATAATTTCAAAAAGTTATATCTCACTTTATAAAATAAACGTACAGATATATTAGTTTGAAATTGGTGCACAACAACGGATATTCAAAACCAAATATTTGCCGTTAGGCAAAACCCAGATGATTTCCTCAAATATCACAAATTACAAAGAATTCTGATATATTGAGGATCTAATCACCCAATTCCCAATATTCTACTCCCACTCAGCATCTGTAATGCCATATAGATATGAGAATAAAGTCTGGTAAATACATACCCTGAAGTCAGAATCTAATTGGGAAAGCAGTTTTCAATTAACAACGCACAGTAAGACTGAAACATGAAAATGTTTCGAGGGGGTGGCCGGGTATTCCTAGTAATACCTCTTCCACTATCTAGATTCGTGACAGTAGTCGCGATTTTTCCTTGCCCTCACTCCAATCCCTTTATATGTCGTTATTTCTTATATGTCTTTATTTCTTACCTTCTGTACACCATACTTAAGCTAATTAGTTTTCTTCCTTCCCTATCTTTTGACACCTGCCTAAGGTTTGGAAGAAGACTATCCAATTAGCGTAATAGGTGTAACCCTCGCAACCAGAGAGAAGGTAAAGAGAAAAGACAATCGAATAATTTATTCAATTTCTCTACAACTGGAAACCATCGTCGAACTGAAACAAGTTTTTTCGAGTTCGTATGTAACTATACGATAGCATATCCAAGCAATATGGATCTTCGTAGTGATATGGAGTGTTCTGGAGAAATGCAAAGGGGAAGTAGAAGTGGCAGAGATATATGCAGCTTCATCATGAATGATAGTAGTCGCAATTTCCTTTGTCCTCACTCTAATCCCTTTATATGTCTTTACTTCTTACCTTTGTTGGAGATAGTGCCCTCATAGTCAATTATTGGATCGCAGGTATGTGATTGCAATGATGGCGGAGGACCTATACCGGTAGGACAGTCTTACTCGAGATGATAGTATGCTATCTGGTTTGCCTTTATCAGTCGTGTACATGTTCAGGTGACTGATTACATGTTACACTTTGATAGAGCCCTTAGGATCTTGCTTTACTATCAACAGTATGATGGCGATCATATACGTGAGAGTTGGGTAGTTTATATGCATATCCTTAATTGTGGTCACTAGTCGTGGGAGTTTCGAGACAGGGCATCGATACTCCGGAGTAGACTAGTGTATACAGTCGAGACCCCGACGAGGGGCGGTGGCCGGTCTCACAAGCCACTGGTGTCAGTTGGATCACCTAATATGTATACAGGTGCTCATTGGGTTATGAGTACACCGGACAGGACTCGCCGGGAATCTGCTAGTTGGTATTATACATATCGTCAGATAGCAGTTCCCTGGTGACATGTGTACAGGTTAGTTCATCGACCTGAGGTCGTCATTTGTCTCGTGTGAGTTCCCACTGTGCTTTGATTTCTACCCTACCACGGCTCAAAGGAGTCGTGCAAACATGTAGCTTTTAGGTACAGTCCCGAGCCATATGGAGGCACGTGAGCGGATCGGCAGGGGATTCGTCTCTCCCGGTATTGGGGGCGAGATCGTGCTGTGTCTAGGAGAGCCATTACACAAAGCCCACGGCCGTGGCAGGAGATTTACTGGTAGGTACTCCAGTAGTATCTCAGGGTGTTATTGGGCTTCACTCCGACACGACTTATACTGCTATTGGGGGTCTGACGTTACTAGCCCCCTAGGCAGATATGCGATACTCATAGACGAACGGACCAGACTGTATATACATTGTCACTGTTAGGCTCGGTAGGGTTTCCGGATGAGTTCGCTCATCGGCATCCCTTGAGGTCAGTCCATGGGCAGCCGTTACGCATTGCTAGTGCCGCTGACGGTTTGTGGTTAAACCCACTGCCAGGGTACTGACGAGTCATTAGAGTCCCCCACAGACAGTTTCCCAAGTTCGGGCGAAACGTTGTAGAGGCCGTATGGTTTTATGGCAGGGTTCGGAAAATGCACGTGCGTTTACGCACGTGTCAGTTTTCGGGCAGATGATACTGGTCGGCTTTGGTTTAAGCCGGATCCGAGTATTATATTGAGTAGATATAATATCTTTATCTCAGTTGCATTTGTATTCGGTCGTAATACAAATGCGGGTATATTTATACAGTTACGGGGTTATCCTGAAATTCGTTTCGGGATCACTTTTGGAAGTTGCCAGTTTCCAGTTTTCTATCAGCCGTCTTTTAACATTCGGTTAAAGACGGATTTATCTTTTCTTGAGATGAGTGTGGAAGTTTCTAGAAGTATCTAGATGAGGTGACTAGGTTAAATGGTGTTGTGTTTTCATTGGTTGCTTTTGGTGTGTTCACACTTTGTATTCACACTAGAGATATTTGTTTGTGTTCACACATGATATTTTCTTGTGGTCACCCCCCCTCTCCTACACTCACCCTCCTCCTCCCTATATATGGCCGCCCCCTCCCCTCTCTCTCACTCACTCACTTACTTGATTCATTTGTAGAAAAAGATTATGATAGTTTTCGGTGTATGGAATTTCACAGCTCATTTCATTCCATCACCCGATTCCCACGACAACTTCATTAACCGTTCGTCCATAGCTTTGGACGGAACGAGACAAAGTCTTCTACTCATTCTCTACATCATTCTTGGTCATCTCTTTTAGCAAACTTGACGACCGAGTTGCCTCGAGTCAGAGGCGGGAGCCCGTTTAAAGAATCGTTGACGTGGTGCCACCTGGACGAGCAGATCGGAGATCGACGAGATCGGAGCAGCCGCAACGGAGCGTGGGATGATGGTTAAAGAACGAAGGACTCGGATCGTTCGGTATAACCTTTCTACTTTCTTTACAGTTTGTTAGTTTAGCAATAATGGCAGATCCGGGTTAAAGTATACGATAGCGCCAGTTAAAAAGTTTTTGTTCCGCATTTGGCGTCTGTAGACGGCCTGGGCGCTAACGTAGACTTACAACCTTCTGTACACCATACTTAGTCTAATTGGTTTTCTTCCTTCCCTACCTTTTGGCATCTGCCTATGGTTTGGAAGAAGACCATCCAATAAGCGTAATAAGTGTACTCTCATAATACTAGGAGCTCTCGCAACCTGAGAAAAGGAATAAAGAAAAGATAACCGAATAATCTTATTCAATTTCTCCAGAACCGAAATCCATCATCAAATAGAAATAAGTTTCTTCAAGTTCGTATGTAACTATATGATAGAATATTCAAGCAACATGTATCTTCATAGTGATACGGAGTGTTCTGGAGAAATGGAAAGGGAAAGTAGGAGCGGCAGGGATATATGCGACTTAATGACGATCCAAAAGCCAAAGTGTTTAAGAAGGTTCGGTTAACTTGGTTCATGAGTTTTAGTTTAAGGTCAGGTCATGGTCGCTGCCAAAGAGAGAGAAAGAAAAGAAGCACTCAGCGTGCACTCTAACCTAGATTAAATTGATTAATCACTTTATCTAATCAGGATGGCTCCCACTGTTTCCTCGAATTCTCCTTCAAACCTTAAAAGAAGAATTAGTCAGGACTAATCGCACCCTACAAGTTCGCTTATCTTTCGGTCAGGCCAGTGTTGGTACTTCGGAGGGAGGTGCCATGTGCTTTCGCACGGACCTAATTAAATAATCTCGTTTTTCCAGAGGCGTAGTCCCGTTAACACCTTTCTAGACACCTACTTGATTAGCTAATTGCAAAGTGAAAAATTCTCTCGAAGAGTAGCGGATACTCACAGTAGGATCAGGACCCAACTATCATTGTGTGATAATTTTGAAGGAAGCCTACCAAAAATACCATACTCCAGAAGGTATGAAACACTAGTAAGTTTCCTGTATATTTGAAACTCCCGATGTGGTTTTTGCCCCGAGCTCTTATAACTTTGACGAAGGTCAAAACATCATAAGTCGCAAATCAAATTCAACCCGTCATTATCCAGATTAATTTATACCCATTCGTACAAGCCCTTGGCGAAGGTCAAAACAGCTGTACGCCTGTCCTAAATTAATGCATCTATCTATGCTACAGATAAGCACCCACTAGCTACCAAACACTATGCTTTGGCGAAGGTCAAAACACATAGCATGAATACTAGTAGATACCTATCTGAAATGACAGAGGGCTACGACTGGTTTTTGACGAAAAACCTTTAACGTAATGAACTTAATATCGTTGAAGGAACCAAATAGCTTTGAAAAGGAGTGGTTTAGGATCCGCTTTTAAAAACTAGTGGTTTTGAAGAAAACCGAGTAATCTACAGTATCATAAACTTTTGCTCTAGATGTCACTCCCCGTGAAGGGATCTAGGCTCTTGCCTCCTAGAATAAGGTGCTGGATGTTCCTGAACAAACACCATTATGCAAAGCAAAAGAATACAATTATAGAGAAGTTATTACAAAAACGCAAACTTTTTCCCAAGAGGTCACTCCCTTTAAAGGGATCTTGGCTCTTACCTCGTCGAATGAGGTGCTGGATATTCATAACCGAATACCGCTGTGCAAAGCAAAAAGAAACGTTTGTAATAACAGTTTTCAAAAATTGATTCCAACAACATCATTTAGGTTTATTTTTCCTTACATTAATCAAAATTAACGCAAGTCCCATCAATTAATCCATATCACACCAGAAAAGAACAAAACTACAATATATGTATATGCTATCCGCATTCTCCACGGGGCCCCGTCATGCACCGTTAGGTTACTTAACTAACGGCAGAGCGGGGGCAGGACTAGCACGAATGCAAAACATCTACAACATCTACTAGTATATATAAATATATATAACATTCGTCCCAGACATGATATGAGCAACATCACAGAAAAGCGATAAGCAACACAGAATAACGGATAATTTAGGAGCCCCGGGTTTCCTTTGAGCCTCAAATGAAACCCGACGTTCCCCGGTCGTGTGAATAGCTTGTGCAATGAATAACTAAGACCCCTACGAGTGCGGCAAGTTACCCACCAATCCCAGAAGTGAGGCAATCCCAATCAACAAAGTGAATGGGCCACCCAGCACTTCATGAAATCCGGTAACTTGAGCACCCCCCGTAGGTCATCCTATACCCCTTACGAGTGCGGCGAATAGCCCGTCAATTCTAGAGTGAGGCCCCCTCCGTCTCAACGCTATGAGATGCGGGCCTATTGCCCTCTAAAACTCGGCTACTCGAGCACTCCACCGTGGGGTAATCCTAGTACAGAAAAGAAAAACATATATACAAAGGTGACATCGACCTTAACCCGGTTGTGCCCCAATAAAAGAATATACAAACTGGCAGAAACGACAGTCTACAAGTCGAACGCTTACCCCGCAATAATGAATATACAAACGAGTCTAAACTGTACAATTACCATTGCACTAGGGGCTATCCCATACGACAATCCGAACATTCCATCACAGATATCAACATCACAGCAGTATAAGCAAGTATGTGCAACCCCGTCTAAATGACATATAGCAAATAGACGACGTTTGAAAAACACATACACCAAATCACAGATATCAACGATGCAAAATTTTAAGTTTTGAAACTTTCCAAGTTTCCCCCAAAGCAAAGACAACACTAAGTAAAATATGGGGAAAACAAACAAGACCAAAACACCAACTTACAAAACCCAAGACACTGGATGAAAATGGGGCCCATAGGTGAATAGTAAAAAGACAGAATCGGGAAAATGGGGATTTTGGCCGGTCAAACTTGCATGGAATGGGCTCGTTTTCATTGTGTGTCACATATATGTCTAGACTAAGTCTTTGCACTTGTTTAAAAAATTTTTAAAGTCCAAAAAAATTTCAGAACAGAGAGTGGGTTTTGAAATCGGAATTTTTTGGTTTTGAAACTAATGCATTGTCAACTACTAGTTTCTAATGTTTGGGTGGTTCTGATATCATGTTGGGGTTCTTAGCGCCCTGGCCGTCGACCGCGGCCATTGCGGAACGAAAAATTTTGGGGTTTAAAAACTTGGCGCTAGAAACAACTACCTAGAATTGAAACCAAACATGAAACTAGTAAGCTACAAAGATGTTCTAACTACTGTGATAGAATTGTTTTACCGAAAGATTTGTGTCATTCGGTCTTCTACCCTCTTCCTTAGCTCCTTGAGGTCTCCTTGATCGATCTTGGCCTCCAGTCTTACTCCGTCGAAGATGATCCACCCGAGAGTTGTAGCTCATGGCTCTAGCTACACACTAAGAATCTAGTGGAGCAACTAGGTACTCTAGGCTACTAATCTAGAGTGCCTAGGAATGTAGTGAGTTGCTCTAAGTGTATATCTATCTCTCTTCTATCCTTAATTCTCAACACATGAGATGGTAGGGTAGAAGATGAAGAAGAAGGAGGAGGAGCTCAAGAAAGATAAGTGAGGAGAGATAACCAAAATGGTGAGAGTGATTTCATCCATCCAACCAAGTGAGAGAAAAAAATATGAAGCATGGTTTTGTAAAACATATTTTCCAATAAACATATAGCAACCGTACTTGAATAGTTTGCACAAATGAATTAATAATTCATTTGTCAACACTATTCAAGCATGGTTCTCACCATTCTCACCTCACTACCTTTACACCTCATTTCTATTTAAATTAATAAATTGATAAACCAAAATGAGGTGTCCACCTTCTAAAATGTTTTCCGTATAAATACAGAATACACTCAACTGTATATACATACCCGTATTCGTATCAAAATACGAATACCCAAAGAGATAGAATAACACAAAGAATATAATATTAGAATATACCTATCGAAATATATTTACGTAAATTATTAAATCAATATCTAATTTAATAATCCGGCTCAATCCTAAGCCGGCTAGTATTATCATCCATCCGATCGAAAGTCCGGGTAACTAGTACAATCATTCGATCGGAACCTTGCATGTATCAAAATAAGGCTACTACATCATTTCGCCTGAACCAGGAAAACCCTCTATGTGGGACTCTAAAGACTCGATAGTACGCCGACAGTGAATTACTGGATAAATCCATAATCACAAGAACGTCAGCGGCACTAGCTGTACGTAACAGCTACCCGGGTACTTGTTGAAAAGGAAGGCCGACGAGCAAACTCATCCGGATCCCTACTGAGCCTATCTGTGACAATCTCTGTACAGTCCGGTCTCTTCATCTAAGAGTATCACATATCGGGTCTAGGGGTGGATAAAATCAGACCCCTAATAACGCGATATTTCGTGTCGGTGTGAAGCCATCGCCCACTGAGAAACTACTGATCCAAATCAGTAATTCTCGTCTACTTTCGCCAAGGATTTCTGGTGATGGCCATCAGTGCACAACGTGACATCAACCCCCAATACCAGGAGAGACAAATCCCCGATGATCTGCTCACTGCCTCCATATGGCTCGGGACTGTACCCAACTAAAACCTATTTGCACGACTCCTTTGAGCCGTGGTAGGGTAGTAATCAAAGCACAGTGGAAACTCATACGAGACAAATGACGATCTCAGGTCGACAGACTAACCTGTACTCATGTCACCTGAGAACTGCTATTTGACAATAGGTATAATACCATCTAGCATGTTCCCGGCGAGTCCGTTCAGTGTAACTCATAACCCAATGAGCACCTGTATACTATCTTAGGTGACTAACTGACACCAATGACTTATGAGACCGGCCACAGCTCCTCGTCGGGGTCTCGAAAAGTATACACTAGTCTACTCCGGAGTATCGATGCCCAGTCTCGATACTCCCTCGACTAGGGACATTTAAGGATGTGCTTATAAACCACCCAGCTCCCACGTATATGATCGCCATCATAATGCTGGTAGTCAAGCAAGAATCCTATGGGCTCTATCAACATGTAATAGTGATCTGTAATACCATATAATGCATGTACATGATGATAGAGAAAAACCAGATTGCATACTATCATTTTGAGTAAGACTGTTCTACTCGTATAGGTCCTCCCTCAATCATCACAATCGCCTGCCTGCGATTACAATAATTGACTTGAGGGCACTATATCCAACAACTCTGGCATGACTTATCGGGTTATTATGGGTCTGATATTATCCACCCACTAGACCCGATATGCGATACTCTTAGACAAAGAGACCGGACTGTACGGAGATTGTCACATTCAGGCTCAGTAGGGTACGGACGGACTTGATTGTCGATCTCCCCTTCGGCAGATATCTGGGTAGCCGTTACGTACAGCTAGTACCGCTGACGTGCTTGTGGTTTTGGATTTATCTAGTAAATCACTGCCAGTGTATTGTCGAGACCTTAGAGTCCCACACAGAAGGTTTTCCCGATTCATGCGATATGATGTAGAGGCTTTATATTGATACGTGCAGGGTTCCAATTAAATACGTGTACTTTCTACACAGACTTTAATCGGACGGTCGATAATACTAGCTGGCTTAGAATTAAGACGGATTATTAAGTCAAGTTTTGATTTAATAATTTATATATATATATATATTAGTATTATTGTTCACTATTCATTTCCTTTCTTTTGGCTATTCGTATTTTTATACGGATACGCGTATATGTATTTCGATACGTATACCGAGTTGTATTCCATATTTATATGGAATACTTCTAGAAGGAGGACACCTCAATATTTGATTTTCTTTTTAGAAAATCAATTGGAAATGAGTTGGAGGGTGAGGTGGACTTTGGATATGGTTGAGAGCATGTAGAGAGGGATGGGCTTCATTTATTTATTGAAAAAATTATTGTGATATTTTTCTTTTATGGTTGAAAAAAGAATGAAGCCATTCTTCCCTCATTCATACACACATACTCACTCTCTCACATCCTCTTCTCCTCCTCCTTCTCATGAGCTTCCATATTCTCTTGAGTGATGAAAGGAGATAGAAAATGACAGTGGAAAATTACTACATCCCCACACTTCATTTCTAGCAAGCTTGGAGAGTTGGTTGCTTCATTAGGTGAAGCTGGAGCTTGGATCCGTTTCCCTCGGGTGGATTATCTTCGACAAGAGCAGTCACCTCTTAAGCATGTTCCTGATGACCTACGAAGAGCTTGGAGGGGTCTTACACAATTGGGTGGATATGCGTCAAAGGTTGTAATCCCTAAACCTTGCATACTTTATTTACTAGTTTAGTTTTTGGAACGATCATTAGGGATTAGTTTCTAGTGCTCTCGTGAAATTTTTGTTTTCCAATTCCGCATCAGCCGCAGTTGTAGCAGCAAGGGCACTAGGAACTTTCAATGGTATCAGAGCCAACCAAACATTAGAACTAGTTATAGACAATATTTTAGTTTCGATGCCGAAAGTTTTGCCGGATCGAGTTTTGAATTCCAAGTTTTTGTCCATTTTTGAAAACGAACCTGAATTTTTTTTTGAGTATGTCAGTGGACTTGTTTTGAAGTATGAAAACATGGCACAAAACCCAAGGACCTAACTCCAAAATCTGGCCGCTTTTTACGCCTCAAAATTTGAATTAGGTTCCTGGGTTTTTGTGGTGGCTTGGAATTGAAGAAACTTGATTTTTGCAATACCTTGTTTTCCTCCAGGTCTCAGTTTCTGTGATCTGGAGTTGTTTTGGCTTGTCGGAAAACTTTCGGTTGAAACTTTTACCTCGTTTATGATCAAAATTTGAGTGTGTGTGTTGTTAAACGCCGTCTTTTCGATTAGACGGGATTGTACACTTGTTTTGTTATTGTATATATATCTCTATTATTGTTTAGTTGGATTGTCGTGACGGATAGCCCACGTGTGATTGCTTGTACAGTTTTGATTCATATTGTTGTATATTCATTTGTTCGGGACGAGCTCCAACTTGTGGCCGCCGTTATTCATTATGTATATTCTTTTATTAGGGCACGACCAGGATGCGGTCGATTTCACCATTGTATATATTTCGTTTCTGTACCAGGATTAACTCAGGATAAGTGCTTGAGTAGCCGGGTTCTAGAGTGCGGTAGGTGGTCATCTCATGGTGTTTGAAACCGGACCGCCTCGCTCTAGAATTAGCGGGCTGCTCGCTGCACTTGTAGGGGTTATATGATCGACCCGCGGAGGAGTGCCCAACTTACCAGATTATAGAAAGTGATGAGTGACCAACTCATATTATTCAGGACGGGTTACCCAGTTTCTATAATTGGCAGGTGGCTTGCCGCACTCGTAGGTGTCTAGGATCGATATTGTACGGGCTATCCACACGACCGGGAAACATTGCGTTTTATTTGGGCTCAAATGAAATGCGGGGCTCCTAATTTATCCGTTATTCCATATTGTTTGCTATATGCCTGTGATATTATTACATGCCTGTGATGATATATATATATATATATATATATATATATATATATATATATATAGTAGATGCTTTTATATGTTTTGCATCCGCGTTAGCTCTGTCCCCGCCCTGTCGTAAGTTAAGCGACCTTACGGTGAAGACCTGGGCCCCTGTGGTGAATGCGGATGGCATATAAAACCTTCTGGTATGGCTTAGAAACTTAAGATGATGGGACTGTATATTTAATGCAAGGAAAACAAACCTTATATGATGTTTTCGGAACCAATTTTTAAAACTACTTGGTTTTCTTCAAAACTATAGTCATATTCTTTTGCTTTGCATAGAGATATTCAGTTAGGAATATACCGCACCTCATTCTATGAGGAAAAAGCCTTGATCTCTTCATGGGGAGTTCGCTCTTAAGCAAAATTTTATCTTACTAGTTTTAAAAGCGGAGCCTAAACCACTCAATTTCAAAGCCACACGAGTTCCTTCAACGATATCAAGTTCATTACGTTAAAGGTTTTTCGCCAAAACCGGCCATAGCCCTCCGTCATTTCAAATGGATATCAACTAGTATTCAAGATATGTGTTTTAATCTTCGCTAAGGCATAGTGTTTGGTAGTTAGGGGATACTTGTCTGTTGTATAGATAGATACATTAATTTAGGACAGGTATACAGCTGTTTTGACCTTCGCCAAATGCTAGTACGAATGGGTTTAGATTAATCAGGACAATGACGAGTTGAACTTGACTTGCGACTTATAATGTTTTGACCTTCTTCAAAGTCATAAGCGCTTAGGGCAAAAATAATATCGGGAGTTTTAAATATAAGAGAAACTTGCCAAGTTTGCGCATACCTTCTGGAGTGTGGTAATTTTGGTCGGCTACCATAAAGGTTATCACACAATGATAATTGGGTCCCGATTCCCATTGATGAGTAGGTATTACTTCTCTGGAGATTTCCACTTCACAATTAGCTAATCTATTAGGTGTCAAGAAAGTGTTAACGAGTTTATGTCTCTGTGGAAACAGGGTTATTAAATTGGGTCTGTGCGAAAGCACGGGGAACTTCCTCGGAGTACCAACACTGATATGGATGAACGGTTAGCGAACTTGTAAGGTGTACATGATTCCGACTTGTTCTCCTTTTAGGGTTTGAAGGAGCATTCGAGAAAACAATAGGAACCATCCTGATTAGATAAAGTGATAAACCAATCTAATCTTGATAGAGTGCACGCTGAGTGTTTCTCCTTTCTCTGGTTATGTAACCATGACTTACCTTAAACTAAAACTCATTAACCAAGTTAATCGAACATTCTTACACACTTTAGTTTTGGATTGTCATGATTCACAATAAAATTGTATATATCCCTGTTACTCCTACTTTCCCTTTGTTTTTCTCTACAACACTCCGTATCACCATGATGATCCATATTACTTAGAACGACCATCTCGTATAGTTACATACGAACTCGAAGAAACTTGTTTTAGTCTGAGAATGGCCACTGGTTTTGGAGAACTTGAACAGGATTATTGGGTTGTCTCTTCTCTTTACCTTCTCTCAGGTTGCGACATCTCCTTGTATTAGGAGAGTACACTTATTACGCTTATTGGATAGTCTTCTTTCAAACCTTAGGCTGGTGCCGAAAGGCAGGGAAGGAAGAAAACCAATTAGCCTAAGTGTGGTGTACATAAGGTAAGATGTAGAGACATATAAAAGGTTTGAAGTGAGGGCAAAGGAAATTGCGACTACTGTAATGAATTTGGATAGTGGAAGAGGCATTACTAGGAATATCCGGCTACCCTAGAAACATTTTCATGTTTCAGTTTTTCTGTGTAGTTGTTACTGAGAACTGTTTTCCCAATTAATTCTGACTCCAGGATATGTATGTATTGGATTTGGATCTTATATATGTACGACTTTACAGATACCGAGTATGAGTAAAATATTGGGAAATGGGCGATTTGATCCGAAATATCGGAATTCATAGCAATTGGCGATATTGGATTAAATCACGTTGTTTTGCCTTATGATAAATATTTGGTTTTGAATATCCGTTGTTTTGCACCAATTTTTAAAATGACACATCCGTATCTTTATTTTATAAAGCGGGATATAAATTTTTGAAAATTGTGTTCTAAACATTTACCTTTATCAGTTGACGATAAGGTAAGGTACATTGAATAACGGTATATAGACATTCTTAACCAAAATACAGTTATCAAGTTACTGTTGGATATTTATGCCCCAGAGGCCATTATTGTATAGTACAGGATTGTATATTACATATGGATGCTTGGGATATATATGTACATGACAGTCTTGATCGATATGATAGTATGCTATCTAGTTTGTCTTTGCCTCAATATATGTATATGTTCTATTTATATTACGTATCTCTAAAACATGTTGGTAAAGCTCGTACGATCTTTGCTTAACTACAAAAGTTATGATGGCGATCATACTCGTGGGGTCTAGGTAGTTTATAAGCACATCTTTAAATTTTCCCTAGTCGTTGGAGTTTCGAGACAGGGCATCGATACTCCGGAGTAGACTAGTGTATACGTTTCTTATTCCCGTGAGGGAAGGTGGCCTATTCTACAGCCATTGGTGTCCGGCACTAAAGATAGTATACATATGCTCATTAGGTTATGGGTTACACTGGATGGACTCGCCGAGAATTTCTAAAGGGTAATATACCTATCGTCAGATAGCAGTTCTCTTATGACATAGGTACATATTTGTCTTTAGACCTGACATCATAATTAGTTTCAAGTATGTTCCCACTGTACCTAGATTACTATCTATCACGACTTTACAGAGTTGTGTAAATAGGTTTTAGTTGGGTACAGTCCCGAACCACTTAGGGACGGTGAGCGATAGAAGAGATTAGTCTCTTCCGGTATAAAGAGTCGATGTCGTGATGTGTTTGATTGGACATCACCATAAGACCTTGGCCAAGACAGATGAGATTTACTGATAGCAAGATCAGTAGTTTCTCGGGATGGTGTTAGGCCACATCGACACAACTTATCAGGTTATTAGGGGTCTGACGTTTTTCACCTTCTAGACCCGATACGCGATACTCTCAGACGAAAAGACCCGACTGTACGGAGATTGTCACTTTCAGGCTCAGTAGGAATACAGACGAGTTTGCTTATCGACTTTCCTTTCATTCAATATCTGGGCAGTCGTTACGTACAGCTAGTGCCACTGACGTGCTTGTTGTTAAACCTACTGCCAGTTTATTGTTGAGTCTTTAGAGTTCCACACAGAGGGTTCCCAGCTCAAGAGAAACGATATAGTGTACGTATTTTGAAACGTATGTAGGTTCGATTAAATACGTGTTTTTATACACGTACTTTTAATCGGACATTTTGTTAATACTAGCCGGTTTTAAAGATGGCCAGATTATCACATTTGGATGAAATGTGAGCTAATATTATATATCTCTTTTAGTATCTCTCTTTTGGTATTTGTATTTTAATACGAATACGGTATTTATACGAATACGAGTATTTGTATAAATACGGGTATTTGTGTCTTGATATAAATACGTGTATTTGTATCTTGATATAAATACGGGTATTGTATCTTGATATAAATACAGGTATTTGTATCTTAAATACAAATATGAGTATTCGTATTTTATACGAATATGAGTGTATATATTTTGATACGAATACAGGTGTATGTTTTTGTAGCGTGCACGCGCGCGCGCACACATATGTATATGTGTGCAAATGAGGTGGCTTCTCTTCTCATCTTTTCTCTTCATGAAACCTTTGGAATTGTGTCGACTTGTGACTCACACATGTGAGCCATAATTCCACTCAAATTCCAAAGGATTAAGAAGAGAAAGGAAAAAGAAATTAGCCATGCTTGATTATTCTTCATCTTCACCCTTAGCTTCTTCTTTCTCCCCTTTTGAAATTTCCAAGTAGAGAAAAGAAAAAGAAAAAGAGAGAGAAACTTGAGAGTTTATTCACTACATCTCTTGATAACTAATCCTAACAAGTTTAGATATCAAATTTCTTCACTTGTTTCTTTTTAGTGTGAAGCTAAAGCCTTAATTAGGGTTCCTTCGAGTGGATCATTTTTGACGAGGAAGACCGACTCCCAAGCTTGTTCCCGGTGGACCTAGGATGTTAAGAAGTGGAAAGAAGAAGAAGGACACGACTACAAAGGTAGATAACACCTAATCGAGCAGTTAAACTTCTTCTAGTTTGCTAATTTAGTGTTGGGATTCGATTCTGGGTCGTAGTAGTTCGTGTTCTTGTTATTAAATTTTTTGTTATGTATTCCACCTTAGTCGCAAGGAATGAAGTAGGTGGCTCGATTCTATATTTTGCTTTATCTTATGACTTGATCTTAGCAAACACCTGGTTATAAAAAGAGAGTCCCACCTTATCACTTTTAGGAGCGGATCAAGTGCTAGTCAAATAGACTTTTTTCTGACTAGAAGAATAGATAGAGGTTGTTGTATCGACTGTAAGGTAGTGTTAGGTGAGAGTGTAACCACTCAACACAGACTTTTAGTTCTAGATTTTCGATTTAGAAGAGGACCTAGGAAGATTAGACGTAAGGTAGAGCCTAGAATTAAATGGTGGCGATTGAAAGAAGGTAACCAAAAGGTTTTTATAGATTGTGTAGTCCAAGAAGCGGATTGGCAGTCGAAAGATGATTCAGACAGAACATGGAATAAAATGGCTAGTTGTATCAAGAGGGTAGCTAGAGATCTACTTAGTGAGTCGAGAGGTAGTGCTCCACCATTTAAGGACACATCATGGTGGAATGAAGAAGTAAAGGCTGCTATTAAAATTAAAAGGGATTTTTATAAAGATTTGAAGAAAAGTAGAGATGTGGAGAGATTTTAGAAGTATAAAATAGCTAAAAAGGAAGTTAAGAAAGCTGTTCAGGAAGCTAAATCTAAGATCTACAAGGAGGTGTACGAGAAATTAGACACTAAAGAGGCTGAAAAAGATATATACCGGATTGCTCGGATGCGAGAAAGGAAGACCAGAGACTTATGTGCGGTGAAGTGTGTCAAAAATGAAAATTAGAAGGTTTTAGTTCGAGATGAGGATATCAAGGAAATGTGGAGAGATTATTTTGACAAATTGTTCAATGAGAGCTTTACTAAGAATTTGGATGGACTTGTCATTCAATCTCAAGATATAAACCGTGATTTCATGCGTAAAATAAGACTACCTGAGCTTAAAGAAGCTTTGAACAGAATGCGTTTAAGAAAAGCGGTTGGTCCTGACGGGATTCCTATCGAGATTTGGAGATACTTAGGAGAAATAAGCGTTAAATGGCCGACATATCTGTTTAATAAGATTTGGCAGACAAAAAAGATGCCAATTGAATGGAGGAAAAGTATCCTTGTACCTATCTACAAGAACAAGGGTGACATTCAAAGTTGCTCAAACTACCGTAGAATAAAACTTATGTGTCACACCATGAAACTTTGGGAGAGAGTGATTGAACACAGGCTAAGGAAGGATATTAAGATAACAGAGAACCAGTTTGGGTTCATGCCTGGACGATCGACGATAGAGGCTATTTATTTGCTTCGTCAACTTGTCGAGCGTTTTTGAGAGAGGAGAAGAGATTTGCATATGATATTTATTGATTTAGAGAAAGCGTACGACAAGGTACCTAGAGAGGTATTATGGGGGACAATGATGAAGAAGGGGGTCCCCGTCAAGTATATTGACATAATCAAGGATATGTACGATGGAGTAGTGGCAAATGTCAGAACTTGCGGCGGCCTAACAAGTGATTTTCTGATTACAATTGGTTTACATCAAGGATCTGCATTAAGTCCATTCCTGTTTACCATAGTAATGGACGAGCTTACTAGAACTATCCAAGATGAGGTACCTTGGTGTATGCTATTCGCTGATGATATTGTTCTGGTAAATGAAACGAAAGCAGGGGTTAATGCCAAATTGGAATTATGGAGGCAAACATTAGAATCTTGGGGGTTCAGATTGAGCAGGTCCAAGACAGCATATATGCATTGTAAATTTAGTAAACAGAGAAGTCAAAACCATATTTGTATATCACCGAGCGATCAGTTTAGATATCTAGGTTCCATCATCCAAAAGGATGGAGAGATCGATAGTGATGTTAATCAAATGATCCAAGCTGGTTGGTTGAAATGGAGGAGTGCAACAGGGATTTTGTGTGATCGTAACTTTCCGTTAAAATTGAAAGGGAAGTTTTATCGGAGCGCTATTCGGCATGCCTTATTATATGGTACAGAATGCTGGGCTTCTAAGAAGCATCATACACAGAAGATTCACGTAGCGGAGATGCGCATGCTTCGTTGGATGTGCGGTAACACTAGAAAAGATAAGGTGCGAAATAAGGATATTCGTGCAAAAGTTGGTGTAGCACCTGTGGAGGAGAAGATGCGGGAAAACCGGCTAAGATGGTTTGGTCATGTGCGACGCAGACCTATGGAAGCACCGGTTCGACGAATAGATACTCTCGATATGGGCAATGGCAAACGGGCAAAAGGTAGACCGAAGAAAACATGGATGGAGGTGATACGAAACGATATGGTTTCCAAAGGCCTCAATGAAAGTATATTGTTCGATAGGAGTGAGTGGAGGCGGAGGATTCATGTGCTGGACCCGGCATGATTCTCATGTTGGTTCATGTAGCCTACCCCATATTCTTGGGATAAAAGGCTCAGTTGTTGTTGTTGTTGTATTCCACCTTAGTCGCAAGTTAGCGGCACGGGCACAAGCGTCTACTAACACTTACAAGGGGTTGGTACTCTTACTTCATTCAGGTTTATCTATTAGTTCTCTAGTTTTAGACACGCATTCTTTGAAATGCAAGGTCCAAAGATTTTGAGAAGTTTATAGGTATAAGAATAAAGTAGAGAACTATACGTTGGAGGTAACAGGATTCTTCGAAGTGATCGAAGATGTAGATACTTATGCTAGGTATTCCATTGTATTAATATTAAGAACTTGCTTATCACATAGGCTACTCATCCGTGGGTGTGCTCCTTAATGAGTATTGTTGTATGGCCTTTTTCCGTTTATATGATATGCACTGGAAACAACTGCATGACATTTGAATCTGATTTCATCTAAATTAGCGCCTTTGATTCTATATAGAGATAGAATGGTTGCATTTCTTGAGGTTGTTAAGATATGGAGTTATCCGGTTTCTATTTAAAAGCAGAATCCGGAAAAACTCAAGGCACGCTTTGGTAATGACAGTTTGTGGATTATCCCAAGAATTTGCTGGGATTTTATTTCTACCATTTTCAAGATCAATAGTTACATTGTTCTTGACTCGCCACATTTTTATAAAAGGAATCTTTTTGCAAAATAAAGTAGTAGGAGTATGGTAGAACCGGAAGTGATTCCAGAACCACAAACGGTTACTGAAAATTTAGTAGAACCTGGATATTCAATTGGACTCGAGAAAGCTTAGCCACTCCGCAGATTTAGTAGGTAACCCCAGTCACTCAAGAGATACTTCGGTTTTCTCGTAGACGGTGATAAGGAGGTTGTTCATCATAGAAAACTGCATTTTAATACCGCTCATTCATTATCTATTTTGTTATTTATCGGTATTATTAACCAGTGTCTGCTCAGTAAATACAGATAACATGTATTCATGACAAAACAATGGAAAACATACTCAAAGTCACGGATATAACGTTTGGGAGTCGACACTGCAATCAAAACAGGAAACCGATTGATATTCAAAAAGCTCTTTTGCAAATAAACATGTGTACACAATTTTGGTCTAACACATTACAAGTGTGCACATACCTCTTTGATCCTTGGACCATGGTGGGGCTGCCTTGGCATATGTGGGCATGATGAATTGTGCAAGTGGGAACATGAGCATTAAATGATATAAAAGGTGTGATGTGCTTTGGAGTTAGTTTCCCTCCAAAACTACTGAGTATAACCCAAGCAGATATGAATAAATCAAACAATACCAGTAAACTTGTGGAGTGCACTCGAGATCACCACACCAAAACGGGCCCCACACCTCAACATTCGACCGGCAAGAATCTCGAATTGACCGGCGCCGCCGGGCCCCCCAAGGACGTTTCACTTCATATTTTGTCTGGTCACTCATTATTGTCCCATCATCCTATTTTTATTATTTGTTTGTTTTTGTTTTGAGCCTATAAATACCAGCTCAGTGGGCAAGCTAGGATATACTTTTTGTGAGAGAAAACTTTGTATACATTGTAACTAGTTGATTTGTAGCTCTTAGTGTGAGTTCTTTGCCTTCCTCTAGTCTTGCAACTTCTTTCTTGAGCTTGCAAGATTAGATTTTGGTATTAGAATTCATTTTGCTTGTACTTGGAACCATTGCAATCAAAGCTTCATTTATCTCAAGTTGATTCTTGTATCTTCTCTCTTTTGCATTTTCTTTTATATGTATTTAGTTATGATTTCATTTTATAACGTGTGAGTAGTTTTGTGCTTGGGCTATGGTGAGATAGGTTGTGGAATGGCTTGCTTTCCAATCCCTCCTTCTTGATTCTTGCATTTTACACTTCTTTTCTTAATATATGCAATTTTATTATGTTTTGCTTGATAGGATATATTGTTTTGAATGGTTGCAAATCAACCATTAATATATATCCTATTCCTTCTTTACATTTTATTGTTGTTATAATATGAATCGAACTTGAAAGGAATATGAAATTAAGTTAAGTATCGGAAACTAGCTAGATAGAATATATAGCATACAAGCATATGTTCTATGCTTGCTAACTTCACTTAACTAATTTCATACTCATTTCATTCTAAAACCTTAAATTTTTATTTCTTTTTAGCCTAACTTTGATAACGTATTCTAAACCGACACTTGTTTCGGATAGATGCGGCATGCTTTCTTAAGCCTATTAGAAACTAAAAATGGACCTTGAATCAAGATGGAGAGTTGGGGGTAAAAGCCGTATTTCAATTTTACTAAACCTTAGCCTAAGTTTTCCCTAAACACACCTTATCCTTTCTTTATAAAAACGTGACAATTCCAACTTCAAACCATTGTTTTATAAATCAAAATGATGTCGTGATATCCACTCCCTATGGATCGACCCGTACTTGCCGACTTGCATCAACGCACCGTGCACTTGCGGTATATTTTTATAACTCGAGACTCACGTCGTGCACTATTTTCTTAAAAGAAACCGACATATCCTACTTTGACAAAACCCCTTCAAAAGCACGACACCGTGAGTATCCAACAAGTTTTTGGCGCCGTTGCCGGGGAGTGGCAACACCACTAAGCTATTTTGAGTTATCTTTGTGTATAATTTTAGAAAACCGAAACAAAAATTTAACTTTTTATATCGTTTTGACATTTTGTTCTCTTTTCTTTAGACCTGCTGACACTTGGAGACTAATTAAAAAAGTTAAACTTTAAAATTGAGAGACTACTAGAATAATAAGATCACATAAGAAAATTGGAGCCTAAATTTTAAAAACCGACCGGCGAAACCTCTGAAATTACCGGCGTCGTCGGACAATTCTCCTCCTCTGCCTCCAAAATTTTCTCCTGTGCTCTCTTGTTCAATTATTATCTCAATTTTATTGTTTGATTTTCATAATTTCTATTGTGCAGGAGTTTGGCAACATATATCGCTTTTCATACTAAAATAGCCGGTTTTTTCGACATTTTCAGATTCGAGGGAAATTGCGAATTGCGATTGTGCGAAGCAAAGGGTACGCTCAAAGCCAAGGTAATAATGAAGTACATTGCCAAAGATCCGGATAGATTGACCCGCGCAAGGGAACTTTCAAGCCAATCGGATTCAAGTCAACGGGGGTTTCTTAACCCAAAAATCCATCGGTACGTATTCCTTAACACCTTCTTCTCAAATCCGACGCGTCCATTACTCTATCTTTGCAGGACTCTTTGCAAGTGCATTGCCAAACGCTAAAGGAACTAACCCGAATTTATTGCAGCGCTTCGCTTAAACATAAAAAATTTGATTGTTTGATGTTTTGAACAAATTTTTCATTGAATTGCGCATTGCATGAATTTAATACGGAATTAAGGGCAAAAGAACCCCAACAAGATACGGTAATGGATTTCATCACCCTTCTCCGTGGCCCACAAACCACAAAGAATGAGCATTTTTCACACCCCCATTAACATTAAAAGAAATTAGACTTCCAGCCTACAAGGACTTCACGCTCAATAGGAAAAGTTAAGTGTATTTCGAACACCGCCTATCGTTATATTGTTCAAGAAGTGTCTAGGAAAGTGTGAAAGGCGCAACCGCCGAAAGAGGGAAGGTTATTATAATTAAGGAATCTCGCGAAAGAGAGGGAAAACCTCCCTTCCTCTCTTCACTTACCTGGCTTCTCGATCAGTCTATCTTGGGCCCGTTTCACGATATACTTTTACTTCACAAATCAAGTTTTTTGAGCAGGTCTAGTTGACATAGGCAACCCCTAGATTGTTTAGGTGTGTGCAGTGTGTCGTGTTTGTATTTTTATTGTGCCTTTTTGTGTGATATTTGTCGTTTGTGAATACATATAAAAAAAATTAGGATTTGTAAGCAACACTTTTTCCTCCATTTCTTTAGTCTTTCCCTACTACTTCCGGATAGTGCTTGTCGGCTTGGACTAGAGATTCACAATCTCGATTAGTCCGGTCCATGACTGTATCTTCCAACTCTTCTATACATTCTGCTTCATCGGAGCCGTCCGATCCTACACTTCATTCTCCTTCACTTTCTTCTTCCACATCACCGACGATGATGGAATAAACGATCATAGAGCAGCAGGAAGCGGCGTTGTAAGATAGATGCTACCCACACCATTCATCCTTACCTTCGTGCATAGTATTGCCCACCATCATGGCAAACAACTATGAAATCAAACCGCAATTTATACCACTACTCCTAAAATTCCACGGACTCGAGTCCGAGGTTGCTTACCTTCTAATCAGTGAATTTGAAGGAGTATGTGCTATGATGAAAATTCACGGAGTGGGTGAGGATGTCATTAAGCTCAAATTCATTCCTTTTGCGCTTAAAGACAATACGAAAAGTTGGTTAAACAGTTTGCCAGCTCGATCGATCACGACATGGGACGACTTTGTGAAAATATTTCTAAAGAAATTTTATCCTATTCACAAAATCGTGCGAATTCGGAATGAAATCCACAATTTCAAACAAAAAGAGGGTGGATCTTTTTGGAAATGCTTAGAAAGATTCAAAGATATCTTAATCAAATGTCCTCATCACGGGTTAGAACAGTGGAGGTTGTGTCAGATTGTCTACGAGGGTTTAGACTCCAGTTCGCGCATGATGTTAGAGTTCATGTGTCAGTGTAAATTTCTGAGTTATAGTGCTAAGGACGCATGGAACTTTTTAGAAGAACCGGCTGACAAAACCATTCAGTGGGAGAGTGTGAGTGAGAAACCATCTGTACCTAGGAGCGGTGCACACATAGTTGACACCTCTATAACTGCCGAAGCAAAAAATCGCCGCTCTTGTACGGCGAATGGAAACTTTAGAGAGCAAAAATTCACCGCTACCGATCAACTAAGTTTCTCAAACCGTGTGTGCTAACTGTCAGCATCCTAGCCACATAACGGAAGAATGTCCGTTTCTTGTCGGGTCCCAAGGACACGAAAACTTTAATGTGCTGTATCAGAACCAGCGTCCCAGGAACGACCCTTTCGCGCAGGCGTATAATCCTGGTTGGAAGAATCATCCCAATTTCGCTTGGAATCAGGCACCTTTTCAAAACAACAATTCAAACCCGCCTTTCCAACAATTTCAAAATTCAAAATTTCAAAACCAGAAATTGGGATACTCCAACAACCAGCCCCAACAGCCGAATCTGCCCAACCCAACCTTTATACCCCCTGGGTTCGTCCAAGACGACAAGAGAGTGTCATCCATTGAAAAATGATTGGAAGCTTTGATTAAAATCTCTGCGCAAACTACGTCTAGTCTGGCTACTTTTATGCAAACATCTGGTCAATTGCATAGCGCTAACACACAAGCGATAGCCAGACTGGAAATCCAAATCAGTCAACTAGCTGCTACAGTAAATAAACATGAAAATGGAACATTCCCTTCCCAACCAGTGACAAATCCGAGAGAGCAGAGAAACAATAACGCTCATATTGTTCAGCAGAACAACATTGAGAATGCGAATGCCGTCACCGTCCTCAGATCAGGACGCACGATTGACAACAAGGTTGTCAACCCTAATGACTCATCCAATCGTACGGCTATTGTTTACCGGTACGTATCTCATCTTTTGTTCCTCTTTCCGGTCCGTCGTCATCTTCATTGCCTTCTTCTTCTTCTTCATCGTCGTCGTCAGCTGCACAACCTTCAAAGCAACCTGAGAATTCACCGCAAATCCGTCCCGATGTTCTAGCTAGAACACTCCCGCCTTCTGCACCTGTTCCATCTGCAACTTCTTCAAACCACGTGTTTGAGCCCAAGGCTCCCTATCCCAATAGGTTGAAATCAAAGAAGCCTTCTGCAAGTATGGAAAATGTGTTAGAAGTCTTCAAACGCTGTGAGGTCAACATTCCGTTGTTGGATGTGGTCTAACAAGTTCCGGCGTATGCAAAATTCCTGAAGGATTTGTGCACGCAAAAACGACGCACGAATGTTCCCAAAACAGTCTTCTTGGCCGCCACTCTAAGCGATGTCTTGTCTAAATCCATTCCAGTCAAATATAAGGACCCTGGCTGTCCTACTATTTCTTGCACTATCGGGGACGAGCAAATCAACCGTGCCTTGTTAGATTTAGGGGCAAGCGTAAACCTTCTCCCGTACTCAGTTTACGAACAACTGGGATTGGGAGAACTCAAGCCGACCAAAGTGACTCTGCAACTGGCAGATCGATCAACGAAGGTACCGAGGGGAGAAATCGATGATATTCTAATCAAGGTCGGGGAATTCATATTCCCTGTAGATTTAATTGTATTGGAGACTGAACTCGTCGCCAATCCCAGCGGTCAGATTCCAATCATACTAGGGCGGCCTTTCCTTGCCACATCCAACACGTTGATCAATTGTCGTAAAGGATCCATGAAACTCTCATTTGGAAACATGACGATTGACCTCAACATCTTCACGCTAGGAAACCAAGCGAGCGAGAGACACAACGACCCATTTGAAGTCAACGCCGTACATGATATGTCTGAGGAAGGGACATTTGACTTCAAAAATGAGTGTCTAGATGAAGCGTTTGAAGAATTGTTTTCTGAGGAGCTTCTTTTCCTTGAGAAGCTAAGTCCTGAACAGGCTTCCTACGCACATTGGGGGCCTCAATTTGAACCACTTTGTAATGAACCGGCCCTTGAAGTGCGACATCTGTGGAGGAGCCACCCAGACTTGACCTAAAAGTTCTTCCTGACCATCTCAAGTATGCGTACTTGGGCAATAACGAAACACTTCCGGTTATAATCGCAACCGACCTTGCGCCTGAGCAAGAGTTGGCCCTCATGGATGTTCTGAGAAAGAACATGGAAGCAATTGGTTGGTCAATGGCTGATATCAAAGGAATCATCCCTGCTATCTGCCAGCACAGAATCCACATGACTGATGATTCCAAACCCTTCAAAGATCCTCAACGTCGGCTTAACCCGGTGATGAAAGAAGTGGTACGGAATGAAATACCGAAGTGTCTTGACAATGGGATCATTTATCCCATCTCTGATAGCAAATGGGTAAGCCCCATTCGCGTTGTACCAAAAAAATCGGGTATTACTGTAATCATGAATGAAGCAAACGAGCTAGTCCCAACCCGCACACAAACGGGTTGGAGAGTCTGTATTGATTACAGAAAGCTCAACGCAGCCACTCGTAAGGATCATTTTCCGCTGCCCTTCATTGATCAAATGATTGAACGCCTAGCCGTACATGCCTACTATTGTTTCTTAGATGGATATTCTGGCTACAATCAAATCCCGATCGATCCAGAGGATCAGGACAAAACGACATTCACTTGTCCTTTTGGTACATTCGTCTACCATCGCATGCCCTTTGGGCTGTGTAATGCACCTGCAACATTTCAGCGGTTTAGAGCGATTCTTGGAAGTATTTATGGATGATTTCTCCATCTTTGGAGATTCATTTTCTGAGTGTATGAGGCATCTTGAACTGGTCATGTTACAATGCAAGGAAAAACACCTCACACTCAATTGGGAGAAGTGTCATTTCATGGTCATACACGGCATTGTGTTAGGCCATATCATTTCTGAAAATGGCATTGAAGTCGATAAAGCGAAAATCGACGTCATTTCAAGCCTCCCACCTCCACGGACTGTCCGTGACATCAGGGCATTCTTAGGCCACGCCGATTTTTACAGGCGTTTCATCAAGGATTTTAGCAAACTGGCTAGACCCTTGACTTCCTTGCTGGCTAAGGGTATTCCCTTCGATTTCAATTTTGAATGCCTTACTGCGTTCAAGCTTCTGAAATCGGAGCTCACTTCCTCTCCGATCTTAAGTGCACCAGACTGGAATGAACCTTTCGAGCTAATGTGCGATGCTTCTGACTTTGCGATAGGTGCTGTCTTAGGACATCAATTTGAAAAGAAGCCGCATGTTATCCACTATGCGAGCAGGACGTTGAATGACGCACAGCTAAATTACACCACCACAGAAAAAGAATTCTTAGCTGTTGTGTACGCACTTGAAAAATTCCGTCCTTACTTGATCGGGACCCACGTCACAATTTACACTGATCATTCTGCACTTAGGCACCTCTTTGCCAAAAAGGATGCCAAAACCAGATTGATACGTTGGATTCTCCTTTTGCAAGAATTTGACTTGACCATTAAGGATAACAAGCGAATCGACAATGTTGTTGCCGATCATTTGTCCCGCTTACCAAATGTGCCAATTGAGGAAATTCCAATCAACGAGAAATTCCCTGATGAACAACTTCTCTCCGTATCAGTCGAACCCTGGTTCGCTGATATCATGAACTTTCTTGCCACCGGAGAAACACCTTCTTTTTTGTCGAATCAGAACAAGTCTAAATTTCTCTCTTAAGTCAAATTCTTATATTGGGATGAACCATACCTGTTCAAATACTGTCCTGATCAGATTATTAGAATGTGCATATCTAACTCTGAAACGAGAAGTGTTCTGCCTTTCTGTCTTGATCAAGCTTGTGGGGGCCATTTTGGACCCAGAAAGACGGCTGAAAAAGTTTTGCAAAGCAGCTTCTACTGGCCGACGCTTTAAAAGGATGCTTTCGAATATTTCAAAACTTGTAGCCAATGCCAACACATGGGAAAGATTGGAAAACGGAATTAGATGCCCCTACAGTCTATTCTGATTGTAGAGATTTTCGACGTCTGGGGTATCAATTTCATGGGGCCATTCCCAAACTCTTTTGGGAATTTGTACATTTTGCTGGCTGTGGACTATGTGTCCAAATGGGTTGAGGCCGTCCCATGTCGAACCAACGATAACAAGGTTGTAGTAAAATTCTTAAAAGAGAACATCTTTTCTCGGTTCGGTATGCCTCACACCATCATCAGTGATAATGGAACACACTTTTGCAACTGATCTTTTGAATCACTGATGAAGAAATACTCCATTAGCCACAAATTGTCAATGCCCTACCATCCTCAAACTTGCGGTCAGCTCGAAGTCTCCAATAGACAGATTAAACAGATTCTGAAAAATACTGTCAGCCAAAACCGCAAGGATTGGTCATTGAAGTTGAATGACGCGCTTTGGACGTTTCGCACCGCCTTCAAAACAAATCTAAGTATGTCTCCATACCGACTCATCTTTGGAAAAGCATGTCATTTTCCTGTTGAATTAGAACATCGCGCATTCTGGGCAATCAAATAGCTCAATGTCGACCTAGAAAAGGCCGGTGAGGCTCGAAAACTTCAATTGAATGAGCTCGACGAGATACGCAATGATGCGTATAAGAACGCCAAACTGTACAAAGAAAAAACGAAAGTTTTTCACGACAAGGCGATTCTCCGAAAGACATTCACTGTGGGACAAAAGGTTCTGTTTTACGACTCCAGATTTCATCTGTTCCCTGGGAAATTGAAGGCATGTTGGATAGGTCCGTTTCTTGTGCGCACCGTCTTTCCGCACGGCGCAGTCAATATTGAAGATCAGCACTCTGGCAATACTTTCAAGGTTAATGGCCAACGTCTGAAACCATTCTTAGAATTGCCTGCGGAAACAGGGGAGCTCATGTTTTTACATGAGCCACGTTATCTTGATTAAATCACTTCCCCTACACGTTATCTTGATTAAATCATTATACATTTTGGCTTTTTCTTTTTTTAATTATTATTTATTATTTTGACCCCTCAATATGACTTTCGTTGTATAGTATGACAGTGAGGACACTATCAAGTTTGAGTTTAGGGGTATGTTCGGTAAGCATTTCTATTTTCTATCTTCTGCATTCATTTGTATATTCTGCATTTACATACATAAAAAAACCCATAAAAATTAAAAAATTCTTCAAAACACAAAAAACTTTTTCATCATGATTAGCTAAACGGGGGAACTTAGACTCAAAGTCTGACGGTTCGGTTGATAAGATAGAAACAACTAAGTTCTTTTTGAGAGATTGGCAACCTGAAAGATAACTCTCCTTTGAGTTTAACTGTAGCTGATATACATCTTGTATAGCACTTTACATGTGTCATATGTATTAGAGAATTAGATGAAAGTCTGACATGTCTTTAAAACTTTTGAAAATTGATAAATATCTTTAGGATCAAACAGGTTTGTTCTAAATTAAGTAATATCAAGAATAGTTCATGAAGTGAAGTGAATATGAAGAATATTATTGAGGTTTTAATGGAAGCTAAAAGTCTGAAAAATAAACCATCTGGAACCTTGTTGGAGTGATTACACACCTTATCCACATGAACACGTCTTCCGGATTTAAAAAGAAAAGCTGGCAATATCTCCGTTTTCACTGCTTTCAGAATATTTTAAACGCAAACAAAATAAGTCTTTTGTTTTTTGGCCTTGGTAACATGGGTAATTAAGTCCTTGGGGTGTCTCCACACCTAATGCCCTAAAACCATCTGGTTTGGGAGTCATTGACCCAAAGCTCGCTAAGTTTCCAATCGCCAAATAAAACAAGCTAAGCAAGTGTTCTTTCCGAGTTAAAAGTTCTCACGGTTCTTTGTGGGAGAATAATCTTAGCGGAGACGAGTTTTTTAGCAGGAGATATGAAGGTTTATATTTATAAAGATGCTTTGCACAATCATGAAAGGTGTGTATAAACAACAACAGGTAAAAGGTAGGAGTGAAAAATAAGACTTGGTTCTATGTTAAAAATGATATAAATTCTAACTTGAAACTTAACTGGAGAATGAAACTTGAGAAAATCTTTAGTCTTTTCAAAACTCGTATGATCCTGTAGAAATCTATCCTAACCCGTATTTATGACATGATGACCCTAATCAAAGTTCGTAAAAACTTATCGACACTATTCATACAACCGCTTAAAGACGTGTATAAACCTATGTTGAATGAAGTGTGAGGAGTGAAAAATAAGGTTGGACGTTTCTAACTAGGACAATATAACTTCTAGCTTTGATCCTTAACCATAAGATTGGAGTCAACAGTTTCCGCACGACACTAACTTGACAGGATTTTGTGAGTGCAATCCGTTGAAAACCCTCAAGAGACAACACTCCTCCTACTAGGGACATCTAGAGATTTAACGGCTTGTTGCATGTGCTCAGTGCAATCGCGTTCCCTGCGAAAGTGGGGCTAGGATTTTTGTTTTGCTCGGGACGAGCAAAAGATAAGTTTGGGGGTATTTGTTCATCACAGAAAACTGCATTTTAATACCGCTCATTCATTATCTATTTTGTTATTTATCGGTATTACTAACCAGTGTCTGCTCAGAAAATACAGATAACAGGTATTCGTGATAAAAACTGGAAAACATACTCAAAGTCACGGATATAACGTTTGGGAGCCGACACTGCAATCAGAATAGGAAACCGATTGATATTCAAAAAGCTCTTTTGCAAATAAACATGTGTACACAATTTTGGTCCAACACATTACAAGTGTGCATATAGCTCTTTGATCCTTGGACCATGGTAGGGCTGCCTTGGCATATGTGGGCATGATGAATTGTGCAAGTGGGAACATGAGCATTAAATGATATAAAAGGTGTGATGTGATTTAGAGTTAGTTTCCCTTCAAAACTACTGAGTATAACCCAAGCAGATATGAAGAAATCAAACAATACCAGTAAACTTATGGAGTGCACTCGAGATCACCACACCAAAATGGGCCCCACACCTCAACATTCGACCGGCGAGACTCTCGAATTGACCGGCGCCGCCGGGCCTCCCAAGGACGTTTCACTTCATATTTTATCTGGTCGCTCATTTTTGTCCCATCATCCTGTTTTTATTATTTGTTTATTTTTGTTTTGAGCCTATAAATACAAGATCAGTGGGCAAGCTAGGATATACTTTTTGTGAGAGCAAACTTTGTATACACTGTAACTAGTTGATTTGTAGCTCTTAGTGTGAGTTCTTTACCTTCCTCTAGTCTTGCAACTTCTTTCTTGAGCTTGCAAGATTAGATTTTGGTATTTGAATTCATTTTGCTTGTACTTGGAACCATTGCAATCAAAGCTTTTTATCTCAAGTTGATTCTTGTATCTTTTCTCTTTTGCATTTTCTTTTATATGTATTTAGTTGTGATTTCATTTTATAATGTGTGAGTAGTTTTGTGCTTGCGCTATGGTGAGGTAGGTTGTGGAATGGCTTGCTTTCCAACCTCTCCTTCTTGATTCTTGCATTTTACACTTCTTTTCTTAATATATGCAATTTTATTATGTTTTGCTTGATAGGATATATTATTTTGAATGGTTGCAAATCAACCTTTAACATATATCCTATTCCTTCTTTACATTTTATTGTTGTTATATTATGAATCGAACTTGAAAGGAATGTGAAATTAAGTTAAGTGTCGGAAACTAGATAGACAGAATATATAGCATATAAGCATATGTTCTATACTTGCTAACTTTACTTAACTAATTCCATACTCATTTCATTCTAAAACCTTAAATTTTTAGTTTCTTTTTAGCCTAACTTTGATATCGTATTCTAAACCGACACTTGTTTCGGATAGATGCGACATGCTTTCTTAAGTCTATTAGAAACTAAAAATGGACCTTGAATCAAGATGGAGAGTTGGGGATAAAAGCTGTATTTCAATTTTACTAAACCTTAGCCTAAGTTTTCCCTAAACACACCTTATCCTTTCTTTATAAAAACGTGACAATTCCAACTTCAAACCATTGTTTTATAACTTAAAATGATGTCGTGATATCCACTTCCTGTGGATCGACCCGTACTTGCCGGCTTGCATCAACGCACCATGCACTTGCGGTATATTTTTATAACTCGAGAATTACGTCGTGCACTATTTTCTTAAAAGAAACCGACATATCCTACTTAGACAAAACCCCTTCAAAAGCATGACACCGTGAGTATCCAAAAGAGGTCAGCATCATGGTTATGATGGCCCTACTAGTAATCAGCAGGTCATAGGAAGTGGTAACTTCCAGATGACCAGATGCATTATATCCTAGTTTGATTCCACGCACTTCAGCAAATTATGGAATTTGCTGGGTGCTCCTGAAGGGGTAAAACCCATTATGAGCAAGAAATCTTTCGAGATCAGTGCAGGTGGAAAGGGGGTAACCTAATAAGGCTAGACCTGCAGTAAAGGGTTTTTCATCAAGTACCCGGTGTGGATTGTGATGAAACCGTTACTTCAGTATCTACGCTGAAATCTATACAGATATAACTTGTCACTGCTGCTATTCATGACTATGAGATCTGGAAGGTGGATGTTTATAACGTATTTCTAAATGGGAACTTAGAAGTGCACATGTATATGACTCTGCCAGAAGGTTATTGTAGTCAGTGGGAGCAGCGGAAGATGTGCAAGTTGCTTATGTCTATTTATAGACTAAAGTAGGTATAGAGGAGACAAATCATCTATTTTGATGTTACAATCAAGGTGTTTGATTTCATCAAAACAACAGATGAATCTAGTAAGAAGGGTGTAGGGAGTACTGTCCTGGCATTTGGAAGATATACTCCTGACAGGAAGTGATATTCCTATTCTACAATCGGTCATACTTTGGTTGTCACAGATGTTTCTCCACATAAGATCTGAATAAGATATCAGGAATTCTGGTAACTAGATCTATGGTTTTACATCTAGATTTGGGAAGTGTCCCAATTCAGGCACTTAGACACCATTCTAAAAGTGTTTTAGAATGGACGACTCCTGGCGTGGTAGTGTACCCGCAGGTGATGGAGTCACCCTCTCTAAAGAGATGTCTTCTAGACTGATTAGGAGAGGGACTTGCATGAATGACATGTCACTTGATTAGGAAATTGAGTCATGTGATGCCATGTACCAAACCAGAAGTTGCTTTTGCACTTACTGAGATATCAAGGATTTTGGTGAAAGATCTAGATTTGGGAAGTTTCCCAATTTGGGTACTTGGAAACCATTCTAAAGTAGTTTAGAATGGATGACTTTTGACGTGGTAGTCTACCCGTAGGTAATGGAGTCACCCTCTCTACAAAGATGTCTTTCATACTGATGAGGAGAGGGATTGGTATGAATGGCATATTATTTGCTTAGGCAATTGAGTCAATTATGCAATGTCTTGTACTAAACCAGATGTTGCTTTTGCACTTGTTGTAGTAAGCGGATTTTAATCCAAGCTTGGAGAAATAAAGGGAAGCAATTAAGAACATAAGAGGATGTTCTTGGTATAGGGTAACGACAGCTTCCTCCAGGAAGCAGTTATCGCTTCAGGCTTCCAAGGTGACCTGGATGACAGAGATTCTGTCAGAGTTTTGAGTTTACCCTCTTCTAAGAAGTAGTATATTAAATAGGGTTCCAATAAGGATATTGAGGTAGGCATGGTGCATGATACTGGTTATAATTCAACGAAGGATACAGCCTAAAAAGTTTGTTGAATGAAATTGTTCAATTATGAACTTTGTCTCATCAAGTATCCAGACAAATTCTTGAGACGGGGTATCGCTTAGTTCAGGAGATTGTTGATCTCCGCGAAGTTGAGATATAGAGAGTTGAAGTTGGAACATTATAGCGGACCAACTCTCTGAGGCTATTTCTTGAACACGGATATTTCTCAGATGAGCTTTGCGAAACTGATTAGTAGAGAAGTTGGGTATTCGGTAGCACACGTACCGCAATAATTAGCCTTAAGTGCAAGTGGGAGATTGTTGGATATAGTGCCCTCAAGGCATTTATTGTAATTGCAGGTAGGCAATTATGATAATTGAGGGAGGACCTATACAGGTAGAACAGTCTTACTCAAAATGATAGTATACTATCTAGTTTGTCTTTATCATTGATGTGTATACATTTTGCTTGTTATTACGTGTCGCTAATACATACTAATGAAGCCCATAGGATTCTTGCTTGACTACCAGCATTATGATGGAGATCATATACGTGAGAGCTGGGTAGTCCATAAGCACATCTTTAAATGTCCCTAGTTGAGGGAATATCGAGACTGTGCATCGATATTTTGGAGTAGACTAGTGCATATGTTTCTAGACCCTGACGAGGGGCGGTGACCGGTCTCACAATCCATTGGTGTTGTGTCACCTAAGATAGTATACATGTACTCACTGTAGGCGAGTACAATGGATGGACTCACCGAGAACTTCTTGATGATATTATACCCATCGTCAGATAGCAGTTCTTTAGTGGCATAAGTACATATTAGTCTTTTGATCTGAGATCGTCATTTGTCTCATGTGAGTTCCTACTATACTTAGATTACTACCCTACCATGTCTCAAAGGAGTCGTGCAAACAGGTTTTAGTTGGATACAGTCCTGAGCCATATGGAGGCAGTGAGCGATTGTCAGGGATTCGTCTCTCCTAGTATTAGAAGTCGATGTCGTGCTGTGTTTGGTTGGCCATCACCCTAAATCCGTGGCCACGGTGGACGGGATTTACTGATAGGAGTTCAGTAGTTTTTTGGTTGGTGATGAGCTTGACTCCGGCAGACTTATCGGGTTATTAGGGGTCTGAATTATCCACCCACTAGACTTGGTATGCGATACTCTTAGGCGAATATACCGGACTGTACAGAGATTGTCATATTCAGGCTCAGTAGGGTATGGACGGACTTAATTGTTGACCTCCCTTTCGGCTGATACCTGGATAGCTGTTAGGTATAGCTAGTGCCGCTGACGTGCTTGTTGTTTTGGATTTACCCAGTAAATCACTGCCAGCATATTTTTGAGTCATTAGTGTCCCACACAAAAGGTTTAGCGGTTAATGCGATATGATGTAGAAGCCGTATATTGATACGTGCAGGATTCTGATTAAATACGTGTACTAGCTACACGGACTTTAATCGGATGGTTGATAATACTAGCCGGCTTAGGATTAAGCCGGATTATTAAATTAAGTTTTGATTTAATAATATATATATATATATATATACATATATATATTATATTATGGTATTATTGTTCACTATTCATTTTATTTCTTTTGGCTATTCGTATTTTTATACAGACACGCGTATATGTATTTCGATATGTATACCGGGTTGTATTCCGTATTTATACGGAATACTTTTAGAAGGAGGACACCATATTATATGATTTTCTTTTTAGAAAATCAATTGGAAATGAGGTGGAGGGTGAGGTGACCTTTGGGTATGGTTGGGAGCATGTAGAGAGGGATGAGTTTCATTTGTTTGTTGAAAAAATTGTTGTGATATTTTTCTTTTATGGTTGAAAAAAGAATGAAGCCAGTCTTCCCTCATTCATACACACATACTCACTCTATTTCATCCTCTCCTCCTCTTTCTCATGAGCTTCCATGCTCTCTTGAGTGATGAAAATAAATAGAAACTGGTAGTGGAAATTCTTGCATCTCCATACTCCATTTCTAGCATGCTTGGAGCGTCGGTTGCTTCACTATGTGAAGCTGGAGCTTGGATCGGTTTTCCTCAGGTGGATCATCTTCGGCAAGGTTGGTCGCCTGTCAAGCATGTTCCCGAAGGCCTACGAAGAACTTGGAGGGGTCTTTCACAATTGGGTGGACATATGTCAAAGGTTGTAATCTCTAAACTTTGCATGCTTTATTTACTAGTTTAGTGCTTGGAACTATCGCTAGGGATTAGTTTCTAATGCTCCCGTAAAATTTTTGTTTTCCAATTCCGCATCAGTCGCGGTTGTAGCGACAAGGGCACTAGGAACTTTCAATATGCATGCAATACATGTATGTAAGAGAAATAACAACAACAATACATGTATAGATCATAGAAAATGTAAACTCATAATATAATATTAATGATTACCTTTTTCGTTTCATAAAACATTAGACGTCGTAGAAATATCTACTTGGATTTGATTATCAATATCATTTTTAACCCACGTAACTTCATGCTCACCGGTAAATAACCCTTCTACGGAGACAGATGGTTGGAGCACTCTAAGTCTTCTCTCTTCTTCTTCTTCCTCATCACTGTCATCCTTGCGATCCTTGAATTCTGGGACATCATAAATATCTCTGGGCTTCCATCGGCATACAACACTCCATCCCGGATGCTTCAAGCACTTTGAATAGTATACTTGAAATGCTTGTTGCGGAAATATAAATGAATAGTCCTCAAAGTAAAATTGACGTGTGTTTACACCAGTCAAGACATATTCATCTTTTCATGTCTCGAGCTTGTATTTCCACCTTCCAGTTCCGGTTTGTGTATCATACTAAATAGACTAAAATATATAAAATAGTCCTGCTCCTCCGGGATATTGGATACCAAGTATGCAATATAAGTACCTGTTCAGTAAAAAATATTGCACTTTTGATATAACATTTTTCTTACTTTTAAAAATTTTAAAATGTTTATTATAAATATAGAACATATATGGGTTTATCTGCAAAATACTCTTTACCATATGTTTATATGTTATAATTAATATTATGAAGGAAAATATATGCATATTATATTTATATAATATTTTAGTAATTAAAAGATGCATAATATATCAAATATTCTTAATCAAGTTTCTTAAAAATTTATTACCATATAAGCTAATTAAGACACTCTCTTTAATTTAATAAATAGTACTAACATTATTCATGGAGATATTGTACAAGATTTAGCTCAGGTCAGGAGATCAAGATTTTCAAGATATCAGGATCAAAAATCTGCCAAAATCATAGAATCGATACCGGCCGAGACTCAAGAAATATCTGAAGAATCCAAGCATGGAAAAGATCTCCACATATCAACATGAGGCCATAGAAGAAATTTCAAATCCTAGATCCTCCAGAGCGCAGCGCTTTTGTGGCCAAAGTGCCTAATTAGCGGCGGATCCGCGGCTTAATCATGGCCGTAGGATCTGGAAACTTGGAAAGAGGATCTTTATGGCAAGTCTAAACCTATGAGATCTAGGGTTTCTGATTTGAGGGCTATATAAAGAACCGAGGGCTAAAGTTAGAAGGCATCACCTTTAACATGAAGCAAATCACCGTCAAAGAATAAGAGATCCACGACCGGTCCACGATTCGACGTGATAGAGCGACGTGAATATCGACGGAGCAAATACTTCCTACGAGGCAGAGATCGAGAGCAACTTCTTTCTTTTGTAATCTAAATTCAAAGGATTTGTACTTATAATGTTGATTAATAAAGGTAGATCATTTGTTTAATTATTTCGCATTTACTTTCCGCATTTAAATTTCTGCATTATGATTTCCTTCTCTATCCCTTCTTTTTCTTCTTCTCCAAACACGCGTGAGTAATTCTCCGCTTGATAGGGTTCGTATGATTAGGGTAGATCAATGGATGATAAAATCCCTTAACTTCTTTTACACCTTATAAAGTTTATAAGTTTTATCAAAAGAATCGTTAATATCCTAATAGGGCGCGTTACCAATTTATTGATAGTCTCGACCGCGATTTGAGATCAGATTAACAATTGTTTTGGTAGAGGTTAGACATGAATAGAGGTCAATGAAAAGATAAGGATTAAGAGTGGGAACCCTATTCCCTCCAAAAACCCTAATCTTCATTCATCACTATCGATATAGTTTTAAATCTATTAAAAGATAAAAGGAGTCAACTTTATTTAATCATCTATTACTACTAAATTCTAACGAACCCTACAAGCTCTCTTCTTATATATTCTACATCCGTGTTCAACATAGATCTAGAATCACTCTCCCCTATTTCTAATTAACTCGTCTAAAGTAAGATTAAAAGTTCCACGCATCCCTGCGGACGACCCGTACTCATTTCGGCTAGCTACACGCGACGCCGTTATTGATTGCGGTTATTTACAACACACTTCTTTAAAATAGATCAATCAAATGGCGCCGTTGCTGGGGATACGTGCGTAATTTTTTTCTTGCTATTCGGGTTGAATTATTATTCGATTCATAAAATAAATTTCAAAACTGCAACTTGCATATTTAACGATTATTGTGCGAATTCTGCAAGGGTATCTGGAGTCTCTGGAATAAGAAATTTGAGATTCAGAGACTTTCAAAGAGGACCAGAGAAGCAAAGTAGGCACTGTAGAAAACTTTGATAGAAGACCCCTCCTTTCTGCGGCGGAACCGCGGCAACAAGTTGGATTTGGCGGCGGAAGGGCGGCGGCTTGGTAGAGTTTGGTCCCCAAACTCCTCTGGTATCTTCCTCATATCTTTCTCTCTCCTATAGAAATCCAATAATTTGATTTTCTGCAGGATTCTTTGCAAAATATCGCCGCTCAAAAATCTTTTTGCGTGTTTTGAAATTGGTTTGTTTGTGCATATTTTAATACGGACTTTAAGGGGCAAAACCAAAATTCAGATTAGGTGGGGATTTCATCACCCATCCTAGGCCCCACAAATCACAAAACGAGCATCCGCATCACTATACATTAATTAAAAAATATCTAGACCAAGACTCTAAGGACTATCGCGCTGAATTAGGATAAAGGAGGGTGGTGGGTAATCTATCGCTTATCCGAATCTCTCTCGTGGTGTCTAAGGCAAGTGTGACTAAGGCAAGTGGTTACTTAATTAGGCCCGCTATTTCGGTGATTCGTATAGCGGATATCTCCCACTTACCTGGCCACAAGAGTGATAAAGAGTTGGTAGAGGATTGATCCTGCGGCTTGTCCTTTGGAAGTCTAGGAGTGGTCTAGTGACTTGACCTAGGTGACCTTAGTTCTAGGGTTGTTTGTGCATTTTTTTGTGTAATTTGCCTCATGTCCGGCACTTTTCAAAACATACCTTTTTAATAGTTCTCACACACGCTGCCACGTGCGCTAAACCCGCTTAGTGCATGATCGGCTGGATACGGGATTCTAGTACCTGTCTTGTCCGCGTTTCTGCTATCGACTCCGACGTCGGTACTTCTTCATCCTTTTCTCCTCCACCCACCACATCAACTGAGATGGACGGTTCTCCATCAAATTTTACTGCCACCACCCTGCCACCACCCGTAGGTGCGCAGAATACACCGTGCATATCTCCCCAAGAAAGATGCTACCCGATACGCAGTCCCCTTCCTACTTGTCTATCTATTCTACCAGCCAATGGGGATGATTTTGAAATTAAACCCCACTTCATCAACCTGTTGCCCAAATTTCACGGGCTTGAATCTGAAGACGCATACGTTTTTATCACCAAATTCGAAAACGTATGCGCAATGATGGGCAATTCACAACTTTCAGTGGATGTTATGAGATTACGTCTTCTCCCTTTTACCTTGTGCGATCTACCAGAAAAATGGCTTTATAACACCGTCGCACACTCTATTGCCAATTGGGATGAATTCGGTATAGCATTCCTTAAGAAATTTTATCCCAATCATAAGACCGCCAGTGTTCGCAGCGAGATTAACCAGTTTACCCAGCTTCCCAATGAACCATTTTGGAAATGCTTTGAACGGCTTAAAGATATGCTAGTCCAATGCCCTCATCACGGAATTAATAGATGGGACCTTTGCCGAATTATATATAAGGGTATTAATCCAGCGACAAAACAGATGCTTGAGACCATTTGTCAATGCCATTTCATGTCCAAAGACGATGGTGAAGCTTGGCAATTTCTGGAAGATCTCGCTGAACAAACTTTACAGTGGGAAAGCGTTAGACCAACACCGTCTAGGGGAGGTATCCATAAACTCAACATTTCCATCGCATTGAAAGCCGAAATGGCCGCGATGCAAAAGAAACTCGATGCTATCGAAAACAAATTCTTATCTGCCTCTCTAAACCAAGTTACACTTTCTAAAACCATGTGTGGTTACTGTTCTGATCCATTACATTTAACGGAAGAATGTCCTTTGAGTCCACCGTTTCAAGGTCAAGAACAAATTAATGCTACTTTTCAGCAACGACCTAGAAACGATCATTATTCTTCTACTTACAATCAGGGATGGAGGAATCATCCTAATTTTGCTTGGAACCAAAACCAAACTCAAAATCAAAATCCGTTCTCAAGCCAAAATAACTATCAAAGGCCTCTTCTACAGCAACAACAACCACCACAGCCGAGTCAGCACCCCTTTCATCAGCAAACTTTTCAAAATCCGACCAACAATTCTGCACCTTATAATAATTCTTTCCAAACGGCCGGTACCGATAAAACCTCTGCACTCGAACGTAACTTAGAAACGTTCATTAACCAATCTACACAAATGATGGCTAATTTAACATCTTCCATCCAAATGTTATTGCAGCACACCGCTTCCCACGGTGAAAGCATAAAATCGATAGAAGCACAACTTGTACAGTTAAATACCACGATGAGTGAGAGAGAGAAAGGGAAACTTCCATCTCAACCTCTACCGAATCCTGGCTACTCACAAAGTCATAATGTATGTGCTGTAACCATGTTGAGATCGGGAAAAGTGCTGAATAACCAAGTGGATGAACAGGTTGATGATGAGGAATCAATTGATACCCCGGCTTCTACTTCTACTCCTCCTTCGTCTAATCCAACAACTTCTTCCAAGCCTATTCTCCGTTTTCCCCTAGGCTCGAACCCTCAGCCCACTTCCTCGATTCAACCTAAAACGATCCCAACTCCAATTCTGGGATCCATTCCATCCCCACAATCTTTTCTAATGTTAGGCCTAACCCTTATTGATAAGGCTTCTTATCCAAACATGTTAAGGGGCAATGGTCCAAGTCCACAAATGGAGAAGATTGTGGAAATTTTTAAGCAAGTTAACATAAATATTCCTCTCCTAGATGCTATTCAACAAGTTCCATCTTATACGAAAATCCTAAAGGACTTGTGCACTAGAAAGAGAAAAATTCAAGTGCCTAAAAAAGTTTTCTTTGCGAGTAATATAAGCATTGCTTTTACACAACAAATACCCAAGAAACGAAAGGACCCCGGAAGTCCTACCATATCTATTTCTATTGGGGGTAAAAATATCAATCGTGCTCTACTCGATTTAGGTGCTAGTGTTAACTTGCTTCTATATTCTGTCTATGAGCAATTAGGCATTGGAGAGTTAAAACCGGCGCACTGCACTCTTCGGATGGCCGATCGATCTATAACCGAACCTAGGGGTGAGCTAGAGGACGTGTTAATCAAAGTCGGGGAATTTATATTCCCTGTGGACTTTATAGTCATTGATACACAGCTTGCAGCAAACCTCCGAAACCAAATTCCGGTGATTTTAGGTCGACCTTTTCTTGCGACTTCCAACGCTGTAATCAATTGTCGTAACGGTTCTATGACCTTATCCTTCGGGAAGATGTCAATTGAGCTTAACATTTACAAGTTGGGAAGTGAACCTTCCGAACCCTATGCTCAAGTATATTCTGTTGAAAGGATGGATTCCGACAATAGCGAATTTGAACAGCTTCACGATACTGATCTTGACTCTGCTAGTACGTTATTGTTTGACCCTGCTATTTATTATACACATACGGACCCTTCTATCGAGCTGTCCGGGTCAACATCTAACGCTAAATATGAACCTCTTATGGAGTCCGAGTATCATCCTGTTCTTTCCAATGAGATTATTATTCAGGATATCGATGAAAGATTTGAAAAAATCTTCGCTGAAGAACTCGCATTCTTAGAAGACATGGGCATTGTGATGAATCAACCCCCACTCAAAGAAGTTGAACCGTCACCCCTTCTTCTTATCCGGAACGAGAATGCGAGTAATCCACCACCACTGTTTTGTCTCTATAAACTGAGATGTAAGCCCGTTCTATTACACCTCTTATCTCCTCCCCACTTCTTCACGTCGATAGGTGACATGTTTTTCTACCAACCTTGGTGCTACATCGATAAATTTTTTGAATGGTTGGTGTTGACTTTTGGTCTTTGTAAAACTTTATATTGACCAATGACTTTACCCCCTCTTTATAATTTTAAAATGCTTAATACTGTTTTACTCAAGTTTGGGGGAGGGGGAGATAAATATATTTTGGCTCTTGAACGAAAAGAAAATAAATTCTTACAAAATTGTGAGCCAAAAATAAGTTTGGGGGAAGATTTCACTGTCATTTATTCATGTCCCCATTATTAACTTTTCCTTCCAAGTCTAAAGTTTTTTTAGCTTAACTGATGACATCAGTGAGGACACTGCTGCAAACAGTTTTGGAGGAGGTTTGTGCTTATTTATGCATTATCTTGCATTATACTATATATAAGCACAAATTTTTTTGATAATAAAAGATTAGAAAGTGAAAAATTACATATGAAAGATAGAAATAGTTGAAGAAAATCAAGAAAGTTAGATGTTTTCTTAAACGAAACTATTAATAAGTAGTTATGTGCCGTTGTCCCAAGGGTTAGTAAGATGAAAGAAATTACTAATCTGAGAATAAAAATAAGTCTGAAAAATAGTCTCTATACTTGAGTCCAAACATTTGAACGTTGATACCTTACTATACGCACTTGCACACATCTTGATGCTGGGTTCCTTAGCACTCTCACTAGGTTTTATAAGGCATCGGGTATGTAATTTTAAAAAAAACTAGAGAGCAAAGCAACCCAAACCAAGGATCTAACTAGAGAATTAGGGTTTACAAAACATGTAAACATCTTTACACTAAGTGATATAGGAATACAACCTTTGTTGACCGGTCCTTCACTTCTAAAGCTCCGTGTAGTAGTCCCTTAGCTCCAAGTAGTGGTCTCTTGTACTCTCGTTAGGCTCCACTATGCGAAAGGAACAAGCTTGCTCAAGGATCTTCAAGGCCGAAGATGATCTACGTCGAAGAATCTCTAACTCAAGCTACCTCTTTACTAATTGAGAATTAGTAAAGCAAACAACCTATACTAAATGGCTAGTTTGGTATAAATTGGTGAAGTAGGAATTTGCTCACTTTAGAATAATTCTCTCTCTTTCTTTTCATCACTCAAAGCTATAGAGCAAGGAAGGAGTTGAAGAAAATGATCTCAAGTGATCAAGTAAGAACCATGGGTGAGAAAATATCTCATATCAACTCATGTGGAGACTTAACCATGGCTAAAGATAAAAGTTGTGTTAATAAATATCTAGAGTAAAACAAAATTAGTGGACTAAGTCAAGATTTCCACAAGCTTCTACAAGCATCTTCAACCATGATAATTTCCACCTAATTTTGTTTTTCTCCTTAATAATTAAATCCCCACATTATCTTAAATATGGTATGAGTCTCATACACCCAAGTCCAATATATCATCTAGCATGACACATAAAAAAATACATTAATATATATCATATATATATTTGTATGTATTTAGATAAAACATTTTCTTATGTGAGCTAATATTAGTTAATGTATATTAATATATCAAATATATAATTACAAATTAAATTATTAAATCAACACTTGATTTAATAACCTGGCTGTATCGCATACAACCGAATAATATCATTTATATGCATATCACATATACATATCATATATCATTGAATCAACACTTGATTCAACAATCCGGTTATATCACATATAACCTATATCGCGAGATTGGAATACGGTATCACATACACGTATTAATCTCGGTCCCGCACATATCACATATGTGCCCTACTTCGTTTCGCATGAGCTAGGAAACCTCTGTGTAGGACTCCGGCAGTAGGTGATGATCATATCAGTCACCTACAATCCGTCAGCGGTACTAGCTGGACGTAACAGTTACCCGAGTATTGAGCGATCAGAAGATCAATAAACAAGCTTGTCCATACTCCCGTGAATCCAATAATTAACACTACCGTACAGCCCGATATCTTCGTCTGATATGTCGCATATCTAGTCTGGGGGTGGTAAACGTCAGATCCCAATAACTTGATAAGTCATGCCGATGTGAGGCTCATAACGGGTCGAGAAACTACTGATAACACTTACCAGTAAATGTCAGTATCAGCCCTGGCCAGGGACTTCCTGTTAAAGCCAATCGAGCACAGTGCAATATCAACACCCAATACCGGGAGAGACGAATCCCCTCCTATCGCTCATTGCCACCATGAGACTCGGGACTGTACCAAAAAACACCTGTTTGCACGCTCTCTTGAACGTGGTAGGGTGGAAATCAAAGCACAGTGGGAATCACACAAGACTCTATGCCGATCTCGGGTCTACAGACTAACCTGTACCAGTGTCACCAGAGAACTGCTATTTGACGATAGGTATAATACCATCTAGGAGTTCTCGGCGAGTCTTGTTCAGTGTACCCAGTCTCCACTGAGCACCCGTATACCATCTTTGATGTCAAACACCAATGGATATGAGATCATCCATCACCCATCAAATGGGTCAAGAAGCGTATATGCTAGTATCTTTGGAATATCGATACCCCGTCTCGATACACCCTCGACTAGGAACAATTAAAGGATGGATTTATGGACTGAAGGGTTACGGAAGCGCCCCGGCCATCAAAACACGGCCAAAATGTGGAACAAAAATTTCTAAACTGGCGCTACCATTACCCGAATCCCGGATCGACCTTAAACCCTAATCTAGCATGCTAAAAAGGAAGTTAGAATCGTTATACCGAGTTGATCCGTGTCCTTCGATCTTCATTCCAAGCTCCTAGTGGTTCCTTGATGTGGTTTGGTTGCCGGTCTTGCTTCATCTCCGATGATCCACCCGATGGATGTAGCTCCGGCTCTAGCTCCTCAACACGTTGCATATGGAGCAACTAAGGTCTCTAGGATGCTAACCTAGAGAGCCTAGGATGTAGTGTGTAGGATCTTAGTGTTAGCTATCTCAAACCAAAGAAGGTGATAGCATCCATGAAAATCTAGAGGAGGTGAAGCAAATGGTGAGGGAGGAGCTCAAGAAGAAAATCTAAGTGAAGAAAAACTATCATGCTTGCAAAAATGAGCTCTCTTAGGAAAGAGAAAATAGCATGATAGGTTTTGTAAAATCAATTTTTCCAATTTTAAAATCCTCCCATACTCGAATAGTGGACACAAATGAATTAACAATTCATTTGTGTGCACTATTTCAAGTATGGTTCTCACCATACCTCCATTTCCAAATATCCACCTCATTAACCATTTTATGTAAATGGTCAAATCAAGAAATGAGGTGGCACCTTCTAGAATGTTATCCGGTAAAAAATACGGATTACATTCTACTGTAAATATATCTGCATTCGTACCGAAATACGAATACCTAAAGAGATAGAATAACACAAAGAATACAATACTAGAATATACGTACCGAAATACATATACGTAAATTATTAAATCAATACTTGATTTAATAATCCGGCTCAAGACCGAGCCGGCTAGTATTATCAACTGTCCAATCGAAAACCCGAGTACAATGTACATCAATCGATCGGAACCCTGCACGTATCCAATACGGCTACTACATCATTTCGCCAGAAATAGGGAAACCCTCTGTGCAGGACTCTAAAGACTCGTCAATACGCTGGCAGTGGGTTTAACCACAAGCACGTCAGCGGCACTAGCTGTACGTAACGACTACCCAGGTATTAAGCGAAAGGGAGGACGATGAGCAAACTCATGCAGAACCCCTACTAAGCCTGACAGTGACAATATCCGTACTGTCCGGTCTGTTCGTCTAAGATTATCGCATATCGAGTCTAGGGGGTGGATAAAGTCAGACCCCTAACAACGCGACATTTAGTGTCGGCATGGAACCCATCACCACCTGAGAAACTATCGATCCTGGATCGGTAATTCTCGTCCACCATGACCACGGATTTCGGGTGATGGCCATACGTACACAACGCAGCATCAAACCCCCAATACCGGGAGAGACGAATCCCCGACGATCCGATCACTGCCTCCATGTGGCTCGGGACTGTACCCAACTAAAACCTGTTTGCACGACTCCTTTGAGCCGTGGTAGGGTAGTAATCAAAGCACAGCGGGAACTCACATGAGACAAATGACGATCTTAGGTCGACAGACTAACCTGTACACATATCACCTGGGAACTGCTATCTGACAATATGTATAATACCAACTAGCAGGTTCCCGGCGAGTCCGTCCAGTGTACTCATAACCCAATGAGCACCTGTATACTATCTTAGGTGAACAAACTAACACCAGTGGCTTGTGAGACCGGGGCACCGCCCCTCGTTGGGCTCTCGATCAGTATACACTAGTTTACACTGGAATATCGATGCCCAGTCTCGATACTCCCACGACAAGAGACATTTAAGGATGTGCTTATAGACCCCCTGCTCCCACGTATATGATCGCCATCATAATGCTGGTAGTCAGGCAAGAATCCTATGGGCTCTATCAACATGTACATGATGATAAAGACAAACCAGATAGCATACTATCATCTCGAGTAAGACTGTTCTACCGGTATAGGTCCTCCCTCAATCATCATAATCACCTGCCTGCAATTACGATAATTGCCTTGAGGGCACTATAGCCAACAATCTCCCACTTGCACTTAAGGCCAATTATTGTGATGTCACATACTCACAGCTCGTGTGATACCGAACACTCAACTTCTCTACTAATCAGTTTCCCAAAGCCCGTTTGCGAAACTATTGCGTTCGAGAAATAGCCTCAGTGAGTGGATCCACTCCAATGTTTCTTTTTGTATCTCTCTATATCTTAATTTCGCGGAGAAAGCTATCTCCCGAAATGAGCAATACCTGTCTTATAATTTATCTGGATATCTGATGGGACCCAGTTCACAAACGAACTCCAAATCCAGCAAACATCCTAGACTGTATCATCCACTGAATTTAATCAGTATCCTGTGCCATGCCTTCCTCAGTATCCGCTTGGACCACCTGTCCAACATACTCTCCCTCAATCGAGGGAAAACTATAACTCTGACAGTCATACTGTCATCTAGGTCACCTTGGAAGCCTGAAATGATAACCGTCTCCTTAAGGAGGCTGCCGTTACCATATTCCAAGAACATTCACTTATGTTCATAAATTGCTTTCCTACATTTCTCAAGGATTGGATTAATATATATTTATTGCAGCTATTGCAAAAACAACATCTGGTGTGGTACTTGACATTTTATGATTAACTCAATTGCCTAAGCAAGTGATACGCTAATCATGCAGATCCCTCTCCCCTTTAGTCTGTAAGACACCTTTAGATAGGGCGACTCCATCACCTGCAGGTACACCACCATGCCAGGAGTCGTCCATTCTAAAATCCCTTTAGAATAATGTCAAAGTACCCAAATTAGGATACTTCCCAAATCTAGATTTAAAACCATAGATCTAGTAACCAGAAAACCTGATATTATATCCATATCCTCTGTGGAGAAACAACTTTGTGACAACCACAGTATAACCGATCGTAGTATAGGAATATCTTTTCCTATTAAGTGCATGTCATCCTAATACCTGGACATCACTCTCTACTACCTTCTAAGCAGATCCATCTCCTATTCTGATGAAGTCAAAGCCTATGACTGTCACATCAAAAATAGATGATCTATTTCCGCTATGGCTGCTTTAGTCTATAAATAGACATAAGCTACTTGCCATCTATGCTTCCACTGCTCCCACTGACTACAACAACCCTCTGGCAGAGTCATATACACGTGCACTTCTAAACCTAGTTTAGAATGACGCTATACTCATCCTCCTACCGGGTCTTATAGTCTAGAACAGCAGCAATGACAAGTCTGGATAAACAAGAACCTCCCTGTCACCGTCTATGAGAAGACCGAAGTACCTCTCGGGTGCCTGAGGTTACCCACCAAATCTGCGGAGTGGCTAATGGAATGTCGAAACAAATTGAATCCTTAGGTTCTATTAAATCTTCAGTGATCGTTTATGGTTCTGGAATCACTTCCAGTTCTACCATACTCCCACTTCTGTTTTTCTGAAAAAATCCATTTTACTAAAACTGTGGCGAGTCAAGAACAATATAAATATTGATCTTCCTGATGGTAGAATGTTAACTCTCGTCAAAGCCCGAGATAACCCACAAACTGCCATTACTGAAACGTGCCTCGAGTTTATCCGGATTCTGATTTTAAGTATCAGCCGGACAACTCCCTATACCTTAATATCGTTAAGATATAAATTGATTCTATATAAATCTAATATAGAAACAAAAGCACTAATTTAATTGGAACCAGATTCAAAATCATGCAGCTGTCTCCAGTGCATATCAACCAAATGGAAAAATGCCAATCAGCATTACTCATCTAGGAGTGCATCCATATATGAGTAACCCGAAAGAGAAGCAAGTTCTCAAAACCATTACTATCAATGGAATACCAAACACAAGTATCTACATCTTCGACTTCATCGAAGAATCCTGATACTTCCAACAAATGGTTCTCTACTTTATTCTTATACCTATAACTTCTCAATATCTGTACCTTGCATTTCAACAAAATACTTGTCCAGAACTAGAGAAGTCACAAGTAAACAGAATATAGTACGAGTACCAACCCCATTGTCCTAATGGACACTGGACAACATACAATACTTTGTACAAGTCCCCTGAGTTCAATAACTCAAACCATGTGCGCCGTGGGTTGGAAAAACTGTATTATGGTTAAGAAGAATTACACCGCTGTTGAATGCACCTTACCTAATCACCAACTGATATAGGTAAATGTCACATACATAATTTCAAAAAGTTATATCTCACTTTATAAAATAAATGTATAGATATATCAGTTTGAAATTGGTGTATAACAACGGATATTCAAAACCAAATATTTGCCATCCGGCAAAAACCAGATGATTTCCTCAAATATCACCAATTACAATGAATTCCGATATAATGAGGATCTAATCACCCAATTCCTAATATCTTACTCCCACTCACCATCCGTAATAACATACAGATGTGAGAAACTGATCTGGTAAATACATACCCTGGAGTTAGATTCCAATTGGGAAAACAGTATTCAATTAACATCGCACAGTCAAACTGAAACATGAAAATGTTTCAAAAGGGGTAACGGGGTATTCCTAGTAACGCCTCTTCCACAATCCGGATTCATGACAGTAACCATATACTTACCTGCCCTCACTCTAATCCCTTTATTATGTCTTTACTTATTACCTTCTGTACACCTTCTTTAGGCTAATTGGTTTTCTTCCTTCCCTACCTTTCAGCACCAGCCTAAGGTTTGGAAGAAGACCATCCAATAAACGTAATAGGTGTACTCTCCTAATCTTAGGAGCCCTCGCAACCTGAGAGAAGATAAAGGGAAAAGACAATCGAATAATCCTATTCAATTTCTCTTGAACCGGAAACCATCCCCGAATGTGGAATGAATTCCTTCGAGTTCGTATATAACTATACGATGGCATATCCAATGGAAGTGGATATCCGTAGTGATACGGAGTGTTCTAGAGAAAAGCAAAGTGGATGTAGGAGTGGCAGGGGTATACACGGTTTTTGTCGTGAATGATGGTGGTCGCAATTTCCTTTGCCATTATTCTAATCCCTTTATATATCTTTACTTATTACCTTCTGTACACCACACTTAAGCTTAATTGGTTTTCTTCCTTCCCTACCGTTCGGCACCTGCCTATGGTTTGGAAGAAGACTATCCAATAAGCTCAATAGGTGTACCCTCTCATAATCCTAGGAGCCCTCATAACCTGAGAGAAGGTAAAGGGAAAAGACAACCGAATAATCCTATTCAATCTCTCCAGAACCAGAATCCATCCTCGAAAAAGTTCCTTCGAGTTCGTATGTACCTATATGATGGATTTATCCAATGGAAGTGGATGTTCGTAGTGATACGGGGTGTTCTGGAGGAATGCAAAAGGTGATATAGAAGTGGCAATGATGTATGCGACACCGTGACATTCCAAAATCCAAAGTGTTTTAAGAAGATTCGGTTAACTTGATTCATGAGTTTTAGTCAAGGGTAGGTCCATGGTCGCTGCCGAAGAGAGAGAGAAAATAAACACTCAGCGTGCACTCTAACCTAGATCAAAATGGTTAATCATTTTATCTAATCTGGATGGCTCCTACTGTTTCCTCGAATTCTCCTCCAAACCCAAAAGGAGAATTAGTCGGAATCAACCGAGGAGTAATCCTACTCATCAGTGGGAAATGGGATCCAACTCTCATCGCATGATAACTTGATGGAAGCCACTCAAGTCACTACACTCCAGAAGGTATGCGCATGCCTGACAAGTTTCCTGTATGTTTGAAACCCCCGATGTGTGTTTTTTACCCCTAGGATCCAAGTGACCTTGACAATGTCAACATATCAAAGAGTCCTAGTCAAGTTCAACCTGTCATTATCTTGATTGCGTTAAACCCACCCGTAAGAGTCCTTGACAATGCCAACATAACCATACGACTGTCCTAACCAATCCACATATCCATGCGACAGAAAAGCATTACAGAGCTACCGAACACTACGCCTCGGCAATGCACGGCATATGTAGCACGAATACTGAGCAATACTAATCTGAAATGACGGAGGGCTACGGCTGGTTTTTGGCAAAAAAATCTTTAACGCGTTGAAGGAATCCAAGTGGTTTTATAAAATCTTTAACGCAAGGATCTCGGCTCTTTCCTCGTCGAATGAGGTGCAGGATATTCCAAACTGAATACCACGATGCAAAGCAAAAATAATCGACTATAGTGATGTTATTACGTTGACGCAAACTTTTACTCAAGGGGTCACTCCCGATGAAGGGATCTCGGCCCTTGCCTCGTCGAATGAGGTGCTGGATATTCCAAACTGAATACCACTGTGCAAAGCAAAAGCGAACGTCTGTATTGTCAGTTTTTAAAAAACTTGGTTCCAACAACATCATATAGGTTTGTTTTATCCTTGCATTGGTAAGAATCAATGCAGTCCCATCAATTAATCACACCAGAAAAGAACGAAAATAAAATGTACGTATATGCCATCCGCATTCGCCACTGGGTCCCGTCATCACCCGTTAGGTTACTTCACTAACGACAGAGCGGGGACTGGGCTAGCGCGGGTGTAAAACATATACAACATCTACTAGTATATATATAAATATATAACAATTGTCCCAGGCATGATATAAACCAACATCACAGAAACATCACAGAAACAACACAGAATGGTGGATAATCTGGAGCCCCGGGTTTCACTTGAGCCGCAAGTGAGACCCGACGTTCCCCTGTCGTGTGGATAGCCTGTGCAATGAAACCTAGACCCCTACGAGCGTGGCAAGCTACCCGCCAAAACCAGAAGCGAGGCAACCCCCTTCAACAACGTGAATGGGCCACCCAGCACTTCACGGAATCCGGTAACTTGAGCACCCCTCCTGGGTCAACCTATACCCCCTACGAGTGCGGCGAATAGCCCGCCAATTCTAGAGTAAGGTCCCCTCCGTCCCAACACCATGAGATGCGGACCCGTTGCCCTCTAGAACCCGGCTATTCGTGCACTCCACCGCGGGGTAATCCTAGTACAGAAAAGGAAATAATATACAAGGGTGACATCGACCTCAACCCGGTCGTGCCCCAAGAGAATAATATACAAACTGGTAGTGACGGCAGTCCACATGTCGGACGCTCGCCCCGCAATATCAAATGTACAAATGAAATGAAATATTACTAACATTGCACCATAGTTATCCACCATGACGATCCAACCAACATCACAGCACAACACAGAACATCAACGTGAATGTCATGTTCGCAAACTCATCTTAAAGACATATAGCAATTGGACGAGTTGTACCGATCAAATGATATTCACGGTCGCAGATAATAATGTATGTACTGATATAAACATTTAAACAGTGTTAAAACAACGACTTCGAAACACCCCGAATAGCCCCCGAACAACTGATAACAAAATATCAAAAATGGGCAAAATAAACAATACCACTGCACCAAGTTTCCAGAGACCAGAACACACACAAAAAATGAAACCCAAACACCAGAATCTGGCCGACCTGCTCGGAAAATTTGGCCATGTGCTCAGCTCAAAACAGGTGGGTGTGGTTCGTTTTTGGTGTGTGCTCTTGTGGTCATGTCAGTAGTCTTCTGCAATTGTTTGAAATTTTTTTTGAAGACTTTAAAATTTCAACAGAGAACATGATCTGCAGTGCATCGTTTCGGGTTTGTTTCGATTTCGACACTTTAACATTGTCTAAACTAGCTACCTAAGGGTTTAAAGGGTGGCTCTGATACCATGAAGGGTTACGGCAGCGCCCCGATCATCAAAACGCGGCCAAAATGTGGAATTTTTTTTTCTAAACTGGAGCTACCATTACCCGAATCCCGGATCGACCTTAACCCCTAATCTAGCATGCTAAAAAGGAAGTTAGAATCATTATACCGAGTTGATCCGTGTCCTTCGGTCTTCATTCCAAGCTCTTAGTGGTTCCTTGATGTGGTTTGGTTGCCGGTCTTCCTTCATCTCCGATGATCCATCCGAGAGATGTAGATCCGGCTCTAGCTCTTCAACATGATGCATATGGAGCAACTAGGGTCTCTAGGATGCTACCCTAGAGAGCCTAGGATGTAGTGTGTAGGATCTTAGTGTTAGCTAGCTCAAACCAAAGAAGGTGATAGCATCCACGGAAATCTAGAGGAGGTGAAGCAAATGGTGAGGGAGGAGCTCAAGAAGAAAATCTAAGTGAAGAAAAACTATCATGCTTGCAAAAATGAGCTCTCTTAGGAAAGAGAAAATAGCATGATAGGTTTTGTAAAATCAATTTTAAAATCCTCCCATACTTGAATAGTGGACAAAAATGAATTAACAATTCATTTGTGTGCACTATTTCATGGTTCTCACCATACCTCCATTTCCAAATATCCACCTCATTAACCATTTTATGTAAATGGTCAAATCAAGAAATGAGGTGGCACCTTCTAGAATGTTATCCGGTAAAAAATACGGATTACATTCTACTGTAAATATATCTGCATTCGTACCGAAATACGAATACCCAAAGAGATAGAATAACACAAAGAATACAATACTAGAATATATGTACCGAAATACATATACGTAAATTATTAAATCAATACTTGAATCCAGCTCAAGACCGAGCCGACTAGTGTTATCAACTGTCCAATCGAAAACCCGAGTACAATGTACATCAATCGATCAGAACCCTGCACGTATCCAATACGGCTACTACATCATTTCACCAGAACCAGGGAAACCCTCTGTGTGGGACTTTAAAGACTCGTCAATACGCTGGTAGTGGGTTTAACCACATGCACGTCAGCGGCATTAGCTGTACGTAACGACTACCCAGGTATTGAGCGAAAGGGAGGCCGATGAGCAAACTCATGCAGAACCCCTACTGAGCCTGACAGTGACAATATCCGTACAGTCCGGTCTGTTCGTCTAAGAGCATCGCATATCGAGTCTAGGGGTGTGGATAAAGTCAGACCCCCTAACAACGCGACATTTAGTGTCGGCATGAAACCCATTACCACCTGAGAAACTATCGATCCTGGATCGGTAATTCTCGTTCACCGTAGCCACGGATTTCGGGTGATGGCCATCCGTACACAACGTGGCATCAAACCCCCAATACCGGGAGAGACGAATCCTCGACGATCCGATCACTGCCTCCATGTGGCTCGGGACTGTACGCAACTAAAATCTGTTTGCACGACTCCTTTGAGCCGTGGTAGGATAGTAATCAAAGCACAGCGGGAACTCACACGAGACAAATGACGATCTCAGGTCGACAGACTAACCTGTACACATGTCACCTGGGAACTGCTATCTGACAAAAGGTATAATACCAACTAGCAGGTTCCCGGCGAGTCCGTCCAGTGTACTCATAACCCAATGAGCACCTGTATACTATCTTAGGTGAACAAACTAACACCAGTGGCTTGTGAGACCGGGCCACCGCCCCTCGTTGGGGTCTCGATCAGTATACACTAGTCTACACTGGAGTATCGATACCCAGTCTCGATACTCCCATGACTAGAGACATTTAAGGATGTGCTTATAGACCTCCAGCTCCCACGTATATGATCGCCATCATAATGCTGGTAGTCAGGCAAAAATCCTATGGGCTCTATCAACATGTACATGATGATAGACAAACCAGATAGCATACTATCATCTCGTGTAAGACTGTTCTACTGGTATAGGTCCTCCCTCAATCATCATAATCACCTGCCTGCGATTACGATAATTGCCTTAAGGGCACTATAGCCAACATGGACTACCTTAGCCCCACTAGTATGATCTCCATCATAGTCTTGGTAGTCAAGTCCATATCCTAAGGGCTTTATCAACATGTAACAGAGAGACAATACAAGTATACATGTTAAGTTAAAGAGTAACCAGATAGCATACTATCATGTCGAGCAAGAAAGTCCTCCCTATATATGTCCAAGCATCCACTATAATATACAATCATTTACTATAATGGCCTCTAGGGCATACATACAACTAACATTTGAAACTTGGGATAGTAGAGGATACCATGAAATGCTCTTGTCTAAAAGCCTTGGTATGAAGAAAAATAAAAATAATAAGAAAAAAAATGGTGAAGAAAAATGAATACTGGTTTTGTAATTGCTTAAGGCAGCATAAAAAATATAGCGAGGGTGCTTTATCACCTAATGCCTTAGACCAACTGGTTTGGGAACCACTGCTAAGCCTTAGGTGTTGCAAGATGAGGAAATTGCTAATTACGCCTAAATGAGTGAGCACATTTGGTAATCGGTCGGTTAGTACCTCAAGAAGTATTAACGGTCGCATGAAGAATGTGTGAGCAATTCAATATAAAATATTCATCGACTAAAAAGTACTAAGGAAGATGGACAAGAGTATGATAGCTTGAATTGAATTCTCTAAGTGTAGGGATGTCTTTTACACAAACGTAGGAGTATATGATCGATATTTAGAAGAAAGGTAGGGAGGAAGACTAAAGGCGATGTTTTATTGAAGGATGATGTGATTTCTAACATCTTTTCACGACCATTAAGATAGGGCTCATGTCAACTGAAAAGCTCGTGTAGTTGGAAACTCTTATTTTTAAGTTATTTTTTTTATAGTTCTTATCTTTGTACGTAACTTTCATTTTCTTTCTTTTATTATGGGATTTTATGGGTGTAATCCGCTGAAAACCCTCAGGAGACAACACTCCTCCTACCAGGGACACCTAGAGGTTTAACGGTTTGTTGCACATGCTCAGTGCAATCATGTTGCCTATGAAAGTGTGCTACTTAGGTTTTTCTTTTTCTTTTTCTCCCTCTCTTGAATAACTAGTTTGCTCGGGACGATCAAAGTTAAGTTTGGGGGTATTTGTTAGTCGAAAATATTGCACTTTTGATATAACATTTTCCTTACTTTTCTTAAATATTTAAAGGTGTTTATTATAAATATAGAACATATGTGGGTTTATCTGCAAAACACTCTTTACCATATGTTTATATATTATAATTAACATTATAATGGAAAATATATGCATATTATATTTATATAATATTTTAGTAATTAAAAGATGCATTGCATATCAAATATTCTTAATCAAGTTTCTTAAAGATTTATTACCATATAAGGTAATTAAGATATCCTCTCTAATTTAATAAATAATACTAACATTATTCATGGAGATATTGTGCAAGATTTAGCTCAGGTCAGGAGATCAAGATTTTCAAGATATCAGGATAAAAAATCTGCCAAAATCATAGAATCGATATTGGCAGAGACTCAAGAAATATCTGAAGAATCCAAGCATAGAAAAGATCTCCACGTGTCAACATGAGGCCACAGAAGAAATTTCAAATCCTAAATCCTCCATATCGCGGCGCTTCCGCGGCCAAAGTGCCCAATTAGCGACGGATCCGCTGCTTAATCATGGCCGTAGGATCTGAAAACTTGGAAAGGGAATCTTTATGGCAAGTCAAAACCTATGAGATCTAAGGTTTTTGATTTGAGGGCTATATAAAGGACCGGTGGCTAAAGTTAGAAGGAATCACCTTTAACACGAAGCAAATCACCGTCAAAAAACAAGATATCCACGACAGGTCCACGATTCGACGTGATAGAGCGACGTGAATATCGACGGAGCAAATACTTCCTACGAGGCAGAGATCGAGAGCAACTTTTTCCTCTTGTAATCTAAATTCGAAGGATTTGTACTTGTAATGTTGATTAATAAAGATAGATGATTTGTTTAATTATTTCGCATTTACTTTCCGCATTTAAATTTTTGCATTATGATTTCCTTCTCTATCCCTTCTTCTTCTTCTTCTCCAAACATGCGTGAGTAATTCTCCGCATGATAGGGTTCGTAGGATCAGAGTAGATCAATGGATGATAAAATCCCTTAACTTCTTTTACATCTTATAAAGTTTATAAACTTTATCAAAAGAATCGTTAACATCCTAATCGGGCGCGCTATCAATTTATTGATAGTCTCGACCACGATTTGAGATCAGATTAACAATTGTTTTGGTAGAGGCTAGACATGAATAGAGGTCAATGAAAAGATAAGGGTTAAGGGTGGGAACACTATTCCCTCCAAAAACCCTAATCTTCATTCATCACTATCGATATAGTTTTAAATCTATTAAAAGATAAAATGGGTCATCTTTATTTAATCATCCATTACTACTAAATTCTAACGAACCCTACATGCCCTCTTTTTATATATTTTACATCCGTGTTCAATATAGATCTAGAATCACTCTCCCCTATTTCTAATCAACTCGTCTAAAGCAAGATTAAAAGTTCCACGCATCCCTGCGGACGACCCGTACTCATCTCGGCTAGCTATACGCGACACCGTTATTGATTGCGGTTATTTACAACACACTTCTTTAAAACAGATCAATCAGTACCCATTGTTCCCCCAATCAGAGCAAGGCTCTGTTTGAATTTCAAAAATTCAAATTTTGAAGCAACGCTTCAGATCCCGTACGCTGCGCGCAACGCGCCACGTGTCAGAAGTTAACACGGCAGCACAACGCCCAAGGCAGTGCGTCCAATCAGAGCAAGGCTCTTTAAAAAAAACATAAGCAACACTCAGTTGCGCAAGCGCTGCGCTGCGTGACACGTGTCTGCGCAGTTGCGCAAACACAACTGCGCAAGCGCACCGATGCGCGACACGTGTCCGCGCAGTTGCGCAAACACTGTTGCGCAAGCGCACCGCTGCTCGACACGTGTCCGCGCAGTTGCGCAAACACTGTTGCGCAAGGGCGCCGCTGCGCGACATGTGTCCGCGTAGTTGCGTAAGCGTTTCACTGCACGACACGTGTCTGTGCAGTTGCGCAAGCGCTTCACTGCAAGACACGTGTCTGCGCAGTTGCGCAAGCGCAGTTGCGCAAGCGCTTCACTGCCCGACACGTATCTGCGCAGTTGCGCAAGCGCTTCACTGCGCGACACGTGTCTCGCGCTGAAGAGTTGCGCAAAAAACAGAATGAAGATTTAAAGAAATTTTTTTTTCTGTTCTTGTTAAAACAAGAAGATTTCTTCTGTAAAACAGGGGCCTTTGGATCAAAGATCCAACGGTGGGGAAAATTCCCCAAATCACTCAGAAAAAGATCTTTTTAACAAATTTAACTAATTTTTGAGCACTATAAAAAGGACCCCAGACCTCATTTCAAGGACACATCTGGTTTTAAAAAAAAAGAAGAGAGAAGAGAACTCTTGAGAACTCCTTGAGAACACAAAAAAGAAGGTAAAAACCTTTAAAACAAGAGAAAATTCTCTTAGGAATAGATCATTGATCTAAGAACAAGATCAGTGATCTTCAACAAATAAATAAAGAAATAAAAATAATAAAAATAGTGCCTTGCACTTGCTATGAACCTTTGGTTCTCTGAAACAAGGAAAAACTTGTTTTTTTCTTTGATCCAAATTTAGATCAAGGGATAAAAAGTGCTTTGAATCTAAAAGGTTCTTGGTGCTTTGCACAAATGCAATGCATTACTTGAAGGGCCAGACCCAAATCAAAAAGACCTAGCAGGCCAAAATAAGTTGCAAAGCAATAAAAAGGGCAGAGCCCAAATGAAATTGATGCTTTGCATCATTTATAAAGGGCAGAGCCCAAAACAAATTGCCCAAATAAAAATAAAGAGAAATGCAATGCAAAAGCAAATAAATGTTGGACATTTTCAACTGGACTTAGTCCAATAGTGGCCATAAGTCCTTAAATTAAACTGACTGAGCAAATTGGCTCTCCTAAATCAATCTACATCCGGTTCGAGGGTACATCTCCGAACTCCTTTGACATCCATCGTTGTAATTCCTCAACGACGTCAAAGATGTGACGGGTCCCGACGACCACACACCCATATGGACTGCGGGGTCCCTAAACTCGTGGACCGAGACGTCCTTAAACTAATATCTCGGACCGAGACGTTCTTAAACTAATATCGGACCGAGAAGTCCTTAAACTAATAATGGACCACCACGTCCCTAAACTAGAACAATAGAGCCTCCAAATGCTCTTTTGCCGGATCTAAACGATCCCGTTTAAGTTGATCTTAGCCCCAAACACGGCTAACGTATCCTTAAACATTCAAATGGATTATAAAACTCCAAATCGACTTTGGTTCAAGGGTACATCTCTGATCTCCTCTGACACCTATCGTTGTAATCCTTCAACGACGTCAGAGAGGTGATGAGTCCCGACGGCCATATATTAAATGGATCATTACGTTAAGTTGATCTTAGTCTCAAACAGGACTATCGTATCCTTAACGAACGTTTAAGTTGATCTTAGCCGCAACGCGACTAATGCATCCTTAAACTAAAAATACCAAACCCAAATCTAATTAAATACGGATTTGGACTAATCCACATCCTACGGGCGACGGCATTACTCAGTCTCCGTATACAATCCACGGGCAACCACAAACAAAACAAACACACACGACACGAAGTGAAATTCTGGAGAAGGAGAAAGTTGTTACCGCGATGCGGTAGCGTAATTAACTGCAGGGGCTTGCGCCTGCAGGGAAGAGCGTCCCCACAATAAAAAACCCCTCAAGCGAGGGGGAATCTGACAAAGTCTGCTACATCGGCCGCATCCTTCTAAACCTCCGATACACGGTGCCATAAATCAACTTGGCATCTTCGGAGAGATGGACGGATAAAACCAAATAGCATCTGCCCCGAATCTCAGTGTCAGGACATCGCGGTCCTGTGCGCCGTCATTCGGAGGGGAACAGATTCTGGCATGCCCGGTGGGACCTTTTCCTCTTTCCACTTCACACTTCGTGTGTCGTCTTCGCGAACCAATCGCGGTTTGTTTAATGGTTGCCTTCGGATTTCAAGTTACTAAGATTTGGTCTTTTGCCCGGCGCAGAATTCAAGATTCAATGGCTTCTAACTGCACCAACTGCTCGAAGTGTCACTGCAACGGACGCTCCACCTCACCTAGAGGTGTAGCATATGGGCCCCAAGCGGCCTCTTTCCTCACTCTGCCAGTAGACCAGGTGGCCCAAGCCACCACTGGCTTATTCTTCGGGACCATGATCCCACCGACAAGCTTCTCTATGCCGATACATGCACCGGAGGCGAACAAGAAGTCGGTCTTCGACCGGTTCACTGCTACGACGGCCCCTGTCAACGGGTCGCCCGTTACCAAACCAACAGCCTCTGTTTTCGCCAGACTGGATCAGAATCATAGAGTGGCCGTCCCAAAGAGGGCAACGGCCGCTGCTCAGGAAGTTGTTAAAGCGGCTTCTCCCATCAGAGAGTCGGTCTTCGCAAGATTGACGATTCCCATTCCTGCCCTTGCTGGTCAAAAGGCATCAGTCTTCGATAGGCTGACATCAGCAGTCACCCCACACTCAAATAGTGGGCAAAAAGAAACCATCTTAATTTCCGAGCCAGTCCCAACGGCTTGTCGTGTGCGACGTCGCCATTGGCAACGAGTGAGGAAAGCAGGGGGCAATTCCCCCTCGGGGCTAACTCCACCTGCTCCGATGGTGGAGGTCAACGCTGCTGTTCCAACTGGGAACAGCTTTGAACTGCTGAGGAGGGTGCGGAAGAATTCTCCAACCGCTACACTGAAAAGATCTCCTCCGCCTACGGAGAGGGCTCCGGAAACAAAACAAGAACAACCCCCTCAACGGCTGTCTTCAAAGATTTATAAAGTTTGGCGAAGGGTTCAAGACTCTGTGATTGACCCAGGTCGCTTTTGTCGCCAGAAAAAGGCGAAGGTGGAAAAAGACAAGGATTGTCCCATTAAACAGCAGGGGACAGCAGCTACTAGGGTGCCCCCTACAATGGTTCCTTCAACCTCAACGGCCCATAAAAGGAGGAGGTCAGAGAAAACCCCCGCGTCAATGGCAAAGTCTAAAAGCGGTGAACCCAAACGCCCCAAGTCAGGGGGCATAACAGTTCATACGGTTTATATGGCTTCTGGAAAGGAGGAAAGCCGCACTTCTACGGGTCACCGACCGCTCACCCGATCAGTGACCAAGGCTCAGGAGCAGCAACAAAAGCTCCAGGAGATGATGAATGCTATGGCCGTGCTTACAGAGCCAAAAGAAAACCCTGAAGCATCCTTAGATGAGCGCCGAGACGAAGAGACCGACGCCGAGTTCCTTCGCCGAATATTGGAAAAGAAGGACAAAGAGGCTGCTGAACAAACGGCCAACATACAGCGTATGGGCCTCCTCTTCCAGGACATGATAGGGATGATGATACAACAAGATCCCCCGAATGAAGAACCTCCGATCGTCCTTGGAGACGATAGGGGAGAGACATCGAATCCTCAGCCCATTCTATCAACGGCTAAAGAGGATACAATCTCTAAAACTGATCTGGACGAATACATAGCCCAGCAAATAAGGGTTCATCATGCGGCCGAAGCAGCCGGCCACGTCGTAAAAACGGGGCGGCCATATCCAGGCTGGTATGACCAAATCAAGTACCCGCCGGGTTACACAATTCCCAAGTTCCATGTCTACAAGGGGACCGGCAATCCCCATCAGCATGTTGCCCAGTTCAGGGCACTTTGCGGTAACACCGGCGGCGATGACAAGCTTTTGCTCTGCCAGTTCGTTGGAAGTCTATCAGATACGGCGTTCGAGTGGTACTCTGAACTCCCTAATGATTCTATTAAAACCTTCGCGGAAATGGAGCTGCTGTTTACCCAACGCTTTGCAAGTGCCAGTGAACGTACCCCGATGACGGCACTGATTAACGCTAGGGTAAAACCCGGCGAGACATGGGTTCAGTACGCTATACGGTGGCGTAATCTATGGTCGAAGTGTGAGCAGCGCATAGAAGAAGCCCCTGCGGTGGGAATGTTTGTTGGAACCCTTGATCCACAAGCAACCATCTCACAGTTTATGATGTTCTTCAAGCCGACTACCTTCCAGGCTTTGATTGACAAACTAGCGCAGATGGACCAGATGGGCCATAAACCCCCTCTCCCAAAGCCGGACTCCCGAAATGACAAAGGAAAGGGAAAAGCGATCATTGTCGCTAATGCTCAGCAACAACCGAGCGACTCGAAGCCGGTTGCTCGTCCAAACAATACGCGCCCGTACGTACCCCTTGAGGATAGGATGGGACGTCCTTATTCCTTCCCCCGCGATAAAACGAGGAGGTTATTCGAGCTGGCATTGCGCAACAGACTCATAAATCTGCCGGATCCAAAACGACCGTTGCAACCAAGTGACGTCAACGAGCCTAATTACTGCCCTTATAATCGAGTACTAGTCCATCCGATCGAAGATTGCTACGTTTTCAAGAATTGGCTAGAAAATCAGTATCGACAGGGCAAGTTCGCGTTATCTGACAAATGGAAGGTGAATCCCCCGCAGCCCCACACCTCTAAGGGGACGAATACGCCGGGGGCAACATGCTCCGTCATTGAAAAAGCTCCTTGGGAGGTTGTATTATCAGCCAAGACAAAGAGGATGCTAAACGATCTTCAGACATGTCCAGCAATCAAGTGGAAGAACCCGTTGGAACCGCAGGTCATTGAAGGGATGTTGAAGCCACGTCCAACTCCAAAGACCGATGGTGGTGGCTCAAACACTTGCAGCCAACTGTCAAAATCTTCGAAAAAGAAGAAGAAGAAATCTAAGAAGCCCGTGAAGCCTGACGACAAGCGCACGGACTTACAAAGGCAAATTGACGCGTTGGATGAATACAACTAAAAGGCACGGACTCCCATTACGCTCCAAGAGTTCCTCAATCACGTCTTTCAAGAAGAAGATGAGGGAGAAAGTTCATCGGATGAATCCGAGGAATATGTGGCGAGATGTCATATGATCACGAACGATGAGGAGACTCCTTGCACCGAAAAGCTGGGGGCAGATCCTGAACCAAAAGTTCTGGGACCATCAGATGAAGTAATTGACCCACTCCTTAATGAAGCTCGGTTGAAAAGTAAAGCTGATCGGGAGCACGAGGCGGCTATATTTGAAAGGGCCAAGCGCCAGCGACTTGATGAAGGAGCTGAGACGATCCCGCTGGAGCAAAACACCTCCACTGCCGACAAAAGCCAACTCAGGATGAGGAAAAAGTTCGCTAAAGCCATATCAATGGGCATGAAGCTACCATCCTCTGAAGGAAACATCGCCGGTGAAGTGGAAACGCACCCCTCGTATTGCTTATATCATCAGAGGATTTCGCATCCCACTCAAGAGTGCAAAGCTTTCGATAGATGGTGGCAAGGATACGTTGCTCATCGACAACGCTTTAAGCGGGAAAAACGTAAAACTCGTCGGGAGTAGAGAAATACGACCGAAGGGCTTAAAAGAACTGCTGGCGATTGTCGCATGGTTAACACCGGTGGATCACAAGTGCCTACATTCGGGAGTGATTCTGATGAAGAGCTAGAACTTGCCCCTCTCTTTAAAGAGTCCGCTTCAGGAAAAGAAGAAGAACCGAAGGTCTGCGAAAATATCCGGCTGCGGAATCGGACACTGCCTGAAAAGAACCTCGGATCCTTGAACAGAAAAGATAAAGGGAAAGAAAAGGTCTCTGAGGATATTACTCTCGATGACCAAGCTGCGGAAGAGTTAACCGCTAAGAACCCACCAAAGAAGAATAAGGTGGATTACAACGTCTTGGCACATCTGAGGAAGCTGCCCTCACAGATCAGCATTCTTGACGCCCTTTTGCTATCAAAAGAGGCGAGAGATGCGTTGATTAAGGCACTCCAAGACCCGGAACAATTCCAAACATGCCTGGCCGAAGAAAAGATGAAGGATGAATTAGAGGAAGTACACACGGCTGATGTTACTTTTGGTGATGAAGACCTTCTACTTGGGACATGCGAACACAATCGCCCTCTCTATGTCTCGGGATACTGCCATGATATAAGGATAGGCAAAATCCTGATCGATAACGGGTCTTCTGTTAACCTACTCAACGTGCGGGTGTTGAAGGAAATCTGCATGAGCGTTCAGCACCTTGCTCGAGACAAGATCACCATCTCCGGGTTCGACTCCCAATCGTCAAAGACTCTTGGATCTGTGATACTGACGCTGCGCTTCGGGCTACTCGTCACGGACATTAAGTTCCACGTCATAGACGCCAAGACATGCTACAACGCTTTGCTCGGCCGACCATGGTTACACGAGTACAACATCATGCCTTCTACACAACATCAGTGTATGAAGTATTTTAAGGATGGTTTCGAGTATACCGTGACGGGAGAACTGAACCCATTCTCTGTGAACGAGGTCCGCAAATACGAAGATGCCAAATACTTCTTGCCGGATTTCGAAGACACGGAGAAGTGTCACAAGCCGAAAAATAAAACTAACGCCACCGTCCCTGTCTTCGGCAGTGATACCGAGGAGGAAGAGGAGATCGTTTATTCGGGTCCGCCCCAACATAACAAGCCAGGACCGTCCACTCCTATATTGGTCTTTGGTAGTGACTCGGAGGATGAGGTCCATGTCGTATTCTCTGCTCGACCTTCAATACAAGCTTCCGCTGACGAAGGGCAAAGTTTACAAGTCGCCATGGTGCCGCCTAAACATCATAAAGAACTGGACGCACTTAATATCTACGGTGTAGAAGAGCTGCGGACATTCTATATCCCTTCCAGGCGAGAAAACGAGAAGGCAATCCTATTTTACCGCTCTGAAGAAACCAAGGTGAAAAAAGAAATCTGGTATGGCGCAGAGCCTGCGCTCGACAGGCTTCAGCCTATCCGTCTTCCCAGATATTATACAGAGGGTTTGAAGAAGCTGCTGAAACGCCAGGGGATATCCTTCAAACAGACCGTTAGAGAGGACAAATTCTATAACAGGGTCTGGAATGTTCCCGGGACTCAACGCAAACTGCCTAATGGGAGAATGGAAACGAGAGGGCTTGGATACATCCGGTCAAAGAAACGAGAGTTACTACCCGGCTGCTACGTCGTGTATGACCTTGATGAAGAAGCGGATGCTCAATGGGAGGACGCTAATCCTAAGCCAGTGAAGGTTCCAGATGCAAGAGAGCCCAGTCCGTCGTTCGAGGAACAAATGGACAGACTTATAAAGAAAGCTGGTCAAAAAGTCCGAGGTGATCACAACCGCGAGACGGCCATCTACGAGAAAGCCAAGACGCAACGCCTTCTCCAACAGGCTGTAAAGGATGAAAATGCCGCTCCTTGTCAACCTGTTATAAAGAAGGCTCAGCTCAAAAGCAGAAATAAGTCGAAAGGCCAAAAAGGCACTCAACAACAACAAAGCAGGGCTAAGAAGCCACGCAAACGGGAGTCGAGCGTTATTGATCTATCCCTCATGAAGAAAATGAGTCGAGCATACTCTTTTCCTCGGGATAAGACAAGGAGGATATTTGAGCTTGCTCTAAAACATCAGATGCTCACGCTGCCGGAGTCTAAACACCCTGAACAAGCAGGAGAAGCCTCACACCCGGACTATTGCTCTTACCATCGAGTAGTAGGTCATCCTCTTGAAGATTGCTTCACCTTCAAGAATTGGGTCGAAGATCAATATCAGCTTGGTAAATTCGCTCTGTCCAACAACTGGAGGGTAGCACCACCGCAAAAGCACGAGCCTAAGGCCACGAAAGAAAAACCAGTTCCACATTGGGATTGGAAGCGAATTCGTACCTGTCACATGATAACAATACTACAAGAAGAATCCGAGAACATGGACAGCCTTCCCTGGTGCCTCGAAAACAGCAATGATGAGGTGATCTCAGAATTTCCCCCAGCTTCGAAAGAACTGGAGGACGGAATACATACCACTGCAGATAACCTCAAGAAAATTGAGTTGGGGACGATAGACGATCCGCGACCGACATTCGTCAGCGAGCTGCTGTCTGAAGAAAAGGTGGCTGCGTTAAAGGACGTCCTTGTACAGCATAAAGATTGCTTCGCATGGAACTATTCCGAGATGCCGGGACTTGATCCAGAAGTTGCTGTACATAGACTGGCAATATCCCCGAATGTCAAGCCAGTCAAACAAGCGCCGAGAAGAATGCGGCTTGAGCTCGAGATGAGCATCAACGCTGAAGTCAAAAAGCTGATAGACTCCGGCTTTATCCAGGAGGTTCAATACCCTGAATGGATTGCTAATATCGTCCCAGTGATGAAGAAAAATGGAACGGTGCGCATATGCGTAGACTTTCGGGATCTCAACAAAGCCTGCCCGAAGGATGATTTCCCAGTACCAGTCACCGAACTGATGATAGACAATACGTCCACACATGAGATTTTCTCATTTATGGACGGCTCATCAGGATATAATCAAATAAAAATGCATCCTGAAGACCAGAAACATACGGCTTTTCGGTCTCCTTTGGGAATATTCTGTTACAAGGTGATGCCCTTCGGTTTAAAGAACGCCGGTGCAACCTACCAAAGGGCCATGACGAAGATTTTCGATGACCTTATACACGAAATCGTTGAATGCTATATCGACGACCTCGTTGTTAAAAGCAAATCATATAAGGAACATCTCGAGCATCTGAAGACCGTATTTCAACGTCTTCGACAATACAACTTGAAGATGAACCCTCTGAAGTGTGCATTTGGGGTTTCCTCGGGCAAATTCCTGGGATTCATTGTTCGACATCGAGGTATCGAGATAGATCCGTCCAAGATCAAGGCAATCATGGGAATGCCTCCGCCGAGGACTCTCAAACAGTTGCGGTCTCTCCAAGGGAAGCTCGCATACATACGGCGATTTATAGCCAATCTTTCAGGAAAGTGCCGTCCTTACAGTCACCTGATGAAGAAGGGAACCCCGTTCGTCTGGGATCAAAAGTGCCAAAGCGCACTAGACGAGATCAAACAGTACCTGCAAAACCCTCCAGTGTTGGCTGCTCCAGTGAAGGGAAAGCCTCTCATTCTTTACACGGCCGCCCTTGAAGGTTCTTTGGGCGCGTTATGGGCACAAGAGAATGACCAGGGGAAAGAAAGAGCACTTTACTACTTAAGTCGAGTGCTGCTAGGGGCAGAAAGCAATTACTCCCCTATTGAAAAACACTGCCTGGCGTTGATCTTCGCAATAACAAAGCTTAGACATTACGCATTAGCGCATGAAGTCCATCTCATTTCAAAGGTGGACCCCCTTAAATACTTGATGTCAAAGGCCATATTGACGGGACGACTCGCTAAATGGGCCCTGCTCTTAATGGAGTTCTCGATAGCATATCGACCACTCAAAGCAGTAAAAGGCCAGGCCATCGCCGACTTCCTTGCTGAGCACCCGATACCGGCCGACTCTCCTTTAAACTGCGATCTTCCAGACGAACATGCGTTTGATGCGATCGATGGTGATAATACCCGATGGGAGCTTTATTTTGACGGAGCATCTTCTGTGAAGAAGCGCAAACAAAGTACCCCTATAATCAAATCGGGGGTAGGACTCATCTTTATAACTCCACAAGGGGGGATAATGCGCTACGCGTTCTCCCTGACGGAACCGAGGACAAACAACGAAGCCGAATACGAAGCTCTGATAGCAGGCCTCGAGATCGCCATTGACATGGGAATTGAAAACCTCCTCATATACGGAGATTCGCAACTGGTCGTTAGTCAAGTAAACGACGATTACCAAACATGCAAACCGGAATTGGTAAAATACGGTGAAAAGGTGCAACAACTGCTAACCCAAATTCCCTCCTATACTTTAGAGAGCATACCACGCGCGGATAACAGCAAAGCGGACGCGTTGGCCAAACTTGCTAAAGAAATGGCTGACGAGAACCTCGATGACGTTAGAGTCATGGTACAAAGTCGTCGGGTGCTCGCCCCCGCAGAAATACCTCCGGGATCGCCCGAAGAAAAGGGAGTGACTGAACAAGCGACCTTGCAAATAAAAGATCATGAGAAGGTTGAGGATTGGAGGGAAGTCTTTATAGACTACTTCAAGTCCCACCAAATGCCCGAAGATGCGTCTGCAAGACATCAACTCATAAAACGAGCTCTGTCTTTCGCCTTCGTCAATGATACTCTATACAAGAGGTCATTCGATTCTCTGTGGCTGAGATGCTTAGGACCGGACGAATCGGAAAGAGTCGTTCAGGAGGTTCATGACGGAATCTGCGGTTCTCACCAAGCAGGTCCAAAGATGATGTTGAAGATCAAACGGATGGGCTATTACTGGCCCACGATGATTCAAGACTGCATCGAATATGCGAAGCAATGTCACTCATGCCAGATTCATGGGGACTTCATCCACCAACACCCAAATCCATTGCATCCAACGGTAGCTAGCTGGCCATTCGAAATGTGGGGGATTGATATAGTCGGCCCCATCGAACCAGCATCGTTTAAAGGATATCGTTTCATCCTAGCGACGACTGACTACTTCTCTAAGTGGGCAGAAGCAGTACCATTGAGAGAAGTGAAGACGGAGAATATCCTCCATTTCTTCAAAACGCACGTCATATATCGGTTTGGAACTCCGAGGCGGATTATCTCCGATAACGGGCCAGCCTACCGAAGTCATAAAATCAGCCGCTTCGCACAGCAGCATAACATAGACTGGAGATATTCCTCAGTCTATAATCCACGAGCTAACGGTCTCGCCGAGGCCTTCAACAAGACCTTGACGAAAATTATAAAGAAAACAGTGTCCCGAAATAAGAAAGATTGGCACGAAAGACTGCAAGAAGCTCTTTGGGCATATCGAACTACATTCAAGACGGCCACGAACGCAACGCCGTACGCGTTGGTGTTCGGTACGGAAGCAGTACTCCCTCTCGAGATAGAGTTACCCTCTCTACGAGTAGCAGTTCACCACGAGCTAACGGACGAAGAAAATGCTCACCTTCGGCTTGAGGAGCTTGACGCCCTTGATGAAACTAGGCTCATAGCGCAACAAAATCTGGAAGCCTATAAAGCAAATATGACACGCTCATACGAAAGATTGACCCGACCGAGGACATTCCACCAAGGCGAACTCGTGCTAGTGGTCAAAAGGCCTATGATTCCCAATCGCGCCAAGCGGGGAAAATTCGAGCCAAATTATGAAGGCCCGTACATCATAGATAAAGTTTACCAGGGTGGGGCCTATCTACTCATGGAAATGCACGGTGAAAGGCCTTTCAGGCCGATAAACGGTCGCTTCCTGAAGAAATACTACGCTTAATGAGCCACAGCCTAGGTCAATGATAGATGACGACGACCATGTCCGCTCGCTATCTTCCTAAGCTCAAGTTTTATAAGCAGTAGCCAACTTCCCAATGTCGGACCGAAATGTCCTTAAACTAATAGCGGACCGAAATGTCCTTAAACTAACAGCGGACCGAAATGTCCTTAAAATAATAGCAGACCGAAACGTCTCTAAACTACTACCGCAGCATCTTTAGGCTGACGAGATATAAAAAAAAACATATAAAAATAAAATAAAATAAAAACGGTATGTCCATAAGCATAAAGGGGCATGGATGAAAACCCGAAAGGGCTCCGTGAGTAAAAACAGCAGGGCTACCGGCGAGTGTTCGTGAAAACCCGAAAGGGCGCGACCTCATAAAAAAAAGAGGGAAAAAGAAAATAAAAAAAAAGAAGAAGAAAATAAAAGCGGTACGTCCATAAGCAAAATGGGCACGGATGAAAACCCGAAAGGGCTCCGTGAGTAAAAACAGCAGGACTACCGGCGAGTGTTTGTGAAAACCCGAAAGGGCGCAACCGCGTTAAGAAACACTTGTAGGGTCCTCTCGACCCTATAAGGAGAAACCACCCGCGTGAGATCCTTACGACTCACAAGGGAACAACATGCTTAGGGATCCCCACGATTCCTAAGGAGAAAATACACTTGCGAGATCCTCACGACTCGTAAGGAGAACTCTCTTATGGGACCCCCACGGCTCATAAGATTTGAAAGTCTTAAGTTATAGAGACCTAAACCTGTGCTTAAGCAACCCCCACAACTTTCGACATTGCCCTACAAGTGGTCCTATATTGGCCCTTGTATACAATCCACGGGCGCGAATAAACATTTCCCTAACCAAGTCCCATCCGAGACTAGGGATATGTTTGCATGGTGAACAACCCTTGTAAATCCTCTCGACTTACGAGGAGAAAACCCTCCTGTAGAATCCTTACGACTTACAGAGGAACAAAACACTTAGGAACCCTCACGATTCCTAAGGAGAAAATACACCTACAAGATCCTCACGACTTGTAGGGAGAAATACCTTTGTGAGACCCTTACGGCTCATGAAGTCAAAAGCCTTAGTCGACAGGACCTTAACCCTGGTCGCTAAGCCTCCTTTGTTCGACATCGACGGAGGCAGATGATGATTCGCTCCTGGCAATATCCCAGTTGTAGCGGTGCTGATGCCGAAATCGGTGTCTAATTCCAGGTTTACGGCGGAAAGCCAGTAGGCCGCACATGCATACGAAATAGCCGAAATGATGGGGCAACTTGCAATAAAAAGCAGCAAGTAAAAATGTATGCATGCAAAATAGCCGAAATGATTGAGCAACTCGCAATAAAAAGCAGCGAGTAAAAATAAAAATAAAAAATAAAATAGCCGAAATGATGGGGCAACTCGCAATAAAAAGCAGCGAGTAAAGATAAAATAAATAGCCGAAATGATTGGGCACCGCGAAAAATAGCCGAAATGATTGGGCAATCGCGACCTTCGCGATATAAAAGCTGAAATGATAGAGCATCGCGGAAATAAAACAAAAAATGACGATAAAACTTTGGCCCTACAGTTAAGATCACATCGATCCCTGTATACAATCCAAGGGCGTAAACAAAGAGGGAACCATACTTTCCCAACAGACTCCGTCAGACGACGAAGCCAAACCTCGACGGTTCGTTTCAGCCGAAGAAGCCAGTGTGTTCAACAAACTCACTCACGGATACAAACACTCCTTGACGAGAGCCTTCTGATTCGCGTCGACTCGCAGAGCCACCAGCGTCTCCGTGGGAATCCTCAACTCGTTTCAAACCCCAAGGAAACAAATAATCCTTGGCGCTTGGGAAACAAATAATCCCTAGCAAACTCCTCGACTCACGGATACAAACACTCCTTGACGAGAGCTTCCTGATCCGCGTCGACCCGCAGAGCCACCAGTGCCCCCGTGGGGATCCTCGACTCGTTTCAAACCCCAAGGAAACAAATAATCCTTGGCGCTTGGGAAATAAATAATCCCTAGCAAACTCATCGACTCACGGATACAAACACTCCTTGACGAGAGCTTCCTGATCCGCGTCGACCCGCAGAGCCACCAGTGCCCCCGTGGGGATTCTCGACTCGTTTCAAACCCCAAGGAAACAAATAATCATTGGCGCTTGGGAAATAAATAATCCCTAGCAAACTCCTCGACTCACGGATACAAACACTCCTTGACGAGAGCTTCCTGATCCGCGTCGACCCGCAGAGCCACCAGTGCCCCCGTGGGGATTCTCGACTCGTTTCAAACCCCAAGGAAACAAATAATCCTTGGCGCTTGGGAAACAAATAATCCCTAGCAAACTCCTCGACTCACGGATACAAACACTCCTTGACGAGAGCTTCCTGATCCGCATCGACCCGTAGAGCCACCAGTGCCCCCGTGGGGATTCTCGACTCGTTTCAAACCCCAAGGAAACAAATAATCCTTGGCGCTTGGGAAACAAATAATCCCTAGCAAACTCCTCGACTCACGGATACAAACACTCCTTGACGAGAGCTTCCTGATCCGCGTCGACCCGCAGAGCCACCAGTGCCCCCGTGGGGATTCTCGACTCGTTTCAAACCCTAAGGAAACAAATAATCCTTGGCGCTTGGGAAACAAATAATCCCTAGCAAACTCCTCGACTCACGGATACAAACACTCCTTGACGAGAGCCTCCTGATCCTCGTCGACCCGCAGAGCCACCAGTGCCCCCGTGGGGATTCTCGACTCGTTTCAAACCCCAAGGAAACAAATAATCCTTAGCGCTTGAGAAACAAATAATCCCTAGCAAACTCCTCGACTCACGGATACAAACACTCCTTGACGAGAGCCTCCTGATCCGCGTCGACCCGCAGAGCCACCAGTGCCCCCGTGGGAATTCTCGACTCGTTTCAAACCCCAAGGAAACAAATAATCCTTGGAGCTTGGGAAACAAATAATCCCTAGCAAACTCCTTGACTCACGGATACAAACACTCCGTGACGAGAGCCTCTTGACTCATGTCAACTCGTAGAACCATTACCCTCTCCGCGAGCAAATTCCCGATTCGTCTCAATTTGTAAGAAGAAGTCTCAGACAGCAAGGATTGAAAAGCTTGCTTTTTGAGCAATGGGCCCCTGCAAGTCAATCCAAACTGGTCTCTTGCATACTATTCATGGGTCTCACTCTCCGAAATCGAATTTCGACGAGGAGGGAAACAACCGCTTACGAATCCTCTCGACTCGTAAGAGGGAAAATTCTCTTATAGGATCCTTACGACTTATAAGAGAAGACCACACTTAGGAATCCTCACGATTCCTAAGGAGAAAATCCGCCTACGAAATCCTTTCGATCCGCAGGAAGAAAAGTCTCTATGAGACCCTCACGGCTCATAGAGTTGAAAAATCTTAGGCAGCAAACCATAACCTGCGGCCTAAGCCATCGCTATTTCCTAAGGAAGTCGGAATACTCGTTTTGGACACCCATCAACCATGGTTATTAAGACAGCCTGCTGACAAAAAAAAGAAGATGACAGAAAGAATATCCGGTCTACATTTGATCTGGCGTGCGTGACGCATTCATTTATACATGGGCAGAAGACTCAGGACGAGAAATAAGACAAGCTGAAATAGAAAAGGGAAGGGTTTCCATTCATACTGCTAAAAAAAAAAAATCTTCTTTTACAAGCATAAGAAACATTATTCAAATTATTACAACGGTATAACCTCAGATCCGGGGCACGGATTGAGGAAATCAAAAGTGAGGCCATCCAGAGTTCTTCTGGCCTTTCTAATTATTCTTAAGCGCAGTCTTTCTCGCTCCTCTGTATCGAGATCATCGGCGAGCCCTCCTGGCCTTTGATAAGCAATAACTATCGTCGTCTGCTGGAAGACTTGGTGTAGGATGTCAATAAGGCTGTTCCGTCGTTTCTTTGAAATCAGCCCTGTTAGGTACACTGAATGCACCTTGTCTTCGGCATCATCCAGCGCGTTGAGCGGTAAGGTCTCATGAAGACCCGGAAGTGCTCTCCATATGGCTCCCAACACGACTTTCAAAAGGGCCGAACGACGAGGCAACAGCCAACCACCGCTTGCGTTCAGACGACCCATGACTTCTGCACATTTAGCGTCTGTAAACTCCTGGTTTTGTTGACGACCCTGAGCGCGGATATCGTCGTAGGTAATAAACTCGTGCAAACTGTATAGATGCACCGCCGCCATTATGCCTGGAGGAAATATTACAGGAAGATCAGCAATAGAAAAGCAATAATACACATAGAGGACTAAATTCCTAGAGAGCGAAACTATGTTCAAGGATAAATTCCCCTAGATGAAAGCTCTGCTGGTTAAGATTAATCTAAGAATCGATTTTACCTAAAGTTTTCCTAAAAACTTTGAAAAAAAAGGGAGGAGCAAGCCACCGGAGTTCTTGAAGGCAAGAACAAAGCTCTGAAGTCTTCGAAAATAGAAATCGGAAAGATGATAAGTATCTAGGGGGGACCAAAGGTCCTATTTATAGGCATCAAGTGCCTCTTCGACTTCCAAGAGTTGTCACGGCAGTTTACCCTAATCGGAGCGAACTTCTGTTCAAATTCCGAGGCGGGAGATGAAGCAACGCTTCGTCTTCCCCCAATCAGAGCAAAGCTCTGTCTTGAAAATTAATTTAATGAAGCGACGCTCCAGATTATTTGCGCTGCGCAATACGCCACGTGTCTGACGCAGACGCATCAGCGCAACGCCCAAAACAGCGCACCCAATCAAAGCAAAGCTCTATTTCAAGCAAAACTAAAGGAAGCAACGCTTCAGCGGCGTATGCGCCGTGCGCTGCGTGACACGTGTCGGCGCAGATGCGCTAGCGCAGTTGCGCTGCACTGTGCGCTGTGCGACACGTGTCATACCCAGGAGCATTTGCGCTAAAAACAAAAATTAAGGTTCTGAAGAAATCTTTTCTGTTATTGTTAAAATAAGAAAATTATCTTCTGTAAAACAGAAGCCCTTGGATCAAAGATCCGACGGTGGGGGAAATCCCGCCAAATCTTTCAGAAAAGGGATTTCTTCAACAAATTGAACTTACTTCTTAATTTGCAAGATGAGGTCTCAGGCAGTAAGGATTAAAAAACTTGCTTCTTGAGCAATAGGGCCCTGCAAGTCAATCCAAAATGGTCTCTTGCATATTATTCACGGGTCTCGCTCTCCGAAGTCGAATTTCGACGAGGAGGGAAACAACCGCTTACGAATCCTCTCGACTCGTGAGAGGGAAAAATTCTTTTACAGGATCCTTACGACTGGTAAGAGAAAACCACACTTAGGAATCCTCACGATTCCTAAGGAGAAAATCCGCCTACGAGATCCTTTCGATCCGCAAGAAGAAAAGTCTCTATGAGACCCTCACGGCTCATAGAGTTGAAAAGTCTTAGGCAGCGGATCTAAAACCGCAGTCTAAGCCATCGTTATCTCTGGGAAAAATAAAGTTGTCTGCCAATAAGGTGCATTAAAGATATCATGCTGAAAAGAATGAAAAAGGCGAAGAAATGACACAGGACATTACAAAATGTGTATCTTTTATTCATAAGTATTGATCGGGTACAGGATACATTGTACTAAAGAATAAAAAAAATATACATATATTTTACAAGTACAAATGATACAAAGAGAATTACTGGGAAGGAAGCGTCTTGCATAGATTTAGCAATTGCTCGCATACTTCCTTCCACGCCTTCTCTTGATCGGCTACCACCGCCAGCTCTGCCTCCACTTGGGCTCGTTGCTGCAAGACAGACGCAAGCTGCTCCCTGACGATCTGATAAGCAGCTTCCCGACCTGGGGTATTGCGCTCAGCTACGTCGAGCTTCCGCTTCAAGTTTAGCCCATGGGAGATGCGCTCCAAGAGACCCTCAAAGATAGTCTTCACTTGGGCAGCATTTGCTTCAACCTCAGCGCGCAGTTGGGCCGTTTCGTTCGAGGTCTTTTGGCATTCCCTTAGCTTTAAAGCTGCTTCTTGCTCCAAATGGCGGAAGTGAGAAGTGCTTTGCTCGAGCCAAGTTGTTCGTTGGGTGCTCAGGGCTAAAACTTCGGGAGAAGGGCGTGTCGACTCCAGCCGATATAGACATGCCTCAATCCCCCTGCAGTGACTAACCCAAGATTCGACGACGCCTTCGTTATGAAAATTTACGAGCGCCGCCAACATCGGGTTAACCTCCACAGCGAAATCTACGGCAGAAGGGAGAGCGTCCATGTTGAGCTCTTCGATGTACCCGCTCAGCATGCCCAAACTCATCACAGCACCCTTTGAAGATGGACGTTTCAAGAAAGGGCCTGCCGGTGAAAGGACGCAAGACTCAAAAGGGACCGGAGCCGGAACAATAGCTGCAAAACAAAACATGGTCAAACGATGGTTCAAGAGATGTTGAAGGGTTACCAAAAAGGGAATTTACTATACCAGCTGCGACGGACGGCAAAGCCGGAAGGGCCGGTAGCGCGGCAGGTCTTGCATCCCCTCCTTCGATTTGTGGCACTGCAATAAAGAAAAGGAAAAGTCAGAAATTATCCCATTGCTAGAAAAAAGGGGCAAATAAAGACATTATAGTGAAAGTATACTCACCGGCGCCACTAGAGGGAGAAGCGAGTTCGGATGGGAAAGAGAAGTGTGGGAGCAACACCTGATATAAATGATCAAAGAGCACTCCTGCAAGGGCACAATGGTATACCGTTAGTACAAAAGCTACATTTTTGAAAGATTAAGGCATGAGTCGTAAATCCATACCTTCCAACATCCGCGATGGTACAAGGGAAGGCGGGGAGGTGACCACCGCCAAAGCAGTAGTCGACGGTGCTCCCTCGAGCAATGGAGCGTCGGCACTAGCCGCACCTGCAAAGACAAGCTTGTTAGAAGAGATCGCAAGATATATAAAAAAGAGGGGAACGCTGGTGACTCAAAATTTACCCGACGAGCTGCCAGCCGAAACTGAAGCAATCCCCTCCTCCATTGACATGAGACCACCGCCCGTAGCCTCATCACCCGACTCGATGGGGACCGTTGTTGTGCTTGCGAGCCCCGGAGATGGCAAGGAACCATACGCGGGGAGGGCTATGATTGGAGTATTACCAGATTCCTGGGAAAGAGCGGTCGGCTCCTCCTCAGGAATCGTGGCCGCCTCACCCGATACTCCCTCGGGTCCTGCGGTCGCGGTTGTCTCATCCATCAGCACCGTGACGTCTCCAGCCTCAAGCGCCTCGCCCTCTACTGCCTTCGGCTCGGTTAAGACAATCATCTCATCTGCCGCCACTTCAGGTGCGACATCAATGACCCTCTCGGCGGCGGACCCCTCAACCTCTGTTTCAGGCCCCGTGGCCCCGATGACGTTGCTCACTGTCGGCTCGGGCTCGGCAATTACCGCTTCCTCCGCTCCCTGGGGTTCGACGGTCTCCGCCTCCCCCTCAGTCGGACTTGGCCCTGCAAGATGGAATGCATATGAGCCAATGGCTTTATAATTCTTACAATGAGGTTCGGAAAGAAATGTTACCTGAAGAGGATTTATCGTTTGCACTCCGGGCTGCGCGCGCCACTCGCCTATGAGCAGTAGACAGGGCGGCAGGGGCCTCTTCAGAAGGAGTGTCGGCACGAGGAATAGTGCTAGGGCCCGCTCCCGTGGCCAAAGCAGCTCTGCGGGCCTCCGCTTCGCGTCTTAACCGCTTTCGCTCCTCCCGGGCCGTTGAGGCGGATGCTACTAGGGCTTCTTTGAGCGAGGCTTCTTCGTCTGTGAATAGGGATGCCTCCAGATCTTTCAGGGCGTCCCTCGTCGTTTTGTCAAGCCGAGGCTCTTGCCGCAATTTCGACGAAGCCGGGACTTCAGCAACAGGCTCGGGAAGGATCCCCGCATCAATTGATACAACCCCTGCAAAGAAACAAAAGAGGGTTAGGTTAACCATCAGAAAAAGATGACAAACTTTCCTTATAAAGAGAAAGGGATGAAACATACCGACGCCTGCTAGGGCACGCTTCTCCTCCTCCTCCTGGAAGGTTTTCAGGGAGGCGGCAATAGCCTCTTCAGTAGAGACACCTGTTGAAAATGAAGCAAATATTAGTTAAAGATAATAATAAAAAGTGCAATAAAAGGACAAATAAAGCGGCTGATGATTACCGGACTCAGCGAGTTTGCTTAACATCGCTTCGAGCCTCGCCGATCGCTCAGAAGCTGCAATGGCGGCAGCCAAATTGGTGTCCGCAGGGTCTACCAAGAAGCCCTCATTACTGCCATATTCACATATGGCTTCGGTGGGAGGAGCCGCAGGCTTTAAGCCGAGGATCGCATCGAGGGAAAGGGTGGACTTCTTCTTCTTCTTCTGTTCGCCAGCTTTAGACCCACCCGGAGTAGATTTGCGCTTGGCAGTCACTTTAGGGTGGCGGGTCCCGATATCTGCTCCTACGCCTGGCTCTGGCGATACTACATTAACCTCCTTCGTGGGAGCACGGGGCGCCGATGGTGCATCCACTTTAGCGGGCAGCGGCAATCCCCGCGGGGGGCTCAACACGCGTGGTCGATCGACTCCAGCATCTTTTAGCAGAGGGACGACCGGGAACCTTGGCTGCAAAGGGGCCTTGCGATCGCCGCCGGGAGGCGCACCCCTACGGTCAACCAGCATACGCTTCTCCGTTAAAATAATTGGGCCCATCGCGTGCGCATACCAGGCCACATATGAATTAAGCATCTTAGGGGCACAGCTGGGTTCACTAATGAAGAAATAGGAACCTGTGTTAAGCCGTGTAAAATGATGCATCACATTCTTTATCCCCTCTGGGCCGACCACGGGCGTTTCTAAGAAAGCTTCCAGCGGGATCCCTTGGTTGTAGCTTGACTGCCGGGCAAATCGGTGTGGGTTATATCTCATAAACAAGGCTGTCTTATTCTGCCTGAACACTAGATAGCCCGGCCGGATAGAGTAGAGATGGAGGATTTCCCGAGCTTTCAATACAGAAGCCCCATCTTTGAAGTCATCACGCAGGGGCACCACTGACTTGGTGGTCTCTGAGCCTATGGTTATGACCTTGTCCACAAAAGAAACCGTCGCTCCAACCAGATGTGGACGAAGGAGCAGCCCTCTAGACTCCCGCGGGGCTGGAACCACAATTGAAGCCCCAACCAATCGTATGACTCTCGGGAGTCTGTACTTCTCGAAGAACGGAGGAGTCTTGTGGGCACCAAACACCCCTCGCACGTGCATCTCCATCCAAGAAGTGAAGTAGTGCATCGGGAAGTTAGCAGGCTGTACCCCGGGCTCACTGGCGTCCGCCGCTACGCTAAGTCCATGATAAAGGTAAGCCAGCCCGGCGATTCCTACCGATAACTGCAAACCAGCCACCATCCGATGCGCTGGGTAAAAGACAGAGGGCCGCATGAGGCGGGGGTGCATGGGGAGTGCAAAGTTGCATAGCCACAAGCCCAAGAATCCAATAAAAAAGGTTTCTTCATCCATGCCTGGGACGGCAATTTCCGAGAAAGAAGCAATGGCAGCGTTGGGGAGATAGAAATCCTTCTGGTCATTGTCCGATATGGGTCGGCGGTCCAAGCCGAAACCAAAAGGGTCACCAAGCTGAGCGAACTTCTCGCCCTCCTCTGATAGGAACTCTGGGCGAATGAAGCGAGCAATAAAATCTGCAAAACTGATGCCCCGGTCGCCCGATTCCAGATGGAGTTCCTCATAGATCTCCAATACCTTCACCAAGCCCGGATACTGATGCTGAATGGCGTTCTCCGGAGTCAAGTCAAACACCAGCTGCTTGGTGGCAAAGACATACTCGTCAGGAGGAAGCAGCTCCTCGTAGTGCTCTCCCCTCATTGGTAGACCCGAAATCTCAGCGAATTCTTCCAAGGAGATAGAGACTTCCCTATCCGTCATCAGGAAGGTGTGAGTGGGGATATTCCATTGTTCAATAAAGGCTTTGACCCACCACGTTGGAGGAGAGGGATACTCGAAAAGCGAAACGTAGATGGCTGGATATAAACCAATCCTCGTTAGATGAGTCCTCTTCGCCGATAAGATGTACCGGGCCCACTGCAAATATCCGGCGGGGGGTCGCGGGATCAGTCCAATATTGTAAGCCTGTCCCCAAGGGCGTGCTTCACCCTGACAGATGCGCCTCCCCAGAATGTCTATTGCCGGCGGCGGCTGCACGGGAATGGCACCAATCGCAGGCTGGAGGAGGTCATCAGAATTCCAGTTTTTAACCTCCACGGCATACTTCACCGGGGGTTCGTCTGCATAGGGGATCGTGACTGTAGGCTCAGACGGCGAGGCGGAACTGAAGCTGCGACGGCCTTGGATGATCTGGCTGTACCACCTTCCCCACAGGTGGAGCTTTTTGCACTCAGGGTCATGATCTTTAATGAGAGCGAACGCCACCCGGTCCACTGGCGAATGGGGGAACCCTCCTTCCGAGCGAACGAAAGGGAAAGACAAGTCGTCAGACATGTTTCCTGTGGAAAGACAAAAAATAACCATTAGTATTCTAACGCTTGGCATTGTAAATCTTATTCCACACTGTGATGTAATGGGTAAGGGACCAAAGGGGGACCCACAAAATCTAAATGATAGTACATCACTTAATAAGACAGTCCCATCATTGGATGAGACTGTCAGTTAATGAAAAAGACCCCCAAGAGAATATCCTCATTGGGGGAAATCCCTAGAGACAAGGAGAAAATCTCCTCTTTTAGAGCAAAGCTCTGTCACAGAGTGACATTTGTCAAACTCTGGTCTCAAGGGAATAAAACTTCCTAAAAAAAGGCCTAGCTCTGTAATAGTAATGAAAAACTATAACTCCTAAGGATTAAAAGAAAAATTTTAGGATCTTAAAGATCCATGAAAACTTTTAGGAGTTCTCCATTTGATCTATGAGCAAGGCTCTGTTCATGGGTTAAAACCCAGGAACAAGATCTCTGTAAATTTTTGAGAGCAAGGCTCTGTGGATGAAACCCCAAAGGGGTTTTCTTTAGATCAAAGATCTATAAGAGCAAGGCTCTGTTAATTAAATTAATTTAAATTAATTTTTACCTAGAGTGATTCTAAGTTATGAACTTTAAAGTTCTTGGGAAGAAGCAAGAGCAAGGCTCTGAGAGTTCTTAAGCAAGAGCAAGGCTCTGAATCAAAGTTCTTAAAACGGTAAAGAAATTAAAGGACCAAGGATCCCATTTATAGGCGCCTGCGCCTCTTCACCTGACCTCCATGATCCAACGGTCGGGATCTTGCCACCGCTGCACTCACGTGCGCGTCACGTGAGCGCAACGGTGGGGGGGCATTTGTTCCCCCAATCAGAGCAAGGCTCTGTTTGAATTTCAAAAATTCAAATTTTGAAGCAACGCTTCAGATCCCGTGCGCTGCGCGCAACGCGCCACGTGTCAGAAGTTGACACGGCAGCACAAGGCCCAAGGCAGTGCGTCCAATCAGAGCAAGGCTCTTTAAAAAAAACATAAGCAACACTCAGTTGTGCCAGACACGTGTCCGCGCAGTTGCGCAAGCACAACTGCGCAAGCGCACCGCTGCGCGACACGTGTCCGCGCAGTTGCGCAAGCGCTGTTGCGCAAGCGCTGTTGCGCAAGGGCTTCACTGCAAGACACGTGTCTGCGCAGTTGCGCAAGCGCTTTACTGCCCGACACGTGTCTGCGCAGTTGCGCAAGCGCTTCACTGCGCGACACGTGTCTCGCGCTGGAGAGTTGCGCAAAAAACAGAATGAAAATTTAAAGAATTTTTTTTTTCTGTTCTTGTTAAAACAAGAAGATTTCTTCTGTAAAACAGGGGCCTTTGGATCAAAGATCCAACGGTGGGGAAAATTCCCCAAATCACTCAGAAAAAGATCTTTTTAACAAATTTAACTAATTTTTGAGCACTATAAAAAGGACCCCAGACCTCATTTCAAGGACACACATCTGGTTTTAAAAAAAAAGAAGAAAGAAGAGAACTCTTGAGAACTCCTTGAGAACACAAAAAAGAAGGTAAAAACCTTTAAAACAAGAGAAAATTCTCTTAGGAATAGATCATTGATCTAAGAACAAGATCAGTGATCTTCAACAAATAAATAAAGAAATAAAAATAATAAAAATAGTGCCTTGCACTTGCTATGAACCTTTGGTTATCTGAAACAAGGAAAAACTTGTTTTTTTCTTTGATCCAAATTTAGATCAAGGGATAAAAAGTGCTTTGAATCTAAAAGGTTCTTGGTGCTTTGCACAAATGCAATGCATTACTTGAAGGGCCAGGCCCAAATCAAAAAGACCTAGCAGGCCAAAATAAGTTGCAAAGCAATAAAAAGGGCAGAGCCCAAATGAAATTGATGCTTTGCATCATTTATAAAGGGCAGAGCCCAAAACAAATTGCCCAAATAAAAATAAAGAGAAATGCAATGCAAAAGCAAATAAATGTTGGACATTTTCAACTGGACTTAGTCCAATAGTGGCCATAAGTCCTTAAATTAAACTGACTGAGCAAATTGGCTCTCCTAAATCAATCTACATCCGGTTCGAGGGTACATCTCCGAACTCCTTTGACATCCATCGTTGTAATTCCTCAACGACGTCAAAGATGTGACGGGTCCCGACGACCACACACCCATATGGACTGCGGGGTCCCTAAACTCGTGGACCGAGACGTCCTTAAACTAATATCTCGGATCGAGACGTCCTTAAACTAATATCGGACCGAGATGTCCTTAAACTAATAATGGACCACCACGTCCCTAAACTAGAACAATAGAGCCTCCAAATGCTCTTTTGCCGGATCTAAACGATCCCGTTAAAGTTGATCTTAGCCCCAAACACGGCTAACGTATCCTTAAACATTCAAATGGATTATAAAACTCCAAATTACATCTCTGATCTCCTCTGACACCTATCGTTGTAATCCTTCAACGACGTCAGAGAGGTGATGAGTCCCGACGGCCATATATTAAATGGATCATTACGTTAAGTTGATCTTAGTCTCAAACAGGACTATCGTATCCTTAACGAACGTTTAAGTTGATCTTAGCCGCAACGCGACTAATGCATCCTTAAACTAAAAACACCAAACCCAAATCTAAGTAAATACGGATTTGGACTAATCCACGTCCTACGGGCGACGGCATTACTCAGTCTCCGTATACAATCCACGGGCAACCACAAACAAAACAAACACACACGACACGAAGTGAAATTCTGGAGAAGGAGAAAGTTGTTACCGCGATGCGGTAGCGTAATTAACTGCAGGGGCTTGCGCCTGCAGGGAAGAGCGTCCCCACAATCAAAAACCCCTTAAGCGAGGGGGAATCTGACAAAGTCTGCTACATCGGCCGCATCCGTCTAAACCTCCGATACACGGTGCCATAAATCAACTTGGCATCTTAGGAGAGATGGACGGATAAAACCAAATAGCATCTGCCCCGAATCTCAGCGTCAGGACATCGCGGTCCTGTGCGCCGTCATTCGGAGGGGAACACCCATAATAAATCATGCCATTCGAGCTAATGGTCGCAATTCCACTATTCTGGGTGGTTCGAGATTCTTCTATGTTCTCCACTTCAAATTTGTATCCAAGAACACCGAATTCTTTGTAGTATGCAATTTCCATACTAGGAAACTGAGCTACACATTTCTGAAAGTATGCGGAAGCCTAACCGAAATAATCCTAGAAGGGGGTTGAATAGGACTATGATATCAATATGCTCAAATTAAAAAATATATACTTGCAAATAGAAATCATAATTGCACACTTAGATAAAAGATGAGCCAATTAAAGAAAAAGCTAAGCACACATACACTCATGAAACTAAAATTTCAAGCAAGCAAAATATTAAGTATGAGCAATATAGAGCAATAGAGATAGAATGCAATTTCTAAGCTAATAAGCAAATAAGAGATAAGAAATTGTAAACTCAAGCACGTGCCCGTTCCACTAAACACGTCTCCACCGAGACTATCACGTTGCACACCCGGAACAAATACGTCTCCACTGTGACAACACGTTACTTGACAGACGAGCAACTCTTCACTTTACAATATCTCATTTCTTATAAAGACACCCTTGCACTCAAGAATTCTCACACAAAGAAAAGGAAAATTTCCCTCACCCTTCTCTCTTACAAAGACACTCTAGCACTCTAGAGTTCTCACATAAAGGAAGTAGAGGGTTACAATAAGCAAAATTACTCTCAAATGTGTTTTACAATTGAAGCACTAATACTCAAGAAAAATGGATAGCAAATAGAGCTGTTGTGTGTGTGTGAGAATGATTTGGATAAGCAAATAAAATTACAATCAAATTCTCACAAGATGTGGGATTTTTCTTTCAAAGATCACTTTAGAATAATATCAACTGAAATCTCTAGTGATTCATCCTAAAAAAAAAACCACAGCAAAACCTCTTTTATAGCCCCAATGAAAAACTAGACGTTTCAAGTCAAAATCAACAATTAACAGTATCAACAGACGTCTGAAGAAGGTTTGGGCAGACGTCTGTCACTAAAAAGAAAAGTCCCTAACGGCTATATTTTGAAAACTTTTCTAAAGCAGACGTCTGTCAAATATATCTACAAACATATGAAGTTCATGTTGATAAACGTCTGTAGTACATTTTAAGAGACGTCTGGGGCACAAAACAATTTCCAACCCGAGACTTTAGTATAGACGTCTGAAGTACAAATGACAAACGTCTAAAAGTATAAAATATCCATTTTCAAAACCTTCATCAGACGTCTGTCAAATTGACCTTCAGACGTTTGTTGTCTCTCTAGGTTTCTGATATTTCCAAATATCAGAAAAATCAACAGTGCATAGACGTCTAAATTTCAACGAGGCAGACGTTTGGCTAAGTACAAAAACAGCAGTTTGGGTTCTGAATGAATATGAAAACTTTAAACTTGTAAACCCGATGTTTGTAAAATGTTTGTGCAATCATGTGTGAGTGTTCAAGAGCTCTATATGATATAACCATGATCTATAGAGTACTTACAAGGATTCCTATGTCGGTTTCCCAAATCTTCGAATTTTTGAATTCTTGTCGTCTCTAGCTTTTGAACCTTGGCGTTACGCTTGGTTTGAACTTTGCGTTAGTCGATTGATTTTCAATTGGATTCGACACTTGACACTTCAAACTCGAACGCGCACTCACGAATGTCTTGAAGTCGATATACCCATGCACAAATCTTGAATTTTGACTTTTGACGCTTTAATCTCGGACTTCGGCTTCTATAGCTATTCATAGCTTGAATTTGGCAAATTGAGAAGCTCTCATCCGTATCCTCCAACGTCCAGATATTCTATTTAAGCTCAATTTTCCTCCATCCTCCTTTATAGAGCTTCGTCTCGAGATATCCGATATCCTGAAATGCAATCTCAACGGGTCACGTGCCTACGCGCTATGCATGGGAGTTCAACTCCCAGCCCAGGGGCTAAGCCCTTTTTTCCGCATCAACTCCCAGCCCATTAGATATTCAGTTGGAACACGCTCCGAGTCACGTGCGTGGAGCATGGCCGCAGGGCGCTAGCGGAACGCGTGAGCGGCTCATGGCCGCTGGGAGCCAACGGGTCACGTGCGCGGCACGCGACCGCTGGAAACACCAGCGGAAGAAATGGCTTAGCCTCTGGGCTAGGAGTTGAACTCCCGAGGGCTTTGTAGTTAAACTCTTAGGGAAAGAGCGATTTTTATTTTGATTTTTCGGAATTCGGAGGAGTGAAACTCCTAAAGAAAATATTTTTATTTGGAGTTAAACTCCTAGAAAATTTTCGGAGATGATGAAAGGGAACCCCTTTCTTCTTTTTTGAGCCTTGGATCCTTCCAAAGTGGGATTTTTGGAGATGGGTCTCCTTCCTCCTCCTCTCTTTTCGTTGGATCTTGAAGAAAAAGGATGGTGAGATTTAAAAATCTTCTTTTTTAGAGATTTGATGGAAAATTTGAACTCCTCTTTAAGGGTTTTATGGTGAAAACTATTTCTTTTTAGGAAAATAAAAGTTAAACTCTTAATTTAATTCAAAAAAGAGAATAAGGTTTAAAACCTTGAGGAAAGAGAAGGAGACACAGAACCCTAGAAATTATGAGAGAATGAAAGTTGTTATTGATTTTCTCATCATATTTGCCTTTTATAGGCTACACACTTTACAAATAGTCCTTTGGGCTTTTCCAAATGGCACTTGTGCCTCCCCATGCCTCATGTGCTTATTTTTTTTTTGCACATAAACCACGGGGTTTACAAAATTTTGGTTTTTTTGCCCATTTTTCATACATTTATTTAAAATTTTACATTAAACTAATTTATTGTTTCATTCTTTTTGTTATGGGACCGGTCCCTTCCATGCTCGGTCTTGACTTGGGCTTGGGCCCATTTGGTTTGGGGTTGGTCCCACCTGCTTGGGCTCGGGGCCACTTGGCTGGGTGTTAACTTTGACTTTGATTTGGTCAACCGGGGTGTAATTTTTGACCCTAATATATACATACGAATCATTAAAACAATGAATGTGTGTAATCTATCAATATCAAAGAATATAACACAAGTAAAGAAAATAGATATTAATATATTACTTGATATACTCAAGATATAGGATAAGAAAGCTAAATATCAAGTGTATACAAGTTCAGTGTCGATAAGATAAAGCAAGATAAGCATATAACACTAAACGACTATTCATGTTTAAGCTATCATCAAAACAAAGCGAGAATGGATAAACTAATATCATCAAAATTCATAAGCTAACATTCTCCCCCTTTTTGATGATGGCAAAAAATGAAGGGGAGATAGTATATCTATATCAAAAATAACAAAATATCCGATATTGATATACTACCCACTCCTATTATTCTCCCCCTTTTTGACATAATCAATAAGGGTGTTTAAGGGATTTAGAACGTTTGAACAACCCCCTAAATATATACGTACATCTAAAGCGAATCAAATGTTTGAATCACTCCCTCTAAATGTATGCATAGGAAAACAATAGTAGATAGATACAAGCATAAGTAAAAAGTAAATTTTGAAAATGAATCTCAACTTGTATCCAAATGCATGTATATAAAAGATATGCAAAATAAAGCAAGTATATATGCACAAATATCCACATGAACAAAATATAAGCAATTTCTAATGGCAAGTGGATGCAAGCATGTGTTGATACCGATGAAAATGAACAATTTTGAAAGTGGAGCTCAATTCATACACAAAAGTATATTTTGAAAAATGATATATTATGAAAAGCTCAAAAACATGCACTAACTCATAAAAAGTAAAACAAGTTATGAAACTTATGTTAGTTATATGTATGCCCTAGAGGCCATTACTGTACATAGGATGTATATTGTAGTGGATGCTTGGACATATATAGGGAGGACTTTCTTGCTCGACATGATAGTATACTATCTGGTTGATTTTTACCTTAACGTGTACACTGATAGTCTCTCTGTTACATGTTGGTAAAGCCCTTAGGATGTGTACTTGACTACCTGGACTATGATGCAGATCATACTAGTGGGGACATGGTAGTCCATAAGTGTATCCTTCAAAGTCCCTAGTCGTGGGTATATCGAGACGGGGCATCGATATACCAGAGTAGACTAGCATATACCTTCTCGACCCATACAGATGGGCGATGGATGATCCCATATCCATTGGTGTTTGACATCAGAGATGATATACGGGTGCTCAGTAGAGACTGGGTACACTGGACGGACTCGCCGAGAACTCCCAGATGATATTATACCTTACGTCAGATGGCAGTTCTCTGGTGACACTGGTACAGAGTAGTCTGTTGACCCGAGATCGTCATAGAGTCTTGTGTGGTTCCCACTGTGCTTTGATTTCCATCTTACCACGTCCAAGAGGGCGTGCAAAACGGTGGCTTTTGGGTACAGTCCCGAATCATATGGAGGCAATGAGCGATAGGAGGGGATTCGTCTCTCCCGGTATTGGGAGTTGATGTTGCGCTGTGTTCGATTGGCTATAACCGGAAATCCCTGGCCAGGGTTGCTGAGATTTACTGGTAAGTGTTAACAGTAGTTTCTCGAATTGTTATAGACCTCATATCGACACGACTTATCGAGCTATTGGGGTCTGACGTTTACCACCCCTAGGCGAGATATGCGACATATCAGACGACGAGACCGGACTGTACGGTAGTGTTACTGGTTGGATTCACTGGAGTGTGAGCGGGCTTGCTCGTCGATCTTCTGATCGCTCAATACCCGGGTGGCCGTTACGTTTAGCAGACCGCTTGCGGCTTGTGGGTGTTTGATATGATCATCACCTGCTGCCGGCGTATTGACGAGTCTTTAGAGTCCTACACAGAGGTTTCCTGGCTCAAGCGAAACGAAATAGGAGCGCATATGAGATATGTGCGGGACCGAGAATAATGCGTGTATGTGATACCGTATTTCATTCTCGCGATGAATGTGTCGAATGGTTGTATGCGATATAACCTAGTTATCGAATCAAAGATTGATTCGATAAGTCGATACATAGGATACTAGTCGGTTATATGCGATATGACCGGATCGTTAAATCAAGAGTTGATTTAATGATTTAATGTATAATTATATATTTGATATATTGTTTTGCATTAACTAGTATTGGTTCATTTTAAAAGGATTTTCTCACTTGATGCACATTGTATATGTGATATATTTTTTTGTGCACTTGTTTGTATCATGTTTGATGATACTTGCTCACTTGGGTTTGTGTAAAGATTAAACCATGGTTATTGAATGGTTAGGGTTTTGATTATTTACATAGTTATTTATTTATTTATTCATTTTGTATATTATTAAGAATGGTGGCTTATTTTGTTTCTATGTTGAAGCTTCTTGAAGCTTTGACAAAGTCCACCATTCTTATCTCATCCTTAACCCTAACCATTCCAACTAACCTTAGTTTAATCTCTACACTTGACCATGGTTTACATTATGATAAGTATTCATTTTCTTTTCATTTTAAAAATAACTTATCATAATATTAGCTTCTTCTTCTTCATCTTCTTCAATGAAGAAAGCTTGACTTCATCAATGGTGATTGATGAAAAAGAGTGAGAAATCCAATTCTAAAGTGAACCCACTTCCTATTTCTTCATCCTCTATCTCTTGCCAAGTAGTATAGGGTGTTTCCTTCACAAGTTTTCATGGCTTGGTGAAGGTGGAGCTTGATCTAGTGATGCCTCGACGTAGATCATCTTCGGCGTCGTAGTCGATGACCTAGCCCGTCTATTCTCCGATGTAGCCGACACTAGAGCCCGGGATCCGATGATCGCAGCGAGGAGACATCATCACGGAGCTATGGAGGTGGAGCACCGGATCTACAAAGGTTGTATTTCCGTTACACTTTAGTTAAGTTGTTAACTAGCTCGTAGTTTCGCCTAAATTTCTAGCCAACGATCCGTATTAGGGTTTCTCGGCACCGTAAAAATTTGAAATTGGCATGGTTGATACCTTGTGAGACCTCACTAGCGTGCCTAGGAACCCTACAACTTATGAGTTAGAATACATATCGTAATACGAACCATAGGATAACATTGAAAAACAAAATCGTATTACGGGTGTACTAAGTGTGTGCGTGTATTTAAAAACATAGACTTTTAAAATTGTGTGCACAACACAAGATAGAGAAAATAAATACGAAATTTACCTCAATAGCGCAAATTTACTTATCCCAATCGCTTGAATCTCCCAAAAATGAGAAGTAAACCCAAAAGTTCGATTCATGAGTCTTATCTCACAACCACTTGTAGACCAACTATTAGAGCTCAAACAAAATATATAATAGAATACAAGTAATAGAATATTACGATCTAATTCATGAACAGATTAAAATATGCATATGTAAACAAGATGATAACAATGAAAGGTATAAATGTGCATCCTACTCATATAAAAAAATACCATTTGAAAACAATATGAAACCAATTGGAAATGATTAAAAAACATATATGAGTGGAAGCATGAGTAACTCTCTCATCTTAAGAATCGACTCCTTGGTAAAGGGTCTCTAATTCTCTCCGCTATACCCGTAGAATTCATTGTAATTAACGGAATCCACAAGTGGGTCCCATAAAAGGATTGCAGAAGCCATTTGGTAAGATGAGCTAAGAATTCAGTGTCAATGAATAATTCTACTCATGCAAGAAGGTGTGTGTAACATAAATGAGTAAGTTTAAACACTAGCACACCCAAACTAAGGCACAATTAAGGATACCAAAAGAAAGATGGTTCAAAGTCCAAAACATGTGCCAAATGTATCCATATGTAAAAGATTTAAACAAATTAAAACTATATGGATACGAACTTTCACTTATAAGATTAAAAACATATTTTAAACAAGTGAGAGTGGGTTTATGGCAAGAAAACACAAGATACACAAATCTAAATCAAGTTTTCAAACAATATTGTGCTTAAGATTTAATAAATCACAAGTTTAAAGCAAATGAGCACAATAATTCACATATGACCATAAGAATAGCAAAATGATAGCATCTCATATTTGAAACAGGCTTAAAAAGATAGTGAATATAGATAAGCACAAGTGCAACACAAGAGGTATATAAAATAAACACACTTCTAAAATATCAACATTTAAGCACACAAGTTAATAGACGATATTTTAAGAGAGATGTAGCAAAGAAATATAATACCCCTCATAAAGCGATGAGCGAAGCAAATATTCCCGTTGTGTTGCTCTTGCTCATCGCGATCTCAATTCCCTCAAGTCTTCGAAATGTCTATACCTACAAAACAAGGTATGAGAGGGGATTTCGGTATCCAAGCTTTCTTGGATCCATATGGGTTAGCCATGAGAACCCATCTAACATTGGCAGGTAAAAAGATATTTCTTTTTAAGGTACATGCATATGCCAAGCGTCCAAGTGCACCACAAAAGTTACATGTATGAGTGTGTGCATGCATGGATCTAGAAATATCAATAACATGAGATAAGACAACTTTATGATGCGCATGCTTCTTGAAAAAAAGTTTCGAACTAAATCTATACAAATATGCATGAGAGTGAGCACGAGATTTAGAAAGATGAGAAGTATGTTTGACACATTTAGAAGAAGAGGGTTTTTCAAGCTTTGAATTTTTAAAATCAACACTTCTTCGTTTTAAAACATCGTTTTTCTTGCTAACTAAAGAATCCATATTTGAAAACGTAGCAAGAGAAGCCATCAAATCCTCATTTTTCTTTTTGAGAGAAGTATTTTCGAAAATCAACGAGTCTTGAGAAACAATAGAAGATTTCAACAAAACAATCTTGTTTTTCAAATTTGAAACCACATCAACGTGTTCTTTCTTCAAAACATCACAAGTTAAAATCAATTTCTCGTTTTCTTCTTTGAGAGAAGTGTTTTCAAAAACAAGAGAATCTTGAGAAATAATAGAGAATTCCAAAAAATCAATTTTACTTGTAAAACTTGAAATCAAATCATGATTTTATTTTCTCAAGACCTCACAAGACAAAGCCAAATTTTCATTTTCGTTTTTTAAAGCATCAATAGTAACACGTTGTAAATCAAGCTTTGAAAGCAACACATTCTTCTCAAAAACTAATTTATCACATAAATTTACTTGAGAATCATGAGCACAAGGTAAAGCATTAAATTTGGCAATCATCGCCTTCACAATCTCAAAAGAATCACAACAAGTCATCAATTGCTCACGCTCAATATCAAGATCGGAAGAACATTTTTCAAGAAATTCATTTCTAGACGCAATTATATTAAAATTTTCATGGAGATCATGATAGGCATCAAGCAATTGATCATGTGTAAGTTTAAGAATATCAAAAGAAGGATTACTTACAATGCTATGATCAAAAGGGTGTTCGATTAACTCTTTAGAGTTGGATATACCCTCTTAATTCACATTTTATCGAGAATCATCCAAAGTCGCTAAGCAAGTCAATTCCTCCATTTCCTTACAAGCTACATGCTCTTCATAGGTTTGCTCTAACGAGCACCATATACCATGAGCGGTCTTGCAAGAAAAAAATTCTTAAAAATATTAACATCTAAAGAAAATTGAAAATATTGTATAGCTTTGATGTTAAGAGAAAACAAATCTTTATCATGACTACTCCATTTAGATTTAGCAATAGCAGGAATAGAATAGTCGTTCATAACAATTTTCTAAAACTCCCTACCTCAAGATTCAAGAAAACACTCCATCATTATTTTCCAAAAATCAAACTTATTTCCATCGAAATACGGAGGATAAAGAATAGAAAAACTTTCGATGAGAGAAATTTTGTGAAGATGAAGTCATAGATCATTCTAGGATGTTAAGCCTAAAAAAATGAGTACCAAGATTTGATACCAATTGAAAGTATGCGGAAGCCTAACCGAAATAGTCTCAGAGGGGGGTGAATAGGACTATGCTATCAATATGATCAAATTAAAAAATCTATACTTGCAAATAGAAATCACAATTGCACACTTAGATAAAAGATGAGCCAATTAAAGAAAAAGCTAAGTACACATACAATCCTGAAACTAAAATATCAAGCAAGTACAATATTAAGCATGAGCAATATAGAGCAATAGAGATAGCATGCAATTTCTAAACTAATGAGCAAATAAGAGATTAAAAATTGCAAACTCAAACATGAGAGATTTATAGTGGTTCGGGAGATCCCTTAGTCCACTTTCTTTAGGCGCACGGGCCCGTTACGCTAAACACGTCTCTACCGAGACTATCATGTTGCGCACCTGCAATAAACACGTCTCCACCGAAACAACATGTTACTCGACACACGAGCAACTCTTCACATTTCAAGCCCCCCTCTCTTACAAAGGTACCCTTGCACTCAAGGATCCTCACACAAACTAAAGAAAACTTCTTTCACTCTTCTCTCTTACAAAGACACTCTAGCACTCTAGAATTCTCACATAAAGGAAGAAGAGGGTTATAATAAGCAAAATTAGTCTCTAAAGAGTTTTACAATTGAATCACTAATAATCGAGAAGAATGGATAGCAAATAGAGCTCTTGAGTGTGTGTGAGAATGATTTGGACAAGCAAATGAAAGCATAATCAAATTCTCGCAAGATGTGGGATTTTTCTTTCAAAGATCACTTTAGAATAATAGCAACTGAAATTTCTAGTGATTCATCCTGAAAAAAACCCAAAGTAAAACCCTTTTGATAGCCCCAATGAAAAACTAGCTGTTTCAAGTAAAAATCAATAATCAACAACATTGATAGACGTCTGAAGATTTGGGCAAACGTCTGTCGCTAAAAAACAAAAGACCCCAACGGCTATATAACAGCTATATTTTGAAAACTTTTCTGAAGAAGATGTCTTTCAAATATATCTACCGACGTCTGAAGTTCTTGTCGACAAATGTCTGTAATACATTTTGAGAGACATCTAAAGCACAAAATAATTTCCAACACGAGACTTTAGTATAGACGTTTGAAGTACAAATGACAAACGTCTTAAGGTATAAAATATCCATTTTCAAAACCTTCATCAGACATTTGTCAAATTGACCTTTAGACGTCTGTTATCTCTCTAAGTTTATGATATTTTCAAATATCAGAAAAATCAACAGTGCACAGACGTCTGAACTTCAACGAGGCAGACGTTGGGCTAAGCAAAAAAACAACAATTTGGGTTTTGAATGAATACGAAAACTTTAAACTTGAAAACCCTATATTTGTAAAACGTTTGTGCAATCATGTATGAGTGTTCAAGAGCTCTAAATGATATAACTGAAGGGTTACCCAAGACGGCAGCAAGGTTTCGGGAGGTATCATCCATGCCAAAATCAATTTTTTGCCGTTTTAGCTAACCCTAACCATGAATCGTTAACTAGAAATATACGGAAAGTAATATGCAAACACTTTGCAATAAGAAGTGAGCAAGGAATACAACTTTTGTAGACCGGTCCTTCATTTCAATAGCTCCGTGTAGTAGTCCCCTTCGCTGCGATCGTGAACTCCGGACTCTAGATAGGCTCCCATGAAGAAACAAACACGCTTGCTTCGATGTCTTCGAGGCCGAAGATGATCTACGTCGAGGAGACACTAACCCAAGCTATTTCTTCACTAGGTCATGAGCTTTGTGAAGAGAACACCCTATACTAAATGGAAAGTAGTAGAGGATGATGAAGTAGGAAGTAGGCTCACTTATAATTTTATTTTCTCACACTTTTTATCATACTTCCATTGGAGCTAGAAAAGCTTGAGAGGAAGAAGAAGAAGAAAGAATAATTCATCATATGAATTAATCCTCATCCAAAATAATAATGTAACCATGGGTGAGTTAAGTCCTCATGCTTAACTCATGTAGAGAATTAACCAAGCTATAAGGTTAAGGGTTGGGTTAAGTAATATCTTAAGGAATGACAAAAGAGTGGACTTTGTCAATGTTTCTACAAGCTTCATGAAAGCTTGACAACATTGACCAAGTATTCTCTCTTTTGTTATTCTTTAAGCAATATATAAAACCTTAATTTAACCTTTGGATGGTCTAAGTCTCATACACCCATCTTGTATGTATCATCAAGCATGACACAAGCATGTACACTTGCATATATCACATATATGCAATGTGCACAATCTCGTGAGAAAAGAAATCATAAGTGAGCTAATACTAGTTAATGTAATGTAATATATCAAATATACAATTATACATTAAATTATTAAACAACTCTTGATTTAATAATTCGGATATAACCGACTAATATCATGTGTAACAACTTATCGAATCAACACTTGATCCGATAACCCGGCTATATCGCATATAACCGACCAATGTCACATTTCGCGAGAATAGAATACGGTCTCATATCGTATCAATCTCAGTCCCGCACATATCACATATGTGCTCCTACTCCGTTTCGCTTGAGCCAGGAAACCCCTGTGTAGGACTCTAAAGACTCGTCAATACGCCGGCAGTATGTGATGATCATATCAAACACCCACAAGCCGCAAGCGGTCTGCCAAACGTAACAGCCACCTGGGTATTGAGCGATCAGAAGATCAACAAGCAAGCCTGCTCGTACTCCTGCGAATCCAATCAGTAACACTACCGTATAGTCCGGTCTCTTCGTCTGATATGTCGTATATCTCGTCTAGGGGTGGTAAACGTCAGACCCTAGTAACTCGATAAGTCGTGTCAATATGAGGCTCATAATGGGTCAAGAAACTACTGATAACACTTACCAGTATATCTCTGAAGCATCCTTGGCCAAGGACTTCGTGTTATAGCCAATCGAGCACAACGCAACATCAACTCCCAATACCGGGAGAGACGAAACCCCTCCTATCGCTCATTGCCTCTATGTGACTCGAGACTGTACCCAAAAGCCACCATTTTGCACGTTCTCTTGAATGTGGTAAGGTGGAAATCAAAGCACAGTGGGAATCACACAAGACTCTATGACGATCTCGGGTCTACAGACTAACCTGTACCAGTGTCCCCAGAGAACTGCCATATGACGTGAGGTATAATACCATCTGGGAGTTCTCGACGAGTCCGTCCAGTATACCCAGTCTCCACTGAGCACCCGTATACTGTCTCTGATGTCAAACACCAATGGATATGGGATCATCAATCGCCCATCTACATGGGTCGAGAAGCTATACGCTAGTCTACTCTGGTATATCGATGCCCTGTCTCGATACACCCTCGACTAGGAACATTTGAAGGATGTACTTAGCGACTACTCTGTCCCCACTAGTATGATCTGCATCATAGTCCTGGTAGTCAAGTACTCATCCGAAGGGCTTTATCAACATGTAACATAGAGACAATCAGTGTACATGTTAAGATAAAGAGCAACCAGATAGCATACTATCATGTCGAGCAAGAAAGTCCTTCATATATATGTCCAAGCATCCACTACAATATACATCGTATGTACAGTAATGGCCTCTAGGGCATACATATCACCAACAATCTCCCACTTGCACTAGCGCCATCTATTGTAGTATCTCATACCCAACAATCAGCAGTGGTTGAAGTATCTCATACTCAACCATCCCATAAAAGTCTCTACTGGGAAATAGGCCTTTGTGAGTGGATCCGCGCTGTTGTCCTCTGTGTCTACTCTCTTTATCTCGATCTCCCTGGAGATCATCCATCTCCATGATCAGGTGATACTGCCTAAGAATATGCCTGGATCATTGATGGGACTGGGGTTTTTAGGCCTAAGCCACAACTCCATTGTCACACAATGGTAGGAACGAAGTTCATCTTATGAACTTTTATATATCCAGACTCCTTCTTTGGTAGTTTCCTTGGTAGCAATGTATCCAGCCTTTATCCTCTAGTATGCCACGGTATCTACCTTGGAACTCTTCCAACATACCGTCCCTCTACTGAGGGTAAAGACAATGCATGTGACTGACATTCAGTCGACCTTATCACCCTGGAAACAATCCAGTGATTCTCCCCAGGATCAACTGATACCATCTCACTACACCTAGTGAGAATCCTAACATCCACTTAGATCTATATCATAGATCCAAAACCCAGGATTTAGGAGGTATCTTCTTGATCCTATGTGGAGAATCTTTATGATAAGAGGAGATTGACCGAGCGTAGCATAGGAAACTCTTTTCCTATCAAGAGTATATCATCCACGTACAATACGAGGATCACTACCATACTCTCTACTACCTTTTTTTATATACAAGGTTCATCTACCATTTTGATGAAGTCAAACGCTTTGACTACCACATCAAAACAGATGTTCCAACTCCGCGATGCCTGTTTTATCTCATAAAGCAACTTGCACACGTTTCCGCTGCTCCCACTGTCTACGAAACCCTCTGGTTGTGTATTTATAGACGCTCCCTTCTAAATCACTATTTAGAAATGCAGTCATGACACCCAACCGCCAGATATCGTAGTCATGGTATGTAGCAGTGGCAAGTAGGATCCGGATGGTCTTAAGCATAGAGACTAGAAAAGGTTTCATCATTATCCACACTTGGTCAATGACGAGAACCTTTTGAAACATGTCTTAGCTTTGAAAGTCTCAACTTTTCCATGTACAGCAAGTAATCTTCTCAAGATATACTTGATCCTGATGGGGATTTAACCCTTCAGATAAAGCAACCAAAGTCCATACTTTGTTGGTGTATATGGATTCCATCTCAGATCGCTTATAATCCAGCCATTCTCACAGAGTCCCTACTCCTGATAGCCTGCTCGAAATTAGTTGGGTCATCATCTCATGATGCAATCCTCGCTCCCACTATTATAGAGAAACCGAAGTATCTCTCAGGTGGATGAGGAACCCTACCAGATAGACGGAGAGGCTGAGGTTCGTCGGGAACTATTGAATCCTCCGGTTCTACCAAATCATCAGCTGCAGTTTGTATAGTTGGAACTCCTTCCAGTTCTACCTCATGACTGTTGGAGATAGTGCCCTCAGAGTCAATTATTGGATCACAGGCACGTGATTGCAATGATTGAGGGAGGACCTATCCCGGTAGGACAGTCTTACTCGAGATGATAGTATGCTATCTGGTTTACCTTTATCATCGTGTACTGCTTCAGGTGACCTTACAGGTCGCTATTACACGCTGATAGAGCCCCTAGGATTCTTGCTTGACTGCCAGCAGTATGATGGCGATCATATACGTGGGAGCTGGGGTCTATAAGCACATCCTTAAAAGGTCCCTAGTCGTAGGAGTTTCGAGACAGGGCATCGATACTCCATTAGTAGACTAGTGTATACAGTCGAGACCCCGACGAGGGGCGGTGGCCGGTCTCACAAGCCACTGGTGTCAGTTGGTTCACCTAAGATGTATACAGGTGCTCATTGGGTTATGAGTACACCGGACAGGACTCGCCGGGAACCTGCTAGTTGGTCATATACCAGATGTCAGATAGCAGTTCCCTGGTGACATGTGTACAGGTTAGTTCATCGACCTGAGATCGTCATTTGTCTCATGTGAGTTTCCACTGTGCTTTGATTACTACCCTACCACGGCTCAAAGGAGTCGTGCAAACAGGTTTTAGTTGGGTACAGTCCCGAGCCACATGGAGGCAGTGAGCGGATCTGCAGGGGTTCGTCTCTCCCGGTATTGGGGGTAAGGTCGCGCTGTGTCTAGGAGAGCCATTACACAAAGCCCTCGGCCGAGGCAGGAGATTTACTGGTAGGTATTCCAGTAGTATCTCAGGGTGTTCTGGGCTACGCTCCGACACGACTTGTACCTCTTTTGGGGTTCTGACTTTTACCAACCCCCTAGGCCCGCCATGCGATACTCATAGACGAACGGACCGGACTGTACGGATATTGTCACTGACAGGCTCAGTAGGGTGTCAGGATGAGTTCGCTCATCGACGTCCCTTTTGGTCAATAGCTGGTGGCCCGTCACGTATTGGCTAATACCTCTGACGTGCTAGTGGTTAAATCCACAGCCATAGTATTGACGAGTCTTTAGAGTCCACCACACTTACAGTTACTCACGCTTTCGGGCGAAACGCTGTAGAGGCCGTATGGAGATATGGCAGGGTCTGATCAGATACGTGCGGTATTGCACGGATCAGGATCGGACGGTTTGTACTAGTGGCCGTATGGATATATGGCAGGGTTCGATCAGATACGCGCGGTATTGCACGGATCAGGATCGAACGGATATTACTAGCCGGCTTTGGTTTAAGCCGGATCCTAGTATAGTACAGTGTAGATTTTGTCTCATTGCATTTGTATCCGGTAGGAATACAGATGCGGGTGTGTATGCACAGTATCGGGGTTTTCCTGTAATTTATTACGGGTCCAGTTTTCTGGAGTTGCCAGTTTGCATTCCGTTCCGGCCGGTTTTCCTTTGTTCTTTCCCGGCCGAACCTTTTGATGGAGGGTGTTATTTGCAAGTTTGCAAATAACACATTGTGGAGGGTTTTCATGCAAATGGTTTGATTATGAAAGCATCTTTTTTATTCCTTCCTTTTCTATCATCATTTCTTGTAAAAGGTGATTAGGATTGATTTGTGTTTTGATGTGAGATTGTGATGATGGTGTTTGGATATGGTCACCTTTCTCTTTCTCCTACACTCACCTCCCTTCTTGTTATGGTTTGCATTTTTCATTCCTCCACCATTCTCACTAGATGAAGAGAGGGTTCACTTGAGAGAAAAGAATGAGAGAGTTCATTTCATCTTCTTCTTGCTAGAAAATTGAAAGCACCAATTTTCTTTACCTCTTCCTCCATCCATCAATGGCAACTACATAAACTCCAAGAGACAAAGTTTCTACACTACATTCTACAGCATATCTTGGGCATGTCGACTTGCCGGCTTCATGCCCGAGTTGCCTCGGTATTGAGGCGGGAGCCCGTAAAAGACGCAGGCGATGTGGTGCCCTTCCGGCGAGGAGGCGACGATATGGAGACAAGACTTTCCGCGGGAGATCGGGACGATGACGAGAAGACCGGAGGACTCGGATCACTCGGTATACTTCTCTTCCCATCTCTTGTTTGCTAGTATAGGTTAATGGTTAACGATCCGGGTTTTATTGTCCGCGGTAGCGCCAGTTTCCAAGTAAGAAAAATTTTTGATTCCGCATTTTGGCCTCGGTAAGACGGCCGGGGCGCTGCCGTGGCGCAACATGGTATCAGAGCCAGGCCATTAACCTTGCCTAGCTTGTTCTAGTGTGTTTTACATTTCCGATCGAACAAAATCCCAAAAAAAAAACCCATTTCGTGTGCATCAGTTTTCTGTCGTTTTTTTCCGGGCTCTAAAATTTTTTCAGGTTGTAAAAAACTAATGTACTGGAAATTCTAAGACTACTGGAAAAATTCGACACAGTCAGTCGATCACTCAAGCGCGGAACCGCGGCCAAAACCCCTCTTGGGCCACGGTTCCGCCGCGCATTGGTGTCTTCACTGTATCATATTTTTCCAGTGGGCTTCTGGGCTAATTTTTGGGGTTTTGGAATATTAATATTGGGCCCAGAATTTCTGTGAGTGCTACAGTATTACTTGGGGTCCCACTTGTTAATTTTTGATCGATTGGATATTTTAAACACATTATTTCACAGTATTTACATTATATCTGCGACCGTGAATTTCATTTGATCGGTAAATCCTGTCTAACTGCTATAGCCCGGTTAGACGGATTTGCGAACGTGATTTTCACGTTGATGTTCTGTGTTTATGCTGTGTTGTTGCGGATCGGTCGTGGGGGATAGCCTGGATGCAATGCTAGTACTGTTTTGTTTTATATGTACATTTGATATTGCGGGGCGAGCGTCCGACTTGTGGACTGCCGTCACTGCCTGTTTGTATTATTCTTTTGGGGTACGACCTGGTTGCGGTCGATGTACCCGTTGTATGTATATTTTACTTTCTGTACTAGGATTGCCCCACGGTGGGGTGCACGGATAGCCGGGTTCTGGAGGGCAACAAGCCCGCATCTCATGGCATTGGGACGGAGGGGGCTTCACTCCAGGATTGGCGGGCTATTCGCCGCACTCGTAGGGGGTACAGGTTGACCCAGGAGGGGTGCCCAAGTTACCGGATTCCTTGTAGTGCTGGGTGGTCCCTTCACGGCGCTGAAGGGGGCTACCTCGCTTCTGTTTTTGGCGGGTGACTTGCCACGCCCATAGGGGTCTAGGTTTTCATTACACAGGCTATCCACACGACCAGGGGAACGTCGGGTTTCAGCAGCGGCTCTGTGAAACCCGGGGCTTCCAGATATCTGTATTGTTCTGTGATGCTGCATATTTCTGTGATGTTGCATTTCTTATCACGCCTTGAGCGAAATATAATATATTGGTATATATATTAGTAGATGTTGTATATGTTTTTCATCCGCGCTAGTCCAGTCCCCGCTCTGCCGTTAGTTAGCTAACCTAACGGGTGATGACGGGACCCAGTGGCGAATGCGGATGGCATATACGTACGTCAGTATATTTTCGTTCTTTGTGGTGTGATCATTTGATGGGACTGCGTTGATTCGGATCAATGCAAGCTAAACAAACCTATTCTGATGTTGTTGGAACACTTTTCAAAAAGCTGTTATTGCAAGGACGTTCACTTTTGTTTTGCATCGTGGTATTCATTTGGAATATCCTGCTCCTCAGTCGACGAGGCAAGGGCCGAGATCCCTTCACCGGGAGTGACCCCTTGGACAGAAGTTTGCGTCAGGGCATTAACTTCACTATAGCCGATTACTTTTGCTTTGCATCGTGGTATTCAGTTGGAATATCCTGCACCTCATTCTACGGGGAAAGAGCCGAGATCCCTTCACCGGGAGTGACCTCTTTAGTAAAGGTTTTCGTCACTATATTTTTATAAAAGGCTATGCAGTTCCTTCAACGATATCAAGTTCATTACGTTAAAGGTTTTTCGCCAAAAAACCAGTCGTAGCCCTCCGTCATTTCAGATTAGTATTACTTAGTATTCGTGCTGCGTATGTCGTGCTTAGCCGAGGCGTAGTGTTCGGTAGCTATATAGTGCTTTTCTGTTGCATGGATATGAGATTGGTTAGGACAGTCGTGCGGTCATTTTGGCTCAGTCAAGGATTCGTGCGGGTGGGTCTAATGCAATCAAGATAATGACGGGTTGAACTTGACTAGGATCCTTTGATATGTTGGCTCAGTCAAGGTCACTTGGGTCCTAGGGGTAAAAATCACATCGGGAGTTTCAAAAGAACTGAAACTTGCCAGATATGCGCATACCTTCTGGAGTGTGGTGACGTGAGTGGATTCCGTCACATTATCATGCGATGATAGTTGGATCCCGATTCCCACTGATGAGTTGGTTTACTCCTCGGGTGATCCCGACTAATTCTTCTTTCAGGTTTGGGGAAGAATTTGAGGTTACAGTGGGAGGTTTCCAGATTAGACAAAGTGATAACCATTCTGATCTAGGATAGAGTGCACGCTGAGTGTTTCTTTTCTCTCTCTCTTTGGCAGCGACCATTGACCCGACCCTGGACTATGACTCAGTGACCAAATTGACCGAACCTTCTTAACACTGGCTTTTCTGAGTTGCAAACCTCATTGCCACTCCTACTTTTACCCTTTTCTCCAGGACACCCCGTATTACTACGAACGTCCACTTCCATTGGACAAAACCATCGTATGGTTATATACGAACTCGAAGGACTTCGAGGATGGTTTCTGGTTCTGGAGAAAACGAATAGGATTATTCAATTGTCTTTTCTTTTCACCTTCTCTCATTACGAGTACTCCTTGGTTTAGGAGATAGTACACCTATTATGCAAATTGGATAGTCTTCTTCCAAACCTTAGGCTGGTGCCGAACGGTGGGGAATGAAGAAAACCAATTAGCATAACGATGGTGTGCAGAAGGTATTAAGTTAAGACAAAGAAAGGGATTAGTAAGAGGGCAAAGTAAATTGCGACTGCTATTCACGACCAAACCGAGTATTTCTTCGCCAATCCTAAATCACCTTTGTATTTCTCCAGGACACTCCGTATCACTACGAAGATCCCAAGTTTTTGGATACTCCATCGTATGGTTATATATGAACTCGAAAGGAACTTGTTCCAGTTTGGGGATGGATTCTGGTCCAGGAGAAATAGGAATGCGGTTTATTCGGTTGTCTTTTCTCTTCACCTTCTCTCGCATTGCGAGTGCTCCTAGGATTAGGACAGTACACCCATTATGCTTATTGGATAGTCTTCTTCCAAACCGTAGGCTGGTGCCGAACGGTAGGGAGGGAAGAAAACCAATTGGCCTAAAGGGGTGTACAGAAGGTAATGACTAAAGACATATAAAGGGATTTGGAGAGGTGGAAAAGAATTATACGGTTATAGTTATGAATCTGGATAATGGAAGAGGCATTACTAAGAATAACGGAATACCCACCGAAACATTTCAATGTCTCAGTTTCACTGTGTAATGTTAAAAGAAAACTGATTTCCCGATTAGATACTTACTCCAGGGTATGTATTTACCAGGTATGATTCTCACATCTGTATGGTTTTACAGATGATGAGTGGGAGTAAGTTATTGGGAATTAGGTGACCATCCTCATTATATCGGGATTCGTTGTAATTGGTGATATTTGAGGAAGCCACCTGGGTTGTTTGCCGGTCGGCAAATATTTGGTTTTGAATATCCGTTGTTATGCACCAATTTCAAATTGATATATCTGTATGTCTAATTTTATAGAGTGAGATATACCTTTTGAAATTATGTCTATGACATTTACCTATATCAGTGGATGGTTAGGTAAGGAGCATTGAACAGCGGTGTAATTCTTCTTAACCATAAGTACAGTTTTCAACCTACGACGCACAGTGAAAGAGTTGTTAGACTCAGCGGACTTATACAGAGTATTGTATGTTGTCCAGTGTCCATTAGGACAGAGGGGTTGGTCCTCATACTATATTCTGTTTACTTTTAACTTCTCTAGCTCTTAGACATGTGTTTCGTAGAAACACAGGGTCTAAGTTTTGAGGAGTTATAGGTATTTGAATAGAGTAGAGAACCAAGTATTGCAAGTATCGGGATTCTTCAAAGTGATCGAAGATGTAGATACTTGTGTATGGTATTCAGTTGATAGTGGTGATTAAGAGAACTTGCTTCTCTTTCAGGTTACTCATAATTGGAAGCATTCCTAAGTTGAGTAACGCTGATCGGCCTCTCTCCATTTAGTTGACATGCACTGGAGACAGCTGCATGATTTGAATCTGGTTCAATTAAATCAGTGCCTCTGGTTCTATATTGGATATAGAACAGTTCATATCTTAACGATGTTAAGGTACGGGGAGTTGTCCGGCTTATGCTTAAAACCAGACTCCGGATAACTCAAGGCACGTTTCTGTAATGGCTGTTTGTGGGTTGACCCAGGCTATGACGAGGGTTGATTTTCTACCATCTGGAAGATCAATAGTGATATTGTTCTTAACTCGCCACATTTTAAAAAGAAATGGTTATTTTTCAGAAAACAGTAGTGGGAGTATGGTAGAACTGGAAGTGATTCCAGAACCGCAAACGATTACTGAAGATTTGATAAGGAACCTAAAGATTCAATCTGATTTGACATTCCATTGGCCACTCCGCAGATATGGTGGGTAAACTCAGGCACTCGAGAGGTACTTCGGTATGCTCAAGGACGGTGGCAGGGAGGTTCTTGTTTACCCAGACTTACCATTGCTGTTGTTCCAGACTGTGAGACCCGGCAGGAGGATGAGTATAGCGTCGTTCTAAACTAGCTTTAGAAGTGTACGTCTATATGACTCTGCCAGAGGGTTGTCGTAGTCAGTGGGAGCAGCAGAAGCATTGGTGGACAGTTGGCTTATGTCTATTTATAGACTAAAGCAGATATAGCGGAGATAGATCATCTATTTCTGATGTGAAGTCATAGGTTTGACTTCATCAGAATAGGGATGGATCTGTTAAGAAGGTAGTAGGGTGTAATGTCCTGGTATTTGATGACATACACAGAGTAGGAAGTGATATTCCTATACTACGATCGGTTATACTTTGGTTGTCACACAGTGTTTTCTCCACACAGGACTTGGATATTATATCAGACATTCTGGTTACTAGATCTATAGTTTTAGATCTAGATTTGGGTGGTTTCCTAATCTGGGTACCTTGACAGCATTCTATGAGTATTTAGAATGGACGACTCCTGGCACGGTAGTATACCTGCAGATAATGGAGTCACCCTCTCTAAAGGTGTCTTACAGACTAAAGGGGAGAGGATGTGCATGATTGGCAGATCACTTGCTTAGGCAATTGAGTCAATCATGAGATGTCAAGTACCACACCAGATGTTGTTCTTGCAGTAGATGCAATAAGTTGATATTAATCCAATCCTGGAGAAACAATCGGAAGCAGTTTTAGGACATAAGTGCGTGTTCTAGGGATGTGATAACGACAGCCTCTTTTAGGAGACGGTTATCATTCCAGGCTTCCAAGGTGACATGGATGGCAGAGTGGCTGTCAGAGTTATAGTTTCTCCTTCTGACGAGGGGCAGTATTTTGGACAGGTGGTCTAAGGCAATACTGAGGGAGGCATGGCGCTGGGTACTGATTAAGTTCAGTTATCGATACAGTCTAAGAAGTTTGGATTTGGAGTTCATTATGAGCTAGGTCCCATCAGATATCCAGACATACTCTAAGACAGGTATTGCTCATTTCGGGAGATGGTTTTCTCCGCGAACTTGAGATATAGAGAGACATAGAAAGAAACATCACAGCGGATCCACTCACTGAGGCTATTCCTCGAACGCAATAGTTTCGCAAACGAGCTTTGTGAGACTGACTAGTAGAGGAGTTGGGTGTTCGGTATCACACGGGCTGTGAGTATGCGACATCGCAATAATTAGCCTTGAGTGCAAGTGGGAGATTGTTGGAGATAGTGCCCTCAGAGTCAATTATTGGATCACAGGCACGTGGTTGCAATGATTGAGGGAGGACCTATCCCGGTAGGATAGTCTTACTCGAGATGATAGTATGCTATCTGGTTTACCTTTATCATCGTGTACTGCTTCAGGTGACCTTACAGGTCACTATTACACGCTGATAGAGCCCCTAGGATTCTTGCTTGACTGCCAGCAGTATGATGGCGATCATATACGTGGGAGCTGGGGTCTATAAGCACATCCTTAAAAGGTCCCTAGTCGTAGGAGTTTCGAGACAGGGCATCGATACTCCATTAGTAGACTAGTGTATACAGTCGAGACCCCGACGAGGGGCGGTGGCCGGTCTCACAAGCCACTGGTGTCAGTTGGTTCACCTAAGATGTATACAGGTGCTCATTGGGTTATGAGTACACCGGACAGGACTCGCCGGGAACCTGCTAGTTGGTCATATACCAGATGTCAGATAGAAGTTCCCTGGTGACATGTGTACAGGTTAGTTCATCGACCTGAGATCGTCATTTGTCTCGTGTGAGTTCCCACTGTGCTTTGATTACTACCCTACCACGGCTCAAAGGAGTCGTGCAAACAGGTTTTAGTTGGGTACAGTCCCGAGCCACATGGAGGCAGTGAGCGGATCTGCAGGGGTTCGTCTCTCCCGGTATTGGGGGTGAGGTCGCGCTGTGTCTAGAAGAGCCATTACACAAAGCCCTCGGCCGAGGCAGGAGATTTACTGGTAGGTATTCCAGTAGTATCTCAGGGTGTTCTGGGCTACGCTCCGACACGACTTGTACCGCTTTTGGGGGTCTGACTTTTACCAACCCCCTAGGCCCGCCATGCGATACTCATAGACGAACGGACCGGACTGTACGGATATTGTCACTGACAGGCTCAGTAGGGTGTCAGGATGAGTTCGCTCATCGACGTCCCTTTTGGTCAATAGCTGGTGGCCCGTCACGTATTGGCTAATACCTCTGACGTGCTAGTGGTTAAATCCACAGCCATAGTATTGACGAGTCTTTAGAGTCCACCACACTTACAGTTACTCAAGCTTTCGGGCGAAACGCTGTAGAGGCCGTATGGAGATATGGCAGGGTCTGATCAGATACGTGCGGTATTGCACGGATCAGGATCAGACGGTTTGTACTAGTGGCCGTATGGATATATGGCAGGGTTTGATCAGATACGTGCGGTATTGCACGGATCAGGATCGAACGGATATTACTAGCCGGCTTTGGTTTAAGCCGGATCCTAGTATAGTACAGTGTAGATTTTGTCTCATTGCATTTGTATCCGGTAGGAATACAGATGCGGGTGTGTATGCACAGTATCGGGGTTTTCCTGTAATTTATTACGGGACCAGTTTTCTGGAGTTGCCAGTTTGCATTCCGTTCCGGCCGGTTTTCCTTTGTTCTTTCCCGGCCGAACCTTTTGATGGAGGGTGTTATTTGCATGTTTGCAAATAACACATTGTGGAGGGTTTTCATGCAAATGGTTTGATTATGAAAGCATCTTTTTTATTCCTTTCTTTTCTATCATCATTTCTTGTAAAAGGTGATTAGGATTGATTTGTGTTTTGATGTGAGATTGTGATGATGGTGTTTGGATATGGTCACCTTTCTCTTTCTCCTACACTTACTTCCCTTCTTGTTATGGTTTGCATTTTTCATTCCTCCACCATTCTCACTAGATGAAGAGAGGGTTCACTTGAGAGAAAAGAATGAGAGAGTTCATTTCATCTTCTTCTTGCTAGAAAATTGAAAGCACCAATTTTCTTTACCTCTTCCTCCATCCATCAATGGCAACTACATAAACTCCAAGAGACAAAGTTTCTACACTACATTCTACAGCATATCTTGGGCATGTCGACTTGCCGGCTTCATGCCCGAGTTGCCTCGGTATTGAGGCGGGAGCCCGTAAAAGACGCAGGCGATGTGGTGCCCTTCCGGCGAGGAGGCGACGATATGGAGACAAGACTTTCCGCGGGAGATCGGGACGATGACGAGAAGACCGGAGGACTCGGATCACTCGGTATACTTCTCTTCCCATCTCTTGTTTGCTAGTATAGGTTAATGGTTAACGATCCGGGTTTTATTGTCCGCGGTAGCGCCAGTTTCCAAGTAAGGAAAATTTTTGATTCCTTATTTTGGCCTCGGTAAGACGGCCGGGGCGCTGCCGTGGCGCAACAATGACCACTAATTTCTTCACAAGAAATTCCCTTTCCAAAAGGTGGCATGCTGAGAAAACAAAACACCTTTTGCTCCCCTGTGTGGTAGAAGATATTCCCTTGCGAATGGTTGGGATATCCAACAAACTTCTACAGAACTGACCTTGCCTTGAGCTTGTCCGGATTTTGCTTTTAGACATAGGCCGGACAACCCCAAATCTTAACATCCTTAAGAGATGGGCTCTTCCCATACTATATCACATATGGAATGATAGGCACCTGATTTGGTTGGAACCCTATTCAATAGGTATGCAGTTTCATAAGTGCATAACCCCTAAAAGGAAATAGGTAACTCAGTAGTACTCATCATAGAGCACACAATATCACATAGGGTGCGATTACTCCGCCCCGATACACCGACATGCTGTGATGTATACGGAGGAGTAATGCTGAGAGAGAATCTCATTCTCCTTTAAAATAGTCCAGGAATTCCTTGCTCAAGTATTCTCCTCCCTGATTACATCATAGGACATAATACTTATACCCGTTTTGGTTCTCTACTTCTAACTTATATTCTTTGAATATCTCAAAAGGATCAGACTTGTGTTTCAACAGGAACACATGTGCGAATCTTGAGAGATCATCAGTGAATGTAATGAAGTACAAAGAACCAGTCCTGGCATGTGTAGACAGGGGACCTACATACATCAACATGTATCAATCCCAAGAGTTCACTAACTCTTTCTCTGTTTCCAATAAACAGAGTCATGGTCATCTTATCTTTGTGACACGACTGGCAAGTTTCACAAGATGTAAATTCAAACTGATTTAAATATGCATCTCTATGTAACTTAGCTAGTCGGGTCGCATTGATATGACCTAGTCTACAATGCCTCAAGAAGGATTCGTTCATTTCTGAACTCTTCCTCTTGTGTGTGTTCTATACGTTAAGAAGCGTGGTTTGATTTAGAACGTATATGCTTTTAGATAACATGCCTGAACCGATCAACTCTTGATATAGGAAATGTTCAAAACATTATCCAACAATACAAAATTATATCCTTCTTTACTAGATAAAGAGACTGATATGATGTTGTATATCAGGTTCGGTATCTAATAATATTCGTTCAGAATCAATGTATTTGGTAATACAGGGTGATAACTGCCAACATACTTGGCTGCAACACTTGCACCATTTTTAACTTTTAAAACTTATCACCCCATTCTCAGTTCTCTACCTATCTGTAGCCCATGTAACATATTACATATATGGGATCCTGATCCGGTATCTCATACCCAGGATGTAGAGAATACTGAGAAACAGTTCTCGGTAATGAATACACCCGAAGAAGATGTATCAACATACACTTTCTTCGTTTGGGCGGCACGGGAATCCTGGTAATCCCCTATTTCCTGCTCGGTCTTATAACAATTATAAGTTGGAGCGGGACCAACGTTCCCCAACTCAGTATAACAAGCGGGTTCGGTCAATACGTCCGTATTATTATCTTGATTAAGGCGTGACATGGTCGCTACCTGGAGAGAAAGAGAAGAAAACACTCAGCGTATACTCTTGCAAGATTAGATTGGTTATTAATTTATCTAATCAGGATGGCTCCCACTATTTTAGTCAAATCTTCCTTCAAACCCTAAAAGGAAAGACTAGCCGGGATTAATTACACCCTACAAGTTCGCCAATCTTTCGGCCAGGCCAGTGTCGGTACTTTGAGGGAGGTTCCCCGTGCTTTCGCACGGACCTAATTAAAATAAACCTCGTTTTCCCAGGGGCGTAACCCCGTTGACACCTTTCTAGACACCTACTTGATCGGCTAATTGTAATGTGTAAAACTCTCCCAGAAGTAACTCTTACTCGCAGTGGGTATCGGGATCCAACTATCTCATAGGAGGTATGCAATCTCATTGGAAATTTCAACACTTGAAATTCCTGATAATATTTTGCCCCTAACCTCTTATGACCTTGACAAAGGCCAACAAACCATAGGATGCTAGTCAAGTTCAACCCGTCATTTCCTGATTGAATTAAACCCACCCGCACGACCCTTGACAAAGGCCAACAAGGTCGCACGACTACCCTAACTCAATCGCATCATATGCTTATGCAGATATGCACTAATCAGCTACCGCACACTACGCCTTAACAAAGGCCAACAAACGCAGCACGAATACTAACTATTACTTGTCTGAAATGACGGAGGGCTACGACAGGTTTTTAAGAAAACCTTTTGTGTAATGAACTAGATATCGTCGTAGAATCGAGTGGTTTTCAAAAAGGAGTGTTTTTGAGGCTTTTACTAGTTTTCTAAAGAGGTCACTCCGGTGAAGGGATCTCGGCTCTTTCCTTATCGAATAAGGTGCTGGATATTCTGCAAGTAATACCGCTATGCAAAGCAAGAACTATAAAAGCAATCAAAAGACAAACCGAGTTTGTAGCATCTGCTAGTTTCGCTAAAGAGGTCACTCCCGGTGAAAGGATCTCGACTCTTTCCTTATCGAATAAGGTGCTGGATATTCTACAAGGAATACCGCTATGCAAAGCAAGAACTAGAGCTACCAGTTTTTAAAAAAAGTTTCTACAATATCTTTAGGTTTCTTTTATTTCATTAATCTCATTAATGAAGTCCCATCATTTTAAGTTACCTAAACATCACAGATAAATATAACGTACGCTTATGCCATCCGCATTCGTCTCGATGTCCCCTCGTGCACCGTTAGGTTAGGTAACTAACGGTAGAGCGGGGTAGTGCTTGCGCGGGTGTAAAACATAAGCAACGTCTATATAATATATCACATATACTATATCCTGTATTCATCTCATCAACATATCAAATGATCACATCACAGATATCGCAGCAGAATAATAACATATGAAATATTGGATATACTAGGATTTCTGGGTTTTATTTTAAGCCTGTATAAAACACAGATTCCACGATCGCGATGAATAGCCAATCCCACACCCCTAGACCCCTACGAGAGCGTCAAGCAACCCTACCAATTTTAGAGTTAGGAGACCTGGTCTCGACTCCTCGAGATGGTCTCCCACTGGACCCTAGAACCCGGTTACTTGTGCTCCCCGCCTTCGGTCTATCCTGATGTGGAAAAGTAAATAATATACAATGGTGAAATCATCCTCAACCCGGAAGTGCCCCAATAAAAGAATATTACATACAATGAATTTTACATGAATGAAAATGAAAAACTCTCATCTCACATAAAAACCCCGGCTATTCAAACACGACGATCCAATATAACATATCACAGCAACACATAACATCACATGTCATCAACGTAAGTAAATATGCGCATCCCAATTGTCGTTGACATATAGCAATGAAACCAGCAATACATCACATATTACACTTACGGTCCCAGAAAAGAAATGGAAAAACTATAACAGTTGGAATCCGCAACCACCTTAGACATCATAAACCCAACGTATCACATACTTTGGATTTCATGCCTAACCAAATGAATTCCTTAGACATCGCATGCCTAACAATTATAAACCCCGCATTTTAGTCTCGATCTCGAAAACACTTTTCAATATCTAGTCGGGCAATTCAACAAGATTCCCGACATCCTGATCGAATGCTCATCGGAAACTTTAGTAGACGACCGCACCCCCGATACTGTCGACGAAGTGCACTAAGGCGGAACACCGCTGCCGCGAGCGCCCGAACGAATGCTTTTGGCGATGGGGTTCTCCTACAGTCAGTTGGTCGGGGCTATGGGGCGTGGCTATCTATTAAGTTTACCCGGCGAGTATCCGTGTACGCTACGTGATTGTGACGGACTTTTGATCACATCAAAACCCCGTGGCAACCGATCATCTGAGACTAAACTGTTAAATTTATAACATTCAAACCAGTTATCTCATAACTACATATGGATTCCAAATATTGTATCCTATCACATAATATCCGGACGACGATAAACTCTTCGATCGATTCATCAAAGTCCCACAATTTCCCGACAGCTCAACACTTGAGCACAGTTTTAATAATACCCAAAAGATGCCACAGTACCTATGAACCAGCCGTAGAAGGGTCAAACCAACGCCTCACATGTGAAACGCTAAACTACCACAAACCCTAGGGTTCAAGTGGCGGTTTTGACGACCACATAATCGAGTTAAGATTTACGTTCTTCTAGAGGGTCCACAGAATCACTTGCATATTGTTCCGAATACGTTAAATTTGGAAAAATGGGTTTTTGACATTCGATTGAACCTTTTAACTTTGTCTAAACAATATGTGAATGACCCGAAACAATATTATAACTACGAATACGAAACACTACGACTTGCTTATAGTGTAAGATTACATCACATGCAAAATTAACAAAAATAAACAACACCTGAAACACCAAAACACAGAGGCAATTGCATAGAAAAAAATTGGAACCAAAATACCCACTGGGGGCCGGCCTCCTCGGAAATTGTGGCCATGCGCTCGGCTAAAATCCGAGCACATGGTCCCAATTTTCTCCCATGATGTTATATTTGCCCAAATATGATTCTGTACTTGTTTAGAAAATTTTTGGAGATCATTTTAAAATCGACAGAAACATGGTTTTAGGGTTTCAAGTTTCGGAGGTTTTTCGGTTTCGTAATTCTAACAAAATCCGTATAAATTTCTAGTATGGCTCTGATACCACTGAAGGGTTACCCAAGACGGTAGCAAGGTTTCGGGAGGCATCGTCCATGCCAAAATCAAATTTTTGCCGTTTTAGCTAACCCTAACCATGAATCGTTAACTAGAAATATACGTAAATTAATATGAAAACACTTTTCAATAAGAAGTGAGCAAGGAATACAACCTTTGTAGACCGGTCTTTCACTTCAATAGCTCCGTGTAGTAGTCCCCTTCGCTGCGATCGTGAACTCCAGACTCTAGAGAGGCTCCCATGAAGAAACAAACACGCTTGCTTCGATGTCTTCGAGGCCGAAGATGATCTACGTCGATGAGATACTAACCCAAGCTATTTGTTCACTAGGTCATGGACTTTGTGAAGAGAACACCTTATACTAAATGGTAAGTAGCAGAGGATGATGAAGTAGGAAGTGGGCTCACTTTAGATTTCATTTTCTCACACTTTTTATCATACTTCCATTGGAGCTAGAAATGTTTGAAAGGAAGAAGTAAAAGAAAGAATAATTCATCATCTGAATTAATACTCATCCAAAATAATAATGTAACCATGGGTGAGTTAAGTTATCATGCTTAACTCATGTAGATAATTAACCAAGCTATAAGGTTAAGGGTTGGGTTAAGTAATATCTTAAGGAATGACAAAAGAGTGGACTTTGTCAATGTTTCTACAAGCTTCATGAAAGCTTGACAACATTGACCAAGTATTCTCTCTTTTGTTATTCTTTAAGCAATATATAGAACCCTAATTTAACCTTTGGATGGTCTAAGTCTTATACACCCATCTTGTATGTATCATCAGACACAAACATATACACCTGCATATATCACATATATACAATGTGCACAAGCTCGTGAGAAAAGAAATCATAAGTGAGCTAATACTAGTTCATGTAATGTAATATATCAAATATATAATTATACATTAAATTATTAAATCAACTCTTGATTTAATAATCCGGCTATAACCGACTAATATCATGTGTAACAACTTATCGAATCAACACTTGATCCGATAATCTGGCTATATCGCATATAACCGACCAATGTCACATTTCGCTAGAATAGAATACGGTATCTCATATCGTATCAATCTCAGTCCCGCACATATCACATATGTGCTCCTACTCCGTTTCGCTTGAGCCAGGAAACCCCTGTGTAGGACTCTAAAGACTCGTCAATACGCCGGCAGTAGGTGATGATCATATCAAACACCCACAAGCCGCAAGCGGTCTGCCAAACGTAACGGCCACCTAGGTATTGAGCGATCAGAAGATCAATAAGCAAGCCTTCTCTTACTCCTGCGAATCCAATCAGTAATACTACCGTACAGTCCGGTCTCTTCGTCTGATATGTCGCATATCTCGTCTAGGGGTGGTAAACGTCAGACCCCAGTAACTCGATAAGTCGTGTCGATATGAGGCTCATAACGGGTCGAGAAACTACTGATAACACTTACCAGTATATCTCTGAAGCATCCTTGGCCAAGGACTTCCTGTTATAGCCAATCGAGCACAGCGCAACATCAACTCCCAATACCGGGAGAGACGAAACCCCTCCTATCGCTCATTGCCTCCATGTGACTCGGGACTGTACCCAAAAGCCACCGTTTTGCACGTTCTCTTGAACGTGGTAAGGTTGAAATCAAAGCATAGTGGGATCACTCAAGACTCTATGACGATCTCGGGTCTACAGACTAACCTGTACCAGTGTCACCAGAGAACTGCCATCTGACGTGAGGTATGATACCATCTGGGAGTTCTCGGCGAGTCCGTCCAGTGTACCCAGTCTCCAATGAGCACCCGTATACTGTCTCTGATGTCAAACACCAATGGATATAGGATCATCCATCGCCCATCTACATGGGTCGAGAAACTATACGTTAGTCTACTCTGGTATATCGATGCCCTGTCTCGATATACCCTCGACTAGGAACATTTAAAGGATGTACTTAGCGACTACTCTGTCCCTACTAGTATGATCTGCACATAGTCCAGGTATTCAAGTACTCATCCTAAGGGCTTTATCAACATGTAACATAGAGACAATCAGTGTACATGTTAAGATAAAGAGCAACCAGATAGCATACTATCATGTCGAGCAAGAAAGTCTTCCATATATATGTCTAAGCATCCACTACAATATACATCGTATGTACAGTAATGGCCTCTAGGACATACATATCACTAACAATAACCATGATCTATAGAGTACTTACAAGGATTCCTATGTCGGTTTCGCAAATTTTTGAATTATTGTCGTCTCTAGCTCTTGAACCTTAGCGTTCCGCTTGGCTTGAACTTTGCGTTGGTCAAATGATCTTCAATTAGCTTCGACACTTGACACTTAAAACTCGAACGTGCACTCACAAACGTCTTGAAGTCGATATACGCATGCACAAATCTTGAACTTTGTCTTTTGACGCTTTAATCTCGGACTTCGGCTTCCATAGCTATTCATAGCTTGAATTTGGCAAATTGGGAAGCTCTCGTCTGTATCCTCCAATCTCCATTGGATATTCCATTTAAGCTCAATTTTCCTCTATCCTCCTTTATAGAGTTTTGTCTCGAGATATTCGATATCCTGAAATGCAATCTCAAAGACCAAGCTCATCATATATAGTGTTATGGAATAAACAAGATATAAACACATGTATATGAACATTTATTATTTCGATATCACAACTTTGAATAGTATATCAGTATCAAGATATAAATCAAAAGCAAAGCATGAGATATTTATATACCAAACATATATACATGTTATATGAAAAGCAAGATATAGAACACATGTATATACATATTCATATTGCGAATCATCAAAACAATGAATATGAGTAATATATCGATATCAAAGAATATAACACAAGTAAAGCATATCGATATTGATATATTACACGATATACACAAGATATAGGATAAACAAGCTAAACATCAAGTGTATACAAGTTTAGTATCGATAAGGTAAAGAAAAATAAGCATATGACACTAAACGACTGTTCATGTTTAAGCTTTCATCAAAACAAAGCGAGAATGGATAAACTAATATCATCAAAATCCATAAGCTAACAATCTCAAGTCTTTCTCTAATGATACAAAGATATTCGGATCTTGGATCTGACAAAACAAATTATGCGGCAATTACATAATGATATAGTTTTAGATTAAGACTAGTTGCAAAAACATGAGATTCGAATATCTTACATGATATGCAAACCAGTCACAAAATTTTTCTTGATGATATTTTTCTAATCGATCATCATTCCAATTAGGATGCCCGCCACGTACTTCATTCTTATAAATTCTGTTCTCAACATAAAATTTTGACGTCAGTATTATATAATTTCATATATATATATATATATATATATATATATATATATATAAAGAACAATTAATGCAAAACAGACTTACACTCTAAATTCATCAAGACATACGCTATTGAGGAAGATAAACTGATGTATCTTTTTAATAAATATGGGTTTCATTCTCTTGTAATCTGCTTTACCATATAGTCTGTTTTGAATTCTCCGAGTCCTGTTAAGCTTCGTCTCAATATCTTCATCCAGTTGGCGGGAACAAAATGTGGTTATTTCATCTAGGAGATAACCTTCCATAATAGAACCCTCTGGTCGATTTCTATTGCACATATATTTTTTTTAGAGTCAGGAGGCACCTAAAGAAGCTTATGTAAATAAAGAAATACAAGTATATAAGATAGCAAAAATATATCGATTGCGTCAACCGAAAAATTCAAGGTACCTCTCGACGGGATACATCTATCGATATTGATAACAAACCAAATAAAGTATGCAATTTAAAGATATTTTAGTTCTTAACAACATCATATAATTAAAGATATTACAACGGCTGTTGGGGGTAAGGCTTTTATCCCATTAAGAATGTATAGAGTAAACACCCATTCGATTGTGCCTTCATCTGTTTCGAGAAAATTTCGGCAGCACCTCCTCGCTATTCTCCATGTACACTGTAATAGAATAAATAATTATTTTAATACTGTGAAATAACATTGAAATAAACATCTAATCTATCTTTGTACACGGAGAACCAGCGGAAAGGTACCGACGAAATAACTCGAAACGAATGAAAACACAAGTGAATGCAGATGTTTTCTTTATACATTCCTAACTTGTCCATACTGGACAAGTCTATTGGTTATCATACAATTGAATTTTCTTATCACATAAACTACACGATAGTTGTTAGCACCGAAAGATACCGTCCGATTTTTAACAACCTTCGTATGGTTTTATATCATGACGAACACCGAACGTATGTTAACCGATAGACAGGGTCTACGGCGCGTAATTTAGTTTGATAAATTATCTAAGTTTCAATTTATGATTTCTCTTAGGTGTAAGGTTATTAGTGTGTATGTGCTTTGTGTATGTGTGTGTTGTGTGCGTGTAGGTAAAAGACAGATAAAAGACGTTTCTGAACATTTCGGCATCACCTCCTCTGTATTTATAAAATTTCCCAGATTGGGATACAATGAGATACATGGCACGGAGATCGGTAACATGAAACGAAGGCCGGGAATATAAACAACATTCATAACAATAACTAAATTACTCTAAAATACCTTTACCTATTTTTTTTTTACTAAAATACCCTAACCCCGAACCCTAACAAAAAATTCCAAATCACACTAAAAAGATATATAAGCTTAACACATTTATAAACTTTATGAGTAGTTAACTCTAACAAGAATTGCCCAAATATTGAAGAATTGAAGAATCCACTACCTACACCTAAGGCTTTACCCCTTTACAAGCTTCAACCCTACCAAATATATATGTTAAATTAAACAAAGTAAATCATCTTAATCATTTCCACCTCTTTTACAAACATCAATCATACTGCATACCTCCCAATCTCAAGATCTTCATCATATTTATGAAATTAAACTAATTAACCCATCATCTTAATCATTAACAAATTAGACATGGCATTCAAAACTAACTAATTTAAAAACCTTAAAATAATTTCTAATAATTTCTTCAGAAAAAATCACTCACTATGGAGCTTGGCAAGGCTCGGTGGTGTGGAAACAAATGATGCTATGGAGGAGGAGGTCGGCGTTGTGGTGGAAGATCGATGGGCCCATCACTGGAGGAGGGGGCTCGGTACAGGAGGAGGAGGGGGCCCGGTGCGGGATCGACAGCGAGGGGGATTGACACTAGAGGATGCAGAGGGGGACTTGGGGCTTGGTACTGGAGGAGGAGGGGGCCCGATGCTGGGATCGACGGTGAGGGGGATCAGCACTAGAGGAAGAGGGGGAAGCTCAGTGCTGGGGATTGACAGCGAATGGGCTCGGCGTTGGATGAAGGGGATCGGCGCTGGAGCTCCTTGAGATTGATGGTCAACAAAAGGGGACCAGGGCGTTGGTCAGTGAAAGAGATCAATGTTTGGGTTCGAGATGGGTTGAGAGGTAGTGGCGGTCGAGTTGAGAGAAGCTCGGGCGAAGAGCGGCAGAGGAGGAAGCGCCGATGAGCGGCGAAGGAGGAGGCGATGAAGAGCGAGGGTTAGGGTTTCTATTTCGAGCGGTGATGAGCGAGGATTGGGGAAGAAATTTCTATTTTATTTTTTTAAAAAACCTCGACATTGCCCTTACGGTTCTTACAGTAGGGGTTTCTCTGCTGGCACTATAGGGACAACTTAAGTTTGCCATAAAAGTTAATTTTTTCTGTAGAAATGTCTCTACTGTTTGTACTGTAGGGTCAAACAGTGCCCCTATGGTAGTAACCGTTGGGGCAACCTAATGTAGCCCCTATGATTTTTCTGAACCGTAGGGGTAAGACATCTTTGTACTAGTGCCTATCCCCAAATCCTCAAAGTGCCAACGGATGGTGGATGTGGTAGAGTTGAGGGTGCAAGCGGTAATTGGATTCCCCAAATTCGAATTAGGGTTTCATCTGATTTATTGAAAAGTAAAGGCATTCCCTCCTGCCACCCTAAATCGTCAGATTTACTTATGTTTCTTCCTCATATGTTCTCACTTTTCATCAACTTAAATACTATTGATGTTGTAGACTTATGACGAGAGTTTATCATTGTTTACCACCAGAAACCGGACTGAGGCGCGCGGAGCGCGTCTATTCTGAATACGGGGGCAGTTGCTATATGGAATATATCCATCCACCTCTCTGAAGATACCAAGTTGATTTATAGCACCGTATATCATAAGTTTGGATGGACGCGACCATTGCAGCAGATTTTATCAGATTCTCCCTCATATGCGAGTGGTTTTTGATTTTGGGGATACTTTTTCCTGCAGGTGCAATCCCCTGCAATTAATTACGTTATCGCAAAGCGATCCAACTTTTTCTGCTCCATAGATATCACTTCGTGTCGTGTTGTATATATTATTTATTTTGGGGTTGCCTTTGGATTGTATACGGGGGCTAAATTTGTCATTGTCCGTAGGGCGCGGATTAGTACAAATCCCTAAATCTCAGATTTGGGATTGAACCTAAGCTATATCTGCCATCAGTTCAGAGGTTTAAGAATTTTTAATCTTGTTTTATACTAAGATCAACTTAATATATGCTTAAGGACCGTTCATCTTTTTTTTTTAAATTAAGGTCGACTTAAAACTGTTAGTGTGATATGCCCTAGAGGCCATTATTGTACAGTACTAGTTTGTATATTACATTTTGGAAGCTTGAGATATATACACTGATTTATGACAATCTTGCTCGATATAGTAGTATGCTACTTGTTTTGTATCTATCTTAATATGTGTATATGTTTCTTTTAACGTATTGCTAATACATATTGATAGAGCCCTTAGGATCTTTGCTTGACTACCAGCGTTGTGATGACAGTCACACTAGTGGGGGCTGGGTAGTCTACAAGCACATCCTTATACAGGTCCCTAGTCGTAGGATTATCGAGACAGGGCATCGATACTCCAGAGTAGACTAGTGTATACGCTTCTCATCCCAGTAGGGGAGATGGTCTGTCCTACAGCCATCAGTACGTTGTACTGGAGATAGTATGCAGGTGTTCATTGGGTTATGAGTTACACTGGACGGACTCGTGGGGAACTGCTGGTTGGTACTATGCCTATCGTCAGGTAGCAGTTCCTAGGTGACATGAGTACAGCTTAGTCCGTTAACTTGACACTGCTACTTCGCCTCAAGTGTGTTCCCACTGTTCTTAGATTAGTACCCTACCACGGCTCTGCTGAGTCGTGCAAACAGGTAGTAGTTGGGTGCAGTCCCGAAGCATTTGGAGGTAGTGGCGGTTAGATTGGATTCGTCTCTCCCGGTATTGGGGGTTGATGTCGCGCTGTGTTTGGAAAGCCATTACACAAATTCCCTGGCCAGAGCAAGTGAGATTTACTGGTAGGTACTCCAGTAGTTTCTCAGGGTGTTTTTGGCCGCACTCCGACACAACTTATTGCACTATTAGGGGTCTGACGCTTGTCGCCCCCTAGGAACGATATGTGACACTCTTAGATGAACATACCGGACTGTACGAAGATTGCCACAGACAGGCTCAGTAGGAGTTTGGATGAGCTTGCTCGTCGGCCTTCTTATTGACAGATACCTAGGTAGCCGTTACGTACAGCTAGTGCCGCTGACGTGATTGTGGTTAAACCCACTGCCAGAATACTGTCGAGTCTTTAGAGTCCCACACAGAGGGTTTCCCAGCTTCGGGCGAAACGATGTAAAAGTCGTATGGTTTTACGACAGGGTTCGATCACATACGTGTACTTGTGCGCGTGTGGTGTTCGAGCGGACAATACTAGTGGGCTTTGGTTTAAGCCGGATCCTAGTATTTGATTATTGGATTAGCTTCGTCTCATAGTATTCGTGTTTCTCGGAATACGGATGCGGGCATGTATATACGGATGAGAGGGGGTATAGAAGGAGACACCTCATCAGGGTTTTGACCATTGACTTGGTCAAAACAAATATGAGGTGGACAAAAGTATTTGTTATTTTTGGTAAATGATAATTTTGTGGCATGGCTACTTGGGTTGACAATTTGACTTGGATTGACTTTATGACTCTAGATATTTTTAGGAGATATTTTGTGACCTAGATATTTTTGTTAAAATATTATTTTCATGCCATACTTGTGGTCATATAAAGGAGCCATTCCATTTATCAATTATCATTTTATCAAAAACATTTCTCTTTCCTCAAGTTCACTCTCTCCTTTTTCCTCTCAAACCCTATTGTCTCATATGTTGAGAATCAATGGATTAGTGAGACTAAGCTACTCAAAATCACACTCTACACACTCTAGGTTACTTAGTTTAGCACACCAAGTGATCTAGTTGCCTCAACTTGGAGGTTTAGCTCAAGATTGGAGCTCTCGGGTGGATCTTCTACTACTTCGAGAAGCCGACGAGGAGGTGCTTTCCATTTCCACTCCAAGGAGCTCGCGAGAAGAAGGAGGACAGCGGGATGCCTAGAAGGACTTGGAACTTTAGGTATAATCTTCTTACATAGTAGATAATACCTCTAGTTAGTTTGCTAGTTATGGTTTAGCTAAGATCATGGAGTTCAAGTCGATATTACCTTGTTTGTAAAAATCGTTTTTTACCCGTTCTGCCTCCCCGCAAACCCGTGGGGTGAGTAACGTCGACATACAATGGTATCATAGCCGACTAAACCATATCTAACAGAATAAACGATAAGTAAAACTACGAAATCGAAATAACCCGAAAACATCGAAGCATAGATCCAAGTTTCTGTCGATTTTCCACGAGACTCTAAAAATTATTTTAGCAACGGCAGAGTACTCCTCGAACTGTAAAGTGAACATAGAACAAAAACGAGACATTTTCACCCAAACTGGGCCGGCCACAATTCCTATAAAACCGGTGAGCTTGGTTCAAATGGAGGGAAATGCTTCGTGTTTTGGTCTGTAGTTTTGTTACTTGGATCTAGGGTGTCACGCCCCGCTTCCCAGAGTACGCTATATTGGGCACGTGACATAGCCAACCATGCTACCTGTGGGTAGGAAGTATCCATCCACAGTCACATTACGGCTGTAGAGATATCAAGAACAAGATAAAACTATCTAAAACAAGTCCATAATCCAGAATAACATGAGTCAATAATAAATAAATGCGGAAGCAAATGATCCAATACAAATAACTGAAAAGTGTGTCCCATAATGCGGGCTCACATCAGGAAATAAATGCAGGAAATAAAACTAACTACTACTGAACTCACAGCTCAGCCTGCTGGCTGAAATACTCCTGCTCGGACTGCAACAGCGGTACGGAATCTGGGCCATGCAAAACCCAGACGTCAGCGCGTCATGCCATCAAGTAATATAATCTGAACAGTGTAGCAGGCAATGTAATATAAACATGAATACAGCAAGAATAACAATAATATGAATCATACCAGTACAGGGTAGCGTGCAGTGGGTAAACTAAACTGTTCTATCAGGTTTTCTATTCTAAAGTCTTTGAAATCAATTGATGAATCGTCGATGTAACTCAATAGTATCCCGTACATATCCGGGACCACGGCCATAATATTCTCGGCTGCAGCCGAGACATGCCGCTAGGCACAAAACAGGAATGTGTACACTCGATAGTATCCCGTACATACCCGGGACCACGGCCACAATATTCTCGGTTGAAACCGAGACATGCCGCTAGGCACAAACAGGAATGTGTACACTCAATACAGGTAGTGAACTGTCGAGTTACAAGTCAGATTTCACCTTTGATTTCCCCATACCCCCAAGTTATATGTGTATGTCAAGTCAGGTATCCAGTAATCAAGAAACTAATGCCAACACAGGATCAGGTAAACAGGTTTGTCTGGATAGACAACAGGAACGGTCCATGAGGACTACATGTTATGTTTGTTGGCATTAGACACAAGATCAGGTAACAGGTAAAGCCATGGTACATCAGGTCAAGCCAGGTAATGTATAAAGGTGTCATGTCATGTCATGTCAAGAGTGTACGGTACCATGTCATGTCAAGTAGGAAGTGTAACAGGTCATGTCAAGAAGCACAAGATGTCATGTGGGTGCTCATAATCAACTAACATAAGCATGTGTATAAATAAACAAGCATGAGTACTATCAGAACAATAAACTGGAACATGTAATATGATATGCAAATAGATATAATTTCAAGGATATGGATGCACAGTTATCGATTAGGGTTACATTTATAGTTCCAATATTAATTAGGATGCAATTTATTAAACATGGAGTGTTAATATCACACTATTATGTAGTAATGTGATATATGGATGCAATTATATGTATCTTAAATGCGATGGATGCAAACGGGTATCCGAAAAGTTATAAAACTATAAAATGGTAATGTGGGATGTACAACTAAGCAATATGTGATATAAATATTGATATAATAATATTAATATGGATAACATATTCAAAGCGATTAATAACTATAAAAGTGGTATTGATTAACCATGCACAAGAAAGTTCCGTTCAGAAATTCAGCGTCACCATAATTTGTAAAATAACTTAAAAATAACAAACGTTCTCCAAAAAGGATGGGTCTTATACCAAAACAAAGATAATTCAATAAGGTTTTCAGTTTTATAAGTATAAGCATCTCAGGTTGTCCCTACAAAAAGTTATAAACATTCGAACTTGAAAGTTTGCTGCTGGAATTTCCCTGGACAGCAGTTTGGAGACATTTTCATTTGCATTTTACGTTATTTAAACAATTTATTTTGCAAGTAAACATTTCATAGACTTATAGTATTCTGAGTTGGCTTCGTAACGAACTAAAGAACGTATACTAATGATTTTTCTATGATTTATAATAAATTTTATAAGATAAGGTGTACAGTAAATTTCAGATTTGTCATATCCGATTTTTCAACGACGTTTCATGTGTAAACTATAAGATTTTCAAATGTATAACATTATAAAATGAAGATTATAAACTAATTAAAGATAATAATAATAAATATTACGACGATATATATTTTAAATGATATGGTTGCAGTATAATGTAATCTAGTATGTCACAAGATAAGTTTTCATGATCTAGATTTAAAATGATATAAACGGATGCAAACGGAACATCGAAACGTTATAAAATTAAACATGGGGCACTAGATTTAAACTATAGGTATGGTATTTATTTAAATAGGTATAAAATGAATTATATAGCATGTAGCAAGATTAACTTGCCTCGATGGGTCGCGAATCGGGAAAACGGAACGTTAACCGTCGGCGGGGAAAACTCGCGACGGGCGCACGGTTCACGGAATGAACCCAAACGATGAACAAAGGAACCACACGGGTCGGGGTACCTCGCTGGAACGTCGAGAAGCGTCACCGGCACGACGGAATTCCGGCAACAAAAGAACAGTTAAAAAAATGAGAAACGAGACATGAAGCAAGAAGAGAAAGAATGATAAAGAGAAGTACGAGAGAATATATATGAGAGAGAGAGAGAGAGAGAAAAAATGGAGAGAGAGAGAGAGAGAGAGAGAGCTGCAGGTGGGGGCCCACGGAATTAAAAGGAACGCGATTTGCTAAAGGGGAATCGTTAGTTAGGGATAAATATTAATTAAAGATTCAAAACATTTTAAGGAACAGTAGGATATATATATAGGTTAATTTAAAGATTTAAAAGATAGGTAATGAACAGTAAGATATCAGGTTAGTTAGAAAAATATATGCGATGGTTTTAATAATATTAAAATTTGGGATTTTGGCGCCAAATAAAACATTTCCAAATCGCGCCCGGGTCGGATCCAAAAATTTGAAATTGAAATAATAGGATTTTAAGCGGGATCCAAATTTTAAAATTAAGTGTTTTATGATCAAAAAGCATACCCCCAAAACGGACACATGTACGTGCACGTAGCCGTCCAAACTCGCCCGTTTCACGGAACGGGACGAGAACACAGTGCACGGACGCTACCACGAGGTTAGGGGTGTCAAGTAGGCCAAGATGAATATTTTCAATTTTATTTTAGATGCCAAAATTTGTTATATGTAGAAATGACTTTGCCGGGTAAATTTTACAGTAAGCAACAAACAAGCAAGTTAAATGAAATGAGTACCACATTATGCTCAAACAGTAACTGAAAATAGTAGCATTGGGCTCGGGTGTTACATTATACCCAACTACAAAAAGAATTTCGTCCTCGAAATTCCAAGAATACAAAGATGGATAACTACAAGAAAAGGTGAGGAAACTTCTACCGGATTTCATCTTCTCGTTCCCAAGTGGACTCTCCATGTGAGCGATTACCCTAAGAAACAAGCACAAGGAGGATAACCTTGTTCTTAAGAACCTTTTTCCTTCGATCCACGATTTCAATCAGTCGCTCCTCAAAAGTCAAGTCTTCTCGTACTGTTAGCTCCGAATGATCCAAAACGTGTGTTTCATCTCGAACATACTTACGGAGTTAAGATACGTGAAACACATCGTGCACATTTGCCAAGGACTGCGGTAACGCCAAACGATACGCTACCTCACCAACACGCTCCACGATCTCAAGGGTCCAACGAATCGAGGACTAAGCTTTCCTCGACTTCCAAAACGAATCACCCCTCTAGTTGGTGATATCTTCAAGAATACCAAAACACCCACGGTGAACTCTAGAGGTCTTCTTGACGTATCTGCCCAACTCTTCTGTCGGTCCTGTGCTGCCTTCATATGATTTCTGATAGGGTTAACCTTCTCAACTGTCTGCACAACCAAATCTGGTCCCAATAATCTTCGTTCACCAACATCGTCCCAACAAACAGGTGAACGACATTTAAGACCATACAAAGCTTCAAATGGAGCCATCTGAATAGTTGCCTGAAAACTGTTGTTGTAAGACAACTCCACCAAAAGTAGATGATCCTCCCAAGACCCCTTGAAGTCCAACATGCATGCTCTCAACATATCCTCAAGAGTTTGGATCGTTCTCTCCGACTGACCATCAGTTTGAGGATGATAAGCTGTGCTAAACTTCAATCGAGTCCCCAAACTTTCCTGTAAACTCCTCCAGAAGTGTGATAAGAACCGAGTGTCCCGATCGGACACGATACTCACCGGTACTCCATGCAATCTTATAATTTTCTGCATGTACCGCTCTGCCAAAGTCTCTGTTGATTGACCAACCCGAAAAGGAATAAAGTGAGCTGCCTTGGTCAGTCGGTCAATAATTACCCATACTGCATTATTGCCTTTTGGACTCCGCGGTAAAGCCGTCACGAAATCCATGGTTATATGTTCCCACTTCCACTGAGGAATCGGAAGTGGTTGCAATAAACCAGCAACCCTTTGATGTTCAGCCTTAACTTGCTGACACACCAAGCACTTCGCCACAAAGCGAGCAATCTCCCGCTTCATGCCCTCCCACCAGAAATGCTGTCGAATAACTTGGTACATCTTTGTGCCTCCTGGATGTACAGAATAAGCTGAACTGTGTGCCTCCTTCATAAGCTCTTCACGAACATCACCCTTTGGCACACACAAACGGCTACCATACCTCAACGAACCATCTTCGTGGATCAATAAATCTGTTCGTAGCCCGGCTTCAACCTGCTCTCAAAACTTTTGCAGTCTAGGATCCTGCGATTGAGCTGCTTTAATATTCTCAATCAAAGATGAATGTACTTGCAGCTGCAACAACTGTCCCGTAGAACGCGGTAGCACAACCTCCAAGTCAAATCTTCGAAAATCTGCGACGATCTCCTTCTGCGTAGTTAACACCTGAATTACTGGTAACCGACTAAGCGCATCCGGCATAACATTAACCTTCCCCGGATGGTACTTAAGATCAAGATCGTAATCAGCCATCAGCTCTAACCATCTACGCTGCCTCATGTTAAGCTCCTTCTGTGTGAACACATACTTCAAGCTCTTATGATCTGTAAAAACTTCGACTCTTTCGCCCAAAAGGTAGTGTCTCCAAATCTTCAAAGCGAAAATCACAGCCGCAAGCTCCAAGTCATGAGTTGGATAATTCTTCTCATGGGTCTTCAACTGTCTCGATGCGTATGCTACAACCTTCCCATGCTGCATCAAAACACATCCCAATCCTTTCCCAGATGCGTCGCTGTGAATCATCAATCCTTCGGAATTGTCTGGCTCGGTCAGAATAGGGGCGGTTATCAACTTCTGCTTCAACGTCTCGAAAGCTAACACACACTTATCCGCCCATACAAAAGGTACCTCCTTGCGCGTAAGCTTGGTCAACGGCTCTGCCAGACGAGCAAAGTTCTCCACAAATCTCCTGTAGTATCCGGCTAATCTAAGGAAACTTCTTATCTCAGCAACATTCTTTGGAATAGGCCAATCTTGAACTGCTGCAATCTTTTCTGGATCGACGGCAATGCCATCGCCAGACACAACATGCCCCAAAAACCTTACTTCCTCCAGCCAAAACTCGCACTTACTCATCTTCGCATACAATTTCTCCTGTCTCAACGTCTGCAGTGCGATCTTCAAATGCTCAGCATGCTCTTCAAAACTCTTCGAGTAAACCAGAATATCGTCAATGAATACCACAATGAACTGATCCAAGAACGGTGAAAAGATTCGGTTCATCAAGTCCATGAATACTGCCGGCGCATTCGTTACTCCGAAGGGAATCACTAAGTACTCGTAATGTCCATACCGAGTTCAGAACGCCGTCTTGCAAATATCTTCTGTTTTCACTCGGACCTGATGATATCCGGATCATAAATCCAACTTCGAGAATACCCTCGCGCCACAAAGCTGCTCAAAAAGTTCTCCAATGCGAGGGATCGGGTACTTGTTCTTGATAGCCACCCGGTTTAATTCTCGATAGTCGATGCACATACTTCTTGTGCCATCCTTCTTCTTTACTAGAAGAACTGGAGCTCCCCAAGGTGAGTTACTGCTTCGAATCCAACCCTTTTCAAGCAATTCAGCAACCTGTTTCTTTACTTCTTCCAACTCTACTGGCGCCATTGGATAATACGCTTTAGATACTGGCGCTGCACCAGGAATAAGATCAATTGCGAACTCCATGTCTCGCTTTGGCGGTAAACCCGATATATCTTCAAACACGTCCATAAAATCATGAACAACAGCCGGCTCTTCACTTTCATCACTTCCATTGATGCAAGAATATTATTTGTCGGCCTAGCCCTAAACTCGACTGGCCCGACAGAACTGCTTCCTTAACGCAACTGCAGTCTGCTGCAAACTCCCTTTCATCCCAAATAAACTTTGCTGCTCTTGGCTGCTGCAAGTATTTGTGAGAAAGTGGTCAAACCCAGGGAGACAATCTCCCTCTGGATGTCCACGTCCAGTCTGCGCATGAACCTCCGTGTCCTGTCTGCATCGTTGGTAACTAAAGGTCCAGCGAAACTACTGAGTCTCGTCCATTCTGCTACATGCACATCTACGGGTGCTCCCTTCTGCTTTAGTCCGATGAACTTCTCTTCCATTTCCTCCCGTGCAGTCCGCGGGAAGAACTTCTCCAGGAAACTCTTCGAAAAATCCGCCCACTTGATCGGCTTGGGCAAACGGTTCTCTTCTACAAGCCACCATTCTCGGGCATAATCCATTATCTGAATGCATACCACAACAACTTTTTTGTCATCTGGAATCTGTGCCGCAAAAAGCAAGTTCTCTGTGTCAACTAGCCACTGCTCCACTGGCAACGGCTCCTTTAAACCAGTAAATGTAGACGGACCCAACCGCCTGAAATCTGCTACGGTCCCTACTCGGTCAACTGGTCTAGCTCCAACATTGTTCACAGACTGCTGAACGATCTGCAAACCTTCCCGAAACGAGTCCGCTTGCTGCTGGATCAACTCGATCTATTTCTTTGATTCTCCAGCATTCCTCTTATCACTCCAAGCATGGCGGCTTCGTCCACACGCCTCTGGTATGTCTTCAATTTCTTACCGGCCATAATCCTGAACTCAAAATACCCAACATTAGCATGATGATAGATTTTGAATATAGATCAAGGCTAGAACTCCAAGATACTTAAATAGAGTACCGCATTGTAACTATGCCGCGGTATCATAGCCACAATTACATAACTCCATCCAAGTCGCCTAAGTCCTAGAGATAACAAGGAATCAGGTTTTCGAATCGATATGCAAAAGAAGTTTGCACATCGTAAAAGATATAATCAGGAAGAATGTGATTCAAGAATGGTAAAACGGTCAAGGTGGCAGGACATGTTTCCTAAACACGGGTATTCTGATTCGTGTATTGGGTACAATACCCAACTACAAAAGAATCAACCCGACTATCCTATGGCTCTGATACCAAAAGAACCATGTCACGCCCCGCTTCCCAGAGTACGCTAGATTGGGCACGTGACATAACCAACCATGCTACCTGTGGGTAGGAAGTATCCATCCACAGTCACATTACGGCTGTAGAGATATCAAGAACAAGATAAAACTATCTAAAACATGTCCATAATCCAGAATAACATGAGTCAATAATAAATAAATGCGGAAGCAAATGATCCAATACAAATAACTGAAAAGTGTGTCCCATAATGCGGGCTCACATCAGGAAATAAATGCAGGAAATAAACTAACTACTACTGAACTCACAGCTCAGCCTGCTGGCTGAAGTACTCCTGCTCGGACTGCAACAGCGGTACGGAATCTGGGCCATGCAAAACCCAGACGTCAGCGCGTCATGTCATCAAGTAATATAATATGAACAGTGTAGCAGGCAATGTAATATAAACATGAATACAGCAAGAATAACAATAATTTGAATCATACCAGTACAGGGTAGCGTGCAGTGGGTAAACTAAACTGTTCTATCAGGTTTTCTATTCTAAAGTCTTTGAAATCAATATATGAATCGTCGATGTAACTCAATAGTATCCCGTACATACCCGGGACCACGGCCATAATATTCTCGGCTGCAGCCGAGACATGCCGCTAGGCACAAAACAGGAATGTGTACACTCGATAGTATCCCGTACATACCCGGGACCACGGCCACAATATTCTCGGTTGAAACCGAGACATGCCGCTAGGCACAAACAGGAATGTGTACACTCAATACAGGTAGTGAACTGTCGAGTTACAAGTCAGATTTCACCTTTGATTTCCCCATACCCCCAAGTTATATGTGTATGTCAAGTCAGGTATCCAGTAATCAAGAAACTAATGCCAACACAGGATCAGGTAAACAGGTTTGTCTGGATAGACAACAGGAACGGTCCATGAGGACTACATGTTATGTTTGTTGGCATTAGACACAAGATCAGGTAACAGGTAAAGCCATGGTACATCAGGTCAAGCCAGGTAATGTATAAAGGTGTCATGTCATGTCAAGAGTGTACGGTACCATGTCATGTCAAGTAGGAAGTGTAACAGGTCATGTCAGGAAGCACAAGATGTCATGTGGGTGCTCATAATCAACTAACATAAGCATGTGTATAAATAAACAAGCATGAGTACTATCAGAACAATAAACTGGAACATGTAATATGATATGCAAATAGATATAATTTCAAGGATATGGATGCACAGTTATCGATTAAGGTTACATTTATAGTTCCAATATTAATTAGGATGCAATTTATTAAACATGGAGTGTTAATATCACACTATTATGTAGTAATGTGATATATGTATGCAATTATATGTATCTTAAATGCGATGGATACAAACGGGTATCCGAAAAGTTATAAAACTATAAAATGGTAATGTGGGATGTACAACTAAGCAATATGTGATATAAATATTGATATAATAATATTAATATGGATAACATATTCAAAGCGATTAATAATTATAAAAGTGGTATTGATTAACCATGCACAAGAAAGTTCCGTTCAGAAATTCAGCGTCACCCTAATTTGTAAAATAACTTAAAAATAACAAACGTTCTCCAAAAAGGACGGGTCTTATACCAAAACAAAGATAATTCAATAAGGTTTTCAGTTTTACAAGTATAAGCATCTCAGGTTGTCCTTACAAAAAGTTATAAACATTCGAACTTGAAAGTTTGCTGCTGGAATTTCCCTGGACAGCAGTTTGGAGACATTTTCATTTGCATTTTACGTTATTTAAACAATTTATTTTGCAAGTAAACATTTCATAGACTTATAGTATTCTGAGTTGGCTTCGTAACGAACTAAAGAACGTATACTAATGATTTTTCTATGATTTATAATGAATTTTATAAGATAAGGTGTACAGTAAATTTCAGATTTGTCATATCCGATTTTTCAACGACGTTTCATGTGTAAACTATAAGATTTTCAAATGTATAACATTATAAAATGAAGATTATAAACTAATTAAAGATAATAATAATAAATATTACGACGATATATATTTTAAATGATATGGTTGCAGTATAATGTAATCTAGTATGTCACAAGATAAGTTTTCATGATCTAGATTTAAAATGATATAAACGGATGCAAACGGAACATCGAAACGTTATAAAATTAAACATGGGGCACTAGATTTAAACTATAGGTATGGTATTTATTTAAATAGGTATAAAATGAATTATATAGCATGTAGCAAGATTAACTTGCCTCGATGGGTCGCGAATCGGGAAAACGTAACGTTAACCGTTGGCGGGGAAAACTCGCGACGGGCGCACGGTTCACGGAATGAACCCAAACGATGAACAAAGGAACCACACGGGTCGGGGTACCTCGCTGGAACGTCGAGAAGCGTCACCGGCACGACGGAATTCCGGCAACAAAAGAACAGTTAAAAAAATGAGAAACGAGACATGAAGCAAGAAGAGAAAGAATGATAAAGAGAAGTACGAGAGAATATATATAAGAGAGAGAGAGAAAAAATGGAGAGAGAGAGAGAGAGAGAGAGCTGCAGGTGGGGGCCCACGGAATTAAAAGGAACGCGATTTGCTAAAGGGGAATCATTAGTTGGGGATAAATATTAATTAAAGATTCAAAACATTTTAAGGAACAGTAGGATATATATATAGGTTAATTTAAAGATTTAAAAGATAGGTAATGAACAGTAAGATATCAGGTTAGTTAGAAAAATATATGCGATGGTTTTAATAATATTAAAATTTAGGATTTTGGCGCCAAATAAAACATTTCCAAATCGCGCCCGGGTCGGATCCAAAAATTTGAAATTGAAATAATAGGATTTTAAGCGGGATCCAAATTTTAAAATTAAGTGTTTTATGATCAAAAAGCATACCCCCAAAACGGACACACGTACGTGCACGTAGCCGTCCAAACTCGCCCGTTTCACGGAACGGGACGAGAACACAATGCACGGACGCTACCACGAGGTTAGGGGTGTCAAGTAGGCCAAGATGAATATTTTCAATTTTATTTTAGATGCCAAAATTTGTTATATGTAGAAATGACTTTGCCGGGTAAATTTTACAGTAAGCAACAAACAAGCAAGTTAAATGAAATGAGTACCACATTATGCTCAAACAGTAACTGAAAATAGTAGCATTGGGCTCGGGTGTTACATAGGGCTTCAAGAGTTGCTTGTTTTTGCCAATTTTGATTTTACTGTAAATTCTTTACTGTGGAAAATACCGGGTGTTTCGAAGTCCCAGTTTAACGTCGTTTAATATTTCAAGTTGTGATAAATGTGTTCGTAAACTTCCGCTAATTGCCATATGTCGGTTAGTTAGGGGTTGCACATTTCTGTGATGATTATATTGGTTTGTGTATATGAACTTGTTGGATCGTCATGATGAATAGCCGTGGATGTGAGATGTGGGTTTTCATTGTTTCATTCGATGTAAAATTTGTAAAGTGATGTAATATTATTTTTGCGGGGCACATCCGGATTGAGATTGTAGCTACCGTTGTATTATTTCTTTTACTGTTTTTGCTCCTAGGATAGACCCAAGGTGGGGTGCACAAACTACAGGGTACTTTGAAATGCCGAGTGGCCTACTCACTTTGTTGAGGGAGGTTGCTTCACTTCGGGTATTTGGCGGGTAGTTTTCCGTATCCGTAGGGGTCTAGGGTGGGGTTTGGCTATTCATCACGACCGTGGGATCCGTCTTCCGTTACAGGCTCAAACGAAACGCGGATTCCTAGTATATCCAATGTGTTAATCTGTGATCTGGAATGCCTATCATTGCTTCTAACGAATGTAAATATCTATATATGATATCTAGTAGATGTTTCTTATGTTTTTCATCCGCGCTAGTCCAGCCCCTGCTTTGTCGTTAGTTAAGTAACTTAACGGGTGATGACGGGGCCCCATGGAGAATGCGGATGGCATAAGCATACGTTATATTTTCGTTGTTTTCTGCAATGGTAGGATTAATTGATGGGACTACATTAAATTAATGCTAAGCAAACAAACCAAAGTTGAATCGTTGGAACAATTTCAAAACCACTCGGTTTTTTCAAAATAGCAAAACTTTTAAAATGCGGAGCTTAAACCACTCCTTTTAAAAGCTATCAGGTTCCTTTGATTATATCAAGTTCACTATGTTCACGGTTTCGCCAAAAACATTCATAGCCCTCCGTCATTTCAGTTGGATATTCAGTAGTATTCAAGCTATGTATTTTGACCTTCGCCAAGGCATAGTGATTGGTAGCTGCTGAATATTCATCTGCAGCATAGATAGATGCGTTGGTTTGGGACAGTCTATTGCTATTTTGGCCTTCGTCAAGGGTATGTACGGGTGGGTTCAAATTAATCTGGATAATGACGGGTAGAACTTGACATGTGACTTATGATATGTTGGCCTTCGTCAAGGTCATAAGAGCATGGGGCAAAAATCCACATCGGGAGTTTCTAAAGAAACTGAAACTTGCTGGTGTTGCATACCATTTGGAGTGTGATAATTTTTGTAGGATTCCTTCGACTTTATCACACGATGATATTTGGATCCCGATCCTACTGTGAGTATATGCTACTCCTCGGGAGATTTTTTCACTTAACGATCAATACTATAAACCAAGCAGGTATCTAGAAAGGTGTTAGCGGGGCTACGCCTCCAGGAAAAAGAGGTTATTTAATTAAGGAACTTCGCGAAAGCGTCGTAAAACCCCCTCGAAGTACCGACACTGGCCTGGCTGAACGGTTAAGCAAGAATTGTACGGTGAGATTAATCCTGACTAATTCTTCTTTTATGGTTTGAGGAAGGATTCGAGAAACAGTAGGAGCCATCCTGTTTAGATAAACTAAAAACCAATCTAAATTTGCAAGAGCATCATGCTAAAATGTTTCTTCTCTCTCTCCTAATTGCAGAGACCAAAACATGACGGGACTTAAGTTACTATTAGATAAAAATATATTGACAGGGCCAAAATATAAAGATTGGTTCAGGAATGTCAACATGGCAATAACTTATGACAAGTTGGGCTATTACCTTACTACAAAAGCCCCCGCCGTCCCAGGTCCAGAATCCAGTGCCGCGGATAAGGAAATCCGTAAGATTTGGGAGATTGACTGCGCGAAGGCCAAGTGCCTCGTGCTTGCCTCTATGGACAATGAACATCAGAGGAGGCACGAGAATATGGATCTAGAATCCATATTCCTCCATACCAAGGAATTATATGGAGAGCAATCTCGTACCGCAAGATACGAGACCTCGAAGAAGCTATTTCAGGCGAGGTTGGCCATCGGATCATCTGTAGGGGAACGCGTCCTTAAGATGATTGGCTATATTGAAGAGCTCACGGACCTCGGGACCACGTTAGAGAATGAGCTATATACAGACTTAATTCTGCAGTCCCTTCCTTCCACCTACGCCCAGTTTATCTTGAATTCTAATATTCAAGGTAAAGAAGTTGAACTTCCGGAACTTCTCAACATGTTGAGGAGTGCAGAGGGCGCCCTGCAGAAAACCAGGGAAACACCCGCTCCACTTGTTGGTGGAGCTTCTTCTTCTAGGTCTAAGGCGAAAGCCAAAGGAAAGAAGAAGAAGGCCCCCACCAAGCCGAGAGGCGGTGTTAGTAAGGTGGAAGCAAAGAGCAAGGCAAAGGTGGCAGGGCCGACAGTAGGAAAGGAGGAATGCTTCAAATGTCATTGTAACGTTTTAGAAATCGTTTAGGTGAATTTTCCGTTAATAGGTAAAAAAATTTGTGTTTTCTCTAAAAACCTAGAAGTGATTATTTTTCAGTATAGACTTAACCGCACCTATTTTAACTAGGAAATTGCTAGTTTGCGGTTTTTAGTAGTCACTTGAAAATTTTAGTTCACTTTAATATTTTCCTTAATTAAAATATTATTATAAGCTTTTAATTATGCACTTAATTAGTGGTAATTACAATTTTTGATTGGGTTAATATTGCTAAAGTGAATCTATGCTAACTTAATCACAAGTTTAAGCATTAAACCATCTTTGAAAATATCCTAGAATATATCTAGATATTTTGGTGAATTAAAAGAAAACTTTAATTAGAAAAGAAGAGGTTTAAGAGGTGGCATGATGGGAGAGGCTTTAATTGACCATTAATTGTGAACTGAGCTAGAAATTTCCACACAATACCTTAACCTTCATCATTTTCCCACTCTGGCCGAGCCCCCCTTTGCTGCCCTATCTCTCTTCTCACCCCATTTGCACTTCTAAAAGCTCAAATAAATAATCAAAAATCATCAAATAATCCCACAAACTCAAATACAAATCCATACCCATTATTCTTTAGCCTAAATCTTGCATGGATCTTCATGAAAGTTAGCATTTTGGAGGCTATTTTGATGATCTTGTTGCAAGTTTGTGATTCAAGTGGAGGTATAAAATCCTAACCCTAAGCTTTAGTTGTTAGTTAAATACTTTAAGCTAGCTTATTAGATATTTAAGTATGGCTTTAAATTGCATGTTTAGAAGTTCAAGAAAGATTATGAAGATCAAGTTAGGGTTTTGATTATTGTAACGGGTAAGTGAGTTGTTTAGACAAGGAAAACTTAACCTAATTGTGAGAATGTTATTTGTTATTTTCCTAATTGTCTAATTAAGCTTAATTGCAAACTAACTTTTACTAAATCTTATATGGGTGTGATTTAAATTGTAGTAAAGGTTTGTGTGACTTAGTTAAGCTACTTTGTGATGATTGTGATCGCTAGAATTGTTTAAATTTCTAGACTTGAGCTAAAATGATTAAAAGTTGCTTACTAGGTTTCGGATAAATTAGGCGTGGGTTTCAATTGGAATTGTGATGTTATATTTATATTCTTCCACGATATATATTGTGTTGTGAATGCGCGATCGGTACGATCAGGGTCTAGGCTTGGTGGTTATGTCGTTTTGCGTTCCTAGCTAGGGTTGTGCCGATATCGTACGCGTTTTGTGCACTAAGTGCACAGTGTGTATATCTTGTGGACGTTATCCTTGCGTTTTATTGTCTTTGTGTCGGCGCAGGATATTTAGTCTTATGCGTTGTGTTTGTGAAATTTTAGGATTGCGAGCAGGGACTTTGGATGCTGCGAAGAGAGGGAAGTAGGTGGTCGGATTTTCTTGGCTCAAGATCATTGTGAGTAGATTTAACATCTACAGGGGAATCTCCCGCATGGCGTTATGCGTCCGGGCTAGATTATATGATATGATTATTAGTTACAAGTATTGTATATATAGATATTGTGCATGAACTTCATTTCAAATTATTACTTGTTGTGCTTGGACTTGTACCCATTGGACACTGCACTATTATTGACGGTTCATGTTGCATGAGCACTAATTGTATGCCACACACTCCGTCGATAATTGCCATGACACGCACAACCCACATACATATGTGATATTATATTGGTTAGGGACATTGAGACATGATCCTTATTTCCATTGTGCATATGAGATATAGCTAACACATATTTCAGGTCGTGACAAATTTCGGGTCGTGACAAAGTTGGTATAAGAGCGCTAGGTTTAACCTTTCGGATTGTAGGATGTCCTTGGTATGATGGAGTAGGTAGGTTAAGCAGAGTAACATAGTGTGTGTATGTCCGCGGCATACTTACGACACAGTACTCTGCCTAAAGTGACCTAAGTACTTATTGCTTGAAATTCCTTCCATGATTATACATATCTTAGTGATTCGATTTCCGTGTTCTTATCGAATCCTATTTCCATTTCTAGCCATTATGCCGCCGATGACTATAGGGCTCAGAGAGAGGCAGCGAGAGCCGAGGTCAGAGTTGACTCGTGTGGGACGGGGAATGACCAGGACGGTACACTCGCTGTACAGGAGCATTTTGATCCGCTTTCGATAGATCGTATCGCTAGGCTTAAGACAGATATGCAGGATTTGCGCCAGATGATGGGATCGCTGGTTGAGGCCGGTCGAGCACAGCCACAGGAGGTTGCCACCCCTGTTACCCAGTTATTCTTTGCTATCAGCACACAGCATTGTGTCATGTATACAACAGCAGTGGACGCAGCCCTACTAGATGAGGAGCGTCTTCCCGAGACTTTGGAAGTTTCGGAACCGAGGATGGCTCGTACAGGTGTACCATCCCAGAGGCAGATGCTTAGTCGCCGCAACAGATTTCGTTTACGTCGCGGGAGCAGCAGAGGCTTGGGACGAGGACAGTTGTTTAGCTCTTATCCCTAGGAGGGTCAGCAGACATCGTATGGATGTTTCCGGTGCGGGAGTTTCCATCACCTCGTCAAGAATTGTACCGTGGTACGCCAGAGGATGGCAACAATACCATATGTTCCCTTACTACCTTCTCCTCAGGGAGAGTCGCCTTTTGCGCCTGTTGTTGATCCACGTTAGATTTATGTTCAGAGAGGTCGTGGTCGCGGAGGGTTTATTCAGAGAGTACAGGAAGGCAGAGGAGGTGGATAGCCTGTTGCGGGTAGAGGACAGGCACGAGCGTTTGCTTCTACTCATCGGGATGCGCGGGCGTCCAATGTAGAGTTTTCAGGTAATCTTTTCGCATGATCTTCTGATGCGCATGTTTGTTTAATTCGGGATCTATGCACTGGTTTGTTCTACACACTTCGTGTCGTGGTTGGGCCGAGAGTCGTGTTTGCTAGATCAGCCGTTGTTGTGTTTACTCCTGTTAGCGATTCTTTGCTGCGCGACACGTGTTTCGGTCATGTGCCAATCGGATAGGAGATAAAGATTCGTCCGTCGATTTGATCCTTCTAGAGATGTTGGAATTTGACATTCTCCTAGGCACGGACTGGTTAGCTACGTGCTATGCGTCTGTGGACTGCCGCGAGAAGACAGTCAGGTTTTGTTTTCCCGGCGAGTCAGTTCTTGTTGTGCCGGGGGACCGAGGTGCCGCCCCTCACCGCTTGATTTCTACCTTTTTCGCTAGTCGGCTTTTGAGGAGAGAATGTCGAGGATTCTTGGCTTTCATTCATGATACCGGAGCCACAGTAGATTCGTTGGACCGGGTTCCTATTGTGCGAGAGTTTTCCGACGTCGTTCCAGATGAGCCGGCGGAGCTTAGGGAGCTTAAGGATCAGCTGCGAGAGTTGCTTGTTGGGGGACTTGTACGTCCAAGTGTTTCACTTTGGGGAGCTCCTGTTCTGTTCGTCAAGAAGAAGGACGGCAATTTGAGGTTTTGTATTGTTTGATCGTCAATTGAACCGAGTTACGGTGCGGAATAGGTATCCTTTAGCTCGCATTGACGATTTGTTTGATCAGCTCCAGGGTGCGGGACATTTTTCTAAGTTTGATTTGTGATCAGGTCATCATCAGTTGCGGGTTCGGAGTGATGACATTCTGAAGACTGCTTTTTGTGCGTGCTACAGGTATTATGAGTTTTTGGTGGTGTCGTTGGACTCACCAATGCCTTATCAGCATTCATGGATGTGACGAACCAGATTTTTTTCAGGCCGTTCCTCGACCAGTTTATTGTTGTGTTATTGATGACATTCTGGTCTATTCGAAGAGTCGTGAGGAACGTGAATAGCACTTGAGGATTTGCTTTGCAGACATTAGGAGAGCACCAGTTGTTTGCTAATTCTTGAAGTGTTCCTTCAGGCTTGATGGTGTTGACTTCCTAGGTCATGTGGTTACGGGAGACGGTGTTTGTATGGACCCGAGGAAGATCGAGGCCGTACAGTTTTGGCCCAGACCTTTATCAGGGACAGAGGTCCGCAGTTTTTTGGGCTTAGCCGGTTTTTACATCCGTTTCGTGCAGGATTTCTTGAGTGCCGCTGCACCGCTGACCGGACTGACCAGGAAGGGGGTTCCTTTTCTTTGGACTGAGGCATGCGAGTTGAGTTTTCAGCAGTTGGAGATTCGGTTGACGACTGCACCGGTTCTATCTTTGCCTTCTGGATCGGGCGACTTTGTCGTTTATTGTGATGTTTCGCAAGTGGGGCTTGATTGTGTACTGATGTAGCATGATGGAGTTGTCGCTTATGCTTCCCGACAGTTGGAGGAAGTACGAGTAGGATTTATCCCACTCATGATCAGGAGATGGCCGCGGTGGTCTTGCGCTGGAGATTTGGGGACATTACTTGTACGGAGAGTCGTGTTAGATTTTCACAGACAGCTAGAGCTTGATTTCCTGCAGCGGGATCTAAGTTTGAGACAGCACCGTGGGATGGTGCTTGTGAAGGATTATGATTGTGAGATCCTTTATTGCCCGGGGCAAGGCGATTGTGGTAGCTTATGCTTTGAGTCGTAAGCCCGAGGGTTAGCTTGTTCCAGTTGAGCGCAGTTCAGAGACAGTATTTTGCTGATTTACAGTTCTTATGCGACCGTTGAGTACAGATTAAGTTCACTTCTACTAGGGGACAGCTTGCTCATGTCCGCGTCCGTCCACTTCTACTTAATCGTTTTTGTGAGGCACAGCCCGCCGATGCCTATTTGTCTGAGATTCTTGAGCATGTTCGGCAGGGTAGTGATTCGGAGTTCTTGATTGATGACCAGGGTGTGCTATGTTGCGAGACTCGTTTGTATGTACCAGATACGGATGGGTAGAGACGCGAGATCCTAAAGTAGGCACATCAGTCAGCTTTTAGTGTTCACCCAAGTTCCACCAAGATATAACGTGACTTGAGAGATAGTTACGGTTGGGCAGGGATGAAGAGTGAAGTTTCGGATTTCGTTTTGAAGTGCTTGGCTTGTCAGCGAGCTAAGGTTGAGCATTTGAGACCCGCGGGAGAGTTGCAACCTTTAACCATTCCGGAGAGAGAATGGGAGCAGATCTCCATGAATTTCGTTGTGGGTCTACCCAGGTCTTGTCAAGGGTATGACTCCATTTGGGTGTTGTCCGGTTATGCTCAGTATGCTCTGTTGTTCTTTGATAAGTTTGTGCGTTTGCACGGAGTTCCTTCATGTGTTGTATCTAATAGAGGCATCCAGTTCACTAGCCGTCTTGGGCAGAAGCTTCAGGAAGCCTTTGGTACCTGGTTGAGCTTTAGCTCCGCTTTCCATCCGTAGGCCGATGGTCAGACAGAGCGGACTATACAGACTCTGGAGGATATACTTGTGCGTACGTACTAAATGTTTGTTGGCTGTGGGATCGTCACTTGCCATTGATGGAGTTCTCCTATGATAACGGTTATCAGGAGACATTTCAGATGGCAACTTTTTAGACTTTGTATGTTAGATTGTGTCGATCGCCAGTCTGTTTGACTGACTCCGCGAGAGCAGGATTTTTGGACCCCAGCTAGTCAAGAGACTTCGGAGAAGATCCAATTGGTTTAGGACAGGATGAGAGCAGTCCAGTGCAGACAGAAGTCTTATGCCGACCGTCGTTGTCGCGGACTGGAGTTCGCAGTGGGAGATCTTGTATCCCTACGGATTTTTCTGATGAATGGCGTGTTTTGTTTTGGGAAGCTTAGTCCAAGATTGTAGGTCCTTTTGAGATCCTTGAGCGAGTTAGTATCGTTGCCTATCGTTGGCACTTCCGCCCAGATTTCGGATGTTCACCCCGTATTCCTTGTGTCGATACTTCGCAAATACCTTCATGATCCATCTCACATGATTTAGCACCGGACTATTCAATTAGGACGCGATATTTCATTCACCAAGCAGTCGATAGTTATAGTGGATCGGCAGGTAGAGAAACTTCGGTCAAAGGTCTTGCCATCTGTGAAGGTTCTTTGGCGTAGCCGTCTAGTGAGGAGATCACTTGGGAGGCTGCGAGCGAGATGCGGAAGAATTTCCCTCTTCTCTTCGAAGGTACGCGTAGATAAAATTTTAAATTCGGGGACCGAATTTCTTTAAGGGGAGAAGATTGTAACGTTTTAGAAATCGTTTAGGTGAATTTTCCGATAATAGGTAAAATAAGTTGTTTTTTTTGTAAAAACCTAGAAGTGATCATTTTTCAGTATAGACTTAACCGCACCTAGTTTAACTAGGAAATTGCTAGTTTGCGATTTTTAGTAGTCACTTGAAAATTTTAGTTCACTTTAATATTTTCATTAATTAAAATATTATTATAAGCTTTTAATTATGCACTTAATTAGTGGTAATTACAATTTTTGATTGGGTTAATATTGCTAAAGTGAATCTATACTAACTTAATCACAAGTTTAAGCATTAAACTATCTTTGAAAATATCCTAGAATATATCTAGATATTTTGGTGAATTAAAAGAAAACTTTAATTAGAAAAGAAAAGGTTTAAGAGGTGGCATGATGGGAGAGGCTTTAATTGACCATTAATTGTGAACTGAGCTAGAAATTTCCACACAATTCCTTAACCTTCATCTTTTTCCTACTTTGGCCGACCCCCCTTTGTTGCCCTCTCTCTCTTCTCACCCCATTTGCACTTCTAAAAGCTCAAATAAATAATCAAAAATCATCAAATAACCCCACAAACTCAAATACAAATCCATACCCATTATTCTTTAGCCTAAATCTTGCATGGATCTTCATGAAAGTTAGCATTTTGGAGGCTATTTTGATGATCTTGTTGCAAGTTTGTGATTCAAGTGGAGGTATAAAATCCTAACCCTAAACTTTAGTTGTTGTTTAAATACTTTAAGCTAGCTTATTAGATGTTTAAGTATGGCTTTAAATTGCATGTTTAGAAATTCAAGAAAGATTATGAAGATCAAGTTAGGGTTTTGATTATTGTAATGGTTAAGTGAGTTGTTTAGACAAGGAAAACTTAACCTAATTGTGAGAATGTTATTTGTTATTTTCCTAATTATCTAATTAAGCTTAATTGCAAACTAACTTTTACTAAATCTTATATGGGTGTGATTTAAACTGTAGTAAAGGTTTGTGTGACTTAGTTAAGCTACTTTGTGATGATTGTGATCGCTGGAATTGTTTAAACTTCTAGACTTGAGCTAAAATGATTAAAAGTTGCTTACTAGGTTTCGGATAAATTAGGCGTGGGTTTCAATTGGCATTGTGATGTTATATTTATATTCTTCCACGATATATATTGTGTTGTGAATGCACGATCGGTACGATCAGGGTCTAGGCTTGGTGGTTATGTCGTTTTGCGTTCCTAACTAGGGTTGTGCCGATATCGTACGCGTTTTGTGCACTAAGTGCATAGTGTGTATATCTTGTGGACGTTATCCTTACGTTTCGTTGTCTTTGTGTCGGCGCAGGATATTTAGTCTTATGTGTTGTGTTTGTGAAATTTTAGGATCGCGAGCAGGGACTTCGGATGCTGCGAAGAAAGGGAAGCAGGTTGTCGGATTTTCTTGGCTCGAGATCATTGTGAGTAGATTTAACATCTACAGGGGAATCCCCCGCATGACGTTATGCGTCCGGGCTAGATTATATGACATGATTATTAGTTACAAGTATTGCACATATAGAGATTGTGCATGAACTTTATTTCATATTATTACTTGTTGTGCTTGGACTTGTACCCATTGGATACTGCACTATTATTGACGGTTCATATTACATGAGCACTAATTGTATGCCACACACTCCGTCGATAATTGCCATGACACGCACAACCCACATACATATGTGATATTGTATTGGTTAGGAATATTGAGACATGTTCCTTATGCTATTGTGCATATGAGATATAGCTAACACATATACATACGTGATATTGTATTGGTTAGGGACAATTGAGACAGTGATTCTTATTCCATTGCGTATATGAAATGTAGTATACAGGCTATACCTACATGCTTACACATATACCTTACTATAGCTACATGTACATCATGTATACATACTTACATGTACACCCACATACCTTGCTACAGCTACATGTATATCATGCATACATACTTACATGTACACCCGCATACCTTACTATAGCTACATATACCCCTATGTGGTATTGTATTGTCATTTGACATTGAGACATTGATTATTGTGCTATTGCGCTTATGAAATGCATCATACATACCTTCTTACATGTAGATACATATATCTTGCTATAGTTACATGTACACCTCATATGATACTGCACTTGATTTCAGAGGAATTGGGAACCGCATGATATATTTGAAAACCGGATTCATTTAAAAGAGAGGTTTTCCCTTAATATGCTCATATTGCTGTTTTATGTTGCATACATCAGATTTCATGGATTTACGCATTGAGATATGGATTTCATGTGTTTTATGGATTTGAGAACCGTGGGGGTATTTCAAAAATTTATGTATTGTTTGAAAACACGGTTTCTCTTGATATGATATTTCAGTGCGTCCACCATGAGTTTTCTTGGTTCTGAGACTTGTGTTAGATACCCAATTTGATGAGCGGATAGGCACCGTCTGCGGGTACATGGTGGACCCGGTATGGTTCCCCGAGGTAAGAGGTGATTTTCGTGGTATAGACGATGAGCCTGGCAGGCGGGCTAGTACCTACCGATGATAGTATTTGGATTCGGCGGTTATCGTGGGGATACCGACTGGATTTATGTACGGACATGACATCAGGGCCAGTCGTGGTGACGATGCCTGACAGATGAGTATTTACGTGTCGATGCTGGACACGGTTTTCATGATATTTCGAGTGTCGGTGTTGGACACTCAGGTTCCATGATTTGGATATGTCGATGCTGGACACTAGTTTTCATGATGTTTTCGGGTGTCGATATTGGACACTCAGGTACCATGAGACTTACAGGATATGAGGGCCAATCTGAGGATGCGGTGCCTGAGGTATTGGGATTTTGGATGTGTCGTTGGTGGACACTTGTTTCTCCACGATGAGGATTCCGTGTTGATGATATGTTTTATCCCATACTCCGCATTTATTTGATATGCATTGCTTCATGTATTAATAGTAGCTTATAGAGTACTTTTCATGACTGTTGCATATACATATTGCCATTTATTGCTATCAGTTGCATGTGATAGATTATCGCAGTACGTGCATACCTGCGATTATCTGCATATGTTATTTACTATTCACGAGTTGGCAACCCACCTCCGTTGTGCCACAGTGTTTTGTAGGTAGCCCCTCAGAGCAGTCGCGACAGGGCTTCTTCATATTGTATCTTTTCCGGCGGATACCGCTACGGTTGGCTGTGAGGCCTTTTGCTATTGGTGGGTTCGCGGTTATCCGTTTATTTACATTGTATATTTCTCGTTGTATCTAGTACTCTCCATCTACCACCTTCATATTTTTGACTTAGAGACGAGTTGTGAGGATCGATGTTGTATTATTTTGTGAATCTGGATATCTTTTATGTTGTTGTCACTTTATATCGTCCATTTCTTCGCTACGGCGTCGTATATATGCTTGTCGTGGTTGTTTCCGCCGTTGGGCGTGATTTTCTCCCGTTTGGGGATGCTTGTTTATATTCTATGTTGTACCCGTTTTCAGGGCTAGTTTTTTCAAAGGAGGTGGTGCCGAAATTTTAAAGAAAGTAAATTTGGACTTTAAAGATTTTTACTTGAGATTCCCAAAAGTTTTTAACAATATTCTTATCACTTACTACTTTTGATGGTTTAGATTCCTGGGTTTTCGGCTTACTTAAATTGCGTTACGCCTATAGACGTTATGTGGTTTAAGGGCCGTCACGTGCTAAATTTTGGGTCATGACAGTCATAAAAAGGGCCATTGGAAGAAAGATTGCAGGGCTTGGAAGGCCAAGAACCAGGACCCGAAGTAAGTTGTGACTTCGGCTTCAGGTGTGTTTGTAAATGAAAAGTATCTGTCAATCAACTCTACTTCCTGTGTATTGGATACCGGATCAGGATCTCATATCTGCAATTCTTTGCAGGCACTAAGAAGCTGTAGGGTTCTGAAGACCAGTGATATGACCCTCAGGGTTGCTAACGGAGCGAGCGTGGATGCTGTGTCCGTAGAGAAATATCATCTTGGATTGACGAGTGGACATATTTTGGTTTTGCGCAACTGTTTTTGTGTACCTAATTTGACTTATAATATCATTTCTGTATCTTTGTTATCAAAAGAAGGTTATGATTTTACATTTGTAAGCGATGTCGTAAACATCCACCTTAATCATGATCTGATTGGGTCAGGTACTCTAAATAACGGTATATACGTATTAAACCAACTACAAATTTTCAATGTCCAGAACACACATAAAAGAAAGACTCCAGAAATAAATCATGCTTTCTTATGGCATTGTAGACTAGGTCACATCAACGAAACAAGGTTGACCAAGTTACATAATGAAGGATATTTGGATCTGTTCGAATATCAATTTATTACTACTTGTCAATCATGTCTCAAAGGAAAGATGACAAAGACTCCGTTCACTGGACGCGGAGTAAGAGTGAGCGAGCTCTTGGGACTCATACACAGCGACGTGTGTGGTCCAATGTCTACACATGCACGAAGTGGTTATTCTTACTTCATTACTTTTACGGATGATTTCTCTAGGTATGGACATATTTTCTTGATGAAACATAATCCGAGGCCTTTGAGAAATTCCGAGAATATAAGAATGAAGTGGAAAAACAAACCGGCAAAAGTATCAAGACACTGAGATCTGATCGAGGTGGTGAATACTTGAGTGCCAAGTTCCTGAATTACCTAAAAGAGAATGGAATTCTCTCTCAGCTTACTCCTCCATACACACCACAACACAATGGTGTATCGGAGAGACGGAACCGAACCCTATTGGATATGGTACATTCCATGATGAGAAACACTGATTTACCGCGATCATTCTAGGGCTATGCACTAGAATCAGCTGCATATCTTTTGAACAAGGTTCCTACCAAGACTGTGCCTACCACACCATATCAGATGTGGAGTAGGAAGAAACTCTATCTTCAATATCTGAAGATATGGGGATGTCCAGCTTTTGTTAAAAAGCAGCATGCGGACAAACTCGAGGCACGTTCAGTACTGTATAAGTTTATAAGATACCCAAAGAACTTCAGGGGGTATATTTTCTATTACGCAGAGGAACAAAAGGTTTTGTTTCTCGTCATGCCCACTTTCTGGAACATCAATTTTTACAAAAAGAAACAAGTGGGAGCGCAATAGAACTGGAAGATATTCCAGAACCACAAGCTATTACTGAAAGCTTGGTGGAACCAGAAGTTTCAAAAGAACTGGACATTCCCGCACCACTCCGCAGGAGTAGTAGGCTTTCTCATCCACCTGAGAGATACTATAGTTTTCTCGTAGACGGGGATAGAGAGGATTGCATCATTGATAATGATGAGCCGACTAACTTCCAGCAAGCCATTCAGAGCAATGGCTCGGTAAAATGGATGGATACAATGCGGACCGAGATGGAGTCCATATACGCCAACAAAGTATGGACTTTGGACATTGCTCCAGAAGGGGTAAAACCCGTAGGCTGCAAATGGATCTTCAGAAAGAAGATTGGTGTAGATGGACAGGTTGAAACCTATAAGGCTAGACTTGTTGCAAAACTATTTCATCAAAAACCTGGTTTGGACTATGATGAAACCTTTTCTCCAGTGGCTATGCTCAAATCCATTTGCCATTGCTGCCTTCCACGATTATGAGATTTGGCAGATGGATGTAAAAACCGCTTTTCTAAATGGAAATTTAGAAGAATGTGTCTATATGGACTAGCCAGAGGGTTTCCATTCAGAGTGGGAGCAGCGGGAAAGTATGCAAGTTGCTTAAGTCCATCTATGGACTAAAGCAGGCATCGCAGAGTTGGAACATCTGTTTTGATGAAACGGTCAAAGAATTTGACTTTATCAAAAATCCAGATGAGCCATGCATTTATAGTAAGATTGTAGCATGGACTGTTGTATTCCTCGTCTTGTACGTGGATGGCATTCTCTTGATAGGAAATGCCATTCTTATGCTACAATCTGTCAAAGGGTTCTTGTCACACAGGTTCTCCATGAAAGACCTGGGTGATGCTTCTTACATTCTGGGGATCCAGATCTATCGTGATAGATCTAAGAGAATGTTGGGACTTTCACAGTCCAGGTACATCGACACCATACTGAAAAGATTCAGTATGGAAGATTTTAAGCGCGGTAATTTACCGGCTTGTCACGGAATCACCCTCTCCAAAGAGATGTCTCTCAAGACTGATTTGGAAAGGGATCGCATGTCTATTATACCCTACGCTTCTACGGTAGGCTCTATAATGTATGAGATGTTGTGTACCATACCAGATGTTGCTTACGCACTGAGCGTGATAAGCCGGTATCAGTCAAACCCTGGGGAGAAGCACTGGACAGCAGTAAAGAACATTCTCAAGTACCTGAGAAGGACTAAGGATATGTTCTTGGTTTACTGCGGAAAAGACCTCCAGATCGAGGCCTTTGCTGACTCCAGCTTACAGAGTAACAACGATGACTCCAAGTCCATGTCAGGTTATGTCTTTACCCTCAATGGAGGGACGGTCTGTTGGAAGAGTTCCAAGTAGAACATTGTTGCTGACTCGACGATGGAAGCGGAGTATATCGCAACTTCTGATGCCGCAAAAGAAGCAGTCTGGATGAGGAAGTTCTTAACAGAACTTCAGGTGGTTCCGTCCATTGTTGATCCAATACCTTTGTATTGTGACAACAACGGGGCTATAACTTTAGCAAAGGAACCCAAGTCCCATCAGAAGTCCAGACACATCTTGAGGCGGTATCACCTGATCAGGGAGATTGTGGATCGCCGGGAGATCAAGGTTCGGAGAGTTGCTGCTGAGGAAAACACTGCAGATCCCTTCACAAAGGCCATACCTCAAACGTAGTTCGAGAGACTATTCGAGATGATAGATCTGCGATATGCTAGCACATGGCCTTAGTGCAAGTGGGAGATTGTTAGTGTGATATGCCCTAGAGGCCATTATTGTATAGTACTAGTTTGTATATTACATTTTAGAAGCATATGATATATACACGGATTTATGACAATCTTACTCGATATAGTAGTATGCTACTTGGTTTGTATCTATCTTAATATGTGTATATGTTTTTTTAATGTATCGCTAATACATATTGATAGAGCCCTTAGGATCTTTGCTTGACTACTAGCATTGTGATGGCAGTCACACTAGTGGGGGTGGGGTAGTCTACAAGCACATCCTTATACAGGTCCTTAGTCATAGGATATCGAGACAGGGCATCGATACTCCAGAGTAGACTAGTGTATACGCTTCTCATCCCAGCAGGGGAGATGGTCTGTCCCACAGCCATCAGTACATCATACTGGAGATAGTATGCAGGTGCTCATTGGGTTATGAGTTATACTGGATGGACTCGTGGGGAACTGCTGGTTGGTACTATACCTATCGTCAGGTAGCAGTTCCCAGGTGACATGAGTACAACTTACCCCGTTGACTTGAAACTGCTACTTCTCCTCAAGTGTGTTCCCACTGTTCTTAGATTACTACCCTACCACGGCTCTGCTGAGTCGTGCAAACAGGTAGTAGTTGGGTGTAGTCCCGAAGCACTTGGAGGCAGTGGCGTTAGATAGGATTCGTCTCTCCCGGTATTAGGGGTTGATGTTGCGATGTATTCGGAAAGCCATTACACAAAGTCCCTGGCCAGGGCAAGTGAGATTTACTGGTAGGTACTTCAGTAGTTTCTCAGGGTGTTTTTGGCCGCACTCTGACACGACTTAATGCACTATTAGGGGTCTGACGCTTGCCGCCCCCTAGGACCGATATGCGACACTCTTAGACGAACAGACCGGACTGTACGAAGATTGCCGCAGACAGGCTCAGTAGGAGTTTGGATGAGCTTGCTCGTCGGCCTTCTTATCGACAGATAGCTGGGTAGCTGTTACGTACAGCTAGTGCCGCTGATGTGCTTATGGTTAAACCCACTGCCAGAGTACTGTCGTGTCTTTAGAGTCCCACACAGAGGGTTTCCCAACTTCGGGCGAAACGATGTAGAGGTCTTATGGTTTTACGACAGGGTTCGATCACATACGTGTACTTGTGCGCGTGTGGTGTTCGAGCGGACAATACAAGTGCGCTTTGGTTTAAGCCGGATCCTAGTATTTGATTATTGGATTAGCTTCGTCTCATAGTATTCGTGTTTCTCGGAACACGGATGCGGGTATGTATATACGGATGAGATGGGGTATAGAAGGAGACACCTCATCAGGGTTTTGACCATTGACTTGGTCAAAACAAATATGAGGTGGACAAAAGTATTTGTTATTTTTGGTAAATGATAATTTTGTGGCATGGCTACTTGGGTTGACCATTTGACTTGGATTGACTTTATGACTCTAGATATTTTTAGGAGATATTTAGTGACCTAGATATTTTTGTTAAAATATTATTTTCATGCCATGCTTGTGGTCAAATCAAGGAGCCATTCCATTTATCAATTATCATTTTATCAAAAACATTTCTTTTTCTTCAAGTTCACTCTCTCCTTCTTCCTCTCAAACCCTAGTGTCTCATGTGTTGAGAATCAATGGATTAGTGAGACTAAGCTACTCAAAATCACACTCTACACACTCTAGGTTACTTAGTTTAGCACACCAAGTGATATAGTTGCATCAACTTGGAGGTTTAGATCAAGGTTGGAGCTCTCGGGTTGATCTTCTATTATTTCGAGAAGCCGACGAGGAGGTGCTTTCCATTTCCACTCCAAGGAGCTCACGAGGAGAAGGAGGACAGCGGGAAGCCAAGAAGGACTTGGAACTTTAGGTATAATCTTCTTACATAGTAGATAATACCTCTAGTTAGTTTGCTAGTTATGGTTTAGCTAAGATCATGGAGTTCAAGTCGATATTACCTTGTTTGTAAAAATCGTTTTTTACCCGTTCTGCCTCCCCGCAAACCCGTGGGGTGAGTAACGTCGACTTGCAAAAACATATGAACATATGAGCTCGGTTGATTTGTAAAATCAAAGAAGTTTAAAACTTCAGGAACTTAGTCTATTTTAGACTAAACATCAGGTTTTATGTTACCCAACAATGCTAAGCACTGGACCATATATTTTATTCCGGGCTTCACATATCCCAACATTGCCAAGCATTGGGATTAGAAGTTTAAGCTTCAACATAGGATATAACATCTTTCCTGCTTCAGTGCTCACGTGATACATGTGAGCCGTCGGTTTTCTTTGGCGCTCACATGCTATCACGTGAGCCGTTATGTTTCTTGGCGCTCACGTGCTATAAGGTGAGTAGTACTAAGCACTAAACCGTTTTCCTTTCTGGCGCTCACGTGCTATCACGTGGGCTGCTGTTTCCTTGGATGCTCACGTGTTTTCACATGCTGTTGTTTTCTTAGGCACTCATGTGCTATCACGTGAGCTATTGTTTTCTTGGGCTCTCACGTGGGCCATTGTTTTCTTGGGCGCTCACATGCTATTACGTGAGCCCTGCCATATTCATGCAGAGATTAACTCTGGAAAAATAGTTAAACGCTAAAATCTTAAATTTTCTTTGCAGATCTCGTTTATACAAGAACTAAGTTTCTTTCTTTTTATGTGAGAACTAAGTTATTAGTGGGATAAAAATCCTATCTTTAGGTAAATTCATATGTTGAAGGAACTAAGTTCCTGGAGTATAAACTCCATCTTTTTCTTTCTTTCTCTATGTTCCTTTCTTCTGTTCATATGGAGGTGGTAAAATATCATTATTTCCCTATGGATCTTGAGTCTAAAGAACAAGCTCTACCCAATGACAATTAAATTCTCTTTTTTATGGAAGATTTGTCTTGTGGATTTCAGATCCTGAGTAAGAACTAAGTTCTTTTAAAGGGTTAAACCCTTGTCTCATATATAAAATAGGCAAACATGAGATATTTTTGTGTGGAAGCTTATGGAGAATATTTTCTATCTCACATAAGCTTACGGGGGGGGGGGTCTTCTCTCTTAAGACTTGGAGTCTTAGATCCTTTCTATAGAAAAGGAAAACTATCAATTAGTTTGAGTAAATCTCTCATCGAGAGATATCAATTGATTTAATTGATTTTAAAAATCACTTGAGGAATTTTATTCACTGTTGAATCTTTGATCCAGTGACTTTTTGTTTAACAGAAGATATTTCTTGTTCGTTTTAAAAAGATTAGGAAAATATTTTCCTAACATAGAATTTAATTCCTTCTTCTGATTAATCAGTGATTTTTTTAATCCCCATTGGATCTTTGATCCGAGGGTTCTCTGTTTAACAGAGAAAATCTTTCTTATTTTAGAATGATCTGGAAAAATATTTTCCCATATGGAATTTAATTCTACTTGAAGCAAACTGCTCCGATTTTGGGCTTTAGTGCTCGTGTGCTTTGCGTATGAGTGCTCACATGTTTAACACGTGGGTGCTTTTATAGGATTTAATCTTATTTGAAGCCGTTACTCACGTGCTTTGCATGTACGTGCTCACTTGTTTAACACGTGGAGACCGTCCTTCTATTTTTTATGAGGGGGCGATTTTGGGCTCCAGCGCTCATGTGTTTAACACGTGGGTGCTTTTATAGGATTTAATCCTATCTGAAGCTGGTACTCACATGCTTTGGATGTGAGTGCTCACGTGTTTAACACGTGGGGATGCCCTTCTATTTTTTATAAGGGAACAACCAGCACTCACGTGCTCTGAACGTGAGTGCTCACGTGTTTAACACGTGTGGGCTGCCCTTCTATTTTCTATAAAGGAACAACCAGCACTTACGTGCTCTGCACGTGAGTGCTCATATGTTTAACACATGGGTGTTATTAAAGGATTTAATCCTATCTAAAGCTGGTACTCACGTGCTTTGCATATGAGTGCTCACGTGTTTAACACGTGCGGGCTGCCCTTCTATTTTTATAAGGGAACAAATGCCCCCCCACCGTTGCTCTCATGTGCTTTGCACATAAGTGCAGCGGTGCCGGCTTTATAGTCGTCGGATCACCTAAGGATATAGGGGAGTTAAACTGATCCCTCATCCCTTATAAATAGAGCCTTTGGCTCTGAAGCGACCAGTGTTTTCTTCATTTTCTTTATTATCATTTTTTTTCTTTGAGAATTTAATTTTCTTTCAGAGCTTGGTTCTCTTCCTTCAAAGTTCTTTCGAACAAGATCAACTTTGCCAAATTTGGTAAGGATCATTGACAGAGCTTAGCTCTAAAACATATTTTGAACATTATCCCTTTTTTGGGGATTTTGGAGTTGAACTCCATTAACATATTTAACATAGCTTAGCTCTTGATTTTGGACTGATCATTTCCTTTTTAGAGATCTTTGAATTTTAAATTCATCATCATTTTTTTAATAAATCACAGATCTTGATGTTTTGATTCAAGATCATAATCGATGGACATTTTTGGAGTTTAACTCCGATTTTCTTTTTAGGAGTTTTACCCCGCTGCCAATTTTGACATTTCTTGTTTTTGGGGATTCTTGGAATTTTATTCCATTGTTTGATGCTTAACCTATAAGCTTCTCAAGTGGGAATTCTGGAATTTAATCCCATTATCATTTTCTTGTTTACAGAGCTTAGCTCTGATTTGGTTTTTGAAACAATTTCCTCTTTTAGGAGTTTTGGGAATTTTATTCCATTTTAATTTTCTTTTTAAAGGGCTTAGACCTAATACTGTTCTTGAATATTCTTCTCTTTTGGGGGGTTTTAATCCCTATTTCACATTTTAAACAGAGCTGAACTTTTTGTTATTAAAGGACCCAATTTTTGGGACCTTGGGAGTTTAAATCCAGCTGTTCATTCTTTAATGAGAATCCTTTTTTATTTTCTCAATGGGCCCATCCTCCATTATAAATGAGTCGCTATTTTGATTTTGTGGGGTCCACTAGCTTTAATCTGGACTTGCGGTACCTTTTTGCCGACTTTTTGTCTGTCTCCTTTTCAGGTACCATGGACGACCATCTTTTCTCTATCAGGGATATCGTTTCTCATGCTGACATCCATTTTTATGAATCGGCTTTTACCGATGCTCAATGCGAAGATGTGCTTCGTTGTTATAAGGCTCATTATGGGAAAAAGCTTTATCGATGCTTCACTCTGCTCCAGTTGATATTTCAGCCATCCACAATATCATTCCTAGGGATGTGGACGCAATACTCCTTTATGCTCTTGACCAAGCCAAGGATAAAGTGCATTCGGTTTTCCTGATGGGTCTTATCTCCAAAGAGTCTAGAGACCGTGCGACTGCCCTTTTACACGTAATTTTTCAACAGAGAGCAATCATGTCTGCATATGATAGAGGCGAAGATTTTAGTGACGACCCTTATGCTTCCCTTCGCGAATAGACGCATACAGTGATGGAGGATAAGGCTTTTGAGTCTTTATCTGAATCTATTTATGATTTCACTCATCCTTATAACTCGGTAAATCTACCGCCGCTCTGAACTTTTAGACGATGTAACAGCTTTTGCTTTTATTTGTCTATCGCTTGTCTTTGGTTGGTAGTTTGTATCCTCCATATTGATGTATAAATGGGAAGTACTCTTTTTCCTATTGTGAATCACGCCTTTTGTTTTCCGATTGTGCTTAAATGACTTTAATTATTTGTCCCGAAGCATTCAGTTTACATATTGGTAAACTCGGCCTAATGTGACATACATAACCCCTAAAAGCATATGAGTCCGTTAGATTTGTGGTACTGGGTTTAGTCTATCGCACCGTTGCATTAGCAGACTTCATCTTGACTCGCGTCCAATCAGGTTGCTGATTCGAGTAGCGCTGCACTTGCCATATCACCCATCCAATCGGATGCGGGGAGACGATGTCTCATGTAATCTTCTAAGGCTGGGGTATCCATAGTTTTGTCAGACGATTCAGCTTTAGGCGTCACCATGGCGCTTTATCTTGAGGTCAAACTCTGTCTAGGAGTCTCTGAGAAGTCAAAATCGAACCCTTCCGAAGTGAGATGATATCTGTTGGTCTTTAGGTATCATATATATATATCGCCATCAAAACCCAAATCTTATTGATGGAGAGCATAATATAACATGCTGCTCTTCTTCATCAATTTATGCTCGTGGATGGTCTACAAGAGTTGGGATTCGAATTACATATAGGGCATAAATTATATATCATGTTTTTTTTATTTTCCACGATGCTCTATCTTTTCAGCATTTTATATCATGAAAGTCGCGATTGCCTAATCATTTCGGCTACTTATTCATGGTGCCCAATCATTTTGGCTATTTCATTTATTTTTACTCGCTGCATTTTATTGCGAGTTGCCCAATCATTTCGGCTATTTCATATGCAATTTTCTTCTTCTTCTTTTTAGTCTGATACCATCTTTGGCATTAATATCGCTAAGAAATATTACCAGGAGCGACTCATCATCTGCCGCTGCCTATTTGGACCAAGGTGGTTTAGAAGACAGGTTTAGATCCCTGCCAACTAAGGTTTTTTTTGACTTCATGAGCCGTAAGGGTCTCATAAAGGTATTTCTCTGTACGAGTCGAGTGGATCTCATAGGTGTATATTCTCCTTAGGAATTTTAGGGATTTTAAGTAGTATTTTCTCTCGTAAGTCGTAAGGATCCTCCAAGAGTATTTTCTCCTTGCAAGACGAGAGGACTTATAAGTGTCGTCCACCATGTGAAACTTGGGTTTGTTTGTGCCCTTGAATTGTATATAAGAGTTGAGATCGAACTACCTGTAGGGCTATTTTAGAGGGGTATATGATGGCTTAAGAACATGCTCAGATCTGTAACCTAAGACTTTTAAATTCTATAAGCCATGATAATCTCACAGAGAAGTGTTTTCTCCTTATGAGTCGAGGGGATCTTGTAAGTGTATATTCTCCTTGGAAATTATGGGGATTCCTAAGTGTCTTTCGCCTTTATGATTTGTAAGGATCTCACTTAGGTGTTCTCCTTGCAAGTCGAGAGGACTTGTAAGTGTATATTCCCTTTTTTCAATCGAGTTTGTGCCTTTTCGAGTTTACATAAGCTCACCGGCAGTCCTGCTGTTTTTATTCATGGAGCCCTTTTGGATTTTCATCTGTGTCCATTTTTCTTTTGGTCATACCGTTTTTTATGAAGCTTCGTAGATGGTGGTTCAACATCGCTTATCGGTGGGACTTAGGGGTGACTTCATCGCTGGAGTAGTTGTGTAGCCGGTGGGGACTCGGTGTATAACCTCGCCGGTGGAACTTGATGGAGCAAAGGATCGTTTGTGCCCGTGGATTGTATATGGTTGGTTATATGATCGATACCGTAGGACAACATATTGGTTTAGGGACATTGCGGTCCAAAATCATCATACATTGGGTGACGTACTAGTTTAGGGATATTTCGGTCCAACATCCCTGTGTTTGGGGGCGACATGGTAGTTTAGGGACATTACGGTCGAACATCCTCGTGTTCGGGACGACGTTCTAGTTGCTGGGTTCGCTTAGCACCCTCGCAAGGTTTCGGCAAGCATCGAGTATGCAATTTCAAAAAATCTAGAGTGCTAAGCAACCCGAACCATGAATCGGACTAGAGAATTAGGGTTTTTGAAGCATGGAAACAACTTTACACTAAGTGAACAAGGAATACAACCTTTGTAGACCGGTCCTTCACTTCTAAAGCTCCGTGTAGTAGTCTCTTAGCTCCAAGTAGCGGTCCCCCGAACTCTTCTTAGGCTACCACTAGGCGAAAGGAACAAGCTTGCTTAAGGAACTTCGAGGCCGAAGATGATCTATGTCGAAGAATCTCTAACTCAAGCTACCTTTTTACTAATTGAGGAATTAGTGAAGTAAACAACCTATACTAAATGGCTAGTTTAGTATAGATTGATGTAGTAAGAATTTTGCTCACTTTAGAATTATTTCTCTCTTTTTCTTTTTTACCTCACTCAAAAGCTAGAGAGCAAAGAAGAAGATGAAGAAGATGAACAAGTGATCAACCATGGGTGAGAAAATATCTCAAAATGATATTTGTAGAGACTTAACCATGGCTAAAAATAATGGTTGGGTTAATAAATATTTAGAGTAAAACAAAATTAGTGGACTAAGTCAAGGTTTTTACATACTTCCACAAGCATCCTAAAACATGCCAATTTCCACCTAATTTTGATTTATCCCTTAATAATTAAATCCCCAAATCATCTTTAGCTTAGTATGAGTCTCATACACCCATGTCCAATGTATCATCAATTATGGCACAAAATTAAATACATTAATATATATCACATATATATTTAAATGTATTAGTAGAAAAGAAATTCTTAAGTGAGCTAATATTAGTTAATATATATTAATATATCAAATATATAATTATATATTAAATTATTAAATCAACACTTGATTTAATAATCCGGCTATATCACATATAACTGACTAACATCATTTATATCAACTTATCGAATCAACACTTGATTCAATAACCCGGTTATATCTCATATAACCGACTCTGATATCATATATCGCGAGATTAGAATACAGTATCACATACACGTATTAATCCCGGTCCCACACATATCACATATGTGCCCTACTTCGTTTTGCTTGAGGTATGACTCTAAAGACTCGTCAATATGCCAACAGTAGGTAATGATCATACCAGTCACCAACAAGACGTTAGCGGTATTAGCTGGATGTAACGACTACCCAGGTATTGAGCGATTAGAAGATCAATAAGAAAGCTTGTCCAAAATCCCGTAAATCTAGTAAGTAACACTACCGTACAGTCCGATCTCTTTGTCTGATATGTCGCATATCGAGTCTGGGGGTGGTAAACGTCAGACCCCAATAACTTGATAAGTCATGCCAATGTGAGGCTCATAATGGGTCGAGAAACTACTGATAACACTTGCCAGTAAATCTCAGCATCAGCCCTGGCCAGGGACTTCCTGTTATAGCCAATTGTGCATAGCGCAACATCAACCCCCAATACCGAGAGAGGCGAAACCCCGCCTATCGCTCATTGCCTTCATGTAACTAGGGACTGTACCCAAAATCCACCTGTTTGCACGACTCCTTTGAGCCGTGGTAGAGAGGAAATCAAAGCACAGTGGGAATCACACAAGACTCTATGACGATCCCGGGTCTACAGACTAACCTGTACCAGTGTCACCAGAGAACTGCTATCTGACGATAGGTATAATACCATCTAGGAGTTCTCGGGGAGTCCTGTTCGGTGTACCCATTCTCCAATGAGCACCTGTGTACAATCTTTGATGTCAAATACTAATGGATGTGGGATCATCCATCGCCCCATACAGGGTAAAGAAATGTACACACTAGTCTACTCTGGAATATCGATGCCCTGTCTCGATACTCCCACGACTAGGAACAATTAAAGGATGAACTTGTGGACTACCCTTGCCCCACTAGTATGATCTGCATCATAGTCTAGGTAGTCAATTACACATCCTAAGGGCTTTATAAACATGTAACGGAGAGACAAGTGTACATGTTAAGATAAAGAGCAACCGGATAGCATACTATCATGTCGAGCAAGAAAGTCCTCTCTATATATGTCCACGCATCCACTATAATATACAATCCGGTACAATAATGGCCTCTAGGGCATACATATAACTAACAATCTTCCACTTGCACTAAGGCCAATTGTTGTAGTATCTCATACCCAACATCTCGAAAAGTCTCTCAAATGGCCTTCGTGAGTGGATCCGCTATGTTATTCTTCGTGTCAACTCTCCTGACCTCGATCTCCCGGAGATCAACTATCTCCCTGATCAGGTGATACCTCCTAAGAATATGTCTGGATCACTGATGGGACCATGGTTCCTAGGCCAAAGCCACAGCTCCATGTTTCCTGATTAAAAATCAGGAATTACCTCAATGTGGGATCACGTGCTCACACGTGACCAATGGTCACGTGTTGACACGTGATGGTTAAATTCTCATCAAACAGAAATGAAAACAAACGGCTGAAGGAGGACCCAATGGGGGGTCACGTGCTCACACGTGACCAAGGGTCACATGCCAGCACGTGACAGGCTTTGAAAGCCTTATAACTTAATAGAATTTAATTCTAAAGATCAGGAATTACCTCAATGAGGTATCACGTGCTCATACGTGACCAATGGCCACGTGTTGACACGTGATGGTTAAATTCTCATCAAACAGAAATGAAAACAAACGGCTGAAGGAGGGCCCAATTGGGGGTCACGTGCTCACAAGTGATTAAGGGTCACGTGCCAGCACGTGACAGGCTTTGAAAGCCTTATAACTTAATAGAATTTAATTCTAAAAATCAGGAATTACCTCAATGAGGTATCATGTGCTCACACATGACCAATGGTCACGTGTTGATACGTGATGGTTAAATTCTCATCAAACAGAAATGAAAACAAACGGCTGAAGGAGGACCCAATTGGGGGTCACGTGCTCACACGTGACCAAGGGTCACATGCCAGCACGTGACAGGCTTTGAAAGCCTTATAACTTAATAGAATTTAATTCAAAATTTCTCTAAATCTTTCCAAACGAAAAAGGATCATGGGGAACCGTTGGATTAAAAATTCAATGGTGATTAAAAATCACCAATTTATGGAAAGATTTTAGACAAGGAAAGATTTCCCTAAATTTCACCAGAAATAACAAACATAATAATATCTTTTGGATTGAAAATCCAATGGTGAATAAAATTCACTGTGTGATCTAAAGGATCATATTAGTTATGAAAACAAAAAAAATCTTTCAATGAGAGATTTACTAAACAAATTGATTCTTTTCCTTCTCCTATAAATAGGAGCCAAGAGAAGAGAAGAAAAGAATTTTTTGGGGATCTTGAAATTTTCCAAAGGCAAATAGCAGAGAGAAAAGGAAGGAGAATTTACTTCTCAAGAAAGAAAACCCTAGGTGAGAAAAAGAAAAGGGATCAAAGCTTCACAAAACAAAAGAGAATTTAATTCTCAATCTAAGAGTTTAACTCTTCTGCAAAAGAACTTAGTTCTTCCTCTGGTTGAAGATCTGTAGAAGCAAATCTCTCCATAGGTTGAGAATTTAATTCTCATCGGGTTGAGATTTTGCCATGCAGATCCAAAACTTAGATGGGGAATTGAGTTTAGAGAATTTAATTCTCCCAAAACAAAATTAGGGTTTAACCCTATATGAGAACTTAATTCTCCCAAACTCCCATGAATTTAATTCCTTCAAGATAAACTAGGGTTTAACCCTATATGAGAATTTAATTCTCCTAAATTTATACGAATTTAATTCCTCCAAGATAAAACTAGGGTTTAACCCTATATGAGAATTTAATTCTCTTAAATTTACAGGAATTTAATTCCTTCAAGATAGACAGAACTAGGGTTTAAACCCTACTTAAGAATTTAATTCTTTCAAATTCACAGGAACTTAATTCCTCCTAAAATGAAATTAGGGTTTCACCCTGCATAAGAATTTAATTCCTTCACATAGGAATTTAATTCCTCCAAAGAAACCACAATTAGGGTTTAACCTTATAAAGAATTTAATTCATAAAAAAATAAAGAGACTTGAAAGATCTCCATGCATGCAAAAGACTAAGGTCACGTGTCCCCACGTGACCCCTGAACAGATCCCCCAAAATGAGAAGGAATTATCCCTGAGGCAACGCCTCACGTGCTCCCACGTGACCTCCAAAACAACGAGAATAAAAGCAAAAGCAGATTCTAACTTGGGCGCTCTCACGTGACCCCTTGATAAAGCTTTAATAATCAGCGCACAAACATCCATCACATGCCAACACGTGATGGCCAAAAGAGCAAAAGTGTTTAACACTTATCTGCAGAACAAAGTAAAGGAGGTCTGGCACCACCTTTGGGTGCCCCCACGTGACCCCTCCCTATCTAGTGTTTAACATTAATTTGAGAATTTTATTCCCAGTGTTTAACACTGTTGTCTTCTAGTGTTTAACACTAATTTGAGAATTTTATTTCCAGTGTTTAACATTGTTGTCTTCTAGTGTTTAACACTAATTTGAGAGTTTATTTCCAGTGTATAACACTGTTGTTCTCTAGTGTTTAACACTAATTTGAGAGTTTATTTCCAGTTTTAACACCGTTGTTCTCTAGTGTTTAACACTATCTTTAGCCAAATTGGCTAATTTTCCAGAGGCAGAAACCTCCCCTTCAACTGAATCTCAAAATTGAGTAAAATTCAGAGCTATAATGTTCAATGCTCAGTCAAAGACAAAATGTTATCAAAGCTTTCAAACTCTTGTTTAGCATTGCTAAATAATGAGGAGCTGAACCCAGGCAAATGTTCAATAGCCCAACAAAGGGCCAACACTTCAAATCCAATTGGACTTAGCACAAATTGGCCATAAGTCCTCAATTCAGATTTAACTGAGCCAATGTGCTCATAATATAATTAATTGATCTTAGTTCCAAATCGGGCTACATATTATTTAATCCACTTTGGTTCGAGGGTACATCTCTTCACTCCTCTGATATTTGTCGTTGTAATCCTTCAACGTCTTCAGAGAGGTGATGGGTCCCGACAACCACACATTTCACGGACTATGATGTCCTTAACCTTGACTGTGAGGTCTTTAAACTCATGGACTATGATGTCCTTAACCTCGACCGTGATGTCTTTAAACTAACATTGGACTGTGGGGTCCTTAAACCCATGGACTATGATGTCCTTAACCTCGACCGTGATGTCTTTAAACTAACATTGGACTGTGGGGACCATAAACCCATGGACGATGATGTCCTTAACCTCGACCGTGATGTCTTTAAACTAACATTGGACTGTGGTGTCCTTAAGCCCATGGACTATGATGTCCTTAACCTCGACCGTGATGTCTTTAAACTAACATTGGATTGTGGGGTCCTTAAACCCATGGACTATGATGTCCTTAACCTCGACCGTGATGTCTTTAAACTAATATTGGACTGTCGGGTCCTTAAACCCATGGACTATGATGTCCTTAACCTCGACCGTGATGTCTTTAAACTAACATTGGACTGTGGGGTCCTTAAACCCGTTGACTATGATGTCCTTAACCTCGACCGTGATGTCTTTAAACTAACATTGGACTGTGGGGTCCTTAAACTCACGGACTATGATGTCCTTAACCTTGACTATGGGGTCTTTAAACCCATGGACTATGATGTCCTTAACCTCGACCGTGATGTCATTAAACTAACATTGGACTGTGGGGTCCTTAAACTCACGGACTATGATGTCCTTAACCTTGACTATGGGGTCTTTAAACCCATGGACTATGATGTCCTTAACCTCGAACGTGATGTCTTTAAACTAACATTGGACTGTGGGGTCCTTAAACCCATAGACTATGATGTCCTTAACCTCGACCGCAATGTCTTTAAACTAACATTGGACCGAGATGTCCTTAAACTAACAATGGACCGTAATGTCCTTAAACTAATCGACCGCAATGTCCCTAAACTAAACGATAGAGTTCAAATGCTCTTTTGTTGGATCTAAATGATCCCGTTAAGTTGATCTTGGTCTAAAATTAGACTAACGTATCCTTAACTAACGTTTAAGTTGATATTAGTCTCAAATGAGGCTAACATATTCTTAAACCCAACCCCCCAAACCTAAATCTAAGAAAGATACGGATTTGAACTAGTCCACGCCTTACGGGCGACAACATAAATTAGTCTCCGTATACAATCCATGGGCAACCAAACACAAAACAAACACTCACGACACGAAGTGACTATCTGGAGAAGGAAAAAGTGGTTACCGCTATGCGGTAGCGTAATTAACTGCAGGGGCTTGCGCCTGCAGGGAAGAGCGTCCCCACAATCAAAAACCCCTCAAATGAGGGGGAATCTGACGAAGTATGCTACATCGGTCGCATCCGTTTAAACGTTCGATACATGGTGTCATAAATCAACTTGACATCTTCGGAGAGGTGGACGGATAGCACCAATTAGCATCTGCCCCCAAATTCAGGCAAGACGAACCTACGCGGTTCCGTCTCTGTATTTCGGAGGGGAACAGATTCTGGCACGCCCGGTGAGACCTTTTCCTCTTTCCACTCCACACTTCGTGTGTCGTGTTTTTCCTGCGATCAGATAATCGCGGTGTGTATATTTTTGGTTGCCCTTAGGGGAGTGGATACTGAAGCCGGTATTTCGTCTCTATGAAGAATGGTGTTTGCTCCCACCCTGGCAACTTAGGCTCTGTTACATCTGGTGGAGTCAAGTATGGGCCATTTGCAGCCTCAAATCTCTGCAATCCGGCTCTTCAAGAAATCAACGGGCTTCTATTTGGATCGGTGCTCCCACCTCCCACCCTCGGTGCCTTAACGCCGATGGAGGAAGCCCAGAGGAAGTCTGTCTTCCGCAGGCCGGTTCCCCAAGCTGCAGCTTTGCTAACGCAGGGGGCAGGATATTCAAGCTCTCAAAGGAAGCAGGGGGCAGGCTCAGAAAAATCCTGAAGCTAATCAAATCACGACCGTAAGAAATGGTCGACGTCGATACCGGCATCATACAAAATGAGCTGGGGGCAGTTCTCCATATGGTCCTGTTTCAACCCCAGTAGTGAATGTTTTTGCTCCAACTGGGAACAGCTTCAAGTTGTTGTGAAGGTAAACAGAAGATCAATGGCTTCAAACTGCACTACCTGCAACTGTAACTCTCACCCCGTCCCATCCAGAGGAGTGACTTACGGGCCCTAAGCGGCCTCCATCTTTGCTATGCCGGTGGAACAGGTGACTCAGGCCACCACTGGATTGTTCTTCGGGACCATGCTCCCGCCAACGAGCTTCAGCGCTCTTGTACCATCGCAAGAAGCTTCTAAGAAGTCGGTCTTTGATCGGCTTTCAACTACTGCGGCCCCTCTCAACGGGTCGCCCAAATCCAGTACCTCGGTTTTCAATAGACCGGGTCAAAGCTCTAATGGGCCCATGAAGAAGCCCGCAATACCAGAAGGGGTTATCCCGAAAAGGATAGCCATTCCTTCTCTTGAAGTCGTCAAAGCGGCTTCTCCTGCCAAAGGGTCGGTCTTCACAAGACTGACTGTTTCAGCTCCCGTTCCAGGAGAAATCGTCAAGGCTGCTTCCCCTGCTCGGAAGTCTGCCTTCGATAGGTTGGCCATCCCCACTCAGCGGACATCAGTCTGCAATAGGCTGACAACGACAATTTCTGACCAAGACAGGGGGCATGATGAAGCCACCCCCATAGCTGAGCCAACTGGGAATAGTTTCATAAGATGTAAATTCGAACGAGTTCAAATATCCATCCTTATGTAACTTAGCTAGTCGTGTCGCATTGATATGACCTAGTCTATAATGCCACAAGAAGGACTCGTTCATTTCTGAACTTTTCTTCTTGTGTGTGTTCTGTACGTTAAGAACTGTATTTTGATTCAGAACGTATAAACCGTTACATAACGCACCAAACCCAATCAACACTTGATTTAGGAAAATGTTCATAACATTTTTCTATACTACAAAATTATATCCTTCTTTATCCAATAAAGAAATTGATATTAAGTTGCACATAATAGATGGTACGTAATAACAGTCGTTCAAGATCAATGTATTCCCATTTGGTAATACAAGGTGATATTCACCAACTGCTTTGGATGCAACATTTGCACCATTTCCTAGTTTTAGAGAATGATCCCAGTTCTCTACCTCTCTTAAGCCCCTGTAACATATTACATGTGTGGGATCCTGATCCGACATCTGATACCCAGGACGTAGAGTGTACTGAGAAACAATTCTCAGTAAGAAACACACCCGAAGAAGATGCATCAACATGCTCATTTTTCGTTCGGGTCGTGTGGGAATCCGGATATTCCCCTATTTCCTGCTCAGACTTATAACAATTATAAGGTAGAGCGAAACCAACGTTCCCCAGCTCAGTATAACAAGCGGGTTCGGTCAATACATCCATATTATTAGCATGATTAAGGCATGTTATGGTCGCTACCAGGAGAGAGAGAGAGAAGAAAACACTGCGTGCGCTCTTGCAAGATTAGATTGGTTATTATTTTATCTAATCAGGATGGTTCCAACTGTTTTTATCAAATCTTCCTTCAAACCCTAAAAGGTAAGACTAGCCGGGATTAATTACACCTTACAAGTTCGCCAATCGTTCAGTCAGGCCAGTGTTGGTACTTTGAGGGAGGTTCCCCATGCATTCGCACGGACCTAATTAAAATAAACCTCGATTTCCTAGATGCATAACCCCGTTGACACCTTTCTAGACACCTACTAGATCAGCTAATTGTAAAGTGGAAAACTCTCCCAGGAGTAACTCTTACTCGTAGTGGGTATCGGGATCCAACTATCTCATAGAAGGTATGCAATCTCATTGCAACTTTTTCAACACTTGAAATTCCCGATAATGTTTTGCCCCCAATGCCCTATGACCTTGACAAAGGCCAACAAACATATGGCGCTAGTCAAGTTCAACCCGTCATTTCCTGATTAAATTAAACTCACCTGTACGACCCTTGACAAAGGCCAACAAAGTCATACGACTACCCTAATCCAATCGCATCATATGGTTGCAGATAAGCACTAATCAGCTACCACGCACTATGCCTCGATAAACGCCAATAAAAGCAGCACGAATACTAAATAGTACTTATTTGAAATGACGGAGGGCTACGACAGGTATTTTTAAGAAAACCTTTTGTGTAATGAACTTGATATCGTTGTAGAATCGAGTGATTTGAAAAGGAGTGGTTTAAGCTCCACTTTTTAAAATCGAATAGTTTTCAAATCAAACCGAGTGGGTTGTAGTATTTACTAGCTTTTGCTAAAGAGGTCTTTCCCGGTGAAGGGATCTCGGCTCTTTCCTCATCGAATGAGGTGCTGGATATTCATAAAAGAATACCGCTATGCAAAGCAAGAACTAGAGCTACCTTTTTGAAAATTTGATTCTACAACATCATTAGGTTTCTTTCCTTTTCATTAATCTCATTGATGAAGCCCCATCATTTATTCTTCCTAAGCAACACATATAAAGAAACGAAAATACAACGTACGCTTATGCCATCCGCATTCGCCACGGGGTCCCGTCATGCACCGTTAGGTTAGTTAACTAACGGTAGAGCGGGGGCAGGACTAGCGCGGATGCAAAACATAAGCAACGTTTATTATATATCATATATATAATATAAAGTATTTGTCTCACGCAGTTATATGATCTCATCACAGAACATTGCAGCAGAAGTCAACATATGAATATTGGATATACTAAGAGGTCCGTGTTTTAAATTAAGCCAGTAAAAAACACGGATTCCACGGTCGTGATAAATAGCCAAACCCATATCCCTAGACCCCTACGAAAGCGGCAAGCAACCCTACCAATTCTAAAGTTAGGAGACCTGGACTCGACTCCTCGAGATGGTCTCCCACTGGACTCTGGAACCCGGTTACTTGTGCTCCCCGCCGTGGGTCTATCCTAATCTGGAAAAGTAAATAATATACATCAATGGTAATATCATCCTCAACCCGGAAGTGTCCCAATAAAAGAATATTACATACAAATTTTTCATGAATGAAAATGAAAAACTCTCATCCCACGTAAAACCCCCGGCTATTCAAACACGACGATCCAATATAACATATTACAGTAACACATAACATCACATGTCATCAACGTAAGTAAATTTGCGTATACCAATTGTCATTGACGTATAGCAACGAAACCGGCGATACACCACATATTACACTTACGGTCGCAGATTAGAAATGAAAACTACAATAATTAGAATCCACAACCACCTTAGACATCATAGATCCGAAATATCACATATTTCGGATTTCATGCCTAACCATACGAATTCCTTAAACATCATAAACCCGAAATATCACATATTCCAAATTTCATGCCTAACGTTATAAACCCGGCATTTTAGTCTCAAATTGAAAACACTTTTAAATAACCAGTCGGGCAATTCAACAAGATTCCCGACAAATGATCGAATGCTCGTCGGAAACATTAGTAGAAGGCCGCACCTCCGATGCTGTCGAGGAAGTGCACTTAGGCGGAACACCGCGGCCGTGAGCACCCGAACGGATGCTTTTGGCAATGGGGTTCTGCTACAGTCACTTGGTCGGGGTTATGGGGCGTGGCTATCGAGTAGTGTTACCTGGCGAGTGTTCGCGTACTATATAAGATTACGACAGAGTTTTGATCCGAATCAAAACCCCGTGGCAACCGATCAAAAGAGACTAAATTGCTAAATTTACAAAGCACTAATTAGTTTTCAAAAAACTAATTATTGTGGATTCCAAATATTGTATCACAAAACACAGATATCTAGACGATGTTAAACATTTCGATCGATTTATCAAACACCTAAAATTCCCAAAGACCTCAACACTTGAGTCACACTTAAAAATACCCAGAATGTGCCACAAGTACCTACGGATTATCATATGAAGGCACGTTCCCTGCCTCACCAACGGCGTCGCGGAACCGCGGCAAAACCCATGGTTTGGCCGCGGTTGCGCGGTCGTTTGGTCGAGTCGGGCCCTCGTTTTTCTTGGGGATCCGTACAAAACCCTGCATAATTTTCTGAATATTTTTTATTTAGAAAAATCTAACTTTTGGAAAAATTTCCAGTGACTAGGCTTTTTTCGGGTTTCGAAGTTCGATCGAACACTTTAACTTCGTCTAGAGACTCCTAATGTTCTAGCTTGTCTATGATACCACTGCTGGGTTTGCTTAGCACCCTCGCTAGGTTTCGGAAAGTATCGAGTATACAATTTCAAAAAATCTAGAGTGCTAAGAAACCCGAACCATGAATCGAACTAGAGAATTAGGGTTTTTGAAGCATGTAAACAAGTTTACACTAAGTGAACAAGGAATACAACCTTTGTAGACCGGTTCTTCACTTCTAAAGCTCCGTGCAGTAGTCCCTTAGCTCCAAGTAGCGGTCCCCCGAACTCTTCTTAGGCTCAACTAGGCGAAAGGAACAAGCTTGCTTAAGGATCTTCGAGGCCGAAGATGATCTACGTCGACGAATCTCTAAATCAAGCTAGCTCTTCACTAATTGAGGAATTAGTGAAGTAAACTACCTATACTAAATGGTTAGTTTGGTATAGATTGATGAAGTAGGAATTTTGCTCGCTTTAGAATTATTTCTCTCTTTTTCTTTTTCACCTCACTCAAAAGCTAGAGAGCAAAGAAGGAGATGAAGAAGATGAACAAGTGATCAACCATGGGTGAGAAAATATCTCAAAATGATATTTTTAGAGACTTAACCATGGATAAAAATAATGGTTGGGTTAATAAATATCTAGAGTAAAACAAAATTTGTGGACTAAGTCAAGGTTTCTACATGCTTCCACAAGCATCCTAAACCATGCCAATTTTCACCTAATTTTGATTTATCCCTTAATAATTAAATCCCCAAATCATCTTTAGCTTAGTATGAGTCTCATACACCCATGTCCAATGTATCATCAACCATGACACAAAATTAAATATATTAATATATATCACACATATATTTAAATGTATTAGTAGAAAAGAAATTCTTAAGTGAGCTAATATTAGTTAATATATATTAATATATCAAATATATAATTATATATTAAATTATTAAATCAACACTTGATTTAATAATCTGGCTATATTATATATAACCGACTAACATCATTTATATCAACTTATCGAATCAACACTTGATTCAATAACCCAGCTATATCTTATATAACCGACTGATATCATATATCGCGAGATTAGAATACTGTATCACATACACGTATTAATTCTGGTCCCGCACATATCACATAGGTGCCCTATTTCATTTCGCTTGAACTAGGAAACCTCTGTATAGGACTCTAAAGACTCGTCAATACGCCAGCAGTAGGTAATGATCATATCAGTCACCCATAAGCCGTCAGCGGTACTAGCTGGACAAAATGGCTACCCAGGTATTGAGCGATCAGAAGATCAAAAAGAAAGCTTGTCCAAACTCCCGTTAATCCAGTAAGTAATACTACCGTACAGTCTGGTCTCTTCGTCTGATACGTCGCATATCGAGTCTGGGGGTGTTAAATGTCATACCCCAATAACTTGATAAGTCATGCCGATGTGAGGCTCATAACGGGTCGAGAAACTACTGATAACACTTACTAGTAAATCTCAGCATCAGCCCTGACCAGGGACTTCCTGTTATACCTAATCAAGCATAGCGCAACATCAACCCCCAATACCGGGAGAGACGAAACCCCTCCTGTCGCTCATTGCCTCCATGTGACTTGGGACTGTACCCAAAATCCACCTGTTTGCACGATTCCTTTGAGCTGTGGTAGGGTGGAAATCAAAGCACAGTGGGAATCACACAAGACTCTATGCCGATCTCGGGTCTACAGACTAACATGTACCAGTGTCACCAGAGAACTGCTATCTAACGATAGGTATAATACCATCTAGGAGTTCTCGGCGAGTCCCATTCGGTGTACCTATTCTCCAATGAGCACCTGTGTACAATCTTTGATGTCAAACACCAATGGATGTGGGATCATCCATCGCCCCATACAGGGTCAAGAAACGTATACACTAGTCTACTATGGAATATCGATGCCCTGTCTCGATACTCCTACGACTAGGAACAATTAAAAGATGAACTTGTGGACTACCCTGGCCCTACTAGTATGATCTGCATCATAGTCCCGGTAGTCAAGTACACATCCTAAGGGCTTTATCAACATGTAACGGAGAGACAAGTGCACATGTTAAGATAAAGAGCAACCAGATAGCATACTATTATGTCGAGCAAGAAAGTCCTCTCTATATATGTCCAAGCATCCACTATAATATACAATCATATACTATAATGGCCTCTAGGGCATACTTATAACTAACACTAGTTTAGGGACATTTCGGTCCAACATTCCCGTGTTTGGGGTGATGTCTGGCTCTCAGAGTTCTGACTAAGGAAGATAAGGAGCGAACATATGCGTCTTTATTTATCATTGACTCAAGTCATAACCCTTCAAGCATAATACTTCTTTAGAAATTGACCGTTTATTGGTCGATATTTTCTTTCTCCGTGCATATCCATTAGTTGGTAAGCTCCACCTTGGTAGACTTCTTTTATAACATGCGGGCCTTCATAATTCGGCTCAAACTTCCCACGTTTTGCACGGTTATCGATCATGGGTCTTTTGCGAACTAGTACGTGTTTTCCTTGGCAGAATGTCCTTTGTCTGATTAATCTTTCATATTCTTAGATCATCCTTATTCAATAGGCTTCCAGGATTTGCTGTGCTGCGAGATGGGTCTCGTCGAGTGCATCAAGTTCTTCGAGTCGGAGGCGAGTGTTATCCTCATCCGTAAGCTCGTAGTGAACTTCTATTCTTAGAGAGGGAAGTTTTATCTTCAGCGGGTGCACTACTTTGGCTCCAAACACCAAGGCATAAGGTGTTGTCTTTGTGGCCGTCTTGAACGTCGCTCGGTATGCCCAAAGAGATTCATGCATCTTTCATGCCAGTCCTTTTTATTCTTAGACCATCTTCTTTATAAGCTTTGTCAACGTTTTGTTGAAGGCTTCAGCTAGACCGTTGGCTCGAGGGCTATAGATGGAGGAATATCTCCAGTCGATCTCGTGTTGCTTGGCGAAGAGGCTGATTTTGTGGCTTCTATATGCTGTTCCGTTTTCCAAGATTATACGCCTTGGAACTCCGAACCGGTATATCACATGAGTTTTGAAGAAGTGGAGGATATTCTCCATTTTTACTTCACTCAATGGTATGGCTTCTGCTCATTTGGAGAAGTGGTCAGTTGTCGCCAAGATGAATCGATACCCTCTTGATGACGCCGGTTCAATGGGGCCGATTATATCGGTTCCCCACATTTTGAACGGCCAATTGGCTACGGTCGGATGTAGCGGATTGGGGTACTGATGTATAATGTCCCCGTGTATTTGGCATGAGTGGCACCGCTTCACATATTTGATGCAATCTTGAATCATCGTGGGTCAGTAGTAATCCATCCTTTTGATTTTTAATTTCATCTTAGGACCGGCTTGATGGGACCCACAAAGACCGTCATGAATTTCTTAGACGACCTTTTTAGGTTCCTTCAGGCTTAGACACCTCATCCATATATGATCAAAGGACCTTTTATATAAAGTTCCATCGATTAGGACGAAAGACAGTGCTCGTTTGATGAGCTGATGCCTTTGCGATGCATTTTCAGGCATCCATTGGGACTTGAAGTAGTCTATAAAAACTTGCCTCCAATCTTCATCTTCTTCTTCTTTTTCGGCTTGGAGAACCTTCTCTCCAAGTATCTCTTCTTCTTCTTCGGGCATTTCCACTAGAGACTCCGAAAGAAATTCGGCTGGCGATAGGATCTTGCGGCTTCGAACACCGATCCTTACATGGTCTAGATTTTCATCTGCCATTTCTGTGGCAAGTTTTGCTAACGCGTCTGCTCTGCTGTTTTTCGCTCATGACACACTTTTCAGTACACAAAAGTGAATCTACATTAGTCGTTACTGTACCCTTTCGTTATACCTTATTAGCTCCGGCTTGGATGTTTTGTAGTATCCGTTCACTTGATTGACGACTAATTGCGAGTCTTCGTATATGACATGATCCTTGATGTGCATATCGATTGCGATTTTGAGACCGACAATGAGAGCTTCATATTCAGCTCCATTACTGGTTCTTGGTTCTGTCAACGAGAAGGCATAATGAAGTATCCCACCTTGTGGAGTGATGAATATAAGTCTTATTCCAGTTCTGATTACTGGGACACTCTTCTTTCATGTTTTTATTGTGGAGGCTCTATCGAAGTATAGTTCCCAATGAGGCTTTCCGGTTCTTCTTGTAAGTGCACGGCGGCGCCCCGGTCGTCAATCCGACGGCCAAATGCGGAAACGGTGATAAACTTTAATTTTGCGAACTTAGCAAACCAGCACCACCGCGCACTAAACCCCGGATCGGGCCATTAAACTAGATCTAGCTAACAACAAGACGGGTTAGAGATATACCGAGTGATCCGAGTCCTCCGGTCTTCTCGTCGTCGTCCTGATCTCCCGCGGAAACTCCGGTCGTCGCATCCTTGCCGGAAGGGCACCACATCGTCTGCATCTTTTACGGGCTCCCACCTCAATACCGAGGCAACTCGGGCACGAAGCTGGCTAGTCGACGTGCCCAAGGTTTGCTGTAGAATGTGTAGTGCTTTGTCTCTTTGGGGTTATGTTGCCTTGATGGAGGAATCAACAAGATATGAACTTGGGGATTTTTGGTAGCAATGGAAAAAAAATGAGATGGATGATTAATTTCCCACACCAAAATGAAGCCTCTCATTTTTCTCCCCTCTTATAAAATGTGGCCGGCCTTGCTCTTTTAGGAATGGTGGTGGAGGGCAAAACAAATACAAGAGGGAGGTAAGTGTAGGAGATAGAAAATGGTGACCATAAACAAAACATCATCATAACAAAAGAACATCAAACCCATACCCTTTCAAATCTCATTAAAACAAGTAATGGTGCAACAAAAGAAAAGATGGAAAAGGAATCTAAAGATGCTATCATAATTAATCCATATGCAAGAAAACCCCTCCACAAATGTTATTTGCAAACTTGCAAATAACCCCCTCCATCGGGAAAGTCCGGCCGGGAAAGAACAAAGGAAAACTGGCCGGAACGGAATGCAAACTGGCAACTCCAGAAAACTGGTCCCGTAATAAATTACAGGAAAACCCCGATACTGTGCATACACACCCGCATCTGTATTCCGACCGGATACAAATGCAATGAGACAAAATCTACACTGTACTATAGGATCCGGCTTAAACCAAAGCCGGCTAGTAATATCCGTCCGATCCTGATCCGTGCAATACCGCACGTATCTGATCGAACCCTGCCATATATCTATACGGCCTCTAGTACAAACCGTCTGATCCTGATCCGTGCAATACCGCACGTATCTGATCGGATCCTGCCATATCTCCATACGGCCTCTACAGCGTTTCGCCTGAAAGCTGAGTAACTGAATGTGTGGTGGACTCTAAAGACTCGTCAATACTATGGCTGTGGATTTAACCACTAGCACGTCAGAGGTATAAGCCAATACGTAACGGGCCACCAGCTATTGACTAAAAGGGACGTCGATGAGCGAACTCATCCTGACACCCTACTGAGCCTGTCAGTGACAATATCCGTACAGTCCGGTCCGTTCGTCTATGAGCATCGCATGGCGGGCCTAGGGGGTGGGTAAAAGTCAGACCCCCAAAAGCGGTATAAGTCGTGTCGGAGTGTAGCCCAGAACACCCTGAGATACTACTGGAATACCTACCAGTAAATCTCCTGCCTTGGCCAAGGACTTCGTGTAATGGCTCTCCTAGACACAGCGCGACCTCACCCCCAATACCGGGAGAGACGAACCCCTGAAGATCCGCTCACTGCCTCCATGTGGCTCGGGACTGTACCCAACTAAAACCTGTTTGCACGACTCCTTTGAGCCGTGGTAGGGTAGTAATCAAAGCACAGTAGGAACTCACACGAGACAAATGACGATCCCCAGGTCGATGAACTAACCTGTACACATGTCACCTGGGAACTGCTATCTGACGTCAGGTATAAGACCAACTAGCATGTTCCCGGCGAGTCCTGTCCGGTGTACTCATAACCCAATGAGCACCTGTATACATCTTAGGTGAACCAACTGACACCAGTGGCTTGTGAGACCGGCCACCGCCCCTCGTCGGGGTCTCGACTGTATACACTAGTCTACTCTGGAGAATCGATGCCCTGTCTCGAAACTCCTACGACTAGGGACCTTTTAAGGATGTGCTTATAGACTCCAGCTCTCACTTATATGATCGCCCTCATACTGCTGGCAGTCAAGCAAGAATCCTAGGGGCTCTATCAACGTGAAATAGCGACCTGTCAGGTCACCTGAAGCAGTACACGATGATAAAGATAAACCAGATAGCATACTATCAACTCGAGTAAGACTGTCATACCGGGATAGGTCCTCCCTCAATCATTGCAATCACGTGCCTGTGATCCAATAATTGACTCTGAGGGCACTATCTCCAACAATCTCCCACTTGCACTCAAGGCTAATTATTGCGATGTCGCATACTCACAGCCCGTGTGATACCGAACACCCAACTCCTCTACTAGTCAGTCTCACAAAGCCTGTTTACAAAACTCTTGCGTTCGAGGAATAACCTCAGTGAGTGGATCCGCCTAGATGTTTCTTTCTATGTCTCTCTATATCTCAAGTTCGCGGAGAAAACCATCTCCCGAAATGAGCAATACCTGTCTTAGAATGTCTGGATGCCTGATGGGACCTAGCTCATAAATGAACTCCAAATCCAAACTTCTTAGACTGTATCGTCAACTGAACTTAATCAGTATCCTGCGCCATGCCACCCTCAGTATTGCCTTGGATCACCTGTCCAAAACACTGCCCCTTGTCAGAAGGAAAAATATAACTCTGACAACCTCCTTGTCGTCCATGTCACCTTGGAAGCCTGGAATGATAACTGTCTCCCAAATGAGGCTGTCGTTATCATATCCCTAGAACATCCACTTATGTTCTAAAGCTGCTTCCGACTGTTTCTCCAGGATTGGATCAATATCAACTTATTGCACCTACTGCAAGAACAACATCTGGTGTGGTACTTGACATCTCATGATTGACTCAATTGCTTAAGCAAGTGATCTGTCAATCATGCACATCCCTCTCTACTTTAGTCTATAAGACACCTTTAGAGAGGGTGACTCCATCACCTGCAGGTATACTACCGTGCCAGGAGTCAACCATTCTAAATACTCATAGAATGCTGTCTAAGTACCCTGATTGGGAAACCACCCAAATCTAGATCTAAAACCATAGATCTAGTAACCAGTATGTCTGATATAATGTCCAAGTCCCATGTGGAGAAACCACTGTGTGACGACCAAAATATAACCGATCGTAGTATAGGAATATCACTTCCTACTACCTTCTCAACAGATCCATCCACTATTCTGATGAAGTCAAACCTATGACTGTCACATCAGAAATAGATGATCTATCTCCGCTACATCTGCTTTAGTCTATAAATAGACATAAGCCTGATGTTCACCAATGCTTCCGCTGCTCCCACTGACTACGACAACCCTCTGGCAGAGTCATATAGACGTGCACTTCTAAAGCTAGTTTAGAACGACGCTATACTCATCCTCCTGCCGGGCCTCGCAGCCTGGAACAACAGCAATGGCAAGTGTGGGTAAACAAGAACTTCCCTGTCACCGTCCTTGAGGCTACCGGAGTACCTCTCGGGTGCCTGAAGTTACCCACCGTATCTGCGGAGTGGCCAATGGAATGTCAAAACAGATTGAATCTTTAGGTTCCTTATCAAATCTTCAGTAATCGTTTGCGGTTCTGGAATCACTTCCAGTTCTACCATACTCCCACTACTGTTTTTGAAAAATCCATTTTTATTAAAACTGTGGCGAGTCCAGAACAATATTTCTATTGATCTTCCAGATGGTAGAAAATCAACCCTCGTCATAGCCTGGGTCAACCCACAAACAGCCATTACAGAAGCGTGCTTTGAGTTATCCAGAGTCTGGTTTTAATCATAAGCCGGACAACTCCCCGTACCTTAACAATGTTAAGATATGAACTGTACTATATCCAATATAGAACCAGAGGCACTGATTTAATTGAACCAGATTCAAATCATGCAGCTATCTCCAGTGCATGTTAACTGAATGGAAGGAGGCCGATCAGCGTTACTCAACTTAGGAATGCTTCCAATCATGAGTAACCTGAAAGAGAAGCAATTTCTCTTAATCATTACTATCAACTGAATACCATACACAAGTATCTACATCTTCGATCACTTTGAAGAATCCCGATACTTGCAATACTTGGTTCTCTACTTTATTCAAATACCTATAACTTCTCAAAATTCGGACCCTGTGTTTCTACGAAACACTTGTCTAAAAACTAGAGAAGTCATAAGTAAACCGAATATAGTACGAGAACCAACCCCTTTGTCCTGATGGACCCTGGACAACATACAATACTCTGTATAAGTCCCTTGAGTCTGACAACTCTTTCACTGTGTGTCGTAGGTTGAAAACTGTACTTATGGTTAAGAAGAATTACACCGCTTTTTAATGCTCCTTACCTAACCATCCACTGATATAGTAAATGTCATCGACATAATATCAAAAGGTATATCTCACTCTATGAAAATAGACGTACAGATATACCAATTTGAAATTGGTGCATAAAAGCGGATATTCAAAACCAAATATTTGCCGACCGGCAAACAGCCCAGGTGATTTCCTCAAATATCACCGATTACAACCAATCCCGATATAATGAGGATGATCACCCTATTCCCAATAACTTACTCCCACTCATCATCTGTAAATCCATACAGATGTGAGAATCAAACCTGGTAAATACATACCCTGGAGCAAGTGTCTAATCAGGAAATCAGTTTTCTTTTAAACAGTACACAGTCAAACTGAAATATTGAAATGTTTCGATGGGGTATCCTGGTATTCCTAGTAATGTCTCTACCATTATCCAGATTCACAACTATAACCGTATAATTCTTTGCCACCTCTCCAAATCCCTTTATATGTCTTTAGTCGTTACCTTCTGCACACCCCTTAGGCCAAATGGTTTTCTTCCTTCCCTACCGTTCGGCACCAGCCTATGGTTTGGAAGAAGACTATCCAATAAGCATAATGGGTGTACTGTCCTAGTCCTAGGAGCACTCGCAATGCGAGAGAAGGTGAAGATAAAAGACAACCGAATAAACCTTATTCCTATTTCTCCTGGACCAGAATCCATCCCCGAACTGGAACAAGTTCCTTTCGAGTTCGTATATAACCATACGATGGAGTATCCAATAAACTGTGGATCTTCGTAGTGATACGGAGTGTCCTGGAGAAATACAAAGGTGATTTAGGATTGGCGAAGAAATAGTTGGTTTGGTCGTGAATATCAGTCGCAATTTACTTTGCCCTCTTACTAATCCCTTGCTTTGTCTTAATCTTAATACCTTTTGCACACCGTTTAGGCTAATTGGTTTTCTTCATTCCCTACCGGTCGGCACCAGCCTAAGGTTTGGAAGAAGGCTATCCAATTTGCATAATAGGTGTACTATCTCCTAAACCAAAGAGTACTCACAACTTGAGAGAAGGTAAAAGGGAAAAGACAACTGAATAATCCTATCCGTTTTCTCCAGAACCGGAAATCATCCTCGAATTCCTTTGAGTTCGTATCTAACCATACGATGGTTTTGTCCAATGGAAGTGGACGTTCATAGTAATACGGGGTGTCCTGGAGAAAAGGGTAAAAGTAGGAGTGGCAATGAGGTCTGTAACTCTGACAATCCAAAAGTCTGTGTTAAGAAGGTTCGGTCAACTTGGTCACTGAGTCATAGTCTTGGGTCGGGTCAATGGTCGCTGCCAGAGAGAGAGAAAAGAAACACTCAGCGTGCACTCTAACCTAGATCAGAATGGTTACCAATTTATCTAATCTGGAAACCTCCCACTGTACCTCAAATTCTCCTCCAAACCTGAAAGAAGAATTAGTCGGGGTCACCCGAGGAGTAAACTAACTCATCAGTGGGAATCGGGATCCAACTCTCATCGCATGATAACGTGACGGAATCCGCTCACGGTACCACACTCCAGAAGGTATGCGCATATCTGGCAAGTTTCAGTTCTTTTGAAACTCCCGATGTGATTTTTACCCCATGCTCTTATGACCTTGGCGTGAGGTCAAAATATCATAAGTCACATGTCAAGTTCTACCCATCATTGTCCAGGTTAATTTGAACCCACCCGTACATACCCTTGACGTAGGCCAAAATAGTAGTACGACTGTCCCAAACCAACGCATCTATCTATGCAACAGATAAATACCCGGCAACTACCAAACACTATGCCTTGGCGTGAGGTCAAAATACATAGCTTGAATACTACCGAATATTTAACTGAAATGATGGAGGGCTACGAATGGTTTCTGGCGAAAACCTTTAACGTAATGAACTTGATATCGTTGAAGGAACGGATAGCTTTTTAGAAAATATAGTGACGAAAACCTTTACTAAAGAGGTCACTCCCGGTGAAGGGATCTCGGCTCTTTCCCCGTAGAATGGAGTGCAGGATATTCCAAATGAATACCACGATGCAAAGCAAAAGTAATCGGCTATAGTGAAGTTAATGCCCTGACGCAAACTTCTGTCCAAGGGGTCACTCCCGGTGAAGGGATCTCGGCCCTTGCCTCGTCGACTGAGGACCAGGATATTCCAAATGAATACCACGATGCAAAACAAAAGTGAACGTCCTTGCAATAACAGCTTTTTGAAAAGTGTTCCAACAACATCAGAATAGGTTTGTTTTAACATGCATTGATCCGAATCAACGCAGTCCCATCAATTGATCACACCACAAAGAACGAAAATATACTGACGTACGTATATGCCATCCGCATTCGCCACTGGGTCCCGTCATCACCCGTTAGGTTAGCTAACTAACGGCAGAGCGGGGACTGGACTAGCGCGGATGAAAAACATATACAACATCTACTAATATATATACCAATATATTATATTCGCTGAAGGCGTGATAAAAATGCAACATCACAGAAATGTATAGCATCACAGAACAATACAGATATCTGGGATCCCCGGGTTTCACAGAGCCACTACTGAAAACCCGACGTTCCCCTGGTCGTGTGGATAGCCTGTGCAATGAAATCCTAGACCCCTACGGGCGCGGCAAGTTACCCGCCAAAACTTGAAGCGAGGCAGCCCCCTTCAGCGCCGTGAATGGACCACCCAGCACTTCACGGAATCCGGTAACTTGGGCACCCCTCCTGGGTCAACCTGTACCCCCTACGAGTGCGGCGAATAGCCCGCCAATTCCAGACTGAAGCCCCTCCGTCTCAATGCCCTGAGATGTGGGCCCGTTGCCCTCTAGAACCCGGCTATCCGTGCACCCCTCCGCGGGGTAACCCTAGTATAGAAAGTAAAATATACATACAACGGGTACATCGACCGCAACCAGGTCGTGCCCTAAAAGAATAATACAAACAGGCAGTGACGGCAGTCCACATGTCGGACGCTCGCCCCGCAATATCAAATGTACATAATACAACAAAACAGTACTAGCATTGCATCCAGGCTATCCCCCACGACCGATCCGCAATAACACAGCAAAACACAGAACATCAACGTGAAAGTCACGTTCGCAAATCCGTCTAACCGGGCTATAGCAGTTAGACTGGATTTACCGATCAAGTGACATTCACGGTCGCAGATATAATGTAAATACTGTGAAATAATGTGTTTAAAATATCCGATCGATCAAAAATTAACAAGTGGGCCCCCAAGAAATACTGTAGCAGATCAAGAAATCCTGGGCCCAATATTAATATTCCAAAACCCCTAAAATTACCCATAAAGCCTACTGGAAAAATTGTACACACTGATCCATCAATACTGCGGCGGAACCGCGGCAACAAGCAGGGTTTTGCCGCGGTTCCGCGCTCCTATGAAGAGATCAGTGTCTCGAATTTCTACAGTAGTCTTAGGTCTTCTAGCACAGTACTTTTATACAACCTGAAAAATTTTTGGAGACCAAAAAATTTCAACAGAAAACTGTCGCTAGCAAAAATGTAGATTTTGGAATTTTGGTCGATCGGAAAAGCAAAACACATCAAACGAAGCTAGACGAAGTTAATGGCGAGTCTCTGATACCACTGTAAGTGCACGGCGGCGCCCCGGTCGTCAATCCGACGGCCAAATGCGGAAACGGTGATAAACTTTAATTTTGCGAACTTAGCAAACCGGCACCACCGCGCACTAAACCCCGGATCGGGCCATTAAACTAGATCTAGCTAACAACAAGACGGGTTAGAGATATACCGAGTGATCCGAGTCCTCCGGTCTTCTCGTCGTCGTCCCGATCTCCCGCGGAAACTCCGGTCATCGCATCCTTGCCGGAAGGGCACCACATCGTCTGCATCTTTTACGGGCTCCCACCTCAATACCGAGGCAACTCGGGCACGAAGCTGGCTAGTCGACGTGCCCAAGGTTTGCTGTAGAATGTGTAGTGCTTTGTCTCTTTGGGGTTATGTTGCCTTGATGGAGGAATCAACAAGATATGAACTTGGGGATTTTTGGTAGCAATGGAAAAAAAATGAGATGGGTGATTAATTTCCCACACCAAAATGAAGCCTCTCATTTTTCTCCCCTCTTCTAAAATGTGGCCGGCCTTGCTCTTTTAGGAATGGTGGTGGAGGGCAAAACAAATACAAGAGGGAGGTAAGTGTAGGAGATAGAAAATGGTGACCATAAACAAAACATCATCATAACAAAAGAACATCAAACCCATACCCTTTCAAATCTCATTAAAACAAGTAATGGTGCAACAAAAGAAAAGATGGAAAAGGAATCTAAAAATGCTATCATAATTAATCCATATGCAAGAAAACCCCTCCACAAATGTTATTTGCAAACTTGCAAATAACCCCCTCCATCGGGAAAGTCCGGCCGGGAAAGAACAAAGGAAAACCGGCCGGAACGGAATGCAAACTGGCAACTCCAGAAAACTGGTCCCGTAATAAATTACAGGAAAACCCCGATACTGTGCATACACACCCGCATCTGTATTCCGACCGGATACAAATGCAATGAGACAAAATCTACACTGTACTATACTAGGATCCGGCTTAAACCAAAGCCGGCTAGTAATATCCGTCCGATCCTGATCCGTGCAATACCGCACGTATCTGATCGAACCCTGCCATATATCTATACGGCCTCTAGTACAAACCGTCTGATCCTGATCCGTGCAATACCGCACGTATCTGATCGGATCCTGCCATATCTCCATACGGCCTCTACAGCGTTTCGCCCGAAAGCTGAGTAACTGAATGTGTGGTGGACTCTAAAGACTCGTCAATACTATGGCTGTGGATTTAACCACTAGCACGTCAGAGGTATAAGCCAATACGTAACGGGCCACCAGCTATTGACTAAAAGGGACGTCGATGAGCGAACTCATCCTGACACCCTACTGAGCCTGTCAGTGATAATATTCGTACAGTCCGGTCCGTTCGTCTATGAGCATCGCATGGCGGGCCTAGGGGGTGGGTAAAAGTCAGACCCCCAAAAGCGGTACAAGTCGTGTCGGAGTGTAGCCCAGAACACCCTGAGATACTACTGGAATACCTACCAGTAAATCTCCTGCCTTGGCCAAGGACTTCGTGTAATGGCTCTCCTAGACACAGCGCGACCTCACCCCCAATACCGGGAGAGACGAACCCCTGAAGATCCGCTCACTGCCTCCATGTGGCTCGGGACTGTACCCAACTAAAACCTGTTTGCACGACTCCTTTGAGCCGTGGTAGGGTAGTAATCAAAGAACAGTGGGAACTCACACGAGACAAATGACGATCCCCAGGTCGATGAACTAACCTGTACACATGTCACCTGGGAACTACTATCTGACGTCAGGTATAAGACCAACTAGCATGTTCCCGGCGAGTCCTGTCCGGTGTACTCATAACCCAATGAGCACCTGTATACATCTTAGGTGAACCAACTGACACCAGTGGCTTGTGAGACCGGCCACCGCCCCTCGTCGGGGTCTCGACTGTATACACTAGTCTACTCTGGAGAATCGATGCCCTGTCTCGAAACTCCCACGACTAGGGAACTTTTAAGGATGTGCTTATAGACTCCAGCTCTCACTTATATGATCGCCCTCATACTGCTGGCAGTCAAGCAAGAATCCTAGGGGCTCTATCAACGTGCAATAGCGACCTGTCAGGTCACCTGAAGCAGTACACGATGATAAAGATAAACCAGATAGCATACTATCAACTCGAGTAAGACTGTCATACCGGGATAGGTCCTCCCTCAATCATTGCAATCACGTGCCTGTGATCCAATAATTGACTCTGAGGGCACTATCTCCAACACTTCTATCTCTTCACTTGTGTTGAACGCATTTTCATCCGATAGCTCGCTATTTAATGGAGAGCCGGCTGGAATCGGATGTTCTGCGAGGAATTCGGCGATGGCTTGTCCTTTTACCGCTTTGAAGGGGCGATAAACTATTGTGAATTCCATCAACAGAAGGGCCCATTTGGCGAGCCTCCTGGTTAGCATAGCCTTCGTCATAAGGTACTTGAGGGTGTCCACCTTCGATATAAGATGGACTTCATGTGCCAGGGCCTAATGTTTGAGCTTTGTGACGGTAAAGATCAACGCCGGGCAATACTTTTCGATATGAGAGTAATTGCTTTCTGCTCCTAGCAAGACTCGACTCAGATAGTATAGAGCCCTCTCTTTTTCTTGGTCATTCTCTTGTGCTCATAGCGCCTCTAGGGAGCTGTCAAGGGCGGTTGTATAGAGGATAATGGCTTTCCCTTAACCGGAGTGGCCAAGACCGGTGGATTCTGCAAATATTTCTTGATCTCTTCCAGTGCCTGTTGACATTTCTGGTCCTATATGAATGGGGTCCCTTTCTTCTTCAGATGGCTGTATGGATGGCATTTCCCAGAAAGGTTGGCGATGAACCGTCGGATATAAGAGAGCTTTTCTTGGAGAGATCGCAGTTGTTTGAGATTCCTTAGAGGGGGCATTTCCATAATTGCCTTGATTTTGGAGGGATCTATCTCAATTCCTCGGTGATGGATTATAAAACCCAGAAACTTTCCTGACGAGACCTCGAATGCACATTTCAACGGATTCATCTTCAGGTTGTATTTTCGAAAGCGCTTGAAGATTGTCCTTAGATGCTCCAAGTGTTCTTCATGTGACATGCTCTTGACTATGAGGTCGTCGATATAGCATTCAACGATGTCATGTATCATATCGCCGAGTATCTTGGTCATTGCTCTTTGATATGTCGCTCCGGTGTTCTTTAGTCTGAAGAGCATAACTTTATAACATTATATGTCTACTGGTGTGCGGAAGGCTGTATGCTTCTGATCTTCGGGATGCATATTTATCTGATTATATCTAGACGATCCATCCATGAAGGAGAAGACCTCATGAGTGGAGGTGTTTTAGATCATTAGCTCAGTGACTAGTATGGGGAAATCATCTTTCGGACACGCCTTATTGAGGTCTCGAAAGTCCATGTAGATCCGGACGGTCCCATTCTTCTTCATCGCTGGGACGGTATTGGCAATCCAGTCGGGGTATTGGACTTCCTAGATGAAGTCGTAATCTATAAGCTTCTTAACTTCAGCGCTGGCACTCATCTCTAGTTCAAGACGAATTCTCCTTGGAGATTGTTTGACAGGCTTTATTCCAGGTGTTATGGACAGTTTGTGAACTGGTACATCTGGATCAAGACATGGCATCTTGGAGTAATTCTATGCGAAGCAGTCTTTGTACTCCATGAGCACTACTTTTAGACTAGCTACTTGTTCATATAAAAGCATCTCGCTGATGAACGTGGTCGAGGATCTTCTTCGGTTTCCAAGTTTATCTTTTTCAATTCATTAGCGGTGGTATGTATCCCGTCTTCTAGTTCTTTTGGCGATGGCGGTAGCTCCAAAATTTCTTCTTTTTCATTTGTGAAGCAGTCGAGACATTGAAGCGTATCTTCATCCCCCTTTTCATTGAAGAGTCTTATCATGTGGCAAGTGTGGGTGAGCTTCCACTTCTTGGGCTAGTTACGCCCTGATTTGGCGAGGTTGTCTTGCATTGGCTTATGCTTTTGCGGAGGTTCCACTTTCTAGTTGACACTCAGTGTGAACTCTCCTTGCCAGTATTGCTCTTCCACCCAGTCCTTGAAGGGAAAGAAATCTTCGATTGGATGACCAATGACCCGATGGTAAGTACAGTAGTCGGGATGATCAAAAGCATTAGCTTTACAAGGCTGCTTAGACTTGGGTAGTATTAATATCTGGTGCTTCATGACGAGGTTAAATATTTTCCTCATCTTATCCCGAGGAAAAGAATATCTTTGTCTCATCCTCTCTATAAGAGGTGGGGCTAAGCGACCTTGTGGCTTGGATATGGATGGGGTCCTATTTTTAATGTGGACACATTGAATTTTTTTCATTTATAATAGAAGGTATAAGCAGCTGCCAAGGATGAGGATTATGGCTCGTCTTTTCCATGGTTTGCTTGTGTAGGTGCGATCTCCTGGCTACTTCATACAAAGCCGTCTCACCCATTCGATAGGCTTCGCTTATTAGCTTTTAAGTTGGGTTCTCTGGTGGCAGAGTCGCAGTATTTTGCGGAGTTGAATTAATACAACTCATGGATTCATTATATTGTCGGCTTGGGGGTAATCGCATGACCTTTTTGTATAGGGACATTATACCTTCTCCACGTTCATCAACTTCTTGAATCACTTCTTTCATCAACAACTCAATCGGCACTTCAAATGATCCGGTTGGAGTCTTTTGCGATGTTTCTTTACCTTGCTCGGTTGAGTTGTCTGCCATCCAAGTATCTCCCCTTTCGCTTAAGACATAGCAGCTATGAACTTGCTCCCTCTTCTTGGGTCAGATATAACCTAAACCAATGGTATCAAACTTTCCATGGGACGCTGCTTGGCGAGTCTCCGGCACTTCCTAGATCCTTTTGTAATACTGGGCCTGACGGACGGTCTGTTCGAACGGTATCCCCTGCTGATGAAGGAGTTCTTTCAAGCTCTTTGTATAGTATCTTGGTATAGGGATTGGTTGTAACCTATCGAGATTTGGCTCGATTCCATGCCAAATCTCTTTCTTCACCTTGGTCTCTTCCGATTTATAGAAGAGAATCCCCTTCTCGCCTCTATATCTGGGAGGCATGTAAAAGGTAACTAACTTTTGCACGTTGTATGTGCTGAGTATATCGATTTCTTTCTAGTGATGTAGCAGAGCTATTGTAATATGTAGGGCTTGATTGGCTTCATCAGGGACCTTCTCCCTCGGATGGATGGAGAAAATCATATCAGTTTCTTCTTCCGAGTCACTGCCGAAGATCGAAATAGGAGTTGACAAGCTTGGTTTATCAGTTTCCCTTGGAGGCTGATCCATGAGTACTATTTCGTCCTCTTCTTTGGAGTCACTTCCGAAGACAGGGATGGTGGCCGCTTGCACTTGTTCGTCCTTCGGCTTGCCGCACTTCTCTGTCTCTTCAAAGTCCAACAAGAAGTTCTTTCCATCTTCATATTTCCATACTTCGTTTACTAAGAATTGGTTGAGCTCGCCTGTAATGGTGTGCTCTTGGCCATCTTTGAAATATTTCATACACTGATGTTGTGTAAAAGGGATGATTCCATATTGGTGTAAGCAAGGTCTACCCAGTAAAGCTCTATAGCAGGTCTTTCCCTAGATAACATGGAATTTGACGTCCGTGACGAGCATTCGAAAGCGAAGTGTCAACATTATGGATCCTAGAGTTCTTGAAGACTGGAAGTCGAATCCGAAGATGGTGATTTTCTCTTAGCTGTGGTATCGTACATCCATAGATAGCTGCTTGAGCACCTTAACATTTAACAGTTTGACCGAAGAACCGTTGTCGATGAGGATTTTATTTATCCTCTGATTATCGTAGTACCCGACGATGTAGAGCAGTAGATTGTGCTCGAACATCCCTATGAGAATATCTTCTTCGCTGAAAGTGATGTCGGCCGTGTATATCTCCGCCATTTTATCCTTCATCTCTTCTTCGGCAAAGTGCGCTTGGAAAAGGTCTGGTTCTTCAAGAGCTTTAATCAAAGATTCCCGATGCTCCTTTAACAAGAATAGTGCGTCATATATACATAGGTGTGAAGGTAACTTCTTAAGATAGGAAAACACATTGTAGTCCATCTTATTCTTCTTGGGTAGGATCTTGGTGGCGAGCTCTTTAGCTACCTCTTTATCTAAGGCAATCTCCTCGGGTATTTTCCATTTACCTTTATCTTGATTCTTGGGGTCCTTATTTGTGGGACCAAGGTTCTTCTCGGGGAGAGTGCGGTTCCGCAGACGAATGTTGCTGCAATCCTTTGCCTTTTCTTCGTCTCCTGATGAGGAGCTTACATAGGGGAGATTAACGCGAGGTTTATCTTCCGAATCACTTCCGAAAGTCGGCACTACTAAACTTTCTCTTTCTGAAGTCTGAGCTTTGGTCATATGACAGGTTTCGGTGATCGTCTTTACTTGGCCGTTTGCCTTAGAACTATCATGTTGGGGAGGGTGAGCCTTGGCCATCAGCTTATCTTGCCGCGCTTGTAGGGGTCCATGTTTTCATTGCATCGGCTATCCACATGACCGAGAACGTCGGGTTTTATTTGCGGCTCAAAAGAAACCCGAGGCTCCAAGATTATTCACCATTCTGTGATGCATGTTGTTGATCTATGATGTTGCTTATATCATGCCTGGGACGAATGTTATATATATTTATATATACGAGTAGATGTTGTATATGTTTTGCACCCGCGCTGGTCTAGCTCCCGCTCTGCCGTTAGTTAAGTAACCTAACGGTGCATGATGGGGCCCCGTAGCGAATGCAGATGGCATATACGTACATTGTATTTTCGTTCTTTTCTGGTGTGATAGGAATTAATTATAGGACCACATTAATTTTGATTAATGCAATAAAATAAACCTAAAAGATGTTGGAACAAATTTCGAAAAACTATAGTCATATTCTTTCGCTTTGCATACTGGTGTTCGGTCATGAACATCCAGCATCTCATTCTAGGAGGCAAAAGCCTAGATACCTTCATGGGGAGTGACCTCTTGAGCAAAAGTTTATGCTATAGATTACTCGGTTTTCTTCAAAACCACTAGTTTTCAAAAGCGGAGCCTAAACCAATCCTTTTCAAAACTACTCGGTTCCTTCAACGATATCAAGTTCATTATGTTAACGGTTTTTCGCCAAAAACTAGTCGTAGTCCTCCGTCATTTCAGATTAGTATTGCTTAGTATTCGTGCTACGTATGTCGTGCTCAGCCGAGGCGTAAGGTTCGGTAGCTATGTAATACTTTTGTGTAGCATTAGATGCGATTGGTTAGGACAGTCGTGCGGTCATTTTGGTTCAGTCAAGGACTCGTGCGGGTGGGTCTAATGCAATCAAGATAATGACGGGTTGAACTTGACTAGGACCCTTTGATATGTTGGCTCAGTCAAGGTCAATTGGGTCCTAGGGGCAAAAACAACATCGGGAGTTTCAAATATACAGGAAACTTGATAGCGTTGCATACCTTCTGGAGTGTGGTGACTAGAGTGGCTTCCATCTAGTTTATCATGCAATGATAGTCGGATCCCGATCGCACTGATGAGTAGGATTACTCTTGGGAGATATTTTTCACTTCACAATTAGCTAACCAATTAGGTGTCTAGAAAAGTGTTGACGGGGCTACGCCTCTGCGGAAATGAGATTTATTTTAATTAGGTCCGTGCAAGAGCATGGGGAAACACCTCAGAGTAACAACACTCACCTGGCTGAACGGTTGGTGAACTTGTAAGGTGTTAATGATCCCAGCTAGTTCACTTTTTAAGGTTTGGAGGAGAATTCGAGGAAACAGTGGGAGCCATCCTGATTAGATAAACTAATAACCAATCTAATCTTGCAAGAGCGCACGCTGAGTGTTTGTTTTCTCTCTCTCCAGGTAGCAACCATTTCACGCCCTAATCAAGATAATAAAATGTATCGCTTGACCGATCTGAATTCTTATTTGGGGTTGGGAACGTCGGTTTGGCTCTAACTTATGACAACAGTCATGCGTATGAGCAGAGGAAATAGGATTGCATGAATTCCTTGATGAACCCATCGAAAAAGAAGTATACTATTGCGTCTCCTTCAGGTTTTCTTGTTATTGAGAACTGCTTTTCGGTCAGTCCTACCTCCTAGGTACTAGATACCGGATCATGATCTCATATCTGTAATTTATTGCAGGGACTGAGAAAAAATAGGATAGTTGGACATGGTGATATGTCCCTCAGAGTAGGGAACGAAGCACAAATTGATGCTGCCACCATCGGTAAATATCACCTAGCATTGCCAAGAGTCAATACTATGATTTTGAAAAATTGCTACTATGTACCTTCCATGGTTTGTAACATCATATCAGTTTCTTTACTTGATAAAAATGGATATAAGTTTGTTCTTGATAGAAATATCATGAACATTTATCTTAATTAGGTATTGATTGCAGAAGGTACATGATTGATCGTTTTCGTAACGTGTTTTGAAAAGTGTAAAAGATCACAACCAAAGAAATTTATACCGCAATCAATAACGGTGTCATTGTAGTTTCGTTAGCGAGAGCGGATCGTCCACTGAGATTGTATGAATTTGTTTGAATTTGTTTTAGTTGAGTTGAAAAGAAAAGATAAAAGAAAATGATTCAAGATTTGTGAGGTTTAGTTTCAAGAAACATAAAGAAATTAGATCTAGAATCAAGAATTAATAAAGAATCAAGAAAATGTCTAAACCAATTGAATTATCAAGATTTGTAAAGTAGCTTGTAGGAATCGATCAAATAAGTAGTGATTATGAATACTAAAGATTTCGAAATCTTATCTATTGAGGATTTGTTGCTAGATCGATGATGATCAACGAAGATTAGGGATCTATTGATGAAACTAGAGTTTCTCCTTCACCATCTCTTATCTTTTCATTGATTATCATTCAAATTCTAGCCTCTAGTCAAGAAAATCACCGATCGTTGATCTCTAATTTGGAGCGAAAACATTCAAGAAAGCGATCTCACTCAAAATTAGATCTTCGATGATTCAATTTCCTAGAGTTAACAACCCTCATAAGACTTAAGAATCGTTCAAAAATTTCATCATCATCATCTACCTATTCTCTCGATTCCGCTACAAGCGGAGATTTCCCTCACACATCATGAAAAATGGAAGAATCAAGAATCGATAAATTTTCATAAGGCAAGAATGTAAAGAAAGAAAGATTTATAATTTTTCACTTTTATTAATCGACGATTAGGTACAATTCACTTAAAGGTTACAAGATTTGAAGAGGTAACTAGATCCGCCGAAATTAGCTTCGCATTGATCTTCTTGAGTCGCGGATCGTCGTGGATCTCTTGCTCGGATGATGATCGGCGTTGCTTCAAAGGATTTTCGAAGGCTTGCTTGAGTCACTTCTCAAAATGATCTTGATTTGGCTTTGTAATTGGATTTGGGCTAGGGTTTTGAGTTACTCAACTTGTGTGTGGATTGTGGCTCTCAATTTACCCCCCAATTTTAACAACTAATCAACAACCTTTGTAATGAAGCCATAGGTCCCCTTTTATGGTTTTTCCTCTATCTTCTCCTAGAAGCTAGGTTGTTATGAAGCTTGCATAGGAAGCTAGGTAGTTGTAGGGAAGTTTCTAGATTAAGGCAGTTATCTAGCTTGCATGAGAAGCTTGGCTGTTGGAGGGAAGCTTCTGGAGATTTCTAGGGACTTTGAAGCGTCTTGAAGAAGTTTGGCCGTTACAAGAGAGCCTCTGCAAAAAGTTTCCACCGTCGACGAGTCTAATCGGCCGTGGATCCGCGGCGGATCGTCCTGACTCGGCCGCAGATCCGCAGTCGTTTGATGAGTTTGATGGCTGGTTTTCTCTGTGTCTTTTGATGTTGGATTTAGGGTTCTTCTCTGAAACCTGGAATCTTATTATTGTTACTTGGTTGCTGCCAGATTTCAAGTCTTTGACTTGTTTGTGATTCCGGTTCTTTAACCTGAAGAATTTTCTGCACACAATCTCGATAAAAAGTATTGAGAGATACAAAATCATGCATGTAGTAATAAACACACAATTTCCCTCATAATGTCGGTTATAAAGTATAACACATGTTATTTGATATTTTGCAGATGAATTGCTAATATGTGCTATATTTATACCAAACACCTTTAGATGATTAGAAAGAGTAAGGAAATTGATGTGTTAAGAATGCAATATTTTCGAATGATCAGTGCACCGTGTAATGGTATCTATGTTCTAAATCAAAACGCAGTTTTCAATATACAAAACACACGCAAGAGAAAGAGTTCATAAGAGAACGAATCCTACTTGTGGCATTGTAGACTTGGTTATATCGGAGAGAAAAAACTGAGTAAATTGCATAAGGATGGATATTTGAATACGTTCGAATTTTCATCTTATGAAACTTGTCAGTCCTGTCTTAAAGGAAAAATGACCAAATCTCCGTTCACCGGACACGGAGAAAGAGTAGCAGAGCTCTTGGGACTCATACACAGTGATGTATGTAGTCCAATGTCTATATATGCACGGGGTGGGTTCTCATACTTTATCACATTCACTGACGATATCTCTAGGTTCGGATATGTGTATCTCATGAAGAACAAATCTGAAGTTTTTGAGAAATTCAAAGAATATAGAAACGAAGTAGAGAACCAGACTGGCAAAAGTATTAAGATCCTCCGATCTGATAGAGGAGAGGAGTACTTAAGCACGGAATTCCTAGAGTACCTAAAAGAGAATGGAATTCTCTCTCAGCTTACTCCTCTGTATACACCATAGCACAACGGTGTATCGGAGCGGAGGAATCATACCCTTTTGGATATGGTTCGCTCCATGATGAGTAACGTCGAGTTGCCTCTTTCATTTTGGGGACATGTGCTTTTGACAGCAGCATATCTATTGAATGATGTTCCATCCAAATCTATGCCTAAGACTCTTTATGAAATATGGAGTGGGAAAAGACCGTATTTTAAACGTATTAAGATATGGGGTTGTCCGGCCTATGTTAAATTACAAAATCCGGACAAACTTCAGGCACGTTCAGTTTTATGCAAGTTTGTGGGTTATCCAAAACATTCAATGGGATATCTGTTCTACCACATCGAGGAACAGAAGGAGTTTGTATCTCGCCACGCCACTTTTTTAGAATGGCAATTTCTTGCAAAAGAAATAAGTGGGAGCACGGTAGAACTGGAAGAAATTCTGGAACCACAAACTCAAACTGAAGAATTGGTGGAACCTCAAGATTCAATAACCCCGAACGAGCCTCAGCCACTCTGCAGATCTAGTAGGATTTCTCATCCGCCCGAGAGATACTACGGTTTTCTCATAGACGGGGATCGAGAGGATTGCATCTTGGAAGAAGATGATCCTACTTGTTTCAGGCAGGCCATTATCAGTAGGGACTCTGACAAATGGTTGGATGCTATGCGATCCGAAATGGAGTCCAAGTACACCAATAAAGTGTGGACTTTGGATATTGCTCCATCTAGGGTAAAACCCGTTGGATGCAAATGGATCTACAAAAGGAAATTTGGTGTAGATGGACAGGTGGAAACCTATAAGGCTAGACTTGTAGCAAAAGGTTTTCGTCAAAGACCAGGTATGGACTATGATGAAACTGTTTCTCCCAATCAGAGCAAAGCTCTGTTCAAATTTCAAATTTTGAAATGAAGCAACGCTTCATAGCAGCGCCAAGAGCGCTGCGCCGTAAGGAGCGCACCACGTGCAAAGCACGTGTGCGCTAGCGCTAAGAGCGCTGCGCTTTAAGCAGCGCACCACGTGCAAAGCACGGGTGCGCTAGCGCTAAGTGCGCTGCACTTTAAGCAGCGCACCACGTGGAAAGCACGGATGCGCAAGCGCCGGAACTAAAAGCTCCCCACCGTCAGATCAAAGATCCAATAAAGATGATAAATCATCAAATAATCAGAATAAAATTCTGTTAATGAGAGATTCCTCAGAATCTTTCCAAACAAAAAAATTTATGCTCTGTAGATCAGAGCACCGTTGGATCAATGATCCAAAGGTGATTAAAAATCACCAAAAATATAGAATAAATTCTGTATGGAAAAGATTTCCCAATCTTGTTAAAAACAAGAAAATTGCCTTCTGTAAATCAAAAGCCCTTGGATCAAAGATCCAACGGTGGGGAAATCCCCAAATCTATTGGAGAAAAGATCTCCTTAACTGGTTGAACAAATCAGCTTGCCCTATATAAAGGCCCCTAGACTTCAAGTCTCATATAGAGGAACCCCCTATAAACTTTGAGAAATCTCAGAAAGAAGAGCCAAGCTCTCGGTAGAAGAACAACTTTTCTTCAAGGTAAAAAGAACAGAAAGACGAAATCGTCTCATATAAATAAGAAGAATTCACTTCTTTCTTTAAGATCATAGATCTACAAGACTAAGGTCTTTCACAAAGAGATCAAAAGACCTCATCATAAAATAAGAAGAAGAATATAATTCTTCTCACAGATCATAGAGCTACTAAGGTCTTTTACACAAAGAGATCATAGTATCTCATTATAAGAGGGGGGGGAATAATTCAATTCTCTTAGGATCACAGATCCATAAAGGCAAAGCTTTTCACCAAAATAAGAGATTGAAACATCTCCTACACGAGAATTTATTTCTCAGATCATAAAATTGATCAAATGCGCTTCTGCGCTCTTTGACTGGCGCAAAGCGCCAAGTGCACCACGTGCTCCTCACGTATGCGCCATTGAACAAATAGCGCTTTGCGCTCACAAAATAGCACTTTGCGCTCATGGACTACGCGCTCAGAGCCGAGCGCACTACGTGCTTCTCACGTGTGCGCCATTGAACAAATAGCGCTTTGCGCTCATAAACTAGCGCTTTGCGCTTATGGTCTGGAGCTCAGCGCCAAGCGCGCTACGTGCTCCTCACGTGTGCATGACCTAGCAGAAGCGCTCTGCGCTCTTTGACTGGCGTAAAGCGCCACGTGCTTCTCACGTGTGCGCTGATGGGACATAAACTGTTCTTAAATAAGCCTCGGAGCTATGATGAATGGTCAGCATTCAATAAAAGACAGAAATTACTGTCAGAACCCAAACCAATACTCAGCATTGTTAAAAGGGCCATGCCCAAACAAATGTCCAACATTTTAAACCTAAGTGGACCTAGCCCAAGATTGGCCATAAGTCCTTAATTCAGATTAACTGAGCCCATATGCTCATTAATCTTTCGATCTTAGTCCTAAATTAGGCTATAGATCTCTCAATCAATATTGGTTCATGGGTACATCTCTTCACTCCTCTGATACATGTCGTTGTAATCCTTCAATGCTTTCAGAGAGGTGACGGGTCCCGACAACCAGACATTTCACGGACTGTGGGGTCCTTAAACTCATGGATTATGATGTCCTTAACCTCAGACTGTGGGGTCCCTTTAAACCCATCGACTGTGATGTCCTTAACCTCGGACTGTAGGGTCCCTTTAAACCCACGGACTATGATGTCCTTAACCTCGGACTGTGGGGTCCTTTTAAACCCACGGACTATGATGTCCTTAACCTTGGACCGAAACGTCCCTAAACTAACAATGGACCGCAATGTCCCTTAACTAAAACAATAGAGCCAAAATGCTCTTTTGTTGGATCTAAATGATCCCGTTGAATAGATCTTAGTCTAAAATTAGACTAACGTATCCTCAACAAACGTTTAAGTTGATCTTAGTCTCAAATGAGACTAACGTATTCTTAAACCCAACCCCAAACCCAAATCTAAGAAGATACGGATTTGGACTAATCCACGCCTTACGAGCGACAACATAAATTAGTCTCCGTAAACAATCCACGGGCAACCAAAAACAAAACAAACACCCACAACACGAAGTGACCATCTGGAGAAGGAGAAAGTTGTTACCGCGATGCGGTTGCGTAATTAACTGCAGGGGCTTGCGCCTGCAGGGAAGAGCATCCCCACAATCAAAAACCCCTCAAACGAGGGGGAATCTGACGAAGTCTGCTACATCGACCGCATCCGTCTAAACCTTCGATGCACGGTGCCATAAATCAACATGGCATCTTCGAAGAGGTGGACGGATAACACTAAATAGAATCTGCCTCCAGATTCAGGAAAGACGTCAGTCTTCCCGGTTTCCGGCGGTAAACAGATTCTAGCACGCCTGGTGGGACATTTTTCTTTTTCCACTCCACACTTCGTGTGTCGTGTTCTCAAGCGAATCACGGTTTAATATGGTTGCCCTTGGGTTCGAGGTACTAAGATTGGGTTTTGCTCCCGTGCAGAAGAAAGAACATCAATGGCCTCTAACTGCTCCAGCTGCAACTGCAACTCCCGTTCCGCCTCATCTAGAGGTGTAACCTACGGGCCCCAAGCGGCCTCACTGTTCACGATACCAGTGGAACAAGTGACCCAAGCCACCACTAGGTTATTTTTCGGGACCATGATCCCGCCAGCAAGCTTCAGCGCCCCCGTACCATTGCAAGAAGCTCCTAAGAAGTCGGTCTTTGATCGACTCATCACAACTGCGGCCCCTCTCAACGGGTCATCCAAATCCAGTGCTTCAGTTTTCGACAGACTGGGCCAGAACGCTAACAAGCCCGCAATACCTGAAGTAGCCATCCCGACTCAGGCGGACGAAATCATCAGAGAGGCTTCTTCTGCCAAGAAGTCAGTCTTCATGAGACTGGCCACTCTGTCTCCTGCTCCAGGCGAAGTCCTCAAAACTTCTTCCACTGCCCACGAGTCTGTCTTTGGCAGATTGGACATTACTTCTCGGTGAACGTCAGTCTTCAAGAGGCTGACACCGGCAACAACCCTTCGCTAAAACAGGGGGCATGACGAAGCCATCTCCATAACTGAACCAATACCATCTGCGCGACATGCTCGCCGTCGTCACTGGCGCCGAGTAAGGAAGTCTGGGGGCAGCTCTCCGTCCGGACTTACTCCACCAGCTCAAACGGTGGAAATCGATGCTGCTGTTCCAACTGGGAACAGCTTTGAAATGCTTAACAGGGTGCACAGGAATTCGCCAACTACCATGCTAAAAAGGTCTCCTCCTCCTGTTGAAAAGCTCACAAAGGCGAAGCCAGAACAGCCTTCTCAGCGGCTGTCCTCCAAAGTTTATAAAGTTTGGCGACATGTACAAAACTCGGTGATTGACCAAGACTCTCGCCGACCAAAGAAGATTAAAGTTCGGCAAGAGGAGGACCACCCTGTCATGCCACAAGAAATGTCATCTGTCTGGGTACCCGTTGCAACGGTTCCCTCAACTTCGACCACTCACAAGAGAAGGAGGCCGGAGAAAGCCCCCGTGTCCGCAATGAATCTCAAGGACACTGAGCCTAAATGCTCTAAGTCTGGGGACATGGTGGTGCATACCATCTATATAGCATTCGAAAAAGAGGATAGCCGTATCTCTACAGGTCATCGACCGCTTACGCGATCAGTGACTAAGGCTCAGGAGCAACAACAACAAAAGCTCCAAGAAATGCTAACAGCTATGGCCGCACTTACGGGATCGAAAGCAAGCCTGGAGACATCCTCGGAGCAGCGCCATGAGCAGGAAACTGATGCCGAATTCCTTCGGAGAATGCTTGAGAAGAAGGACAAAGAGGCCGCGGAATAAGCGGCCAATATAAAACAAATGGCCCTTCTATTCCAAGATATGGTGGGCATGATGATCCAGCCGGACCCTCCAGCCAAAGACTCTCCAGTAATAATTGAAGATGATATAGGAGAGACATTAAATCCTCTGCCGTCTCTGTCAGCAGCCAAGGAGGAGACCATCTTAAAAGCCGCCCTGGATGATTACATCGCTCAGCAAATACGAGTTCATCAGGCGAATGAAGCAGCTGGGCAAATTGTTAAAACTGGACGACCCTATCCGGGTCGGTACGACCAAATAAAGTACTCGTCGGGATACACGATCCTCAAATTCTACGTATATAAGGGGACTGGAAATCCGCATCAGCATGTCGCTCAATTTAGGGCTCTTTGCGGCAACACCGGAGGTGATGATAAGCTACTGCTCGCCAATTCGTCGGCAGCTTGGCGGAGACAGCGTTCGAATGGTATTCAGAGCTACCCAACGATTCCGTCAAGACATTTGCAGAGATGGAGCTGCTTTTCACCCTACGTATTGCGAGCGCTAGCGAACGTACCCCAATCACGGCACTGATCAATGCCAGGGTAAAACCAGGCGAAACCTGGGTCCAATACGTGATACGATGGCGGAATCTATGGTCGAAGTGCGAACATCACATCGAAGAAGCTCCTGTAGTAGGCATGTTTGTGGGAACCCTTGATCTGCAGGCGACCATTTCCCAATTCATGATGTTCTTCAAGCCGACCACTTTCCAGGCCTTGATTGACAAGATAGCCCAAATGGATCAGATGGGTCATAGGCCATCTCCTTCGAAGCTGGAATCTCGAAATGAGAAAGGGAAAGGGAAAGCAACCTTCGTCGCCAATGCTCAACAATAGCAGAGCAACTTAAAGCCGGTTGTTCTCCAAAGCAACATGCGTCTACACCCATCCCTCGAGGAGAGACTGGGATGTCCTTACTCGTTTTCCCGGGATAAAATAAGGAAACTGTTCGAGCTGGCAGTGCGCAACAGACTTATTAATCTGCCCGATCCAAAACCCCCGTTGCAGCCAGGCGACGTCAACAATCCTAATTACCACCCTTACTGATTTGTGTGTCAAAAATATTTCTAAACCGCAATCAAGGACGGCGTCGCTTGGTAGCTAGCCGGTGAGTACGGGTCGGTCCACAGGGATTTTTTGTTTTCCTAATTGCTCTAACGAGTTAATTCCGATGGGTGTCGGATTGATTATCTCTAAAACCTAAATTGATTTATACTAAGATTATCTAGATTTAAGTCTTTCTAGGGTTAGGTCTAGGGTAAGTTGGGAGATTGAAGGTTTCCTCACCGCTTTCAATGCCCTATTTTAGATCTATTAGGTGTTATGGTAATTATCAATAAAAGGGATTAGTACCATCGGGAAGAAACAGTGTTTCTTTCTCTAGGTTCTTGTCCTTCCTTTATCGATCCTTACCCTAACCTCCATGGAAAACATACACAACCGGTCCTTTATACTACGGTATCACCGTTACCTCGAGGGGTAAGGTGCCGCAGGGAGCGGTGTGTGCGTGTATGCATGGAGTTCTAATTATTATGTGTGATGGGGCAAGAAAGGAGTGAGAGAGTTCATCTCTCAAACCTTTCCCTAAAGCTAACCCTAACAAGCGAGGAGACTACTCGCTCATTAGGGAATTTAATGAAATTCTAAATTAAAGGTAAACTAAGGCAATGAAAATAAAGAAACTTACTAATTTTTATTGATGGCTCTCTCCAAATATCAACACAGTACAGATCTGAATTTATGAAATGAAAAGAGGCATGACCTCATACAAGATCTGGAGTTCCTATTTATAGAGGATAGGAACCCTAGGTTTACAATTGACTCACATATCTGCTTTTACAAAAATACCCCCTAAGAAAAAGACTTATTCAACGCTCCGCGTACCGCCACAGAAATCCACCGACACGGGCATATAACGGCCGCGGAACCGCGGCCATAGGGCCTGTTTGGCCGCGGTTTCGTGGCCAAGTGGGAAGATCATTGTCTGAGCTTTTCTGGTTATGTTCTTCTGGCTTTTCACTTCTTTTTTCTTCACTTTGTTTCTTAGGTAGGCTTCTAGTTCTCTTCCAGATTCCACAGTGAATAATTGTAGTGGACTTTCACTGTTGCTTCGTGACGAAGTTTTGAACCTTGCGCTGCCTTGTACTTTGTGAACTGATCTTCGTGTAGGCTTGATCAAGATTCCTCCATTAGTTGGTCGTAGTCTCACTTTGTATCGTCTTTTATCTTTTTCACTGTTTTTGTCCTGAGAATCTGTTACCTGCAAACTATGTAGCAGACATGGGTCAAAAGCACCTGTTTATTTGTAAAATGTCTAGGAATGGGGAATATAATAATGCAATATTATGATATGAACAAATACCCCCAAACTTATCTTTTGCTCGTCCTCGAGCAAACTTAGTTTTATTCTCGACAAAAACCTAACCTCACTTTCGCAGAGAAACGCGATTGCACTGAGCTCGTGCAACAAGCCGTTAAACCTCTAGGTGTCCCTAGTAGGAGGAGTGTTGTCTCCTGAGGGTTTTCAGCGGATACTACCCACAAAATCCTATCAATCAAGCCCATTGACTTTTATTAGGTTTTCTAACAAGGAATTCTATTATCTTCTACTCGTAAATTATCCACCCATATTCTTCACGCTTCCTTATCATTTAACTTAAGATTATATATATTCTGTAGACTTACTTAGCTTTCGGCATCTCTTAAGTTTTCCTTCTAGGGTTCTATCTCAACTTAGGAATTTTTATCATCTCTATTAAAGATATAAGTCTTATTCTTCATTCCTATCTCTTATCTAAATCCTAATCACATACCCCTACGTGTGTGTATATATCACCCCTACACTTGGAAATTCAAATCAAGCAATCATACTTTTGTCCGTTGTCCAAAGCACTTCTTAATAGGTGAATTTTTAGATGAATTTCGCTCACACATCCTTCATGCGACCGTTAATATTTCTTGAGGTACCAACAACCGATTACAAGATATGTTTGCACATTAAAGCGTAATTCCTAGTCTTGTAACATCTAAGGCTTTAGCAGTGACTCCCAAACCAGTTGGTCTAAGGCACTAGGTGATGAAGCACCCTCGCTAATATTTTTTTCTATTTTTGCAGCCTTCAGTAATCACAAAAACAAGTGTTCATTTTTTTATTATCTCTTTATTCACACTTGAATTTTTATTTTATTTACTTCGTACTAAGGACTTTAGACAAGAGCATTTCAAGGTCTCTTCTACTATTCCAAGTTTCAAGGTTCGTGTTTGTGCAATTTTGTAGGGTATATATTTTTAGAATTTAGACTTAAGCTAGGAATTATTTTTCAAACTTATACTCTAATAAAAAATATCAATACTTTTCCCTTGTTTTAACTTAGCCCAAGAAGTGAACTCAAAATTTGCCTATTTCTAGATAAACTACAAAGACATATACTTTCTACCGTTAAACTTTAAGAAAGGTTATTTTTAAGGTTTTTAATTTACTAAGTATAAGATCTAGTTGTTCCTAGCTAGTTAACCTTTTTGTCAAACTCAAGTCAATTATGGCCAAAATTGAATACTTTAATTTTATAATTTTTGAAATTTTTGAAATTTTTTATGGGTTTTAAAAATAAGTATGCAAATGCAAAAATATACACATGAATGCGAAGGAAGAAGGCTTACCGAGCATACCCCCAAACTTAACTTTGACAGTGTCCTCACTGTCATGCTATACCAAGAGGGTTGAGAATGTCGGCACTCCCCTGTTTATTTATTTATAAAAAAATTTATTGTTAAAAGAAAAACAAAAATATATATACAGAAAGGCCCCCCCAAACTTCATTGAAACAATGTTAAACGTCATTGCCAAACTTTGCAAAGACCAAACGTCAACACCAACCGGTCGAAAAATTTATCTGTATAGAGTATCGGTTGGTGGAAGAACATGTTGTACCGATCCAAAAAGAATTGGGGAAGATAGAAGTGGTGGTATGGAAAGTGTGGAAGTGAATAGATAGGAGGTGGTGATGAATCAAAACGAGAATGTGAATGATCAACAATCAGTGGAATATTGGCATTCTCGTAGCTTATTAAAAGAAAAGGGAGTGGTTCAACTTCTAAATGAGGAGGTTGACTATCCACACTATCCCCAAGATATTTCTGTGGATCCTTTATCGACTTGGTATCATCCATCATATGCATATGATATTCAGTTATGAGGGAACTAATCTCCTCGATGTCCGCCATAGTCCAGCCGAAAGCTTGCCGTCTATCTTGTAAAACCATTAAAAGGGCTTTCTCTTGCTCGAGGGCTAGAGAGGCCGATATGATAATGGGAAAGGTCTCATTCTCACCTAGGTAAGCATATTTAAGGTGAGACGGCAAGGGCTTTAGTTCGAGTTTCGGAGGTGAAACAATCATAGGCAAAATTGGGAAATTTATCTCGAACTCAAAGGATTCCAACACAGGTTCGAAATCACTGCAAACAACCGATTCAGATGGTTCAACTAACTCATCCAAAAATTCAAAAGACTCATATTCGGGCGGTGAGTCGTCAAAATCATCCGAAGAAGTTAAACATTCATAATCAATATCGGTTGTGTCAACTGTGGTAGATTCAAGGAGGGACGCACTAGTGGCGTTAAAACTGTTTTCATCAAACAGAAATCTTTCAAGCTCGCAGTCCTCCTGCGTGATTTCGTGAATAGAGCAAACTTCTCGTGTACTAGTTTTAGGCACGGGGGGCAGACTTCCTAACTTGTAAATATTGAACTCACTAGATGTTTTCCCGAAGGATAGAGTCATGGAGCCATTGCGACAATTTTTTACGGCATTGGAAGTGGAAAAAAATGGTCGACCGAGGATCACCGGAATTTGGTTCCGTGGGTTAGCAACAGGTTATGTGTCCATAACAATAAAATCAACGGGAAATATGAAATCCCCTATTTTGATCAACGCATCCTCTAACTCACCCTTAGGATGGGTGATCGATCGATCAGCCATTTGGAGAGTACAACGAGTGGGTTTCAACTCTCCAACCCCTAATTGCTCGTACACGGAGTAGGAAAGCAGGCTAACACTAGACCCAAGATCTAAAAGTACTCGATTGATTTTCTTATCCCCAATTGTTATTGAAATCGTAGGACAGCCAGGGTCATTTCGTTTTTGGGCTAAGGGTTGAGGTTAGTTAATAGCATTGCTCACTGCACTAGTCACTAGCACTTTCTTGGGTATTTGAGACTTTCTCTTCGAGGAGCATAAGCCTTTTAAGATTTTCGCGTACGAAGGGACTTGTTGGATTGCATCCAAGAGAGGTATATTTATGTTAACCTGTTTAAATAACTCCACAATCTTCTCCATTTGTGGAGTTGGTTTATTGGGACTCAACCTGTTTGGAAATGGAGCATTTTGAAAATCTGTTGAGTCCAATGTCTGTGGAGTAGAATGTGGAGTTGGAACGGATCCCAGTGTGGGTGTGTTCGTGAAGTGAGAAGTGGGTTCGTTCGGATTAGAAGAAGAAGAGCCTTTTGAAGAATGAAGAACAGGCTCTAGCGGAGAAGATGAAGAAGAAGAGGATGGAGAAGAAGAAGAAGAAGAAGATCCACCGGCGGGGGTGTCATCACTAATACCCACGTTATTTTGCAACACTTTTCCAGATCTCAACGTGGTTACCGCATTTACATTATGATTTTGATATTCATATGCGACATGTGCGTTGTGTGTGTGACCGGGATTTGGCGATGGTTGAGATGGAAGCTTTCCCTTTTCTCTCTCGCTCAATGCAGCAGTTAATTGTGCAATTTGTGCCTCAATAGATTTGATGCTTTGATCATATGAAGCATTGTTGTGCACTAAAGACTGGATCGAATTTTCCAACCTTACTGCGGATTCTGTAGATTGTTTGAGAAACGCATCTAGACTTTTTTCTAGCGAGAAAACCTTATCATCATTTGGTTGAACATAATTGTTCGTTTGATTTGGATAAGGTTGTGGTTGGAAAGGTTGTTGGTATTGAGTTTGTTGGGGTGCTTGTTGTTGTGGAGGAGGAGGCCTTTGAAAGTTGTTGTTTCCTTGGAGTTGTTGATTTTGATTCCAAGCGAAATTTGGGTGACTCCTCCAACCCGGATTGTAAGTCGAAGAGTAAGGATCATTTCTTTGTCGTTGCTGAAAGACAGCATTGACTTGATCTTGTCCTTGAACAGGTGGATTGTAAGGACACTCTTCGGTAAGGTGTGATGGATCCGAACAATAAGCACAAACAGTTCGTGGGGGTAAAGCAGGAGCAGGAGAAGGTGATAAGATTTTTGTCTCAATGGCTTCTAGCTTTTTCGTAAGTGCCACCATCTCGGCTTTCATAGCAATAGACATATCTAATTGATGTATGCCTGCCCTAGATTGACCAATACAAGAAGATGAGGTGGTCTTGGTGCTTTCCCACTGAATTGTTTGTTCACTAAGATCCTCGAGAAACTGCCATGCTTCCTCACTAGATTTAGTTAGAAAATGACCTTGACAAATGGTTTCTAGCATCTGCATCGTTGCCGGGTTCAATCCCTCGTATAATGTTTGGCAAAGTTGCCAATTTTCGATCCCATGGTGAGAGCATTGAACAAGTAGGTCTTTGAATTTTTCAAAACACTTCCAAATTGGTTCGGAAGGAAGCTGGGAAAATTGTATTATCTCATTGCGAATTCTCGCGGTCTTGTGATGAGGATAAAACTTTTTAAGAAAAGCTTTAACAAACTCGTCCCAATTTCTAATTGAATGTGATGCTGTGCTGTATAACCACTTCTCGGCTAAGTCACATCAGGTGAAAGGAATGACCCTTAGCCTTATAGCATCATCTGATAATTGGGTTGTTTTCATCATGGCGCAAACGTTTTGGAATTTATTGATAAAGATATAGGCATCTTCGGATTCCAATCCGTGAAATTTTGGCAGCATATTGATGAAGTGGGGTTTTATCTCAAAATTGTCCCCATTTGTCGGTGGGGGTGAAAGACAGGTAGGTAAGGAGGTGCGGACAGGGTAGAAGAGATCCTGGAGCGCGATTCGTTGGGGCGCTACAACAGGCGGGTGATTCGGGTTATTCGCACCTAACGGAGGTGAAATCAGTCCCGTGGGTAAGGTGTTGTTGGGATTATATCCCGACATACCTTCGGAAGAAGAATTTGAAGGTGGAGGTAAGGAAATGGAAGGAATTTTGACTTCGGAGTCGAAAGGTTCGTCGGTCGGTACCATCGAAACATGGACTAATCGGACGCTAGTGTCCCTAGTCCAAAGTGACATACACTAAAGAGGTAGTGTAGTCAAAAAGGTGAAAAAAGAATGAGGGGGTAAGAAAATGTTAATGAAAAGAAAGTTGGTGGTGGTGGGGTGCACGGATTTTAAGCGACAAGTTGCAAGTTTTTATAAATTTTTTTTCTTTTTCCTTCTTTTTTTTATTTGGAACTTTTTGCAAAAAAGATTTTCGATAAAGGGCTTAGACACACTTTCGATCAACCAAAAATGCACAATTATGTCTAGATCTAAGGTCACCTAGTTCAGCTAGACAGCTCCTAACTGTTCCAAAGGGCTAGAAATAGGACTTCAAACCGTGTCTTCACCGCCAATTGCGGCCAGGTAAGTGCCAGGTGAGTGGGAGGCTCTCCACTACAAGTAGTGGCCCTAATTAAGTAACCACTCACCTTAGACACACTTGCCTAGACACCGCAAAGTCAGGTTAGGTTAACGGCCGATGCCTACAACTAGTTCTCTGTCCTATTGAGCGCGACGTCCTTAGGGCTGAGTCTAGTATTTTTTTTAATTAAGAATGGTCAATGCAAATGCCTTATGTGATTTCTGGGGTCCTGGGAAGGGTGATGAAATCCCAACCCAATCTGAATTGGTTTTAAGCCCCTTAAAGTCCGATTAAAGATATGCAAAACAGAAAAAATCACTTGCAATCAATTTTTTTATTTTAAGCGTGGCGCAAAGAATCCTGCACAAGATTTGTTATTGGAAGGGGGAAGATTTTTTTTAAGCGTAAAGAATCCTGCAGGAGATTTGACAAAAGATATATCGGGATTTACAGAGGAGAGAGAAAAGATCTTACAGTGCAAATTTCACGCGCCAAAGCTTCCAACCCGCGGCGATTCCACGGTCGGGAGGGGTGTGCGGCGGCGGTTTCGCGGTCAGGTAAGCAGCTCGGGTCCCAAGAAATTTTTTTAGATGATGATCGCACCAGAGAACTGCGCTTCCGCGGTCAGAAAGGGTGTGCGGCGGCGGTTCCGCGGTCAGGGTACTGGTTCAGATCCCGAGAATTTTTTATGCTGTTCTGTTATTGAAATCCCCTTCTGTTCGGATCTCCCGTTTTCTGTTTCGCACTCTGGATTTTTCCAGATCCGTCGATCCTGCAAAAATTCACACAAAAAAAATACCCTTCAAACAATAAATGATAAAAATTTTATAATTTTTTCTTCTTTTCTGGTTTTATGATTTTTTTCAATTTAGATTAACCCGAAATTGGAAAAAGGAAATTTTACGCCATCCCCGGCAACAACGCCATTTGATTTGTGTGTCAAAAATATTTCTAAACCGCAATCAAGAACGGCGTCGCTTGGTAGCTAGCCGGTGAGTATGGATCGGTCTACCGGGATTTTGTGTTTTCCTAATTGCTCTAACGAGTTAATTCCGATGGGTGTCGGATTGATTATCTCTAAAACCTAAATTGATTTATACTAAGATTATCTAGATTTAAGTCTTGCTAGGGTTAGGTCTAGGGTAAGTTGGGAGATTGAAGGTTTCCTCACCGCTTTCAATGCCCTATTTTAGATCTATTAGGTTTTATGGTAATTATCAATAAAAGGGATTAGTACCATCGGAAAGAAACGGTGTTTCTTCCTCTAGGTTCTTGTCCTTCCTTTATCGATCCTTACCCTAACCTCCATGGAAAACATACACAACCGGTCCTTTATACTACGGTATCACCGTTACCTCGAGGGGTAAGGTGCCGCAGGGAGCGGTGTGTGCGTGTATGCATGGAGTTCTAATTATTATGTGTGATGGGGCAAGAAAAGGGTGAGAGAGTTCATCTCTCAAACCTTTCCCTAAAGCTAACCCTAACAAGCGAGGAGACTACTCGCTCATTAGGGAATTTAATGACATTCTAAATTAAAGGTAAACTAAGGCAATGAAAATAAAGAAACTTACTAATTTTTATTGATGGCTCTCTCCAAACATCAACACAGTACAGATCAGAATTTATGAAATGAAAAGAGGCATGACCTCATACAAGATTTGGAGTTCCTATTTATAGAGGATAGGAACCCTAGGGTTACAATTGACTCGCATATCTGCTTTTACAAAAATACCCCCTAAGAAAAAGACCTATTCAACGCTCCGCGTACCGCCACAGAAATCCACCGACACGGGCATATAACGGCCGCGGAACCGCGGCCATAGGGCCTGTTTGGCCACGGTTCCGTGGCCAAGTGGGAAGATCATTGTCTGAGCTTTTCTGGTTATGTTCTTCTGGCTTTTCACTTCTTTTTTCTTCACTTTGTTTCTTAGGTAGGCTTCTAGTTCTCTTCCAGATTCCACTGTGAATAATTGTAGTGGGCTTTTACCGTTGCTTCGTGACGAAGTTTTGAACCTTGCGCTGCCTTGTACTTTGTGAACTGATCTTCGTGTAGGCTTGATCAAGATTCCTCCATTAGTTGGTCGTAGTCTCACTTTTGTATCGTCTTTTATCTTTTTCACTGTTTTTGTCCTGAGAATCTGTTACCTGCAACTATGTAGCAGACATGGGTCAAAAGCACCTGTTTATTTGTAAAATGTCTAGGAATGGGGAATATAATAATGCAATATTATGATATGAACACTTACCACCAAGCATTAAACCATCCAATCGAAAATTGCTTCGTCTTCAAAGGCTGGATTGAGGACCAATACCAACTAGGCAAATTCGCGTTGTCTGAAAACTGGAAGATGAACCCTCCACAACCACATGATCCGAAAAAGATGGACATGCCGGGGGCATCGTGTTCATTCATAGAGAAAGCCCCATGGACCGAAAAGTCCGTAAACTAGAAATTCGCCTCAAATACGGCAACGACGGACCGAGATGTCCTTAAACTAATGACTGACCGAAACGTCCTTAAACTAACGATGGACCACTATGTGCTAAAACTGGGTACTGACCGAGACGTCGATAAACTACTACGGATCGCAGCATCCCAAGGCTGACACAAAAAAAAGAGAAGAAAAAAAAGAAAACGGTATGTCCATAAGCAAAATGGGCATGGATGAAAACCCGAAAGGGCTCCGTGAGTAAAAACAGCAGGACTACCGGCGAGTTTTGTGAAAACCCGAAAGGACGCAATCTCGTTAAAAGACACTTACAAGGTCTTCTCGACCCTGTAAGGAGAAAATACCTACGTGAGATCCTTACGACTCACAAGGGAGAAACACACTTAGGAATCCTCACGATTCCTAAGGAGAAATTACACTTGCGAGATCCTCACGACTCGTAAGGAGAACCCTCTTATGAGACCCTCATGGCTCATAAGATTCAAAAGCCTTAAGCTACAGGGATCTGAACCTGTTCTTAAGCAGTCATACACCCTGATTCTGCCCTACAAGCGGTTCAATACTGACCCTTGTATACAATCCACGGGCGCGAATAAACATTTCCCTAACAAAGTCCCACCCCCGACTAGGAATATGTTCACACAATGGACAGCCCTTGTAAGTTCTCTCGACTTATAAGGAGAAAACACTCTTGTAAGATCCTTACGACTTATAAGAGACCATACACTTAGGAATCCTCACGATCCCTAAAGATAAAACGCGCTTACGAGATCCTCACGACTCGTAGGGAGAAATACCTTCATGAGACCCTTACGGCTCATGAAGTTAAAAGCCTTAGTCGACAGGATCCTAACCTTGTTCGCTAAGCCACCTTTGTTCGACATCGACAGAGGCAAATGATGATTCGCTCCTGGCAATATCCCAGTTGTAGCGATGTTGATGCTTAAATCGGTATCAAATCCTAAATTCGCAGCGAAAAGCCGGCAATCCACAAATGCATATGAAATTGCCAAAATGATGGGGCAACTTGCAAAAAAATCAGCAAGTAAAATATATGCATACGAAATAGCCGAAATGATGGGGCAACTTGCAACAAAATCAGCAAGTAAAATATATGCATACGAAATAGCCGAAATGGTTAGGCAACTCGCAATAAAAGCAGCGAGTAAATAAAACAAATAGCCGAAATGATTGGGCACCACGAAAAATAGCCGAAATGATTGAGCAATCGCGACTTACGCGATATAAAAAGCTGAAATGATAGAGCATCGCAGAAAGAAATAAAAAATGAAATGAAATGAAACTTTTTGCCCTACAGATGAAATCACATCGATCCCTGTATACAATCCATGGGCACAAACAAAGAGGGAACCATATCGTCCCACCAGGCTCCATCAGAAAGATTGCCAAGTCTCGACGGTCACATCTGCATCCCAGAAGACCAACAACAGCGTTCTTCCTCCAGCAGGATTCAAACGCGACAATCAAACAACGGAGCCACGACAAAATCCCTAGTTCCAAATCTCGACGGTTCACCCGCAACCTAGAGACAACCGCAGCATTCGTCTCGTTACAGCAAACGCAATGCCAGCAAACGAAGCAAAGGCCAAATTCGTAGCTTCAGAGTCTTGACGACAACTCATATAAAACCTGAAAGACTATCAAAAATCATCCCACACCAGCGCGGAGTGGTCACCACCTCGACGTTCGTCTCAATACAACAGACGAGATGTCACCACAGCGTTCTTTCTCCAGCAGGATTCAGATGCGACAATCAAACAACGGAGCCACGGAGAAATCCCTAGTTCCAAACCTCGACGGTTCATCCACAACCTAGAGACAACCGCGGTATTCGTCTCGTTACAGCAGACGCAATGCCAGCAAACGAAGCAAATGCCAAATTTCTAGCTTCAGAGTCTTGACGGTAACTCATATAAAACCTGAAAGACTATCGGAGATCATCCCACACCAGTGCGGAGTGGTCACCACCTAGACGTTCGTCTCAATACAGCAGATGAGATGTCACTACAGCGTTCTTCCTCCAGCAGGATTCAGACGCGACAATCAAACAACAGAGCCATGACAAAATCCCTAGTTCCAAACCTTGACGGTTCACCCGCAACCTAGAGACAACCGCGACATTCGTCTCGTTACAGCAGACGCAATGCCAGCAAACGAAGCAAAAGCCAAATTCTTAGCTTCAGATTCTTGACGGCAACTCCTATAAAACCTGAAAGACTATCGGAGATCATCCCACACCAGCACGGAGTGGTCACCACCTCGACGTTCGTCTTAATACAGCAGATGAGATGTCACCACAGCGTTCTTCCTCCAGTAGGATTCAGATGTGACAATCAAACAACGGAGCCACGGGGAAATCCCTAGTTCCAAACCTTGACGGTACACCCGCAACTTAGAGACAACCGCGACATTTGTCTCGTTACAGCAGACGCAATGCCAGCAAACGAAGCAAAGGCCAAATTCCAAGCTTCAAAGTCTTAACGGCAACTCATATAAACCTGAAAGACTATCAGAGATCATCCCACACCAGCGCGGAGTGGTCATGACTCATCGGGGCCCCCTAAACTGAGCCTAACCTCAAGTAAAAAGCGGCATGGCAAAATTCCTAACGCTTGCTCTTCCGATGGTCAAACTGCCTAGGAAGATTGCTTGAAGACGTCTTGTCCAGCCCCCGAAGGGATTAGAGACATGACAGTGGTAAGGCTACTCGAACAACAAGATTGCCAATTGTGGAATACATCAGCCAACGTGACGGTACGACGGGCAAAACCCTAGTACCATAGACCCTAACGGACCTCTGTCATAAAGAGCAGAGGTTAACTGTGACGTTAGGACATTCTTGCGGGAACTTCTCGATTCGTCTCGACTCGTAAGGAAATTAGTGTCTTTGCGAGAACTTCTCGATTCGTCTCGACTCGTAGGGGAAAGCCTTAGGCAATGGGGATAACGACATGTTTCTTAAGCACTGGGGCCCTGCAAGTCGGTCTAAAACGGACTGTTGCATACTATTCACGGACCACACTCTCCAAAGTCGAATCTCAACAAGGAGGGAAGCAGCCACTTACGAGTCCTCTCGACTTGTAAGAGGGAAAATTCTCTTGTGAGATCCTTACGACTCTCAAGAGAAAACGCACTTAGGAATCCTCACGATTCCTAAGGAGAAAATTGTTGGGTTACCTACAACGACAGCAAGGTTTCAGGCAGCATCTCACATGCCAATTTCAAATTTTTCCATTATAGATAACCCTAAACCTAGGATGTTAACTAGAGAATCAAACCAAACAAGCATGTTAAACACTTTAACATCTAAGAGTTAGGGATTACAACCTTTGTAGTCCGTTCCTTCGCTTCATAAGCTCCATGTTGAGGTCCTTTCGCTGCGATCATCTAGTACCCGGACTCCAGAGAGGCTCCATGAAAGAATGATGCATCTTGCTTGAAGTTTTCACTAATCCAAGATGATCTACCTTGAAGAATCTCTAACCCAAGCTCTCACTTCACTAATCAAGTATTAGTGAAGCAAACACCCTAATTTAAGTGGCTAGAATAGATGAGGATGATGAAGTAGGAATTTTTCTCACTTTTGTTTTCAATTTCTCACTTTATTTCATCACAACACAAAAAGCTAGAAAGCTTTTTCAAGAGGAAGAAGAAGAAGAAATCCTTTTGTGATGAATAATGAAATTGTTGTTGTGGTTACAATCGCAACCATGAGTTAAGAATGAGAGTCTTAACTCTTGTAGAGAATAAACCATAGGTTAAGGGTTTGTGTTGGGTTAACAAATATCAACACAAAATATCAAAGGATGAAGACAAAAGTCAAACCTTCATGAAGCTTCATGAAAGCTCATCCAAAGCATAACCCTAATCCAAACCCTAACTAGGTTTGAACTCTAAATCCTTGTTGCATTTATAACCCTAACTTGTTACAATATTATATATCACATATACAATATATTTTGTAACAAAAGAAAATAATACAATTAACATATATCGCATATACATCAATGTATTAACCAGTGAGAAAATGAATCAATAAAGCGAGCTTATATTAGTTAACGTAATGTAATATATCGCATATATAATTATACATTAAATTATCAAATCAACACTTGATCCGACAATCCGGCTATATTGCATATAACCGACTAATATAACATGCACCATTTCAACGAATCAACACTTGATCCGATAACCCGGCTATATCACATATATCCGACCGATATCTCATATCGCGAGAATAGAATACGGTATCTCATATCGTATTATTCTCGGTCCCGCACATATCACATATGTGCTCCTACTCCGTTTTGCCTGAGCCAGGAAACCTCTGTGTAGGACTCTAAAGAATCGTCAATACGCCGGCAGTAGGTGATGATCATATCAAACACCCACAAGCTGCAAGCGGTCAGCTAAACATAATAGCCACCCAGGTATTAAGCAATCAGAAGATCAACAAGCAAGCCTGTACATTCACCTGTGAATCCAATCAGTAACACTTCCGTACAGTCCGGTCTCTTCGTCTGATATGTCGCATATAGGGGTGGTAAACGTCAGACCCCAGTAACCGATAAGTCGTGTCGATATGAGGTCCATAACAGTTCGAGAAACTACTGATAACTCTCACCAGTAAATCTCAGCAACCCTGGCCAGGGATTTCCAGTTATAGCCAATCGAACACAGCGCAACATCAACTCCCAATACCGGGAGAGACGAAACCCCTCCTATCGCTCATTGCCTCCATGTGATTCGGGATTGTACCCAAAAGCCACCGTTTTTCACGTTCTCTTGAACGTGGTAAGGTGGAAATCAAAGCACAGTGGGAATCACACAAGGCTCTATGACGATCTCGGGTCTACAGACTAACATGTACCAGTGTCACCAGAGAACTGCCATCTGACGTGAGGTATAATACCATCTGGGAGTTCTCGGCGAGTCCGTCCAGTATACCCAGTCTCCACTGAGCACCCGTATACTGTCTCTGATATCAAACACCAATGGATATGGGATCATCCATCGCCCATCTACATGGGTCGAGAAGCTATACGCTAGTCTACTCTGGTATATCGATGCCCTGTCTCGATACACCTACGAATAGGAACATTTGAAGGATGTACTTAGGGACTACACTGTCCCCACTAGTATGATCTGCATCATAATCCTGGTAGTCAAGTACTCATCCTAAGGGATTTATCAACATGTAACATAGAAACAATCAGAGTACATGTTAAGATAAAGAGAAACCAGATAGCATATTATCATGTCGAGCAAGAAAGTCCTCACTATATATGTCCAAGCATCCACTAAAATATACATCGTATGTACAGTAATGGCCTCTAGGGCATACATATCACTAACAATCTCCCACTTGCACTAGGTCCATCTGTTGTTGAAGTATCTCATACCCAACAATCAGCTGTGGTTGAAGTATCTCATACTCAACCATCCCATAAAATTCTCTACTGGGAAATAGGCCTTTGTGAGTGGATCCGCGCTGTTGTCCTCTGTATCTACTCTCCTATCCTCGATCTCCCTGGAGATCAACATCTCCATGATCAGGTGATACTACCTAAGAATATGTCTGGATCTCTGATGGGACGGAGGTTCCTAGGCATAAGCCACAACTCCATTGTCACACAATGGTAGGAACGAAGTTCATCTTATGAACTAATATACATCCAGACTACCTCTTTGGTAGCATCCTTGGTAACGATGTATCTTGCCTTTAATCGTCTAGTTTGCCACGGTATCTAACTTGGAACTCTTCCAACATACCGTCCCTCCACTGAGGGTAAAGACAATGCATGTGACTGACATTCAGTCGACCTTACCACCCTGGAAGCATTCCAGTGATTCTCCCCAGGATCGATTGATACCATCTCACTTCACCTAGTGAGAATCCTAACATCCAATTAGATCTATCTCATGGATCTAAAACCCAGGATTTAGGAGGTATCACCTTGATCCTATATGGAGAATTCTTGTGATAATAGGAGATTGACCGAGCGTAGCATATGAAACTCCTTCCCTATCAAGAGTATGTCATCCACGTTCAATACGAGGATCACCACCATAATCCCTACTACCTTTTTGTATATACCAGGTTCATCTACCATTTTGATGAAGTCAAACTCTTTGACTACCACATCAAAACAGACGTTCTAAGTTTGCGATGCCTGATTTATCCCATAAAACAACTTGCACACGTTTCCGCTGCTCCCACTGTCTACAAAGCCCTCTGGCTGTGTACTTATAGACGCTCTCTTCTAAATCATTATTTAGAAGAGCAGTCATGACACTCAACCGCCAGATATCGTAGTCATGGTATGTAGCAGTGGTAAGTAGGATCTGGATGGACTTAAGCATAGCTTTGAAAGTCTCAACTTTTCCATATACACCAAGTAATCTTCTCAAGATATACTTGCTCCTGATGGGGATTTAACCCTTCAGATAAAGCAACTAAAGTCCATACTTTGTTGGTGTATATAGATTCCATCTCAGATCGCTTAGCATCCAGCCATTCTTACAGAGTCCCTACTCCTGATGGCCTGGTCGAAACTAGTTGGGTCATCATCTCATGATGCAATCCTCGCTCATACTGTCATAGAGAAACCGAAGCATCTCTCAGGTGGATAAGGAACCCTACCAGATCGACAGAGAGGCTGAGGTTCGTTGGAAACTATTGAATCCTCCGGTTCTACCAAATCATCAGCTGTAGTTTGTATAGCTGGAACTCCTTCCAGTTCTACCTCATGTCCACTAATTCCTTTACAAGAAATTCCCCTTTTCTCAAAAAGGTGGCATGACGAGAAATAAAACACCTTTTGTTCCTCGGTTCCCTTGCGAATACTTGGGATATCCTACAAACTTCCACAGAACTGACCTTGCCTCGAGCTTGTCCGGATCATGCTTTTAGACATTGGCCGGACAACCCCAAATCTTAACATCCTTAAGAGATGGACTCTTCCCATACCATATCACATATGGAGTGGTAGGCACCTGATTTGATTAGAACCCTATTCAATAGGTAAGCAGCTTTACAAGTGCATAACACCCAAAAGGAAATAGACAACTCAGTAGTACTCATCATAGAGCACACCATATCACATAGGGTGCGAATGCTCCACCCCGATGCACCGACGTACTGTGGTGTATACGGAGGAGTAATGCTAAGAGAGAATCTCATTCTCCTTTAGAATAGTTCAGGAATTCCGTGCTCAAGTATTCTCCTCCATGATCACATCATAGGACATAATACTTATACCTGTTATGGTTCTATACTTCTAACTTATATTCATTGAATTTCTCAAAAGGTTCAGACTTGTGTTTCAACTGGAACATATGTCCGAATCTTGAGAGATAATCAGTGAATGTAATGAAGTACAAAGAACCGGTCCTGGCATGTGTAGACAGAGGACCTTGCATACATCATCATATATCAATCCCAAGAGTTCATTAACTCTTTCTCTGTTTCCAATAAACGGAGCTGTGGTCATCTTATCTTTGTGACATGACTGGCAAGTTTTACAAGATGTAAATTCAAACTAATTTAAATATGCATCTTTATGTAACTTCAGCTAGTCGGGTCGCATTGATATGACCTAGTCTACAATACCTTAAGAAGGATTTGTTCATTTATGAACTCTTCCTCTTGTGTGTGTTCTGTACGTTAAGAACTGTAGTTTGATTTAGAACATCTATACTTTTAAATAACGTGCCTGAAGCGATCAACTCTTGATATAGGAAATGTTCAAAACATTGTCCAACAATACAAAATTATATCCTTCTTTACTTAATAAAGATATTGATATGATGTTATATATCAGGTTCGGTATCTAATAACATTTGTTCAGAATCAATGTATTTAGTAATACAGGGTGATAACTGCCTACCGACTTGGTTGCAACACTTGCACCGTTTCCATCTTATGAAACTTATCAGCCGTTCTCAGTTCTCTACCTATCTGTAGCCCATGTAACATATTACATATGTGGGATCCTGATCCGGTATCTCATACCCAGGACGTAAAGGATACTGAGAAACAGTTCTTGGTAATGAACACACCCGAAGAAGATGCATCATCATGCACTTTCTTCGTTTGGGCAGCACGGGAATTCTGGTAATCCCCAATTTCCTGCTCGATCTTATAACGATTATAAGTTGGAGCGGGACCAACGTTCCCTAACTTAGTATAACAAGCGGGTTTGGTCAATACATCCGTATTATTATCTTGATTAAGGCGTGACATGGTCGCTACCTTGAGAGAGAGAGAGAAGCAAACACTCAGCGTATGCTCTTGCAAGATTAGATTGGTTATTAATTTATCTAATCAGGATGGCTCCCACTGTTTTAGTCAAATCTTCCTTCAAACCCTAAAAGGAAAGACTAGCCGGGATTAATTACACCCTATAAGTTCGCCAATCTTTCAGCCAGGCCAGTGCCGGTACTTTGAGGGAGGTTCCCCGTGCTTTCGCACGGACCTAATTAAAATAAATCTCGTTTTCCCAGGGACGTAACCCCGTTGACACCTTTCTAGATACCTACTTGATCGACTATTTGTAATGTGTAAAACTTCCCAGGAGTAACTCTTACTCGCAGTGGGTATCGGGATACAACTATCTCATAGGAGGTATGCAATCTCATTGCAAATTTCAACACTTGAAATTCCCGATAATATTTTACCCCTAGCATCCTATGACCTTGACGAAAGCCAACAAATCATAGGCTACTAGTCAAGTTCAACCCGTTCATTTCCTGATTGAATTAAACCCACCCGCACGACCCTTGTCGAAAGCCAACAAAGTCGCACGACTACCCTAACTCAATCGCATCATATACATATACAGATAAGCATAAATAGCTACCGCACACTACGCCTTGACGAAAGCCAACAAACGCAGCACGAATACTATGAAGTACTTATCTGAAATGACGGAGGGCTACGCTAGGTGTTTCCCCCAATCAGAGCAAAGCTCTGTTGAAATTCAAAATTCAAATTTTGAAGCAATGCTTCAAATCCCAGGCGCAACGCACCACATGTCAGGCGCTGATACGTCAGCGCAGCGCCCATGGCAGCGCGCCCAATCAGAGCAAAGCTCTATTAAAAAACAAATAAAAGCAAAGCTTCAGTTGCGCAAGCGCTGCGCTGCGCGACACGTGTCAGCGCAGTCGCTTTTGCGCAAGCGCTGCGCTGCGCGACACGTGTCAGCGCAGGTGCGCAAGCGCAGCTGCGCTGCGCGACACGTGTCAGCGCAGTTGCGCAAGCGCAGCTGCGTTGCGCTGTGCGCGCACATGTCAGCGCAGTTGCGCAAGCGCAGCTGCGTAAGCGCTGTTGCGCTGCACTGTGCGCTGCGTGACACGTGTCACACGCAGGGCCATTTGCGCCAAACAGAATTAAGATTTTAAAGAAATCTTTCTGTTCTTGTTAAAACAAGAAGATTTTCTTCTGTAAAACAGAAGCCCTTGGATCAAAGATCCAACGGTGGGGAAAATTCCCCAAATCACTCAGAGAAAGATCTCTTTAACAAATTTAACTAATTTATGGGCACTATAAAAAGGACCCTAGACCTCAATTCAAAGGCATCAACATTTATGAAAAATCAAGAACTTCAAATAGAGAGAACTCTGAAGAAATTTCTAAAGAAGAAAAGGTAAAAAGCTTTAAAATAGAAGAATTTCTTCTAATAGATCATTGGTCTAAGAACAAGATCAATGATCTCCAATAAAAAAACAAATAATAATAGTGCTTTGCACTTATGAACCATTGGTTCTCTGAGATCAAGAAAAAAACAAGAAATATTTGTTTTCTTTGATTCTAATTAGATCAAAGAAAACAAACAGTGCTTTGCACTTTTTCATGAACTATTGGTTCTGGAATCTAAAAGATTCCCAAGTTAATAGTGCCTTGCACTTGCAAAACTGCACTGTTGCACTCTTAGATTGGCGCAAGCCACCAGAGAGCGCCACGTGTCAGCATCAGAACCACTTGCGCTCTGCACTTTTAAGATAGAGCATTGCTCTCTGAGATTGGCGCAACTCACCAGAGCGCGCCACGTGTCAGCAGCGCAACAGCGCAGCGCACTAGCGTAGCGCACTGCGCTGTTGCGCTTGCGCTAACCAGAGCATGACACGTGTCCTCACCACAAGCGCTTGCGCTCAGTGATTGGCGCAAAGCGTCTGACAAATGCAATGCATTTCTTTTACTGAAGGGCCAGGCCCAAATCAGAGGGGTCTAGCAGGCCAAATTAAATTGCAATGCAATGAAAAGGGGCAGAGCCCAAGTAATATTGATGCTCTGCATCATTTATAAAAGGGCAGAGCCCAAACAAAATTGAAAATGCAATAAACAGGGCAAAGCCCAAACAAGACTGATGCTCTGCATCATTTATAAATGGGCACAGCCCTGACAAAATAAATAATGCTATTCATTATTAAAAAGAGGCCAAGCCCTAGCACAAGCCTATTAGGCCGAAAACAAATAAAAATGTTGAACATTTTTCAACTGGACTTAGCCCAATCATGGCCGTAAGTCCCCAAATTAAATTGACTGAGCAAGAATGCTCTTCTAAATCAATTTACAACCGGTTCGAGGGTACATCTCCGAACTCCTCTGACACTTATCGTTGTAATCCCTCAACGACGTCAGAGAGGTGACGGGTCCCGACGACCACACATCAATACGGACTACGGGGTCCTTAAACTCGTGGAACGAAACGTCCTTAAACTAATATTGGACCGAAACGTCCTTAAACTAATATTGGACCGAAACGTCCTCAAACTAATGGTGGACCACCACATCCCTAAACTGGCGATGGACCACCACGTCCCTAAACTGGAACATGGACTACCACGTCCCTAAACTAGAACAATAGAGCCTCCAAATGCTCCTTTGCCGGATCTAAACGATACCGTTTAAGTTGATCTTAGCCCCAAACACGGCTAACGTATCCTTAAACATTCAAATGGACTATAAAACTCCAAATCAACTTTGGTTCAAGGGTACATCTCTGAACTCCTCTGACATCTATCGTTGTAATCCTTCAACGACGTCAGAGAGGTGATGAGTCCCGACGGCCATATATTAAATAGATCACCACGTTAAGTTGATCTTAGTCTCAAACAGGACTAACGTATCCTTAACGAACGTTTAAGTTGATCTTAGCCTCAATATGGCTAACTTATCCTTAACCAACACACCAAACCCAAATCTAAAAAAATACGGATTTGGACTAATCCACGTCCTACGGGCGACGGCATTACCCAGTCTCCGTATACAATCCACGGGCAACCACAAACAAAACAAACACACACGACACGAAGTGAAATTCTGGAGAAGGAGAAAGTGGCTGCCGCGATGCGGTAGCGTAATTAACTGCAGGGGCTTGCGCCTGCAGGGAAGAGCGTCCCCACAATCAAAAACCCCTCAAGCGAGGGGGAATCTGACGAAGTTTGCTACGTCGGCCGCATCCGTCCAAACCTCCGATACACGGTGCCATAAATCAACTTGGCATCTTCGGAGAGGTGGACGGATAAAACCAAATAGCATCTGCCCCGAATCTCAGGCAAGACGTCCTAATGTCTCGGCCGTCTTTCGGACGGGAACAGATTCTGGCACGCCCGGTGGGACCTTTTCCTCTTTCCACTCCACACTTCGTGTATCGTCTTCGCGAACCAATCGCGGTTTTCTTAACGTTTGCCTTTGGATTTCAAGTTACTAAGATTTGGTCTTTTGCCTGGCGCAGAACTCAAGCATCAATGGCCTCTAACTGTATGAACTGCTCGAAGTGCCACTGCAACGGACGCTCCACCTCACCTGGAGGTGTAGCATATGGGCCTCAAGCGGCCTCCTTCCTCGCTCTGCCGGTAGAACAGGTGACCCAGACCACCACCGGCCTGTTTTTCGGTACCATGATCCTACCCACAAGCTTCTCTATGCCAATACCTGCACCAGAAACGAACAAGAAGTCGGTCTTCGACTGGCTCACTGCTATGACGGCCCCTGTCAACGGGTTGTCCATTACCAAGCCAACAGCCTCTGTCTTTGCGAGGCTGGATCAAAACACTGAGGGGCCCGCCAAGAAGCCTGTGAATCCCAAGGTGGCTGTCCTAAGGAAGGCAATAGCCGCTGCTCCAGAAGTCGTCAAGGCGGCTTCCCCTGTCAAAGAGTCAGTCTTTTCAAAACTGACTATTCCTGCTCCTGCTCCTGCCCCTGCTCGAGGATCTGTCTTCGACAGGTTGAATATCACCCCTCAAAGGACAACCTCAGTCTTTAAGAGGTTAACACCAGCGGTGCCTCATTCAGACAGGGGGCAAAAAGAAGCTGTCTCTATCTCCGAGCCAGTCCCAACGGCTCGTCATGCTCGACGTCGCCATTGGCGACGAGTAAGGAAGGCAGGAGGCAACTCCCCCTCAGGGCTAACTCCACCTGCTCCAGTGGTGGAGGTCAACGCTGTTGTTCCAACTGGGAACAGCTTTGAACTGTTGAGGAGGGTACGTAAGAACTCTCCAACCGCTACATTGAAAAGATCTCCTCCGCTCGCGGAGAGAGTTCCGGAAACGAAGCAAGAACAGCCCCCTCAACGGCTGTCCTCAAAAATATACAAGGTTTGGCGGAGGGTTCAAGACTCTGTGATTGACCCAGGTCACTCTCGTCAACAGAAAAAGGCGAAAGCGCAAGAAGAAAAGGACCGTCCTCTTAAACAGCAAAGGACGACAATCACCAGGGTCCCCACTGCAACGGCCCCCTCCACTTCAACGGCTCACAAAAGAAGAACGCCGGAGAAAACCCCCGCGCCCGCGGCAAATGCCAAAGGTGGTGAACCTAAACGCCCTAAGTCCGGGGGCATAACAGTTCATACAGTATACATGGCATCGGGAAAGGAGGACAGCCGTGCATCCACAGGTCATAGACCACTTACACGGTCAGTGACCAAGGCTCAGGAGAAACAGGAAAAGCTCCAGGAGATGATGACCGTGATGGCCGCACTCACTGGGCCAAAAGAAACCCCTGAAACATCCTCGGATGAACGTCAGGAACAAGAAACTGACGCCGAATTCCTTCGTCGCATACTGGAGAAGAAGGATAAAGAAGCTGCGGAACAGGAAGCCAGCATAAAGAAAATGGCCTTCCTGTTCCAGGACATGGTGGACATGATGATTCAAAAGGATCCTCCTGCTGAAGATCCCCCGATCATCCTTGAAGACGATAGGGGAGAAACGTCGAATCCTCCACCGGCTCTGTCAACAGCCAAGGAGAAGGCGATCTCCAAAGCCAACTTGGACGAATATATAGCTCAGCAGATCCGGGTTCATCAAGCGACTGAAGCAGCAGGTCAGGTCGTAAAAACGGGGCGACCGTATCCGGGCTGGTACGACCAGATCAAGTACCCGCCAGGTTATACGATACCAAAATTCCATGTGTATAAGGGGACTGGCAATCCCCACCAGCATGTCGCCCAGTTAAGGGCGCTTTGCGGCAACACTGGCGGTGATAATAAATTGTTGCTTCGCCAGTTCGTTGGTAGCTTATCGGATACAGCGTTCGAGTGGTATTCCGAGCTCCTGAATGACTCTATCAAGACCTTTGCAGAGATGGAGTTGCTGTTTACCCAACATTTCGCGAGTGCCAGCGAGCGTACCCCGATAACGGCATTGATTAATACCAGGGTGAAGCCGGGAGAGACATGGGTCCAATATGATATACGGTGGCGTAATTTATGGTCAAAATGCGAGCAGCGCATAGAAGAAGCTCCTGCAGTGGGAATGTTTGTGGGAACCCTCGATCCGCAAGCAACCATCTCGCAATTTATGATGTTCTTCAAGCCGACCACCTTCCAGGCACTAATCGACATGCTGGCACAAATGGATCAGATGGGCCATAAACCTCCTCTTCCAAAGCCGGACTCCCGAAATGAGAAGGGGAAGGGGAAAGCGATCGTTGTCGCTAATGCTCAACAACAGCCGAACAACTCAAAGCCGGTCGTTCGTCAAAATAATATGCGCCCGTACGCAGCCCTTGAGGAGAGGATGGGACGTCCTTATTCGTTTCCCCGAGATAAAACGAGAAGGTTATTCGAGCTGGCGTTGCGCAACCGACTCATAAATCTGCCGGATCCAAAACGTCCGTCGCAACCAAGTGATGTTAATGAGCCTAACTACTGTCCTTATCATCGAGTACTGGGTCATCCGATCGAGGATTGCTACGTCTTCAAAAATTGGCTTGAAGACCAGTACCGACAGGGCAAGTTCGCATTGTCTGACAAATGGAAGGTGAATCCACCGCAGCCCCACACCTCTAAGGGAATGAATACGCCGGGGGCAACATGCTCTGTCGTTGAAGAAGCTCCTTGGGAGGTTGTATTATCAGCCAAAACAAAGAGGATGCTGAATGATCTTCAAGCATGCTCAGCGATTAAGTGGAAGAACCCGGTGGAGCCGCAGATCATTGAAGGGATGTTGAAGCCTCGTCCAACTCAAAAGATCGATGGAGGTGGCCCAAGCATTCACAACCGGCCGTCGAAATCTTCAAAGAAGAAGAAAAAGAAGTCAAAGAAGCCCGTGAAGCCTGGCGACAAGCGCACGGACTTGCAAAAACAAATTGACGCGCTGGAGGAATACAACCAGAAGGCACGGACTCCTATTACATTCCAAGAATTCCTCAATCACGTCTTTCAAGAGGAAGATGAGGGAGAAAGTTCATCTGACGAATCTGAAGAATACGTGGCGAGATGTCATGTGATTTCCCATTCGTTCATGGGCGATGAGGAGACTCCTTGTACTGAAACGCTGGGGCAGATCCCGAACCAAAAATTCTAGGGCTATCGAATGAAGTAATCGACGCGTTCCTCAATGAAGCTCTCTTGAAAAGTAAAGCTGATCGGGAGCGCGAGGCGATCATATTTGAAAGGGCCAAGCGCCAACGCCTTGATGAAAGAGCTGAGATACTCCCACTGGAGCAAAGTTTGCCCACTGCGGATAAAATCAAATTTAAAATTAGGAAAAGGTTCGCTAAAGCCGTGCCAATGGGTATGAAGCTACCATCCTCTGAGGGAAGTGTTACTGCTGAAGTGGAAATGCACCCCTCCTACTGCTTATATCATTGGAAGGTTTCGCACCCCACTGAAGAGTGCAAAACTTTCGATAGATGGTGGCAAGGATATGTTGCTCATCGACAACAGGTTAAGCGGGAGAAGCGCAAGACTCGCCGGGAACAAAACAGTGTGACCGAAGGGCTTAACAGAACTACCGGCAATTGTCGCATGGTCAATGCCGGAGGATCATAAGTGCTCACATTCGGGAGCGATTCCGACGAGGAGCTGGCTCTTAGCCCCCTCTTTAAAGAGTCCACTTCGGGAAAAGAAGAAGAGCCGAAGATTTGTGAAAATATTCGGCTGCGTAATCGCACGTTGCCCGAAAAGAATCTCGGACCCCCAAACAAAAAAGATAAAGGGAAGGAAAAGGTCTCTGGGGACATCGCCCTAGACGACCAAGTCATGGAAGAGCTAACTGCCAAAGTCCCGCCGAAGAAAAATAAGGTGGATTACAACGTCTTAGCGCATCTGAGGAAGCTACCCTCGCAACTCAGCATTCTTGACGCCCTTTTACTATCAAAGGAGGCGAGAGATTCGTTAATTAAGGCACTACAGGACCCGGAGCAGTTCCAAGCTTTCCTAGCCGAAGAAAAGATGAAGGATGAATTGGAGGAAGTGTACATGGCCGATGTCACTTTCGGCGATGAAGACCTTCTCCTTGGGACGTGCGAACACAATCGCCCCCTCTATGTCTCAGGATACTGCCATGATATAAAGATCGGCAAAATCCTGGTCGATAACGGATAATCTGTTAATCTCCTTAACGTGCGAGTGTTGAAAGAAATCTGCATGAGCGTCCAACACCTCGCTCGAGACAAGATCACCATCTCCGGATTCGACTCCCAATCATCAAAGACTCTTGGATCTGTGATACTGACGCTACGCTTTGGGCTGCTCGTCACGGACATTAAATTCCACGTTATAGATGCCAAGACATGCTACAACGCTCTGCTCGGCCGACCATGGTTACACGAGTACAACATCATCCCTTCTACACAGCATCAGTGTATGAAATATTTTAGGGATGGTCTCGAGTATACCGTGACGGGAGAACTGAATCCGTTTTCCGTGAACGAAGTTTGCAAATATGAAGATGCCAAATACTTCTTACCGAGTTTCGAAGACACAGAAAGGTGCCACAAGCCGAAGAATAAAACTAACGCTACCATCCCTGTCTTCGGCAGTGATACCGAGGAGGAAGAGGAGATAGTTTATTCGGGTCCGCCCCAATACACCAAGCCGAGACCATCCGCTCCTACGTTGATCTTTGGTAGTGATTCGGAGGATGAGGTCCATGCTGTATTCTCTGCTCGACCTTCAATACGAGTTTCCGCTGATGAAGAGCAAAGTCTGCAATTCGCCATGGTGCTGCTTAAACATTATAAGGAACTGGATGCGCTCGATACCGACGGTGTATAGGATCTGATGACGTTCTATATCCCTCCCAGGCGAGAAGGCGAGAAGGCAATTCTATTCTACCGCTCTGAAGAAAACAAAGTGGAGAAAGAAATTTGACGCGGGGTAGATCCTACGCTGGACAGGCTTCAACCCATCCGTCTACCCAGATATTATACAGAAGGCTTGAAGAGGCCGTTGAAGCGCCAAGGGATATCCTTCAAACAGACCGTTAGAAAGGCCAAATTCTATGACAGGGTCTGGAACGTCCCCGGAACTCAGCACAAGCTGCCTAATGGGAGAATGGAGACAATCGGGCTCGGATACATTCGCTCCAAGAAACGAGAGCTGCTCTGCGACTGTTACGTCGTGCACGACTTCAATGAAGAAGCAGATGCTCAATGGGAGGACACTAATCCTGAACCAGTAAAAGTTCCTGATGCAAAAGTGCCCAGTTCGTCGTTTGAAGAACAAATGGACAGGCTTATAAGGGAAGCTGGTCAAAAAGTCCGCGACGATCACAACCGCGAAATGGCCATCTACGAGAAAGCCAAAACGCAACGCCTCCTTCAACAGGCCGTCAAAGATGAGAGTGCCGCCCCCTGTCAACCTGTTATAAAAAAGGCTCGACGCAGAGGCAGAAACAAGTCGAAAGGCCGAAAAAGCACTCAACAGTAACAAAGCGGGGCTAAGAAGCCACGCAAATGGGAGTCGAGCGTTATTGATCTATCCCTCATAAAGAAAATGGGTCGAGCGTACTCGTTTCCTCGGGACAAGACGAAGAAGATACTTGATCTTGCTCTAAAACATCATATGCTTACACTGCCGGAGTCCAAAAACCCCGAACAAGCAGGCGAAGTCTCTGACCCAAATTATTGCTCTTACCATCGAGTAATAGGGCACCCGCTCGAAGACTGCTTCACCTTTAAGAATTGGGTCGAAGATCAGTACCAGCTCGGCAAGTTCTCTCTGTCTGACAACTGGAAGGTAACGCCGCCACAGAAGCACGAACCCAAAGCCACGAGAACAGAACCAACTCCACATTGGGATTGGAAGCGGATTCGCACTTGTCACATGATAACAATATTAAAAGAAGAGCCTGAGAACATGGACAACCTTCCCTGGTGCTTCGAAAACAGCAATGATGAGGTGATCTCAGAATTTCCACCAGCTCCGAAAGAACTGGAGGACGGAATACACACCACTGCAGATAACCTCAAGAAAATTGAGTTAGGGACGGCAAGTGACCCACGGCCGACGTTCGTCAGTGAGCTGCTATCGGAAGAAAGGGTGGCTGCGTTAAAAGACGTCCTTGTACAGCACAAAGATTGCTTCGCATGGAACTATTCCGAGATGCCAGGACTAGATCCAGAAATTGCTATGCACAAATTGGCGATATCGCCGGACGTCAAGCCAGTCAAACAAGCACCAAGAAGAATGCGGCTTGAGCTTGAGATGAGTATCAATGCTGAGGTCAAGAAGTTGATTGACTCCGGCTTCATCCAGGAGGTCCAGTATCCCGAGTGGATCGTCAACATCGTCCCGGTGATGAAAAAAAATGGGACAGTGCGCATATGCGTGGATTTCCGGGATCTCAATAAAGCTTGCCCGAAGGACGATTTCCCAGTGCCAGTCACCGAACTGATGATAGACAATACGTCCACTCATGAGGTTTTCTCCTTCATGGACGGCTCGTCAGGGTATAATCAGATAAAGATGCATCCCGAAGACCAGAAGCACACCGCCTTAAGGACCCCTTTGGGTATATTCTGCTACAAGGTGATGCCTTTCGGTCTAAAGAAAGCCGGTGCCACCTATCAGAGGGCCATGACGAAGATCTTCGATGAGCTCATACATGAAATCGTCGAATACTATATCGACGACCTCGTGGTTAAAAGCAAATCATATAAGGAACATCTCGAGCATCTGAAGACCATATTTCAACGCCTTCGACAATACAACTTGAAGATGAACCCTCTCAAGTGTGCATTCGGAGTTTCTTCGGGCAAATTCCTGGGATTCATCATCCGACACCGAGGCATCGAGATAGATCCGTCAAAGATCAAGGCAATCATGGAAATCCTCCGCCGAGAACTCTCAAACAGTTGCGGTCTCTCCAAGGAAAGCTCGCATATATTCGGAGATTTATAGCCAACCTCTCTGGCAAGTGCCGCCCTTACAGTCACCTGATGAAGAAGGGGACTCCATTCGTCTGGGATCAAAAATGCCAGGGCGCGCTGGACGAGATTAAACAGTACCTGCAGAACCCGCCAGTGTTGGCTGCTCCGGTTAAGGGAAAGCCTCTCATTCTTTACACGACCGCCCTCGAAGGTTCTTTAGGCGCATTGTGGGCGCAAGAGAATGAGCAGGGGAAAGAAAGAGCACTCTACTACTTAAGTTGAGTTCTACTGGGGGCAGAAAGCAACTATTCACCTATTGAAAAACACTGCCTGGCGTTGATCTTCGCGATAATAAAGCTCAGGCACTATGCGTTGGCGCATGAGGTCCGTCTCATTTAGAAGATGGACCCTTTTAAATACTTAATGTCAAAAGCCATATTGACGGGACGACTCGCTAAATGGGCTCTACTCTTGATGGAGTTCTCGATAACCTATCAACCTCTCAAGGCAGTGAAAGGCCAGGCCATCGCCGACTTCCTCGTTGAGCATCCGATACCTGCTGATTCTCCTTTGAATTGCGATCTTCCAGACGAACATGCGTTTGATGCGATCGATGGTGGTGATACCCGATGGGAGCTTTATTTCGACGGAGCATCCTCCATAAAGAAACGCAAACAAAATACCCCTGTAATCAAATCAGGGGTAGGACTCATCTTTGTAACTCCACAAGGAGAGATAATGCGCTTTGCTTTCTCCCTAACAGAGCCGAGGACGAATAACGAAGCCGAATATGAAGCTTTGATAGCAGGCCTCGAGATCGCCATTGACATGGGAATTGAAAACCTCTTCATATACGGAGATTCTCAACTGGTCGTTAGTCAAGTAAACGGCGACTACCAAACGTGCAAACCGGAGTTGGTGAAGTACGGTGAAAAGGTGCAACAACTGTTGACCGAAATTCCCTCCTATACTTTGGAAAGCATACCACGCGCGGAAAATAGTAAAGCGGACGCGTTAGCTAAGCTTGCTAAAGAACTGGCTGACGAGAACCTCGATGACGTCAGAATCGTGGTACAAAGCCGTCGAGTGCTCGCCCCAGCAGAAATATCTCCGGAATCATCCGAAGAAAAGGGAGTGACTAAACAAGTGACCCTGCAAATAAAAGATCGGGAAAAGGCTGAGGACTGGAAGGAAGTCTTCATAGACTACTTTAAGTCCCGTCGAATGCCCGAAGATGCGTCCACAAGACATCAGCTCATAAAACGAGCTCTGTCTTTCGCTTTCGTCAATGATACTCTGTACAGGAGGTCATTTGATTCTCTGTGGCTGAGATGCCTAGGACCTGACGAAGCGGAAAAAGTCATTCAGGAAGTCCATGACGGAATCTGTGGTTCTCACCAAGCAGGCCCAAAGATGAAGTTGAAGATCAAACGGATGGGCTACTGCTGGCCCACGATGATTCAGGACTGCCTCAAATATGCGAAGCAATGCCACTCATGCCAAATTCATGGGGACTTCATCCATCAGCATCCAAATACACTACATCCAACGGTGGCTAGCTGACCGTTCGAAATGTGGGGAACTGACATAGTCGGCCCTATCGAACCATCATCGTCCAAGGGACATCGTTTCATCCTGGCGACGACTGACTACTTCTCCAAATGGGCAGAGGCAGTACCGCTGAGGGAAGTGAAGACGGAGAATATCCTCCATTTCTTTAAGACGCACGTCATATATCGGTTTGGAACCTCGCGACGGATCATCTTCGATAACGGGCCAGCCTACAGGAGCCACAAGATCAGTCGCTTCACGCAACAACATAATATAGACTGGAGGTATTCTTCGGTTTATAATCCGCGAGCTAATGGTTTCGCCGAGGCCTTCAACAAGACCCTGACGAAGATCATGAAAAAGACGGTGTCCCGAAATAAGAAAGACTGGCACGAGAGACTGCAAGAGGCTTTTTGGGCGTATCGAACTACGTTCAAGACGGCCACGAACACAACGCCATACGTGTTGTTATTCGGTACGGAAGCAGTACTCCCCCTCGAGATAGAGCTACCCTCTCTACGAGTGGCAGTCTACTACGAGTTGACAAACGAAGAGAATGCTCACCTTCGCCTTGAGGAGCTCGATGCCCTTGATGAAACACGACTCATAGCGCAACAAAATCTGGAAGCTTATAAAGCATAGATGACGCGCTCATATGAAAGATTGACCCGACCAAGGACATTCCGCCAAGGCGAACTTGTGCTAGTAGTCAAAAGGCCTATGATCCCCAATCGCGCCAAGCGGGGAAAATTCGAGCCAAACTATGAAGGCCCGTATATCATAGATAAGGTCTACCAGGGTGGGGCCTATCTACTCATGGACATGCACGGTGAAAGGCCTTTCAGGCCAATAAACGGTCGCTTCCTAAAGAAATACTACGCTTAATGAGCCACAGCTTAGGTCAATGATAGATGACGACGACTATGTCCGCTCGCTATCTTCCTAAGCTCAAGCTTTATAAGCAGTATCCAGCCTTCTCAATGACGGACCGGAACGTCCTTAAACTAATGACGGACCGAAACGTCCTTAAACTAATACCGCAGCATCCGTAAGCTGACGAGATAAAAAAAGAAGAAGAAAAATATAATGAATAAAAACGGTATGCCCATAAGCAAAAAAGGGCACGGATGAAAACCCGAAAGGGCTCCGTGAGTAAAAACAGCAGGGCTACCGGCGAGTGTTCGTGAAAACCCGAAAGGGCGCGCCTCGTAAAAAAAAAGAGAAGAAGAAAATAAAAAGAATAAAAAAAATGGTATGTCTATAAGCAAAATGGGCACGGATGAAAACCCGAAAAGGCTCCGTGAGTAAAAACAGCAGGACTACCGGCGAGTGTTTGTGAAAACCCGAAAGGGCGCAACCTCGTTAAAAGACACTTATAGGGTCCTCTCGACCTTGTAAGGAGAAACCACTCGCGTGAGATCCTTACGACTCACAAGGAAGCAACACACTTGGGGATCTCCACGATTCCTAATGAGAAAATACACTTGCGAGATCCTCACGACTCGTAAGGAAAACTCTCTTATGAGACCCTCACGGCTCATAAGATTTGAAAGTCTTAAGTTACAGAGACCTAAACCTGTGCTTAAGCAACCCCCACAACTTCCGATATTGCCCTACAAGTGGTCCAATACTGGCCCTTGTATACAATCCATGGGCGCGAATAAACATTTCCCTAACTAAGTCCCATCTGAGACTGGGGATATGTTCGTATGGTGAACAACCCTTGTAAATCCTCTCGATTTATGAGGAGAAAACCCTCCTGTAGGATCCTTACGACTTACAGAGGAACAAACACTTAGGAATCCTCACAATTCCTAAGGAGAAAATACACCTACAAGATCCTCACGACTTGTAGGGATAAATACCTTTGTGAGACCCTTACGGCTCATGAAGTCAAAAGTCTCAGTCGACAGGACCTTAACCCTGCTTGCTAAGCCACCCTTGTTCGACATCGACAGAGGCAGATGATGATTCGCTCCTGGCAATATCCCAGTTGTAGCGGTGTTGATGCTGAAATCGGTGTTTAATTTCAGGTTTACGGCGAAAAGCCAGTAGGCCGCACATGCATATGAAATAGCCGAAATGATGGGGCAACTTGCAATAAAAAGCAGCAAGTAAAAATGTACGCATGCAAAATAGCCGAAATGATGGGGCAACTCGCAATAAAAAGCAGCAAGTAAAAATAAAATAAACAGCCGAAATGATTGGGCACCGCAAAAAATAGCCGAAATGATTGGGCAATCGCGACCTTCGCGATATAAAAGCTGAAATGATAGAGCATCGCGGAAATAAAACAAAAAAATGATGATAAAACTTTTGCCCTGCAGTTGAGATCACATCGATCCCTGTATACAATCCAAGGGCGCAAACAAAGAGGGAACCATACTTTCCCAACAGGCTCCGCCAGAAAACGAAGCCAAATCTCTACAATTCATCCCAACCCCGAAGAAGCCAGTGTCTTCGGCAAAATACTTCGACTCGAGGAAACCAACGTCCTTGACGAGAGCCTCCTGATTCGCGTCGACTCGCAGAGAAACCAGTGTCTCCGCGGGAAATTCTCGATTCGTTTCAACACCAGGGAAACAAATAATCCTTGGCAAATACCTTAATTCAGGGAAACAAACATTCTTGACGAGAGCCTCCTGATTCGCATCGACTCGCAGAGAAACCAATGTCTCCGTGGGAAATTCTCGATTCGTTTCAACACCAAGGAAACAAATAATCCTTGGCAAATACCTCAATTCAGGGAAACCGGTCCTTGATGAGAGCCTCCTGATTCGCGTCGACTCGCAGAGAAACCAGTGTCTCCACGGGAAATTCTCGATTCGTTTCAACACCAGGGAAACAAATAATCCCTGGCAAATACCTCAACTTGGGGAAACCAGCGTCCTTGACGAGAGCCTCCTGATTCGCGTCGGCTCGTAGAGAAACCAGTGTCTCCGCGGGAAACTCCCGATTCGTCTCAACTTGCAAGATGAAGTCTCAGGCAGCAGGGATTAAAAAACTTGTTTCCTGAACAATGGGACCCTGCAAGTCAGTCTAAAACGGTCTCTTGCATACTATTCACGGGTCTCACTCTCCAAAGTCGAATTTCGACAAGGAAGGAAACAACCGCTTACGGGTCCTCTCGACTCATAAGAGGGAAAATTCTCTTATAAGATCCTTACGACTTATAAGAGAAAACGCGCTTAGGAATCCTCACGATTCCTAAGGAGAAAATCCACCTACGAGATCCTCTCGATCCGTAGGGAGAAAAGTCTCTATGAGACCCTCACGGCTCATAGAGTTGAAAAGTCTTAGGCCGCAGATCTGAACCTGGGACCCAAGCCATCGCTATCTCTTAAAAAAAAAACTAAGTTATCTTCCAATTATTTTTATCAAGTCAACATGCTGATAATAAGAGAAAAAAAGAAAGCGAAAGAGCATACAAGACATTGCAGAGAAAAAAATGTGTATCTTTATTCATTAACTCAAAGAAGTACAAGCGGAATAGTATAAAAGAATAAAGAATGGATACATGTTATTCGAAGAAGGAAAAGAAAATTTTTACAAGTTTATTGGTACAAAGGCAGCTATTGGGAAGGAAGCGTCTTGCATAGCCCTATTAATTGTTCATGCACTTCCTCCCATGCCTTTTCCTGATCTGCCACCACCGCTATCTCTGCTTCCACCTGAGCCCTTTGCTGCAAGAGAGATGCGAGCTACTCCCTGACGGCCTGCTGAGTGGCTTCGCGGCCTTGGGCATTACGCTCGGTAGCGTCAAGCCTCTGCTTCAGATTCAGCCCATGTGAGATACGCTCCAGAATACCTTCGAAGACAGCCTTCACCTCAGCAGCGTTCGCCTCAACTTCGGCACGTAGGCGAGCAGTTTCGCTTGAAGACTCCTGGCACTCCTTCAGCTTCAAAGCTGCTTCTTGTTCCAAATGGTGGAAATGAGAAGTGCTTTGCTCGAGCCACGCAGCCCGTTGAGTTCTCACAGCCAAAACCTCGAGGGCAGGACGCGTCGACTCCAGCTGATGAAGGCAAGCATCAATCTCCCGGCAGTGATTAACCCAAGATGCGACGATGCCCTCGTCATGGAAATTAGCAAATATCACCAGCATCGGGTTAACCGTCGTAGCCAAATCTGCAGCAGACGTAGGAGTCTTGACGTCGAGTTCCTCGATGTAGTCGCTCAGCATGCGCAGACTATTCGCGGCACCTTTCGAGGACGGACGTCTCTGGGAAGGGCCCGCCGGCATTGTAATGCGAGACTCAAAAGGCGCCGAGACCGGAGCGATAGCTAAAAAGACAAATTGCGATTAGATGACGGTTTGAGAAATATGGAAAAAGTCATTGGTGAGATAGTCTACTATACCAGTTGAAGCAGGTGGCAAGGCCGGAAGGGCCGGTGGCGCGACCGATCTTTCGTCCCCCCTTCGATTTATAGCACTGCAGCCGGGATGAGAAAAAGTTAGAAATAATTCCATCACTGGAAAAGAAAGATATCAGTCAGGAACTATACTCACCAGCGCCACCAGAGGGAGAAGCGAGTTCAGGTTGGAAGGAGAAGTGTGGGAGCAACACTTGATAAAGATGGTCAAAGAGCACTCTTGAAAAGACATAACAGTACGATTTTAGTACACAAATTATTCGTCTGAAAGATAAGATTAATAAGTTGCAAAACCATACCTTCCAACGTCTTCGATGGTATGAGAGAGGGTTGAGAGGTGACCACCGCCAAGGCAGTCGTTGAAGGCGCTCCCTCGAGCAGTGGGGCATCAGCGCTGGCTGCACTTGCGTTACGAACAAAGATGAACTTGTCAGAAATGATTGTAAGGTAAAGAAAGACAGCAACTTAGGATTTACCTGATGAGCTGCCGGCTGAAACGGAGGTGACTCCCTCCTCCATCGACATGAGGCCACCGCCCGTGGCCTCATCACCCGACTCAATGGGAGCCGTCGTCGTGCTCGCGTGGCCAGGAGACGGCGGAAGATCGTAGACGGGGAGGGCAATGATCGGACCATTGCCGGACTCTTGAGAAAGAGCGGCTGACTCTTCCCCAAGAGTCGTGCCCATCTCACCCGCTACTTCTTTGGGCTCAGCGGTCTCCATCGGTTCATCCGCCGTCACCATGAGGTCGTCGGTCTCAAGCGCCTCATCCGCCGCTGCCCCGGGCTTATTTATAGCGGTCGTCTCATTCGCCGCCACCTCAGGCTCGGCATCAACGACTTTCTCAAGTGCAGCTCCCTCGGCCCCCAACTCAGGCTCCACAGCCCCAGCGACGTTGCCCACCGTCGGCTCATGTTCGGCCAGTGCCTCCTCCTCTGTTTCCTTGGGTTCGACGGTCTCCGCCTCCCCCTCGGTCGGACTTGGCCCTGCAAGATAGAATATATAAGAACCAGCAGCTTTATAACTCTTACAACAAAATTCTGAAAGAAATATTACCTGAGGTAGACTTTTCGTTATCCTCCCTACTGGCGCGCACCGCCTGTCTATGAGCCGTAGACAAGGCGACCGGGGGCTCTTCTGATGGAGTATCGGCACGAGGCATGGTGCTTGGGCCCGCTCCAATGGCCAAGGCAGCCCTACGTGCCTTTGCTTCGCGCCTCGTCCGCTTCCTTTCCTCCCGGGCTGTCGCAATGGACCTCTTCGACGCTTCTTTCATTAAAGCGTCGTCGTCCTCGTTCAGAGATGCCTCCAAAGCCTTTAAGGCATCTCTCATCGGCTCTTCAAGACGGACCTCCCGTGGTAGCCCTGAGGAGGCAGGAACATCGGCAGCTGGCGAAATATCCACGTCACTTGGCGGGAATGGCATTGAGGTTCCTGCGATAAAAAGGGAGAGGTTAGATCGACCATAACGCAAGGAAAATGAAAACTTGATGAATTGAAGCTTACTAAGGCCTAAAGACGCTCTAAGGCGTTCTTCCTCTTGGAAGGTCTTGAGGGAAGCGGCAATGGCTTCTTCAGTGGTGATGCCTGTTGGAAGAAAAGAAGGAAAAATGTTAGTCAAAGGCAATAATAAAGATATGATGCAATAGAAAATGCGACTAGTGATTACCTGATGCCGCAAGCTTAGCCAGCCATGCGTTACGCCTCGCTAACCGCTCCGAAGCTTCGAGGGCGGCCTCCAAATCCGTGTCATCCAGCATGACTAATCCCTCGTTAGTCCCATATTCACTCAGGCCCTCGACATAGGGAGCGTGGGGTTCCTGACCAAACACGGCATCAGCGGCGAAGAGCGACTTCTTTTTCTTCTTTTGCTCACCAATCCTAGGTGCCCCCGAGATCGACTTACGCTTGGCAGCCACCTTAGGGCAGCTGGTCCCAATGTCCGCACCCACGCCAGACTCCGGCGAGACTACAACCACTATCTCCACTGGAGCACAGGGCGCTGGTGGTGCATCCGCAATATCAGGGAGCGGCAATTCGTGTGGGAGACTCTGCGCACGCGGTGGCCCGGCTCTAGCATCTTTCAAAGGGGGAACTACCGAGGTCCTTGGCACCAAAGGAGCGTTGCGATCGCTACCTGGAGGCGTACCCTTACGGTCAACCAACAATCACCTTTCCTCCTTTATAACGGCTCCTGTCGCATGATTGTACCATTCTTTATATACATTGAGGAGTCGTAGAGCGTAAGCCGGCGCACTGATAAAAAAGTGAGAACCCGTATTCAGGCGCATGAAATGATGCAGCGCGTTCTCCATCCCTTCTTCAATGGCAGCAGGTTCCAGTAGGAAAGCTTCCAAGGGTACCCCTTGATCGTAGCCCAATTGTTGGGCGAAACGATGCAGGTTATATCTCATGAAAATCGCCGCACCGTTCTGCCTGAAGACTAGGAAGCCCGGTCTAATAGAATATAAGTGAAGGGTCTCCCGGGCCGTCAAAACTGAGGCTCCATCCTTAGAGGAGTCTTGTAATGGTCGCACCGCAATGGTGGGCGCCTTTCCAATAGTCAATACCTTGTCAATAAAGGACATCCCGGCTCCAACGGTGTGAGGGCGAAGGAGTAAACCCCTGGTGTTCCGTGGTGATGGGGTCACAATTGATGCGCCGATCAGCTGTATAATGCGAGGGAAACCGCACCTGTCGAAGAACGAGGGCCTTTTGTGCATGCCGAAGACACCCGCCTTGTGTAGCTCGAGCCATGATACGAAGTAGTGCATCAGGAAGACCACGTGCAGTACCCCAGGCTCATTAGCATCCGCTGCTCGACTGAGGCCATGATACAAGTGTGCCAAGCCGGCGATCCCAACGGCCACTTTTACCCCGATAGTCTTTCGGTGGGCTGGGTAAAAGACAGAAGGCCGCATATGGCGAGAGTTCATCGGGATCGCAAACCAACTCAGCCATAACCCAAGAAATCCTAAGAAAAAGGCCTCCTCGTCTATCCCAGGAGCCGTAATTTCTGCAAAAGACATGGTCGGGAAGTCCGGAAGGAAAAAACCCTTTTGGTCTATTTCCCTCGCCGGCAGGTTATCTAAACCTAGACCAAAAGGGTCATCCAGGGTAGCAAACTTGGCAGCTTCTGATGAGAGGACGCTTGGGCGAAGGAACCGAGCGATGAAATCCTCAAGGCTAACTCCGCGACTCCCATGTTCGACGAAAAGGGCCTCATAGATGTTCAACACTTTAATTAAGCTTGGGAATTGGTGTTGAACGGCATTCTCCGGCATAAGCCCCCTTACCACCGGCTTAGCACCGAAGACATACTTGTCTGTCGGGAGCAACTCCTCATAGTGTTCCCCTATAACCGGTAAACCGGATACCTCCGTGAACTCCTCCAGAGAAATTGACACTTCCCGATCCATGGTGAGGAAAGTGTGGGTAGGAATGTTCCACTGCTCCAAGAAAGCCTTGAACCACCAGGTGGGGAGCATGGGATACTGGAAGAGAGAGACGTAAACCGCAGTGTACAATCCTAACCTTATCAACTGTGACTTCTTCGTCGACAGGATATACCGGGCCTACGACAGATAGTCGATCGGGTGGCGGGGGATCAGACCGATGTTATATGATTGCCCCCAAGGTCGTGCCTCGCCTTGACAAATGCGGCGTCCTAGGATATCCAAAACCATAGGACGCTGGACCAGAATCGCATCTATGGCGGGATGAAGAAAGCCCTTCGAGGTCCAATCAACCATCTCCACGGCATACTGCACCGAGGGTGGGGTGGCATAATGAATCGCCGTAATCGGTTCTGACGGTATGGCGCACGTGAAGCTCCGTCGACCCACGATAATCTGATTATACCACGACCCCCAAAGGTGGAGACTCTTATATTCCGGGTCATGGTCCTTAAGCATGGCTAGAACTTCGCGGTCCAAGGGCATTTCAGGAAACCCTTCCTCCGAGCGGGCGAACGGGAATGAGGTATCGAGAGACATGGTCACTGCAAGGGAACAAAAAATAGTCGTTAGTGCTGCAATTCCAACGCATGGCGTTTAAAAAACTTTTAATTAACTGAATTTAAAAATTAATTAAATTTAAATTAATCACACCACAATGCAGTGCAATGGGTAGGGGACCAAATGGGGACCCACAAAATCTAGATAAAAGTGCCTCATTTAATAAGACAGCCCCATCATTGGATAAGGCTGTCAATTAATGAAAAGATCCCTAAGAGAATATTCTCATCAATGGGAAATCCCTAGTAACAAGGAGAAAATCTTCTCTTTCAGAGCAAAGCTCTGTCACAGAGTGACACTTGTCAAACTCTGGTCTCAGGGGAATAGGATTCCTTAAAAGAGCATAGCTCTGTGGTAATAATGGAAAGATCCATCAAAAAAAATTTTAACACTTAAAAGAATTAAAATTTTTGGAATCTTGAAAAATCCATGAAAACTTATAATAAGTTCTTCATTTTCAGATCTAAAAGATCTACATTTGATCCAAGAGCAAAGCTCTGTTCATGGGTTAGAACCCATGAACAAGATCTCTGTAGATCTATAAGTTTTTTAGAGCAAAGCTCTGTTTATGAAACCCCAATGGGGATTTCTTTAGATCAAGAGATCTTTGAGAGCAAAGCTCTGTTTGTGAAACCCCAAAGGGATTTCTTTAGATCAAAAGATCTATGAGAGCAAAGCTCTTTTGGTTAAAATTGATTTAAGTTAATTTGATTTAAATTAATTTTACCTAAAAGTTTTCTAACTTTGGAAACGAGCAAAGCTCCGAAGTTCTTAAGCAAGAGCAAAGCTCTGGAAAATCAAAATCTTGAGAAATGGTGAAGATTTTCTAAGGGCCAGAGGTCCTATTTATAAGGCGCTTGCGCCCCTTCAGCTCACCCGTTGATCCAACGGTCAGGAGCTTGCCACCGCTGCACTCACGTGCGCGCCACGTGAGCGCAACGGTGGGGGGGCATTTGTTTCCCCCAATCAGAGCAAAGATCTGTTGAAATTCAAAATTCAAATTTTGAAGCAACGCTTCAAATCCCGGGCGCAACGCGCCACATGTCAGGCACTGATACGTCAGCGCAGCGCCCAAGGCAGCGCGCCCAAACAGAGCAAAGCTCTATTAAAAAACAAATAAAAGCAAAGCTTCAGTTGCGCAAGCGCTGCGCTGCGTGACACGTGTCAACGCAGTCGCATTTGCGCAAGCGCTGCGCTGCGCGACACGTGTCAGCGCAGCTGCGCTGCGCTGTGCGCTGCGCTGCGCTGTGCGCTGCGCGACACGTGTCAGCGCAGTTGCGCAAGCGCAGCTGCGCTGCGCTGTGCGCTGCGTGACACGTGTCACGCGCAGGGGCATTTGCGCCAAACAGAATTAAGATTTTAAAGAAATCTTTCTGTTCTTGTTAAAACAAGAAGATTTTCTTCTGTAAAACAGAAGCCCTTGGATCAAAGATCCAACGGTGGGGAAAATTCCCCAAATCACTCAGAGAAAGATCTCTTTAACAAATTTAACTAATTTATGGGCACTATAAAAAGGACCCTAGACCTCAATTCAAAGGCATCAATATTTGTGAGAAATCAAGAACTTCAAACAGAGAGAACTCTGAAGAAATTTCTAAAGAAGAAAAGGTAAAAAGCTTTAAAATAGAAGAATTTCTTCTAATAGATCATTGATCTAAGAACAAGATCAATGATCTCCAATAAAAAAACAAATAATAATAGTGCTTTGCACTTATGAACCATTGGTTCTCTGAGATCAAGAAAAAAACAAGAAATATTTGTTTTCTTTGATTCTAATTAGATCAAAGAAAACAAACGGTGCTTTGCACTTTTTCATGAACTATTGGTTCTGGAATCTAAAAGATTCCCAAGTTAATAGTGCCTTGCACTTGCAAAACTGCACTGTTGCGCTCTTAGGTCGGCGCAAGCCACCAGAGAGCGCCACGTGTCAGCATCAGAACCACTTGCGCTCTGCGCTTTTAAGATAGAGCATTGCTCTCTGAGATTGGCGCAACTCACCAGAGCGCGCCACGTGTCAGCAGCGCAACAGCGCAGCGCACTAGCGCAGCGCACTGCGCTGTTGCGCTTGCGCTCACCAGAGCATGACACGTGTCCTCACCACAAGCGCTTGCGCTCAGTGATTGGCGCAAAGCGCCTGACAAATGCAATGCATTTCTTTTACTGAAGGGCCAGGCCCAAATCAGAGGGGCCTAGTAGGCCAAATTAAATTGCAATGCAATGAAAAGGGGCAGAGCCCAAATAATATTGATGCTCTGTATCATTTAAAAAAGGGCAGAGCCCAAACAAAATTGAAAATGCAATAAACAGGGCAGAGCCCAAACAAGACTGATGCTCTGCATCATTTATAAATGGGCACAGCCCTGACAAAATAAATAATGCTATGCATTATTAAAAAGAGGCCAAGCCCTAGCACAAGCCTATTAGGCCGAAAACAAATAAAAATGTTGAACATTTTTCAACTGGACTTAGCCCAATCATGGCCGTAAGTCCCCAAATTAAATTGACTGAGCAAGACTGCTCTCCTAAATCAATTTACAACCGGTTCGAGGGTACATCTCCGAACTCCTCTGACACTTATCGTTGTAATCCCTCAACGACGTCAGAGAGATGACGGGTCCCGACGACCACACATCAATACGGACTACGGGGTCCTTAAACTCGTGGACCGAAACGTTCTTAAACTAATATTGGACCGAAACGTCCTCAAACTAATGGTGGACCACCACGTCCCTAAACTGGCGATGGACCACCACGTCCCTAAACTGGATCATGGACCACCACCTTCCTAAACTGGAACAATAGAGCCTCCAAATGCTCCTTTGCCGGATCTAAACGATCCCGTTTAAGTTGATCTTAGCCCCAAACACGGCTAACGTATCCTTAAACATTCAAATGGACTATAAAACTCCAAATCAATTTTGGTTCAAGGGTACATCTCTGAACTCCTCTGACATCTATCGTTGTAATCCTTCAACGATGTCAGAGAGGTGATGAGTCCCGACGGCCATATATTAAATAGATCACCATGTTAAGTTGATCTTAGTCTCAAACAGGACTAACGTATCCTTAACGAACGTTTATGTTGATCTTAGCCTCAATATGGCTAACGTATCCTTAAACCAACACACCAAACCCAAATCTAAGAAAATACGGATTTGGACTAATCCACGTCCTACGGGCGACGGTATTACTCAGTCTCCGTATACAATCCACGGGCAACCACAAACAAAACAAACACACACGACACGAAGTGAAATTCTGGAGAAGGAGAAAGTGACTGCCGTGATGCGGTAGCGTAATTAAAGGGCTTGCGCCTGCAGGGAAGAGCGTCCCCACAATCAAAAACCCCTCAAGCGAGGGGGAATCTGACGAAGTTTGCTCGTCGGCCGATCCGTCCAAACCTCCGATACACGGTGCCATAAATCAACTTGGCATCTTCGGAGAGGTGGACGGATAAAACCAAATAGCATCTGCCCCGAATCTCAGGCAAGACGTCCTAATGTCTCGGCCGTCTTTCGGAGGGGAACAACAGGTTTTTAAGAAAACCTTTTGCGTAATGAACTTGATATCGTTGTAGAATCAAATAATTTAAATGGAGTGTTTTTTATGCTTTTACTAGTTTTGCTAAAGAGGTCACTCCCGGTGAAGGGATCGTCGGCTCTTTCCTTATTAAATAAGGTGCAGGATATTTCACAAATACCACTATGCAAAGAAAAAACTATAGAAGCAATCAAAAGACAAAACCGAGGGTTGTAGCATCTGCCAGTTATTGCTAAGGAGGTCACTCCCGGTGAAGGGATCTCGGCTCTTTCCTTATCGAATAAGGTGCTGGATATTCTACAAGCAATACCGCTATGCAAAGCAACAACTAGAGCTACCTGTTTTTGAAAATTCGATTCCACGACATCTTTAGGTTTCTTTTATTTCATTAATCTCATTAATGAATTCCCATCTTTTATTATACTTTCCAAGCATCACATATGAAATGAATTCAATAATATATAATATATATCTCATATATATAATATAAACATTCGTCTCAGGCAGTAATATGATCTCATCACAGAACATTGCAGCAGAAGAACATATATGAAATATTGGATATACTAGGATTTCCGTGTTTTAATGCGAGCCTGTATAAAACACGGATTCCACGGTCGCGATGAATAGCCAAACCCACATCCCTAGACCCCTACGAGAGCGGCAAGTAACCCTGCCAATTCTAAAGTTAGGCGACCCGGTCTCGACTCCTCGAGATGGTCTCCCACTGGACCCTAGAACCCTGTTACTTGTGCTCCTCGCCTTGGGTTTATCCTAATGCGGAAAAGTAAATAATATACAATGGTGACATCATCCTCAACCCGGAAGTGCCCTAATAAAAGAATATTAAATACAATGAATTTTACATGAATGAAAATGAAAAACTCTCATCTCACATAAAACCCCCGGCTATTCAAAACACGACGATCCAATATAACATATCACAGCAACACATAACATCACATTCCATCAACGTAAGTAAATATGCGTATCCCAATTGTCGTTGATGTATAGCAACGAAACCGGCGATACACCACATATAACACTTACGGTCGCAGAAATGAAAGTGTAAAACTACAACAGTTGGAATCCGCAACCTCCTTAGACATCATAAACCCAATGTATCACATATATTGGATTTCATGCCTAACCAAATGAATTCCTTAGATATCGCATGCCTAACAATTATAAACCCCGCATTTTAGTCTCGATCTCGAAAACACTTTTCAATATCTAGTCGGACAATTCAACAAGATTCCCAACATCCTGATCGAATGCTCGAATGAAACTTTAGTAGACGTCCGCACCCCCGATGCCGTCGACGAAGTGAACTAAGACGGAATACCGCTGCCGCGAGCACCCGAACGGTTGCTTTTAGCGACGGGTTTCTCTTACAGTCACTTGGTCGGGGCTATGGGGCGTGGCTATCTGTTAAGTTTACCCAGCGAGTATCCGCGTACGCTACGTGATTGCGACGGACTTTTGATCGCATCAAAATCTCGTGGCAACCGATCAACTGAGACTAAACTGCTAGATTTATAGCATTCAAATTAGATATCTCATAACTACATTTGTGGATTCTAAATATTGTATCACATTACAGAAAAAGTTAGAGGACGTTAAACATTCCGATCGAATCAACAAACACCCAAAATTTTCCTAAATACTCAACACTTGAACTTAGTTTAAAAGCAACCATCACATGCCACAGTACCAATGGTCCAGCCGTAGAAGGGTCAAACCAACGCCTCACTTGTGGTGCCGATAAACCATCACAAACCCCAGGGTTTAGTGACAGTTTTGACGGTCACAAAATCGAGTTAAGGTTTCGTTCTTCTAGAGGGTCCACCGCGTTACTTGCACGACTTTGAATGTTCTTTAACTGAGGAAAAATCCACAACTTGGAAATTTTCCGGCAGGAGAAAATGTGAGTTATTGATATCCGTTCGAACTTTTTAACACTGTCTAAACAATCATGAAACCAAGCTAGAATCGCGAATACGAAACACTCCGAATCACCTTTTGAGTAAATAAACATCTCATGCAAATTTAGCAAAGATAAACAACACCAAAAGTACCAAACCTCAGAGACTTGACCATGACCCAAACCTGGAGCCCAGAACCCATAGGGGGGCCAGCCTACTCGGATTTCTTGGCCATGTGCTCGGCAAAAATCTGAGCAGGAGGGTGGGGTTTGGGCCATGTTCATATTTTATCTCATACAAACTTCTGCACATGTTTGAAAAATTTTTTGACTCCAGAAAAATTTCGACAGAAACTAGGGTTTTTCATCGGGTGTTTCGGAGTTGTTTCAGTTTCGTAATCCTACACTTATCCGTCTAATTCTCTAGCAAGGCTCTGATACCACTGTTGGGTTACCTACAACGGCAGCAAGGTTTTGGATGGCAACTCACATGCCAATTTCAAATTTTGCCATTATAGATAACCCTAAACCTAGGATGTTAACTAGAGAATCAAACCAAACAAGCATGTTAAACACTTTAACATCTATGAGTTAGGGATTACAACCTTTGTAGTCCGTTCTTTCGCTTCATAAGCTCCGTGTTGAGGTCCCTTCGCTGCGATCATCTAGTACCCGGACTCCAGAGAGACTCCATGAAGAGAATGATGCATCTTGCTTGAAGTCTTCTCTAATCCAAGATTACCTTGAAGAATCTCTAACCCAAGCTCTCATTTCACTAATTAAGTATTAGTGAAGCAAACACCCTAATCTAAGTGGCTAGAATAGATGAGGATGATGAAGTAGGAATTTTGCTCTCTTTTGTTTTCAATTTCTCACTTTATTTCATCACAACACAAAAAGCTAGAAAGCTTTTTCAAGAGGAGGAAGAAGAAGAAATCCTTTTGTGATGAATAATGAAATTGTTGTTGTGGTTACAATTGCAACCATGAGTTAAGAATGAGAGTCTTAACTCTTATAGAGAATAAACCATAGATTAAGGGTTTGGGTTGGGTTAACAAATATCAACACAAAATATCAAAGGATGAAGACAAAAGTCAAACCTTCATGAAGCTTCATGAAAGCTCATCCAAAGCATAATCCTAATACATACCCTAACTAGGTTTAAACTCTAAATCCTTGTTGCATTTTTAACCCTAACTTGTTACAATATTATATATCACATATACAATATATTTTGTAACAAAAGAAAATAATACAATTAACATATATCGCATATACATCAATGTATTATCCAGTGAGAAAATGAATCAATAAAGCGAGCTTATATTAGTTAACGTAATGTAATATATTGCATATATAATTATACATTAAATTATCGAATCAACACTTGATCCGACAATCCGGCTATATTGCATATAACCGACTAATATAACATGCACCATTTCATCGAATCAACACTTGATCCGATGACCCGGCTATATCACATATACCCGGCCGATATCTCATATCACGAGAATAGAATACAGTATCTCATATCGTATTATTCTCGGTCCCGCACATATCACATATATGCTCCTACTCCGTTTTGCCTGAGCCAGGAAACCTCTGTGTAGGACTCTAAAGAATCGTCAATACGCCGACAGTAGGTGATGATCATATCAAACACTCACAAGCTGCAAGCGGTCAGCTAAACATAACAGCCACCCAGGTATTGAGCAATCAGAAGATCAACAAGCAAGTATGTACATTCTCCTGTGAATCCAACCAGTAACACTCCCATACAGTCCGGTCTCTTCGTCTGATATGTCCCATATAGGGGTGGTAAACGTCAAACCCTAGTAACCGATAAGTCGTGTCGATATGAGGTCTATAACAGTTCGAGAAACTACTGATAACTCTTACCAGTAAATCTCAGCAACCCTGGCCAAGGATTTCCAGTTATAGCCAATCGAACATAGCGCAATATCAACTCCCAATACCGGGAGAGACGAAACCCTTCCTATCGCTCATTGCCTCCAAGTGATTCGAGACTGTACCCAAAAGCCACCGTTTTGCACATTCTCTTGAACGTGGTAAGGTGGAAATCAAAGCACAGTGGGAATCACACAAGACTCTATGACGATCTCGGGTCTACAGACTAACCTGTACCAGTGTCACCAGAGAACTGCCATCTGACGTGAGGTATGATACCATCTGGGAGTTCTCGGCGAGTCCGTCCAGTGTACCCAGTCTCCACTGAGCACCCGTATACTGTCTCTGATGTCAAACACCAATGGATATGGGATCATCCATCGCCCATCTACATGGGTCGAGAAGCTATACGCTAGTCTACTATGGTATATCGATGCCCTGTCTCGATACACCTATGACTAGCAACATTTGAAGGATGTACTTAGCGACTACACTATCCCCACTAGTATGATCTGCATCATAGTTCTGGTAGTCAAGTACTCATCCTAAGGGCTTTATCAACATGTAATATAGAGACAATCAGAGTACATGTTAAGATAAAGAGCAACCAGATAGCATACTATCATGTCGAGCAAGAAAGTCCTCGCTATATATGTCCAAGCATCCAATACAATGTACATCGTATGTACAGTAATGGCCTCTAGGGCATACATATCACTAACAAAAATACACCTACGACATCCTTTCGACCGGTAGGGTGAAAATTCTTTATGAGACCCTCACGGCTCATAAAATTGAAAAGTCTTAAGCAGCAGACCTGAACCTGTTTCCTAAGCCATCGTTACCCTGCAAAGAGTCCAAGATGGATCGTCACTTACTATCTAAAGGCCACACTTTCTAAAATCACATGGCGATGACACATCGAGGAGAAGAAAGCAACAGTAGAACCAAAAATGTGTATCTTTTATTCATGAATTCAATGGAGTACAAGTTGGATCATATGAAAGAATAAAAATGGATATATGTTATTCAAAGATTACAAGCGTTCAATCTATACAAAACAGCTACTGAGAAGGAAGCGCTTTCAATAAATCAGCAAGTTGCTCTCGCACTCCTTCCAGTGCCTTCTCGTGATCAGCTGCCGTGGCCAGCTCCGCTTCAATTCGAACCCTTTGCTGCAAGCATGATGAAATCTTCTCATCGATTTCCCGTTGGGCAGCTTCGCGACTCTGCGTAACCCGCTCAATAGAGTCGAGCTTCCGCCTCAATACAAGCCCATCCGAGATACATTGCTGCAAGGTGTCAAAAACAGCTCTCAGTTGCGCGGCATTCGTTTTACGTGGGAGCGCAGCCGGGCAGATTCATCCGAGGCCTCCCCGTGTTCCTTCCGCCTCAAGGTCGCTTCTTGTTCGAAATGGCAGAGGAAGGACGCGCTCTGCTCAACCCATGCATCCCGCTGGGAGTTCAAAGCCTGAATTTCAGGAGCAGGACGCCTAAGCTCAAGCTCATGCAGGCAGGCCTCAATCTTCCTGCTGTGGTTAACCCAGGACTCAACAACGCCTTCGTTATGGAAGTTCACAAGCGTCGCCAGTATTGGATTAATCTCAGCAGCAAAATCTGCAGCAAATGTGGGGGCCTCTGCGTTAAGCTCCTCGATGTAATCGCTCAATATACGCAAACTGGTCACAGCGCCTTTTGAAGATGGACGTCTGGAAAAGGGCTCTGCCGGCATTGTAATGCGAGACTCGATTGGATCTGGAGTCGGTGTCACTGCTGCAAAACAAATCATAGTCAAATGACGGCTCAAGAAATAAAAAAAATGCACGAACAATAGAGTCTACTATACAGGCTGCAACAGGAGGCAGAGCTGGAAGTACTGGTGGCACGGTGATGCTCTCGTCCCCTCCTTCAATTTGTAAGTCTACAAGTAATGCAAAGAAGAATTAGCAATGACATGGCTGCCCGTAAAAGAAAAGAGAAGATATTAGCTAGAGACTGTACTCACCAACGCCACTAGATGAAGCAATTTCCGACTGGAAGGAGAAATATGGGTGCAGCACCTGATACAGATGATCAAAAAGAACTCCTGCAAGGGTGTAATAATGCAATGTCAGTACATAAAGTATATTGCCTACAATGAAACCGATAAGTCACAAACCCGTACCTTCCAGCATTTAGGAGGACAAGAGAGAAGGCAAAGGGTCGGCAACCGTCAAAGTAGAAACTTGTGATGCTTCCTCGGGTGGCACAACCTCAACGCTCACCACACCTGCATTAGAAACGAGAGAAATACTGTCAGAAGGGATTGAAAGGGATTGCAGAATGAAAAGGAAAGCAATAACCCAAAATCTACCTGATGAGTCGCCGGTCGAAACCGCGACAAGGGCATCACTGGGTGCAGCGACTGCTTCACCCTCCCCCATCGGAATGGTTTCGCTACCCGTAGCTTCATCCCCCGACTCCACGAGAGCCATTGTGATACTCGCAGCGCCCGGCAACGGCAAGGAACCGCAAGGGGAAAGAGTGGCACTTGGGGCAGTTCCAGACTCTTGAGAAAGAGTGGCCACTTCAGGCTCAGTGGTTGCCGTCATCGCACCCGCCACCTCCTCACTGGGACTTGGCCCTGCAGGGTAAGATATTTAAGAATCTGAAGATCAAATTTTGGAAAAAGGACCCAGTATTATGTTACCTTGGGAAGGCTTTTCAATTGCTTCCTGAGCCGCGCGCACCGCCTGTCTATAGGCGGTAGACAGGGCGCCTGGAGTACCTTCTGAAGAAGCAGAGACATGGGAAGCAGCGCTTGAGACCGCACCCGCGGCCAAGGCGGCGTTACGTTCTCTTGCTGTACGCCTCCTGCGCTTCCTTTCCGCCTGGGCCGTAAGAGCTGATCTTCTCAGGACCTCCGTCAAGGAGACGTCATCGTCCGTGCCAGGAGCTACCTCTGGAGCCGTTATGGCGTCCTTCATCGGTTGCTTAAGTAAAGCCTCTTCTGGCAATGCTGAGGAGGCCAGGACTTCGATAGCTGACCCTGGAAGCGTCTCCGTACCACCCTGCGGGATTGGCACTGTACTGGCGATGACCTGAGTCGAGGTAGTCCCTGCGATAAGATGAAAAAGGGGTCATATTACCCATAAGAAAGGGGAATGAAGGCATAATGAGCCGAAATATACCAACGCCCAGCGAAGCGCGAAGCCTCTCTTCCTACTTAAATGTCTTGAGGGAAGCAGCGAGGGCCTCTTCAGTGAAAACGTCTGTTGAAAAAAGTGTCAGTCAAAACACGATAATAAAATGTAATGCAACAACAAAAAGATACGACTGAAGATTACCTGACTCAGCAAGGATAATCAGTCCTGCTTTGTGGCTAGCGAGACGCTCGGAAGCTGCGATGGCAGCCTCCATATCAGTATCATCTGGCACCATGAATAGACCCTCATTGGTCCCATATTCGCTCAGGCCCTCGCTATAAGGAGCATGAGACTCCTGGCCGAGTACAACGTCCGCAGAAAGAATCGACTTCTTCTTCTTCTGCGAGCGAATGCCCGTAGCCGCTAGCACAATCTTGCGCTTGGTGGGCACCTTTGGACGATGAGTCCCAATATTTGAACCACGCCAGACTCGGGAGACGCCATAGTCACTGCTTTAACAGGAGCACGAGGTATCGGTAGCTCAGGCATATCACTCAGGACCACAACCGCAGCAACCTCTCTCAAAGGAAGACGAACGAGGGTCCGTTGCTTCAAAGGGATGGCTGGATTACCAGCAGGGGTGGTGCCTTAACGATCGAGCAATAATCGCTTCTCTTCTCTGATAATGGCGTCCATCGAATGCTGGTACCACGTCACATATACATTCAGGGATTTTGGAACGCAACCCGGCTCACTAATAAAGAAATTAGAGCCGGTGTTCAATCGCATAAAATGGTGCATTGCGTTCGAATACCCTCTTCAGTCGCAGGTGGTTTTGACAGGAAGGACTCAAGCGGGACGCCTTGATTGTAGTTTAACTGTTGGGCAAAACGATGTGGGTTGTACCTCATGAACAACGTTGCATCATTCTGCCTAAACATGAGAAAGCCCGGCCTGATGGAGTATAGATAGAGAATTTCTAGAGCTTTCAAGACAGAGGTCCCGTCTTTAAAAATGTCCCGCAATGGCTGCACCGTTGTTGCGGATTCTTTGCCGATAGTTAGAACCTTGTCGGTAAAGGTCATGCCATCTCCAACCGTGCGCGGACGAAGGAGCAAACCCTTAGCTTCTCGCGGTGTCGAATTTACGATGGATGCGTTGACTAGCTGTATGATCCGAGGGAACTTACATCTGTCATAAAAGGAAGGCTTTTTATGGATACCGAAAACACCAAGTACATATAACTCGAGCCATGACATAAAGTAATGCATTGAAAAGTTCATATGCTGCAATCCTGGTTCAGTAGTATCCGCCGCTTGGCTGAGGCCGTAATACAAATGAGCTAACCCAGCGACCCCGACAGCCACTTTCACCCTAATAACCATTCGGTGAGCTGGGTAGAAGACAGACGACCTCATACGACGAGGGTGCATCGGAAGCGCAAACCAGCTCAGCCATAACCCGAGAAATCCCAAAAAGAATGTTTCCTCGTCGATCCCAGGAACTGCAAGCTCTGCAAAAGAGACGACCGGGGTGTTGGGGAGGAAGAAACTCTCCTGATCTGCCTCCGCCGTTGGCAGGTTGCCCAAACCTAAGCCGAAAGGATCGTCAAGTTTGGCGAACTTAGCGGCCTCCTTCGAAAGGACTTCCGGGTGGAGAAAACGAGTGATGAAATCCGTGAAATTAACCCCACAGCTCCCAGATTCAAAGAAAAGGCACTCATAAATGTTCAGCACTTTAATCAAACTGGGAAATTGGTGTTGAATGGCGTTCTCTGGGGTAAGGCCTACCTTCACTGACTTGGCACTAAAAACGTATTCATCTATAGGAAGCAGTTCTTCATAATGCTCCCCTATAACCGGTAGGCCAGAAACTTCTACAAACTCTTCTAAAGAGATTGATACTTCTCGATCCAGCAGAAAGAAGGTGTGAGTCAAAATATTCCACTGCTCCAGAAAGGCCTTAACCCACCAGGCAGGAGACGTAGAATACTGAAAAAGAGAAGCATAAATTGCGGGATACAACCCAAGCCTCAACAGCTGCGACTTCTTCGCCGACAGAATATAGCGGGCCCATTGCAGATACCCAGCTGGATGACGAGAAGTTAGGCCAATCATATATGGTTGTCCCCACGGGCGCGACTCGTCTTGACAGATACGTCGCTCCAGGGTATCCAAAGCCATTAGAGGCTGAATGGGTATCGAAGCCATAGCAGGCTGAAGAAGACCTCCCGAAGTCCAGTTGACTTCTTCCACGGTATAGTTCACCGGGGGTGAGTCGGCATAGTGGATCGCCATGATGGGCTCTGAGGGTACCGCACATGAAAATCTCTGCCGACCCCTAACTATTTGATTGTACCATGTGTAAGCCCGCGGGGGCGCCCCGGCCGTCGATCCGACGCCGGAAACGCGGAAACAAAAACTTTGCAAAAACTTGCAACCGGCACCACCGCGCACTTTTCACCCGGATCGGGCCATTAACCTAGCTAACTAGCAAATAAGAAAAGAGTAGAGAAGTTATACCAAGCGATCCGTATCCTTCGGTCTTCATCTCCACTCCGATCTTCCGCGGAATCTCCGTCCATCATCGTCTCGTCGGAAAGGGCACCACGTAGCCGGAATCTTTTACGGGCTCCCACCTCTTGACCGAGGCAACTCGGGCGCGAAGTTGGCTAGCCGACGCGTCCAAGACTTGCTATAGATATAGTGTAGAAGCTCATCTCTTTTGGGGTTATGAGGTTGCCATGGTTTGTGGAGGAAAAGAATGAACTTGAGAGAAAGAAAAAATGGAGCTCTCAAGTTTTTCAAGCAACATATGAGATAAATCACCACCCACTAAAATCAATCCCCTTTTCCCTTGAATAGTGGCCGGCCCCTTTTCTCACAAGAATGAGATTGGAGAGAGAAAAAGAATTCTCCAAGTATATAAAAATATAATGGAAAAACCAATAAAGAAAATGGTCACTCTCATTTCATTTCAACAACCATCTAATGAAAAGCAAAATGAAATGGACAAGAATGGAATCTCATCATGAAGAGGCTACAATAATGCAAGAAACCCCTCCACTAAATGTTAATTGCAAACTTGCAATTAACACCCTCCAACGGATAGTCCGGCCGTGAAGGAAAAAGAGAAAACCGGCCGGAACGGAATGCAAACTGGCAACCCCAGAAAACCGATCCCGTAATAAATTACAGGAAAACCCCGCTACTGCAAATACATGCCCGCATTTGTATTCCCACTGAACACAAATGCAAAGAGACAAAATCTACACTATCTAATACTAGGATCCGGCTTAAGCCAAAGCCGGCTAGTAAAATCCGTCCGATCACGATGCGTGCAATACCGCACGTATCTGATCGAACCCTGCCATATCTCCATACGGCCTCTACAGCGTTTCGCCCGAAACCTGAGTAACTGAGTGTGGTGGACTCTAAAGACTCGTCAATACAATGGCTGCGGATTTAACCACTGGCACGTCAGAGGTATAAGCCAATACGTGACGGGCTACCAGGTATTGACCAAAAGGGACGTCGATGAGCGAACTCATCCTGACACCCTACTGAGCCTGTCAGTGACAATATCCGTACAGTCCGGTCCGTTCGTCTATGAGCATCGCATGGCGGGCCTAGGGGGTTGGTAAAAGTCAGACCCCCAAAAGCGGTACAAGTCGTGTCGGAGTGTAGCCCAGAACACCCTGAGATACTACTGGAATACCTACCAGCAAATCTCCTGCCTTGGCCAAGGACTTTTCATGTTCTGGCTCTCCTAGACACAGCGCGACCTCACCCCCAATACCGGGAGAGACGAACCCCTGCAGATCCGCTCACTGCCTCCATGTGGCTCGGGACTGTACCCAACTAAAACCTGTTTGCACGACTCCTTTGAGCCGTGGTAGGGTAGTAATCAAAGCACAGTGGGAACTCACACGAGACAAATGACGATCTCAGGTCGATGAACTAACCTGCACACATGTCACCAGGGAACTGCTGTCTGACGTCCGGTATAATCCCAACTAGCAGGTTCCCGGCGAGTCCTGTCCGGTGTACTCATAACCCAATGAGCACCTGTATACATCTTAGGTGAACCAACTGACACCAGTGGCTTGTGAGACCGGCCACCGCCCCTCGTCGGGGTCTCGACTGTATACACTAGTCTACTCTGGAGAATCGATGCCCTGTCTCGAAACTCCCACGACTAGGGACCTTTTAAGGATGTGCTTATAGACTCCAGCTCTCACTTATATGATCGTCCTCATACTGCTGGTAGTCAAGCAAGAATCCTAGGGGCTCTATCAACGTGTAATAGCGACTCGAAAGGTCACCTAAAGCAGTACACGATGATAAAGATAAACCAGATAGCATACTATCATCTCGAGTAAGACTGTCCTACTGGGACAGGTCCTCCCCTCAATCATTGCAATCACGTGCCTGTGATCCAATAATTGACTCTAAGGGCACTATCTCCAACAATCTCCCACTTGCACTCAAGGGTAATTATTGCGATGTCGCATACTCACAGCCTGTGTGATATCGAACACCCAACTCCTCTACGGGTCAGTCTCACAAAGCTCGTTTGCGAAACTATTGCGTTCGAGGAATAGCCTCAGTGAGTGGATCCGCTCTGGTGTTTCTTTCTATGTCTCTCTTTATCTCAAGTTCGCGGAGAAGGTCATCTCCCGAAATGAGCAATACCTGTCTTAGAATGTCTGGATTTCTGATGGGACCTAGCTCATAAATGAACTCCAAATCCAAACTTCTTAGACTGTATCGTCAACTGAACTTAATCAGTATCCTGCGCCATGCCTTCCCTCAGTATCCTCCTGGACCACCTGTCCAAAATACTGCCCCTCGTCAGAGGGAAAACTATAATTCTGACAGCCACTCTGCCATCCATGTCACCTTGGAAGCCTGGAATGATAACCGTCTCCTAAAGGAGGCTGCCGTTATCAATTCCCTAGAACATCAACTTATGTTCTATAACTGCTTCCAATTGTGACGACCAAAGTATAACCGATCGTAGTATAGGAATATCACTTCCTACTCTGTGTATGTCATCAAATACCAGGACATCACACTCTACTACCTTCTTAACAGATCCATCCCCTATTCTGATGAAGTCAAACCTATGACTGTATCATCAGAAATAGATGATCTATCTCCGCTGTATCTGCTTTAGTCTATAAATGGACATAAGCCTGATGTCCACCAATGCTTCCGCTGCTCCCACTGACTACGACAACCCTCTGGCAGAGTCATATAGATGTGCACTTCTAAAGCTAGTTTAGAACGACGCTATACTCATCCTCCTGCCGGGTCTCATAGTCTGGAACAACAGCAATGGCAAGTATGGGTAAACAAGAACCTCCCTGCCACCGTCCTTGAGCATACCGAAGTACCTCTCGAGTGCCTGAGGTTACCCACCGTATCTGCGGAGTGGCCAATGGAATGTCAAACCAGATTGAATCTTTAGGTTCTTATCAAATCTTCAGTAATCGTTTGCGGTTCTGGAATCACTTCCAGTTCTACCATACTCCCACTACTGTTTTCTGAAAAAATCCATTTTTAATTAAAACTGTGGCGAGTCAAGAACAATATCACTATTGATCTTCCAGATGGTAGAAAGTCAACCCTCGTCATAGCCTGGGTCAACCCACAAACAGCCATTACAGAAACGTGCCTTGAGTTATCCGGAGTCTGGTTTTAATCATAAGCCGGACAACTCCCCATATCTTAACAATGTTAAGATATGAACTGTTCTATATCCAAGAAACAAAGGCACTGATTTAATTGAACCAGATTCAAATCATGCAGCTGTCTCCAGTGCATGTCAACTAAATGGAAGGAGGCTGATCAGCGTTACTCAACTTAGGAATGCTTCCAATTATGAGTAACCTGAAAGAGAAGCAAGTTCTCTTAAACATTACTATCAACTGAATACCTTTCACAAGTATCTACATCCTCGATCACCTTGAAGAATCCCGATACTTGCAATACCTGGTTCTCTACTTTATTCTTATACCTATAACTCCTCAAAACATAGACCCTGTGTTTCTACGAAACACATGTCTAAGAACTAGAGAAGTTAAAAGTAGACAGAATATAGTACGAGGACCAACCCCTCTGTCCTAATGGACACTGGACAATATACAATACTCTGTATAAGTCCCCTGAGTCTAGTGACTCAGTCACTGTGTGTCGTAGGTTGAAAACTGTACTTTTGGTTAAGAAGAATTACACCGCTGTTCAATGCTCCTTACCTAACCATCCACTGGTATAGGTAAATGTCATAGACATAATTTCAAAAAGGTATGTCTCACTCTATAAGAATAGACGTACAGATATATCAATTTGAAATTGGTGCATAACAACAGATATTCAAAACCAAATATTTGCCGACCGGCAAACAACCCAGGTGACTTCCTCAAATATCACCAATTACAACGAATCCCGATATAATGAGGATGATCACCTAATTCCCAATAATTTACTCCCACTCATCATCTGTAAAACCATACAGATATGAGAACCATACCTGGTAAATACATACCCTGGAGCAAGTGTCTAATTGGAAAATCAGTTTTCTTTTAACAGTACACAGTGAAACTGAAACATTGAAATGTTTCGATGAGGTATCCTGGTATTCCTAGTAATGCCTCTTCCATAATCCAGGTTCACAACTATAACCGTATAATTCTTTGCCATTTCTCTAAATCCCTTTATATGTCTTTAGTCATTACCTTCTGTACACCCCTTTAGGCCAAATGTTTTTCTTCCTTCCCTACCGTTCGGCACCAGCCTATGGTTTGGAAGAAGACTATCCAATAAGCGTAATGGGTGTACTGTCCTAATCCTAGGAGCACTCGCAATGCGAGAGAAGGTGAAGATAAAAGACAACCTGAATGAACTTTATTCCTATTTCTCCTGAACCAGGATCCATCCCCGAACTGGAACAAGTTCCTTTCGAGTTCGTATATAACCATACGATGGATTATCCAATAAACTTGGGATCTTCGTAGTGATACGGAGTGTCCTGGAGAAATACAAAGGTGATTTAGGATTGGCGAAGAAAACTTGGTTTGGTCGTGAATAGCAGTCGCAATTTACTTTGCCCTCTTAAATTACCCTTGCTTTGTCTGAACTTAATACCTTCTGTACACCGTTTAGGCTAATTGGCTTTCTTCATTCCCTTCCGTTCGGCACCAGCCTAAGGTTTGGAAGAAGACTATCCAATTTGCGTAATAGGTGTACTATCTCCTAAACCAAGGAGTACTCGCAATGAGAGAAGGTGAAAGGAAAAGACAACTGAATAGTCCTATTCGTTTTCTTCAGAACCGGAAACCATCCTCGAATTCCTTCGAGTTCGTATATAACCATACGATGGTTTTGTCCAATGGAAGTGGACGTTCGTAGTAATACGGGGTGTCCTGGAGAAAAGGGTAAAAGTAGGAGTGGCAATGAGGTCTGCAACTCTGACAATCCAAAAGCCAGTGTTAAGAAGGTTCGGTCAACTTGGTCACTGAGTCATAGTCTAGGGTCGGGTCAATGGTCGCTGCCAAAGAGAGAGAGAAAAGAAACACTCAGCGTGCACTCTAACCTAGATCAGAATGGTTATCACTTTATCTAATCTGGAAACCTCCCACTGTAACGTCAAATTCTTCCCCAAACCTAAAAGAAGAATTAGCCGGGATCACCCGAGGAGTAAACCAACTCATCAGTGGGAATCGGGATCCAACCATCATCGCATGACAACGTGACGGAATCCGCTCACGTTATCACACTCCAGAAGGTATGCGCATATCTGGCAAGTTTCAGTTCTTTTGAAACTCCCGATGTGGATTTTTACCCCATGCTCTTATGACCTTGACTTTGGCCAACATATCATAAGTCACATGTCAAGTTCTACCCGTCATTATCCAGGTTAATTTGAACCCACCCGTACATACCCTTGACTTTGGCCAAAATGGCAGTACGACTGTCCCAAACCAACGCATATATCTATGCTGCATATGAATACCCAACAGCTACCAAACACTGTGCCTTGACTTTGGCCAACATACACAGCTTGAATACTATTGACTATCCATATGAAACGACGGAGGGCTACGAATGGTTTCTAGCGAAAACCTTTAACATAATGAACTTGATAACGTTAAAGGAACTGATAGCTTTATAAAAATATAGTGACGAAAACCTTTGCTAAAGAGGTCACTCCCGGTGAAGGGATCTCGGCTCTTTCCCCGTAGAATGAGGTGCAGGATATTCCAACTGAATACCACGATGCAAAGCAAAAGTAATCGGCTATAGTGAAGTTACTGCCCTGACGCAAACTTTTGTCCAAGGGGTCACTCCTGGTGAAGGGATCTCGGCCCTTGCCTCGTCGACTGAGGAGCAGGATATTCCAACTGAATACCACAATGCAAAACAAAAGTGAACGCCTTTGCAATAACAGCTTTTTGAAAAGTGTTCCAACAACATCAGAATAGGTTTGTTTATCTTGCATTGATCCGAATCAACGCAGTCCCATCAATTGATCACACCACAAAGAACGAAAATATACTGACGTACGTATATGCCATCCGCATTCGCCACTGGGTCCCGTCATCACCCGTTAGGTTAGCTAACTAACGACAGAGCGGGGACTGGACTAGCGCGGATGCAAAACATATACAACATCTACTAGTATATATATAATATATAATTTTCGCTCAAGGCGTGATAAAATGCAACACAGAAAAGTATAGCAACACAGATCAAAACAGATATCTGGGATCCCCGGGTTTCACAGAGCCGCTGAAACCCGACGTTCCCCTGGTCGTGTGGATAGCCTGTGCAATGAAATCCTAGACCCCTACGGGCGCGGCAAGTTACCCGCCAAAAGCTGAAGCGAGGCAGCCCCCTTCAGCAACGTGAATGGACCACCCAGCACTTCACGGAATCCGGTAACTTGGGCACCCCTCCTGGGTCAAACCTATACCCCCTACGAGTGCGGCGAATAGCCCGCCAATTCTAGAGTGAAGCCCCCTCCGTCTCAATGCCATGAGATGCGGGCCCGTTTCCCTCTAGAACCCGGCTATCCGTGCACCCCTCCGCGGGGTAATCCTAGTACAGAAAGTAAAATATACATACAACGGATACATCGACCGCAACCTGGTCGTGCCCAAAAGAATAATACAAACAGGCAGTGACGGCAGTCCACATGTCGGACGCTCGCCCCGCAATAACAAATGTACATATAAAACACAACTGTACTAACATTGCATCCAGGCTATCCCCCACGACCGATCCGCAACAACACAGCAAAACACAGAACATCAACGTGAATGTCACGTTCGCAAATCCGTCTAAAAGGGCTATAGCAGATAGACTGGATTTACCGATCGAGTGACATTCACGGTCGCAGATATAATGTAAATACTGTGAAATAATGTGTTTAAAATATACGATCGATCAAATTTTAACAAGTGGGCCCCCAAGCATTACTGTAACAGATCAGGAAATTCTGGGCCCAATATTAATATTCCAAAAACCCTAAATTCCATTCAGGAGGCAACTGCAGAAATATGATACAGTGATCACATAAAGGTGTGGCGGAACAGCGGCAAGAAGGGGGTGTTTGCCGCGTTTCCGCGCTCCTACAGTTGAATCATTGCATCGAATTTTTGCAGAACCCTTAGATTTTCCAGTACATCACTTTTCTGTAACCGGAAAAAAATTTTGACACCAAAAATTTTCAACAGAAAACTGATGTGAACAAAAATGTAGATTTTGGAATTTTGGTCGATCGGAAATGTAAAACGCATTAGAACAAGCTAGGCAAGGTTAATGGCCTGGCTCTGATACCAATGTAAGCCCGCGGGGGCGCCCCGGCCGTCGATCCGACGCCGGAAACGCGGAAACAAAAACTTTGCAAAAACTTGCAACCGGCACCACCGCGCACTTTTCACCCGGATCGGGCCATTAACCTAGCTAACTAGCAAATAAGAAAAGAGTAGAGAAGTTATACCAAGCGATCCGTGTCCTTCGGTCTTCATCTTCACTCCGATCTTCCGCGGAATCTCCGTCCATCATCGTCTCGTCGGAAAGGTCACCACGTAGCCGGAATCTTTTACGGGCTCCCACCTCTTGACCGAGGCAACTCGGGCGCGAAGTTGGCTAGCCGACGCGTCCAAGACTTGCTATAGATATAGTGTAGAAGCTCGTCTCTTTTGGGGTTATGAGGTTGCCATGGTTTGTGGAGGAAAACAATGAACTTGAGAGAAAGAAAAATTGGAGCTCTCAAGTTTTTCAAGCAACATATGAGATAAATCACCACCCACTAAAATCAATCCCCTTCTCCCTTGAATAGTGGCCGGCCCCTTTTCTCACAAGAATGAGATTGGAGAGAGAAAAAGAATTCTCCAAGTATATAAAAATATAATGGAAAAACCAATAAAGAAAATGGTCACTCTCATTTCATTTCAACAACCATCAAATGAAAAGCAAAATGAAATGGACAAGAATGGAATCTCATCATGAAGAGGCTACAATAATGCAAGAAACCCCTCCACTAAATGTTAATTGCAAACTTGCAATTAACACCCTCCAACGGATAGTCCGGCCGTGAAGGAAAAAGAGAAAACCGGCCGGAACGGAATGCAAACTGGCAACCCCAGAAAACCGATCCCGTAATAAATTACAGGAAAACCCCGCTACTGCAAATACATGCCCGCATTTGTATTTCCACTGAACACAAATGCAAAGAGACAAAATCTACACTATCTAATACTAGGATCCGGCTTAAGCCAAAGCCGGCTAGTAAAATCCGTCCGATCACGATGCGTGCAATACCGCACGTATCTGATCGAACCCTGCCATATCTCCATACGGCCTCTACAGCGTTTCGCCTGAAACCTTAGTAACTGAGTGTGGTGGACTCTAAAGACTCGTCAATACAATGGCTGCGGATTTAACCACTGGCACGTCAGAGGTATAAGCCAATACGTGACGGGCTACCAGGTATTGACCAAAAGGGACGTCGATGAGCGAACTCATCCTGACACCCTACTGAGCCTGTCAGTGACAATATCCGTACAGTCCGGTCCGTTCGTCTATGAGCATCGCATGGCGGGCCTAGGGGGTTGGTAAAAGTCAGACCCCCAAAAGCGGTACAAGTCGTGTCGGAGTGTAGCCCAGAACACCCTGAGATACTACTGGAATACCTACCAGCAAATCTCCTGCCTTGGCCAAGGACTTTTCATGTTCTGGCTCTCCTAGACACAGCGCGACCTCACCCCCAATACCGGGAGAGACGAACCCCTGCAGATCCGCTCACTGCCTCCATGTGGCTCGGGACTGTACCCAACTAAAACCTGTTTGCACGACTCCTTTGAGCCGTGGTAGGATAGTAATCAAAGCACAGTGGGAACTCACACGAGACAAATGACGATCTCAGGTCGATGAACTAACCTGCACACATGTCACCAGGGAACTGCTGTCTGACGTCCGGTATAATCCCAACTAGCAGGTTCCCGGCGAGTCCTGTCCGGTGTACTCATAACCCAATGAGCACCTGTATACATCTTAGGTGAACCAACTGACACCAGTGGCTTGTGAGACCGGCCACCGCCCCTCGTCGGGGTCTCGACTGTATACACTAGTCTACTCTGGAGAATCGATGCCCTGTCTCGAAACTCCCACGACTAGGGACCTTTTAAGGATGTGCTTATAGACTCCAGCTCTCACTTATATGATCGCCCTCATACTGCTGGTAGTCAAGCAAGAATCCTAGGGGCTCTATCAACGTGTAATAGCGACTCGAAAGGTCACCTAAAGCAGTACACGATGATAAAGATAAACCAGATAGCATACTATCATCTCGAGTAAGACTGTCCTACTGGGATAGGTCCTCCCCTCAATCATTGCAATCACGTGCCTGTGATCCAATAATTGACTCTGAGGGCACTATCTCCAACACCATGTTCCCCATAGATGAAGATTCTTATGTTCCGGGTCATGATCTCTGATCAATGCTAAGACTTCCCTATCCACAGGTGCTCCAGGGAATCCTCCCTCTGAACGAATAAATGGGAAAGAACTATCGAAAGACATGTCACCTGCGTGAAAAAGAACAAAAGTCAACCGTCAGTGCTATAATTTAAATTCTGACACTTGGTACTTTAAATCTGTACCGCACTGCAATGCAGTAAAAAGGGACCAAAGAGGACCCACATAATTTAGATGATAGTTCATCATTAATAAAAAACAGTCTCATCATTTGATGAGACTGTCATTAAATGAGGAAATCCTTAATTGATTCTCATTCAATGAGAATTCCTCGGGCCAGGGAGTAAATCTCCCCTTGAGAGCAGTGCTCTATGACCGAATAACATCTGTCAGCTCTGGGAATAGGAAAATTCCTCAAAGGAAATTCTGAAGAGCCTTGCTCTGTAAAAATGATGGAATAACCATCAGGAAACTTAAAATAAAATTTCTAATGAATTAAAATTCTGAGATCTTCAAGATCTATGAATAAACTCTAAGAGTTCTTCATGAGCAAAGCTTTGTTAATGGGCTAAGGAACCCTAAGAAAGATCTCTTTAGATCTATGGGTTCAACAGAGCAAAGCTCTGTCAACAAAACCCTAAAAAAGGTTTTCTTTAGATCAAAGATCTATGAAGAGCAAAGCTCTGTTAATGGGTGAAACCCTAGATTATTAAATGATCTACTCAAAGATTTAATCTTTACCTAAGATTTTGACAGAGTTCTGTCCTTAAGAAAGTTCTTAAGCCAAAGAGCTATGCTCTGCAAGAGAATAAAAATTCTCAGAAGGAAGAAGATGAACAGAAATCATCTCAAGGGCCAAGGGTCCTATTTATAGGCGCTGAGAGCCGTTTCAACTTCTGAGTTGATCCAAGGGCGCAGATGCTGTCACCGCTGCACTCACATATGGGCCACGTGAGCGCAACGGTGAGGGGGGCATTTGTTTCCCCCAATCAGAGCAAAGCTCTGTTCAAATTTCAAATTTTGAAATGAAGCAACGCTTCATAGCAGCGCCAAGTGTGCTGCGCCCTAAGGAGCGCACCACGTGCAAAGAACGGGTGTGCTAGCGCTAAGTGCGATGCGCTTTAAGCAGCGCACCACGTGCACAGCACGGGTGCGCTAGCACTGGAACTAAAAGCTCCCCACCGTCAGATCAAAGATCCAATAAAGATGATAAAATATCAATTAATCAGAATAAAATTCTGTTAAGGAGAGATTCCTCATAATCTTTCCAAACAAAAAGATTTATGCTCTGTAGATCAGAGCACCGTTGGATCAATGATCCAATGGTGATTAAGAATCACCAAAAATATAGAATAAATTCTGTATGGAAAAAATTTCCCAATCTTGTTAAAAACAAGAAAATTTCCTTCTGTAAATCAGAAGCCCTTGGATCAAAGATCCAACGGTGGGGAAATCCCCAAATCTATTGGAGAAAAGATCTCCTTAACTGATTGAACAAATCAGCTTGCCCTATATAAAGGCCCTTAGACTTCAAGTCTCATATAGAGGAACCCTCCTATAAACTTTGAGAAATCTTAGAAAGAAAAGCCAAGCTCTCGGTAGAAGAACAACTTTTCTTCAAGGTAAAAAGAACAGAAAGACGAAATCGTCTCATATAAAAAAGAAGAATTCACTTCTTTCTTTAAGATTATAGATCTACAAGACTAAGGTATTTCACAAAGAGATCAAAGGACCTCATCATAAAATAAAAAGAAGAATATAATTATTCTCACAGATCATAGATCTATAAGACTAAGGTCTTTTACATAAAGAGATCATAGTATCTCATTATAAGAAGGGGGAATAATTCAATTCTCTTAGGATCACAGATCCATAAAGGCAAAGCTTTTCACCAAAATAAGAGATTGAAACATCTCCTACACGAGAATTTATTTCTCAGATCATAAAATTGATCAAATGCGCTTCTGCGCTCTTTGACTGGCGCAAAGCGCCAAGCGCACCACGTGCTCCTCACGTGTGCGCCACTGACAGATAGCGCTTTGCGCTCACAAAATAGCGCTTTGCGCTCATGGACTAGGCGCTCAGCGCCGAGCGCACCATGTGCTCCTCACGTGTGCGCCATTGAACAAATAGCGCTTTGCGCTCATAAACTAGCGCTTTGCGCTTATGGTCTGGCGCTCAGTGCCAAGCGCGCCACGTGCTCCTCACGTGTGTGCTACCCAGCAGAAGTGCTCTGTGCTCTTTGACTGGCGCAAAGCGCCAAGCGCGCCACGTGCTTCTCACGTGTGCGCTGATGAAACATAAACTGTTCTTTAATAAGCCTCAGAGCTATGATGAATGCTCAGCATTCAATAAAAGACATAAATAACTGTCAGAACCCAAACCAATGCTCAGCATTGTTAAAAGGGCCAAGCCCAAACAAATGTCCAACATTTTAAACCTAAGTGGACTTAGCCCAAGATTGTCCATAAGTCCTTAATTCAGATTAACTGAGCCCATATGCTCATTAATCTTTTGATCTTAGTCCCAAATTGGACTACAGATCTCTCAATCAATATTGGTTCAAGGGTACATCTCTTCACTCCTCTGATACATGCCGTTGTAATCTTTCAACGCTTTCAGAGAGGTGACGGGTCCCGACAACCAGACATTTCACGGACTGTGGGGTCCTTAAACTCATGGACTATGATGTCCTTAACCTCGGACTGTGGGGTCCCTTTAAACCCACGGACTATGATGTCCTTAATCTTGGACTGTGGGGTCCCTTTAAACCCACGGACTATGATGTCCTTAACCTTGGACCGAAACGTCCCTAAACTAACAATGGACTGCAATGTCCCTAAACTAAAACAATAGAGCCCAAATGCTCTTTTGTTGGATCTAAATGATCCCGTTGAGTAGATCTTAGTCTAAAATTAGACTAACGTATCCTCAACAAACGTATAAGTTGATCTTAGTCTCAAAGGAGACTAACGTATCCTTAAACCCAACCCCAAACCCAAATCTAAGAAGATACGGATTTGGACTAATCCACGCCCTACGGACGACAACATAAATTAGTCTCCGTATACAATCCACGGGAAACCAAAAATAAAACAAACACCCACGACACGAAGTGACCATCTGGAGAAGGAGAAAGTTGTTACCGTGATGCGGTAGCGTAATTAACTGCAGGGGCTTGCGCCTGTAGGGAAGAGCGTCCCCACAATCAAAAACCTTCAAACGAGGGGGAATCTGACGAAGTCTGCTACATCGGCCGCATCCGTCTAAACCTTCGATGCACGGTGCCATAAATCAACTTGGCATCTTCGGTGAGGTGGATGGATAACACCAAATAGCTTCTGCCCCCAGATTCAGGAAAGACGTCAGTCTTCCCGGTTTCCGGCGGTAAACAGAAACGTTTTCTCCAGTGGCTATGCTCAAATCCATTCGAATCCTACTTGCCATTGCTGCCTTCCATGACTATGAAATCTGGCAGATGGACGTAAAAACGGATTTTCTAAACGAAAGTTTGGAAGACTGCGTTTATATGGATCAGCCGGAAGGTTTTATAGACAGTGGGAGCAGCGGGAAGGTGTGCAAGTTGCTTAAATCCATTTATGGATTAAAGCAGGTATCGCGGAGCTGGAACATCTGTTTTGATGAAACAGTCAAGGAATTTGACTTCATCAAGAATGAGGATGAGCCTTATATATATAAGAAGATTGTAGGACGAAATATCGTATTCCTAGTCTTGTACGTGGACGACATTCTTTTGATAGGAAATGATATTCCTATGCTACAATCGGTCAAGCTGTTCTTATCACAAAGGTTCTCTATGAAAGACCTGGGTGATGCCTCGTACACTCTAGGGATTAAGATCTACAGAGATATATCCAAGAGATTATTAGGGCTTTTGCAGTCTAGGTACATAGAGACCGTACTAAAAAGATTTAGTATGGAAGATTCCAAACGCGGTAACATACCCGCATTGGATGGAATCACCCTCTCCAAAGAGATGTCTCCCAAGACTGATGAGGAGAATGTATGCATGAGCATTATACCTTACGCTTCGGCGGTAGGATCTATAATGTATGCGATGCTATGTACAAGACCAGATGTAGCATACGCGCTTAGCATGGTGAGCCGGTATCCGTCGAACCCGGGTAAGGATCATTGGACAGTTGTGAAGAACATTCTCAAGTACCTGAGAAGGACTAAGGAGATGTTCTTGGTTTACAGTAATGAAGACCTTAAGGTCGAGTCTTTTACCGATTCAAGCTTCCAGAGTGACAAGGATGACAACAAGTCTGTCTCGGGTTTCGTGTTTACCCTCATTGGAGGGGCGGTGTGTTGGAAGAGCTCCAAACAGGACACCGTCGCAGACTCGACGATGGAAGCTGAATACAATGCTGCGAACGATGCCGCAAAAGAAGCGGTCTGGATGAAGAAGTTCATTACTAAACTTCAGATAGTTCCGTCTATTGTTGATCCGATACCTTTGTATTGCAATAACAATGGGGCTATAGCTCTAGCGAAGGAACCACAGACCCATCAGAATTCTAGACACATTTTGAGGCGGTATCACCTGATCAGGGAGATCGTTGATTGTCAGGAGATCGAGGTGCGGAGAGTGGACACAAAAGACAACATGGCGGATCCATTCATGAAGGCCCTCCCTCAAGCGCAGCCCGAGCGTCTTTTTGAGATGTTGGGTATGCGATACGCCAACAGCTGGCCCTAGAGCAAACGTTGGGTACTCGGTACGCCAATATATGGTCTTAGTGCAAGTGGGAGATTGTTGGATATGTATGCCCTAGAGGCCATTATTTTATATGTATACATGTGGATGTTTGGACATATGTATGTACAGGACAACCTTGCTCGATATGATAGTATGCTATCTGGTTTGTCTTTATCTTAACACGTGCATATGTTTTACTTGTTATTACGTATCATTTATACATGTTGATAAATCCCGTAGGATCATTGCTTGAATACCTGCGTTGTGATGGCCATCATACTTGAAGGAGCTGCTGGGTAGTCGATAAGCACATCCTTAAAAGGTCCCTAGTCGTGGGAGTATCGAGACTGGGCATCGATATTCCGGAGTAGACTAGTCTATACGTTTCCAACCCTGACGAGGGGCGATGGTTGGTCCCGCAACCATTGGTCTTTTACACCTAAGATCGTATACAGGTGCTCACTGGGGATGAGTACACTGGACGGAATCGCCGAGAACATCTAGATGGTACTATACCTATCGTCAGATAGCAGTTCTCAGGTAACATGAGTACAGGTTAGTCTTCAGACCTGAGATTTTCATTTGTCTCATGTGAGTTCCCACTATACTTTGATCACTACCCTACCACGGCTTTACTGAGTTGTGCAAACAGGTTTTGGTTGGGTACAGTCCCGAGCCATATGGAGGCAGCGAGTGATTGTTGGGGATTCGTCTCTCTCGGTATAGGGAGTCGACATGCATAAACAGATAAGTACCAGTCAGCTACCGCACACTACGCCTTGACAAAGGCCAACAAATGCAGCACGAATACTAAATAGTCTTTATCTGAAATGACGGAGGGCTACGCAGGTTTTTCAGAAAACCATGAGCGTAATGAACTTGATATCGTCGTAGAATCAAGTGATTTTGAAAAAATGTATGTTTTTTAGGCTTTTCTAGTTTCGCTAAAGAAGTCACTCCCGGTGAAGGGATCTCGGCTCTTTCCCCATCGAATAAGATGCAGGATATATCGTATATACCACTGTGCAAAGCAAGAACTATATAAGCTGTCAAAAACTACACCGCGAGTTTGTAGCATCTGCCAGTTTAGCTAAAGTGGTCACTCCCGGTGAAGAGATCTCGGCTCTTTCCTCATCGAATAAGGTGCAGGGTATATCATATATACCGCTATGCAAAGCAAAACTGTAGCTACCCTTTTTATAAAGTTTTGATTCTACAACATCTTTTAGGTTTCTTTTCTTTTTATTAATCTCATTAATAAATCCCATTAGCTTATGCTTCCTAAGCATCACAAAAGAAACGAAAGCAGTAATATTTATATATCAGCATATATATATATAATAAGCATTCGTCTCAGGCAGTGATATGATCTCATCACAGAACATTGCAGCAGAAGAACATATATGAAATATTGGATATACTAGGATGTCCGTGTTTTAATATGAGCCTGTATAAAACACGGATTCCACGGTCGCGATGAATAGCCAAACCCACATCCCTATACCCCTACAAGAGCGGCAAGTAACACTGTCAATTCTAGGGTTAGGAGACCCGGTCTCGACTCCTCGAGATGGCCTCCCACTGGACCCTAGAACCCGGTTACTTGTGCTCCCCTCCTTGGGTCTACCTAATGCGGAAAAGTAAATAATATACACTGGTGACATCAACCTCATCCCGGAAGTGCCCCAATAAAAGAATATTACATACAAATGAATTTTACATGAATGAAAATAAAAACCCTCATCTCACATAAAACCCCCGGCTATTCAGAACACGACGATCCAATATAACGTATCATAGCAACACATAATATCTCATATCATCAACGTAAGTAAGTATGCATACACCGATCGTCGTTGATGTATAGCAACGAAAACCGGCAATACAACTACATACTCCACTTACGGTCACAGAAAAGAAATTGTAAAACTACAACATTTGGAATCCACAATCACTTTAGACATCATAAATCCGAAATATCACATACTTTGCATTTCATGCCTAACTATATAAATTCCACATATTGTATCACATTCTAGATAAATAGACAGTATTAAACTTTCCGATCGGATAATCAAATACCCAAGATTTCCTAAATAGCTCAACACTTGAGCAGAGTTCAAATAATCCTAGAATATGTCACAGTACCAATGGTCCAGCCATAGAAGGGTCAAGCCAACGCCTCACATGTGGCACGCCGTACTGCCCCAAACTCTAAGGTTTAGAGGCGGTTCAGACGGTCACATAATCGAGTTAAGGTTTGTGTTCTTCTAGAGGGACCACCACGTTACTTGCACGTTTTTCCGAAAGATTTAAACCCAAGAAAAATTCAACACTTGAAAGTTTTTCATGACAGGAAAAAATGAGTTAATGATATCCGTTCGAACATTTTAATAGTTTCTAAATTATCCCGAAAAAGAACGAAATTAAATTTTCCGATCGAATCAACGAATTCAAAATAATCCCCAGAACACTCAACACTTGACTCAGATTAAAAATACCCAGAAATATGCACTAACAGCTACGGATATTACTGTGCCAAAACCAAAGCACAATTCGACTGTACGACCGAGGATCCGCGGCGCAAGCAAGGTATTGCAGCGGTTCCGCGGCGTTCCGTACGAATTACTTGCTCGTTTTCCACGGTAATACTTATAATTCCCTGCTGAATTTTTTGAGTATTTTCAATACAGAAAAAATCACATTTTTAAAAATTGTCCAGAGAGGGGGTCAAAATCGGTGTTTCGGGGTTTGATCGGACTTTTAACTTCGTATACACGTCGCCTAATGCTCTAGCTAGGCTCTGATACCACTGTAGGGTTCTTAGGCACTCTTACAAGGGTTAATAAGGTATCAACCATGCCCGAATAAAAAATTTAGACGTGTCGAACAACCCAAAGCCGGGATCTTTGCTAGATTATTAGGGTTTAACATGCAAGTAAACATCTTTACAACTAAGTGTGAGGGATTACAACCTTTGTAGTCCGCTCCTTCGCATCATAAGCTCCGAGTAGAAGTCCCTTCGCCGCGATCCACGATCTTCCGGACTCAAGAGAGGCTCCACAACTCGAACGATCCATACTAGCTTGTAGTCTTCCTTTTCTCCGATGATCTACCTCGAAGTTTCTATAACTCAAGCTCTCTCACTCTAATGAGGTGAACACCCTAATCTAATTGGCTAGATTAGATGAGGATGATGGAGTAGTATTTATGCTTTCTTTTTATATCAAATTCTTACACAAAATCATCATATAAAGAAAACCTAGAAAGCTTTCTCAAAGCTCAAGCTTGAAGAAGAAGAAGAATAATGAATTAAATCCTTTTGTGATGAATAATGAAATGATATATGATTAATAATGTAACCATGGTCAACTATGACAAGGCTAACCCATGTAGAGAATTAACTACGGCTAGGTTTGGGTTGGATTAAAGAATGAGTCACTAGAAAATATCAACCATAATATCTAAGCTCATGACAAAAGAAAACCTTCTAGAAGGTTCATGAAAGAACTAACCCAATTCAAACCCTAACCTTGTTTAATCTCCACTAAACATGTTGCATTAGTAATCATATCATGTTACAATAGTATATATCACATATATATTATATATTTGTAACAAAAGAAAATAATACAATTAATATATTCGCATATATATCAATGCATTATCCGGTGAGAAATTGAAATAATAAAGCGAGCCAATATTAGATAATGTAATGCAATATATCATATATATTATTATACATTAAATTATCGAATCAACACTTGATCCAACAATCCGGCTATATCGAATATAACCGACTAATATATTATGTACCGATTCATCGAATCAACACTTGTTCCGATGACCCGGCTCATATCTAAATATCGCGAGATTATAATACGGTATCTCATATCGCTTTATCCTCGGTCGTGCACATATCATATATGTGCCCCTACTCCATTTTGCCTGAGTCAAGAAACCTCTGTGTAGGACTCTAAAGAATCGTTAATACGCCGGTAGCAGGTGTGATCATATCAAACACCCACAAGCTGCAAGGGGTCAGCTAAACGTAACAGCCACCCAGGTATTGAGCGATCAGAAGATCAACAAGCTAGCCTGTGCATTCTCCTGTGAATCCAATCAGTAACACTCCCGTACAGTCCGGTCTCTTCGTCTGATATGTTGCATATCTAGTCTAGGGGTGGTATACGTCAAACCCCAGTAACCGATAAGTCGTGTCGATGTGAGGCTCATAACAGGTTGAGAAACTACTGATAACACTTACCAGTAAATCTCTATATCAGTCCTGGCCAGGGACTTCCAGTTATAGCCAATCGAACACAGCACAACATCAACTCCCTATACTGGAAGAGACGAATCCCCTCCTATCTGCCTCCATATGATTCGGGACTGCACCCAAAAGCCACCATTTTGTATGCCCTCTTGGATGTGGTAAGGTAGAAATCAAAGCACGGTGGGAATCACACAAGACTCTATGACGATATCGGGTCTACAGACTACCTTGTATCAGTGTCACCGGAGAACTGCCATCTGACGTGTGGTATATCACCATCTGGGAGTTCTCGGCGAGTCCGTCCAGTGTACCCAGTCTCCACTGAGCACCCGTACACATTCCTTGATGTCAAAACACCGATGGATATGGGATCATCTATCGCCCATCATATGGGTCAAGATGCGTATACGCTAGTCTACTCTGGTGTATCGATGCCCTGTCTCGACACACCCTCGACTAGGAACAGTTATAGGATGTACTCATCGACTACCGTGGCCCCACTAGTATGATCTCATCATAGTCCCAGTAGTCGAGTACAGATCCTAAGGGCTTTATCAACATGTGAGAGTAAGACAGTAAACTAATATAAGTCAACATGTTAAGATAAAGGAAAACCAAATAGCATACTATCATGACGAGTAAGAAAGTCCTCTCTATATATATCCAAGCATCCATTATAATATATATCATATGTACAACAATGGCCTCTAGGGCATATACATAACTAACATAATACATTTATGTCAACTATTGAAGCATGGTTGGTATATTATATTAGTAAAAATTGTTTTACAAAACCATTGGTGAGGATTTTCTCTCACATGCTAGTCTCATTTTTCTTGAGCTCACCATTTGCTTCACTCCTCTCTCTTATTCTTGAGCTCCTTCGCCTTCATCTTCAACCTCCTCTCTACACTTTCATGTGTTGAGAATTAAGAGAGGAGGTGAGATAGAAACACACATAGAACCTTAGACAACATCCTAGATTTCTTAGACCAGCAATCTAAGATCTCTAGTTGCTCCACTTGATACTCAGTGTAGAGCTAGAGCCATGTACTACATCTCTCTGGTGGATCATCTTTGACGGAGGAGGACCGACGGATAAGCTCGATCCCGGAGAACCGAAGGAGCAAGAAAAGAAGAACAAGCTCGTTCAAGGAGATCACTTGGAGCGAACAAAGAGGAAAGAAGACCGAAGGACACAGAACCTTGGGTGAGAATTTTCATGGTAGTTAGCTCCTCTTATCTTGCTAGTTTAAGTTTATGGTAGATCCGGTGAATGGGTTATTCTAGCGCCAGTTTCAAACTCTAGAATTTATTTTTTCTGCAAACGGCCTTGGTAGATGGCCAGGGCATTAGTGTAACCCAACATATATCTACGGAGGAGGTGGGGTCTTTTTGAGCACTGCAGTCAGGGAATCGCTTCAAAGCTGTTCCGAGTTGGAACAGCATCTTGGATCACCGGAGCTGTTGGATTCAGTCCAGATGGGGAACTGCCCCCAGTGTGCCTCACTCGGCACCAATAGAGACATCGAGCACCTTTGGTAACAGAAGTTTCTTCAGTTTTAGGAGCTTCATGAACTTGCCCTCTGCATAGCTTTGGAGTTGGGATATCCTGCCCCTGTGTAGCTTCAGGACTGCGATATGAGTCAGTCGCTGAAAGACCGACGTTCTCAACTGAACCAGAGTAGAATCCTGGGGTGCCGGTCTATTGAAGACAGACTGGCATGGAGATGACACCTTCATTGATGCCTCAAAAGCTTTAAGAGCTGGGAGAGTCAATCGTTCAAACATAGATTTCTTTGAAATTGTGAGCTTCTTATCAAGGCCCACAACAGTAGCTGCCAGTCTATCGAAGATTGATTTTTTCTTCGTACCATCTTTCGGCGTTGAGACACCGAAGGTAGCAACTGGAGGAACGATTTCAAAGAACACTCCAGTTATATCTTAGGGGACAGAAAGGCAGTAGACCAAGGCCGCTTGTGGCCCATATGTGACCCCACGGGATGGGGTGATGCCAGAGTTGCACTTTGAGCAGGTGTTACTGGTGAAAGCCATTGAGTCTATATGGAGACAAAACACCAGGTTTAGTATTCTAAACATCCAAGGGCAACATAAACATAATATACCGTGATTAGCTCATGAAACACGACACATGAAGCGTGGAGTGAAAAGAGAAAAAAAAGTCCTACCGGGCGTGCCGGAATCTGTTTACCGCCGAAAACCGGACTGAGAAACGGGGAGCGCGTCTAGCCTGAATACGGGGGAAGATGCTATATGGAACATATCCATTTACTTCTTTGAAAATACCAAGTTGATTTATGACACCGTATATCGGAGGTTTGGATGGATACGACCGTTGTAGCAGAATTTATCAGATTCCCCCTCATATACGAGGGGTTTTTGATTGAGGGGATGCTTTTTCCTGTAGGCGCAAGACGTTGCTGTTAATTACGTTATCGCAAAGCAATAACAACTTTCTATACTCCATAGATATTACTTTGTGTCGTGTTGTATATATTATTTATTTTGGGGTTATCCTTAGATTGTATACGAAGACTAATTTTGTTGTCGACCGTAGGGCACGAATTAGTCCAAATTCGTAAATCTCAGATTTGAGTTTGAACCTAAGCTATATCTACTATCAGTTCAGAGGTTTAAGGATCGTTAATCTTATTTTAGACTAAGATTGACTTAATAAATGGCTAAGGACCGTTAATCCTGTTTTAGATTAAGGTCGACTTAAAACATATGAATATATGAGCTCGATTGATTTATAAAATCAAAGAAGTTTAACACTTCAGGGACTTAGTCTATTTTAGACTAAATATCGGGCTTTATGTTACCCAAAAGTGCTAAGCACCATGCCATATATTTTGTTTTGGGCTTCACATATCCCAACAGTGCCAAGCACTGGGCCCAGAAGCTTAAGCTTCAACATAGAATATATAACATCTTTCCTGCTTCAGTGCTTACGTGATATCACGTAAGTTGCTGGTTTTCTTTGGTGCTCACGTGCTATCATGTGAGCCGCTATATTTCTTAGTGCTCACGTGCTATCACGTGAGTAGTGCAAAGCACTAAACCGTTTTCCTCTCTAGCACTCATGTGCTATCACGTGGGCTGTTGTTTCCTTGGATGTTCACATGCTATCATGTGCTATTGTTTTCTTGGGCACTCACGTGTTATCACGTGAGCTGTTGATTTCTTGGACGCTCACGTAGATATCACGTGGGCCATTGTTTTCTTAGTCGCTCACGTGGATATCATGTAGGCCATTGTTTTCTTGGGCACTCACGTGCTATCATATGAGCCCTACTATATTCATGCAGAGATTAACTCTGGAAAAATAGAGTTAAGCTCTAAAATCTCAAATTTTCTTTGCAAATCTCGTTTATACAAGAACTAAGTTTGTTTCTTTTTATGTGAGAACTAAGTTCTTAGTAGGATAAAACCCTATCTTTAGGTAAAATCATATCTTGAGGGAACTAAGTTTCTGGAGTATAAACTCCATCTTTTTCTTTCTTTCTTCCATATTCCTTTCTTCTGTTCATATGGAGGTGGTAAAACATCATTGTTTTCTCATGGATCTTGAGTCTAAAGAACAAGCTCTTCCCAATGAGAATTAAATTTTTCTTTTTTATGGAAGATTTGTCATGTGGATCTCAGATCCAGAGGAAGAACTAAGTTCTTTTAAAGGGTTAAACCCTTTTCTCATTTATAAAATAGGCAAAAAGAGATATTTTTATCTCTGTTTTTACCTAGGATTTTTCTTGGAAGGAGCAAGATGATCTTTCTTCAAAAGAGAATTAAATTCCTGGGTTTTTTGTGGAAGCTTATGGAGAATATTTTCTTTCTCGCAGAAGCTTATGGTAGGGTCTTCTCTCTTGAGACTTGGAGTCTTAGGTCCTTTATATAGGAAATGAAAACTATCAGTTAGTTTGAGTAAATCTCTCATTGAGAGATATTAATTGATTTAATTGATCTTAAAAATCATTTGGGGAATTTTATTTACCGTTGGATTTTAGATCCAGTGACTTTTTATATAACAAAAGATATTTCTTGTTCGTTTAAACAAGATTAGGAAAATATTTTCCTAACATAGAATTTAATTCTACCTTCTAATTAATCAGTGATTTTTTTAATCACCATTGGATTTTTTATTCGAGAGTTCTCTGTTTAACAGAGAAAATCTTTCTTATTTTAGAAAGATCATTGAAAATATTTTCCCATGTAGAATTTAATTTTACTTGAAGAAAACCGCTCCGATTTTGGTCTCCAGTGCTCACATGCTTTGCATATGAATGCATACATGTTTAACACGTAGGTGTTTTTATAGGATTTAATCCTATCTAAAGTCGGTACTCACATGCTTTGCATGTGAGTGCTCACGTGTTTAACACATGGGAGCCGCCCTTCTATTTTTTATGAGGGAATGATTTTGGGCTCCAGCGCGCATGTGTTTAACATGTGGGTGCTTTCATAAGACTTAATCCTATCTGAAGCTGGTAATCACGTACTTTGTATGTGAGTGCTCACGTGTTTAACACATTCAGGATGCCCTTCTATTTTTTATAAGGGAATAACCCACGCTCAAGTTCTCTGCACGTAAGTGCTTACGTGTTTAACACGTGGGGGCTGCCCTTTTATTTTTTATAAGGGAACAACCAGTGCTCACGTGTTTAACACGTAGGTGCTATTATATGATTTAATCCTATCTGAATCCGGTACTCACATATTTTGCATATGAGTGCTCACGTGTTTAACACGTGGGGGCTGCCCTTCTATTTATGTAAAGGAACAGTCATCACTTGATTCATGAGCGTTACACATGATTGTAAGGGGAAAGAAGAAAAATAGGTTCATGGGCGTTACACGTGATTCATTTCCCATAATTTTTCCACAAAACTTAACAGAATAAAAGTTCATAAGGTATGAGGTAGAGTAATTAAAGTACATGGGGGTATTTGTAACGACCGTGATTTTCGTATATTAATAAAAAATTCTTTTTATATATTTATTGGAGCCGATAATTATTTTTTGGTACTTTCCAAAATTTTATTTTGATGGAATATATTGGTTAAAGGTTTATTTATTTTTAGAATATTTAATACATTTTTTAGAAGGGAGAAAATAGTTTTAAATAATTTTAGGAAGTTTATTTGGATTTTTAAAGAATTTAAAGAATTGATTTTAAAAATTTAATTGTTAAAAAGGAATTATTTTTAGATAAAAAATCATTACAAAATGAGAAAATAAATATTTAGAATATTCTAGAATTTATTTGGATTTTTCCGACATTTAAAACTATTTTCAAAGCAGTTTTAATTAAGAAAAAGATTTATTTTTTAAAAATGTGGATTTATGAAAAAAGAATTATTTTTAGAAATTAAAATTATTAAAAAAAAATAATCAATTATTTATATTTTATTTGGATTTTATTTCGAATTTTATGTCTTTCTTTTCAGCTTCATGTTTAAGGCTTACTTTCTAGGTTTTCCTTTCCATTTTACAATGGAACTTTGGGGTTGAATTATTGTAATAAATGGTTGGTTATGGTTGAAGTTTCTTTTTATTTTCCTTGCGTTTGTATTACTTCCCTGCACTTTTATACGATTAGCGTGTTTATATCGGGAAGGTGTGCTTCTCGGTATAAACACGTCGCGGGACTCGTCACGTCTCCGCTCCCGTCTTTTGGGAAGCTGGACGTAACATGTTTTAGTGGTGGCCCATATAGATCCTGAAGTATACATATGAAAGGACATTAACTAACCTTTATTGTACCTCCTTTGAATCCTATTCCTTGAAATCCATCCTAATCCTTTCATGTCATTTCTCGAAGATAATGCCTTGATACATGCTGTAACTCTCTTGATTCCTAAACTCCATTTTGTTAATCTTTTACTTTCCTTTCTTAAACCTTTCCTGCATTCACCCCAGAGCCATTTTCTCTAGCTTATGAACTTTTCCTCATGACCTTATTTCGGTTTGCAAACTTTTTCGACTCGAAAGCATCTTTCGATTTTATGACTTCCCAATTCATTACATCACGACCTTTCTAAACTCACCTCCATTGTACTGGACGATACGAAGACACTTGGGAGTGCGAAGAATACTTGTTACTACGTAATCCTTACGCATTTCCCTGCCCTGTTGCAACATATTTCTTATGAGAATTTTAAGAACAAATTTTTTTTAAGAAGGGTAGATTGTAAAGGCTGCACCTGTTTATAAAATTATTTGTTTGAAAATGAGTTGTTTTATAAAAAGAGAAGTTTTTTTTTAGATATGTTATTTTTTCTCGGTTTACTCCTTATTGGAATTTCGAGGACGAAATTGTTTTAAGAAGAGTAAATTGTAATGACCGTGATTTTCATATATTAATAAAAAATCTTTTTATACATTTATTGGAGTCAATAATTATTTTGTGGTACCTTCAAAAAATTTATTTTGATGGAATAGATAGATTAAAGGTTTAATTATTTTTAGAATATTTAATACATTTTTTAGAAGGAAGAAAACCGTTTTTAATAATTTTTTAAAGTTTATTTGGATTTTTAAAGAGTTTTTTCAGAATTGATTTTAAAAAGGGAATTGTTAAAAATGAAATATTTTTAAATAAAAATTATTAAAAAATATGAAAATAATTATTTTTAATTTTTTAGAATTAATTTGGATTTTTCCGACATTTAAAACTATTTTTAATTAAGAAAAAGATTTATTTTTTATAAAAAGAAAATTTATGAAAAATGAATTATTTTTAGAAATAAAAAAAATTAAAAATAAAAATAAATAATTATTTAGATCTTTCTAGATTTTATTTCGAATTTTATGTCTTTCTTTTAAGCCTCATGTTTAAGGCTTGTTTTCTAGGTTTTCCTTTCGATGTTGTAATGGAATTTTGGATTTGAATTATTGTAATAAATGGTTGGTTATTGATAAATATTTGGTACATTTTAATGCACATTTATGTAGTCATTTTTGTCTTAATTTTTCTTATTTTATTCTACTCCGTGTATGTTTTGTGAAATATTGTAGATTACAGGGCTCATAGGCAAAAGTCCACAAAAGACGTATTACGTGCGTTGGATGTGGAATATTTTAAGCAAAAACAGAGTTAATGGTAGAAATTACCAAAAATCATGCGTGGAACATGATTTCCAAAGTCGAGACCAAACCACACCAGAAATCTGGAGTCGAGATCCTACAGAATTTTAGCCAGGGCCGAAATTTCCATATATTGGGCCGAAATTTATTGGAGATTTGTGTTGAGATTTTCAGAGATTTTTGTATATTAGAATATCTTCTGTAAACTACTATTGGAATTTATCAATAGCCTATTTATTCTGCGGTAGAGCCTTGTTAGGGTTTCATCTCTTCATTAGCTTTTGAACTAGGTTTTTTTTATTGGAGGGATCAAGTTTAAATTTGTAAGTTACTTTTTCATTATGAAGTTTAATTATTCTATGATGTTTTTTTTAACGATAAGTAGCTAATTTCATCACTAGGGTTTGAATTATACTTGCTATCATGTGTGTTTAGTTTCTCTTCTCTGTTTCTTTTCTATGGGATTTTAATGATGAATCTCTTGATAAAAGTTTACTTCTTTTTTGATGCCATGCTAATAAACTAAACATGATAATGATTGATTTACGCTCTTGAAACTTGTTTAGGGAAAGATGGTGTCATCGATAAACTAATTGGTTTTATAATAGATTGACGGCCCAGAAAACTAATTAGAGAAGGTAAGATGGAATTTTTATCTTTGTAGATTCAACCTAATTACACTAGGGTAATTTAGATTATTCCGATAATATAATATAATTCGTAAATTGACAACTTGTAGGTTATTTTGTAGAAGGGTAAAACTGAATTTTTGTTAAGTTAATTAGAATATTATGTTTAAATTCTTTTGCTAGATGATGTTGTGTAATTGATATGGTAGATCTCTAAACGTATAATTTATACATTCATTGATTGATATTTCATTGCGAAAATAGTTTATTTTAGACTTTTATATAATTGATAGTAATAAATTTAAACATAAGATTTGGAAAAGAATAGAAATCATATAGAACGCCATGATAGTAAAAGAAAATCAAAACCCTCGGCTTGCTTTATTATTTGAAACTTACTTTATTTTAAACTTGCACTTTTAATTTCTTTTATGATTTTTAATTAGTTTAATTAAATAAATCATTCTTTTAGTTTAATTCGTTTTTAAAGATAATTAGAATTCACAACGCCTCCCTATGGTACGATTCGTAGGTATTACAATATATTTACTGTGCACTTACGGTAAAATTGAGAGACACTTAAAATCTCCATCAATAAAGTTTCTCTTTATTTACCTCGTGCCTATATCGGGAAGGTGTGCTTCTCGGTATAGATACGTCACGGGTCTTGTTGTGTCTTCGCTTCCGTTGTAGCCACCACCTTCAAAAGGGGAAGACAAGGAAGCCATAAATGAGACGAAGTCCGGATCAGCGAACCGGGGTCGCCACCCGTATCTAAATGCGAGAAAGAGAGAGAAAGGGGGAGGAAAACAATGGAGTGGGGGTGAAAACCTGAGAAAAGGGGGGTAAGCAATCGCAATATCTCGATGGAAACCCGACAAGAGTCGGTTACCCAAAAAGATACCCCAATTAGACACGATTCAGCTTCATTTTGAAGAGTTTTTTGAAAGTTTGGTGTCGAAATAGACCCACACAACGCAAATATGCGTGTATGGAGGTATGGGAGAAGTGGAAAAAGGTCAAGAAGATGCGAAGCCGACGTGGGAGAACTCTTACAGGAAAAGACTGACTCTATCTGCAAAGCAGGATACGTGGGTTCCTTATGAGAAGGTGCCTGGATACCCTGAGAACCGGATCACCTTCTGAAAGGGCGCTTGGATACCTCGAGGAGCTAAACTTCGAATTTTTTTTTTTTTGCTTTTGCTCGGGTCTTGATCAAAAAGAGGTTCACGATAGAAGGTCCTCGGATATAATCCTATCCTCTTTACTCTTCTTGGCCAAATTTTGCTAAAAGGATTGAAACGAGAGATCAATCAAAGAACTACACCATTTTTCTTAACTTTTGAAATCTTTTTATTTTTATTTTAAAGAGATCTTGGTCTAAGAAGAGAGTCTTGGGATGAATTCTCCTCTCTTTATCGAATAGACTTCGATCTCAAGTAAATGTAAATAATTAAAAAAATAAAAAAGAAGCAAATAGGAGAGCTCTTCTACTTGTACAAACAAGGAAATGAGCAAGAAATCCATGAAAAATGAAGAAAACATGAAGAGGGGATCTTGGATCCCCATTTCCCCCCAAAAGTTGTTGTTTGAAGGGTTGAAATTCAAGCTGGACAATCTAGAACTAAAGAAATAGGTTTTTCATTTCTAAATCCTAATCCTAAATGGGAAAAATCAGGATTTTCTTTCTCTAGCTCATGTTTTTTTTAGGTATCTTGATTTTTTGGGGTTTTTTCTGGGATTTCTAAGTTAATCTAAAAGTTATTTTTGTTGAGAAGTGATGGAGGTTTGAATCTTGAAAATCTCAAGATAATGATTGAGGGAGTCAAGAAAAAGAGAGGGATCAAGAGAGGCCCTTTCTCATGAGCATGAGAATGCTTATTTATAGAAGAAGGATGGTTAGGATATAAAATGGAGGGCTGCGATTGATTGTTAATGGTGGAGTGGTTGAGATTTTGTAGAAATGAACTGATCCCTATCATTATCTAAGCTTATTTCATTCTCAAATGCTTGGACAACATGCATTTTCCTAATAAAGGAAAAAGAGTGAAGTTAGGTATGTTTTTAGGTGAAAAAGATGCATGCTGTGGTGTGTAAGTCTATGGTGCACACTCTACGGGGTTTGTAGAGAGGCGAAATTTTCAAAAATCGATTTTGAAGCATGTAACAAAGACTATAGCCCAAGAACTACCATAAGCCCTATTAGCAAAAACTTCATAAATACTTATTCTGCTGTGATAGAAATTTTATACCGATCAACACGTGTCCTTCGGGTCTTCTTTATCCCCTTCTTAAGCTCCTTTCCGGTCCTAGATCAAGTTTGGTCGTCCTCCTCGATCCTAGATGATCCATCTGAAGGTTATTGATTCAAACTTCTACTTTCAAAAGAAAGTAACTAAACTAACCAGTATGCTAATCTAGTTAGTTTAGAAGATGTAGAGATGATTAGTAGTGATTTTTTATATCTCAAAACCCCATGGCTCTCAACATATGAGAATGTTTAGGGTTGAGGGGGAAGATGAGTTCAAGAGAGGAGAGAGAACGGTAAGGTGAGAATGAATTGAAGAATGTCTAAGCTCAAAAGATATCAAGCATTTTCCTTTCATTAAAAATAGTAGCTATACTTCAATAGTATTTACAAATGAATAAATAAATACAATAGCCATGTTTCATGCCATACTTGAAGCCACCTCACCCATCCACCTCATTTTCTATTTTTAATAAAATAGAAAAATACATAATGAGGTGTCATCTTCTAGAAGGTATTTTGTATAAATACAAAATACATTCTACCGTATATACATACCGGTATTCGTATCAAAATACAAATACCTAAGAGATAGAATAATACTACTAATATAATAGTAACATTAAATCAATATCTGATTTAACAAACCGGCTTAATCCTAAGCCTGCTGTATTATAATCCGACCGATAAAATTTTGCGCAACTAGTACACGTAATTAACCGTAACCCTGTATGTATAAATATACGGCCTCCACATTGTTTCGCCTGAACCAAGGAAACCCTCTGTGTGGGACTCTAAAACTTGATAGTATACTGGCAATGGGTTTAACCACAAGCACGTCAGCGGTACTAGCTGTACGTAACGGCTACCCGGGTACCTGTCGAAAAGTAGGCCGACGAGTAAACTCATATGAACCCCTACTGAGCCTAACCGTGACAATATCCGTACAGTCCGGTCTGTTCGTCTGAGATTATCGCATACCAAGTCTAGGGGGTGGTTTACATTGGACCCCTACTAACCCGATAAGTTGTGTTGGTGTGGCTCAAGACCATCCGAGAAACTACCGATCCAACTATCAGTAATTCCTAACTGCCCTGGCCAGGGACTTATGGTGTTGACCAACCAAATATAGTGCGATATCGACTCTCTATACCGGAAGAGACGAATCTCTAACAATCACTCACTGCCTCCATGTGGCTCGGGACTGTACCCAATTAAAATCTGTTTACACGACTCCTTTGAGCCGTGGTAAGGTAGTAATCAAAGCACAGTAGGAACTCACACGAGACAAATGATGATCTTAGGTCTACTGACTACTTGTACACATGCCACATGAGAACTACCATCTGACGCTTAGTATAGTACCATCCAGCAGTTCTCGGCAAGTCCGTCCAGGGTACCCACCCACAGTGAGCACCTGTATACAATCTTAGGTGAACACACCAATGGCAGTGGGACTAACCATTGCCCCTCGTCCGGGTCTAGAAACGTATTCACCGGTCTACTCTGGAATATCGATGCCCTGTCTCGATATTCCTACGACTAGGGATACTTTAAGGATGTGCTTAGAGACCACCCAGCCCCTACAAGTATGATCGCCATCATAATGCTGGTAGTCAAGAACATCCTACGGGCTTTATCAACATTTATAACCAATACCCAATAACTAATAAAATATATGCACATGTTAAGATAAAGGCAAATCAGATAGCATACTATCATTTCGATCAAGATTGTCATGTACATATATATATATATATATCCATAGAATCCATTACAAATAATGGCCTCTAGGGCATACATATCCTACAATCTTCTACTTGCACTAGGGCCAGTTATTTGCATAGCGCATCCCAAACATCTTGAACAGCCGCTTGAACTGTGCTTGAGGTAAGGCCTTCGTGAATGGATCCGCTGTGTTTTCTTTTGTGTCCACTCTCCGAACCTCGATCTCCTTACGATCCACGATCTCCCTGATCAGGTGATACTGTCTCAAGATGTGTCTGGATTTCTGATGGGACCTTAGTTCCTTTGCTAAAACTACAGCCCTATTGTTATCGCAATACAATGGTATTGGATTGGTGATGGACGGAACCACCTGAAGTTCAGAAATGAACTTCCTCAACTAGACCGCCTCTTTTACGGCATTGTTAGCAGCTATGTACTCAGTTTCCATCGTTGAGTCTGTGACAGTGTCCTGTTTAGAACTCTTCCAACACATCGCCCCTCCATTGAGGGTAAACACATAACCCGAGATGGATTTAGAGTCATCCTTGTCACTTTGGAAGCCAGAGTCGGTAAAACCCTTGTTTTGGAGGTCCCTATTACCGTACACCAAGAACAACTCCTTAGTCCTTCTCAGGTACTTAAGAATGTTCTTAACTGCTATGCAATACTTCTCACCTGGGTTTGACTGATACCCGCACACTACACTGAGTGGATAAGCTACGTCTGGTCTGATACATAACATCACATATATTATAGATCCTATCGCCGAAGCGTAGGGTATAATACTCATGCGAGCCCTCTCTTTATCAGTCTTTGGAGACATCTCTTTGGAGAGGGCGATCCTGTGACAAACGGGTAAATTATCACGTTTGGAATCTTCCATACTAAACCTCTTTAGTATGGTGTCAATGTATCTGGACTGTGAAATTCCCAACATTCTTTTAGACCTATCAAGATAGATCTTAATCCCCAGAATGTAGGAGGCATCACCCAAGTCTTTCATGGAAAACTTCTATGACAAGAAGAGCTTGACTGATTGTAGCATAGGGATATCATTCTCTATCAGGAGTATGTCATCCACGTATAATACGAGAAAGACGATTGCTCCTCCTACAATCTTTCTATAGTTCATCTATATTTTTGATAAAATCAAATTCTTTTACCGTCTCATCAAAACAGATGTTCTAACTCTACGATGCCTACTTTAATCCATAAATGGATTTAAAAAAATTGCACATCTTTCCGCCGCTCCCACTGTCTAAAAAACCCTTTGTTTGATCCATGTAAACGTTCTCTTCTAAATTTCCATTTAGAAAAGCGGTTTTCACGTCTATCTGCCAGATATCACAGTCATGGAAGGCAGCAATGGCAAGCAAGATCCGAATAGATTTAAGTATAGCCACTGGAGAAAAGGTTTCATCATAGTCCAATCCTAGTCTTTGACGAAAACATTTTGCAACAAGTCTAACTTTATAGGTTTCTATCTGTCCATCTGCACCAATCTTCTTTTTGAAGATCCATTTGCATCCAACGGGTTTTACCCCAGGAGGTGCAACTTCCAAAGTTCATACTTTGTTGGTGTGCATGGATTCCATCTCGGATTTCATAGCGTCCAGCCATTTCATCGAGTCTTTACTCTTAATAGCCTGCTGAAAACTAATAGGCTCATCATCGTCGATGATGCAATCCTCTCGATCCCCATCTATGAGAAACCCATAGTATCTCTCAGGCGGATGAGGACGCCTACTAGATCTGCGGAGTGGTGTCGGTTCGTCAGGCACTATTGAAATCTCAGATTCTACTAAGTCTTCAGCAGTAGTTTGTGGTTCTGGAATTTCTTCCAGTTCTACCGCGCTCCTAATAATTTCTTTTGCAAGAAATTCGTTCTCTAAGAAAACTATGTAGCGAGCGACAAACACCTTTTGTTTTTCAGTATGGTAGACAAGATATCCCTGTGAATTCATTGGATATCCCACAAACTTGCATAAAACTGATCGTGCCTCGAGCTTATCTGGATTCTGCTTTTTGACAAAATATGGACGCCCCCATATCTTAATATACTTAAGACATTGTCTCTTCCCACTCCATATCTCATATGGAGTTGTAGGTATAGACTTATTTGGAACCCTATTCAATAGGTATGCAGCCATTCTAGCGCAAAACCCCAGAAGGAAAGTGGAAACTCAGCACTAATCATCTGGGAACGCACCATATCGAGTAGCGTGCGATTCCTTCTCTCTGATACACCGTTATGTTGAGGTGTATACAGAGGAGTAAGCTGAGAGAGAATTCTATTCTTTTTTAAGCATTCAAGAAAAGTGGTACTTATATATTCTCTATCCCGATCAGATCGAAGTATCTTGATAGTTTTACTTTTTTGTTTCTCCACTTCATTCTTATACTCCTTGAATTTCTTGAAAGCCTCGGATTTATATTTCATTAAGAATACATGTCCATACCTTGAGAAATCATTAATAAAAGTGATGAGGTAGGAGTAACCGCTTCATGGATGTGTAGACATCGAACCACATACATCGCTGTGTATGAGTTCCAAGAGCTCAGTGGCTTTTTCTCCGTGTCCTGTGAACGGAGATTCAGTCATCTTTCCTTTGATACATGATTGACAAGTTGCGTATGATATATATTCGAACGGATCCAAATATCCATCTTTATCTAACTTAGTTAACCTTATTTCATTAATATGACCAAGTCTATAATGCCATAAAAAGGTTTGGTTTGAATCTGGAGCCTTTCTTTTGAGTGTGTTTTGGATATTGAAAACTTGATATTGATTGAGTATGTATATACCACTATCCAGTGTTCCTAACCCAATCAGTTCTTGATTTAGGTGAATGTTCATGACATTTCTTTCAAGTGCAAAATTATATCCTTCATTAAATAACAAAGATACTGATATAATATTACACAACATACTTGGTACATAAAAACAGCTATAAAACACCAAAATGTGTCCACTCGTCAAACCTAGGTAATAATCTCCCACTGCAATAGCATCTACGTTTGCTCTATTGCCAACCCTGAGGGTCATATCACCTTCTTTCAGCATTCTACGGTTTCTCGATATCTGCAAAGAATTACAAATGTGAGAATCAGAACCGGTATTTAGTAGATGTAGAGTTAACTGTAAAACAGTTTTCAATCACGAACACACCTGAAGCCGAAGTATCGGCTTGCTTCGTGTCCTTGCCCTTGGCTTTAAAAGCCTTTTATCCTTCTTCTAGTGACCCCTTTTGTGACAGTAGTAACACTCGTCATTTCCTGCTTTCACTCTTCCCGAATTGTTCGTTCTTTGCATCTATTTGATACCTCCTTTCGGTTTGGTGGGGTTCTTCTTCTTCTTCCCCTTTGTTTTCGTTTTGGATTTAGAAGAGGAAGATTCCTCAACAATAAGAACATGTGTCTTCTCCTTTTTCAAGGAGCTCTCAGCTACCCTCAACATGTTGAGAAGCTTTGGAAGATCCGCTTCCATCCCGTGCATATTGAAATTCAGCACGAAGTGAGAGAAGGTGTGAGGAAGGGACTGTAGAATTAAGTCAATGTATAACTCGTTCTCTATCACGCATCCCAGGTTTGCGAGTTCTTCAATGAGACTGATTATCTTTAGGACGTGTTCTCCTACAGGTGATCTGACAACTAACCTCATCTAGAATAATTCTTTTGAGACCTCGTACCTTGTGATACGAGAGTGCTCTCCGTACAAATTCTTGCAATGGAGGAAAATGGATTTAATGTCTATTTTTTCATGCTGCTTCTGAAGTTCGTTATTCATTGAAGCCAGCACAATACACCTAGCTTTTTCGCAATCCAGATCCCATGTTTTGCGGACCTCGATGTCCGCAACCGTGGAATCCGGCCCTGGGACAGGGGAGCGGTACTGGTGAGGACATATGCCATTTTGTCGTAAGTGAGTGCAATATTGACGTTTCTTAGCCAATCGTTATAGTTTGGCCCAGTCAGTGTATTTTTCTCAAGTAGTAGTTTAAGTCTCGTCATGATTGCTGCCAGAGAGAGAGAAAAGAAACACTCAACGTATGCTCTTGCAAAATTAGATTGGTTTATTATCTTATCTAATCAGGATGGCTCCCACCGTTTCATCGAATTCTCCATCAAACTTTAAAAAGAGAATTAGTCGGGATCATTTACACTTTACAAGTTCGTTAACCGTTCAGCCAGGTGGGTGTTGGTACTCTGAGGGAGGTTCCCCGTGCTCTCGCACGGACCTAATTAAAATAAATCTCGTTTCTGCAGAGGCGTAGCCCCATTAACACTTTCTATACACCTAATAGGTTAGATAATTATGAAGTGAAAAATATCTCCCAAGAGTATCCTACTCATCAGTGGGATCGGGATCCAACTATCATTGAGTGATGACCTAGATGGAAACCACTCTAGTCATCACACTCCAGAAGGTATGCTCAATCTGCAAGTTTTCTTTATGTTTGAAACTCCCGATGTGGTTTTTGCCCCAAGCTCTTATGACCTTGACGAAGGCCAACAAATCATAAGACGCAAGTCAAGTTCTTCATGTCATTGTCCTGATTGATTTAGACCCATCCGTACTCTCTCTTGACAAAGGCCAATAAGGCTGTACGACTATCCTAAACCAGTGCATCTATCTATGGTGCAAACAAGCAACACATCGCTACTATTCACTATGCCTTGATGAAGACCAACAAACATAGCATGAATACGATGTGCTACCCATTTGAAATGACGGAGGGCTACGGATGATTTTTGCGAAAACTTTGAACGTAATGAACTTAATATCGCTATAGGAACGATAGCTTTGAAAAGGAGTGGTTCAAGCTCCGCTTTTTAAACGAGTGTTTTGAAATGAACCGAGTGGTTTTTCAAATTGTTCCAACAACATCCTTTTAGGTTTATTATCTTGTATTAATTAGGATTAATGCGGCCCCATCAATTTAAATCCCATCACACCAGAAAACAACGAAAATAGAATGTACGTATATGCCATCTGCATTAGCCACGGGGCCCCATCATGCAATGTTAGGTTACTTAACTACAGAAAGAGTGGAGGCAGGGATAGCGCGGATGCAAAACATATACAACATTAATTAATATATAGATATATACATATATATAACCATTCGTCGCAGGCATGATAAGCTTCACAGATATCAACATCACAGAGAATGGAAAAATAGATCAATTTGGAACTTTGCATTTCATCGAGCCACCTATAAAATACAATCCTCCATGGTCGTGTGAATAAACGAGTGTGAACTATCCTAGACCTTTAAGAGTGCGGAAAGCTACCCACTAATCCTAGAATTGGGTGACCCGGGTCTCGACTCCTCGAGATGGCCACCCACTGAATTCTAGAACCCGGTAGCTTTTGCACTATTCCGCGGGTCAATCCAAGATGCGGAAATGAAAAATAATATACAGCCGGTGACATCATCCTCAACCTGGATGTGCCCCAATAAAACAATATACATCAATTATTGCATGAATTACAAAATTCACTCACATCTCACATCTCACATCTAAATCCACACCGGGCCATTCACACGATGATCTATCGAACCATTCGCAGAACATCACAAGATGTGTGCAACCCCTTCTAATCGACATATAGCGATTAGAAAATGTTCAACAACACATATACACATCACAAAAGCATGTAAAGAAATCCACGATGTTAGTATTCCGCGCACAATTAGCAAACACATCCAATTTTCTAACATATGAAAATTCAGTCCACTAAAGTCCCAAAAACTTTCGTTTTAAGCCAATTCGGGAGTCGAAATGAACTCGAAACCCGCCTGACTCTTTGCGGGGCCGAAGAACACGAACTAATGTATGTCTAGAGGGCCTAGGAGGGAACCCACCCCCCGGGGCCACCATGAGGTGGCCCTTAGGGCTGGGCAGACCCAATAGCACCTATATAGGGTACCTTCGGGTTCCCACCCACAAGGCTATCACTTGGTGGTCTCGAGGGGTGGGCTCAACCTTTGGTCCCCCCGAGGGTTCTCCGGGGTACCCATGCACTGCCTGGTGACTTCTCAGTTCAAACCGTGAGCCTACGGGGTGTGCAAACATGTCAAAACATTAATTTTTGGGACTGTTTTTGTCGGCAGTTCGTGCGTGACAAAAAAAATGGATTTCTAACGTCATAATGAGCTATCTAAGACTTATAGAGTGGTTCTGATACCATGCAAGTCTATGTTGCACACTTTACGGGGTTTGTAGATAGGTGGAATTTTCAAAAATCAATTTTGAAGCATGCAACAAAGACTATAACCCAAGAACTACCATAAGCCCTATTAGCAAAAACTTCATAAACACTTATTATACTATGATAGAAGTTTTATACCGATCGACACGTATCCTTCGGGTCTTCTTTATCCTCTTCATAAGCTCATTTCTAGTCTTAGATCAAGCTTGGTCGTCGGCCTCCTCGATCCTAGATGATCCACCTGAAGGTTATTGATTCAAGCTTCTACTTTCAAAAGAAAGCAACTAAACTAACTAGTTTGCTAATCTAGTTAGTTTAAAAGATGTAGAGATGATTAGTAGTGATTTTTTCTATCTCAAAACCCCATGACTCTCAACACATAAGAAGGTTTAGGGTTGAGGGGGAAGATGAGTTCAAGAGAGGAGAGAGAATGGCAAGGTGAGAATGAATTGAAGAATGGTTAAGCTCAAATGATATCAAGCATTTTTCTTTCATTAAAAATAGTAGCCATACTTCAATAGTATTTACAAATGAATAAATAAATACAATAAGTGAGGAGAGGAACGGTAAGGTGAGAATGAATTGAAGAATGGTTAAGCTCAAAAGATATCAAGCATTTTTCTTTCATTAATTATAGTAGTCATACTTCAATAGTATTTACAAATGAATAAACAAATACAATTGCCATGTTTCATGCCATACTTGAAGCCACCTCATCCCTACATAATGAGGTGTCATCTTCTAGAAGGTATTTTGTATAAATACAAAATACATTCTACCGTATATACATACCCGTATTCGTATCAAAATACAAATACCTAAGAGATAGAATAATACTACTAATATAATAGTAACATTAAATCAATATCTGATTTAACAAACCGGCTTAATCCGAAGCCTGCTAGTATTATAATCCGTCCGATTAAATTCCGCGCAACTAGTACACGTAATTAATCGGAACCCTGCACGTATAAACATACGACCTCCATATCATTTCTCCTAAACCAAGGAAACCCTTTGTGTGGGACTCTAAAGACTCGACAGGACGCTGGCAGTGGGTTTAACCACAAGCACATCAGCGGTACTAGCTGTACGTAACGGCTATCCAGGTACCTGTCAAAAAGTAGGCCGACGGCAAACTCATCCGAACCCCTTCTAAACCTAACCGTGACAATATCCATACAGTCTGGTCTGTTCGTCTGAGAGTATCGCATACCAGGTCTAGGGGGTGGTTAACATCGAACCCTTACTAACCCGATAAGTCGTGTTGGTGTGGCTCAAGACCATCCGAGAAACTACCGATCTAACCATCGGTAATTCCCAACTTCCCTGTCTAAGGACTTATGGTGTTGACCAACCAAATACAGTGCGATATCGACTCTCTATACCGGGAGAGACGGATTCTTAACAATCACTCACTGCCTCTATGTGGCTCGGGACTGTACCCAACTAAAACCTGTTTACACGACTCCTTTGAGCCGTGGTAAGGTAGTAATCAAAGCACAATGGGAACTCACACGAGGCAAACGATGATCTTAAGTCTACATACTACCTGTACACATGCCACATGAGAACTGCCATCTGACGCTTGGTATAGTACCATCCAGCAGTTCTCGACGAGTTCGTTCATTATACCCACCCACAGTGACCACATGTATACAATCTTAGGCGAACACACCAATGGATGTTGGACTAACCATTGCTCCTCGTCGGGGTTTAGAAATGTATACACCAGTCTGCTTTGGAATATCGATGCCCTATCTCGATATTCTTATGACAAGGGACACTTTAAGGATGTGCTTATAGACTACCCAGCCCCCATAAGCATGATCGCCATCACAACGCTGGTAGTCAAGCATATCTTACGGGCTTTATCAACATGTATAAGCAATATGTAAGAATTAGTAAAACATACGCACGTGTTAAGATAATGGCAAACCAGATAGCATACTATCATTTAGAGCAAGATTGTCATGTGTGTGTGTATAGCATCCATTACAAATAATGGCATCTAGAGCATACATATCCTACATGGTGTTCATAGGATGAAAGTTAAGTTAGTGGTTCATTAGAGGGAGAATCCTATGCCATATATTTGACAATTCAAGTGGAGATTAATTATCACTAATCCAGTGTTTAATAACAATGATTGGCTTAATTAATCAATAATCGCTCATATTCAAACCAAATAGCAAAAGAAATTCAAATAACTTGGAATTTTGTGTGGAGGGTCATCTAAGCAATATATGAGGATCCATTAAGAAAAATTGATAATTTTACCCTCGTAGACCCACTATATTATATAAATAATAAAATAATAAGAGAGATTTGGCTCATCGGGTAAATACTGTCGATTTTAGTTGAAATTTTTATGGCATGCACTCATAAATATACTAAGATGATCTGGAATGTTTGACATCATTAGGCTTAAATAATTACGAGATAAAAAAACCGGAACCATTAATGGCGATTAAAGGGTGATTAGGGAAATTAACGGATTCTGGGTGAAATTGCCCATCAGAAATGGTCCCAATTGATATAACATTGTCCAATGTGATGATCCATAATGAAAATACTTATCAATTTGTTAGAAGTGATTTTTAGGCAGTTCTTAAAAGTTCGAGGGGGTTTAATGAAAATCTCAAGGAATTTGACAAGTCTATTTGAATTTTATATTTCGGTAATTCATGATAAATCATTAAAAATCTCTACAAAAACTCTCGTGAAGATTCGTGCAAGAATTCATGAGATATGGATTTTTGAGCATCTTGAAAAAGGTATTCCGTTCATTTGAATGACTTTTGAACTATGACTTAAGTTGCCTCCATGTGTAACAAGATTTTATTTTTATGCAAAAGATGAGATAAATGATATGATGCAGATGCAATGGTATGATGAGAATGCAAAAAATGATGCAGGGGTAAAAGGGTAAATTCGCAAGTAGTTACTTCATTGGAGTGTCTACAGATACCCCTTTTGAATAGAGATTGGCTACCATTGAAAGCAACCGATTGGTAAAGTCTACAGACACCATAAAGAGGCAACAAAGTGGGTTATTATTTTTCTTGAAGATATGCTTATGCAAACGCGAATGCGTGCAAAAATCCTACTTAAAATAGGAAAAAAATCAGCCTCCCACTTTCAGAAGGGGGATTAGCCGCGAGAGGAATTCGTTTTGGGGTGAGTGTCGATCCACTCTCAAACACCGTCTCTTGTCGGTTGTCAGGATGCAAGATGCAGTTAGTCCAAGTAATGCAAGGATGATGCGGCTATTCTATATGATGCAAGTATTCTAAATGATGTAAAGATGATGCAATGATGGATTGAAACCTAGTACGGGAAACTATCTAATGGTAGAGGATTTATTCCTGTAACTAGATCATGGATGGATTCTTATTGGTTCTAAGGGTACATAAACAGAGGTTTATCCTATAGTTTGGGATCTATATCTTCAAACTGTACGGTTTCGGTTCTACGGTCATGACATTCACGGACCGCGACAGAATTAGAAAATAATAAATTTTTAAATATAGAACCAAAACACAACCAAAATTATCAAATAGATGCAATTGCAAAGAGAAAAGAGAGCAAGTTTAGAGTGCTACAACCTTTGTAGCATGTTCGATTGCCATCGGAAAACCCATGCTAGACTTCGCAATCTCCGGAGAGTTTACTATCCGACCGCCTCGCCGTAGATGATCCGCGGTGAAGTGTGGCCATCTGAAACTCCATCTTCTCTTCTCAAGTGAAGAAACTCATACACTGAACTAGTTAGGTTAATGTGTGAAGTGATGCGATCAAGAAAAACTCTCCTTTTGAATTCTAACCCCATTTCTAACCGCCGCCATTTTTGTAGAAAGGAGGAAGAAGATGGCTCGTGGAAAATATATGAATTAACATTAAAAGAAAAAGAATTAAGAAGAGCGGAGCAGAAATGACTCATTAAAGAAAAGAAGAGAGAAGAAGTAAGAAGAACTCCACTCTTCTTATTTCTTCTTTTCATTTCATTTCATTTCTAATCTTTTCTCTTTATATTTATTCTTAATCAATATCATTTCTCTCTACTTTATATATATAAATACATATTTATAAAGAGAAGAAAATATGTATCAAATACATTTCCATTTTACGTATCGTATACGCAATAACAATATATCAGTATCGCTAACTATAATATAATAAAAATAGAGAGAGAGTGTATCCAATACATAATACAAGAAACCATATCGAAATACGGTTATTAAGTCAACCCTTGACTTAATATTCCGGTTTTTAAACCGGCTAGTATTTTACGGACATTCGATTTAATCATACATTTAATCGAACTCCCGCGTGCATCCAATACGCCCGCTACATCAACATTTTGCCTGGGCAAGCACTTTCGTTGCGGAACTCTGAAGACCTGTCTATACGCTGGAAGTAGATTATATAAGATCATATCCGATTGAATCCGAAACACTTTTAGATGCAATCCCCTGACGGGATAACCCACAAGCATGTCAGAGGCAATAGCTGTACGTAACGGCTACTCAGGTATGATCAAGATAAAAGCATGTCGACGAGAAAAATCATCTGGATCCTACAAAGTCTATAAGTGACAGTCACCGTACAGTCTGGTATGTTCGTCTACGAATATCGCATATCAGGTCTAGGGTTTGAAATCTGTCAGACTCCAATAACTCTATAAGTCGTGCGACAGAGGACTCATAACCAATCAGAGATACAACTGATAATACTTATTAGTTTATCTCCACTGCGGTGGCCACCAACTTATGGTTTTAGTCATGTCCTGCACAGCGCGACATCAACTCCTTATACCGGGAGAGACGAATCCCCTCGACCGCTCACTGCCTCCACGTACTTTGGGAGTATACCCAACAAAAACTTGTTTGCACGACTCCTTTGAGCCGTGGTAGGGTAGAAGTTTAAGTATAGTGGGAACACACATAAGTCACTATGGCGATCTCAGGTCTTAGGGACTACCCTGTACTCTTGTCCCCGGAGAATTGCTATCTCATATTGGTACATTACCAACTAGGAGTTCTCGGTGAGTCCATCCAGTGTAACTCATCCAATGAGCACCTGTACACAATCCTCGATGTCAAACACCAATACTTGTAGGATTAGCTATCGCCCTCCAACCGGGTAAGGAAACGTACACACTAGTCTAAACTGGAGTACCGATATCCAGTCTCGATACTCCTACAACTAGGGATATTTAAGGATGTGCTTATCGACTACCGATGCCCCACTAGTATGATCTGTATCATCGTCCTAGTAATCTAGCAAAATCTTAAGGGCTTTATCTCATGTTTAAACAATACGTGATAATGAATAAAACGCATCACATGAAATATAAAGACAAACCAGATAGCATACTATCATCTCGAGTAAGACTGTTCTCCATATAGGTCCTCCTTCAATTACGTAATTTCCATCTTGCAATTACAATGATTTCCTTGAGGGCACTATATCCAAAATCTCCCACTTGCACTTAAGGCTAATTATTACGACATCGCATACCCAACTTCTGTACCAACAATTTCACAAACTTGTTTGAGAACTAGCCTCAATGAGTGGACCTGGCACAACGCTTCTCTCTATTTCTCCCTACATCTCAATTTCATAGAGATCAAATATCTCTTGAACTAAGCGATACCTGCCTTAGTATTTGCCTGGACAGACGATAAGATCATGTTCACAAATGAACAATTATATCCAGCGAATTCTCAGGCAGTATCCTTTGCTGATTCACAATCAGTATCTAGCCCCTCGACTGCCTCAGTATTCCACTTGGAACTTCTTTCCACTATACTGCTCCTTAAAAGAGGATAAACTTATAACTCGCGACAGACGCTCCGTCATCTATGTTGCCTCGGAAGCTAGAATTGGTAACTACCTCCTTCAGGAGGCTGCCATTACCATACACCAAGAATATCAAATGCTCTTTACTGCTACCCTATATTTCTCCAGGATTGGACTGATATCCATATCCTATATAAAGAAACACTTATGACCACTATTGTTTTACCGATTGCAGCATATGAACATCACTTCCTATCATGAATATGTCATGCACATACAATATGAGAAATCTGATAACACTCTTTGCTACCTTCTTACAAATACCAAATTCATCTCTCATTTTGATGAAGTCAAACACTTTGACCGTATCATCAAAACAGATGATCCTTCTCCGTTATGCCCCCTTTAGTCTAAAAATAGATTTAAGCAACTTGCACGCTTACCGCTGCTCCCACTGACTAAGATAACCCTATGGCAGAGTCTTATACACGTACACTTTTAACTCCAATTTAGAAAGACGTTATAGTCATCCACATGCCAGATATCATAGTCATGAAAGACAACAATAGCAAGTTATATCCGTATGGACTTCAACACAGACACTGAAATAATAGTTTCATCACAATCCACATCGGGTATTTGATGAAAACATTTTACTACAAGTATAGCCTTATTAGATTAGTACCTTTCCATTTGCGCTGATCTCGTAAGATCTACTTGCTCCTAATTGGTCTTACCCCTTCAAGAGCACCCAACAAAATATATACTTTATTGCAGTGCATGGAGTCCAACTAGGATAACTCGGCATCCAACTATCAGTCAGAAGTCACCACTTCCCATAGCCTGCTGATATAGTAGGGTCATCATCTCATGATGCAAACCTTCATGTCACCATCTATGAGAAACCTAAGTATCTCTCGGATGGTTTAGGTTACCTACTAAATCTGTGGAGTGGCCAAGGTTTGTCAGGGTCAATTGAATCTTCACTTTCTACTAAATCTTCAGTAACCGTTTTTGGTTTTGGAATCACTCCCGGTTCTACCATATTCCCACTACTTTCTTTTGTAACAAATTCCTTTACCAGCAAGATAGCAAATCAAGAACAAAACACTTTTGATCTTGCAAATGGTAGAAAGTTAAACCCTCGTCAATGCCTGTGATAACCCATAAACTGTCAGTACTGAAACATGCCTTAAGTTTATTCGGATTCTAGTTTTAAGTATAAGATGGAAAACTCAACATCTTAACAATCTTAAGATGATAATCCATTCTATATCACATATAGAATTTGAGGCACTGATTTACGTGGAACCGGTATCAATTGATATGCATATATTTCTAGTGTATCCCCTAAATGAAAAAGTCTTTACAGCATTACTCATCAATGAGTACACCCACGGATGAGTAATCTGAGAGAGAATTAAATTATCGATTATATAATTATGGAATATCCAGCATAAGTATCCACATCTTCGACCACTTCGAAAAATCTTGATACTTCCAACGTTTGGTTTTCTACTTTATTCTTATATCCTATGAACTTATCAGAATCTTTGGATTATGTATTTCAAGAAGAATACGTGTCTAAAATAGAAACGGAACGAAGTATGAGTACCAACCCTGTGTCCGTGCGGACATTGGACAACATACATCATTATGTATAAGTCCTATTAGTTCACTAACTCATACTCTGTGTGTTTTAATTTGAAATCTGTATTTTGGTTAAGAATGTTTACATCGTTATCTATATGCACCTTACCTAATCATCTAATGATAAAGGTAAATGTTCAGAACATATTTTTCAAAATATATATATCCCACTTTATCTAATAAAGAGACAGATATATGAGTTTTTAAAAGTTGGTGCATAATAACAGATATTCAAAACCAAAAGTTTGCCGAAAGGCAAAACTAGATGATTTCCCCAATAGCAACAATTGCTACGATATCCGATATTGAAGATTAAATCATCTTTCCAATAATCTAATTCTTCTCAGCATCTGTAACAACTTACAGATGTGGGATACTAATCCGGTATCTATATACCCAGGAGTCAGAATTAATTGGAAAACGGTTTTCGATTACAATCACATAGAAAATATGAAACATCAAAATGTTTTAAGGGGTGGCCGGGTATTCTTAGTAATACCTCTTTTACTGCTTAGGTTCATGACAGTAGTTGCATTTTCCTTTCCGCTCACTTCAACATCTATTGTTGTCTCTCTATCTTACCTTGTGTATACCGGACTTATGCTAGTTGGTTTTCTTCTTACCCTTCCTTTCAGCTACTGCATTGGGATTGGAAGAAGACTATCCAACAAGCGTAATTGGTATATTCTCCTTATTTAAGGAGCTCTCAAACTTGAGATAAGATGGAGAGGAGAGACAAAAGAATTGTATCATATACAATTCACTTTCTCCAGAACTAGCGGTCATCCTCGACTGAAACACTTTCTCCGAGTTCGTATGTAACTATACGAGATGGCCTTCCATGTAATATGGATCTCTGTATTGGATACAGAGTGTTCTGGAGGAAGCAGAGGAAGTGGGAGGGGTAAGGACATATGCGACTATGTCGTGAAATATAGCAATCATGACATTCCAAAGCCGTTGATTGTAAAAAGCTTCGGTTAACTTGGTTTACGAGTTTTTAGTTTAAGGTAAGTCCTAGGTCGTTACCAGAGAGAGAAAAGAAACACTCGTCATGCATTCTAGTCAAGATTAAATTGGTTAATTAATTTATCTAATCTAGTTTCCCACTATTTTGTTGAATTCTCCTTCAAACCCTAAAAGGAGAACTAGCCGGGATCATTTATAGAAAATCTCCCGAGAGTAACTATTACTCACGGTGGGGATTAGGATCAAACTATCATGGCATGGTAAGCTTGACGAAGGCCAATAAGTCACCCCACTCTAAATAAGGTATGCAATCTCATTGTAAGTTTTGACACCTGAAACTCCCGATATCATTTTTTACCCCTAATGACCTATGACTTTGACGGTGGTCAACAAACCATAGGCCATTAGTCAAGTTCTACCCGTCATTCGTGATTAACTCTAATCCACCCGCATAGGCCCTTAATGGAGGTAAACAAGGCTATGTGACTTTCCCGGCTAATCGCATCACTATGCATGCAGGAGGCACCACTTAGCTACCATATACTACGCCTTGACGGAGGTCAACAAATGCAGCACGAATACTAAATACTACATCCTGAAATAACAAAGGGCTACGGCTGGTTTTGAAGAAAATCTTTAACGTAATGAGCTTGATATCATCGTAGGTACCGAGTGGTTTTGAAAATTTGTAGTAACAAAAACTTTTGCTTAAGAGCGAACTCCCGGTGAAGGGATCAAATCTCTTCCCTCATCGAGTGCGGTGCAGGATATTCCTAACTAAATACCTCGATTCAAAGCAAAAGACTACGGCTATTCAATTTGCAAATTTATAGTAACACAATCATTTTCCAAAGAGGTCACTCCATGTGAAGGGATCTAGGCTCTTTCCTCGTCGAATGAGGTGTAGGATAATCCTAACTGAATAGCTCTGTGCAAAGCAAAAGATTTGACTATAACACCATAATATCTGATATTTGGTCCCTACAATGTGTTTTAGGTTTATTATCATTACATTAATCCGAATCAATGTAATCCCATCATTTAGATAATCTCATTACCTAGTATCTTTTCACACAATCATAGAAAAAATATGAAAAGAAAGTAGAATACACATATACGCCATCCGCATTCGCTGTGGGGTTCCGGGTCTTCACCGTAAGGTTGCTTAACTTACAGCAAGGCGGGGGCAGGGCTAGCACGGGTGCAAAACATATATAGCATTTATTTATATATCATATATCATTATATATATCATCACAGGCAAATAATCAGCATTACAGGCAAGCGATAAATATCATCACAGGCAGGTAATCATATCATAAGCATGTAATGAACATCTCAGAATAGGAATGGTCGGATTACATAGGTATCCCATGTTTCGTTCGAGCCAAAAACGAAATGCGACATTCCCCGGTCGCGTGAATAGCCTGCGCATAACCAAAAGCAGACCCCTGCAAGTGCGGTGTCATGCTCCGCTTCCCAGTAGACGGAAACAGTGATGTGGTAGGCCGCAACGTATTTACTAAGAAATAAATACGTTAAGCGTAATTAAGCAATATATAAAATGAACAAGAATGATAAGTGATATAAAATAACAACTTTATCTATATTCAACATTACATACGACTGTTTTGAAAAGGAAAAATACAATGAATAAAGCAGTGCCTAAACAGTGGCATACAAAATAAAAGTAAGTACAAGGAACTAGAAGTCTGGCTGTGCAGCAATCTGATCCAAGTCCTCCTGGCCGGGCTCGATCTTCTGAGAGTCCGGTTCTCCCGACGAACATTCCAAAGAAAGAAATAGACAGGAATGTCTTGGTAAGTCCCAAAAGAAGAAAGAGAATATAACAAGTAATGTGAACTGAACAGGTAAGTCTTATATGATTGATTACAGGTATGTGATAGTTATTATAACGTGGTTGTTTGTAGCTTGATACAGAAGGTATTCATGTATATGAGAGGAGTCCATCTTACCCCGTAGACTATGGTAACATGTAGTACAAGGCCCCGTCATAACCCACGGGACAACGGCACAAGAATTCATGTAGGTGTCTTTTAAGTGACCTCTCGTGCCACGATATACATTCCGTACCAATCTACCCCTTTATCCCCGCGTATTGTTTTGTATAGATTATAATTATCAGACTTGCCGAAACCACGAATACAAGTTGTTCAAGTATTCATGTTCAGGATGTAATCAAGTATTCAAGTCAAGTTATAACCATGGTTCGGTCAAGTCGGGTCAAGTATACCTATTTGATATTGATGTTTGGATTCGAGTATTCATGTTCATATTCAAATATACAAGTTTGATTTTGGATTCAGGTTTGAAGTAGATTCAGGTTTGAGTTCGGCTCAGACCGAGTCAGACGTTTGTAAACAGATTTAGCTCTTGAATTAGGTTCGGGAGTCATCGATAACTGCTGCACATGGACGGCAGGATTTATGTCTTTTTCCAAGACAATTATCATTGATAACTCCGTTAAGTTTTCTACCTTAAATAGGCAAGCACCCACTTTCTCCGGCTCCCTGAGGCTCAAGAGAATTGATTCTGCTTAAACCTATTTTTACTAAAATCCTTAAATATTGTTTTTATATAATTCAAGGGGGTTTTATGAAAAATATTTTAATATAGTTTAAAAATAAAACATTGAGGGTGATTAGTATTATTTGATGTTGTCATGAGCATGGATTTTAAGTATTTAGGGTATTTTTAGTGATAATTACTTAGATTGGAAAATTCATGGTATTTTACTGTAAAACTTGCCTTTTTGGTATCTTGATGGTATTTTATTGTCATTTATTAAACTATTCAAATTTTGAAAAATATAAGTTTATTATATTTTGAAAATATGTATTACTAATTTTATATAATTTTAGTTTTTAAAAAAAACTAATTTTATTTTATTTAGAAAAATTCGTATTTCTTAAAAAACCGTATTTAAATCCTTTCGAGACCGAATGCTCCGTGAGGAGGTCTGCATCTCGTTCTACTAGCCCAAGAATATACGATAATCCGAACCATCCATTAGCGTATCCCATAAAGAGAATTCTAGATGCGTAATCGCAAAGGAAATGAAATACCGTTTAAAAAGAAATTCGGTTTTTAGAGTAGGTGGTATTTTATTGTTATATTTTCCTCGTAACACATATTCTTACAAAAGAGTCATCGTGCTATGGAACAAGAGTGTACACTAGGGGTAGGTCATTACCCCGTGAAGTTTTTCCTCAAGGTATTGTTTTAACGAAACTAAAAGAAGCGATATCAAAGTTCATGGTATTTTAATGAAAAAGTTAATTTAAAGTTATTTTACATGATATTCCAGACTAAAATTTATTCTAAATATTGGTATTAAGTTTACAAGTATTGTGTAAGAATTTGGATGAACAATATATAAGAAAAAGTGGAGTTTCTAGAGTTTAGAAAAAAGATATCGTTATTAACTCCATTTTTTACTGATTTTGATTAAATAGAAATTCAAATAATAGAAAGGGAGTTTGGGAGGGACTTACTATTTGATTATGTTGAGAAGAGATAGAAGAAGAGGAACATTTTGGGCTGTCACGGGAGCTTCGTATATTGTTTCGATCTTCATCGGAAGTTGATCGCTTGCTAACTCCTCTTTACTCCACTTGTACTTAGGAAATTTTTGAGAGAATTTTGCTATAATTTTTAGAATGGCGCTGAGCCAAGGTAGGGGATGGTATTTATAGTAGAGAATTATGGTATTGGAATTAAAATTTTGGATTAAAAAGCATTAAAATGTGGTTTAATTGTGAAATGAAAGGTCTCTGTTTGATTGCAGGGAAATCAAACAGTGCAGGGGAGTTAGGGGTAGCTGAAGAGGTTTGTGTGCAAAGCACGAAGCCAAAAGTACTCATCATAGCCGTCGGTGCCGACCAATTTGGAAGATCCGCCGGTCGATTTAGGGCATTGGGTGTTGAGATTTGTGCCACGTGTATTTATCTGTGTTTAAACCCTTTTGCACATGTTTGATTTTTCTGAACTTTTCATTTCCCTGTGTATTGCACGTGCAATCTTTTGGGCTTCCAAGAATTAAAAGAAAAATTCAGAAAAAAATAATGTGTCTGATAGGAATTGAACACAGGGGGTACGTCACAGCAGTGCAAGGCTTTATCAGTGAGCTACAAGTTGTTTCTTGCTGTTATTTAACAAAATTGACTTATAACTTAAACTCAGGCTGTAAAACTCAATTCTTGTATATTAACAGTAAAATTTCCGTACAAGATTTTAGAGTCGTTACATTCTACCATCCTTATAAAAATTTCGCCCTCGAAATTTACATTTACATATGGACTTATTTTCAAATAGGTAAGGGTATCTTGCACGCATGTCTTCTTCTCGTTCCCATATTGATTCTCCAGGCAAATCCTTTCTCCACATCACTCGGACCAAGTTTACTTCCTTGTTCCGAAGTGTCTTTAGCTTTCGGTCCAGGCTCTCAACGGGTTGTTGCTCGCAAGTCGGGTCAGTCTGTACTATGAGCTCGGAGTGATCAAGTATGTGGATGGGGTCGCTCACATATCGTCGTAGTTGGGATATGTAGAACACGTTGTGCACTCCTTCTAATGAGGGTGGAAGTGCTAAACGGTATGCCACTTCTCTAACTCGTTCGAGTATATCGAACGGTCCTATGTATCTTGGAATTAGCTCACCCCTCTTGCCAAAGAGGATCACTCCTCTGTTTGGAGAAATCTTTAAGAAAACATGGTCTCCAGGTTGGAACTCCAGATGTCGACGCTTTGCATCTGCCCAATGCTTCTGTCTATCTTGAGCTATACGCATTCTTTCCCTGATCGTGCGAACGATGTCCACAGTTGCCACGATCATCTCTGGTCTAAGGAGTTCACGATATCCGATGTCATCCCAACTTAGTGGTGAACGACACTTCCGTCCGTAGAGTGCTGTGAATGGTGCCATTCCAATGCTTGCCTAACAGCTATTGTTGTATGAAAACTCCACAGGGTGTAGGTGATCTTCCCACGAATCTCTGAAGTCTAACATACAAGCTCTTAGCATGTCCTCCAGAATCTGAATTGTTCGCTCAGACTGTCCGTCCGTTTGTGGATAGTAAGTCGTGCTGAAGTTCAGACTCGTTCCCAGGCTAGCTTGCAGACTCTGCCAAAATTGTGATCGGAATTTGGTATCACGATCGGAGACGATGCAAAACGGTACTCCATGTAATCTCACGATCTCCTACATGAGTTCATGGGTATCAAATATAGTACACTTTGAAGGTTTAAATCTTACTTTAGATTTATGCTTACCTCCATGTACTTCTTTACTAACGTCTCGGTAGATTGGCCAACTCGAAATGGAATAAAGTTAGCCGACTTGGTGAGTCGATCCACAATAACCCATACAACGTCGTTACCCTTCGTGCTGCAAGGAAGGGCAGTCACGAAGTCCATGGTAATGTGCTGCCATATCTGTTCTGGGATCGGTAACGACTGAAGTAGACCAGCAGTTCTGTGATGTTCAACCTTCACTTACTGACACACTAAACACTTGGCTACGCTTCTAGCTACTTCTCGCTTCATTCCATGCCACCAGTAGTGTTGTCGTAGATCTTTGTACATTATCGTACCACCGGGGTGTACAGAATAAGGAGAGCTGTGAGCTTCTTTCATCAACTCTTCTCGAACTGGGCCGTGTGGCACACACAATCGACTTCCATATCTCAAGGATCCATCTTCGTGGATGATGAAGTCAGTTTGAAGTCCACTTTCTGTTAGTTATATGTATGCCCTAGAGGCCATTACTGTACATTGGATGTATATTGTAGTGGATGCTGGGACATATATAGGGAGGACTTTCTTGCTCGACATGATAGTATGCTATCTGGTTGCTCTTTACCTTAATGTGTACACTGATTGTCTCTCTGTTACATGTTGGTAAAGCCCTTAGGATGTGTGCTTGACTACCTGGACTATGATGCGGATCATACTAGTGGGGACATGGTAGTCCATAAGTACATCCTTGAAAGTCCCTAGTCGTGGGTGTATCGAGATGGGGCATCGATATACCAGAGTAGACTAGCGTATACCTTCTCGACCCATACAGATGGGCGATGGATGATCCCATATCCATTGGTGTTTGACATCGGAGATGATATATGGGTGCTCAGTAGAGACTGGGTACACTGGACGGACTCGCCGAGAACTCCCAGATGGTATTATACCTCACGTCAGATGGCAGTTCTCTGGTGACACTGGTACAGAGTAGTCTGTTGACCCGAGATCGTCATAGAGTCTTGTGTGGTTCCCACTGTGCTTTGATTTCCATCTTACCACGTCCAAGAGGGCGTGCAAAACGGTGGTTTTTGGGTACAGTCCCGAGTCACATGGAGGCAATGAGCGATAGGAGGGGATTCGTCTCTCCCGGTATAGGGAGTTGATGTTGCGCTGTGTTCGATTGGCTATAACAGGAAATCCCTGGCCAGGGTTGCTGAGATTTACTGGTAAGTGTTACCAGTAGTTTCTCGAATTGTTATAGACCTCATATCGACACGACTTATCGAGCTATTGGGGTCTGACGTTGACCACCCCTAGGCGAGATATGCGACATATCAGACGATCAGACCGTACTGTACGGTAGTGTTACTGGTTGGATTCACTGGAGTGTGAGCGGGCTTGCTCGTCGATCTTCAGATCGCTCAATACCCGGGTGGCCGTTACGTTTAGCAGACCGCTTGCGGCTTGTGGGTGCTTGATATGATCATCACCTGCTGCCGGCGTATTGACGAGTCTTTAGAGTCCTACACAGAGGTTTCCTGGTTCAAGCGAAACGAAATAGGAGCGCATATGAGATATGTGCGGGACCGAGAATAATGCGTGTATGTGATACCGTATTCTATTCTCGCGATGAATGTGTCGAATGGTTGTATGCGATATAACCTAGTTATCGAATCGAGGATTGATTCGATAAGCCGATACATTGGATACTAGTCGGTTATATGCGATATGACCGGATCGTTAAATCAAGTGTTGATTTAATGATTTAATGTATAATTATATATTTGATATATTACTTTACATTAACTAGTATTGGTTCACTTTAAATGGATTTTCTCACTCGGTTTGTGCACATTGTATATGTGATATACTTTTGTACACATGATTGTATCATGTTTGATGATACATGTTTCCTTGGTTAAGTGTAAAGAATTAAACCATGGTTAAACATATAATTAGGGTTTTATTTTTCCATTACTTATTTATTCATTTATTTATTTGTTTATACATTTTGGAAAATAAATGGAAAAGAGAAAAGAATGGTGGCTTTATTTGTTGTTTAGTTGAAGCTTCATGAAGCTTTGACTTTGTCCACCATTCTTATCTCATCCTTAACCCTAACCATTCCTTTAACCATGATTGATTCTCTACACATTACCATAGTTAACATTATGATAAGGTTTGATTATTCTTTTCTTTTTAATTAACTTATCATATCATTTTTCTTCTTCTTCTTCCTTGAACTCAAGAAGAAAACCTTGAGGTCATCAATGGTGATTGATGATAAAGAGTGAGAAATCCAATTCTAAATTGAACCCACTTCCTATTTCTTCATCCTCTACCTCTTGCCAAGTAGTAGAGTGTGTTTTCTTCACAAGTTTCTTGACTTGGTGAAGTCGGAGCTTGATTTAGCGATGCCTCGACGTAGATCATCTTCGGCATGGACATCGATGACCTAGCCCGTCCATTCTCCGATGAAGCCGACGCTAGAGCCCGGGACTTGTTATGGACAGCGAGGAGACTTCATTGCGGAGCTATGGAGGTGGAGAACCGGATCTACAAAGGTTGTATTTCCGTATCTCTTAGTTAAGTGTTAACTAGTTTATCTTTTAACCTAGAAATCTAGCCAATGATCCGTACACTAGGGTTTCTCGGCACCATAATTTTCGAAATTTGCATGGTTGATACCTTGTGAGACCTCTTGGGAGTGCCTAGGAACCCTACAGTGGTATCAGAGCCTAGCTAGAGCCTTAGGCGAAGTCTAGACGGAATTTGAAGTCCGATCGAACCGAAAAACTAACCCGGAACATGCTCTCTGTCCTTTTTCTAAAAACAGGGATTTTTGTGAATTAAAAATTGCCAAAAAATTCAGCAGGGAAATCTATGAATTACGGCGCAAAAATTATTTGATGAACAGAACCGCGGCAGAAGCCTTGCTTCTGCGGCGGTTCCGCGGCCACTTTATTGAATTATCATATAATATTTGCACAGTAATTTAGTTCTTCAGGTTTTGGATTTTCTGGAAATTTTTAAAATTTATTCAAGAGTTGAATTTTCTGGGATTGTTTTGGGGATTCGGTGTTTCGATCGGAGTATCAGATTTTGTCTATGTGGCTTTCCGGATAAATTTTAGAATATGTTAAAAAGTTCGACCGGATATAAATACCCAATTTTTCCCCTGTCGGGAAATTTCCAAGTGTTGGATTTTTCCGTAGTTTAAAGACGTTCTAAGTAGTGCAAGTAACGCGATGGACCCTCTAGAAGACAACAAACCTTAACTCGATTATGTGACCGTCTTGAACTGCCCTTTGAACCTTCGGGTTTGGGGCAGTACGGCGTGCCACATGTGAGGCGTTGGCTTGACCCTTCTACGGCTGGACCGTCGGTACTGAGGCACGAACTGAATGTTGTTAGACTTATTTCATGTGTTGATCTGTATTGGGAAAACTTGGGTGTTCGATTGTTCGATCGGAAAGTTTGACATTTTCTATTTATCCGGAATGGGATACAATAATTGGAATTCACAAGTAGTTATGAGATAACTGAATGAATGTTATAAACATAGCAGTTTAGTCTCACTTGATCGGTTGCCACGGAATTTTGATGTGATCAAAAGTCCGTCGCAATCATGTAGCGTACGCGGATACTCGCCGGGTAAACTTAATAGACAGCCTCACTCCATAGCCCCGACCAAGTGACTGTAGGAGAACCCCGTCGCCGAAAGCATCCGTTCGGGTGCTCGCGGCAGCGGTGTTCCGCCTTGGTGCACTTCGTCGACGGTATCGGGGTGCGGCCGTCTACTGAAGTTTGCGACGAGCATTCGATCAGGATGTTGGGAATCTTGTTGAATTGCCCGACTTGGTATTGAAAAGTGTTTTCGATTTTGAGACTAAAATGCGGGGTTTATAATAGTTAGGCATGCGATGTCTAAGGTATTCATTTGATTAGGCATGCGATGTCTATGCAGATTGCGGATTCCAACTGTTGTAGTTTTACACTTTCTTTTCTGTGACCGTAAGTGTAATATGTGATATCGCCGGCTTCGTTGCTAAATGTCAACGACAATTGGGATGCGCATATTTACTTACGTTGATGACATGTGATGTTATGTGTTGCTGGATATGTTATATTGGATCGTCGTGTTTGAATAGCCGGGGGTTTTTATGTGAGATGAGTGTTTTTCATTTTCATTCATGTAAAAACTTGTATGTAATATTCTTTTATTTGGGGCACTTCCAGGTTGCGGAAGATGTCACCCTTTGTATATTATTTACTTTTCCGCACTAGGGTAGACCTAAGGAGGGGAGCACAAGTAACCGGGTTCTGGAGTCCAGTGGGAGACCAACTCGAGGAGTCGGGTCCGGGTCTCCTAACTCTAGAATTGGTAGGGTTGCTTGCCGCTCTCGTAGGGGTCTAGGGGTGTGGGTTTGGCTATTCATCGCGACCGTGGAATCCTTGTTTTATACTGGCTCGTATTGAAAACACGGACGTCCTAGTATATCCAATATTTCATATGATTCTTCTGCTGCGATATCTGTGATGTGATCATGTGATATGTTCTGTGATGGATACTATATATAGTATATATGATATATTATATAGATGTTACTTATGTTTTACACTCGCGCTAGCCCTGCCCTGCTCTGCCGTTAGTTACCTAACCTAACGGTGCACGAGGGGACATCGAGGCGAGTGCGGATGGCATAAGTGTACATCGTATTTATCTGTGATGTTTAGGTACTTAAATGATGGGACTTCATTAATGTGATTAATGAAATAAAAGAAACCTAAGATGTTGTAGAATCGAATTTCAAAATTAAAACAGGTAGCTACAGTTCTTGCTTTGCACAGCGGTATATGTGATATATCCTGCACCTTATTCGATAAGGAAAGGACCGAGATCCCTTCACCGGGAGTGACTCCTTTAGCAATAACTGGCAGATGCTACAACCTTCGGTTTGTCTTTTGATTGCTTTTAAGTGTTTTTGCTTTGCACAGTGATATATGTGATATATCCCGCACCTCATTCGACGAGGAAAGGACCGACGATCCCTTCACCGGGAGTGACTCCTTTAGCAAAACTAGAAAAGCCTCAAAAGCACTCCATTTTAAAATCATTCGATCCTACAACGATATCAAGTTCATTACGCAATAGGTTTTCAGAAAAACCTGTCGTAGCCCTCCGTCATTTCAGATAAATCCTGTTTAGTGTTCGTGCTGCGTTTGTTGACCTTGTCAAGGCGCAGTGTGCGGTAGCTAACCAGTATTTATCTGCTTATGCATATGATGCAGATTGGGTTAGGGTAGTCGTGCGGCCTTGTTGACCTTGTCAAGGGTCGTGCGGGTGGGTTTGATTCAATCAAGAAATGACGGGTTGAACTTGACTTGCGGTCTATGGTTTGTTGACCTTGTCAAGGTCATAGATCGTTCGGGGCAGAATATTATCGGGAATTTCAAGTGTTGAGATTTGCAATGAGATTGCATACCTTCTATGAGATAGTTGGATCCCGATACCCGCTGCGAGTAAGTGTTACTCCTGGGAGAGTTTTACACATTACAATTAGCCGATCAAGTAGGTGTCTAGAAAGGTGTTAACGAGGTTACGCCTCTGGGAAAACGATGTTTACATTAATTTGGTTCGTGCGAAAGCACGGGGGACCTCCCTCAAAGTACCGACACTGGCCTGGCTGAAAGATTGGCGAACTTGTAGTGTGTAATTAATCCCGGCTAGTCTTTCCTTTTAGGGTTTGAAGGAAGATTTGATAAAAAGCAGTGGGAGCCATCCTGATTAGATAAAATAATAACCAATCTATTCTTGCAAGAGCGCACGCTGAGTGTTTTCTTCTCTCTCTCTCCAGGTAGCGACCATATCACGTCTTAATCAAGATAATAATACGGAATATTGACCGAACCCGCTTGTTATACTGAGCTGGGGAACGTTGGTCCCGCTCCACCTTATAATTGTTATAAGACAGAGCAGGAAATTGGGGAATACCAGATTTCCCGTGCCGCCCAAACGAAGAGAGTGCATGCTGATGCATCATCTTCGGGTGTGTTCATTATACAGAGAACTGTTTCTCAGTATCCTTTACGTCCTGGGTATGTGATACCAGATCAGGATCCCAGATATGTAAACTGTTACATAGGGCTACAGAAAGGTAGAAGACTGAGAACGAGTGATAAGTTTCATGAGGCAGAAAACGGGGCAAGTGTTGCAGCCAAGTCTGTTGGTCACTGTCACCCTGTATTCCAAATACATTAATTCTGAACGAATGTTATTAGATACCGAACCTGATATACAAAATCATATCTATCTCTTTATTAGTAAAGAAATGATAAAATTTTGTATAGTTGGATAATGTTTTGAACATTTCCTATATCAAAAGTTGATCGGTTCAGGCACGTTATCTAAAAGCATTGAAGTTCTAAATCAAACTACAGTTCTTTAGTATACGGAACACACACAAGTGGAAGAGTTCAGAAATGAACGAATCCTACTTGAGGCATTGTAGACTAGGTCATATCAATGCGACCCGACTAGCTAGAGTTACATAAAGATGCATATTTAAATTAGTTTGAATTTGCATCTTGTGAAACTCGCCAGTCATGTCACAAAGATAAGATGACCACAGCTCCGTTTATTGAAAACAGAGAAAGAGTTAGTAAACTCTTGGGATGATACATGTTGATGTATGGAGGTCCCCTGTCTACACATGCCAAGACTGGTTCTTTGTACTTCATTACATTCTCTGATGATCTTTTGAGATTCAGACCTATGTTCCTGTTGAAACATGAGTCCGAACCTTTTGAGATATTCACAGAATATAGGCGAGAAGTAGAGAACCAATACGGGTATAAGTATTATGTCCTATGATGAGATCAAGGAGGAGAATACTTGAGCACGGAAATCCTGGACTATTCTAAAGGAGAATGAGATTCTCTCTCAGCATTACTCCTCCGTATATACCATAGCACGATGGTATATCGGGGCGGAGCAGATACACCCTATTTGATATGGTGTGCTCTATGATGAGTACTACTGAGTTACCTTTTTCTTTTGGGAGTTATGCGCTTGAGAAGCTGCATACCTATTGAATAGGGTTCAAATCAAATCAGTTGCCTACCACTTCATATGTGATATGGAAAGGGAAGAGCCCATGTCTTAAGCTAGTTAAGATTTGGGGATTGTCCGGCCTATGTCTAAAAGCAAAATCCGGACAAGCTCGAGGCAAGGTCTGTTATGTAGAACTGGAAATGTTCCAGCCATACAAACTGCAGCTGATGATTTGGTACAACCAGAGGATTCAGTAGAAACCAACGAACCTCAGCCTCTCCGCCGATCTAGTAGGGTTCCTCACCCACCTGAGAGATACTTCGGTTTCTCTATGACAGTGGGAGCAAGGATTGCATCATGAGATGATGACCCAACTAGTTTCGAGCTGGCCATCAAGAGTGAGACTCTGTAAGAATGGCTGGATGTTTATCGATCTGAGATGGAATCCTTATACACCAACAAAGTATGGACTTTGGTTGCTATATCTGAAGGGTTAAATCCCCATCAGGAGCAGGTATATCTTGAGAAGATTACTTGGTGTACATGGAAAAGTTGAGACTTTCAAAGCTAGACTTGTTAAAAGTTTGCATCATTGACCAGGTGTGGATAATGATGAAACCTTTTCAAGTAGCTATGCTTAAGTCCATCCAGATCCTACTTGTCACGGCTACATACCATGACTACGATATCTGGTGGTTGGGTGTCTTGACTGCTTTTCTAAATGATGATTTAGAAGAGAGCGTCTATAAGTACACAGCCAGAGGGCTTCGTAGACAGTGGGAGCAGCGGAAACGTGTGCAAGATGCTTTATAGGATAGAGCAGGCATCGCGGAGTTGGAACATCTGTTTTGATGATTAGTCAAAGAAGTTGACATCATCAAAATGGTAGATGAACCTTGTATAAACAAAAAGGTAGTAGGGAGTATGGTGACGATCCTCGTAGAGTACGTGGATGACATACTCTTGATAAGAAAGGAGTTTCTTATGCTACGCTCGATCAATCTCCGTTTATCACAATGATTCTCCGTGAAGGATCAAAGTGATACCTCCTAAATTCTGAGTTTTGGATCTATGAGATAGATTTAATTGGATGTTAGGATTCTCACTAGTTGTAGTGAGATAGTATCAATTGATCCTGGGGAGAATCACTGGAAGTGTTCCAGGGTGATAAAGACGACTGAATGTCAGTCACAGGCATTGTCTTTACCCTAAGTAAAGGGACGGTATGTTGGAAGAGTTCCAAGCTAGATACCGTGACATACTAGATGATAAAGGCAGGATACATCGCTACTTAAGATGCTACCAAAGAGGCTGTTTGGATGTATATTGGTTCATGAGATGAACCACGTTCCAACCATTGTGAGACAATGGAGTTGTGGCTTATGCCAAGGAACGTCCGTCCCATCAGTGATCCAGACATATTCTAAGGCAGTATCACCTGATCATGGAGATAGTTGATCTCCAGGGTGATCGAGGTTTGGAGAGTAGACTCAGAGGACAACACAGCGGATCCACTCACAAAGGCCTGTTCCCAGAGAGAGACTTTTATGGGATGGTTGAGTATGAGATACTACAACCACTGCTACAGATGGCCCTAGAGCAAGTGGGAGATTGTTAGTTATATGTATGCCCTAGAGGCCATTACTGTACATTGGATGTATATTGTAGTGGATGCTGGGACATATATAGGGAGGACTTTCTTGCTCGACATGATAGTATGCTATCTGGTTGCTCTTTACCTTAACGTGTACACTGATTGTCTCTCTGTTACATGTTGGTAAAGCCCTTAGGATGTGTGCTTGACTACCTGGACTATGATGCGGATCATACTAGTGGGGACATGGTAGTCCATAAGTACATCCTTGAAAGTCCCTAGTCGTGGGTGTATCGAGATGAGGCATCGATATACCAGAGTAGACTAGCGTATACCTTCTCGACCCATACAGATGGGCGATGGATGATCCTATATCCATTGGTGTTTGACATCGGAGATGATATACGGGTGCTCAGTAGAGACTGGGTACACTGGACGGACTCGCCGAGAACTCCCAGATGGTATTATACCTCACGTCAGATGGCAGTTCTCTGGTGACACTGGTACAGAGTAGTCTGTTGACCCGAGATCGTCATAGAGTCTTGTGTGGTTCCCACCGTGCTTTGATTTCCATCTTACCACGTCCAAGAGGGCGTGCAAAACGGTGGTTTTTGGGTACAGTCCCGAGTCACATGGAGGCAATGAGCGATAGGAGGGGATTCGTCTCTCCCGGTATAGGGAGTTGATGTTGCGCTGTGTTCGATTGGCTATAACAGGAAATCCCTGGCCAGGGTTGCTGAGATTTACTGGTAAGTGTTACCAGTAGTTTCTCGAATTGTTATAGACCTCATATGGACACGACTTATCGAGCTATTGGGGTCTGACGTTGACCACCCCTAGGCGAGATATGCGACATATCAGACGATCAGACCGTACTGTACGGTAGTGTTACTGGTTGGATTCACTGGAGTGTGAGCGGGCTTGCTCGTCGATCTTCAGATCGCTCAATACCCGGGTGGCCGTTACGTTTAGCAGACCGCTTGCGGCTTGTGGGTGCTTGATATGATCATCACCTGCTGCCGGCGTATTGACGAGTCTTTAGAGTCCTACACAGAGGTTTCCTGGTTCAAGCGAAACGAAATAGGAGCGCATATGAGATATGTGCGGGACCGAGAATAATGCGTGTATATGATACCGTATTCTATTCTCGCGATGAATGTGTCGAATGGTTGTATGCGATATAACCTAGTTATCGAATCGAGGATTGATTCGATAAGCCGATACATTGGATACTAGTCGGTTATATGCGATATGACCGGATCGTTAAATCAAGTGTTGATTTAATGATTTAATGTATAATTATATATTTGATATATTACTTTACATTAACTAGTATTGGTTCACTTTAAATGGATTTTCTCACTCGGTTTGTGCACATTGTATATGTGATATACTTTTGTACACATGATTGTATCATGTTTGATGATACATGTTTCCTTGGTTAAGTGTAAAGAATTAAACCATGGTTAAACATATAATTAGGGTTTTATTTTTCCATTACTTATTTATTCATTTATTTATTTGTTTATACATTTTGGAAAATAAATGGAAAAGAGAAAAGAATGGTGGCTTTATTTGTTGTTTAGTTGAAGCTTCATGAAGCTTTGACTTTGTCCACCATTCTTATCTCATCCTTAACCCTAACCATTCCTTTAACCATGATTGATTCTCTACACATTACCATAGTTAACATTATGATAAGGTTTGATTATTCTTTTCTTTTTAATTAACTTATCATATCATTTTTCTTCTTCTTCTTCCTTGAACTCAAGAAGAAAACCTTGAGGTCATCAATGGTGATTGATGATAAAGAGTGAGAAATCCAATTCTAAATTGAACCCACTTCCTATTTCTTCATCCTCTACCTCTTGCCAAGTAGTAGAGTGTGTTTTCTTCACAAGTTTCTTGACTTGGTGAAGTCGGAGCTTGATTTAGCGATGCCTCGACGTAGATCATCTTCGGCATGGGCATCGATGACCTAGCCCGTCCATTCTCCGATGAAGCCGACGCTAGAGCCCGGGACTTGTTATGGACAGCGAGGAGACTTCATTGCGGAGCTATGGAGGTAGAGAACCGGATCTACAAAGGTTGTATTTCCGTATCTCTTAGTTAAGTGTTAACTAGTTTATCTTTTAGCCTAGAAATCTAGCCAACGATCCGTACACTAGGGTTTCTCGGCACCATAATTTTCGAAATTGGCATGGTTGATGCCTTGTGAGACCTCTTGGGAGTGCCTAGGAACCCTACACTTTCTACTTGTTCTCGGATCTTTTGTAGCTTGGTATCATTTGCTTGAGCTGTCTTGATCTGATTGACAAGAGTGGACTGGACTTGTAAGTTCATCAAATATGAATCGTTACCTGGCATAACTACTTAGATTGCTAATCCATGAAATTCCTGTTGTAGCTTCCACTGAGCGGTGAGATTCATTGCTAATGGCTGGCGGCTAAGTGCATTAGGAACTACATTCACCTTCCCACGATGCTACTGTAGGTTGATGTCGAACTCCGCCATGAGTTCTAGCCATCTTCTCTTCCGCATGTTTAATTCCTTCTGAGTAAATACATACTTCAGACTCTTAAGATCAGTGTATATATCCACTTGTTCTCCCAGGAGATAGTAGCGCCAAATCTTAAGTGCGAAGATAACGGCTGCTAACTCCAGATCATGTGTTGGATAGTTGCGCTCATGAACTTTTAGCCGTCTTGATGCAAAAACTACAACTTTTCCATGTTGGTGTAGAACAAATCATAATCCCTTACCGGACGCATCACAATGCAAAACAAATCCTCCAGATTGATCTGGTATTACGAGAATAGGAGCAGAAGTTAATCTTGACTTGAGTTCTACAAAAGCATTTTCGCATGCTTCTGACCACACGAATGCTTCATCTTTACGTGTGAGCTTGGTCAGGGGTGCTGCAATCTTTGAAAAGCCTTCAATGAATCGTCAGTAGTATCCTGCTAATCCCATGAAACTTTGTATATCCTTCATCGTCTTTGGTATCGGCCACTCGCTGACAGCTAACACCTTAGCTGGATCTACTGAGATTCCTTCGCTTGAAACAATATGCCCGAGAAATCTGACTTGATCTAGCCAAAATTCACACTTGCTGTACTTGGGATAGAGCTGATGTTGTCGCAATGTCTCCAGGACAATCCGTAAGTGCTCGGCATGTTCTTTTTGATATTTTGAATACACCAGGATGTCGTCGATGAAGATGATAACGAACCTGTCTAAGTACTCTCGAAAAACTTGGTTTATCATATTCATGAATATAGCAGGTGCATTGGTCATTCCAAATAGCATTATAAGATATTCATAATGACCATATCGAGTCCTAAACGCCGTCTTCGGAATATCGAACTCTTTGACCTTCAACCGATGATAACCCGAACGAAGATCTAGCTTCGAAAATACACAAGACTCATTTAGCTGATCGAAAAGATCATCGATGTGCGGTAGTAGAAACTTGTTCTTAATCGTCACTTCGTTTAGATCTCGGTAATCCACACACATCCTGTATGAACCTTCTTTCTTCTTCACTAGTAATACCGGAGATCCCCAGCTTGAAGTACTGGGACGAATCCAACCTTTCTTCAGGAGTTCGTCCAACTAAATGCGGATCTCCTTCAATCCTTCTGGACTTAGCCAGTACGGAGCTTTGATTACCGGTTCTGCACTAGGTAGCAAATCGATGTTGAATTCAAGAGCTCGATCGAGAGGCAAACCTGATATTTCTTCTGGGAATACATCCTCGAACTCTCGAACTACCTCTGGCTTCGATTCTTCCGCTTGCAATGCTGCAACCACTGTCTTCTTTGGTTTTTCCTTGTAGACACTGGGTTCCAAGGTACGGTCTCCACTCTTGAAATAGAACACTGGATGATCTGGTATTTCGAACACTACCCTCCTTTGACGACGGTCGATGGCAGCGAAGAAAGTTCCCAGCCAGTCCATTCCTATGACTATGTCGAAATTCGGTATGTCCAGCATCTTGAAGTCCGCATAAAATTCTCAACTGCAGACGACCACTGGACACAGATCATATCCCAGAGTTGCTTTTAGAACGCCATTCCCTGAACTGACATTCCAGCTGGATACAAGCGGTTTTATTGGAATCGCATGAGTTCGGACGAACCGTTGCGACATAAAGCAATGTGATGCTTCAATGTCGAAGAGTGCTAGAGCAAGTAGGGAGGCTACTAAGATTGCACCTAAGTTGTGTGAGTTTGGATTTAGATATAGGAAAAGCACAGTGATATATAAGGATTTGAAAATGTTTGAAAGGATTTGAAAACCTGTGGCTTCGGCCTCCTCGACCGTCATTGTGAAAGCCTGACGTCGGGGTACATTCTTCCTTGCTGGAGGCACATTCCTCTGTCCTTGGGGTATGTTTCTCTGCCCTTCAGGTACGTTTCTCTGTGCCTGATGGAACTGACGTTGAGGCTATGCAGGAGGTCCACGTAGAGGTGGTGCAAGTAGGGCTAGTCGGGGTGCAGGAGCCTGAATGGCTGGCCGTTGTAGGATTGTGATTGCTGGTCTGGGGGCTGGAGCTGTGTTGAAGCGATATAGACATGCTCCTATGGAATGAGTGGATGCGCCACAAAACAAATACGGGCAGTTTGCACGCCTGCAATCTTTCGCCAGGTGTCCTTTCCTCTTGCAGTAGAAGCAAAAGTCTGGACTGGGCCGGTTAAATGATCCTCCCGGTGTCCTGGGTGCAAAAGTTGGCCTAGAAGAGGCTCCTCCTGTCATCTGAGTGGCAGGGCGTTTCACACCGGCAGTCTGCGGTCTTCCTTTCTTCTTCACAACTGCCTCATAGCGTCGAGCAGCCTTCAAAGCGAGTTCATGGGTTGGGAAATCCCCTGTAGCGAGTGTAGCTTGGATTTCCGGGTCTAACCCTTGCTGAAATCATCGTGTCGGGATCTCAGCGGTAAGAATCAGGTGTTCCGCGAACCTGTTATGACCTTTTGTTAGCAGTGTAATGAATGAGATCAGGAATTTGAATTTGAGACAATATCTTACCTGCTAAGCATGGTAAACTCAACATCGTATTCATCCACAGACTTGACCCACATCGAGCCTTGTTGTAGATGAATGAACTGCTGCTCCATGTCGAAATAGGCAGTCTCAGGGAAGTACTTCATATCGAACAGATCACAAAATTTCTTCCACTCGATCGGTTGGGTGAGACTGCTTTCTTCAGCCTTCCACCATACTCTGGCATTGTCTGTTAGTTGCAGCTTCGCAACCCTCACCCAGGCAATATCTGGCACTTGAGCTGCTGTCAGATCATCTTCGATCGACTGAGCCCATTCTTCCGCCTCCAGTGGGCTCTCTTTTCCTGAGAATTGCTTTAGATGTAGTGTTCGGAATTGTTTGACTCCGGGTGCCTCGGCTTCTAGGCGGTGCATGACGATAGCAGTCTGTTGTTGCTGACCCTCCAAAAGGCTCTTGATCGCCTCAAGCGGTATTGTTTGCTCGTTGATAGGAGCTGCAACGGTAGGTGGTGGTGGTAAAGTAGGCAGTAGGGTGTTGCCATTGACGTTCGTGCTGGTGTTGTTGGGAGAATCCATGACCATGATAGAAAATGAATGGTTAGGATAGATTCAAGAAATTAGAAATGAAAGGAATGTATAGTTGCTGATGTAAAGAATGTATAGTTGCTAATTCTTATAATTCTTGTGAGATATTGCTTAAGATTCCATGCAGAACTGACCTGCATAGGTCGCCAACAAAACCTATCACATCCCTCTTCCCAGTAGACGGAAACAGTGACGTGGCAGGCCGCAACGTATTTACTAAGAAATAACTACGTTAAGCATAATTAAGCAATATATAAAATGAACAAGAATGACAAGTGATATAAAATAACAGCAACTTTATTTACATTCATTTTTACATACAACTGTTTTGAAAAGGAAAGATACAACGAATAAAGTAGTGCCTAAACAGTGGCATACAAAATGAAAGTAAGTACAAGGAACTAGAAGTCTGGCTGTGCCGCAATTTGATCTAAGTCCTCCTGGCTGGGCTTGATCTCCTAAGAGTCCGGTCTTCCCGACGAACATTCCAAAGAAAGAAATAGACAGGAATGTCGTCAACGAACTAGCGCTCGGTAAGTCCCAAAAGAAGAAAGAGAATATAACAAGTAATATGAACTGAACAGGTAAGTCTTGTATGATTGATTACAGGTATGTGATGGTTATTATAACGTGGTTGTTTGTAGCTTGATACAGAAGGTATTCATGTATACGAGAGGAGTCCATCTTACCCCGTGGACTATGGTAACATGTAGTACAAGGCCCCATCATAACCCATGGGACAACGGCACGAGAATTCATATAGGTGTCTTTTAAGTGACCTCTCGTGCCACGATATATGTTCCGTACCAATCTACCCCTTTATCCCCGCGAATTGTTTTGTATAGATTATAATTATCAGACTTGCCGAAACCATGAATACAAGTTGTTCAAGTATTCATGTTTAGGATGTAATCAAGTATTCAAGTCAAGTTATAACCATGGTTCGGTCAAGTCGGGTCAAGTATACCTGTTTGATATTGATGTTTGGATTCGAGTATTCATGTTCATGTTCAAGTATACAAGTTTGATTTTGGATTCAGGTTTGAATTGGATTCAGGTTTGAGTTAGACTCAGACGGAGTCAGACGCTTGTAAACAGATTTAGCTCTTGAATTGGGTTCGGGAGTTATCGGTAACTGCTGCACATGGACGGCAGGATTTGTGTCTTTTTCCAAGAAAATTATCATTGATAACTCCGTTAAGTTTTCTACTTTAAATAGGCAAGCACTCACTTTCTTCGGCTGCCTGGGGCTCAAGAGAATTGATCCCGCTTAAACTTATATTTACTAAAGTCATTAAATATTGTTTTTATATAACTCGAGGGGGTTTTATGAAAAATATTTTAATATAGTCTAAAAATAAAACCTCGAAGGTGATTAGTATTATTTGAGGTTGTCATGAGCATGGATTTTAAGTATTTGGGATATTTTTAGTGATAATCACTTAGCTTGGAAAGTTCATGGTATTTTACTGTAAAATTTGCCTTTTTGGTATCTTGATGGCACCCTTGCTTGTTCCCCTATGGGCAAGCAAAGAGTCCCCTCTTCATTCAGAGAGGGTATAAAAGATCAACCTGTATGAGGTTTGTACTAGTGTCTTGTAAGTATTATCATACCGTGGATCAATAAAAAATCAGTGGACACTTAGGAACACCAGTTTTTAAGATTTTCTATACACATGTTTCCCGAAGTGACACTTCGTTCTACGTTTATTGTATCATCCATAGTACAATGGTATATCAAGCTTCTTCCTCCTTCAACTACTTTCGAGAAGGGATATTAAATGCTTATTGTCATTTGTTGAACTTTTCAATTTTTGAAAAATATAAGTTTATTATATTTTGAAAATATGTATTAATAATTTTATATAATTTTAGTTCTTAAAAAAAATAATTTTATTTTATTTAGAAAAATTCGTATTTCTTAAAAAACCGTATTTAAATTCTTTCGAGACCGAATGCTCCGTGAGGAGGTCTGAATCTTGTTCTACTAGCCCAAAGATGTGCGATAATCTGTACCATCCGTTAGCGGGTCCCCTAAAGAGGGTTGTAGATGCGTAATCGCAAAGGAAATGAAATACCGTTTAAAAAGAAATCCGGTTTTTAGAGTAGGTGGTATTTTATTGTAAGATTTTCCTCATAACACATATTCATACAAAAGAGTCATCATGCTATGGAACAAGAGTGTACGTGAGGGGTAGGTCGTTACCCCGTGAAGTTTTTCCCAAAAGTATTGTTTTAACGAAACTAAAATAAGCGATATCAAAGTTCATGGTATTTTAATGAAAAAGTTAATTTAAAGTTATTTTACATGATATTCTAGGCTAAAATTTATTCTAAATATTGGTATTAAGTTTACAAGTATTGTGTAAGAATTTGGATGAACAATATATAAGAAAAAACGGATTTTCTAGAGTTTAGAAAAAAGATATCGGTATTAACTCCATTTTTTACCGATTTTGATTAAAAATAAATTCAAAGAATAGAAAGGGAGTTTGGGAGGGACTTACTATTTGATTATGTTAAGAAGAGGCAGAAGAAGAGGAGGAAAGCTTTGGAATGTCGCGGGAGCTCCGGATGGTTCTTCGATCTTCGCCGGAAATTGATCGCTTGCTAACTCCTTTTTACTCCACTTGTACTTAGGAAATTTTTGAGAAAATTTTGCTATAATTTTCAGAATGGTGCTGAGCCAAGGTAGGGGATGGTATTTATAGTGGAGAATTAGGATTTTGGAATTAAAAATTTGGATTAGAAAGCATTAAGATGTGGTTTAATTATGAAATAAAAGGTCTCTGTTTGATTGCAGGGAAATCAAACAGTGCAGGAGAGTTAGGGGTAGCTGAAGGGGTTTGTATGCAAAACACAGAGCCAAAAGGACCCATCATAGCCGTCGGTGCCGGCCAATTTGGATGATCCGCCGGTCGATTTAGGGCATTGGGTGTTGAGATTTGTGCCAAGTGTATTTATCTGTGTTTGAACCCTTTTGCACATGTTTGATTTTTCTGAACTTTTCATTTCCCTGTGTATTGCACGTGCAATCTTTTGGGCTTTCAAAAATCAAAAGAAAAATTCAGAAAAAAATAATGTGTCTGATGGAAATCGAACACTAGGGCTACGTCACAGCAGTGCAAGGTTTTACCAGTGAGCTACAAGTTGTTTCTTACTGTTATTTAACAAAATTGACTTATAACTCAAACTCAGGCTGTAAAACTCTTTCCTTGTATATTAAAAGTAAAATTTCCGTACATGATTTTAGAGTCGTTATATGCGGCAAGCTACCAGGCAACCTAAGAAACGAGGCAACCCATCATCATTACCATGAGGGTCACCCGACACTTTCTCGAATTTGGTGACTTGAGGACTCCTCCACGATTCTATCATATACCCCTACAAGCACGGCAAGCATCCCGCCAATCCTAGACTCGAGTGACCCGATCTCAACTCCTTGAGATGACCACCCACTGTAATCTAGAACCCGGCCGGCTGTGCGCTTCTCCGCGGTGTAATCCTATAACCTGTATTATACAATAGTGACAACGATTGCAACCTGATCATGTCCCAACAAATAATAATACATCAAGCGGTGACTACGGCTACATGTGAACCTACACGCCCCCGAAAAAATATACATTTAGCGGAAACGGCGGCCACATTTTGGAGCTTGTCTCGAACAAAAGAATATACATAGGCTTGACATGAAATGAAAATGTAAACATATCACATCACAATTCCGCACGGGGCTATTCATTTCACGACAATCCAACACATTCCAACAAAGCAAACCAAACACATCATATATCAACATATATCATTCAAACCAACTCAATGAACATTTCTTTGAGTTAATTTGAATCCATGGCAAACTAATTCATAACCCATATCAGCGCGAACTTGAAATTCCAAAAACGATTGAATTTCAATATCAGACTGGCACCGAAAACCATCTCATTTTTTGCATAAAACAAATCCCGGAGGACCTGAAAATGGCTCGAGACCCAGGGGGGACCTCGGGCACGACCCATGAGGCCCCGGTGTGCATTGGGTAGGGCCCCCAACCCATGGCTACAAAATTGTGGCCATAGGTTGGCTGCTGGGACAACAAACGTGCAGCCGCACGCTTGCTATTCCAGCCTCACATCCGAGACCACTTTGAGGTGGTCTTTGTTGTGGGGGACCCACCCAAGCCCCAGGGACAGCCCTTGGGTCGCCCCCGTGCCTCCACGGGGCTCTCGGTCTAAACCGTAAGCCCAGGGATGCGAGAAATAGCGACAAATGCAATGGTTTCCATGGATGAAAAATTGGAAAGCCACCAATTTAAAAGAACGTTTTGAAAACATAGGATTTTGGATCAATTTGCTACAAACTACAATTGCAAGTATTTGATTTGGCTCTGGTACCACTGTAGGGTTTCGGTTCTAGGGTCGTGACATTCATGGACCGTGAAGGAATTAGAAAACAATAATTTTTCAAATATAGAACCAAAACACAACCAAGATGATCAAATAGATGCAATTGAAAAAATAAAAGAGAGCAAGTTTAGAGTGCTACAACCTTTGTAGCGTGTCCAATCGCCATTGGAAGACCCAAGCTAGATTTTGCGATCTCCGGAGAGTCTACTAGCCGACCGCCTCGCCGTAGATGATCCGCGGTGAAGAGTGGCTACCCGAAACTCCATCTTCACTTTTCAAGTGATGAAACTCACACATTGAACTAGCTAGGTTAATGTGTGAGGTGATGTGATCAAGAAAAACTCTTTTTCTGAATTCTAACCTCATTTCTAACCTCCACCATTTTTTTAGAGAGGAGGAAGAAGATGGCTCATGGAAAATATATGAATTAACAATAAAAGAAAAAGAAGTAATAGGAGAAGAGAAGAAATGACTCATTAAAGAAAAGAAGAGAGAAGAAGTAAGAAGAACTCCACTCTTCTTATTTCTTCTTTTCATTCCTTTCTTTTTTATTTTCATTTCTAATCTTTTATTTTCTTTTCTCCTTATGTCTATTTTTAATCTATATCATTTCTCTTTACTTTATATATATAAATACATATTTATAAAGAAAAAAAAAATGTATCAAATACATTTCCAATTTACGTATCGTATACGCAATAACAATATATCAGTATCGCATACTAATTTAATAAAAATAGAAAGAGTTTATATCCAATACACAATACTAGAAACCATATCGAAATGCGGTTATTAAGTCAACCCTTGTCGTATTCCTCGTCTTGTATGTCGATGACATTCTCCTGATAGGAAATGATATTCCTATGCTGCAATCGGTCAAGCTGTTCTTATCACAAAAATTCTCCATGAAAGACCTGGGTGATGCCTTCTACATTATGGGGATTAAGATCTACAGAGATAGATCCAAAAGGTTGTTGGGACTATCACAGTCTAGGTACATAGAAACCATACTAAAGAGGTTTAGTTTGGATGATTCCAAGGGCGGTAGTATACCCGCTTTGCACGGAATCACCCTCTCTAAATAGATGTCTCCAAAGACTGATGAGGAGAGGGCTCGCATGAGCATTATACCCTACGCTTCGGCGGTAGGATCTATAATATATGCGATGTTATGTACCGGACCAGATATAGCTTACGCACTTAGTGTAGTAAGCCGGTATCAGTCAAACCCAGGGAAGAAGCACTGGATAGCTGTGAAGAACATTCTTAAGTACTTGAGAAGGACTAAGAAGATATTCTTAGTGTACGGTAATGGCGACCTCCAGGTGGAGTCCTTTACCGATTCAAGCTTCTAAAGTGACAAGGATGACAAAAAATCTATCTTGTATTATGTGTTTATCCTCAATGGAGGGACGGTCTATTGGAAGAGCTCCAAATAGGACACCGTCGCAGACTCGACGACGGAGGCTGAATACATTGCTGCCAACGATGCCGCGAAAGAAGTGGTCTGGATGAAGTTCATTACCGAACTTGTGGTGGTTCCGTCCATTGTTGATCCAATACCTTTGTATTGCAATAACAATGGGGCTATGGTTCTAGCGAAGGAACTATGGTCCCATCAGAGATACAGACACATCTTGAGGCGGTATCATCTGATCAGGGAGATCGAGGTGCAGAGAGTATATACAAAAGAAAACACGGTGGATCCATTCATAAAGGCTCTCACTCAAGCATAGTTCGAGTGACTATTTAAGATGTTGGGTATGCGGTACGCCAACAACTGGCTCTGGAGCAGACGTTGGGTATGCGATATGCTAATAACCGGCCTTAGTGCAAGTGGGAGATTGTTGGATATATATGCCCTAGAGACTATTATTGTGTGTGTGTAATGGATGCTTTGACATATGTATAGACATGACAATCTTGCTCGATATGATAGTTGTTGGATATAGTTCCCTCAAGTCAATTATTGTAATCGCAGGCATGCGATTGTGATGATTGAGGGAGGACCTATATGGGTAGGACAATCTTACTCAAAATGATAGTATGCTATCTGGTTTGTCTTTATCATCATGTACATGCATAATGTGGTATTGCAGATCACTATTACATGTTGATAGAGCCCATAGGATTCTTGCTTGACTACCAGCATTATGATGGCGATCATATACGTGAGAGCTGGGTGGTCTATAAGCACATCCTTAAATGTCCCTAGTCGTGAGAGTGTCGAGACTGGGCATCGATATTCCGGAGCAGACTAATGTATACACTTCGAGATCCCGACGAGGGGCGGTGGCCAGTCTCATAAGACATTGGTGTTGTGTCACCTAAGATAGTATACAGGTGCTCACTGGAGGTGAGTACACTGGACGGACTCGCCGAGAACTTCTAGATAATATTATACCTATCGTCAGATGGAAGTTCTCAGGTGGCATGGGTACAGGTTAGTCCTTCGACCTGAAGTCATCATTTGTCTCATGTGAGTTCCCACTGTACTTTGATTACTACCCTGCCACGGCTCAAAAGAGTCGTGCAAACAGGTTTTAGTTGGGTACAGTCCCGAGCCACATGGAGGCAGTGGTCGACTGTTAGGGATTCGTCTCTCCTGATATTAGGAGTTGATGTTGCACTGTGTTCAGTTGGCTATCACCAGAAATCCATGGCCACGGTAGGGGAGATTTACTGATAGTTGATCAGTAGTATCTCAGTTGGTGATGAGCTAGACTCAGACACGACTTATCGGGTTAGTAGGGTTCTGACGTTATCCACCCCGTAGACCCGATATGCGATACTCTTTGACGAAGAGACCGAACTGTACGGAGATTATAACATTCAGGCTTGGTAGGGTAAGGACGCACTTGATTGTCGACCCCCTTTCGACAAGTACCTGGGTAGCCATTACGTACAGCTAGTGCCGCTGACGTGCTTGTGGTTAAACCCAGTGCCAGCGTATTGTCGAGTCTTTAGAGTCCCACACAGAGGGTTTTCCCGGTTCAGGTGACAGATGTAGGAGCCGTACGTTGGTACGTGCAGGGGGACCGATTAAATATGTGTACGCGATACATGGACTTTAATCGGACGGTTGATAATACAACCGGCTTAGGATTAAGCCGGATTATTAAATCAGGTTTTGATTTAATAATTTATATATGTATTTTGATACATATATTTTAGTAATATTGTTCACTATTCATTTTCTCTTTTTGGTGCTATCCGTATTCTTATACAGATACGTGTATATGTAACGATACATATACCCGGTGAAGTATTCCGTATTTGTATGGGAATACTTCTAGAAGATGGACACCTCATATTTGATTTTACTTTTTGGAAAATTAAATGGGAAATGAGATGGCAAGTGGAGACATTGAAGCATGGGTGCTGCATGGTAGAAAGGCATAGCTTGGTTTTTTAAATGTTATTTTCATTTGTGAGCACTATTGCATCATGGTTGATTATTAGCCATTTTTTTCTACACTTGATGACTTGATGAGATTTTCTTCATCTCCTCCATGGCTCATGCTTCATCTTCTCCATCTCCTTCTTCTTCTTGCTTTCATTTTAGAGCAAGATTCTAGAGAGAAAAATATAGTGAAGTATTCCTATATCATCGGCCATCCAAACCTAGCAACTTTGGACCGTCGGTTAGAGCCTCCTCCGCGTTCCCTCAGATGGATCGTCTTCGGCAAGGGTGGTCGATGCTCAAGCGCGTTACCGGCGGCTACGAGCTTGGAGGGGTCTTCCACAATTGGGTGGACACGCGGCAATGGTTGTATTTCTTAACCCCTTGCACTCATAGTATAGCCAGTTTAGGTATATGGTTCGAATCCCGGGTTTTATCGGGAGTCCGGTGCTCGCAACAAATTTTTGTTTTAGCTTCTGCCTCAGCCGCTGCCTCTGCGGCGTAGGCGTCGGATCCCAACATGTATGCTATTTGGTTTGTCTTTATCTTAACATGTGTATATGTTTTACTTGTTATTATGTATCGTTAATACATATTGATAAAGCCCATAGGATTATTACTTGACTGTCAACGTTATGATGGTGATCATACATGCGGGGGCTGGGTAGTCCATAAGCACATCTTTAAATTTCCCTCGTCGTGGGAGTATCGAGACTGGGCATCGATATTCCGGAGTAGACTGGTGTATATGTTTCTAGATCTCGACGAGAGACGATGGTTGGTCCCACAGCCATTAGTTTATGACATCTAAGATCGTATACAGGAGCTCACTAGGGGTGAGTACACTGGACGGACTCACCGAGAACTTCTAGATGGTATTATACCTATCATCAGATAGCAGTTCTCAGGTGACATGAGTACAGGTTAGTCTTTAGACCTCATATCGTCATTTGTCTCGTGTGGGTTCCCATTGTACTTAGATTACTACCCTACCACGGCTTTACTAAGTCATGCAAACAGATTTTAGTTGGGTACAGTCCCGAGCCATATGAAGGCCGTGAATGATTGTTAGGGATTCGTCTCTCCTAGTATAGAGAGTCGATGTCGCACCGTATTCAGTTAGCCAGCACCATAAGACCTTGGCCAAGTCAGATGAGATTTACTACCAGTAGTTACTTGGATTGGTCCTGAGCCACATTGGCACGAATTATCGGGTTATTAGGATATAACGTATACCACCCCCTAGACCCGGTATGCGATACTCTTAGACGAAGAGACCAGACTGTACGAAAATTGTCACATATAGGCTCAGTATGGGTTCAGATAAGTTTGTTCGTCGGCCTTTTTTTTCGACAGATACTTAGGTAGCCGTTACGTACAGCTAGTGCCATGGACATGCTTATGGTTATGGATTTATCCAGTAACTCATTGCCAGCATACTGTCGAGTCTTTAGAGTCCCATACAGAGAGTTTCCCTGGTTCAGGCAAAATGATGTAGTGACCGTATTTTGATACGTGTAGGGTTCCGATTAAATACGTGTACAAGCTACACGGATTTCAATCGGTCGTATGGTAATATTAACCGGCTTAGGATTAATCCGGATTATTAAATCGGGTATTAATTTGATAATTGACATATATATATATATATATATATATATATATATCGATATGTATATTGTAGTATTATGTTCATTATATTATTCTATCTTTTTGGGTATTCGTATTTCGATACGAATACGGGTATGTATATACGGAGATGTATTCTTTTTTTTATATAAGTATGCATTCTAGAAGGAGGACACCTCATAATTGGATTTTCTATTTTTGATAAATAGATATTAGGTGGAGGGGTGAGGTGGTAAAGACATGGAGAAAGGGACGGTGAATAGCATGGACAAATGAATTAACAATTCATTTGTCCATGCTATTCAAGTATAGCTACCAATTTTTATTGCTAAAAATCTTTTATCAAAACCATAATTGCGTGGCTCTTTTTCATAAGACTTAGCTTATTTCTTCACTTGATCTTCTCTCTCCTTTTTGCTCCAAGTTCTTGAACTCCTCCTCCTTCATCTTCTCTACATTCTCATGTGTTGATAATCAAGGGAATGAGATAGATAAACACTTGGACAACATCACTACATCCCTAGGCATCACTTCTTAGCAAGTTGTGACGCTTAGTTGCTTCACTAGGTTTTAGAGTGAAGCTAAAGTCTTGAACCGGTTCCCCAGGTGGATCATCTTCGACAAAGGAAGACCGGCGGACAAGCTCGATCCCGGAGCCTCTAGGAGCTAAAGAAGAGGTTTTGAAGACGAAAGACATGACTACAAAGGTTGTTAATCTTTAACCGAGTAGTCTAGTTCTTCTTTACTTTTCTAGTTTTATTGTTTGGTTAAGATTCTTTTAGTTTCTAGCGCCCCTTCGAAATTTTTCGTTTTTCATTCCGTAAAGACCGTGGTTGTAGCGGTAAGGGCTCTAGGAACTTTATCATAGTACGGGCTATCCACACAACTGGGGAACGTCACATCTCATTTGTGGCTCAAATGAAATATGGGGCTCCTAATTTATCCGCTATTCCATATTGTTTATTACATGCCTATGATATATATATATATATATATATATATATATATATATTAGATACTTCTATATGTTTTGCATCCGCGATAGCCTTGTCCTTGTCATGCCATAAGTTAAGTAACCTTACGGTGTAGACCCGGGACCCCGTGTCAAATGCGGATGGCATATAAAAGCATGCTATTTTGGTTATTTCTGGTATGGCTTAGAAACTTGATTGACGGGACTGCATTATATGTTTGATGCAAAGAAAATAAACCTAAATGATATTGTTGGAACCAATTTTCGAAAACTATAGTTATATTCTTTTGTTTTGCATAGAGGTATTCGGTTAGAAATATCATGCACCTCATTCGATGAGGAAAGAGCCTTGATCCCTTCACAGAGTGTTCGCTCTTAAGCAAAAGTTTATTTTTCGATAACTACTCACTTTTCTTCAAAACCAATCGGCTTTTTACAAAACCAATTGTTTTAAAATGCGGAGTTTAAACCACTCCTTTTCAAAGCCACTCGAGTTTCTTCAACGATACCAAGTTCATTACGTTAAAGGTTTTTCACCAAAACCAGCTGTAGCCCTCCGTCATTTCAGATGGTTATCAACTAGTATTCAAGCTATGTGTTTTGACCTTCGTCAAGGCATAATGTTTGGTAGCTAGGGGATACTTGTCTGTTGCATAGATAGATGCATTAATCTAAGACAGGCGTACGGCTGTTTTAACCTTCACCAAGGGCTAGTACGAATGGGTCTAGATTAATCAGGACAATAACAGGTTAAACTTGACTTGTGACTTATGATATTTTGACCTTCGTCAAGATCATAAGCGCTTGGGGATAAAAACTATATCGGGAGTTTCAAATATAAGGGAAATTTTCCAAGTTTGCGCATACCTTCTGGAGTGTGGTAATTTTGGTTGGCTTCCATCAAAATCATCACACAGTGATAGTTGGGTCCCGATTCCCACTCATGAGTAGGTATTACTCCTCGGGAAATTTTCACTTCATAATTAGCTAACCTATTAGGTGTCTAGAAAGTGTAAACAAGTTTATGCCTCTGCGGAAACGGGGTTATTTAATTGGGTCCGTGTAAAAACACAAGGAATCTCCCTCGAAGTACCAACACTGACCTGGCTGAACGGTTAGAGAACTTGTAAGGTGTATATGATCCCGACTAGTTCTCCTTTCAAGGTTTGAAGGAGAATTCGAGGAAGCAGTGGGAGCCATCCTGATTAGATAAAGGGATTAACCAATCTAATTTTGATAGAGTGCACGCTGAGTTTTTTTCTCTCTCTGGTTATGCTACCTTTACTTACCTTAAACTAAAACTCATTAACCAAGTTAACCGAACCTTCTTACAGACTTTGGTTTTGGATTGTCATGATTCACGACAAAGTCGCATATATCCCTACTACTCATACTTTCCCTTTGCTTTTCTCCAGAACACTTCGTATCACTATGATGATCTATATTGCTTGGAAAGGCCGTCGTATAATTACATACGAGCTCGAGGAAGTTACTTCAGTCGAGAATGGCCACTGGTTCTGGAGAAATTGAATAGGATTATTCGGTTGTCTCTTCCCTTTACCTTCTCTCAGGTTGCAAGAGCTCCTTGTATTAGGAGAGTACATCTATTATGCTTATTTGATAGTGTTCTTCCAAAGCTTAAGCCAGTGCCGAAAGGTAGGGAAGGAAGAGAATCAATTAGCCTAAGTGCGGTGTACAGAAGGTAAGATGTAGAGACATATAAAGAAATTGAAGTGAGGACAAATGAAATTGCGACTACTGTCATAAATCTTGATAATGGAAGAGACATTACTAAGAATAGCCGGCCACCCCTTGAAACATTTTCATGTTTTAGTATTTCTGTGTACTTGTAAATGAAAATTGCTTTCCTAATTAATTCTAACTCTAAGATATGTATGTACCGTATTTGGATCACACATCTGTATGGCGTTACAGATGCTGAGTATGAGTAGAATATTTGGAAATTGATGATTTGATTCTTAATATTGAAATTCGTAGCAATTGGCGATATTGGATTAAATTGCCTGATTTTGTCTAACGGCAAATATTTGGTTTCGAATAACCGTTGTTATGCATCAATTTTAAAATTGAATATCTGTATCATTATTTTATAGAGTGAGATATAAATTTTGAAAATTGTCTTTCAAACATTTACCTTTATCAGTTGAGAATAAGGTGAGGTGCATTGAATAACGGTGTAAGACATTCTTGACCAAAATACACTTATCAACTTACAACACACGGAATTTGAGTTAGATACTCTTAGAACTTATACATGGTAATGTATATTATCCGATGTCCTTAAGGACAAGGGGTTGGTATTCTTACTTCATTCAGGTTTACCTATGAGTTCTCTAGTTTTAGACACGCATTCGTTGAAATGCAAGGTCTAAAGATTTTTGAGAAGTTTATAGGTATAAGAATAAAGTAGAGAACCATATATTGGAAGTATCAGGATTCTTCGAAATGATCGAAAATGTAGATACTTATGTGAGGTATTCTATTGTAGTAATATTGAGAACTTGATTCTCTCACAAGTTACTAATCCGTGGGTGCGCTATTTGGTGAGTAATGTTGTATGGCCTTTTTCCATTTGGTGATATGCACTAGAAACAGCTGCATGACATTTGAATCCGGTTCTATCTAAATTAGTGCCTTTGATTCTATATGGATATAGAATGATTGCATATCTTGAGGTTATTAAGATATGGAGTTATCCGGTTTCTTTTTAAAAGAAGAATCCAGAAAAAATCAAAGCACGCTTCGGTAATGGCAGTTTGTGGATTATCCCAAGCATTTGGTAGGAATTTGCTTCTACCATTTTCAAGATCAATAGTTACATTGTTCTTGACTCGCTACCTTTTTATAAAAAGAATTTTTTTGCAAAAGAAACTAGTGGGAGTATAGTAGAACTGGAAGTGATTTCAGAACCACAAACGGTTACTGAAAATTTAGTAGAACCTAAGAATTCAATTGATTTTGATAAACCATTAGCCACTCTGCAGATTTTAGTAGGTGATCTCAGCCATCTGAGAGACATTTTGGTTTTCTCGTAGACGATGACAGGGAGATAAGCATCATTATGAAGATGGCCCTGCTAGTAATCTGCAGGTCATACGAAGTGGTAACTTCTAGGTGACCAAATACATTATATAGAATATGGACTCCACACACTCCAGCAATTATGGATTTTTGACTTTGCTGGGTGCTCCTGAAGCGGTAACCCATTAGGAGCAAGTAGATCTTTCGAGATCTGTGCAGGTGGAAATGTATTAACTTAATAAGGCTAGACTTGTAGTAAAATTTTCATCAAATACCCGGTGTGGATTGTGATGAGACTTTTACTTCAGTGCCTACGCTGAAATCCATACGGATATGATTTGGCACTATTGCTGTTCTTGACTATGATATCTGACAGGTGGAAGACTATAACGACTTTCTAAATGGGAATTTAGAAGTGCGCATATATATGACTCTGCCAAAGGGTTATCGTAGTCAGTGGGAGCAGCGGAAGGTGTGCAAATTGCTTATGTCTATTCGTAGACTAAAGCAAATATAGTGGAGACGGATCATCTGTTTTTATATGACAATCAAGGTGATTGACTTCATCAAAACAACAGACGAACCTAGTGTTGGGGTAAAAATTTACACCCCGGTTGACCGAGTCAAAGTCAAGGTCAACCCCCATGCTAGGTGGGCCCAAGCCCAGGTCAAGCGGGCCCATGCCCAAGTCGAGCCCGCGGCCAGCCTCCTCCATGCCAAAATATAGATCATGTAATAAATAATTTTTATGTAATTTTTTACATGAATGCACGCAAAATAGGCATAAAGCCAATATTTTGTAAGCCCGTGGCTTATTTGCAAAAAGAAATGACACATGAGCTATGGGATGCCATGGGATGGCTAAAATGCCATTTTGTGAAGCCCAAGGAGCTATATGTAAATATGTAAGCCTATAAAAGGCAACATGATGATGAATAAAACAACACTTTCATTCTCTCAAAAAAATCCTAGGGTTTGTATTTCTTTCCCTTTTCTGAAGGTCTCAAACCTTCTTCTTTCTTTTGAATTAAATCAAGAGTTTTACTCTTCCTTTTCAAAAACAAGATAGTTTCTCACCACCAAACCAACAAAGGGGAACTTGGATCTGTCTTTAGATCCCAAAAATGAGAGATTTTGAGATCTCGCATCTCTTGATCTTCAAGATCCAGCTAACAGAGGAGGAGGAAGAAGAAACCCTTCCATTAACCCCAAAAACACACTTAGGAGTCCAACTCCACTCTGATTTCTCTTCCGAGAATCTTTTTAGGCTAAAAGCCTCTTTTCCTCGCCGGCGCTCAAGCGCAGAGCGCCCATATGCCGACACGTGGCACGCTTGCGCTCAAGCGCACAGCGCCCACGTGCCGACACGTGGCGCGCTTGCACAACAGCGCCCTGCGCTCGAGCGCAGAGCGCCCACGTGCCGACACGTGGCACGCTTGCGCTCAAGCGCAAGCGCTCGAGCGCAAGTCGCCCCAGTGCCGACATGTGGCGCGCTTGCGCTCAAGCGCACAGCGCTCTGGCGCAAGTCGCCCCCGTGCCAACACGTGGTGCACTTGCGCTCAAGCACCCAGCGCTCAAGCTCAAGTCGCCCCCGTGCCGATACGTGGCGCACTTACGCTCGAGCGTCAGGAACTGAAGCGCAAAGCGCCCACGTGCCGACACGTGGCGCACTTGCGCTACAGCGCCCTGCGCTCAAGCGCAGAGCGCCCACATGCCGACACGTGGCACACTAGCACCTGAGTGCACAGCACCTGGGCACACAGCGCCCAAGGCGCTGGCCCCATGCATCCTTTGGATGCATTTTCCCCCTCTTTCTTTTATATATATACATATACATATATATACACACACATATGCATACATATGTGCACACACACATACACCACGACACTGTCCCTGTTAGAAAAAAATTTCTAACGGGGCGCTGTCCCGCACCCCGCAAGGGGGCTGCTAGCCCCCTTGACCCCCAGCCCGCTATCCGGGTAGCGGGACCCCCGTAAAAACTCTGCGGGGCCCCCGATATATCCACAACCCTTTCAAAACACAACACTGCATATTGAGTTCGCATGACCAGTTTAACCCGTCAATCGGAGGTTCCCTCGCTCCAAAGGCGAGGGGTAATTAACGGCAGCTTAGTCCGCGGCTGCCGGAGATTCGGATCCCCACAATCATTAAACCCCAGCCTACCTTAGGCAGGGGGAATCTGTAATGCGCCTGACAAGCGCGCGCGTATTCCCATCTCAATGGGGTGACGAAAAACACCCTACAGATTCTGGCACGCCCGGTGGGACAAATCTCTCCTCCTATATTTCGGGTTAAACGTTCATGCGAACTCAATCAATATACATATCTATATTTATACTAAAATAATGCTTTTTCATGCAGGATTTTCAAGCAATCACCTTTCAACAATGTCTCCGAAGATGAACTCAGCTCCCATTTCATACACGATGAAGATGGACTCCAGAACGGTCCTTCCAGCCAGTCTCGGGCGACAATGGGAGGAGGAGCCGCTACCATTTGGATCTATTATGTTCGTTTCAGCTAACGCCATCCCAGCTCCTCAAGCTCCGGTGACCGACAAACCGGCCTCGAAAGGCAAGAGGCCAAATGTGGTGGTCTCGAAGGCATCCCAACCCAAACGCAAATCGGTGTCTGGACGGCTTTCCATGGCCCCGACTGGGAGTAAAGCCATCGGAACAAAAGAAGTTGCCAGACGTCGTGGGCAAGCCCAGGCGATACCTTCAACGGACACGCGGGTAGATGTCTTCTCAAGCATCCCCATCACTCGGCCTATGGCGGCTTCCCGAAGAGCAGAAGCCTGCCAAGCACTTAAGGCAGAGAAGCTGATGCAGAAGCGGCTCAGATATAGAGCCAACAAAAGGGCTAGGGCTCTGGCCATATTAAAATTTATGAATTTCCAAAGCCCGGACCGCTCCGCAAAACCAGCTGCCAGTGATGAAAGAATGGCTGAATGTGTTATCCACACTGTCTACATGGCCGGACATGAAGAAACGAACCCTCCTCTTCTTCACAGCCATGGTGATGATATGGTTGACGCTACCCAGCATCGGCTCGATCTAAATGATGAAGAGCCCGCTCAGGCCGATAAGCCAGAGGAGCCCGTGGTTCCTACGGAATTGAGCTCAGGCAATAAAGATTACCCGGTTGTCATAGCCGGAACTACAGAACAAGCATTATTCCAATGGCTTCAAAGGCAATTTCAGGACAGGGATGAGAAGATGGCCGAGGTCTATTCCAAAGTCGATGAGCTGGCAAACGTCGTGGCAGATCTCGCGACCCAAGTCGCCCGATTGCAATTACAGCAGAATCAAATTTTGGCTCATGAGCTAGGGATTGATACCCGGGGGCAGCCAACTGATATCCCTTTCAACCTAAAAGTGGAGCGCCTTCGCGAAAAACGGCCGCAATCAGCCTCCAGTCCCTCTGATACGTACGCCGGGGGGGAATCGCCTCTGAAAGAGAAGCTGGAAAAGGTATATTCCTTCAAGAGGGAAAAGGTCCACAAGATATTCAGGGACGCCCTAAGAAACGGTCTACAACTGCCAGAATCAAAGAGACCGCAAGAAGAGAATATGACCGACGACCCAAAATATTGCCCCTATCACAGGGTGATAGGTCATGCCATTGAGGACTGCTTCGTCTTCAAAGATTGGGTCGAAAGGCAATACAAGATGGGAGAGATAGAACTGTCTAAAGGCGTGTTAGCAAACAGTCAAGCTACGATTGCCGATTTCATGCAAATGGAGACCGAAGCCTTTCGGGAACCTAATCCTCCCAGACATGTGCCTCGAGGACCAGCATCAGTAAAGGCACCTACTCCAATGGAGAGAAAGAAGAAGGTATACTCCTTCAGGAGGAATGAAGTCCGCAAAATATTCATGGACGCCTTGAACAACGGTCTGCAATTGCCTGTTCCAAAGAGGCCACAGGAAATGAACATGACCGGCAATCCCATATACTGCCCATATCATAGAGTGGTGGGTCATAGTATCGAAGACTGCTATATTTTCAAAGGTTGGGCAAAGGACCAATATAAGCTTGGAAAAACCTCACAATCCTCGGATGTATCGGCAAGCCACAGAGCTAGGTCATCAACACAGCTCCGCCAAGATCAAAGTTCAAGAAGCTGGGATAAGCAAAAAGGACCACCACGTCATTAAACTGGGAACACCCGCTGACCACCACGTTGTTAATCTGGGGATGACAGACCACCAAGTCTTTAAACTGGGAATAATCGACCACCACGTCATTAAACTGGGAACAATCGACCTCTAAGTCGTTAAACTGGAAATGTAAAAAAAATATAAAAAATAAAATATAATAATAATATATGTGTGTAAATAAACAAAAAAAAATGTGTAAATAAAAGAAAAATAAAGAAAAGCCAAAATGATGGGGCAACTCGCAATAAAAATCAGCGAGTAAAATAAAGATGAAAATAAAGCCGAAATGATGGGGCAACCGCGAATAAAAGCCGAAATGATAGGGCAATCGCGATCTTCGCGATAAGAAAAGCTGAAATGATAGAGCAATCGCGGTAAAAAAAAACAAAAAAAACGGCGAATGATGAGTCGCTCCCGGTACCATATTCCAGTGCAGCGATGCAGACGCCAATCCAAACCCAGTTTCCCGAAATTTGTCCGGCCCTACGGTTGGTCCCCAAGTTGACTACCGTATACAATCCACGGGCTCAAATAATTCTCGTCATACCCATGCCTCACCACAATTACTAGTTACGCGGCCGGTCTCCGCCTTTGGAATTATGCTCCATTGAGAAGACCCACTCATGTGTCCTCACGATACATGAGGAGAACAAACTTTTGTGGGATCCTTACGACTCATAAAGGAAAAACACACTTAGGAGTCCTCACGACTCCTAAGGAGAAAATACACCTGCGGGATCCTTACGACTCGTAGGGAGAAAATGCTTTTATGGGACCCTCACGGCCCATAAAATTGAAAAGCCTTAGGCGATAGGGACCTAAACCTGTCTCCTAAGCCATCGCTCCCCCAACAGGAATGGGCAAATGATGAATTGCTCCTGGCACCTCTGCTTCAGTGTTAGCAACGCTGATGCCGGCCCCTACCCCAAAATTCCAAGCTCGCCATCAATAGACCCCTAAGTCTTTAAACTGGAAACAGGTGACCTCTAAGTCGTTAAACTGGAAACATTAGACCTCTAAGTCTTTAAACTGGAAATAGAAGACCTCTAAGTCTTTAAACTGGAAACAGATGACCGCTAAGTCGTTAAACTGGGCACAATAGACCCCTAATTCTTTAAACTGGAAACAGATGACCGCTAAGTCGTTAAACTGGAAACAGTAGACCTCTAAGTCTCTAAACTGGAAACAGATGACCTCTATGTCGTTAAACTGGAAACAGATGACCACCAAGTCGTTAAATTGGAAACAGATGACCACCAAGTCGTTAAACTGGAAACAGATGACCTCCAAGTCGTTAAACTGGAAACAGATGACCACCACGTCGTTAAACTGGAAACAGATGACCGCTAAGTCGTTAAACTGGGCACCACAGACCCCTAAGTCTTTAAACTGGAAACAGATGACCGCTAAGTCGTTAAACTGGAAACAGTCGACCTCTAAGTCATTAAACTGGGAACGAGGGAAATCCACTCATGTGTCCTCACTATACATGAGGACAACAAACCTTTGTGGGATCCTTACGACTCACAAAGGAAAAACACACTTAGGAGTCCTCATGACTCCTAAGGAGAAAATACACCTGCGGGATCCTTACGACTCGCAGGGAGAAAATGCTTTTATGGGACCCTCACGGCCCGTAAAATTGAAAAGCCTTAGGCGATAGGGATCTGAGCCTGTCTCCTAAGCTATCGCTCCCCAATTCCCAAGTGGCAAATGATGAGTCGCTCCTGGTACCATATCCCAGTGCAGCGATGCAGACGCCAGCCAAATTCCAAATCCCAACGGCGAATGATGAGTCTCTCCTGGTACCATATTCCAATGCAGCGATGCAGACGCCAACAAAGACCCAAAATTCTTTTGGCCCTACGGTCTAGATCATACATCCTGCAAAACCGTATACAATCCACGGGCGTAAAACAATCCCAGTCCCTCCCAAGTCCTACCGGTGAGACCACATTTAAAGTCCCACCAAAAATAAAAAAAAGAATAGAAATAAAAAAAGGCATGTCCACAAGCAAAATAGGCACGGATGAAAACCCGAAAGGGCTCCGTGAGTAAAAACAGCAGGACTGCCGGGGAGTTTGTGAAAACCCGAAAGGGCGCACACTCGTAAAAAAAGAGATGAAATGCACTCGCAAAGTCCTCTCGACTTTGTGAGGAGAAAATTCCCGCGTGAGATCCTTACGACTCGCAAAGGAGCAACACCCTTAGGAGTCCCCACGACTCCTAACAAGAAAATACACCTATGAGATCTTTTCGACTCATAAGGAGAAAATGCTTTTATGGGACCCTTACGGCCCATAAAATTGAAAATTCTTAGGTGATAGGGACCTAAAACCTGTTTCCTAAGCCATCATTCCCTAATAAGCAAATGCAAATGATGATTCGCTCCTGGTACCATATTCCAGTGTAGCGATGCTGATGCCAAACAAAAAGAAAAACCAATTCCCAAATCCTCTCGGGGAAAATGATGAGTTGCTCTTGGCATTATTCCAGTGCAGCAATGCAGATGCCAAACAAAAAAAACCAATTCCCAAATCCTCCCGAGGCAAATGATGAGTTGCTCCTGGCATTATTCCAGTGCAGCAATGCAGATGCCAAACAAAACCCCAATTCCCAAATCCTCTCAAAGACGGATGATGATTCGCTCCTGGTACCATATTCCAGTGTAGTGATGCTGATGTCGACTCAAATCAAACAAATCAAACCAACCAATTCCAACATCGACCTCTGCGTCAACAACCCGACACTCCGCGCCGGGGAAAAGTCGATCAGCGACACTCCGTGTCGGGGAAAAGTCGATCCGACACTCCGCGCCGGGGAAAAGTCGATCAGCGACACTCCATGCCGAGGAAAAGTCAACCAGCGACACTCCGCGGCGGGGAAAATTCGATCAGCGACACTCCGTGCCGGGGAAAAGTCAACCAGCGACACTCCGTGCCGGGGAAAAGTCGATCAGCGACACTCCGTGCCGGGGAAAATTCAACCAGCGACCCTCCGCGCCGGGGAAAAGTCGATCAGCGACACTCCGTGCCGGGGAAAAGTCAACCCGACACTCCGCGCCGGGGAAAAGTCAACCCGACACTCCACGCCGGGGAAAAGTCGATCAGCGACACTCCGTGCGGAGGAAAAGTCAACCAGCGACACTCCGCGCCGGGGAAAAGTCGATCAGCGACACTCCGTGCCGGAGAAAAGTCAACCCGACACTCCGCGCCGGGGAAAAGTCGATCAGCGACACTCCGTGCCGGGGAAAAGTCAACCAGCAACACTCCGCGCCGGGGAAAAGTCGATCAGCGCACTCCGTGCCAGGGAAAAGTCAACCCGACACTCCGCGTCGGGGAAAAGTCGATCAGCGACACTCCGTGCCGGGGAAAAGTCAACCCGACACTCCGCGCCGGGGAAAAGTCGATTAGCGACACTCCGTGCCGGGGAAAAGTCAACCCGACACTCCGCGCCGGGGAAAAGTCGATCAGCGACACTCCGTGCCGGGAAAAAGTCAACCAGCGACACTCCATGCCGGGGAAAAGTCGATCAGCGACACTCCGTGCCGGGGACAAGTCGACCAGCGATACTCCGTGCCGGGAATAAGTCGAACAACAACGACACTCCGTGCCGGGGACAAGTCGACCAGCGACACTCCGTGCCGAGGACACGTCAACCAGTGACACTCTGCATCGGGGAAACGTCCAACACAGACACTCCGCATCAGGGAAACGTCCAACAACGACACTCCGTAATGGGGAAACGTCAAGCAGACACTCCGTGTCGGAGACGCGTCAACCAGCCGATACTCCGCTTCGGGGAATCGTCAAGCAGACACTCCGTGCCGGGGGCACGTTAACTATAGACACTCCGCCTCGGGAAAACGTCGACCAGCAACACTCCATGCCGGGGGCACGTCTACTAAATCACTCCGGGCCAGGGAAACGTCTATCACAGAAACTCCGTCTCGGAGATGCGTCAAGCGTCGACTGTCCACGTCGTAAAAAGGGCAGTGCATCCCAAAAAGTGGGAACCAAAGCAAGTCGCCTCCACGCAAAAGGAGATCCATCAATTTCATGCACACGACCCACATGTGCGGTGTGCATTCATTGATGGTGGGCAATTTGTTGGGGTAAAAATTTACACCCCGGTTGACCGAGTCAAAGTCAAGGTCAACCCCCATGCTAGGTGGGCCCAAGCCCAGGTCAAGCGGGCCCATGCCCAAGTCGAGCCCGCGGCCAACCTCCTCCATGCCAAAATATAGATCATGTAATAAATAATTTTTATGTAATTTTTTATACATGAATGCACGCAAAATGGGCATAAAGCCAATATTTTGTAAGCCCGTGGCTTATGTGCAAAAAGAAATGACACATGAGCCATGGGATGGCTAAAATGCCATTTTGTGAAGCCCAAAGGGCTATATGTAAATATGTAAGCCTATAAAAGGCAACATGATGATGAATAAAACAACACTTTCATTCTCTCAAAAAAAAACCTAGGGTTTGTATTTCTTTCTCTTTTCTGAAGGTCTCAAACCTTCTTCTTTCTTTTGAATTAAATCAAGAGCTTTACTCTTCCTTTTCAAAAACAAGATAGTTTTTCACCACCAAACCCATAAAGGGGAACTTGGATCTGTCTTTAGATCCCAAAAAGGAGAGATTTTGAGATCTCACATCTCTTGATCTTCAAGATCCAGCTAACAGAGGAGGAAGAAGAAGAACCCCTTCCATTAACCCCAAAAACACACTTAGGAGTCCAACTCCACTCTGATTTCTCTTCCGAGAATCTTTTTAGGCTAAAAACCTCTTTTCCTCGCCGGCGCTCAAGCGCAGAGCGCCCACGTGCCGACACGTGGCGCGCTTGCGCTCAAGCGCACAGGGCCCACGTGCCGACATGTGGCGCGCTTGCACAACAGGGCCCTGCGCTCGAGCGCAAAGCGCCCACGTGCCGACATGTGGCGTGCTTGCGCTCAAGCGCAAGCACTCGAGCGCAAGTCGCCCCAGTGCCGACACGTGGCGCGCTTGCGCTTAAGCACACAGCGCTCTGGCGCAAGTCGCTCCCGTGCCGACACGTGGTGCACTTGCGCTCAAGCACCCAGCGCTCAAGCGCAAGTCGCCCCCGTGCCGACACGTGGCCCACTTGCGCTCGAGCGTCAGGCGCTGAAGCGCAAAGCGCCCACGTGCTGACACGTGGCGCACTTGCACTACAGCGCCCTGCGCTCAAGCGCAGAACGCCCACATGCCGACACGTGGCACACTAGCGCCTGAGCGCACAGCACCTGGGCGCACAGCACCCGGGCGCACAGCGCCCAAGGCGCTGGCCCCACGCATCCTTTGGATGCCTTTTCCCCCTTTCTTTTATATATATACATATATACATATATATATATATATACACACACACATATGCATACATATGTGCACACACACATACACCACGACACTGTCCCTGTTAGAAAAAAATTTCTAACGGGGCGCTGCCCCGCACCCCGCAAAGGGGCTGCTAGCCCCCTTGACCCCCAGCCCGCTATCCGGGTAGCGGGACCCCCGTAAAAACTCTGCGGGGCCCCCGATATATCCAAAACCCTTTCAAAACACAACACTGCACATTGAGTTCGCATGACCAGTTTAACCCGTCAATCGGAGGTTCTCTCGCTCCAAAGGCGAGGGGTAATTAACGGCAGCTTAGTCCGCGGCTGCCGGAGATTCGGATCCCCACAATCATTAAACCCCAGCCTACCTTAGGCAGGGGGAATCTGTAATGCGCCTGATAAGCGCGCGCGTATTCCCATCTCATCGGGGTGACGAAAAACACCCTACACTTAGTAAGAAGGGTGTAGGGAGTATTGTCCTGAGATTTAGATGATATACTCCTGATAAGAAGTGATGTTCCTATACTACAATCGGTCAAACTTTGGTTGTCATAGGTGTTTCTCCATATAAGATATGGAAAAGATATCTAGAATTCTGATGACTAGACCTATGGTTTTAGATCTAGATTTAGGAAGTGTTCTAATCCGGGTACTTAGACACCATTCTAAAAGTGTTTTAGAATGGACGACTCTTGGCGTGGTAGTGTACCCGCAGATGATGGAGTCACCATCTCTAAAGAGATGTCTTCTAGACTGATGAGGAGAGAAACTTGCATGAATGACATATCACTTTTTTAGGCAATTGAGTCAATCATGTGATATTATGTACCAAACCAGAAGTTTCTTTTGCACTTGCTGAGATATCAGGAATTCCAGTGATTAGATTTATATCAATAGATCTAGATTTGGGAAGTTTCCTAATTCGGGTACTTGGACGTCATTCTAAAGTAGTTTAGAATAGATGACTCCTAGCGTGGTAGTCTACCCGCAGGTAATGGATTCACCCTCTCTAAAGAGATGTCTTTCAGACTGATGAGAAGAGAGACTGGCATGAATGACATATCATTTGCTTAGGCATTTGAGTCAATCATGCGATGTCATGTACCTTACCAGATATTGCTTTTGCACTAGCTGTAGTAAGTAGATATTAATCCAATTCTGGAGAAACAAAGGAAAGCAGTTAAGAACATAAGAGGATGTTCTTGGTATATGGTGACGGCAGCCTCCTTTAGGAGGCGATTATCGGTTCAGGCTTTCAAGGTGACATGGATAACAAAGTTGCTATCAGAGTTTTGAGTTTACTCTCTTCTGAAGAGCGGTAAATTGGATAGGGTTCCAATAGGGATACTGATGTAGGCATGGTGCAGGATGCTGATTATGACTCAACAGAGGATATAACCAAAGAAATTTGTTGGATAAACTTGTTCATTTATGAACTTGGTCCCATCAAGTATCTAGACAAATTTTTGAGGTGGGGTATCGCTCAGTTAGGGAGATTGTTGATCTCCGCGAAGCTGAGATATAGAAAGAAGAAGTTGGAACATCGTAGCGGATCTACTCAGTGAGGCTATTTCTCAAACACGGATGTTTCACAAATATGGTTTGTGAAACTGATTAGTAGAGAAATTGGGTATTCGGTAGTACACGAGATGTGGGTATGTGATACCGTAATAATTAGCCTTAAGTGCAAATGAGGGATTGTTAGATATAGTGCCCTCAAGGAAATTATTGTAATTGCAGGTAGGTGATTATGATAATTGATGGAGAACCTATATAGGTAGAACAGTCTTACTCGAAATGATAGTATGCTATCTGGTTTGTTTTTATCATTGATGTGTATACGTTTTACTTGTTATTACGTGTCGCTAATACATAATTACAAAGCCCTTAGGATTCTTGCTTGACTACCAGCATTATGATGGCGATCATATACGCGAGAGCTGGATAGTCCATAAGCACATCCTTAAATGTCCCTAGCCAAGGGAATATTGAGACTGGGCATCAATATTCCGGAGTAGACTAGTGTATACGTTTCTAGATCCCGACGAGGGGCGATGGCCAGTTTCACAAGCCATTGGTGTTGTGTCATCTAAGATAGTATACAGGTGCTCACTGAAGGTGAGTATGCTAGACGGACTCGGCGAGAACTTCTATATGGTATTATACCTATCGTCAGATAGCAGTTCTCTAGTGGCATGAGTACATGTTATTTCTTTGACCTGAGATTTTTATTTGTCTCGTGTAAGTTCCCACTGTACTTAGATTACTACCCTACCACGGCTCAAAGGAGTCGTGCAAACAGATTTTAGTTGGGTACATCCCGAGCCATATGAAGGCAGTGAGCGATTGTCAGGGATTCGCCAATCTTAGTATTAGGATTCGATGTCGCGCCGTGTTCGGTTGGCCATCACCCTAAATTTTTGGTCATGGTAGATGAGATTTATTTATAGGAGTTCAGTAGTTTCTCGGTTGGTGATGAGCTTGACTCCGGCACGACTTATCGGGTTATTAGGGGTCTGACATTGTCTACCCACTAGACCCGGTATGCGATACTCTTAGACGAAGGGACCAGAATGTACGGAGATTGTCATATTCAGGCTCAGTAGGGTACAGACGGACTTGATTGTCGACCTCCCTTTCGGCAGATACCTGTGTAGCCATTACGTACAGCTAGTGCCGCTGACGTGGTTGTGATTTTGGATTTATCCAGTAAATTACTACCAACATATTGTCGAGTCTTTAGAGTCCCACACATAGGGTTTTCCTGGTTCAGGCGATATGATATAGAGGACATATATTGATACGTGCAGGGGTCCGATTAAATACATGTACTTGCAACACAGATTTTAATTGGACGGTTGATAATACTAGCTGGTTTAGGATTAAGCCGGATTATTAAATCAAATATTGATTTGATAATACACACACACACACACACACATACACACTCTAATATTATTGTTCACTATTCATTTTCTCTCTCTTGGTTATTCGTATTTTTATACGGAAACACATATATGTATTTCGATACTTATACCGGGTTGTATTCCGTATTTATACAGAATACTTCTAGAAGGAGGAAAACTCATTATTTGAATTTCTTTTTAGAAATTCAATTGGAAATGAGATGGAGGGTGAGGTAGTTTTGAGTATAGTTGTAGACATATAGAGAGGGATGGGCTTCATTTGTTTATTTGCAAAATGGCTATGAGATTTTTATCGGATGGTTGAAAAATGATAAGAAGCCATTCTATTCTCTTCTGCATTCACCCCTTAACTCATTTTTGTGTGTGATGGCTACCTCTTCATCCTCCTCCTTCTTTATTTGCTCTCTTGAGCTTGAGTTTGAGAGTTAAAATGATAGTGGAAAATTCCTACATCCCCACTCTCCATTTCAAGCAAGCTTGGAGCGTCGTTTGCTTCACTAGGTGAAGCTGAAGCTTGGATTGATTCTCTCGGATGGATCATCTTCGGCAAAAGTGGTCGCCTCTCAAGCTTGTTCCAGACAGCCTATGAGAAGCTTGGTGGGGTCTTCCAAGATTGGGTGGACACACATCAAAGGTTGTAATCTTTAAACCTTGAATGCTTAGTTTTCTAGTTTAGTGTTTGGAACGGCCACGGTTGTACCGACAAGGGCATTAGAAACTTTCAATGGCATGTCCTTCTATACATTGCCGTATCCTCTAACTTCTCCGCATGCTTTCCGTATGGGGTTCTTATTAACTCCAAACCTCTGCAATGTACGTAGAGGGCATAAGTTCAAACTAGAACTCTCATCAATAAGTACTCTAAGGATGTTTAAACCCTGACATTCTGCGTCTATATGAAGTTCACGATTATGGTTTACCCCATCATACGAAAGCTCCACATCTATAAAGGTGATATCTCTAACAGCAGATACTATATTTATGCCCTTCTCCAGATCTTTTGGGACGGTGTTCTTATCGGCTGAGATCTTTTAGACTGCATTGAAGAATGCCTTCTTGTGTTCTGGCAAGCTATTGATCAAATCCCACAAAGAAATGTTGGATTGTATTTCTTTCAACTAATTCACTATATCATATCCGACTTCCTTTACATTTTGAGGCTCAGGAGCGGCTTTCGAGGGAGGAGATGTTTGAATGGGGGAATTTTTTGGAGGAAGACAGCTCATTGAGGGTGTTTCAGATGGAATCAATAGGGGTGCATCAGCGGTTATTGAGTTTTCCAGAGTTGAAGAGTGAATTTGTGTTGGTTGGCTCATCGAGGTAGAGGACTGGTTTGCTGGGTTTGCAGATGTTACTTTTGCGGTGTGGCAAATTGTCGATCCCTCTGAGTCGAGAATGCTCCTTACAATATCAATGGCTTGTACACCCTCCCGAATCGAGTCATGTTTCCGATCTAATGGTATTCATGATTCATCTTGCTATAGTCAAAGGGAACTTTGGTGAGGTCGCTTAGATCTACCAGTGCTGATAGAATTTGTTTTGTAGGCCTTCTTCCAGGTAGGAGTATGGTGGGATTGTTGCTCTGGGATTCTGCTATAATCAGGGTTATTCGAGAAGCTGCTCTGAGAACCAACTTTGGCTTTGTAGAGTCAAGAGTCATGATCTCTTCGAATTCGATATGGCTGACCTGATGATGTGGCAATGGATTTTAAAGAATGTTCTAGTTATCGGCCACTTCTATCTTCCCGGCTTCGATCAGATCTTGAATCTTGTATTTTAGTGCAAAGCAGCTGTCGATCAAATAGCCCGAACTTTGGTGATATTCATAGTACCGGTTCATGTTCCATCGTGTAGGAAATGAATTAGGTAAAGGTTTTGGATTTAATGGCTTGATGAGCCGTGCATCGAAAAGTAGTTGATCAACGGTGGGTAGAGGATTTTGCAGTTGCGTGAACTTTCTTCTCTTCCACTCATCTTTCCTGCTTTGGTTTTGTGTCGGGTGAGTCGTTGGAGTTAAGGATGTTGTGGTTATCGTTGGATGGGGAGCTTGATCTATCATGTTAATCGTTTTAGTTTTTCCGCTTCTTAGTCGGATTTTTTTTTTCTATCGGCTCATTTAAAATGAGATTAAGCTTCCCATATTTCTTGGATGCTTCAATGGTGGCGACGTTTTGTCAAAGGTCGAGAAAGGTAGAGTGGTTTTGGATCGAGAGGAATGCGGAAAGGTATGGTAGGGAGTTTCTGATAATCATTAGAATTGCATTCTCAATATCCGGTTTGTTCCTCATCCGTACATCCAAAGCTTGCCACTTCCCAACGTATTGCGAGAATGATTCATTCTTCTCTTGGCACAAGGCTTCAAGATCTTGTCATGTGGGGATGATGTCGATGTTATGCTCATATTGCTGTTGGAATGCCTCGGCCAATTCCATCGATGATATGAGTTTATTTGAATCCAGGCTTACAAACCAAACCTGTGTAGGTCCCATCAGATAATTAGGAAAAAGTCTGACTAGAAACCTCTCACGTGGGCAATGGTCGCTATAGCATTCGTATAGATCCTTAAGTGAGTTAACGAACAACCACTTCCGTTATACTTGAAATGTCGGGATGTTTAAATTTAGAAGGGAGTTGAGCTTCTGGAAATAAACACAGATTCTTGACTTCGAGATTCGGCATGATTTTTCCTTGCCCCTCTATCTTCTGAATTCTCGTTTTGAATGCATCTGTCGGATACGAGGGAAGCAAGGGAGATGCTACCGGAATCATAGGTAGAATTGGATGTTGTTGTGGAAAAGGACATGTTGTTGGAATTGTAGGTGGAATCGAAGAGAGTTGTACTATCTATGAAGGATCTGATGTAGATAAGTTAAGACGGTAAAGTAAAGCTCTTGCTAGAAAATCAATAAGATTGGTTGTCGGAGCTTGAACAGTTGGTGAAAGAAGTTGGACTAGTTTAGGGTATATAAGTGGAGCGAAAAAATCAATAAGGTATATAAGAGCAAAGTAGGTGAAACATTGAGATATTATTTAGCAATTAACCCATAAAAAAGTAGCCGGGCACTTGCGGATCACATGACCAATTTAAACCTTATGCAAACTTTTCACTTTGAAAAGGATAGTTTTTTGCCATACAAGCTTGTGATGTTTTGATGACTTGACCATCGTACATAGCACATTCGTAAACGAGAAACTTGATTTCAATCACCTAAATTAAAAAGGGGAAAAGGCACATAAATATCCAATTTTCCATCCAAATAACACATAAATACTTAGGTTGCAAATTCCAGCATATAATACCCAAAGTTTTTTCGGTACTTCCGTGCCTAACAGTCTAACATTGCTAAAAGCGAATGTTTTAAAGATGTTTTACCCTTCATTACAATTGTCGAACTTATTGACCCATTGGACCAAGGAGCTTTAAAGTTACATCCCAAATAACATCCCCACACCCCCGAAAAAAACCAAAAATAAAATAGAAATAAAGGAAAAAAAACCCGTTCCCTTTTAACCGAAACCCTAAAAAATATTAGGGTAATAATAGAGAAATTCCCGTGATAAATCTTCCTCTTGCTAGGTAATTTCGGTATTCAAATGAAATTGAAGCTGTGATTCATCCCTTACAGTGGATTCGAATTGAGGAAGGCATAATAGATTTTTTTAGAACAAGAAGCAGCCATGGATAAGGAAATGAGGTTAAAGCTTAAAATATTAGGACGAAGAAAAACATCAAATAATTCCCAAAATGGCAACATGAGAGACAAATGTGAATCTAAAATTAAATGAAACATTCAAACCACATTATATAATGACAGAAGTACCGGAATTTACACTCTAGGTATTTATTTACTCTTTGAGACTCTGAGTATATGCGGCCAAAAAACAAAGAAAGAAAGGAAAAAGATGCCATGTCGTTAATGGGTTAATGGCACGTCGACCAAATGGCACATCTCAAAGGACTGTCCTGCACAAAGATAATGCTGCAGTTGCGGGGCAGGCCATCATGAGCCAAGAGTCAATATTCAGTCGACAAGTTACATCAGCAGTAAGCCCCACAATTTCATGCTCCATGCCTACATGAGAAAATATAGGATACGGATTCCCTGCACTTGCAAAAATCAATGCAAACCTCATGCTAACCGGACCATAAAAATCTTTGATCCCGATCGTATGACATGATGAACCACAAAAGTACCAGAAGTAAACTTAATTCAGGTACTTCAATTCAATATATAATTCAATATATAGCGTGCAACAAAACTTGGGTTTGGAAGCTTAAATCAACATTTTGAAATAAATAAATAACATAACAGTTGATAAGCTGAGAAGCTCAAAACAACTTTGCAGTCATCTGGCACATCATGATTAAATTACAAAAAAAATAAAAAAAATAAATAAAGAACATGCATTGTATCTGAACATGGCAACAGCCACTGCTAAAATACATCTAATCATTATAATTTGGAACCACCACCACCACAACAATTAATCTTCAACAAGCACAAGTTCAATGAGATACATGCTGACATGAACCACTGCGGTGTAATGCACTATGCTCCGATTGTGAACCAGAAGAAGATGGAGGTACGGGCATAAATAGCCCGAACATGCTGCAAAGTCAAGTTTCCACTAGTCCAAACCGCCTTTGCTCCTCCTTCGATCCTTGTACTAGAGACAGTGACACAATCAACAACTTTCGCCGGCTTCTCTTTTAATAACACTGGGAATGCTTCAGCTCTTCTTGTGGCTGTGCTGATGATAGGGAAGGAGAGGTAATCCAAAGGGTCCTCTTCACATTGAAGGACACACCCTGCGATGGTCAGCCTCCCGCTTCGGTGGAGGAGGCAGCAACCAAGCTCGGCTCTTATTGTTAGGTTCGAGACCTTGCATGTTGATAGAAGTTCGAATGCGCTGCATGAATAGAAATAGGAATCGGATAATTGTAACGGGAATTTTGTGAGCTCAGACAGAATAATTGACATGGTTTCAACTGTTGGAATTGCTGCTCATGGTACTTGATGCAGAGAGGCTTTTGAATTCATTTATTTTGGAGTTTATTATTGGTGTTGCAGACCTGAGGCTTTTTGCTGGAGGAGGGGGCACACATACCTCTTCTTCTGTTTCTTTACAAGTGATTTGTGATTTTTCCTCGTGGATTTCTTTCGATTTCAAGAATCTAGTAGCATGAGTGATATTCCCATTCCCGCATTCGTACTATTCATATTCAACAAGAGATAATAAGTTCGAGTGTCTTTGGTGATCAAACTCTTCGTTAAAAATATTAAGCCTTCGTTTATTCTCCCTGACTATCTATTTTCTATAAGATGCGAGTCTCCCACATGTCAAGAGTATGAATTATTTTGTGTCAGGGGCTGCACAAATAAATTGAATATAATTCAATGATAAGTTATAAGCATCTTCATCTGTGGTACTCACACGATTTATCAATGAATAAGTTTCAGGCTTTAGAGAAGAAAGAGATGGGTGGAATTTATGTGAATGCATCTGCTGAAACAAATCGGTAGAGCCACCCGAAGGTAACTAATATTAATTAGCAAAGTACCTTTCAGAGCCACGCGAACAAGTTAAAACTGTGTCATCAGGAATATCACCTGCACCAACCTGATCAAATGTGAAAGATAATGATTAGCGTTTCTATGAACAAAAAAATGGGTCAGCCTTCAAATTGTCACTTCTAGAACGAATTAACCTTTTAGGAGAAAATTTATAACACGCACACAGAAAAAGCAAGGAAACAATGGAGCTGAAAATATGAACCCATGAAATTGGTATCTTCACCAACCACTTGTCACGCCCAAGGAAAAAGCTAATAGCCTTAAAATCAACTTAAATCAACTTCCTATAAAAGTTTCAACCATGTAAAATAATTTCAGAATTACAATTTGTAACAAGTGGCACTAATAAATAGATACGCTTTAGCATTAACCTTTTTCATTAATTTATAATTTAAAAGCACCATACAAATCTAGGATCATTGGAATGGTTTTAGCTGAATCGAAAAAAATAAAAGTAAGTTATAATTTATGAGCACCATACAAAACTGTCCATAATATACAAGTGCCAATTGTGAGCCAGATATTTTCAACCAACTGTCCATGAAAAAAAAATACTAGTTTCACATATAAGTCTCTTTGGCATGACAAATTTCCAGTTAATTATGTGCATAAAATATATACAGTTATCATTTCCCTCTTGTGCCCTTGCTTATCAGACCACATCCCACTTGGCTTTCCTCATTCATTGATGTGAAGCCATAATAGTACTGCCCCTATCAGCAGTGTGATTCACATCAACATGATCAAATTCACACCATGATGCAAAACAAACTTGGACAAGAGATGTGGTTCTGGTGGCACCGCAATGTAAAGGAGAGTGGAAGAAAGGATGAGGCTCATCAAGGCAAGTTAGGAGATGAGAAAAAGGGTGATACAGTCAGGGATTATGAAGCACGCATACGGAACGCATACGGACACGGACACGTCAAATTTGTCAAAAGGACACAGGGACACGGCTATATTACTATTTATATATTGAACAAAATATGATAAATTACAAGAAATACTAGTATACATTTGAAAGCAAATAAAATGTTGATATTTTTTTAATTAAAGCCAACCGTCATAGAGCGGACTTCATCATTTGCATCAATTTGGATACTTACTCCTTCAAATTGTAGTCGGTTATGAAAGAGAATCAAAATATTTGATATTTTGTATTTTTAAATGTATTAAAGTTGTCCAAACACATATTTAACAATCCTACTTTTTTAACCTACTTTGCTATGCAAAAGTGTCAAGCACGTCCACTATGAACGGACACGGCGCAAGTGTGTCGGGCAAGTGTCCGAGCGCCAAGTGCGACAAGTGTTTGTCTGATACGTGTCGGACACAGACACGGCAAGCAAATAGAAATGTCCGTGCTTCAAAGGTCAGGGACAGAGACTGGTTGGGAGGAGAAAGTCGATATATAGAGGATGCTATAATAGCCGAATAGAAGCAGGGGCAACAACAACGATAAAACTTACCAAACCTAAAGTTTTGAATGTGAAATGTAGCCGTCGTCATATATACTGAGGTGATAGGTATAGAAATGGCAAGGACCAGATCCACATGGTTATAGATAAAGGGTTCTCAATATATTTGGTGATGAATAGATCTTATGGGGAAAGGTAAAGGTAAAAGTAGTACATATCTTTACTATGTGCTACAAATAACTATTATTAAGAGGTTGAGATCTTCCACAGCTCACAATATCCAAACACAAACCTATAAGGCTGTTTGCATATAAACCTCCAATATATGTACCAAAAAAATCTTATAATCTTTATTGAGTAGAAACACAACAATATTTTCTAAATTTTCAATCCTTTAAGTTTGTATGTAAGATTCACGATAGCATTAGATGTATCCAAAAGCAATCAAATAGTTTTTATTTGACAAAGATGCCATCTATATGTGGTGTCAATTGAGAGTTTAGGTCTTCAATGGTACCATGTCTTTATATAGTTTAGGATTAGATGCAGAAAGATAAAGAATCTAAGTTGACGATATATGAGAGTTAGGGTTGAGTCAAATGAAATTTCAAAACAATAGACTGGAAGTTGATAAGATGGATTAGATATTTTTATTTTTGGGTTGTTAAGAATTAAGAATCAAGAATATTATATAAATAGCATATTTACTAGGTCAATTAGGATACTAAATACAAATTAATTATAAATCTCAATAGAAATCTTATGTAAAAATAGCATATGTGTAAGCTATTTGTTAAAAAACATAAACTGTTTGGAAAAAAACGTAAGCTACTTTGTATCTAAGCTATTTTCTGATGCTACGTAGCAAATGGGTTAAGCTACGCTACATAGCGCAAAAAAGCGAGCCACGTAGCGAGCTATTTTAAACATTGGATGGAGCTTACAACTCCTTTCTGAAGTTAAGAGATTAATGTATGAGAACATTTGCATGCTCATCTCCTTATAAGAAACCTAGCAAAGTAGCAAGTTTGGGTAAAAGAATGGTCTAACCTCCTTGGATATAAGCATATTAAAATTATTGAAATGCGGCAGGCATGTGTAATGAAAGCTAAATAACATGCCGTCCAATATTCTTCATTCTCAAGCATCCGATAACCCACAACATTTTATTCTTTAGTATTTCCAGTAATAACTTTTAGAGCAAGGAAGCTCGTAAGAGAACTCACAACAAGAAACTATGCAAAAAAGAAACACGGAGAATTTGTTTTCCTCCTAAAGTAACAACATATAATCAAAACTATCTCATGCAGAGATGTTTGTATCTGAATTTGTTTGAATGACATTGGCTAATACGAAGAAACATTTGCAATGAATATTTTCAACTTACAAGGCACAGTGGCTTCTTAATTTGAATATTAGAAGCAACAAGGTTCCCACCGGCAGCAATTAAAATGGTGTCACCAGGCCTTCGACCAAAAATAAACATCATTTCGTGACCATTCCCACTTTTATTCTAAACAAATAAACAACAAGACATGGCAACTAACCTTGCAGCAGAAATTGCAGCCTCAAGGCTGAGGTATACTCCTGGCTCAATCGATGTTTTTATGGGCCTCTCCACGCGCAACCATAGGCGAGGGTGGCAAGCCAAGAAACGCCATCTGTGGCAAACGAGGGCCGTGTTATATCTATCTGCAGTTCAACAGCAGGGTGCTAAAAAGGCTCATGCAAAGCATGGTGAAGAGAAAATTAAAAGAGTAATAGATGTTTGTGGTGGACGTTCACATTGACATATTAAGATGCACAATAATCATGTTATGGCCATTATTATGCATTAATGATTGGGATTTATACTGACTAACAACTACCATATATATAGCACAGTTTGGTTGCTGTTTCATGTACTCAACTGTGACAAACATAATGTCAGCAAAACTGAATGTGAATGCTACCAAAATATATTTCTGTTTCCTACATTACATATTCATTATTGATGAAAATTGAGATTTATCGAACAGCATTGTATTGAAAGTAGAACATGTTTTGGGGATATATACTGAATTAAGGCTAGGTGATGATAGTTTAAGGGAGAAAGGTCCAATAAATTGTATTCTTGAAGTACAAATGATTATTCCACTTGACAATGGGCCTAGCTAACCACGTGTTGAAATCTGGAACTACTTTGACGAGAAAATTTCAGAAATTAATATTAATATGTCTAATTTGTGGGACATGTTAAGAAACAGCTTAAGATTTACACATGCTATTCTCTAAATTCATGGATTGTAACTTTGTTGCTGGCTTACATAATTGCAATCAAAGTCGTTTTGAAACGAAGTGGTAGCTATACATATAATTGTAAACAAGATTGAATTTATAATTTTTTAATTATTTCTATATGTTAGGCGCAATTGCTTTTCAATTTCATCTTGACGCAGGCAATATAAGCCTGAGTCATCATTTGCCTTTAAAACTATGGAGTAAATGTTGAAAAATAGCATCCCTTTCCGTTGTCTGACGCACAAAACTTGTAACTTTGTGAGGTAAAGGCAGTAAAGCATCTCATACAGAAGAATAATCCAGAAAACACAATATATACCAAAAAAATCACTGCAAAACTTTATTCTACAAATGGATATTCATACAACTGCATCAAGTCACAACCCTGACCGATTAAAAATACGCTTTTCAAATTCCACAGAGAAGAATAAAATGACCGAATTGAGATGCTCTACCAAATTTCAAAGCAATGAATCGAAAATTAACCCTTCATATTGAAAAGTATAACCAATGGCAAAGAAAACTGTGAAATCTGCAATACCGATAATGAAATTTAACCTAACACAGAGAAAATGAAATCGGGATGTGAAATTCACTTGTATTTGAAACAAAATTTTAAACTATCAACATCAATCAAGCAAACAAATTAAAATTTTTCCATCCAGGGTTTGGGAGAGACTAAGAGATTATTTCAAAACAGATTGGAACTTAAGTTTGATAAGAAAGAAAGAGACTTGACCATTTCATATACACCCATTCCTCATTCTGTCATTCAAAAGGTGAAGTTGGGGAGAGAGAATACAGAAAGGGAAGAAACAAACAGGGCTTCCACAGAAGCTCATCTTTTGGTTGATTCGATCAACATTTCACATCACATTGAAGGTTCTTATGGTTTTAGATGTCTTCTAATTATATGGAAGGTGTTTCTCCAAGTGGATTTGCGAGTCTAGAGCTGGTGACTGTGATCTAAATATTTTCATTTATGTGTGTCATCCTAAAAGTTTGTTGTTGTGGAGGTGTGGCTACATCTCTTTCCATTCTTGAAACAGTAGAAGGTCCCTCTCTATTGTAGGGTGGAATAGGCACATTGAGGGGAACCACGTTGTCTTAATTTTATTTTATTCCGAACTTATATCTCATTTTTTTTGAGATAATAGGTGGGATAAATTAGCCACCCCAACTTATATCTTATTTTAGTATTGAATAGTTCAAGGTTTGGTGCCCTTTTGTCCCCATCAAAGTTGTAACAATTGGGTGATGGGCATTGATAAAAGGAGAGTTTCAGGTTGGGGTTTATAATTAATTGAAGGCCAATGATGATAGCATAGCAGAAACGGTCCATAAACTGGGCTAAAAAGTATTAACAGAATTTGAGTTAAACTAACCACATGTCTACTATGAACCAACTTGAAAAAGAAATTTAGGAATCTAGTAGAAAATATAAAAAAATTAGAGCTTGATATCTAAATAAGTGCAATTTATCACTCTTAAATTAAAAAAGAAAAAAGAAAAGAAAAAAATCTATAGTTCAAATCTGCTATAGAGATACAGCATTCACTCATAGATTGTAACTTTGTTGCTTATTTACATCATCATAAATTGCAACGAGCTATGGTATCTACTCGTATAATCATAAACATGGTTGCATTTATAAAAAAAATTAAACCATCAGGATACATTAGGAGTTAAGCCTCTGGAAAAAAATTTTGAAACTTTTGAATCCCTTTCCATTTTCTGATGTATAGATCTTGTACACGTGCTGATGGGACCCTAAATTATATCACAAATACCCAAATGATCCACAAAATCACCAAAAATTACCAAAAGAAACCAACTTTACAATTCAGGTTGCATATGGACAATCAAATCTATCGCAAGCCCTAATCCTGAGCAATCAACCCTACTCTAAAAAAGCAAAGGAAATGTCAAATTAGCAAATTTTACCAAAGAAAGAAAAAATCGAAGGGCTTGAACACGAAATTCTCAAATTGTCATTAACAATCAAGCAAACAAATTGAAATTAATCCAATTCTAGGTATGTGTGTGTGTGTGTGTGTGTGTGTGTGAGAGAGAGAGAGAGAGAGAGACCTGGAATTTGGCAGAGGAAGCTGAAGATGTGCATGAGGCATCCATCATCGAGACTGTTCATCATCGACGAGGAAGATGAAGATGAAGAAGAAGATGAAACCCTAATCCCCTTCTGCTTCTTATTATCGCTCACCTCCATTTTCCCCCCAAATTTCTCACATCCAAAGCTTGCTCCTTTTTTCTCTTCGCTGCTATTACACGCCACCCACAAACCGACTCGGATATTTCTTAACGGGTCGGGTTCGGGTCGGGTTCTTGTTGGAACAACAATTCGCCCAAACTGAGCGTTTTTCACAGCTACATTTGTCGGACCATAACTAATAGGAAAAACTGTCAAAAAAAAACAACGGCGCAAAGAATCTTTGTCGATAAACCCATATGGCTCTCAAAATCCTGGATGCTGCAATATTTGTATTGTTTCTTGCAATATCTGGTTAGTTGCATATCTGTATGGTTTCCCGCAATATGTATGCAGCTAATTTATATATATGTATAATGCAATATATATGTCGTTTCCTGCAATATGTATACAGCTAACTTACATATTGTATGGTTACATGCAATATATATATAGCTAACTAAATATTGCAGGAAACTATACTGATATTATAGCCAGGGGGTTTTCAATAGTGGATAAGTTTGTCATGGTTTTTTGACAAGAATTTTTGGACACAGGATTTTCTGGCAACGGAAAAGTTTGTCTAGGTTTTTTTGGCGACTTACCCTAAATAATATAGAACCAGCCATCGTATGCAGCTACATCAACTACAATATGTGTTCTGCAAAACGTGTATTTAAAACTCTATTTCAACAATAATGAGATGAATTTACAACTGCTATTGAGCTTTTCTTTTAATTTATCTTTTTCCCTATTTAGGAATTGAAGTAGAGATTCTTACTTGTGGGAGAAAAGTTTTACAGCTATCGCAAACTACCAAGATATGAGGATCAGCTCAACAAAATTTACATAAAATGCAAATAAGATATGACAGACTTAGTCAATTGCAAATATATGTTGAGCTTGTAATGGTTTTTAATTTAATATAATATCGTATCGATCTATCTATCAATTTAGTGTCCAAATTGCGATTGAAACATATGATATTATTATTGAAATAAGGCAAAAATTATTGGTTCGGGGCATTTATCGTATATTCTTATTAAAAAAAATCTGATCCAAACTTTTCGAAAATCAAATGGGCTCTCATTTTGAGAGAGAATTCTTACCGCATAAGTTATATTCACTCGTTTTCTTATGAAGTGTTTGATATTTATTTGAAAATGCTAATTGTATGTGGTAATTTAGTGAAATTAAGCTTAAACATCCAAACAAAAATAAGATTTTTGTTTATTTAAGTAGAACGGTTTTTTTTATATAAGTCTCAAAGTTAGAGCTATTTTCATATAAGTCTCTAGAATCTTATTATTTATTCCTAGGTCCCTTGGACTCATGAGCTATTGTTGTCAAGTTATAAAATTGACCCTGGAAAATATAGAATTAAGTATATAATTGAAATTTAAAATGAGGTTTAAGATAAACAAAAATCGCCAAATTAATCTTGTATGCTATTGTAATGGTTTCAATGCATTTAGCGTGAGCGGATGAAGAGAAAAAAAAAGGTTGCCATATAGCATGGCCGACAAACTTTCACTCTCTATAAAATTCTTGAGATATTTCTTTCATTTTCTCTGGTGAGATTAATAATTTTCTTCTGCATTGCCTTCCTCAAGTGGAGGATAACCATAGAGAGCAAACACATCTGGTACGTATTTAATACTAAGGGGGTGTTAATAGTAAATATTCTAAAAAAGATTATTTCAAAATGAAATGGCAATCATTTTGATATAATTCCTTTTATTTGAAGATTAAAGCCATTTGGATTTGAAATCTATATACTTTTAAATACACAATATTACAGTTTGTGGGTGGATATCAAACAACAATATATCATATGTCAATTGACGGGTGTTTGTCAGGGGAATGAGAGTGGCGATAGTTGGCGATGGTCATCGGCGGAAGGCTATTCACTGCCGATGACAGTCATCGGCGCGTGATTTTTTATGGCGGTAAGTTATTAGCGACAACAGTGGCGGGCAGTTATCTGTTACGGAAAACGCTCATCGACGCACGATGATCGATCGCGGTCATTGGATTATAGCGCTTCATGATGGTCATCCACGAGCAATGACTAACGGGAGACAATTGTCATGCCAGTGACTATAATATATGGGAGAGTCCTAAAAAGAGTGATTCCCGGCTTTGCATCGGCATGCAGCTGTAGGTTAGTAACAACAGAAGCTATTGGTTACAAATAACAGTCCTCGGCGGAAGTGACATTGGACAAAGTCCAAGGGACACGCCTTCTTGACTATACTTTGGTTTATTGTGCTCCATATCAAATAAATAAGATTCTGCTTTAAAAATAAGCATGCAGCATAATAATGGCCCTAAAAATACCTTAATGCTTTTTAATGGAGTGAAAACCCTAAAAATATTAGAAATGCAGGTAATTTTTGACCACTAAACGTGTCAGGTCAGCGCCGGTTCAGTGCTGACGCCGACAATTTTTTTAAAAAAATTTATAGGGACGTGGTTGCGAACTGCTCCCATTCAAAAATAAATGGGACGCGGTTCCAAACTGCGCCAAATATATTTTAGTGGGCTAAAACCAACCAAAATGTTTGGAGCGCGGGTTGTAACTGCGCCCCTTTCATTTTTTAGTGAGAGACATCGAGAGAGAGAGAGATGAGAGATCGAGAAGAAAGAGAGAGAGAGATCAAAGGAAAGAGAGATGATTTGAGAAAGATGGAGAGAGAGAGGAGAGAGAGAGATGTGAGATCGAAAAGGAGGGAGAGAGAGAACGAGAGGAGAGATGATCCCCATACTAAAATGTACCGGGTGTGCTCCCATACATTTCATCGTGTTTGCATGGGGCACACTTATCAAATGCGTCCCGCATAAATTTTTTATAAAAAAGTGTCAGCGTCTGCGTTGTGTTGGCGCTGACGTGGTGTTTATATTGCCAAAAGTGACCTATATTTGTAATAATTTTTTTAAGTGGCCTATTTTTATTAATATTTTATAAAATTTATCTATTTTAAAAAATTGTCCTTATGTTGACCGTTATAATCACATTTTATTATTTTGATCCGTGGCCTTTTCACAATTCCTTCCCAGCTAAGATATTCACTTGCTGTTAACAAATAAGGAATTTACATTCATTAATTTTGTTCTCTGGCAAATGAAGCAGTTCCTTCCCTCCATGTTTGGTTTTTACTAGTATCTCTTTTTCTTTTCTTCTTTTGCCCTGAAGAAATGGTTTTGTTAAAAAAATAAAAATATACTGCTATTCTGAAAAACAACAAAAATAGAAAAATAAAATATTATCTTAGTTTTTCCGGATTTCATATGAATCAATTTTATTTTGCAATTTTTCATAAGGGCCTTTCACTAAAAATCCCTATCATACTTCTGTCACGTCCCGCTTCCCAAAAGACGGCAGCATGCACATGACGAGATCCTCGATGTATTTGTACCGAGAAGTGTTCATTCCCAAATAATACGTTAAACGTATAGTAAGAAATATAAATATATAACAAGAATGAAGTAAGAGAATAAAATCCAATTACAATTATTACATTAAAATCCCATGATATTCAAACAACCGACAAGAGTCTGAAAATATGATACAATGAAATAGAATAACGAAACCCGAATAAATAGGCATACTGAAAAGTACGACTGAAAGTAAGACTAGTAATCCGCCTGAGATGACAGCTGAGAGTAATTCTCCTCTATCGGCTCAATTTTCTCAGTCACTAAGTCACCTGACAAGCATTTCCAAAGAATAAAAAAAACAAAGAGATATCTGTCAGCGAACTTGCGCTCGATAAGTTCTTAAGTAAAGGTATATTTGTAGAAACAAGAAACGACAAGCATATAAAAGATAGCAAAAATCATGAAGCAGTGAACAAGTACGATATGACAATTAAACATGATAAGTATATAAACATGACAATTTTACATAAGCAAGGAAGTTCAGTATAAGCATGGTGTCGGTTAAGGAAGGCATATAATACGTATAACTGACGTATATGAAGTGACTGGTAACCTGGTATAAAGATGTCACTACAAAGATAAGTTAATCTAATATCAGTTCGAGTGTGAGCGTCAACCACCGCAGGAGTATTCTCATAACCAAGACTATCATCCAGGGGTAAGAAAACACGGGCATAAATTCATGAGTTAGTAATTGAACGAGATTTATCGTGTCGTATTTAGTTCTAAAGTTAACCACAATCAAGACGGCGTCGCGTGTAGCTAGCCATGATGAGTACAGGTCGTCCGAAGGGAGATAGAGCGTTTTAGATTTTTGTTCTCACGAGTTAAGCAAAAGCCCCGAACGGTTCGATTCTAACATAAGTGTTTGTATATGTAATGAAATAAGCTTGTTAGGAATAGAGATAGGTTCGTGTAAGTTAGGAAAATCCGTACTCATTCCTTTGTGCCAAATTTGACTATTGAAGCTAGAGTAATTGGCAACAACGTGGATTAGGGGGCTTAAGCACGGTATTTGTGAAATCCGGCTTATTGACCCTTATCCGTCCGTTCTTGTCTCTTGACTTTTGCCTCCGGCCAAATCAAACGCAACCGGTCACGGTTAGGGATCACCGATACCTTGGTAGGGTTGGGTGCCTAACGAAACGCTTGCGTGAGATTTGGACGGGGTTCAATTAGCAAATATCGGGCGAAGAAAATGAGCAAATGTAATTCTTAAGTTACATAACCATTCTCTTTTCCTAACAACATTACTATTCACAAATCATAACCAACATCAAAAAGAAGATATAAAAAGAGAAAATATCAAGGAAAAACATTGCAAGTAAGTAAATGACATAAAATGAAATTGCAAGAAAAGAAAAGAGATAGAAATACTATGAACCAAGGTGCACAAATGAAACCTTTATTAATTCCAAATGGATGATACAAACTATGAGTTCAATAATCAAAACCTAATCTTGCAAGCTCAATGAAGATGTTGCAAGATCAGAAGAAAGCAAGAAACTCAAGGTAACTAACTAATATTTACAAAGCTTCAAAATGAAAATGAAAACAAAGAGTTAAACTATTGCCCAAAGTATATCCTTTCCCTTGCTCTCTGTTCTGGTTTATATAGGCACCAAATCAGAATAAACAAACAATATAATAAGGATGATGTGACAACAAGGGATGACCAGAAGAAAAATGGAGTGTTTTCAACATGGGAGGGCCGGCGGCGCCGGCGTATTTGAAGATCTCGCTGGCCATGCATTGAATTTTGGGGCTCATATTGGCATGGTCAACTTGTGTGCTCTCCACTATCTCACAGGTAATATTTGATTTCTCTATATAAGCTTGGTTTTAACTCAGTAGATTTGGAGGGGAAAATAACCTTTAAATCACATCACAACTTTTTGTTTCCACTCATGACCTGTATCCACTTGCCCCACCACTTACACAAGTCATGATTTGTGTGTGCCCACTTGTGCTAGGAAGCCCCCTACATGCATCATAATGTGTTCATACTTGAATTGTTGCACTTGTCTTGATAAAAATGTGTACACTTGCAAGTTGCAAAAAAAACTCTTTAAATATTGATCGGCTTTCAGTTTCGGTTGCAGTGTCGGATCACAAATGTCATATCCGTGTATCTGAGTGTGTTTCCTGTGTTTTGTCACGAATACCTATAATCTGTATTTATTGAGCAGACACGGGTTAATAGTACCGATATTACAAAAATGATAATGAATGAGCGGTATCGCAATGCAGTTTTCCGTGATGAACAAATGCCCCCAACTTATCTTTTGCTCGTCCCGAGCAAAACAAAATCCTAACCTCACTTTCGCAAGGAACGCGATTGCACTGAGCTCGTGCAACAAGCCGTTAAAGCTCTAGGTGTCCCTAGTAGGAGGAGTGTTGTCTCATGAGAGTTTTCAGCTGATTACACCAACCAAATCCCGTCAAGCTAGTTTTGTAAAATAACCGTGGATTCTAACCCCTAAGGTTTAGCTTCAATGCTAGAAATTATATTATCCTAAATTAGAAATATCGAACCCTTATTTTTCACACCTCACTTCTTATTTAACTTAAAATTCTATATGTCTTTATATGCTGTGCAAAATAGCGTCGTTATGTTTCAAAAAGATCGATTAATGTCATCATGTCATAAAATAATGACCGAATAAAACTTAAAAATGATCACACAAGTTTATAAAGAGTTAAGTTTATCTCAAGTTTCGTTTTCCAGCTAGTTTTCAAATTCAGAATTTCTATCTTTCTTAACAGGAAACTAGGTCTAATTCTTCACTCCACCTTTTACTTGTTTTCGTTTCATACACACCTTCGTAAACATGCAATAGTCTTTATCATAGGATAAAACCGTCATATCTCCGTTAAAAAATATTTTTATAAAAACTTGTCTTTTGTCAAGATTATTCTCACACAAAGAACCGTTAGGAATTTTAATTTGGAAAGAACACTTGCTTGACTGTCTTTTAAGTTGGACTTTCTAGGCTTCTTATCGAATTTTGGGCTAGTGACAACAGTGGCGGACAATTATCTGTTATGGACAATGCCCATCGACGCACGATGATCGATGGCTGTCATTGGATTATAGTGCTTGATGACGGCCATCCACGAGCAATGACTAACGGGAGACATTTTTCATGCCGGCGACTATAATATATGGGAGAGTCCTAAGAAGAGTGATTCCCGGCTTCGCATCGGCATGCAGCTGTTGGTTATAAAAAACAGAAGCTATTGGTTACCAATAACAGTCCTCGGCGGAAGTGATGGTGGACAAAGTCGAAGGGACACGCCTTCTTGACTATACTTTGGTTAAGATTGTGCTCCTTATCAAATAAATTAGATTCAGCTTTAAAAATAAGCATGCAGTATAATAATGGCCCTAAAAATAAGCTTGATGCTTTTTAATGGAGTGAAAACCCTAAAAATATTAGAAATGTAGTGTCACGACCCGAAATATTAGCTCGTGACCGGCACTTAAATCACGCCACGTCTAAAGGCGTCACGTAATTCAAGTAAGCCGAAACCCAAAAATCTAAAAAATTTTAAGAAAAATTAATGAGGTGAAGTTTTGAAGGTATAATGAAATCAAGTTTTCTTAAATGCATAGAAAAGGAACATGAATAATGCAAGTGAAATTTACTAGTTTGAAAACATGTTTCATATTTTTTTAAAAAAATTTGGGCAGCATCTCCTTTGTATATTTTGATCCGAAACCATAATACATGATAATATAAAGGCATCCCCAAGCGGGAGCTAACTCTTCGCCAAACGGCGGGTCATAACCACGCAAGACAGTAAATGTAAGTATACGACGCCCAACGGCGAAGATCACCACAAAAGATAATGAAATAAGCAAGACATCAAACCACAAATAGCGGAAAACCCCTCGCTCCAAGTCTCGCAACCACAAGTCTCACTAAGTCTCATTACTTATATAAATACTAGTTTGATTGATGGAGTTGACTAGATACAATATGAATAATAAATACAAGAGGGATACGATCCAACATGTACCACCTACCAAAAGCAAAACACCCGAATGCAGCTGTGTGCCAGCGATGCCGCTATGGATCCATGCGATCAACCTGCAAGAACTGTGGCACAACGGGGGTGAGTTGCCAACTCGTGAGTAGAAAACATCAACAGTTAGAAATCGAATAAACAACGACTCCTAGGTCAACTATATCATAAAGATAATACTATGATATCTAGGATGACTGGGTCTGTATATGTGCCAACACTAATATCAATGTCAACCAGCATGTGGATATCATCCAACAATATAATCAATGTCTGTATGCATGTTGAACTCGTCCAACCATATCATCAATGTATGTATGCAAGTGGATCCCGTCCACGTGTCAACCAATGACACAATAACATCATGCATGTAAATATCATAAAAGCATATGTATGGAAGTATGAGGATATAAATCAACGTGTATCCTTCGCGACACATCAATATCATGGAACCTGAGTGTCAAGTATCGACACTTGAAAAATAATGAAACCCGTGTCTAGTATCGACACATAAATCCTCATATCTCGGGCTCCGTCAGTCCGGATCGGCCCTCGAGCTCCGTCTGCGGGATCGGTCCGCGGGCTCCGGCAAACGGGTCGGCCCCCAACCATCTCTCGACTCCGGTCGGTATCCTCCGGATAACCTCCAGATCCAACCAATCACTGGTAGATAGTAGTCCCTCTGGCAGGCTCATCGTCATCCCCACGATCTTCTCGCCCCGGTGTAACACCCGAGCCCAATGCTACTATTTTCAGTTACTGTTTGAGTATAATGTGGTACTCATTTCATTTAACTTGCTTGTTTGTTGCTTACTGTAAAATTTACCCCGCAAAGTCATTTCTACATATAACAAATTTTGGCATCTAAAATAAAATTGAAAATATTCATCTTGGCCTACTTGACACCCCTAGCCTCGTGGTAGCGTCCGTGCATTGTGTTCTCGTCCCGTTCCGTGAAACGGGCGAGTTTGGACGGCTACGTGCACGTACGTGTGTCCGTTTTGGGGGTATACTTTTTTATCATAAAACACTTAATTTTAAAATTTGGATCCCGCTTAAAATCCTATTATTTCAATTTCAAATTTTTGGACCCGACCCGGGCGCGATTTGAAAATGTTTTATTTGGCGCCAAAATCCCAAATTTTAATATTATTAAAACCATCGCATATATTTTTCTAACTAACCTGATATCTTACTGTTCATTACCTATCTTTTAAATCTTTAAATTAACCTATATATATATCCTACTGTTCCTTAAAATATTTTGAATCTTTAATTAATATTTATCCCTAACTAACGATTCCCCTTTAGCCAATCGCGTTCCTTTTAATTCCGTGGGCCCCCACCTTCAGCTCTCTCTCTCTCTCTCTCCACTTTTTCTCTCTCTCTCTCATATATTCTCTCGTACTTCTCTTTATCATTCTTTCTCTTCTTGCTTCATGTCTCGTTTCTCATTTTTTTTAATTGTTCTTTTGTTGCCGGAATTCCGTCGTGCCGGTGACGCTTCTCGACGTTCCAGCGAGGTACCCCGACCCGTGTGGTTCCTTTGTTCGTCGTTTGGGTTCATTCCGTGAACCGTGCGCCCGTCGCGAGTTTTCCTCGCCGACGGTTAACGTTCCGTTTTCCCGATTCGCGACCCATCGAGACAAGTTAATCTTGCTACATGCTATATAATTCATTTTATACCTATTTAAATAAATACCATACCTATAGTTTAAATCTAGTGCCCCATATTTAATTTTATAACGTTTCGATATTCCGTTTGCATCCGTTTATATCATATTAAATCTAGATCATGAAAACTTATCTTGTGACATACTAGATTACATTATACTGCAACCATATCATTTAAAATATATATCGTCGTAATATTTATTATTATTATCTTTAATTAGTTTATAATCTTCATTTTATAATGTTATACATTTGAAAATCTTATAGTTTACACATGAAACGTCGTTGAAAAATCGGATATGACAAATCTGAAATTTACTGTACACCTTATCTTATAAAATTCATTATAAATCATAGAAAAATCATTAGTATACGTTCTTTAGTTCGTTACGAAGCTAACTCAGAATAATATAACTCTATGAAATATTTACTTGCAAAATAAATTGTTTAAATAACGTAAAATGCAAATGAAAATGTCTCCAAACTGCTGTCCAGGGAAATTCCAGCAGCAAACTTTCAATTTCGAATGTTTATAACTTTTTTTAGGGACAATCTGAGATGCTTATACTTATAAAACTGAAAACCTTATTGAATTATCTTTGTTTTGGTATAAGACACGTCCCTTTTGGAGAACGTTTGCTATTTTTAAGCTATTTTACAAATTAGGATGACGTTGAATTTCTGAACGGAACTTTCTTGTGCATGGTTAATCAATACCACTTTTATAGTTATTAATCGCTTTGAATATGCTATCCATATTAATATTATTATATCAATATTTATATCACATATTGCTTAGTTGTACATCCCACATTACCATTTTATAGTTTTATAACTTTTCGGATACCCGTTTGCATCCATCGCATTTAAGATATATATAATTGCATCCATAGATCACATTACTACATAATAGTGTGATATTAACACTCCAAGTTTAATAAATTGCATCCTAATTAATATTGGAACTATAAATGTAACCCTAATCGATAACTGTGCATCCATATCCTTGAAATTATATCTATTTGCATATCATATTATATGTTCCAGTTTATTGTTCTGATAGTACTCATGCTTGTTTATTTATACACATGCTTATGTTAGTTGATTATGAGCACCCACATGACATCTTGTGCTTCCTGACATGACCTGTTACACTTCCTACTTGACATGACATGGTACCGTACACTCTTGACATGACATGACATCTTTATACATTACCTGGCTTGACCTGATGTACCATGGCTTTACCTGTTACCTGATCTTGTGTCTAATGCCAACAAACATAACATGTAGTCTTCATGGACCGTTCCTGTTGTCTATCCAGACAAACCTGTTTACTTGATCCTGTGTTGGCATTAGTTTCTTGATTACTGGATATCTGACTTGACATACACATATAACTTGGGGGTATGGGGAAATCAAAGGTGAAATATGACTTGTAACTCGACAGTTCACTACCTGTATTGAGTGTACACATTCCTGTTTTGTGCCTAGCGGCATGTCTCGGTTTCAACCGAGAATATTGTGGCCGTGGTCCCGGGTATGTACGGGATACTATCGAGTGTACACATTCCTGTTTTGTGCCTAGCGGCATGTCTCGGCTGCAGCCGAGAATATTGTGGCCGTGGTCCCGGGTATGTACGGGATACTATTGAGTTACATCGATGATTCATCAATTGATTTCAAAGACTTTAGAATAGAAAACCGGATAGAACAGTTTAGTTTACCCACTGCACGCTACCCTGTACTGGTATGATTCATATTATTGTTATTCTTGCTGTATTCATGTTTATATTACATTGCCTGCTACACTGTTCATATTATATTACTTGATGACATGACGCGCTGACGTCTGGGTTTTGCATGGCCCAGATTCCGTACCGCTGTTGCAGTCCGAGCAGGAGTACTTCAGCCAGCAGGCTGAGCTGTGAGTTCAGTAGTAGTTAGTTTTATTTCCTGCATTTATTTCCTGATGTGAGCCCGTATTATGGGACACACTTTTCAGTTATTTGTATTGGATCATTTGCTTCCGCATTTATTTATTATTGACTCCTGTTATTCTGGATTATGGACATGTTTTAGATAGTTTTATCTTGTTCTTGATATCTCTACAGCCGTAATGTGACTGTGGATGGATACTTCCTACCCACAGGTAGCATGATTGGCTATGTCACGTGCCCAGTCTAGCGTACTCTGGGAAGCGGGGCGTGACATGGTTCTTTTGGTATCAGAGCCATAGGATAGTCGGGTTGATTCTTTTGTAGTTGGGTATTGTACCCAATACACGAATCAGAATACCCGTGTTTAGGAAACATGTCCTGCCACCTTGACCGTTTTACCATTCTTGAATCACATTCTTCCTGATTATATCTTTTACGATGTGCAAACTTCCTTTGCATATCGATTCGAAAACCTGATTCCTTGTTATCTCTAGGACTTAGGCGACTTGGATGGAGTTATGTAATTGTGGCTATGATACCGCGACATATTTACAATGCGGTACTCTATTTAAGTATCTTGGAGTTCTAGCCTTGATCTATATTCAAAATCTATCATCATGCTAATGTTGGGTATTTTGAGTTTAGGAATATGGCCGGTAAGAAATTGAAGACATACCAGAGGCGTGTGGACAAAGCCGCCATGCTTAGAGTGATAAAAGGAATGCTGGAGAATCAAAGAAATAGACCGAGCTGATCCAGCAGCAAGCGGACTCGTTTCGGGAAGGTTTGCAGATCGTTCAGCAGTCTGTGAATAATGTTGGAGCTAGACCAGTTGACCGAGTAGGGACCGTAGCAGATTTCAGAAGGTTGGGTCCGTCTACATTTACTGGTTTAAAGGAGCCGTTGCCAGTGGAGGAGTGGCTAGTTGACACAGAGAACTTGCTTTTGCGGCACAGATTCCAGATGACAAAAAAGTTGTTGTGGTACGCATTCAGCTAGTGGATTACGTCCGAGAATGGTGGCTTGTAGAAGAGAACCGTTTGCCCAAGCCGATCAAGTGGGCGGATTTTTCGAAGAGTTTTCTGGAGAAGTTCTTCCCGCGGACTGCACGGGAGGAAATGGAAGAGAAGTTCATCGGACTAAAGCAGAAGGGAGCACCCGTAGATGTGCATGTAGCAGAATGGACGAGACTCAGTAGTTTCGCTGGACCTTCAGTTGCCAACGATGCAGACAGGGCACGGAGGTTCATGCGCAGACTGGACGTAGACATCCACAGGCAGATTGTCTCCCTGGGTTTGACCACTTTCTCATAAATACTTGCAGCAGCCAAGAGCAGCAGAGTTTATCTGGGATGAAAGGGAGTTTGCAGCAGACAGCAGTTGCGTTAAAGAAGCAGTTCTATCGGGCCAGTCGAGTTTAGGGCTAGGCCGACAAATAATATTCTTGCATCAATGGAAGTGATGAAAGTGAAGAGCCGGCTGTTGTTCGTGATTTTATGGACGTGTTTGAAGATATATCGGGTTTACCGCCAAAGCGAGACGTGGAGTTCGCAATTGATCTTATTCCTGGTGCAGCGCCAGTATCTAAAGCGTATTATCCAATGGCGCCAGTAGAGTTGGAAGAAGTAAAGAAACAGGTTGCTGAATTGCTTGAAAAGGGTTGGATTCGAAGCAGTAACTCGCCTTGGGGAGCTCCAGTTCTTCTAGTAAAGAAGAAGGATGGCACAAGAAGGATGTGCATCGACTATCGAGAATTAAACCGGGTGGCTATCAAGAACAAGTACCCGATCCCTCGCATTGGAGAACTTTTTGAGCAGCTTAGTGGCGCGAGGGTATTCTCGAAGTTGGATTTACGATCCGGATATCATCATGTCCGAGTGAAAACAGAAGATATTTGCAAGACGGCGTTCCGAACTCGGTATGGACGTTACGAGTACTTAGTGATGCCCTTCGGAGTAACGAATGCGCCGGCAGTATTCATGGACTTGATGAACCGAATCTTTTCACCGTTCTTGGATCAGTTCATTGTGGTATTCATTGACGATATTCTGGTTTACTCGAAGAGTTTTGAAGAGCATGCTGAGCATTTGAAGATCGCACTGCAGACGTTGAGACAGGAGAAATTGTATGCGAAGATGAGTAAGTGCGAGTTTTGGCTGGAAGAAGTAAGGTTTTTGGGGCATGTTGTGTCTGGCGATGGCATTGCCGTCGATCCAGAAAAGATTGCAGCAGTTCGAGATTGGCCTATTCCAAAGAATGTTGCTGAGATAAGAAGTTTCCTTGGATTAGCCGGATACTACAGGAGATTTGTGGAGAACTTTGCTCGTCTGGCAGAGCCGTTGACCAAGCTTACGCGCAAGGAGGTACCTTTTGTATGGGCGGATAAGTGTGCGTTAGCTTTCGAGACGTTGAAGCAGAAGTTGATAACCGCCCCTATTCTGACCGTGCCAGACAATTCCGAAGGATTGGTGATTCACAGCGACGCATCTGGGAAAGGATTGGGATGTGTTTTGATGCAGCATAGGAAGGTTGTAGCATACGCATCGAGACAGTTGAAAACCCATGAGAAGAATTATCCAACTCGTGACTTGGAGCTTGCGGCTGTGATTTTCGCTTTGAAGATTTGGGACACTACCTTTTGGGCGAAAGAGTCGAAGTTTTTACAGATCACAAGATCTTGAAGTATGTGTTCACACAGAAGGAGCTTAACATGAGGCAGCGTAGATGGTTGGAGCTGATGGCTGACTACGATCTTGATCTTAAGTACCATCCGGGGAGGGTTAATGTTGTGCCAGATGCGCTTAGTCGATTACCAGTAATTCAGGTGTTAACTACGCAGAAGGAGATCGTCGCAGATTTTCGAAGATTTGACTTGGAGGTTGTGCTACCGCGTTCTACGGGACAGTTGTTGCAGCTGCAAGTACATTCGTCTTTGTTCGAGAATATTAAAGCAGCTCAATCGCAGGATCCTAGACTGCAAAAGTTTCGAGAGCAGGTTGAAGCCGGGCTACGAACATATTTATTGATCCACGAAGATGGTTCGTTGAGGTATGGTAGCCGTTTGTGTGTGCCAAAGGGTGATGTTCATGAAGAGCTTATGAAGGAGGTACACAGCTCAGCTTATTCTGTACATCCAGGAGGCACAAAGATGTACCGAGATATTCGACAGCATTTCTGGTGGGAGGGCATGAAGCGGGAGATTGCTCGCTTTGTGGCAAAGTGCTTGGTGTGTCAGCAAGTTAAGGCTGAACATCAAAGTGTTGCTGGTTTATTGCAACCACTTCCGATTCCTCAGTGGAAGTGGGAACATATAACCATGGATTTCGTGACGGCTTTACCGCGGAGTCCAAAAGGCAACAATGCAGTATGGGTAATTGTTGACCGACTGACCAAGGCAGCTCACTTTATTCCTTTTCGGGTTGGTCAATCAACAGAGACTTTGGCAGAGCGGTACATGCAGGAGATTGTAAGATTGCATGGAGTACCGGTGAGCATCGTGTCCGATCGGGACACTCGGTTCTTATCACACTTCTGGAGGAGTTTACAGGGAAGTTTGGGAACTCGATTGAAGTTTAGCACAGCTTATCATCCTCAAACTGATGGTCAGTCGGAGAGAACGATCCAAACTCTTGAGGATATGTTGAGAGCATGCATGTTGGACTTCAAGGGGTCTTGGGAGGATCATCTACTTTTGGTGGAGTTGTCTTACAACAATAGTTTTCAGGCAACTATTCAGATGGCTCCATTTGAAGCTTTGTATGGTCGTAAATGCCGTTCACCTGTTTGTTGGGACGATGTCGGTGAACGAAGATTATTGGGACCAGATTTGGTTGTGCAGACAGTTGAGAAGGTTAACCCTATCAGAAATCATATGAAGGCAGCACAGGACCGACAGAAGAGTTGGGCAGATACGTCAAGAAGACCTCTAGAGTTCACCGTGGGTGATTTGGTATTCTTGAAGATATCACCGACTAGAGGGGTGATTCGTTTTGGAAGTCGAGGAAAGCTTAGTCCTCGATTCGTTGGACCCTTGAGATCATGGAGCGTGTTGGTGAGGTAGCGTATCATTTGGCGTTACCGCAGTCCTTGGCAAATGTGCACGATGTGTTTCACGTATCTCAACTCCGTAAGTATGTTCGAAATGAAACACACGTTTTGGATCATTCAGAGCAAACAGTACGAGAAGACTTGACTTTTGAGGAGCGACCGATTGAAATCGTGGATCGAAGGGAAAAGGTTCTTAAGAACAAGGTTATCCTCCTTGTGCTTGTTTCTTGGGGTAATCGCTCGCATGGAGAGTCCATTTGGGAACGAGAAGATGAAATCCGGCAGAAGTTTCCTCACCTTTTCTTGTAGTTATCTATCTTTGTATTCTTGGAATTTCGAGAACGAAATTCTTTTTGTAGTTGGGTATAATGTAACACCCGAGCCCAATGCTACTATTTTCAGTTACTGTTTGAGCATAATGTGGTACTCATTTCATTTAACTTGCTTGTTTGTTGCTTACTGTAAAATTTACCCGGCAAAGTCATTTCTACATATAACAAATTTTGGCATATAAAATAAAATTGAAAATATTCATCTTGGCCTACTTGACACCCCTAGCCTCGTGGTAGCGTCCGTGCATTGTGTTCTCGTCCCGTTCCGTGAAACGAGCGAGTTTGGATGGCTACGTGCACGTACATGTGTCCGTTTTGAGGGTATGCTTTTTGATCATAAAACACTTAATTTTAAAATTTGGATCCCGCTTAAAATCCTATTATTTTAATTTCAAATTTTTGGACCCGACCCGGGCGCGATTTGGAAATGTTTTATTTGGCGCCAAAATCCCAAAGTTTAATATTATTAAAACCATCGCATATATTTTTTTAATTAACCTGATATCTTACTGTTCATTACCTATCTTTTAAATCTTTAAATTAACCTATATATATATCCTACTGTTCCTTAAAATGTTTTGAATCTTTAATTAATATTTATCCCTAACTAACGATTCCCCTTTTGCCAATCGCGTTCCTTTTAATTCCGTGGGCCCCTACCTGCAGCTCTCTCTCTCTCTCTCCACTTTTTCTCTCTCTCTCTCTCATATATTCTCTCGTACTTCTCTTTATCATTCTTTCTCTTCTTGCTTCATGTCTCGTTTCTCATTTTTTTTAACTGTTCTTTTGTTGCCGGAATTCCGTCGTGCCGGTGACGCTTCTCGACGTTCCAGCGAGGTACCCCGACCCGTGTGGTTCTTTTGTTCGTCGTTTGGGTTCATTCCGTGAACCATGCGCCCGTCGCGAGTTTTCCCCGCCGACGGTTAACGTTCCGTTTTCCCGATTCGCGACCCATCGAGGCAAGTTAATCTTGCTACATGCTATATAATTCATTTTATACCTATTTAAATAAATACCATACCTATAGTTTAAATATAGTGCCACATGTTTAATTTTATAACGTTTCGATATTCCGTTTGCATCCGTTTATATCATATTAAATCTAGATCATGAAAACTTATCTTGTGACATACTAGATTATATTATACTGCAACCATATCATTTAAAATATATATCGTCGTAATATTTATTATTATTATCTTTAATTAGTTTATAATCTTCATTTTATAATGTTATACATTTGAAAATCTTATAGTTTACACATGAAACGTCGTTGAAAAATCGGATATGACAAATCTGAAATTTACTGTACACCTTATCTTATAAAATTCATTATAAATCATAGAAAAATCATTAGTATACGTTCTTTAGTTCGTTACGAAGCTAACTCAGAATACTATAACTCTATGAAATATTTACTTGCAAAATAAATTTTTTAAATAACGTAAAATGCAAATGAAAATGTCTCCAAACTGCTGTCCAGGGAAATTCCAGCAGCAAACTTTCAACTTCGAATGTTTATAACTTTTTTTAGGGACAATCTGAGATGCTTATAATTATAAAACTGAAAACCTTATTGAATTATCTTTGTTTTGGTATAAGACACGTCCCTTTTGGAGAACGTTTGCTATTTTTAAGCTATTTTACAAATTAGGGTGACGCTGAATTTCTGAACGGAACTTTCTTGTGCATGGTTAATCAATACCACTTTTATAGTTATTAATCGCTTTGAATATGCTATCCATATTAATATTATTATATCAATATTTATATCACATATTGCTTAGTTGTACATCCCACATTACCATTTTATAGTTTTATAACTTTTCGGATACCCGTTTGCATCTATCGCATTTAAGATACATATAATTGCATCCATAGATCACATTACTACATAATAGTGTGATATTAACACTCCAAGTTTAATAAATTGCATCCTAATTAATATTGGAACTATAAATGTAACCCTAATCGATAACTGTGCATCCATATCCTTGAAATTATATCTATTTGCATATCATATTACATGTTCCAGTTTATTGTTCTGATAGTACTCATGTTTGTTTATTTATACACATGCTTATGTTAGTTGATTATGAGCACCCACATGACATCTTGTGCTTCCTAACATGACCTGTTACACTTCCTACTTGACATGACATGGTACCGTACACTCTTGACATGACATGACACCTTTATACATTACCTGGCTTGACCTGATGTACCATGGCTTTACCTGTTACCTGATCTTGTGTCTAATGCCAACAAACATAACATGTAGTCCTCATGGACCGTTCCTGTTGTCTATCCAGACAAACCTGTTTACCTGATCCTGTGTTGGCATTAGTTTCTTGATTACTGGATACCTGACTTGACATACACATATAACTTGGGGGTATGGGGAAATCAAAGGTGAAATATGACTTGTAACTCGACAGTTCACTACCTGTATTGAGTGTACACGTTCCTGTTTTGTGCCTAGCGGCATGTCTCGGTTTCAACCGAGAATATTGTGGCCGTGGTCCCGGGTATGTACGGGATACTATCGAGTGTACACATTCCTGTTTTGTGCCTAGCGGCATATCTCGGCTGCAGCCGAGAATATTGTGGCCGTGGTCCCGGGTATGTACGGGATACTATTGAGTTACATCGATGATTCATCAATTGATTTCCAAGACTTTAGAATAGAAAACCTGATAGAACAGTTTAGTTTACCCACTGCACGCTACCCTGTACCGGTATGATTCATATTATTGTTATTCTTGCTGTATTCATGTTTATATTACATTGCCTGCTACACTGTTCATATTATATTACTTGATGACATGACGCGCTGACGTCTGGGTTTTGCATGGCCCAGATTCCGTACCGCTGTTGCAATCCGAGCAGGAGTACTTCAGCCAGCAGGCTGAGCTGTGAGTTCAGTAGTAGTTAGTTTTATTTCCTGAATTTATTTCCTGATGTGAGCCCGCATTATGGGACACACTTTTCAGTTATTTGTATTGGATCATTTGCTTCCGCATTTATTTATTATTGACTCCTGTTATTCTGGATTATGGACATGTTTTAGATAGTTTTATCTTGTTCTTGATATCTCTACAGCCGTAATGTGACTGTGGATGGATACTTCCTACCCACAGGTAGCATGGTTGGCTATGTCACGTGCCCAGTCTAGCGTATTCTGGGAAGCGGGGCGTGACACCCGGGGTACCGTACCGGGTCCACCATGAACCCACAAATGGATCATCCAACTCCTTGAATCGGGTTTCACATATCACACGTCTCAGAACCGAGAAAACGCATGGTGGACGCACTGAAATATCATATCAAGAGAAACCGGGTTTTTAAAACAATACATACTTTCTTTGGAAATAGCAACGGTTCTCAAATTCAGAAATCTCATGAAAATAGCACATCTCAATGCGTATAATCGTAAAGCATGATGTATGCGACATATAACAGAATGTAAGCATATCCGTATATCATGCAGCATGGAACAGTAATATACACATATCAAGGGAAAACTGCTCTTTTAAATGAATCCAGTTTTAAAATATATCATGTGGTTCCCAATTTATCCAAAGTCAAATGCAATATCGTATAAAGGTGCATATGTAACTAAATTATGCAAGGAGTCATATCCTAATGCAGCAGTCCTACTGTGTAGTGACATGGTAATTATCGATGATGAAGTGTGTGAGCCGGCAAATCCGTGTAAGTGTAACATACGCATCATCGATAATGGTGCAGGTGTACTAGCACAGGTATATGTAATGCAATGGGAGTGACATGAGCGTAGCATAAAGTAAAACGTATGCGAATACTGACAGGTATACATATCTAACGTGATCGAGTCGGTGAATCTATCAATCGGCATCCAACCTCACAACATCACGTACGGTAAAATCTATCGTACGGCATCCTCTAGTCAAGGGTATGGATCAATCATCAAGCCCAACTCATCACGTACAGAAAATCATCGTACGGCGGCAATAAACTATCGGGGATCCTATCCTCCTATATGACAATGAGGGGTACAGACCTAACGTCTCATACGGCATATCACTCATGATTCACAATATTATATATATATATATATATATATATATATATATATATATAAACCTATGTCCCAGGTCACATCCATAACAAACTCATATCAGGGGACCGACAAAGGTATCAATCATTTCAATCGACTCGCATCCGTATACCAACATACTATCAAGTCATCATATCACATCGTTTATTCTTTTTATCACATTTATAACTCACATCTGTTGGAGATAGTGCCCTCAGAGTCAATTATTGGATCACAGGCACGTGATTGCAATGATTGAGAGAGGACCTATACCGTTAGAACAGTCTTATTCAAGATGATAGTATGCTATCTGGTTTATCTTTATCATCGTGTACTGTTTCAGGTGACCTTACATGTCACTATTGCACGTTGATAGAGCCCTTAGGATTCTTGCTTGATGGCCAGCAGTATGATGGCGATCATATACGTGGGAGCTGGGGTCTATAAGCACATCCTTAAAAGGTCCCTAGTCGTGGGAGTTTTCGAGATAGGGTATCGATACTCCAGAGTAGACTAGTGTATACAGTCGAGACCCCGACGAGAGGCGGTGGCCGGTCTCACAAGCCACTGGTGTCAGTTGGTTCACCTAAGATATATACAGGTGCTCATTGGGTTATGAGTACACCGGACAGGACTCGCCGGGAACATGCTAGTTGGTCTTATACCAGACGTCAGATAGCAGTTCCCTGATGACATGTGTACAGGTTAGTTCATCGACCTGAGATCGTCATTTGTCTCGTGTGAGTTCCCACTGTACTTTGATTACTACCCTACCACGGCTCAAAGGAGTCGTGCAAACATGTTTTAGTTGGGTACAGTCCCGAGCCACATGGAGGCAGTGAGTGGATCGGCAGGGGTTCGTCTCTCCCGGTATTGGGGGTGAGGTCGCGCTGTGTCTAGGAGAGCCATTACATAAAGCCCTCGGCCGAGGCGGGAGATTTACTGGTAGGTATTCCAGTGGTATCTCAGGGTGTTCTGGGCTACACTCTGACACGACTTGTACTGCTTTTGGGGGTCTGACTTTTACCAACCCCCTAGGCCCTCCATGCGATGCTCATAGACGAACGGACCGGACTGTACGGATATTGTCACTGACAGGCTCAGTAGGGTGTCAGGATGAGTTCACTCATCAACGTCCCTTTTAGTCAATACTTGGTAGCTCGTTACGTATGGCTAATACCTCTGACGTGCTAGTGGTTAAATCCACAGCCAAAATATTGACGAGTCTTTAGAGTCCCCCACAGACAGTTTCTCAAGTTTCGGGCGAAACGCTGTAGAGGCCGTATGGAGATATGGCAGGGTTCAATCTTATACGTGCGGTATTGCACGGATCAAGATCGGACGGATAATACTAGCGGGCTTTGGTTTAAGCCGGATCCTAGTATTGTACAGTGTAGATTTTGTCTCATTGCATTTGTATTCGGTCGCAATACAAATGCGGGTATGTATATACAGTCGCGGGGTTTTCCTGTAATTTATTACGGGATCAGTTTTCTGAAGTTGCCAGTTTGTATTCCGTTTCGGCCAGTTTTCCTTAGTTCCCTCATGGACGGATTTTTCTGGTGGAGAGGCTAATTTGCATATTTGCAAATTAGCATTGTGGAGGGGTTTTCTTGTAAATGGAGAGATTATGATAGCATCTTTGCTTTTTCGTTCATCATGGCTAGCATTAATGTGATGAGGTTTGATGGGATTTGGATATGAAAGAGGGTGACATCTTTTTCTTGTTATCACACATTTATATATACCATTTTCTCCTCTTTCATTATTGGATTGATTTTTCCTCCACCATGAGCAAGGGGCCGGCCACATTTTTGAGAGAGGAGGGTGTGGGAAATTTCTACATCTCATTCTATGCTTGTATCAAAAATCAAAAAGCTCATTTCCTCTTGCTCAAAGTTCATTCTCCTCCACATCCATATAAGGCAACTTCATACCCGCTTGAGACAAACATTACTACACTTAGCCTACTGCATCCTTGGGCACGTCGACTCGCCAACTTCGTGCTCGAGTTGCCTCGGTCCAGAGGTGGGAGCCCGTAAAAGAATCCGGCGATGTGGTGCCCTTTCCGACGAGGAGGTGAAGACCGGAGATTCCGCGAGAAGATCGGGACGGAGGCCAAAGACTGAAGGACACGGATCGCTCGGTATAGCTCTTTACCCTTTCTCCATTTTGCTAGCATTAGGTTAATGGTTCGATCCGGGTTTTAAGCTTGCGGTAGCGCCGGTTTTAAAGTGAAGAAAAGTTTTCGTTTCCGCATTTTGGCCTCGTACAGACGGCCGGGGCGCTACCGTAGTCTTACATGGTATCAGAATCACGCCATTAACCTAATCTAGCTTGCTCTAACATGTTTACAAGTTCGATCGAACGGATTTTCCGAAAACCCGATTTCTAAAGTACAGTTTCTGTCGAATTTTTCCAGTGCTATAAAAATTATTTGGTACATTGTAAAAATACAAGCAGGGTTTTTTAAGCATTCTGTGAAAATTTGGTCGCGTGACGTCACTGTTCCACCGTGGAACCTCGGCCAAACCCACGCATTGGCCGCGGTTCCGCCGCCACTTTAACTCTTCACAGCACCAAATTTTTACAGTGGGCTTCTGACTTGGAAATAGGGTTTTTGGTATATACTGTTTGGGCCCAGATTTTCTTTGAGTGCTACAGTTGTGCTTGGGGCCCACTTCGGTAAATTTAGTCGATCGAAAATTTTAAACATGTTAGTTCACAGTATTTACATTATATCTGCGACCGTGAATGTCACTTGATCGGTAAATCCTGTCTAACTGCTATAGCCCTTTTAGACGGATTTGCGAACGTGACATTCACATTGATGTTCTGTGTTGTGCTGTGATGTTGCGGATTTGTCGTGGTGGATAGCCTGGATGCAATGGTAGTACAGTTTCGTTTTATATGTACATTTGATATTGCGGGGCGAGTGTCCGACATGTGGACTGCCGTCACTGCCTGTCTGTATATTATTCTTTTGGGGCACGACCGGGCTGAGGTCGATGTACCCGCTGTATGTATATTTTTACTTTCTGTACTAGAATTACCCCGCGGAGGGATGCACGGATAGCCGGGTTCTAGAGGGCAACGGGCCCGCATCTCATGGCGTTGAGACGGAGGGCGCTTCACTCTAGAATTGGCGGGCCATTCGCCGCACTCGTAGGGGGTACAGGTTGACCCAAGGAGGGGTGCTCAAGTTACCGGATTCCGTGAAGTGCTGCGTGGTCCATTCACGTTGTTGAAGGGGGCTGCCTCGCTTCAGGTTTTGGCGGGTAACTTGCCGCGCCCGTAGGGGTCTAGGATTTCATTGCACATGCTATCCACACGACCAGGGGAACGTCGGGTTTCAGTAGCGGCTCTATGAAACCCGGGGATCCCAGATATCTCTATTGTTCTGTGATGCTTATTACATTTCTGTGATGTTGCAATTTATCACGCCTTGAGCGAATATTATATATTGATATATATACTAGTAGATGTTGTATATGTTTTGCATCCGCGCTAGTCCAGTCCCCGCTCTGTCGTTAGTTAAGTAACCTAACGGGTGATGATGGGACCCAGTGGCGAATGCAGATGGCATATACGTACATCATTATTTTCGTTCTTTATTGGTGTGATCAATTGATGGGACTGCGTTGATTCGGATCAATGCAAGCTAAACAAACCTATTCTGATATTGTTGGAACATTTTTCAAAAAGCTGTTATTGTAAGGACGTTCTCTTTTGTTTTGCACAGTGGTATTCGGTTATGAATATCCAGCACCTCAGTCGACGAGGCAAGGGCCGAGATCCCTTCACCGGGAGTGACCCCTTGGACAGAAGTTTGCGTCAGGGTAATAACTTCACTATAGCCGATTACCTTTTGCTTTGCATCATGGTATTCAGTTGGAATATCCTGCACTTCATTCTACGGGGAAAGAGCCAAGATCCTTTCACTGGGAGTGACCTCTTTAGCGAAAGTTTTCGCCACTATATTTTTATAAAAATCAATGCAGTTTCTTCAACGATATCAAGTTCATTACGTTAAAAGTTTTTCGCCAAAAACTAGACGTAGCCCTCCGTCATTTCTTACAAGTATTACTTAGTATTCGTGCTGCGTTTGTTGACTGTGTCAAGGCGTAGTGTGCGGTAGCTAAGTAGTGTTTGTTTGTGGCATATTAATGGGATTGGTTAGGACAGTCGTGCGGCCTTGTTGACTGTGTCAAGGGCTCATACGGGTGGGTTTAATGCAATCCAGGATAATGACGGGTTTAACTTGACTAGGACTCTTTTATTTGTTGACTGTGTCAAGGTCACTTGGGTCCTAGGGGTAAAAATCACATCGGGAGTTTCTAAACAAACTGAAACTAGCCAGACATGCGCATACCTTCTGGAGTGTGATAACGTGAGTAGATTCCGTCACGTTATCATGCGATGATAGTTGGATCCCGATTCCCACTGATGAGTTGGTTTACTCCTCGGGTGATCCCGACTAATTCTTCTTTCAGGTTTGGAGGAGAATTTGACGATACAGTGGGAGGTTTCCTGATTAGATAAATTGATAACCATTCTGATCTAGGTTAGAGTGCACGCTGAGTGTTTCTTTTCTCTCTCTCTTTGGCAGCGACCATGACCCAACCCTTGACTATGACTCAATGACCAAGTTGACCGAACCTTCTTAAACACTGGCTTTTGGATTGTCAGAGTTGCAAACCTTTTTACCACTCCTACTTTTACCCTTTTCTCCAGAACACCCCGTATTACTACGAACGTCCACTTCCATTAGATAAAACCATCGTATGGTTATATACGAACTCGAACGAATTTATTCGAGGATGGTTTCTGGTTCTGGAGAAAACGAATAGGACTATTCAGTTGTATTTTCCTTTTACCTTCTCTCAGGTTGCGAGTGCTCCTTGGATTAGGGCAGTACACCCATTACGCAAATTGGATAGTCTTCTTCCAAACCATAGGCAGGTGCCGACCTGTAGGGAATGAAGAAAACCAATTAGCCTAACGATGGTGTACAGAAGGTATTAAGTAAAAACAAATAAAGGGATTAGTAAGAGGGCAAAGTAAATTGCGACTGCTATTCACAACCAAACCAAGTATTTCATTACCACTCCCATTTCACCTTTGTATTTCTCCAGAACACTCCGTATCACTACGAAGATCCACAGTTATTTGGATACTCCATCGTATGGTTATATACGAACTCGAAAGGAACTTGTTCCAGTTCGGGGATGGATTCTGGTTCGGGAGAAATAGGAATAAGGTTTATTCGGTTGTCTTTTATCTTCACCTTCTCTCGCATTACGAGTGCTCCTAGGATTAGGACAGTACACCCATTATGCTTATTGGATAGTCTTCTTCCAAACCATAGGCTGGTGCCGAACGATAGGGAAGGAAGAAAACCATTTGGCCTAAAGGGGTGTACAGAAGGTAATGACTAAAGTCATATGAAGGGATTTGGAGAGATGGCAAAGAAATATACGGTTACAGTTGTGAATCTGGATAATGGAAGAGGCATTACTAGGAATACCCGGATACCCCTTCGAAACATTTCAATGTTTCAGTTTCACTGTGTATTGTTAAAATAAAACTGATTTCCAATTAGACACTTGCTCCAGGGTATGTATTTACCAGATATGATTCTCACATCTGTATGGTTTTTACAGATGATGAGTGCGAGTAAGTTATTGGGAATTAGGTGATCATCCTCATTATATCGGAATTCGTTGTAATTGGTGATATTCGAGGAAATCACCTGGGTAGTTTGCCGAACGGCAAATATTTGGTTTTGAATATCCGTTGTTATGCACCAATTTCAAATTGATATATCTGTACGTCTATTTTTATAGAGTGAGATATACCTTTTTGAAATTATGTCCATGACATTTACCTATATCAGTGGATGGTTAGATAAGGAGCATTAAACAGCGGTGTAATTCTTCTTAACCATAAGTATAGTTTTCAACCTACGACACACAGGGAATGAGTCATTAGACTCAAGGGACTTATACAGAGTATTGTATGTTGTCCAGTGTCTATTAGGACAGAGGGGTTGGTACTCGTACTAGATTCTGTTTACTTGTGACTTCTCTGGGTCTTAGACATGTGTTTCGTAGAAACACAAGGTCCAAGTTTTGAGAAGTTATAGGTATAAGAATAGAGTAGAGAACCAGGAGTTGCAAGTATCGGGATTCTTCAAGGTGATCGAAGATGTAGATACTTGTGTATAGTGTTCAGTTGATCGTAATGATTGAGAGAACTTGCTTCTCTTTCAGGTTACTCATAATTGGAAGCACTCCTAAGTTGAGTAATGTTGATCGGCCTCTTTCCATTTAGTTGACATGCACTGGAGACAGCTGCATGATTTGAATCTGGTTCAATTAAATCAGTGCTTCTGTTTCTGTATTGGATATAGAACAGTTCATATCTTGATATTGTTAAGGTACGGGGAGTTGTCCAGCTTATGCTTAAAACCGGACACTGGACAACTCAAGGCACGTTTCTGTAATGGCTGTTTGTGGGTTAACCCGGGCTATGACGAGGGTTGACTTTCTACCATCTGGAAGATCAATAGTGATATTGTTCTTGACTAGCCACAGTTTTAATAAAAATGGATTTTTTTTTTCAGAAAACAGTAGTGGGAGTATGGTAGAACTGGAAGTGATTCCAGAACCGCAAACGATTACTGAAAATTTGATAAGAACCTAAAGATTCAATCTGGTTTGACATTCTATTGGCCACTCCGCAGATATGGTGGGTAACCTCAGGCGCTCGAGAGGTACTTCGGTATGCTCAAAGACGGTGACAGGGAGGTTCTTGTTTACCTAGACTTGCCATTGCTGTTGTTCCAGACTATGAGACCCGGCAAGAGGATGAGTATAGCGTCGTTCTGAACTAGCTTTAGAAGTGCACGTCTATATGACTCTGCCAGAGGGTTGTCGTAGTCAGTGGGAGCAGCGGAAGTATAGTGGACAAGTAGCTTATGTCTATTTATAGACTAAAGCAGATATAGCGGAGATAGATCATCTATTTCTGATGTCACAGTCATAGGTTTGACTTCATCAGAATAAGGGATGGATCTGTTAAGAAGGTAGTAGGGTGTTATGTCCTGGTATTTGGATGATATACACAGAGTAGGAAGTGAAATTCCTATACTACGGTCGGTTATACTTTGGTTGTCACACAGTGGTTTCTCCACATAGGATATTAATCCAGTCCTGGACAAACGATCGGAAGCAGTTTTAGAACATAAGTGGATGTTCTAGGGATATGATAACGGCAACCTCTTTCCGGAGACGGTTATCATTCCAGGCTTCCAAGGTGACCTGGATGACAGAGTGACTGTCAGAGTTATAGTTTTCCCTCTGACGAGGGGCAGTATTTTGGACAGGTGGTCCAAGCGGATACTGAGGGAGGCATGACGCAGGATACTGATTAAGTTCAGTTGACGATACAGTCTAAGAAGTTTGGATTTGGAGTTTATTTATGAACTAGGTCCCATCAGATATCCAGACATATTCTAAGACAGGTATTGCTCATTTCGGGAGATGGCTTTCTCCGCAAACTTGAGATAAAGAGAGACATAGAAAGAAACATTAGAGCGGATCCACTCACTGAGGCTATTCCTCGAACGCATCAGTTTCGCAAGCGGGTTTTGTGAGACTGATTAGTAGAGGAGTTGGGTGTTCGGTATCACACGGGCTGTGAGTATGCGACATCGCAATAATTAGCCTTGAGTGCAAGTGGGAGATTGTTGGAGATAGTGCCCTCAGAGTCAATTATTGGATCACAGGCACGTGATTGCAATGATTGAGAGAGGACCTATACCGTTAGAACAGTCTTACTCAAGATGATAGTATGCTATCTGGTTTATCTTTATCATCGTGTACTGTTTCAGGTGACCTTACAGGTCACTATTGCACGTTGATAGAGCCCTTAGGATTCTTGCTTGACGGCCAGCAGTATGATGGCGATCATATACGTGGGAGCTGGGGTCTATAAGCACATCTTTAAAAGGTCCCTAATCGTAAGAGTTTTCGAGACAGGGCATCAATACTCCAGAGTAGACTAGTGTATACAGTCGAGACCCCGACGAGGGGCGGTGGCCGGTCTCACAAGCCACTGGTGTCAGTTGGTTCACCTAAGATGTATACAGGTGCTCATTGGGTTATGAGTACACCGGACAGGACTCGCCGGAAACATGCTAGTTGGTCTTATACCAGACGTCAGATAGCAGTTCCCTGGTGACATGTGTACAGGTTAGTTCATCGACCTGAGATCGTCATTTGTCTCGTGTGAGTTCCCACTGTACTTTGATTACTACCCTACCACGGCTCAAAGGAGTCGTGCAAACAGGTTTTAGTTGGGTACAGTCCCGAGCCACATGGAGGCAGTGAGTGGATCGGCAGGGGTTCGTCTCTCCCGGTATTGGGGGTGAGGTCGCGCTGTGTCTAGGAGAGCCATTACACAAAGCCCTCGGCCGAGGCAGGAGATTTACTGGTAGGTATTCCAGTGGTATCTCAGGGTGTTCTGGGCTACACTCTGACACGACTTGTACCGCTTTTGGGGGTCTGATTTTTATCAACCCCCTAGGCCCGCCATGCGATGCTCATAGACGAACGGACCGGACTGTACGGATATTGTCACTGACAGGCTCAGTAGGGTGTCAGGATGAGTTCGCTAACTCATCGACGTCCCTTTTGGTCAATACTTGGTAGCCCGTTACGTATGGCTAATACCTCTGACGTGCTAGTGGTTAAATCCACAGCCAAAATATTGACGAGTCTTTAGAGTCCCCCACAGACAGTTTCTCAAGTTTCGGGCGAAACGCTGTAGAGGCCGTATGGAGATATGGCAGGGTTCGATCTTATACGTGCGGTATTGCACGGATCAAGATCGGACGGATAATACTAGCGGGCTTTGGTTTAAGCCGGATCCTAGTATTGTACGGTGTAGATTTTGTCTCATTGCATTTGTATTCGATCGCAATACAAATGCGGGTATGTATATACAGTCGCGAGGTTTTCCTGTAATTTATTACGGGATCAGTTTTCTGAAGTTGCCAGTTTGTATTCCGTTTCGGCCAGTTTTCCTTAGTTCCTTCATGGCCGGATTTTTCTGGTGGAGGGGCTAATTTGCATATTTGCAAATTAGCATTGTGGAGGGGGTTTCTTGTAAATGGAGAGATTATGATAGCATCTTTGCTTTTTCTTTCATCATGGCTAGCATTAATGTGATAAGGTTTGATGGGATTTGGATATGAAAGAGGGTGACATCTTTTTCTTGTTATCACACATTTATATATACCATTTTCTCCTCTTGCATTATTGGATTGATTTTTCCTCAACCATGAGCAAGGGGCCGACCACATTTTTGAGAGAGGAGGGTGTGGGAAATTTCTACATCTCATTCTATGCTTGTATCAAAAATTAAAAAGCTCATTTCCTCTTGCTCAAAGTTCATTCTCCTCCACATCCATACAAAGCAACTTCATACCCGCTTGAGACAAACATTACTACACTTAGCCTACAGCATCCTTGGGCACGTCGACTCGCCAACTTCGTGCTCGAGTTGCCTCGGTCCAGAGGTGGGAGCCCGTAAAAGAACCCGGCGATGTGGCGCCCTTTCCGACGAGGAGGTGAAGACTGGAGATTCCGCGAGGAGATCGGGACGGAGGCCGAAGACCGAAGGACACGGATCGCTCGGTATAGCCCTCTACCCTTTCTCCATTTTGCTAGCATTAGGTTAATGGTTCGATCCGGGTTTTAAGCTTGCGGTAGCGCCGGTTTTAAAGTCAAGAAAAGTTTTCGTTTCCGTATTTTGGCCTCGTACAGACGGCCGGGGCGCTACCGTAGTCTTACAGCATCAAGTCAATTTATATATATATTCTATCCTATACATCAAGTGTCATGTTACTCTAAAATTTCTAATTATTCTAATGCAACTATATATCTATAAGTCGTGATTCACATTCACATCTCATATCCTTATTGCTTTCATCACATATCTCAATACACATATTCAATCTTCCATATCGTCTCTAACTATCTTTAACCATGTCCCTAGTTTTCAAATATAGGTTTCTACGACTGTATCCTATAGATCGGTTTCAATCAAAAACTTGCGGGGGTGCTATACGCCATCCACCCGACTTCCCCGTAGATATAGATCTACTCACCTTGATCTTCGCTTGCTGATGCCGATATCGCCACGCGCTTACTTTTCGTCTCGAAGTCCACGTGGGGTACCTATATATATACATATATAACACTGTAAACGGAAATCACGCACGAAAACCAAAATGTCGTACGAATCACACATAGGTTAAAACCTATAGTCTTCACATGCAAGAAAGCCAATTAACACCCGATATTGACGTACAAAGTCAAGTGACCGATACAACACAAATATCAAAACTTCAAATTAACAGGATTCGCAAAACGAAATCAGAAACGATGCAAAACACTTCCAGATTTTTCTCTAGGTCAAATTAGCCAATTTTGCACATATGGACGGTCTAATTTTCTGGAGATGGAGACATGAACCAAATACGAACCAATTGGGAGTACCAAGGCCGCAATTTGCGGCCCAAATGCTTAAATCTTATAAAACACCCTCTTTTCAGTAATTCCTATAATTTTCCAAATATTTTTCACTTTATCGGTATTTAATTATACCGCATATTAAAATATTCATAATATTTATTATTTAATTATTTAAATTCCCAAAAATAATATTTTATTTTTTTGAAATGTTACAGTCTTCCCCCTTAAAGAAATTCGGTCCCCGAATTTAAATTTAAACCCCCAAATACTAAAACATTTCAAAACTCAACTCCAACAACGGGGTTCCGAAATCATGGAAGATTTAGAAATACCACAGCGCATCGCGTGCGCATGAAAACGAGTACGAAACTCAAAATCGAATTCCGTCAAGCGTCACGCAAACCATCAGATTTGCACGCATATCATCAGAGTTACATAGAGATACAGATCTCGAAATCCACTACTGAAATCCAATATACACCAGTCAAATACTATAATACATATATAGTACGCATTCCTGGAAAAATCCTTTAAACTGAATAAAACACATGCAAAATCTTTTCTGAATCGCCGTGTGATGCGTAATTCACGGCATAAGTGACAGACGCTCATTTGTAAAGTAATAAGTATATGCTCATATTGGTTTTGCTAAACATACGTTCCGCCTTTTTTGAAATATCCGAAAAGGTTTTCCTTGTAAACATTCGTGTCGCTCACGGACACGTAGGAAATAGCGAGACTATAGCTCCTTTTTGAAAACCTCTGGTTAAACGTTTAATGCATGCAAAATACTCAGGTACTGTCCTCAGATCAGTCCTGTTCGGCTACTACATAATATAGTATCCATCATGAAAACAAAGTGCCTCAAAGCAAAATCAGCCTCAAAAGGCGTATCCAATAATCACGTGCGTCTGGTACGCACGGGAACCAAATCCAAATACAAGTGCTATGAACGTGCACAAAAGCAAAACTAAATGCAATGGGTGTGCACGAAAGCATCTGTCCAGTGCAACGGGTGTGCACGACAATAACATCTAGTGCATCTATAGTGCGCGAAAATCTCAATCCAGTGCACTAACATGCATGAATGAAAGTCCCAAATCGAGTGCATCCGTGCACAAAATCCAATATCGAGCGCCGAATATGCACAAAAATCCAATCCAAACGCGTCAGGTTCGTAAAAAGTATCTAGTGCGGTAACATGCATGAAAACGAACAGCAAATGCCAACGCGCACGAAAAACGCAATCTGATAACACAAATGCTCAAAGATATAAATCGGGTGCAACCAAGGCATGGAGTATAAATCCGGTACAACCAAGGCACAAAATACCAAGATGGTGCACAAAATACGAATCTGGTGCAACAAATGCACAAAACACAAATCGGGTGCATCCAGTGCACGAAATACAAATACGGTGCAACCCATGCATGAAAACTCATCAATAACGCAAATGCGTATAAAAGCAACACCGCGTGTATCAAGGTGTATGAAATTATAAACATGTGCAGCCGCGTGCACAAAACACGTATCAATGCACTGCAAGCATATATGAGCTATACCGAGTGCAAAATCAAATCGAGTGCATACCACATGAACAAAATCAAATCAACCGTATGAAATCCATGAAATCATAACCACATGCTACCAAGGCACAAAACCGATATCAAGTGCAATAAATATACAAAAATCATAAACCAACACAACGGTGTATAAAGCATATCTCAAGTGAAATAACTATGCACCAAATATAAATACCCAGTAGGTGCAGCCGTGGTGCACGAAAACAATATCATGAAACTCAATCATCAAAACTCAAATCCAAGCGATATAAGCGTGATACTCGGATCATAAACGCAAATCGCAACAAATGACATTGAGGTACACCTTCTACAATGTCGAAAAATGTCGATGCACCCCAGAACTGGCAGAGTAAGAACATCTGCTTGCCTCTTGCCTACGGTCTGGCGTCCTCTGTCTCTGGGTCCTCATTTTCTCTGTGGATTACCAATCTCGCAATCCATCGGCTCATCGTCCCGGTCAGGTGTGCTAACGGGAACGATTCCGCTCTGGCACTTCTCTGGTCACCTCTCGGCCAATTATCACGACCACTCGTAAAGTAGCACATCACTGGCGTCGGCCTCTGGCCCTCTGAATACACGTGACACATCTGATCCTCGGTGCAAATCTCATCGCAGTAGTGTCCTGGAAGGAACCTGCTCAGGGTCTCTTCCGATCTCGCCTATGCCGAACTGTATGGAGGCTGGTACTCTTGCATAATCTTTTCTCGTTTTCTGGACATCTGCGTTCTCAGCACAGCATTTCCTCAGGAACTGGTCGCATCCCAACGCCTCTGTAGACATACTCGATCTCTAATCTCAACGGGGAGTAACAACAGCTCGTCAGCATCTCGCACGAACCTCTGGTCCCACTCGTCTGTATCATCGTCCACTTCGACATCACGTCACGCTATCTGCGTACTGCAAATGTTCTCGGCTACAGTCAATCCGAAGTCTCTCGCACGGACTCGAAATCATGAACTCGGTATCTTCATCACTCTGTAGAAGATCTCTAGCCGAACACGTCCTCGGGAACTCGTCCCAACCATCGGAGGAATACTCAATACTCGTCCGTTCTCTATCAACTCATAATGCATCTGGGTTAGGTCCTCTATCCGAAGCTGGTCAGCTTGCTGATCTCTTATCACATGATATTCAGACGACGTTAAACGTTTCGATCGAGTCATCAAAGTCCCCAAAATTTCCCGAAAGCTCAACACCTGAGCATAGTCTACTAATATCCAGTACATGCCACAGTACCTATGGACCAACCGTAGAAGGGCAAACCCAAGCCACACTGATGGCACCGCTGAACTGCCACAAACCCTAAGGTTCAAAAGCGGTTCCAAGGTCATCATGTCGAGTTAGGGTTTCATTCTTCTAGAGGGTCCACAAAATCACTTGCATGTTCCTCTGAATACCTTAAACTTGGAAAAATGGGTTTCTAATCTTCTTTCGAACTTTTTAACTTTGCCTAGGCAACATGTGAATACCCTTCTTCCGCATGCTAACAATGCCTCAATCCTCCAGGAAAGACGATACATCCACAGTCATCTCTGGATCGGTCTACTCTAGATCTGAGTAAGACTCTCCACACCGGAAATCTTCAACTTAACCGGGTTTGCGTCGGCGCATCAATCTGACGAATCACCTTCGTCCCTCAACTCAGAATAGACTAGCTATCACCTGTCGCATCACTGCCTGGTAGCTCCAGTTATTTCAGCTCGTAAAATCTGGAGGTGACATCCTATCAATCTCAACAACAGCTGGGTCATCTGTCTGCACGGTAGACGACATCACAATCTCTGAGGTAGACTGTACATCAACAGTCCTCTCGCAACTAGCAGCTCTAACAATGGCCCGATCATCCGGTGTAAAACAAAACACTCGCCTCAACAAGAGGTCGCAACTCAAACACTACATCGAGACGTTCCCATGTCACCGGAAAACACAATGGTCAGTCCTCATCCACGATGAGCTCGCCCTGACCGCATCACCAGCAGCAGCTCAATCTGCGCTCAAACCATGGTGACAAGAACCTCAATCGTGTGTCGACGAAAACAGATCAAGGGTATGGAAGGAAACGACAAATCCAGAATGGATACATGATCATAAGAAGAGACGACATCAATGAAAGTATGATCATGGAGACGAACAAAATCAAGGATCTCAAATGGATGTATAATCATGGGTACGAAGAGAATCACATATCTCAGAATATGTACATCCTAAGGTTTCTTAAGTAGAGTATCGTATCGTAAACATGCCGTGGAACATATGTACGGTACGTCACTCTACCCAAGCTACCTACTCCATCAATCAGGGTCAGCCTATGAAACGAAAGTTCGGGTCTAATACCCCCCGTTCAAGTCTAAGTTCCGTAAGATCAAGCCTAGATTCCGAAATACATACCCGCCCTAGACTCCGCATAGTCGAACATAAACTCGAACCAAGGTTAAACCTAGCGCTTTGATACCAACTATGTCACGACCCGAAATATTAGCTCGTGACCGGCACTTAAATCACGCCACGTCTAAAGGCGTCACGTAATTCAAGTAAGCCGAAACCCAGAAATCTAAATCTTTTTAAGAAAAATCAATGAGGTGAACTTTTGAAATAAAGGTAACATGAATAATGCAAGTGAAATTTACTAGTTTGAAAACATGTTTCGTCTTTTTAAAAAAAAATTTGGGCAGCATCTCCTTTGTATATTTTGATCTAAAACCACAATACATGATAATATAAAGGCATCCCTAAGCGGGAGCTAGCTCTTCGCCAAACGGCGGATCACAACACGCAAGACAGTAAATATAAGTATACGACGCCCAACGACAAAGATCACCACAAAAGATAATGAAATAAGCAAGACATCAAACCACAAATAGCGGAAAACCCCTCGCTCTAAGTCTCGCAACCACAAGTCTCACTAAGTCTCATTACTTATACAAATACTAGTTTGATTGATGGAGTTAACTAGATACAATATGAATAATAAATACAAGAAGGGTACGATCCAACATGAACCACCTACCAAAACCAAAACACCCGAATGCAGCTGTGTCCCAGCGATGCCGCTACAGATCCATGCGGTCAACCTGCAAGAACTGCGGCACAACGGGGGTGAGTTGCCAACTCGTGAGTAGAAAACATCAACAGGTAGAAATCGAATAAACAACGACTCCTAGGTCAACTATATCATAAAGGTATTACTATGATATCTAGGGTGACCGGGTCTGTATATGTGCCAACACTAATATCAATGTCAACCAGCATGTGGATATCATCCAACAATATAATCAATGTCTGTATGCATGCGGATCTCGTCCAACCTTATCATCAATGTATGTATGCAAGTGGATCCCGTCCACGTGTCAACCAATGACACAACACTATCATGCATGTAAATATCATAAAAGCATATGCATGGAAGTATGAGGATATAAATCAACGTGTGTCCCTCGCGACACATCAATATCATGGAACCAGAGTGTCAAGCATCGACACTCGAAAAATCATGAAACCCGTGTCCAGCATCGACACATAAATCCTCATATCTTGAGCTCCGTCAGTCCGGATCGGCCCCGGGCTCCATCTGCGGGATCGGCCCGCGGGCTCCAGCAGACGGGTCGGCCCCCAACTGTTAGTTATATGTATGCCCTAGAGGCCATTACTGTACATTGGATGTATATTGTAGTGGATGCTGGGACATATATAGGTAGGACTTTCTTGCTCGACATGATAGTACGCTATCTGGTTGCTCTTTGTCTTAACATGTATACTTTCTGTCTCTCTGATTACATGTTGATAAAGCCCTTAGGATGAGTACTCGACTTCCAGGACTATGATGCAGATCATACTAGTGGGGCCTGGGTAGTCAATGAGTACATCCTTCATTGTTCCTAGTCGTGGGAATATCGAGACGGGGAATCGATATTCCAGAGTAGACTAGCGTATATCTTCTTGACCCATGCGATGGGCGATGGATGATCCCATATCCATTGGTGTTTGACATCAGAGATGGTATGCGGGTGCTCAGTGAAGACTGGATACACTGAACGGACTCGCCGAGAACTCCCAGATGGTATTATACCTCACGTCAGATGGCAGTTCTCTGGTGACACTGGTACAGCTTAGTCTGTTGACCCGAGATCGTCATAGAGTCTTGTGTGTCTCCCACTGTGCTTTGATTTCCACCCTACCACGGCTCTACTGAGTCATGCAAACAGGTGGTTTTTGGGTACAGTCCCGATTCACATGGAGGCAATGAGCGATAGAAGGGGATTCGTCTCTCCCGGTATTGGGGGTTGATGTTGCGCTATGCTCGACTGGCCATAACAGGAAATCCCTGGCCAGGGTTGCAGTGACCTACTGGTAAGTGTTATCAGTAGTTTCACACATGTCATGGACTTCACGTCGGCATGACTTATCGAGCTACTGGGGTCTGACGTTTACCACCCCTAGGCGAGATATGCGACATATCAGACGAACAGACCGGACTGTACGGTAAGTGTTACTGGTTGGATTCACAAGAGTGTGAGCGGGCTTGCTCGTCGATCTTCTGATCGCTCAATACCCGGGTGGCCGTTACGTTTAGCAGACCGCTTGCGGCTTGTGGGTGTTTGATATGATCATCATCTGCTGCCGGCGTATTGACGAGTCTTTAGAGTCCTATACAGAGGTTTCCTGGCTCAAGCGAAACGAAATAGGAGCGCATATGAGATATGTGCGGGACCGAGAATAATTCGTGTATGTGATACCGTGTTCCATTCTCGCGATGAATGTATTGATTGGTTATATGCGATATAACCTAGTTATCGAATCAAGGATCGATTCGATAAGCCGATACATTGGATACTAGCCGGTTATATGCGACATAACCGGATCATTGAATCAAGTGTTGATTTAATGATTTAATGTATAATTATATATTTGATATATTACTTTGCATTAACTAGTATTGGTTCACTTTAAATGGATTTACTCACTTGATTTGCACAAGTTGTATATGAGATATACTTTTGTGCACAAGATTGTATCATGTTTGATGATACATGCAAGCTTGGGTTTGTGTAAAGAATTGACCATGGTTATATGAATGGTTAGGGTTTCTTTTATTTACTTATTCTTTTTATTGATTGATTTATTTATTATTGGCAAAAGAAAAGAAAATGAAATGGTGGCTTGATTTGTTTGTAGTTGAAGATTCTTGAAACTTTGACTAAGTCACCATTCTTGTCTCATGCTTAACCCTAACCATATGAACTAACCATAGTACATTCTCTACACTTAACCAAGGGTTAGTAAATGATAAGTATTGAATTATTTATCTAATTTATTTCAACACTTATCATATCTTCTTCTTCTTCATCATCTTCTTCTTTCATGAAGAAAGCTTGCTACATCAATGGTGATTGATGAAAAAGTGTGAGAAATCCAAATCTAAAGTCTACCCACTTCCTATTTCTTCATCCTCTACCTCTTGCCAAGTAGTATAGGGTGTTTCCTTCACAAGTTTTCTTGACTTGGTGAAGTTGGAGCTTGATCTAGCGATGCCTCGACGTAGATCATCTTCGGCATCGTCGTCGATGACCTAGCCCGCTTTTTCTCCGATGAAGCCGACGCTAGAGCCCAAGATCCGATCTGTACAGCGAGGAGACTTCATCGCGGAGCCATGGAGGTGGAGGACCGGATCTACAAAGGTTGTAGCCACTTTCCTTTAGCATTTAATTCGTTTACATGCTTGCATCGCCTCATTATCTAGTTAACGATCCGTATTAGGGTTTGTAGGCACCCGTAAAATTTGAATTAGCCATGTTTGATGCCTTGTGAGATTCCACTTGTGTGCCTAGGAACCCTACAGTATTATCAGAGCCTAGCTAGAGCCTTAGGCGATGTGTAGACGACGTTTGAAACCCGATCGAACCAAAACCCTAACCCCAAAATAGCTCTCTGGACTTTTTCTAAAAACTGGGATTTTTCCAGATTAAAAATGCCTAAAAAATTCAGCAGGAAGATCTAAGAATTATGGTGCAAAACGAGCTCATGATGCGTCTAAACCGCCGCGGAAACGCGGCAGAAGCATGGCTTCTGCCGCGGTTCCGCCGCCTACTGTTCAAAATGCACAATATTTTTTGCACAGTAATTCCTCTTTTCTGGTGCTGAGTTTTATGGGAATTTTTAATATTTATTCAAGAGTTGAATTTTCTGGGGTTGTTTTGGGGATTCGATGATTCGATCGGATTATCAGATTTTGTCTATGTGGATTCCGGATAATTTTTGAATATGTTAAAAAGTTCGACCGGATATAAATACCCAACTTTTCCCCTGCCGGAAAATTTCCAAGTGTTGGACTTTTCCGTAGTTTAAAGACATTCTAAGTAGTGCAAGTAACGCAATGGACCCTCTAGAAGACAACAAACCTTAACTCGATTATGTGACCGTCTTGAACTGCCCTTTGAACCTTCGGGTTTGGGGCAGTACGGCGTGCCATATGTGAGGCGTTGGCTTGACCCTTCTACGGCTGGACCGTTGGTACTGAGGCACGAACTGAATGTTTTTAGACTTATTTCATGTGTTGATCTGTTTCGGGAAAACTTGGGTGTTTGAATGTTCGATCGGAAAGTTTAACATTTTCTATTTATCTGGAATGTGATACAATAATTGGAATTCACAAGTAGTTATGAGATAACTGAATGAATGTTATAAACATAGCACTTTAGTCTCACTTGATCGGTTGCCACGGAATTTTGATGTGATCAAAAGTCCGTCGCAATCACGTAGCGTACGCGGATACTCGCCGGGTAAACTTAATAGACAGCCTCACTCCATAGCCCCGACCAAGTGACTGTAGGAGAACCCCGTCGCCGAAAGCATCCGTTTGGGTGCTCCCGGTAGCGGTGTTCCGCCTTGGTGCACTTTGTCGACGGCGTCGGGGGTGCGGCCGCCTACTAAAGTTTGCGACGAGCATTCGATCAGTTTTTCGGGAATCTTGTTGAATTGCCCGACTTTATATTGAAAAGTGTTTTCGATTTTGAGACTAAAATGCGGGGTTTATAATTGTTAGGCATGTGATGTCTAAGGAATTCATTTGATTAGGCATGCGATGTCTATGTAGGTTGCGGATTCCAACTGTTGTAGTTTTACACTTTCTTTTCTGTGACCGTAAGTGTAATATGTGATATCGCCGGTTTCGTTGCTATATGTCAACGAAAATTGGGATGCGCATATTTACTTACGTTGATGACATGTGATGTTATGTGTTGCTGGATATGTTATATTGGATCGTCGTGTTTGAATAGCCGGGGGTTTTTATGTGAGATGAGCGTTTTTCATTTTCATTCATGTAAAAACTTGTATGTAATATTCTTTTATTGGGGCACTTCCAGGTTGCGGAAGATGTCACCGTTGATGTATATTATTTACTTTTCTGCATTAGGATAGACCCAAGGAGGGGAGCACAAGTAACCGGGTTCTAGGGTCCAGCAGGAGACCAACTCGAGGAGTCGAGTCCGGGTCTCCTAACTCCAGAATTGGTAGGGTTGCTTGCCGCTCTCGTAGGGGTCTAGGGGTGTAGGATAGGCTATTCATCACGACCGTGGAATCCATGTTTTATACTGGCTCGTATTGAAAACACGGACGTCCTAGTATATCCAATATTTCATATGTTTCTTCTGCTGTGATTTATCTGTGATGTGATCATGTGATGTTCTGTGACAGATATTGTATATAGTATACATGATACATTATATAGACGTTGCTTATGTTTTACACCCGCGCTAGCCCTGCCCCGCTCTGCCGTTAGTTACCTAACCTAACGGTGCAGACGGGACATCGAGGCGAATGCGGATGGCATAAGCGTACGTTATATTTATCTGTGATGTTTAGGTGGACTTAAATGATGGGATATTCATTAATGAGATTAATGAAAGAAAATAAACCTAATTGATGTTGTGGAATCGAATTTCAAAATAAAAACAGGTAGCTACAGTTCTTGCTTTGCATCGCGGTGTTCATTGTAGAACATCCTGCACCTTATTCGATGGGGAAAGGACCGAGATCCCTTCACCGGGAGTGACTCCTTTAGCAATAACTGGCAGATGCTACACACCCGGTTTGTCTTTTGATCGCTTCTATAGTTTCTGCTTTGCACAGTGATATATATGATATATCCCGCACCTCATTCGACGAGGAAAGGGCCGACGATCCCTTCACCGGGAGTGACCCCTTTAGCAAAACTAGAAAAGCCTAAAAAACATTCCATTTAAAAACCATTTGATTCCGCAACGAGATCAAGTTCAAAGAGTTAAAGGTTTTCATAAAAACCATTCGCAACCCTCCGTCATTTTAGGAAGTAGAGTACTTAGTATTCGTGCTGTGTTTGTTGACCATAGTCAAGGCACAGTGTACAGTAGCTAAGTGATGTCTTCCTACACCGCATATGATGAGATTAGTTAGGACAGTCGCGTGACTTTGTTGACCTTAGTTAAGGGTCATGTGGGTGGGTCTAATTAATCACAAAATGACGGGTAGAACTTGACTAGTACTTATGATTTGTTGACCATAGTTAAGGTCATAGGTGCTAGGGGTAAAAACCTTTATCGGGAGTTTCAAGTGTTGAAATTTGCAATGAGATTGCATACCTTCTATGTGATAGTTGGATCCCGATACCCACTGCGAGTAATTGTTACTCCTGGGAGAGTTTTACACTTTGCAATTAGCCGATCAAGTAGGTGTCTAGAAAGGTGTCAACGGGGTTACGCCTCTGGGAAAACGAGGTTTACTGTAATTAGGTCCGTGCGAAAGCCCGGGGAAACCTCCCTCAAAGTACCGACACTGGCCTGGCTGAAAGATTGGCGAACTTGTAGAGTGTAATTAATCCCGGCTAGTCTTTCCTTTTAAGGTTTGAAGGAAGATTTGCTAAAAACAGTGGGAGCCATTCTGATTAGATAAAATATATAACCAATCTAATCTTGACAGAGCGCACGCTGAGTGTTTTCTTCTCTCTCTCTCTCCTGGTAGCGACCATATCACGCCTTAATTAAGATAATAATATGGATGTTTTGACCGAACCCGCTTGTTATACTGAGCTGGGGAACGTTGGTCCCGCTCCAACTTATAATTGTTATAAGACCGAGCAGGAAATAGGGGAATACCAGAATTCCTATGCCGCCCAAACGAAGAAAGTGTATATGATGCATCTCCTTCGGGTGTGTTCATTACAAAGAACTGTTTCTCAGTATCCTCTGCATCCTGGGTATATGATACCGGATCAGGATCCCAGATATGTAATCTGTTACATAGGGCTACAAAAAGGTAGAAAAACTGAGAACGGGTGATAAGTTTCGTGAGACAGGAAACGGGGCAAGTGTTGCAGCCAAGTCTGTTGGTCACTGTCACCCTGTATTACCAATACATTGATTCTGAACAAATGCTATTAGATACCGAACCTGATATACAAAATCATATCAGTCTCTTTATTAGTAAATAAATGATATAATTTTGTATTGTTGGATAATGTTTTGAACATTTCCTATATCAAAAGTTGATCGGTTCAGGCACGTTATCTAAAAGCATTGACGTTCTAAATCAAACTACAGTTCCTTGTATACTGAACACACACAAGAGGAAGAGTTCAGAAATGAACGAATCATTCTTGAGGTATTGTAGACTAGGTCATATCAATGCGACCCGACTGGCTGAAGTTACATTTTAGATGCATATTTAAATCAGTTTGAATTTACATCTTGTGAAACTTGCCAGTCATGTCACAAAGATAAAATGACCATAGCTCTGTTTGTTGGAAACAGAGAAAGAGTTAGTAAACTCTTGGGACTGATACATTATGATGTATGTAAGGTCTCCTGTCAACACATGCCAGGAATGGTTTTTTATACTTCATTATATTCTCTGATAATCTCTCAAGATTCAGACATATGTTCCTGTTGAAACACAAGTCCGAACCTTTTGAGATATTCACAGAATATAAGTTAGAAGTAGAGAACCAATACGGGTATAAGTATTATGTCCTATGATAAGATCAGGGAGGAGAATACTTGTGCATGGCATTCCTGGACCATTCTAAAGGAGAATGAGATTCTCTCTCCGTATTACTCCTCTGAATACACCACAGCACAATGGTGTATCAGGGCGGAGCAATCGCACCGTATTAGATATGGTGTGCTCTATGATGAATACTACTGAGTTTCCTATTTCCTTTTAGGGGTTGTGCACTTGAGAAGCTGCATACCTATTGAATTAGGTTCGAATCAAATCAGTGCCTACCACTCCATATAAGATATGGTATGGGAAGAACCTATCTCTTAAGTGAGTTAAGATTTAGGATTGTCCGGCCTATGTCTAAAGCAAAATCCGGACAAGATCGAGGCAAGGTCAGTTCTGTAGAACTGGAAAGGTTCCAGCTATACAAAACTGTAGCTGATGATTTGACAGAACCAAAGAATTCAACAGTTCCCGACGAACCTCAGCCTATCCGCCGATCTAGCAGGGTTCCTCACCTGCTTGAGAGATACTTCGGTTTCTCGATGACAGTGGGAGCAAGGACTGCATCATGAGATGATGATCCAACTAGATTCGAGCAGGCCATCAAGAGTAGGGACTCTGTGAGAATGGCTGGATGCTTAGCGGTCTGAGATGGAATCCATATACACCAACAAAGTATGGACTTTGGTTGCTATATCTAAAGGGTTAAATCCCCATCAGGAGCAAGTATATCTTGAGAAGATTACTTGGTGTAGATGGAAAAGTTGAGACTTTCAAAGCTAGACTTGTTAAAGGTTTTAGTCATCAACCAGGTGTGGATAATGATGAAACCTTTTCTAGGGACTATGCTTGAGTCCATCCAGATCCTACTTGCCACGGCTACATACCATGACTACGATATCTGGTGGTTGGGTGCCATGACTACTTTTCTAAATGATGTTTTAGAAGAGTGCGTCTATAAGTACACAGCCAGAGGGCCTCATAGACAGTGGGAGCAGCGGAAACGTGTGCAAGATGCTTTGTAGGATAAAGCAGGCATCGCGGAGTTGGAACATCTGTTTTGATGGATTAGTCAAAGAAGTTGACATCATCAAAATGGTAGATGAACCTTGTATAAACAAAAAGGTAGTAGGGAGTATGGTGACGATCCTCGTAGAGTACGTGGATGACATACTCTTGTTAGGGAAGGAGTTTCCTATGCTACGCTCGATCAATCTCCGCTTATCACAATAATTTTCCATATAGGATCAAAGTGATACATACTAAATCCTAAGCTTTGGATCTATGAGATAGATCTAATTGGATGTTAGGATACTCACTAGTTGTAGTGAGATGGTATCAATCGATCCTGGGGAGAATCACTGGAAGGGTTCCAGGCTGATAAAGACGACTGAATGTCAGTCACAGGCATTGTCTTTACCCTCAGTAAAGGGACGGTATATTGGAAGAGTTCCAAGCTAGATACCGTGGCAAACTAGACGATAAAGGCTGGTAACATTGCTATTTAAAATACTACCAAAGAGGCAGTTTGGGTGTATATTGGTTCATAGGATGAACTAGGTTCCTACCATTGTGTGACAATGGAACTGTGGCTTCGGCCCTGGAACCCTGGTCCCATCAGTGACCCAGACATATTCTGAGGCAGCATCACCTGATCATGGAGATAGTTGATCTCCAGGGTGATCGAGGTTAGGAGAGTAGACTCAGAGGACAACACGGCGGATCCACTCACGAAGGCCTTTTCCCAAAGAGAGACTTTTAGGGGATGGTTGAGTATGTGATACTGCAACCACTGCTACAGATGGCCCTAGTGCAAGTGGGAGATTGTTAGTTATATGTATGCCCTAGAGGCCATTACTGTACATTGGATGTATATTGTAGTGGATGCTGGGACATATATAGGTAGGACTTTCTTGCTCGACATGATAGTACGCTATCTGGTTGCTCTTTGTCTTAACATGTATACTTTCTGTCTCTCTGATTACATGTTGATAAAGCCCTTAGGATGAGTACTCGACTTCCAGGACTATGATGCAGATCATACTAGTGGGGCCTGGGTAGTCAATGAGTACATCCTTCATTGTTCCTAGTCGTGGGAATATCGAGACGGGGCATCGATATTCCAGAGTAGACTAGCGTATATCTTCTCGACCCATGCGATGGGCGATGGATGATCCCATATCCATTGGTGTTTGACATCAGAGATGGTATGCGGGTGCTCAGTGAAGACTGGGTACACTGAACGGACTCGCCGAGAACTCCCAGATGGTATTATACCTCACGTCAGATGGCAGTTCTCTGGTGACACTGGTACAGCTTAGTCTGTTGACCCGAGATCGTCATAGAGTCTTGTGTGTCTCCCACTGTGCTTTGATTTCCACCCTACCACGGCTCTACTGAGTCGTGCAAACAGGTGGTTTTTGGGTACAGTCCCGATTCACATGGAGGCAATGAGCGATATGAGGGGATTCGTCTCTCCCGGTATTGGGGGTTGATGTTGCGCTATGCTCGACTGGCCATAACAGGAAATCCCTGGCCAGGGTTGCAGTGACCTACTGGTAAGTGTTATCAGTAGTTTCACACATGTCATGGACTTCACGTCGGCATGACTTATCGAGCTACTGGGGTCTGACGTTTACCACCCCTAGGCGAGATATGCGACATATCAGACGAACAGACCGGACTGTACGGTAAGTGTTACTGGTTGGATTCACAGGAGTGTGAGCGGGCTTGCTCGTCGATCTTCTGATCGCTCAATACCCGGGTGGCCGTTACGTTTAGCAGACCGCTTGCGGCTTGTGGGTGTTTGATATGATCATCATCTGCTGCCGGCGTATTGACGAGTCTTTAGAGTCCTACACAGAGGTTTCCTGGCTCAAGCGAAACGAAATAGGAGCGCATATGAGATATGTGCGGGACCGAGAATAATTCGTGTATGTGATACCGTGTTCCATTCTCGCGATGAATGTATTGATTGGTTATATGCGATATAACCTAGTTATCGAATCAAGGATCGATTCGATAAGCCGATACATTGGATACTAGCCGGTTATATGCGACATAACCAGATCATTGAATCAAGTGTTGATTTAATGATTTAATGTATAATTATATATTTGATATATTACTTTGCATTAACTAGTATTGGTTCACTTTAAATGGATTTACTCACTTGATTTGCACAAGTTGTATATGAGATATACTTTTGTGCACAAGATTGTATCATGTTTGATGATACATGCAAGCTTGGGTTTGTGTAAAGAATTGACCATGGTTATATGAATGGTTAGGGTTTCTTTTATTTACTTATTCTTTTTATTGATTTATTTATTTATTATTGGCAAAAGAAAAGAAAATGAAATGGTGGCTTGATTTGTTTGTAGTTGAAGATTCTTGAAACTTTGACTAAGTCACCATTCTTGTCTCATGCTTAACCCTAACCATATGAACTAACCATAGTACATTCTCTACACTTAACCAAGGGTTAGTAAATGATAAGTATTGAATTATTTATCTAATTTATTTCAACACTTATCATATCTTCTTCTTCTTCTTCATCTTCTTCTTTCATGAAGAAAGCTTGCTACATCAATGGCGATTGATGAAAAAGTGTGAGAAATCCAAATCTAAAGTCTACCCACTTCCTATTTCTTCATCCTCTACCTCTTGCCAAGTAGTATAGGGTGTTTCCTTCACAAGTTTTCTTGACTTGGTGAAGTTGGAGCTTGATCTAGCGATGCCTCGACGTAGATCATCTTCGGCATCGTCGTCGATGACCTAGCCCGCTTTTTCTCCGATGAAGCCGACGCTAGAGCCCAAGATCCGATCTGTACAGCGAGGAGACTTCATCGCGGAGCCATGGAGGTGGAGGACCGGATCTACAAAGGTTGTAGCCACTTTCCTTTAGCATTTAATTCGTTTACATGCTTGCATCGCCTCATTATCTAGTTAACGATCCGTATTAGGGTTTGTAGGCACCCATAAAATTTGAATTAGCCATGTTTGATGCCTTGTGAGACTCCACTTGAGTGTCTAGGAACCCTACACCAACCATCTCTCGACTCCGGTCGGTATCCTCCGGATAACCGCCAGGTCCAACCAATCACCGGTAGGTAGTAGTCCCTCTTCCAGGCTCATCGTCATCCCCACGATCTTCTCGCCCCGGGGTACCCTACCGGGTCCACCATGAACCCGCAAACGGATCATCCAACTCCTCGAATCGGGTTTCACATATCACACGTCTCAGAACCGAGAAAACGTATGGTGGACGCACTGAAATATCATATCAAGAGAAACCGGGTTTTTAAAACAATACATACTTTCTTTGGAAATAGAAATGGTTCTCAAATCCAGAAATCTCATGAAAACATCATATCTCAATACGTATAATCGTAAAGCATGATGTATGCGACATATAACAGAATGTAAGCATATCCGTATATCATGCAGCATGGAACAGTAATATGCACATATCAAGGGAAAACCGCTCTTTTAAATGAATCCAGTTTTAAAATATATCATGTGGTTCCCAATTTATTCAAAGTCAAATGCAACAACGTATAAAGGTGCATATGTAACTATAGCAAGTAAATTATGCAAGGAGTTATATCCTGATGCAGCAGTCCTACTGTGTAGTGACATGGCAATTATCGATGATGAAGTGTGTGAGCCGGCAAATCCGTGTAAGTGTAACATACGCATCATCAATAATGGTGCAGGTGTACCAGCACAGGTATATGTAATGCAATGGGAGTGACATGAGCATAGCATAAAGTAAAACGTATGCGAATGCTGACAGGTATACATATCTAACGTGATCGAGTCGGTGAATCTATCAATCGGCATCCAACCTCACAACATCACGTACGGTAAAATCCATCGTACGGCATTCTCTAGTCAAGGGTATGGATCAATCATCAAGCCCAACTCATCACGTACGGAAAATCATCGTATGGCGGCAATAAACTATCGGGGATCCTATCCTCCTATATGACAATGAGGGGTACGGACCTAACGTCTCGTACGGCATATCACTCATGATTCACAACATTATATATATATCTATATACCTATGTCCCAGGTCACATCCATAACAAACTCATATCAGGGGACCGACAAAGGTATCAATCATCTCAATCAACTCGCATCCGTATACCAACATACCATCAAGTCATCATATCACATCGTATATTCTTTTCATCGCATTTACATCTCACATCAAGTCAATTTATATATATATCCTATCCTATACATCAAGTGTCATGTTACTCTAAAATTTCTAATTATTCTAATACAACTATATATCTATAAGTCGTGATTCACATTCACATCTCATATCCTTATTGCTTTCATCACATATCTCAATACACATATTCAATCCTCCATATCGTCTCCAACTATCTTTAACCATGTCCCTAGTTTTCAAATCTAGGTTTCTACGACTGTATCCTATAGATCGGTTTCCATCAAAAGCTTGCGGGGGTGCTATACGCCATCCACCCGACTTCCCCCGTAAATATAGATCTACTCACTTTGATCTTCACTTGCCGATACCGATGTCTCCACACGCTTGCTTGTCGTCTCGAAGTCCACGTGGGGTAGCTACATATATACACATATAGCATTATAAACGGAAATCACGCACGAAAACCAAAATGTCGTACGAATCACACATAGGTTAAAACCTATAGTCTTCACATGCAAGAAAGCCAATTAACACCCAATATTGACGAACAAACGTCAAGTGATCGATACAACACAAATATCAAAACTTCAAATTAACAGGATTCGCAAAACAAAATCAGAAACGATGCAAAACACTTCCAGATTTTTCCCTAGGTCAAATTAGCCAATTTTGCACATATGGAGGGTCTAATTTTCTGGAAATGGAAACATGAACCAAACACGAACCAATTGGGAGTACCAAGGCCACAATTTGCGGCCCAAATGCTTAAATCTTATAAAACACCATCTTTTCAGTAATTCCTATAATTTTCCAAATATTTTCCACTTTATCGGTATTTAATTATACCGCATATTAAAATATTCACAATATTTATTATTTAATTATTTAAATTCCCAAAAATAATATTTTATTTTTCTGAAATATTACATGTAGGTCACTTTTGGCCACTAAACGCCATGTCAGCGCCAGCTCAACACTGACGCTGACAATTTTTTTAAAAAGATTTATAGGGGCGTGGTTGCGAACTGCTCTTATTCAAAAATAAATGGGGCGCAGTTCCAAACTGAGCCCAATATATTTTAGTGGGCAAAAACCAACTAAAATGTTTGGAGCGCAAGTTGTAACTGCGCCCCTTTCATTTTTCAGTGAGAGACATCGAGAGAGAGATGAGAGATTGAGAAGAAAGAGAGAGAAAGAGAGAGATCGAAAGGAAAGAGAGATGGAGAGAGAGAGAGAGAGATATGTGAGATCGAAAAGAGAGGGAGAGAACGAGAGGAGAGATGATCCCCATACTAAAATGTATGGGGTGTGCTCCTATACATTTCATCGTGTTTGCATAGGGCGCACTTGTCAAGTGCGTCCCGCATAAATTTTTATAAAAAAAATGCGCCAGCGTCTGCATTGAGCTGGCGCTGACGTGGCGTCTATAAGGCCAAAAGTGACCTATATTTGTAATAATTTTTTAAAGTGGCCTATTTTTATTAATATTTTATATAATTAGCTTATTTTAAAAAATTGTCCTTATGTTGACCGTTATAATCACATTTTATTATTTTGATCTGTGGCCTTTCACAATTCCTTCCCAGCTAAGATATTCACTTGCTGTTTGATCAAACAAATATGGAATTTACATTCATTGATTTTGTTCTCTGGCAAATGAAGCAGTTCCTTCTTCCTTAATGTTTGGTTTTCACTAGTATCTCTTTTTCTTTTCTTTTCTTGCCCTTAAGAAATGGTTTTTACCCGTTCTGTTTTGTTAAAAAAATAAAAATATACTGCTGCTCTGAAAAACAAGAAAAATAGAAAAATAAAATATTATCTTACTTTTTCCGGATTTCAAATGAATCAGTTTTATTTTCCAATTTTTCATAAGGGCTTTTTACTAAAAATAACCCATCATACTTCTGTCATGCCCCGCTTCCCAAAAGACGGGAGCATGTACATGACGAGATTCTCGACGTATTTGTATCGAGAAGTGTTCATTCCCGAATAACTACGTTAAGCGTATAGTAAGCAATATAAATATATAATAAGAATGAAGTAAGAGAATAAAATCCAATTACAATAATTACATTAAAATCCCATGATATTCAAACAACCGACAAGAGTCTGAAAATATGATACAATGAAATAGAATAACGAAACCCGAATAAATCGGCATACTGAAAAGTAAGGCTGAAAATAAGACTAGTAATCCGCCTGAAATGACAGCTGAGAGTAATCCTCCTCTATCGACTTAATCTTCTCTGTCACTAAGCCACCTGACAAACATTTCCAAAGAAGAAAAAAAACAATGGGATATCTATCAGCGAACTTGCGCTCGATAAGTTCTTAAGTAAAGGTATATTTGTAAAAACGAAAAACGACAAGCATATAGAATATAGCAAAAATCATGAAGCAGTGAACAAGTACGATATGACAATTAATCATGACAAGTATATAAGCATGACAATTTTACATAAATAAGAAAGTTCAGTATAAGCATGGTGTCAGTTAAAGAAGGCATAAAATACGTATAACTGACGTATATGAAGTGACTGGTAATCTGGTCTAAAGATGTCACTATAAAGGTAAGTTAATCTAATATCAGTTCGAGTGTGAGCGTCAACCACCGCATGAGTATTCTCAGACCCAAGACTATCATCCAGGGGCAAGAAAACACGGGCATAAATTCATGAGTTAGTGATTGAACGAGATTTATTGTGTTGTATTTAGTTCTAAAGTTAACCGCATTCATGACGGCGTCACGTGTAGCTTGCTGTGATGAGTATGGGTCATCCGCATGGAGATAGAGCGTTTTAGGTTCTTGTTCTCACGAGTTAAGCAAAAGGTCCGAACGGTTCGATTCTAATCTAAGTGTTTGTATATGCAACGAAATAAGTTTATTAGGAATAAAGATAGGTTCGTGTATGTTAGGAAAATCCGAACTCATTCCTTTGAGCCAAACTTGACTATTGAAGCTAGAGTAATTGGCAACAACGTGGATTAGGGTGCTTAAACACAGTATTTATGAAATCCGGCTTATTGATCCTTGTCCGTCCGTTCTTGTCTCTTGACTTTCGCCTCCGGCCAAACTAAACACAACCGGTCATGGTTAGGGATCACCGATACCTTGGTAGGATATGGTGCCTAACGAAACGCTTGCGTGAAATTTGGGTGGAGTTCAAATAGCAAATACCGGGCAAAGAAAATGAGCAAATGGAATTCTTAACTTACATAATCATTCTCTTTCCCTAACAACATCACTATTCACAAATCATAACCAACATCAAAAAGAAGATATAAAAAGAGAAAACATTAAAGAAAAACATTGCAAGTAAGTAAATGACATAAAATTAAATTGCAAGAAAGTAAAAGAGATTGAAATACTAGGAACCAAGGTGCACAAATGAAAGCTTTATTAATTCCAAATAGATGATACAAACCATGAGTTCAATAATCAAAACCTAATCTTGCAAGCTCAATGAAGAGCTTGCAAGATCTGGAGAAGACAAGGAACCTAAGGTAACTAACTAATATTTACAAAAAATGAAAATGAAAACAAAGAGTTAAACTATCGCCCAAAGTATATCCTTTCCCTTGCTCTCTGTTCTGGTTTATATAGGCACCAAATAAGAATAAACAAACAATATAATAAGGATGATGTGACAACAAGGGATGACCAGAAGAAAGATGGAGTGTTTTCAACATGGTGGGGCCGGCGGCGCCGGCATATTTGAAGATCTCACCGGCCATGTATTGAATTTTGGGGCTCGTATTGGCATGGTCAACATGTGTGCTCTCCACTATCTCACCGGTAATATTTGATTTCTTTATATAAGCTTGGTTTTAACTCGGTAGATTTGGAGGGAAAATAACCTTTAAATCACATCACAACTTTTTGTTTCCACTCATGACCTATACCCACTTTCCTCACCACTTACATAAGTCATAATTTGTGTGTGCCCACTTGTGCTAGGCAGCCCCCAACATGCATCACAATGTGTTCACACTTGAATTGTTGCACTTGTCTTGATAAAAATGTGTACACTTTCAAGTTGCAAAAAGAAACTCTTTAAATATTGATCGGATTTCTGTTCCGGTTGCAGTGTCGGCTCACAAATGTCATATCCGTGTATTTGAGTATGTTTCCAGTGTTTTATCACGAATACCTGTAATATGTATTTATTGAGCAGACACGGCTTAATAATACTGATATATTACAAAAATGATAATGAATGAGCGGTATTGAAATGCAGTTTTCCGTGATTAACAAATACCCCCAAATTTATCTTTTGCTCATCCCGAGCAAAACAAAATTCTAACCTCACTTTCGCAGGGAACGCGATTGCACTGAGCTCGTGCAACAAGCCGTTAAATCTCTAGGTGTCCCTAGTAGGAGGAGTGTTGTCTCCTGAGGGTTTTCGGCGGATTACACACACAAAATCCCGTCAAGCTAGTTTCGTAAAATAACCGTTGATTCTAACCCTAAGGTTTATCTTCAAAACTAGAAATTCTATTATCCTAAGTTAGAAATATTGAACCCTTATTTTTCATACCTCACTTATTATTTAACTTAAAATTCTATACGTCTTTACGTGCTGTGCAAAATAGCGTCGTTATGTTTCAAAAAAATCGATTAAAGTCATCATGTCATGAAATAAAGACCGGATAAAACTTAAAAAGGACCACACAAGTTTATAAAGAGTTAAGTTTTTCTCAAGTTTCGTTTTCGAGCTAGATTTCAAATTCAGAATTTCTATCTTCCTTAACAGGAAACTAGGTCTTATTCTTCACTCCACCTTTTACTTGTTTTCGTTTCATACACACCTTCTTGAACATGCAATAGTCTTTATTATAGGATAAAACCGTCATATCTCCGTTAAAAAATATTTTTATAAAAACTTGTCTTTTGTCAAGATTATTCTCACATAAAGAACCGTTAGGAATTTTAATTTTGAGAGAACACCTGCTTAACTTTCTTTTAAGTTGGACTTTCTAGGCTTCTTATCGAATTTTAGGCTAGTGACAACAGTGGCGGACAGTTATCTGTTATGGACAACACCCATCGACGCACGATGATCGATGGCGGTCATTGGATTATAGTGCTTGATGAGGGTCATCCATGAGCAATGACTAACGGGAGACATTTGTCATGCCAAGTGACTGTAATATATGGGAGAGTCCTAAGAAGAGTGATTCCCAACTTCGCATCGTCATGCAGCTGTTGGTTATTAAAAACAGAAGCTATTGGTTACCAATAACAGTCCTCGGCGAAAGTGACGGTAGACAAAGTCGAAGGGACACGCCTTCTTGACTATACTTTTGTTAAGATTGTGCTCCTTATCAAATAAATAAGATTCTGCTTTAAAAATAAGCATGTAGTATAATAATGGCCCAAAAAATAAGCTTGATGCTTTTTAATGGTGTGAAAACCCTAAAACTATTAGAAATGTAGGTCACTTTTAGCCACAAAACGCCATGTTAACGCCAGCTCAGCGCTGACGCCGACAATTTTTTTTTAAAAATTTATGGGGACGTGGTTGCCAACTGCTCCTATTCAACAATAAATGGGGGGCGGTTCCAAACTGCGCCCAATATATTTTAGTGGGCAAAAACCAACTAAAATGTTTGGAGCGCAGGTTGTAACTGTGCTCCTTTCATTTTTTAGTGAGAGACATCGAGAGAGAGATGAGAGATCGAGAAGAAAGAGAGAGAGAGAGAGAGATCGAAAGCAAAAAGAGATGATTTGAGAGAGATGGGGAGAGAGAGGAACGAGACAGAGAGAGAGATGTGAGATCAAAAGGGGAGAGAGAGAGAACGAGAGGACAGATGATCCCCATATTAAAATGTATGGGGTGTGCTCCTATACATTTCATTGTGACAAGTGCGTCCCGCATAAATTTTTTATAAAAAAAAGCGCCAGCATCTGCGTTTTGCTGGTGCTGATGTGGCGTCTATATGGCCAAAAGTGAACTATATTTGTAATAATTTTTTAAAGTGACCTATTTTTATTAATATTTTATAAAATTGGCCTATTTAAAAAAATTGTCCTTATGTTAACCGATATAATCACATTTTATTATTTTGATCTGTGGCCTTTCACAATTCCTTCCCAGCTAAGATATTCACTTGTTGTTTGATCAAACAAATAAGGAATTTACATTCATTAATTTTGTTCTCTGGCAAATGAAGTAGTTCCTTCTTCCTCTATGTTTGGTTTTTACTAGTATCTCTTTTTCTTTTCTTTTTTTGCCGTGAAGAAATGGTTTTTACCTATTCTGTTTTGTATAAAAAATATACTGCTACTCTGAAAAACAAGAAAAATAGAAAAATAAAATATTATCTTAGTTTTTCCGGATTTTATTTTGCAATTTTTAATAAGGGCTTTTTACAAAAAAAACCATCATACTTCTGCAATGCCCTACTTCCCAAAAGGCGGTAGCATGCATATGACGAGATCCTCGACGTATTTGTGCCGAGAAGTGTTCATTCCCGAATAAATACGTTAAGCGTATAGTAAGCAATATAAATATATAACAAGAATGAAGTAAGAGAATAAAATCCAATTACAATTATTACATTAAAATCCCATGATATTCAAACAACCGACAAGAGTCTGAAAATATGATACAATGAAATAGAATAACGAAACCCGAATAAATAGGCATACTGAAAAGTAAGGCTGAAAGTAAGACTAGTAATCCGCCTGAGATGACAGCTGAGAGTAATCCTCCTCTATCGGCTTAATCTTCTCTGTCGCCAAGCCACCTGACAAACATTTCAAAAGAAGAAAAAAACAAAGGGATATCTGTCAGCGAACTTGCGCTCGATAAGTTCTCAAGTAAAGGTATATTTGTAAAAATGAAAAACGACAAGTATATAAAAGATAGCAAAAATCATGAAGCAGTGAACAAGTATGATATGGCAATTAAACATGACAGGTATATAAGCATGACAAATTTACATAAGTAAGGAAGTTCAGTATAAGCATGGTGTTGGTACGTATAACCGACGAATATGAAGTGACTGGTTATCTGGTCTAAAGATGTCACTACTGTTGGGATTCCCTTGCACCTAGTCTAGGGTTTGGTAGCATCACTCATGCCACTTTAAAATTTAGAGAGGTGCAAAGCAAGCAAACCATGAATCATGCTAGAATTTCTAGGGTAATAAAGTTTGTATCACATACAAAGAAGTAAAGAGATAAGGATTACAACCTTTGTAGTCCGTTCCTTCACTTCATAAGCTCTGTGTTGAGGTCCCTTCGCCGCAATCATCATGAACTCCGACTCTCATGAGGCTCCAAGAGGTGATTGATGCATCTTGCTTGAAGTCTTCTTGATCCAAGATGATCTACCTTGAAGAATCTCTAACCCAAGCTTACACTTCACTAATGAAGTAATTAGAGAAGTGAACACCCTAATCTAAGTGGCTAGAATATATGAGGATGATGAAGTAGGAATATTGCTCTCTTTTGTTTTCAATTTCTCACTAATAATCACCACAACTCAAAAAGCTAGAAAGGTTTTGCAAGAGCAAGAAGAAGAAGAAGATGAAGCGTTTTCTTTTGTGATGAATAATGAATTATTGTTGTGGTTACAATTGCAACCATGAGTTAACAATGAAGGCTTTAACTCATGTAGAGAATAAACTAAGGTTAAGGGTTTGGGTTGGGTTAACAAATATCTTCACAAAATATCAAAGCAAGATGACAAAATGAAAGCTTCATGAAGCTTCCTTAACCCTCATCCAAAAAGCTAACCCAAAAGCTAACCCTAATCTTGGTTTATACTCAAAATCTATGTTGCATTTGTAACCCTAACATGTTACAATATTATATATCACATATATAATATATTTTGTAACAAAAGAAAATAATACAATTAACATATATCGCATATACATCAATGTATTATCTAGTGAGAAAATAAATCAATAGAGCGAGCTTATATTAGTTAACATAATATAATATATCACATATATAATATACATTAAATTATCGAATCAACACTTGATTCGACAATCCGGCTATATTGCATATAACCGACTAATATAATATATACCAATTCATCGAATCGACACTTGATCCGATGACCCGGCTATATCATATATACCCGGTCGATATCTCATATCGCGAGAATAGAATACGGTATCTCATATCGTATTATTCTCGGTCCCGCACATATCACATATGTGCTCCTACTCCGTTTTTCCTGAGCCAGGAAACCTCTGTGTAGGACTCTAAAGAATCGTCAATACGCCGGCAGTAAGTGATGATCATATCAAACACCCACAAGCTGCAAGCGGTCAGCTAAACATAACAGCCACCCAGGTATTGAGCGATCAGAAGATCAACAAAATCTATGTTGCATTTGTTGTTAGTTATATGTATGCCCTAGAGGCCATTACTATACATGGGATGTATATTGTAGTGGATGCTGGGACATATATAGGGAGGACTTTCTTGCTCGACATGATAGTATGCTATCTGGTTGCTCTTTACCTTAACGTGTATACTGATTGTCTCTCTGTTACATGTTGGTAAAGCCCTTAGGATGTGTACTTGACTACCTGGACTATGATGCGGATCATACTAGTAGGGACATGGTAGTCCATAAGTACATCCTTCAAAGTCCCTAGTCGTGGGTGTATCGAGATGGGGCATCGATATACCAGAGTAGACTAGCGTATACCTTCTCGACCCATACAGATGGGCGATGGATGATCCCATATCCATTGGTGTTTGACATCAGAGATGATATACGGGTGCTCAGTAGAGACTGGGTACACTGGACGGACTCGCCGAGAACTCCCAGATGGTATTATACCTTACGTCAGATGGCAGTTCTCTGGTGACACTGGTACAGAGTAGTCTGTTGACCCGAGATCGTCATAGAGTCTTGTGTGGTTCCCACTGTGCTTTGATTTCCATCTTACCACGTCCAAGAGGGCGTGCAAAACGGTGGTTTTTGGGTACAGTCCCGAGTCACATGGAGGCAATGAGCGATAGGAGGGGATTCGTCTCTCCCGGTATAGGGAGTTGATGTTGCGCTGTGTTCGATTGGCTATAACAGGAAATCCCTGGCCAGGGTTGCTGAGATATACTGGTAAGTGTTACCAGTAGTTTCTCGAGTTGTTATAGACCTCATATCGACACGACTTATCGAGCTATTGGGGTCTGACGTTTACCACCCCTAGGCGAGATATGCGACATATCAGACGATCAGACCGGACTGTACGGTAGTGTTACTGGTTGGATTCACTGGAGTGTAAGCGGGCTTGCTCGTCGATCTTCTGATCGCTCAATACCCGGGTGGCCGTTACGTTTAGCAGACCGCTTGCGGCTTGTGGGTGCTTGATATGATCATCATCTGCTGCCGGCGTATTGACGAGTCTTTAGAGTCCTACACAGAGGTTTCCTGGCTCAAGCGAAACGAAATAGGAGCGCATATGAGATATGTGCGGGACCGAGAATAATGCGTGTATGTGATACCGTATTCTATTCTTGCGATGAATGTATCGAATGGTTGTATGCGATATAACCTAGTTATCGAATCAAGGATTGATTCGATAAATCGATACATTGGATATTAGTCGGTTATATGCGATATGACCGGATCGTTAAATCAAGTGTTGATTTGATGATTTAATGTATAATTATATATTTGATATATTACTTTGCATTAACTAGTATTGGTTCACTTTAAATGGATTTTCTCACTCGGATGTGCGCATTGCATATGCGATATGATTTTGTGCACATGCTTGTATCATGTTTGATGATACATGCTTTTTGGTTAAGTGTAAAGAATTAAACCTTGGTTAATGAAATGGTTAGGGTTTACTATTTCCTTATTCATTTTATTCATTTATTTATTCTTTTGGAAAAAGAAAAGCAAATGAGAAAATGGTGGCTTGTTTTGTTTTGGTCATGAAGCTTCATGAAGACTTTGACCAAGTGACCATTTTGTCTCATGCTTAACCCTAACCATTCCATTCAACCATGATTAACTCACTACACATTACCATGGTTACATTATGATAAGTATTCTTATTATTTCCTTTTTGAAATATACTTATCATATTATTCATCTTCTTCTTCTTCTTCATCACATGAAGAAGCTTGCTTCATCAATGTTGATTGATGAAAACAAGTGAGAAATCCAATTCTAAAGTCTACCCACTTCCTATTTCTTCATCCTCTACCTCTTGCCAAGTAGTAGAGTGTGTTTCCTTCACAAGTTTTCTTGACTTGGTGAAGTTGGAGCTTGATCTAGCGATGCTTCGACGTAGATCATCTTCGGCATGGACATCGACGACCTAGCTCGTCTATTCTCCGATGAAGCCGACGCTAGAGCCCAGAATTTGTTTTGGACAGCAAGATGACTTCATCGCGGAGCTATGGAGGTGGAGCACCGGATCTACAAAGGTTGTATTTCCGTTTAAACTTTAGTTAAGTTGTTAACTAGTTTATTTTTCGCCTAGACATCTAGCCAACGATCCGTTCTAGGGTTTCTCGGCACCGTTTAAATTTGAAATTGGCATGGTTGATTCCTTGTGAGACCTCATTAGGGTGCCTAGGAACCCTACATTTGTAACCCTAACATGTTACAATATTATATATCACATATATAATATATTTTGTAACAAAAGAAAATAATACAATTAACATATATCGCATATAGATCAATGTATTATCCAGTGAGAAAATAAATCAATAAAGCGAGCTTATATTAGTTAACATAATATAATATATCACATATATAATATACATTAAATTATCGAATCAACACTTGATTCGACAATCCGGCTATATTGCATATAACCGACTAATATAATATGTACCAATTCATCGAATCAACACTTGATCCGATGACCCGGCTATATCATATATACCCGGCCAATATCTCATATCGCGAGAATAGAATACGGTATCTCATATCGTATTTTTCTCGGTCCCGCACATATCACATATGTGCTCCTACTCCGTTTTTCCTGAGCCAGGAAACCTCTGTGTAGGACTCTAAAGAATCGTCAATACGCCGGTAGTAGGTGATGATCATATCAAACACCCACAAGCTGCAAGCGGTCAGCTAAACGTAACAGCCACCCAGGTATTGAGCGATCAGAAGATCAACAAGAAAGCCTATACATTCTCCTGTGAATCCAATCAGTAACACTACCGTACAGTCCGGTCTCTTCGTCTGATATGTCGCATATCAAGTTTAGGGGTGGTAAACGTCAGACCCCAGTAACCGATAAGTCATGTCAATGTGAGGCTCATAACGGGTTGAGAAACTACTGATAACTCTTAGCAGTAGCTGTAACGCCCCCCACGCCCCAGTACAGATGGTATTGTCCGCTCTGGTCGAAACAACACGGTTTTTCCCTTTAAAGCGAACCGGACCCGACCAGGGGATACTTCCCAGGAGGTCACCCATCTCAAGACTTCTCTGGCCCTAGCACGCTTAACTATGGAGTTCTCAAGCTCCTGTAGTTCCGGTTCACTTAAAAGGCGCATTTGTAATTGAGGGTGGTATCATTATATTTATAATGTAGTCCGGTCCTCTTTCGGAATGTGTTCCGAAGATTCCCCTTGTTCTACAGTGGATCCCACAGACTCTAGAGGTGGCCCCTACCCTCTTGGTATGACAATTGGCATGGCATTTTGTTCTGTGTGGCACTTTGCTCCGTGAACAAGAACCGGGTCCCGACATTCTCCCCACCTTTGAACAACGATTCGTCCTCGAACCACAGACCTACTACTGAGAGACCTGCATGGGCCACCATAAATGTAACGCCCCACGCCCCAGTACAGATGGTATTGTCCGCTCTGGCTGAAACCGCACGGTTTTTCCCTTTAAAGCGAACCGGACCCGACCACGGGCCACTTCCCAGGAGGTCACCCATCCCAAGACTTCCCTGGCCCGAGCACGCTTAACTATGGAGTTCTCAAGCTCCTGTAGTTCCAGTTCACTTAAAAGGCGCCTCTGTAATTGAGGGTGGTATCATTATATTTATAATGTAGTCCGCTCCTCTTTCGGAATGTGTTCCGAAGATTCCCCATTATTCTACAGTGGGTCCCACGGACTCTAGAGGTGGCCCCCACAGATTCAAGAGGTGGGCCCCGCCCTCTTGGTATGACAATTGGCGTGGCACTTTGTTCTGTATAGCACTTTGCTCCGTGAACAAGAACTGGGTCCCGACAGTAGCACTCCATATCAGGCCTGGCCAGGGACTTCCAGTTATAGCCAATCGAACACAGCACAACATCAATTCCCTATACCGGGAGAGACGAAACCCCTCCTATCGCTCATTGCCTCCATGTGATTCGGAACTATACCCAAAAGCCACCGTTTTGCACGCCCTCTTGGACGCGGTAAGGTGGAAATCAAAGCACAGTGGGAATCACACAAGACTCTATGACGATCTCGGGTCTACAGACTAACATGTACCAGTGTCACCAGAGAACTGCTATCTAACGATTGGTATAATACCATCTAGGAGTTCTCGGCGAGTCCGTTCAGTGTACCCAGTCTCCACTGAGCACCCGTACACCATCTTTGATGTCAAACACCAATGGATATGAGATTATCCATCGCCCATCATATGGGTTAAGATGCGTATACGCAAGTCTACTCTGGAGTATCGATGCTCTGTCTCGATACTCCCTCGACTAGGAACCGTTATAGGATGTACTCTTTGACTACCCTGGCCCCACTAGTATGATTTGCATCATAGTCCTAGTAGTCGAGTACATATCCTAAGGGATTTATCAACATGTGAGAGCAAGACAGTAAACTAATACAAGTCAACATGTTAAGATAAAGTGAAACCAAATAACATACTATCATGTCGAGCAAGAAAGTCCTCTCTATATATATCCAAGCATCAACTATAATATACATCATATGTACAACAATGGCCTCTATGGCATATATATAACTAACAACTACAAAGTTAAGTTAATCTAATATCAGTTCGAGTGTGAGCATCAACCACCGCAGAAGTATTCTCAGACCCAAGACTATCATTCAGGGGCAAGAAAACACGGGCTTAAATTCATGAGTTAGTGATTGAACGAGATTTATCGTGTCGTATTTAGTTCTAAAGTTAACCGCAATCAAGACGGCATCGCGTGTAGCTAGCCCTGATGAGTACGGATCGTCCGCAGGGAGATAGAGTGTTTTAGGTTCTTATTCTCACGAGTTAAGAAAAAGGTCCGAACGGTTCGATTCTAACCTAAGTGTTTGTATATGCAACGAAATAAGCTTGTTAGGAATAGAGATAGGTTCGTATAAGTTAGAAAAATCCGTACTCTTTTCTTTGTGCCAAAATTGACTATTGAAGCTAGAGTAAATGGCAACAACGTGGATTAGGGTGTTTAAACACAGTATTTGTGAAATCCGGCTTATTGACCCTTGTCCGTCCGTTCTTGTCTCTTGACTTTCGCTTCCGGTCAAACCAAACGCAACCAGTCACGGTTAGGGATCACCGATATCTTGGTAGGGTAGGATGCCTAACGAAATGCTTGCGTGAGGTTTGGACGGAGTTTAATTAGCAATATGGGGCAAAGGAAATGAGCAAAAAGAATTCTTAACTTACATAACCATTCTTTTTCCCTAAAAATATCACTATTCACAAATCATAACCAACATAAAAAAGAAGATATAAAAAGAGAAAACATTAAGGAAAAACATTGCAAGTAAGTAAATGGCATAAAATGAAATTGCAAGAAAGTAAAAGAGATAGAAATACTAGGAACTAAGGTGCACAAATGAAAGCTTTATTAATTCCAAATGGATGATACAAACCATGAGTTCAATAACAAAAACATAATCTTCCAAGCTCAATGAAGAGGTTGCAAGATCAGGAGAAGACAAGGAACTTAAGGTAACTAACTAATATTTACAAAGCTTCAAAATGAAAATCAAAACAAAGAGTTAAACTATCGCCCAAAGTATATCCTTTCCCTTGCTCTCTGTTCTGGTTTATATAGGCACCAAATCAGAATAAACAAACAATATAATAAGGATGATGTGACAGCAAGGGATGACCAGAAGAAGATCTCGCCGGCCATATATTGAATTTTAGGGCTCGTATTGACATGGTCAACTTATGTGCTCTCCACCATCTCACTAGTAACGTTTCATTTCTTTATATAAGCTTAGTTTTAACTCAGTAGATTTGGAGGGAAAAATAACCTTTAAATCACATCACAACTTTTTGTTTCCACTCATGACTTATACCCACTTGCCTCACCACTTGCACATGTCATGATTTGTGTGTGCCCACTTGTGCTAGGCAGCCCCCAACATGCATCACAATATGTTCACACTTGAATTATTGCACTTGTCTTGATAAAAATGTGTACATTTGCAAGTTGCAAAAAGAAACTCTTTAAATATTGATAAGGGCTTTTTAAAAAATAAAAAAATACTCTGAAAAACAACAAAAATTTTATTTTGCAATTTTTCATAAGGGCTTTTTACAAAAAAAAAAACCCCCATCATACTTCTGCGATGCCCCACTTCCCAAAAAGATAAAACTTAAAAAGGATCACACAAATTTATAAAGAATTAAGTTTTTCTCAAGTTTCGTTTTCCAGCTAGGTTTCAAATTCAGAATTTCTATTTTCCTTAACAGGAAACTAGGTCTTATTCTTCACTCTACCTTTTACTTGTTTTCGTTTCATACACACCTTCGTGAACATGCAATAGTCTTTATCATAGGATAAAACCGTCATATCTCTGTTAAAAAATATTTTTATAAAAACTTGTCTTTTGTCTAGATTATTCTCATACAAAGAACCATTGAGAATTTTAATTTGGAGAGAACGCTTTCTTGACTTTGTTTTAAGTTGGAGTTTCTAGGCTTCTTAGCGAGCTTTGGGCCAATTCACCCAAACCATTTGGTTTTAAGGCATTAGGTGTAGAGACACCCTGGCGGGCTTAATTGCCCAAGTTATCTAAACTCTAAAGAAAAAAGACTCATTTTGGCATGAAAATGATAACAATTTAATGTGAACGGAGATACAGCCAGTTGTTCAATTATTTACAGGATAAAAAGACGTGTTTGTATACCTAAGGTGTATAATCACTCCAATCAAGTTCCAGATGGGTTATTCTTCAGAATTAGTTCCTATTAAGGCTTCAACAATATCCCTTCATATCCACTTCACTTTATAAACTATTCTTGATATTATTTATTTCAGAGCAAACCTATTTGATACTCAAAAAATAGTTTATCAATTTAAAAGTTTTTAAGACATATCAGACTTGTCATCTAATTTTTCAAAACTTACGACACGTGTAGTGTGATGCAAAGACATATATTAGCTATGGTTAAACTCAAAGGAGGGTTATCTTTCAGGTTTTCAAAATCTAAAAATAAGATTTAGTTGTTCCTATCTCATCAAACAAAACTGTCGGAATATCGAATTTAAGTTCTCCCACTAGTTAACTTGACGTCAAAGTTTTTATATTTTTGGAAAAATTTCAATTTTTGTGGGTTTTTGAATAAGTATGTAGATGCAGAATATACAAATGAATGCAAAAGATAGAGATGCTTACCGAGCACACCCCCAAACTTAAACTTGACAGTGCCCTCACTGTCATGCTACACAATGAGGGTCAGAACAGTTGAGGAGTCAAAATCGTCGGTTCTCGTCTTTTTTTTTATTATTAATTTTTTTAAAAAAAGAAAACAAAATGTATATACACAAAAGCCCCCCCAAACTTAAGTGAAACAGTGTTTCCACTGTTAGTGTTGAAGTTCAAAGTTAAGGGAGGGAACAGTTTCAATTTATACAAGGCCTTACACATGCCAAAAGTTAACACTAACCATTCAAAAATTCTATCGTGATGCGACCGCGGTTGGTGGAATAATGCGTAGACAAAAGAAGTGAAGGATATGAGAGACTGTGTGTGGATGAAAGTGGTATATGGTCTTGGTAGATGAAGGGATGAACGGAAGGGAGAAAGAAACGGAATGCGAACTTGAGGTTGAAATTTGATTGAGTAATTGAGTACAGTCTATAGTGATTTGAAACTGGAATTGTTTAACTGTACTATATTATCAATACTTTGAGAGAAGGGATCAAACCTTTCAAGATTTGTGAGAAAACATGGGCTCAAACTTGGTGAACCAGATAATGGAAGTGGTGGTATCAAATGGTCTTGTGGTAGAAAAACGATGGAGGGAAGTAACTGAGGAATGGTATCGGTCAGAAGCGCAGGAGGATGTTCAGAGTCAACGGAGGGGACATGATGAATCGGAAAATCCGACTCATCCAATAAAACGTGTTTTATCCTCAAAAATTTCCTCAAAATTCTCCAAAAAATCAAAATCATCCATGCATTCGTCATCAACAATATCCAGACGCATATGGAATTCGGGAAAGACGGTGAAAGGTCCGGGATGATGTCTACACGGAAGTGAAAGGACATGATGAATTGGTGAGAAAAACTCATCCAAAACCATGGGTTCATTATCCAAAATATTCCCAGCTTCAATATTCTCAATCAAGTGAAAGTCAAATTTCTAAGACACCCCATCAAAAGCATGGATTCTAATCAATTTTGGTTCTAAGATGGAGGTGTAGAGATCAAAGGGATTGGGTATGGTTGCACTTGAAAGGGTCCCTTCACAGTTGGGTAAATCAAACACTACAAAGTTGCACAACTCATCAAATGTTCTATCTTCAATTGGTGAATCATTTGGTGTACTTGATATGCTTTCGAAACTGGAGTTGTGGGATTCGATTTGAAATGGGTAGGTTTGATTTGGAAGGGTGTACTTCTCACTTTCACTACTCACAAATTATCCCATCGCCTCATTATGCATTGGAAAATGCGGAGCTAGTTGGAACTAGCTGCCGGTTCGTTAGGTTATATGAGGGCGGCCATGGACGCATTCAAATCCATCATCTATTGGCACGACGCTACCCGAAATTCTTCCAACGACTGTTCAAGACTAGACATGGGTTGTGAATGAGTTTCAGTAAAAGATTCAAATTCAAACGGATACAAGAAACTCCCAAATTGATGTTCAAAAGTGATATCTTCTGAAGGTGTGAAAGTAGGGTAAGATTGATAGGAAAAGAATGGTTGGATAGAATGGATAGGATTAGGATAAACATCCTGATAGGAAGCAGGTTGGAATTGTTGTCCTAAAGAATCCAGAGTGGTGAAAGGCATGAAAGATCAGCTACGGGATTGTGCAATACGTTCAGCAATGGACATCAGTTTAAGAGTCGCCACGTTATCCTCAGAAGGGGTATCAACATAAGAAGGGGTGAAAGTTTGAAAATGTTGATATGACATGGATTGTGGTGTCTAAGTGGTGTTTCTAGAAGCATTTATCCGATCTTTCAAAGAAATTTTGGGCATGGATAGATCATTTGACGTTCTACCAAAACAAGAACCGTATGAAGTGATATCTGGCTGAGAGTACCAAAGTTCGGCAAGAGTTGATTGTTTTGGGCTATCCATGATATGAAAAGAAGAAGAAGGGATGAAAAAGGTTGTGAGGTTTTTTTTTAATATGTTTTTATATGTTAGTTTTCAACAAAAGAATGAAATATACACATAAAGGGTAAAGAAAAATAACCACGACACAAATACCACACACCTAATCGGTCTCGGGTTCACCTAGGTCAACTAGACCTGCTCAAGAACTTGATTGTCGAAGTAAAACTGTATCGAGAAACGGGCTCAAGATATACTGATCACGAGGCCGGGTAAGTGCAGAGATAAGGGGAGGTTTTCCAACGCTTTCGCGAAGTTCCTTAATTAGAATAACCCTTTCTCTTTTGGCGGTTTCACCATGAACGCTTTCCTAGACACCCCATGAACGATATACCGTTAAGCAGTGTTCTAAACACAGTTAACTTCTCCTGATGAGCGCGAAGTTCTTAAAGGCTTAAAATCTAGTTTCTTTTTAAAATTTGTGCGGGTAGACGTTATGCTCAATTTCGTGATTTTTGGGCCACGGAAAAGGTGATAAAATCCTTTACCGTATGTTGTGGGGTGTTTCGCCTAATCAGAGCAAAGCTCTGTTCAAATTCAAAATTCAAAATTTTGAAGCAACGCTTCAAGTCTCGGGCGCAACGCGCCACGTGTCAGGCGCTAATACGTCAGCGCAGCGCCCAAGAAGGCGCGCCCAATCAGAGCAAAGCTCTATTTTTATGAAGCAACGCTTCAGTTGCGCTGCGCTCTGCGCTGCGCGACACGTGTCAGCGCAGATGCGCTAGCGCAGTTGCGCTGCGCTCTGCGCTGCGCGCTACGTGTCAGCGCAGTTGCGCTGCGCGACACGTGTCAGCACAGATGCGCTAGCGCAGTTGCGCTGCGCTCTGCGCTGCGCGACACGTGTCACGCGCTGGGGCATCTGCGCCAAACAGAATTAAATTTCCAAGAAATCTTCTCTGTTCTTGTTAAAACAAGAAGATTTTCTTCTGCAAAGCAGAAGCCCTTGGATCAAAGATCCAACGGTGGGGAAAATTCCCCAAATCACTCAGAGAAAGATCTCTTTAACAAATTTAACAAACTTATGGGCACTATAAAAAGGACCCTAGGCCTCAATTCAAAGGCATCAACATTTTTCTTGAAAAATCAAGAGCTTCAAACAGAGAGAACTCTGAGAAAAATTTCAAGATGAGATAAAAAACCTTTATAAGGGAGAAGAAATTTCCTCTAATAGATCATTGATCTAAAAACAAGATCAATGATCTTCATATAATAAATAGTGCTTTGCACTTCTTATGAACCACTGGTTCTTTAAAACAAAAAAAATAATAATAAAAAATAGTGCTTTGCACTTTTATGAACCTCTGGTTCTTGAAATGAAAGAAAAATTTATTTTTCTTTGATTCTAATTTGATCAAAGATAAAAATAGTGCTTTGCACTTCCAAACTGCGCTGTTGCGCTCTTGAGAGAGCGCCACGTGTTAGCTGTAGAACAACCTGCGCTACGCGCTCTTAAGATAGAGCTTTGCTATCTGGAATTGGCGCAACTCGCTGAGAGCGCGCCACGTGTCAGCAGCGCAACAGCGCAGCGCACTAGCGCAGCGCACTGCGCTGTTGCGCTTGCGCTCACCAGAGCATGACACATGTCATCATCATATGAGCTTGCGCTCATTACTTAGCGCAAAGCGCCTGACGAATGCACTGTATTGCTTACAAAAGGGGCCAAGCCCAATTAAAGAAGGCCTAACAGGCCTAATAAAATGCAACGCATTACTTTGAAAAGGGCAGAGCCCAAATTAAAACAGATGCGCTGCATCATAAAGAAAAGGGACAGAGCCCAATTAAAAGGCCTAACAGGCTCAATCAAATATGCTATGCATTTTAAAAAGGGTAGAGCCCAAACAAAATAGATGCTCTGCATCATTTATAAAGGGCTGAGCCCAATCAAAACAAGAATAATGCAGTGCATTACTAAAAGGGGGTAAAGCCCTAGAACAGGCCGAAGACAAAAAAAATAAATATTGAAGCTGGACTTAGCCCAATTTTGGCCATAAGTCCTTAAATTAAATTAACTGAGCAGAATGGCTCTCCTAAACCAATCCACATCCGGTTCGAGGGTACATCTCCGAACTCCTTTGATATCCATCGTTGTAATTCCTCAACGACGTCAAAGAGGTGACGGGTCCCAACGACCACACACCCATATGGACTGCGGGGTCCTTAAACTCGTGGACCGAGACATCCCTAAACTAATATTGGACCGAGACGTCCCTAAACTAATATCGGACCGAGACGTCCCTAAACTAATATCGGACCGAGATGTCCCTAAACTAATGACGGACCACCACGTCCCTAAACTGGAACATAGACCACCATGTCTCTAAACTGGAACAATAGAGCCAATTGCTCTTCTTTCGGATCTAAACGATCCCGTTCAAGTCGATCTTAGTCCAAAATAGGATTAACGTATCCTTGGCGAACGTTTAAGTTGATCTTAGCCGCAACGCGACTAACGCATCCTTAAACTAAAAAACACCAAACCCAAATCTAAATAAATACGGATTTGGACTAATCCACGTCCTACGGGCGACGGCATTACTCAGTCTCCGTATACAATCCACGGGCAACCACAAACAAAACAAACACCCACGACACGAAGTGAAATTCTGGAGAAGGAGAAAGTTGTTACCGCGAAGCGGTAGCGTAATTAACTGCAGGGGCTTGCGCCTGCAGGGTAGAGCGTCCCCATAATCAAAAACCCCTCTAGCGAGGGGGAATCTGACAAAGTCTGCTACATCGGCCGCATCCGTCTAAACCTTCGATACACGGTGCCATAAATCAACTTGGCATCTTCGGAAAGGTAGACGGATAAAACCAAATAGCATCTGCCCCGAATCTCAGTGCCAGGACATCGCGGTCCTGTGCGCCGTCTTTCGGAGGGGAACATATTCTGGCATGCCCGGTGGGACCTCTTCCTCTTTCCACTCCACACTTCGTGTGTCGTCTTCGCGAACCAATCGCGGTTTGGTTGTCTTCGGATTTCAAGCTACTAAGATTTGGTCTTTTATTTCGCGTAGAATTCAAGATTCAATGGCCTCTAACTGCACCAACTGCTCGAAGTGCCACTGCAACGGACGCTCCACCTCACCTAGAGGTGTAGCATATGGGCCCCAAGCGGCCTCTTTCCTCACTCTGCCAGTAGACCAGGTGGCCCAAGCCACCACTGGCTTATTCTTCGGGACCATGATCCCACCGACAAGCTTCTCTATGCCGATACATCACCGGAGGCGAACAAGAAGTCGGTCTTCGACCGGCTCACTGCTACGACGGCCCCTGTCAACGGATCGCCCGTTACCAAACCAACAGCCTCCGTTTTCGCCAGACTGGATCAGAATCATAGAGTGGCCGTCCCAAAGAGGGCAACGGCCGCTGCTCAGGAAGTTGTTAAAGCGGCTTCTCCCATCAGAGAGTCGGTCTTCGCAAGATTGACGATTCCCATTCCTGCCCTTGCTGGTCAAAAGGCATCAGTCTTCGATAGGCTGACATCAGCAGTCACCCCACACTCAAACAGGGGGCAAAAAGAAACCATCTCAATTTCCGGGCCAGTCCCAACGGCTCGTCGTGCGCGACGTCGCCATTGGCAACGAGTGAGGAAAGCAGGGGGCAATTCCCCCTCGGGGCTAACTCCACCTGCTCCGATGGTGGAGGTCAACGCTGCTGTTCCAACTGGGAACAGCTTTGAACTGCTGAGGAGGGTGCGGAAGAATTCTCCAACCGCTACACTGAAAAGATCTCCTCCGCCTACGGAGAGGGCTCCGGAAACAAAACCAGAACAACCCCCTCAACGGCTGTCTTCAAAGATCTATAAAGTTTGGCGAAGGGTTCAAGACTCTGTGATTGACCCAGGTCGCTTTCATCGCCAGAAAAAGGCGAAGGTGGAAAAAGACAAGGATTGTCCCATTAAACAGCAGGGGACAGCAGCTGCTAGGGTGCCCCCTACAATGGTTCCTTCAACCTCAACGGCCCACAAAAGGAGGAGGCCAGAGAAAACCCCCGCGTCAATGGCAAAGTCTAAAAGCGGTGAACCTAAACGCCCCAAGTCAGGGGGCATAACGGTTCATACGGTTTATATGGCTTCTGGAAAGGAGGAAAGCCACACTTCTACGAGTCACCGACCGCTCACCCGATCAGTGACCAAGGCTCAGGAGCAGCAACAAAAGCTCCAGGAGATGATGAATGCTATGGCCGTGCTTACAGAGCCAAAAGAAAACCCTGAAGCGTCCTTAGATGAGCGCCGAGATGAAGAGACCGACGCCGAGTTCCTTCGCCGAATATTGGAAAAGAAGGACAAAGAGGCTGCTGAACAAGCGGCCAACATACAGCGTATGGGCCTCCTCTTCCAGGACATGATAGGGATGATGATACAACAAGATCCCCCGAATGAAGAACCTCCGATCGTCCTTGGAGACGATAGGGGAGAAACATCGAATCCTCAGCCCATTCTATCAACGGCTAAAGAGGATACAATCTCTAAAACTGATCTGGACGAATACATAGCCCAGCAAATAAGGGTTCATCATGCGGCCGAAGCAGCCGGCTACGTCGTAAAAACGGGGCGGCCATATCCAGGCTAGTATGACCAAATCAAGTACCCGCCGGGTTACACAATTCCCAAGTTCCATGTCTACAAGGGGACCGGCAATCCCCATCAGCATGTTGCCCAGTTCAGGGCGCTTTGCGGTAACACCGGCGGCGATGACAAGATTTTACTCCGCCAATTCGTTGGAAGTCTATCAGATACGGCGTTCGAGTGGTACTCTGAACTCCCTAATGATTCTATTAAAACCTTCGCGGAAATGGAGCTGCTGTTTACCCAACGCTTTGCAAGTGCCAGTGAACGTACCCCGATGACGGCACTGATTAACGCTAGGGTAAAACCCGGCGAGACATGGGTTCAGTACGCTATACGGTGGCGTAATCTATGGTCGAAGTGTGAGCAGCGCATAGAAGAAGCCCCTGCGGTGGGAATGTTTGTTGGAACCCTTGATCCACAAGCAACCATCTCACAGTTTATGATGTTCCTCAAGCCGACTACCTTCCAGGCTTTGATTGACAAACTAGCGCAGATGGACCAGATGGGCCATAAACCCCCTCTCCCAAAGCCGGACTCCCGAAATGACAAAGGAAAGGGAAAAGCGATCGTTGTCGCTAATGCTCAACAACAACCGAGCGACTCGAAGCCGGTTGCTCGTCCAAACAATACGCGCCCGTACGTACCCCTTGAGGATAGGATGGGACGTCCTTATTCCTTCCCCCGCGATAAAACGAGGAGGTTATTCGAGCTGGCATTGCGCAACAGACTCATAAATCTGCCGGATCCAAAACGACCGTTGCAACCAAGTGACGTCAATGAGCCTAATTACTGCCCTTATCATCGAGTACTAGGCCACCCGATCGAAGATTGCTATGTTTTCAAGAATTGGCTTGAAAACCAATACCGACAGGGCAAGTTCGCGTTATCTGACAAATGGAAGGTGAATCCCCCGCAGCCCCACACCTCTAAGGGGACGAATACGTCAGGGGCAACATGCTCCGTCATCGAAGAAGCTCCTTGGGAGGTCGTATTATCAGCCAAGACAAAGAGGATGCTAAACGATCTTCAGACATGTCCAGCGGTCAAGCGGAAGAACCCATTGGAGCCACAAATTATGGAGGGAATGCTAAAACCTCGTCCGATTCAAAAGATTGGTGGAAGTGGCCCAAACACTCATAACCAGCCGTCAAAATCTTCGAAAAAGAAGAAGAAGAAATCTAAGAAGCCTGTGAAGCCTGGCGACAAGCGCACGGACTTACAAAAGCAAATTGACGCGCTGGAAGAATACAATCAGAAGGCACGAACCCCCATTACGTTCCAAGAGTTCCTCAGCCATGTCTTTCAAGAAGAGGATGAGGGAGAAAGTTCATCAGATGAATCCGAGGAATATGTGGCGAGCTGTCATATGATTTCCCATTCGATCACGAATGATGAGGAGATTCCTTGCACCGAAAGGCTGGGGGCAGATCCTGAACCAAAAGTTCTGGGACCATCAGATGAAGTGATTGACGCACTCCTTAATGAAGCTCGGTTGAAAAGTAAAGCTGATCGGGAGCACGAGGCGGCTATATTTGAAAGGGCCAAGCGCCAGCGACTTGATGAAGGAGCTGAGACGATCCTGCTGGAGCAAAACACCTCCACTACCGACAAAAGCCAACTCAGGATGAGGAAAAAGTTCGCTAAAGCCATATCAATGGGCATGAAGCTACCATCCTCTGAAGGAAACATCGCCGGTGAAGTGGAAACGTACCCCTCGTATTGCTTATATCATCAGAGGATTTCGCACCCCACTCAAGAGTGCAAAGCTTTCGATAGATGGTGGTAAGGATACGTTGCTCATCGACAACGCTTTAAGCGGGAAAAACGTAAAACTCGTCGGGAGCAGAGAAATACGACCGAAGGGCTTAAAAGAGCTGCTGGCGATTGTCGCATGGTTAACACCGGTGGATCACAAGTGCCTACATTCGGGAGTGATTCTGATGAAGAGCTAGAACTTGCCCCTCTCTTTAAAGAGTCCGCTTCAGGAAAAGAAGAAGAACCGAAGGTCTGCGAAAATATCCGGCTGCGGAATAGGACGCTGCCTGAAAAGAACCTCGGACCCTTGAACAGAAAAGATAAAGGGAAAGAAAAGGTCTCTGAGGATATTACTCTCGATGACCAAGTTGCGGAAGAGTTAACCGCTAAGAACCCACCAAAGAAGAATAAGATGGATTACAACGTCTTAGCACATCTGAGGAAGCTGCCCTCACAGCTCAGCATTCTTGACGCCCTTTTGCTATCAAAAGAGGTGAGAGATTCGTTGATTAAGGCACTCCAAGACCCGGAACAATTCCAAGCATGCCTGGCCGAGGAAAAGATGAAGGATGAGTTAGAGGAAGTACACACGGCTGATGTTACTTTTGGCGATGAAGACCTTCTACTTGGGACGTGCGAACACAATCGCCCTCTCTATGTCTCGGGATACTGCCATGATATAAGGATAGGCAAAATCCTGATCGATAACGGGTCTTCTGTTAACTTACTCAACGTGCAGGTGTTGAAGGAAATCTGCATGAGCGTCCAGCACCTTGCTCGGGACAAGATCACCATATCCGGGTTCGACTCCCAATCGTCAAAGACTCTTGGATCTATGATACTGACGCTACGCTTCGGACTACTCGTCACGGACATTAAGTTCCACGTCATAGACGCCAAGACATGCTACAACGCTTTGCTCGGCCGACCATGGTTACACGAGTATAACATCATCCCTTCTACACAACATCAGTGTATGAAGTATTTTAAGGATGGTTTCGAGTATACCATGACGGGAGAACTGAACCCGTTCTCTGTGAACGAGGTCCGCAAATACGAAGATGCTAGATACTTCTTGCCGGATTTCGAAGACACGGAGAAGTGTCACAAGCCGAAAAATAACACTAACGCCACCATCCCTGTCTTCGGCAGTGATACCGAGGAGGAAGAGGAGATCGTTTATTCGGGTCCGCCCCAACATAACAAGCCAGGATCGTCCACTCCTACGTTGGTCTTTGGTAGTGACTCGGAGGATGAGGTCCATGTCGTATTCTCTGCTCGACCTTCAATACAAGCTTCTGCTGACGAAGGGCAAAGTCTGCAAGTCGCCATGGTGCCGCCTAAACATCATAAAGAACTGGACGCACTTAATATCTACAGTGTAGAAGAGCTGCGGACATTCTATATCCCTCCCAGGCGAGAAAACGAGAAGGCAATCCTATTCTACCGTTCTGAAGAAAACAAGGTGGAAAAAGAAGTCTGGCATGGCGCGGATCCCACACTCGACAGGCTTCAGCCTATCCGTCTTCCCAGATATTATACAGAAGGTTTGAAGAAGCTGCTGAAACGCCAGGGGATATCCTTCAAACAGACCATTAGAGAGGCCAAATTCTATGACAGGGTCTGGAACATTCCCGGGATCCAACGCAAACTGCCTAACGGGAGAATGGAAACAAGAAAGCTTGGATACATCCGTTCAAAGAAACGAGAGTTACTACCCGGCTGCTACGTCGTATATGACCTTGATGAAGAAGCGGATGCTCAATGGGAGGACGCTAATCCTAAGCCAGTGAAAGTTCCAGATGCAAAAGAACCCGGTCCGCCGTTCGAAGAACAAATGGACAGACTTATAAAGAAAGCTGGTCAAAAGGTCCGAGATGATCACAACCGTGAGACGGCCATCTACGAGAAAGCCAAGACGCGACACCTTCTCCGACAGGCTGTAATGGATGAAAATGCCGCTCCTTGTCAACCTGTTATAAAGAAGGCTCTGCTCAAAAGCAGAAATAAGTCGAAAGGCCAAAAAGGCACTCAACAACAACAAAGCAGGGCTAAGAAGCCACGCAAACGGGAGTCGAGCGTTATTGATCTATCTCTCATGAAGAAAAGGAGTCGAGCATACTCTTTTCCTCGGGATAAGACAAGGAGGATATTTGAGCTTGCTCTAAAACATCAGATGCTCGCGCTGCCGGAGTCTAAACACCCTGAACAAGCAGGCGAAGCCTCACACCCGGACTATTGCTCTTACCATCGAGTAGTAGGTCATCCTCTTGAAGATTGCTTCACCTTCAAGAATTGGGTCGAAGATCAATATCAGCTTGGTAAATTCACTCTGTCCAACAACTGGAGGGTAGCACCACCACAAAAGCACGAGCCTAAGGCCACGAAAGAAAAACCAGTTCCACATTGGGATTGGAAGCGAATTCGTACCTGTCACATGATAACAATACTACAAGAAGAATCCGAGAACATGGACAGCCTTCCCTGGTGCCTCGAAAACAGCAATGATGAGGTGATCTCAGAATTTCCCCCAGCTCCGAAAGAACTGGAGGACGGAATACATACTACTGCAGATAACCTCAAGAAAATTGAGTTGGGGACGATAAACGATCCGCGACTGACATTCGTCAGCGAACTGCTGTCTGAAGAAAAGGTGGCTGCGTTAAAGGACGTCCTTGTACAGCATAAAGATTGCTTCGCATGGAACTATTCTGAGATGCCGGGACTTGATCCAGAAGTTGCTGTACATAGACTGGCAATATCCCCGAGTGTCAAGCCAGTCAAACAAGCGCCAAGAAGAATGCGGCTTGAGCTCGAGATGAGCATCAACGCTGAAGTCAAAAAGCTGATAGACTCCGGCTTTATCCAGGAGGTTCAATACCCTGAATGGATTGCTAATATCGTCCCAGTGATGAAGAAAAATGGGACGGTGCGCATATGCGTGGACTTTCGGGATCTCAACAAAGCCTGCCCGAAGGATGATTTCCCAGTACCAGTCACCGAACTGATGATAGACAATATATCCACGCATGAGATTTTCTCATTCATGGATGGCTCATCAGGATATAATCAAATAAAAATGCATCCTGAAGACCAGAAACATACGGCTTTTCGGACTCCTTTGGGAATATTCTGTTACAAGGTGATGCCCTTCGGTTTAAAGAATGCCGGTGCAACCTACCAAAGGGCCATGACGAAGATTTTCGATGACCTTATACACGAAATCGTTGAATGCTATATCGACGACCTCGTTGTTAAAAGCAAATCATATGAGGAACATCTCGAGTATCTGAAGACCGTATTCCAACGTCTTCGACAATACAACTTGAAGATGAACCCTCTGAAGTGTGCATTCGGGGTTTCCTCGGGAAAATTCCTGGGATTCATCGTTCGACACCGAGGTATCGAGATAGATCCGTCCAAGATCAAGGCAATCATGGGAATGCCTCCGCCGAGGACTCTCAAACAGTTGCGGTCTCTCCAAGGGAAGCTCGCATACATACGGCGATTTATAGCCAATCTTTCAGGAAAGTGCCGTCCTTACAGTCACCTGATGAAGAAGGGAACCCCATTCGTTTGGGATCACAAATGCCAAGGCGCACTGGATGAGATCAAGCAGTATTTGCAAAACCCTCCAGTGTTGGCTGCTCCAGTGAAGGCAAAGCCTCTCATTCTTTACACGGCCGCCCTTGAAGGTTCTTTGGGCGCATTATGGGCACAAGAGAATGACCAGGGGAAAGAAAGAGCACTTTACTACTTAAGTCGAGTGCTGCTGGGGGCAGAAAGCAATTACTCCCCCATTGAAAAACACTGCCTGGCGTTGATCTTCGCAATAACAAAGCTTAGACATTACGCATTAGCGCATGAAGTCCATCTCATTTCAAAGGTGGACCCTTTAAATATCTAATGTCAAAGGCCATATTGACGGGACGACTCGCTAAATGGGCCCTGCTCTTAATGGAGTTCTCGATAGCATATCGACCACTCAAAGCAGTAAAAGGCCAGGCCATCGCCGACTTCCTTGCTGAGCACCCGATACCGGCCGACTCTCCTTTAAACCGCGATCTTCCAGACGAACATGCGTTTGATGCGATCGATGGTGATAATACCCGATGGGAGCTTTATTTTGACAGAGCATCTTCCGTGAAGAAGCGCAAACAAAGTACCTTTATAATCAAATCGGGGGTAGGACTCATCTTTATAACTCCACAAGGAGGGATAATGCGCTACGCGTTCTCCCTGACGGAATCGAGGACAAACAACGAAGCCGAATACGAAGCTCTGATAGCAGGCCTCGAGATCGCCATTGACATGGGAATTGAAAACCTCCTCATATACGGAGATTCGCAACTGGTCGTTAGTCAAGTAAACGGTGATTACCAAACATGCAAACCGGAATTGGTAAAATACGGTGAAAAGGTGCAACAAATGCTAACCCAAATTCCCTCCTATACTTTGGAGAGCATACCACGCGCGGATAACAGCAAAGCGGACGCGTTGGCCAAACTTGCTAAAGAAATGGCTGACGAGAACCTCGATGAGGTTAGAATCATGGTACAAAGTCGTCGGGTGCTCGCCCCCGCAGAAATACCTTCGGAATCATCCGAAGAGAAGGGAGTGACTGAACGAGCGACCTTACAAATAAAAGACCATGAGAAGGTTGATGATTGGAGGGAAGTCTTTATAGACTACTTCAAGTCCCACCAAATGCCTGAAGATGCATCCGCAAGACATCAGCTCACAAAACGAGCTCTGTCTTTCGCCTTCGTCAATGATACTCTATACAAGAGGTCATTTGATTCTCTGTGGCTGAGATGCTTAGGACCAGACGAAGCGGAAAGAGTCGTTCAGGAAGTTCATGACGGAATCTGCGGTTCTCATCAAGCGGGCCCAAAGATGAAGTTAAAGATCAAACGGATAGGCTACTACTGGCCCACGATGATTCAAGATTGCCTCGAATATGCGAGGCAATGTCACTCATGCCAAATTCATGGGGACTTCATCCATCAGCACCCAAATTCATTACATCCAACGGTAGCTAGCTGGCCATTCGAAATGTGGGGGACTGATATAGTCGGCCCCATCGAACCAGCATCGTCTAAAGGACATCGTTTCATCCTAGCGACGACTGACTACTTCTCTAAGTGGGCGGAAGCAGTACCATTGAGAGAAGTGAAGACGGAGAATATCCTCCATTTCTTCAAGACGCATGTCATATATCGGTTTGGAACTCCACGACGGATCATCTCCGATAACGGGCCAGCTTACAGAAGCCACAAGATCAGTCGCTTCGCGCAACAGCATAATATAGACTGGAGATATTCTTCGGTTTATAATCCGCGAGCCAATGGACTAGCTGAAGCCTTCAACAAGACATTGACAAAAATCATAAAGAAAACGGTGTCCCGTAATAAGAAAGATTGGCACGAAAGACTGCAGGAAGCTCTTTGGGCGTATCGAACCACGTTCAAGACAGCCACAAACACAACGCCATACGCGTTGGTGTTCGGTACGGAAGCAGTACTCCCTCTCGAGATAGAGTTACCCTCTCTACGAGTGGCAGTTCACCACGAGCTAACGGACGAAGAAAATGCTCACCTTCGGCTTGAGGAGCTTGACGCCCTTGATGAAACTAGGCTCATAGCGCAACAAAATCTGGAAGCTTATAAAGCAAAGATGATGCGCTCATACGAAAGATTGACCCGACCGAGGACATTCCACCAAGGCGAACTCGTGCTAGTGGTCAAAAGGCCTATGATCCCCAATCGCGCCAAGCGGGGAAAATTCGAGCCGAACTATGAAGGCCCGTACATCATAGATAAAGTTTACCAGGGTGGGGCCTATCTACTCATGGACATGCACGGTGAAAAGCCTTTCAGACCAATAAACGGTCGCTTCCTAAAGAAATACTACGCTTAATGAGCCACAGCCTAAGTCAACGATAGATGACGACGACTATGTCCGCTCGCTATCTTCCTAAGCTCAAACTTTATAAGCAGTAGCCAGCTTCTCAACAGCGGACCGAAATGTCCTTAAACTAACAGCGGACCGAAATGTCCTTAAACTAACAGCGGACCGAAATGTCCTTAAAATAATAGCAGACCGAAACGTCTTTAAACTACTACCGCAGCATCTTTAGGCTGACGAGATATAAAAAAAAACATATAAAAATAAAATAAAATAAAAACGGTATGTCCATAAGCAAAAAGGGGCACGGATGAAAACCCGAAAGGGCTCCGTGAGTAAAAAACAGCAGGGCTACCGGCGAGTGTTCGTGAAAACCCGAAAGGACGCGACCTCGTAAAAAAAGAGGGAAAAAGAAAATAAAAGCGGTATGTCCATAAGCAAAATGGGCACGGATGAAAACCCGAAAGGGCTCCGTGAGTAAAAACAGCAGGGCTACCGGCGAGTGTTTGTGAAAACCTGAAAGGACGCAACCTCGTTAAAAGACACTTATAGGGTCCTCTCGACCTTGTAAGGAGAAACCACCCGCATGAGATCCTTACGACTCATAAGAGAGCAACACACTTAGGGATCCCCACGATTCCTAAGGAGAAAATACACTTGCGAGATCCTCACGACTCGTAAGGAGAACTCTCTTATGGGACCCTCACGGCTCATAAGAGTTGAAAGTCTTAAGTTACAGAGACCTAAACCTGTGCTTAAGCAACCCCCACAACTTCCGATATTGCCCTACAAGTGGCTCAATATTGACCCTTGTATACAATCCACGGGCGCGAATAAACATTTCCCTAACCAAGGTCCATCCGTGACTGGGGATATGTTCGCATAACCCTTGTAAATCCTCTCGATTTACAAAGAGAAAACCCTCCTGTAGGATCCTTACGACTTACAGAGGAACAAAACACTTAGGAACCCTCACGATTCCTAAGGAGAAAATACACCTATAAGATCCTCACGACTTGTAGGGAGAAATAGCTTTGTGAGACCCTTACGGCTCATAAAGTCAAAAGCCTTAGTCGACAGGACCCTAACCCTGGTCGCTAAGCCTCCTTTGTTCGACAATGACAGAAGCAAATGATGATTCGCTCCTGGCGATATCCCAGTTGTAGCGGTGCTGATGCCGAAATCAGTGTCCAAGTTCAGGTTTACGGCGAAAAGCCAGTAAGCCGCACATGCATAAAAAATAGCCGAAATGATAGGGCAACTTGCAATAAAAAGCAGCAAGTAAAATGTATGCATGCGAAATAGCCGAAATAATTGGGCAACTCGCAATAAAAAACAGCGAGTAAAAATAAAATAAACAGCCGAAATGATTGGGCACCGCGAAAAATAGCCGAAATGATTGGGCAATCGCGACCTTCGCGATATAAAAGATGAAATGATAGAGCATCGCGGAAAGAATAAAAAAAAATGAAAGAATGAAACTTTTTGCCCTACAGTTAAGATCACATCGATCCCTGTATACAATCCAAGGGCATAAACAAAAAGGGAACCGTACCCTCCCAGCAAATTCCTCGACTCACGGATACAAACACTCCTTGACGAGAGCCTCCTGATCCGCGTCGACTCGCAGAGCCACCAGTGCCTCCGTGGGAATTCTCGACTCGTTTCAAACCCCAAGGAAACAAATAATCCTTGGCGCTTGGGAAACAAATAATCCCTAGCAAATTCCTCGACTCACGGATACAAACACTCCTTGACAAGAGCCTCCTGATCCGCGTCGACTCGCAGAGCCACCAGTGCCTCCGTGGGAATTCTCGACTCGTTTCAAACCCCAAGGAAACAAATAATCCTTGGCGCTTGGGAAACAAATAATCCCTAGCAAACTCCTCGACTCACGGATACAAACACTCCTTGACGAGAGCTTCCTGATCCGCGTCGACCCGCAGAGCCACCAGTGCCCCCGTGGGGATTCTCGACTCGTTTCAAACCCCAAGAAAACAAATAATCCTTGGCGCTTGGGAAACAAATAATCCCTAGCAAACTCCTCGACTCACGGATACAAACACTCCTTGACGAGAGCTTCCTGATCCGCGTCGACCCGCAGAGCCACCAGTGCCCCCGTGGGGATTCTCGACTCGTTTCAAACCCCAAGGAAACAAATAATCCTTGGCGCTTGGGAAACAAATAATCCCTAGCAAACTCCTCGACTCACGGATACAAACACTCCTTGACGAGAGCCTCCTGATCCGCGTCGACCCGCAGAGCCACCAGTGCCCCCGTGGGAATTCTCGACTCGTTTCAAACCCCAAGGAAACAAATAATCCTTGGAGCTTGGGAAACAAATAATCCCTAGCAAACTCCTCGACTCACGGATACAAACACTCCGTGACGAGAGCCTCTTGACTCATGTCAACTCGTAGAACCATTACCCTCTCCGCGAGCAAATTCCCGATTCGTCTCAATTTGTAAGAAGAAGTCTCAGACAGCAAGGATTGAAAAGCTTGCTTCTTGAGCAATGGGGCCCTGCAAGTCAATCCAAAATGGTCTCTTGCATACTATTCACGGGTCTCACTCTCCGAAGTCGATTTTCGACAAGGAGGGAAACAACCGCTTACGAATCCTCTCGACTCGTAAGAGGGAAAATTCTCTTATAGGATCCTTACGACTTATAAGAGAAAACTACACTTAGGAATCCTCACGATTCCTAAGGAGAAAATCCACCTATGAGATCCTCTCGATCCGTAGGGAGAAAAATCTCTATGAGACCCTCACGGCTCATAGAATTGAAAAGTTTTAGGCGACAGATCTGAACCTGCGGCCTAAGCCACCGCTATCTCTTGGAGAAATTAAGTTGTTTGCCACTCAGGTTCATCGACAACATCATGATGTAAAGGCAGAAAACAAAAGAGCATACAAGATATTGTAAAAGAAAGTGTGTATCTTTATTCATTGGCCTCAATCAAATACATGGTGAATCATACAAAAGAGCAAAGAACGGATACATGTTACTCAGAAAAGAAAATTTTTACAAATACATTGATACAAAGGCAGCTATGGGGAAGGAAGCGTCTTAAGTAGCTCTATCAGTTGTTCGTACACTTCCTTCCATGCCTTTTCCCGATTGGATACCACTGCCAACTCCGCCTCCACCTGGGCCCGTTGCTGTGCGACGGATGCAAGCTGATCCCTGACGGCTTGATGAGCAGCTTCACGGCCTGGAGTGTCATGCTCGTCGACATCAAGTGCCCGCTTTAGTCTCAGCCCATTCGATATGCGCTCCAGAAGACCCTCGAAGACGGTCTTTACCTCAGCGGCGTTCGCCTCAACTTCGGCACGCAAGCGAGCAGTTCTGCTTGAAGAATCTTGGCACTCCTTCAACCTCAAAGCCACTTCTTGTTCCAGATGACGGAAATGAGAAGCGCTTTGCTCGAGCCATGCTCCCCGTTGAGTGCTCAAGGCCAAAGTCTCGGGGGACAGGCGCATTGACTCCAGCTGATGAAGGCGAGCCTCGATCTCCCGACAATAGTTAACCCAAGAGGCGACAATGCCCTCGTCATGGAAGGTGGCAAATATCGCCAACATCGGGTTAACCGTCGTGGCGAAGTCCTAAGCAGATACAGGAGCCTCGATGTCGAGTTCCTCGATGTAGTCGCTCAACATGCGCAAACTATTCGCGGCACCTTTTGAGGACGGACGTCACTGGGAAGGGCCGCCCGGTATTGTAATGCGAGACTCGAAAGGCACCGAGACTGGAACGACAGCTGGAAAAAGACGAAATGCGATTAGATGATGATTCAATAGATATGAAGGAAGTCATTGATAAGATAGTTTACTATACCGGTGGAGACAGGTGGCAAGGCCGGAAGGGCTGGTGGCGCAGCCGATCTTTCTGCTCCCCCTTCGATTTGCAGCACTGCAGTCAGAACAAGGGAGAGTTAGAAATAATTCTACCACTGAAAAGACAAAGCTACCAATCGGGAACGGTACTCACCAGCGCCACCAGAGGGAGAGGCGAATTCAGATGGGAAGGAGAAGTGTGGGAGCAACACTTGATAGAGATGATCAAAAAGCACTCCTGGAAGATACAACAGTGTGACTTTAGTACACAAATTATACATCTGGAAGATAAGATTAATAAATCGCAAACACATACCTTCCAACATCTTCGAGGGTATGAGAGAGGGTTGAGAGGTGACCACCGCCAAGGCAGTCGTTGAAGGCGTTCCCTCGAGCAGTGGGGCATCGGCACTGGCTGCACCTACGTTACGAAAAGGTGAACTTGTTAGAAAAGATAGTAAAGTAAAGAAAAGCAGCAACTTGGGGTTTACCTGAGGAGCTCCCGGCTGAAACAGAGGCGACTCCCTCCTCTATCGACATGAGACCACCGCCCGTGACCTCATCGCCCGACTCGATGGGGACCGTTGCGGTGCTCGCGAGACCTGGAGACGGCGGAGGACCATAGATGGGGAGGGCAATGACTGGAGTATTGCCAGATTCCAGAGAAGGAGCGGTTGGCTCGTCCTCGGGAATCATGGCCGCCTCACCCACCACTCACTCAGGTTCAGTAGTGGCGGTTGTATCGTCCACCGTCGCCGGGGGATCGCCGGCCTCGAGCGCTTCATTCGCCACCACCCTGGACTCATTTATAATGATCATATCATCTGCCACCACTTCAGGTTCGGCATCAATGACCTTCTCGGCGGCAGGCCCCTCGACCTCCGCCTCAGGCTCCAAAGCCACAACGACGTTGCCCACCGTCGGCTCGAGTTCGGCAGGTACCGCCTCCTCTGCTTCTTTGGGATCAATGGTTTCCGCCTCCCCCTCGATCGGACTCGGCCCTGCAAGATGAGGGATATAAGGACTAATGACATTAAAAACCCTTATAATAAAAACTCTGAGAGAAATATTACCTGAAGCGGATTTACCGTTTGCGCTCCGAACTGCGCGTGCCACCTCTCTGCGGGCAGTGGATAGGGCGACAGGGGCCTCTTCGGATAGAGTATCAGTGCGAGGGACGGTGCTGGGGCCCGCTCCCGCAGCCAAGGCAGCCCGGCGCGCCTTCGCCTCACGCCTTTGCCGCTTCCTCTCTTCCCGGGCTGTCGCGACGGACCTTAGTGACGCCTCCTTCAAGGCGTCGTCATCCTCGTTCAGGGATGCCTCAAGAGCCTTTAAGGCATCCTTCATCGGCTCTTCAAGACGAACCCCCTGCGGTGGCCCAGAGGAAGCGGGAACATCGGCAGTTGGTAAAACATCTGCATCGCTTGGTGGGAACGGCATTGAGGTTTCTGCAATAAAAAGAGAAAGGTTAGATCGACCATAACACGAGGAAGATGGAAACTTGATGGATTAAAACTTACTAATGCCCATAGACGCTCTGAGACGTTCCTCCTCCTGGAAAGTCTTCAGAGAAGCGGCAATGGCTTCTTCATCAGTGATGCCTGTTAAAAGAAAGGAAAGAAAAGCGTTAGTCAAAGGCAATGGAGAATACATATTGCAATTAAGAAAGGCGATTAGTAGTTACCTGACTGCGCAAGCTTAGCTAACCACGCGTCACGCCTCGCCAACCATGCTGAAGCTTTGAGAGCAGCCTCCAAGTCTGTATCGTCCGGCGGCGGCATCACTAATCCTGCGTTAGTCCCATATTCAAGCAGACCCTCGGCATAAGGAGCATGGGGTTCCTGACCGAATACGACGTCCGCAGCGAAGAGCGACTTCTTTTTCTTTTGCCCTCCGACCCTAGGCTCACGGGGGATCGACTTCCGCTTAGCAGCCACTTTGGGACGATGGGTCCCGATGTCCGCACCCACTCCAGACTCCGGCGAGGGTACAACCACTGTCTCCACTGGAGCACAGGGTGCGTGAGGTGCATCTGCGATATCAGGGAGCGGCAGCTCACGTGGAGGACTTTGCGCACGTGATGGTCTGCCCCCGGCATCTTTTAGAGGAGAAGCCACCAGGGTCCTTGGCGCTAAGGGAGCATTACGGTTGGTACCGGGAGGTGCTTCTTTACGGTCGATCAGCACTCGCCTCTCCTCCTTTATAACGGCCCCCGTCGCATGATTGTACCACTCTTTATATACGTTAAGGAGGCGTGGAGCACAGGCCGGCGCGCTGATAAAAAAATGAGAACCCGTGTTCAGGCGCATGAAGTGATGTAACGCGTTCTCCATCCCTTCTTCATTGGCGGCAGGTTCCAGTAAGAAAGCTTCCAAGGGTACCCCTTGATCGTAGCCCAGTTGTCGGGCGAAACGATGCGGATTATATCTCATGAAGATTGCCGCACCGCCCTGCCTGAAAACTAAGAAGCCCGGTCTAATAGAATATAAGTGGAGGGTCTCCCGGGCCGTCAACACTGAAGCTCCATCCTTAAAGGAATCCTGTAATGGTCGCACCGCAGTGGTGGACGCTTTCCCAATGGTTAATACCTTATCAATAAAGGACATCCCAACTCCAACGGTGTGAGGGCGAAGCAATAAACCCCTGGCATCCCGTGGTGAGGGGGTCACGATTGATGAGCCAATCAACTGTATAATACGAGGAAAACCGCACTTGTCGAAGAATGAAGGCCTTTTATGCATACCAAAGACACCCGCCGTGTGTAGCTTAAGCCACGATGCAAAGTAGTGCATCGGGAAGACCGCGTGCAGTACCCCGGGCTCACTGGCATCCGCTGCACGGCTGAAGCCATGATATAGGTGCGCCAAGCCAGCGATCCCCACAACCACCTTTATCCCGATGACCATTCGGTGGGCTGGGTAGAAGACGGAAGGCCGCATGCGATGAGAGTGCATTGGGATCGCGAACCAACTCAGCCACAGTCCGAGAAATCCTAAAAAGAAAGCCTCCTCATCCATTCCAGGGGCCGCAATTTCTGCGAAAGACATAGTTGGGAAGTTAGGAAGAAAAAAGTCCTTTTGGTCTGTGTCTTTCGCTGGCAGGTTATCCAAACCTAAACCAAAAGGGTCATCCAGGGTGGCAAACTTGGCAGATCCTGGCGAAATGACGCTCAGACGGAGGAAGCGAGCGATGAAGTCCTCAAAATTAACTCCTTGGCTCCCATGTTCGATGAAGAGGGACTCATAAATGTTCAACACCTTGATCAGGCTCGGGAATTGGTGTTGAACAGCATTTTCCTGCGTGATCCCCCTTACCATAGGCTTAGCGCCGAAGACGTACTCATCTGTCGGGAGCAGCTCTTCATAGTGTTCCCCCATGACCGGTAGACCAGATACCTCCGCGAATTCCTCCAAAGAAATGGACACTTCCCGATCCATGGCAAGGAAAGTGTGGGTGGGAATATTCCATTGCTCTAAGAAAGCCTTGAACCACCAGGTGGGGAGCGAGGGATACTGGAAGAGAGAGACGTAAACCGCGGTGTACAATCCTGATCTTATCAACTGCGACTTCTTCGTCGACAAGATGTACCGGGCCCATGGCAGGTAGCCAATCGGATGACGGGGGATCAGACCAATGTTATATGATTGCCCCCAAGGTCTCGCCTCGCCCTGACAAATACGACGTCCTAGGATATCCAAGACCATAGGACGTTGGACCGGAACCGCATCCATAGCAGGGTGAAGAAAGCTGTTTGCGGTCCAATCCACCATCTCCACGGCGTACTGCACCGGGGGTGGGCTAGCGTAATGAATCGCCGTTATAGGTTCTGACGGCACCGCGCATGTGAAGCTCCGACGGCCTATGATGATCTGATTGTACCATGACCCCCAAAGATGGAGACTCTTGTATTCCGGGTCGAACTCCTTAATCATGGCCAGGACTTCGCGGTCCGAGGGTGCCTCGGGAAATCCCTCCTCCGAGCGGACGAACGGGAATGAAGTGTCTAGAGACATGATCGCTGCAAAAGAACAATTTAGCCGTTAGTGTTGTAATTCCAACGTTTGGCGTCTAAAAAAAAATGCATTAATTAAATTAAATTAAAATTAATTAATTACACCATATAGCAGTGCAGTGAGTAGGGGACCAAAGGGGGACCCACAAAATCTGGATGACAATACATCATTTAATAAGACAGCCCCATCATTGGATGAGACTATCAACTAATGAAAAGATCCCCAAAAGAACATCCTCATTAATAATAAAAATCCCTAGAGACAAGGAGAAAATCTCCTCTTTTAGAGCAAAGCTCTGTCACAGAGTGACACTTGTCCAACTCTGGTCTCAGGGGAATAAGATTCCTTAAAGGAGCCTAGCTCTGTGATAATGATGAGAAAATCTAAAAAGAAAGGTTTTTCTTTAAACTCCTAAAAGATTAAATTTTTTTTTGGGATCCTAAAAGATCCATGAAGACTCTTAGAAATTCTTCATTTTTTTTAGATCAAAAAGATCTACATTTTGATCCATGAGCAAAGCTCTGTTCATGGGTTAGAACCCATGAACAAAATCTCTTCAGATTTATGGATTCTTGAGAGCAAAGATCTGTTGGTGAAACCCCAAAGGGAATTTCTTTAGATCAAAAGATCTATGAGAGCAAAGCTCTGTTGGTTAAAATTGATTTAAATTAATTTAATTTAATTTTAAATTAATTTTACCTAAAGTTTTCTAACTTGGAAAATGAGAGCAAAGCTCTAAAGTTCTGAAAGCAAGAGCAAAGCTCTGAAGTTCTTAAAACAAGAGCAAAGCTCTGTAAATCAAAAATCTAGAAAATGGTGAAGATTTTCTAAGGGCCAGGGGCCTATGTATAAGGCGCTTGCGTCCCTTCAGCTCACCCGTTGATCCAACGGTCAAGGGCTTGCCACCGCTGCACTCACGTGTGCGCCACGTGAGCGCAACGGTGGGGGGGCATTTGTTTCGCCCAATCAGAGCAAAGCTCTGTTCAAATTCAAAATTCAAAATTTTGAAGCAACGCTTCAAGTCTCGGGCGCAACGCGCCACGTGTCAGGCGCTAATACGTCAGCGCAGCGCCCAAGAAGGCGCGCCCAATCAGAGCAAAGCTCTATTTTTATGAAGCAACGCTTCAGTTGCGCTGCGCTCTGCGCTGCGCGACACGTGTCAGCGCAGATACGCTAGCACAGTTGCGCTGCGCTCTGCGCTGCGCGACACGTGTCACGCGCTAGGGCATCTGCGCCAAACAGAATTAAATTTCCAAGAAATCTTCTCTGTTCTTGTTAAAACAAGAAGATTTTCTTCTGCAAAGCAGAAGCCCTTGGATCAAAGATCCAACGGTGGGGAAAATTCTCCAAATCACTCAGAGAAAGATCTCTTTAACAAATTTAACAAACTTATGGGCACTATAAAAAGGACCCTAGGCCTCAATTCAAAGGCATCAACATTTTTCTTGAAAAATCAAGAGCTTCAAACAGAGAGAACTCTGAGAAAAATTTCAAGAAGAGGTAAAAAATCTTTATAAGGGAGAAGAAATTTCCTCTAATAGATCATTGATCTAAAAACAAGATCAATGATCTTCATATAATAAATAGTGCTTTGCACTTCTTATGAACCACTGGTTCTTTAAAACAAAAAAAATAAATAAAAAATAGTGCTTTGCACTTTTATGAACCTCTGGTTCTTGAAATGAAAGAAAAATTTATTTTTCTTTGATTCTAATTTGATCAAAGATAAAAATAGTGCTTTGCACTTCCAAACTGCGCTGTTGCGCTCTTGAGAGAGCGCCACGTGTTAGCTGTAGAACAACCTGCGCTACGCGCTCTTAAGATAGAGCTTTGCTCTCTGGAATTGGCGCAACTCGCTGAGAGCGGGCCACGTGTCAGCAGCGCAACAGCGCAGCGCACTAGCGCAGCGCACTGCGCTGTTGCGCTTGCGCTCACCAGAGCATGACACGTGTCATCATCATATGAGCTTGCGCTCATTACTTAGCGCAAAGCGCCTGACGAATGCACTGTATTGCTTACAAAAGGGGCCAAGCCCAATTAAAGAAGGCCTAACAGGCCTAATAAAATGCAACGCATTACTTTGAAAAGGGCAGAGCCCAAATTAAAACAGATGCGCTGCATCATAAAGAAAAGGGACAGAGCCCAATTAAAAGGCCTAACAGGCTCAATCAAATATGCTATGCATTTTAAAAAGGGTAGAGCTCAAACAAAATAGATGCTCTGCATCATTTATAAAGGGCTGAGCCCAATCAAAACAAGAATAATGCAGTGCATTACTAAAAGGGGGTAAAGCCCTAGAACAGGCCGAAGACAAAAAAAAAATATTGAAGCTGGACTTAGCCCAATTTTGGCCATAAGTCCTTAAATTAAATTAACTGAGCAGAATGGCTCTCCTAAACCAATCCACATCCGGTTCGAGGGTACATCCTCGAACTCCTTTGATATCCATCGTTGTAATTCCTCAACGACGTCAAAGAGGTGACGGGTCCCAACGACCACACACCCATATGGACTGCGGGGTCCTTAAACTCGTGGACCGAGACGTCCCTAAACTAATATCGGACCGAGACGTCCCTAAACTAATATCGGACCGAGACGTCCCTAAACTAATATCGGACCGAAATGTCCCTAAACTAATGACGGACCACCACGTCCCTAAACTGGAACATGGACCACCACGTCTCTAAACTGGAACAATAGAGCCAATTGCTCTTCTTTCGGATCTAAACGATCCCGTTCAAGTCGATCTTAGTCCAAAATAGGATTAACGTATCCTTGGCGAACGTTTAAGTTGATCTTAGCCGCAACGCGACTAACGCATCCTTAAACTTAAAAACACCAAACCCAAATCTAAATAAATACGGATTTGGACTAATCCACGTCCTACGGGCGACGGCATTACTCAGTCTCCGTATACAATCCACGGGCAACCACAAACAAAATAAACACCCACGACACGAAGTGAAATTCTGGAGAAGGAGAAAGTTGTTACCGCGAAGCGGTAGCGTAATTAACTGCAGGGGCTTGCGCCTGCAGGGAAGAGCGTCCCCACAATCAAAAACCCCTCTAGCGAGGGGGAATCTGACAAAGTCTGCTACATCGGCCGCATCCGTCTAAACCTTCGATACACGGTGCCATAAATCAACTTGGCATCTTCGGAGAGGTAGACGGATAAAACCAAATAGCATCTGCCCCGAATCTCAGTGCCAGGACATCGCGGTCCTGTGCGCCGTCTTTCGGAGGGGAACATGGGGTTCTCTTTCCCTTAAGTCCGTATTAAAGAATGCAATGCACAATTCAAATGAAAAAGTTGTTCAAAATATCAAACAATCATTTTTATGTTTTAAGCGTGGCGCTGCAACAAATACAGGTTAGTTTCTTTAGCGTTTGGCAGCGAACTTGCAAAGAATCCTGCAAAGATAGAATAGTGGACGCCTCGGATTTTAAGAAAGAAGGTCTTAGGAAATACGTACTGAGAAGTTTTTGGTTAAGAAACCCCCGTTTAAATTAAATACGATTAGTTTGAAAAGTTCGCTTGCGCGGGTCAAAATACCTGAATCTTTGGCACTGTATTTTGCAATCAGCTTGGTTTTGAATGTATACTTTGCTCCACACGATCGTAGTTCGCAAATCCTTAAAATCTGCAAATGTCGGAAAAACGGATATTTAGTGCAAAAAAGCGATATGAGTGCCCAAACTCCTGCACACTCAAAATTATAAAAATCAAACAATAAAATTGGGACAATAATAGAACAATGGAGTAGAGAACAAAATTTTGAAGCAAATTGAGAAGTAATGGCCGGCGGCGCCGGGTTTTTTGGGGAAGTCACTAGTCGAAATGTTGAATTGGGGCTCCAAATTTCTTTTGTGGTCCCTATGTTCTAGTGTTGTCCCAATTTTATAGTTTAATTTTTCTAATTAGTCTCAGAGTGTAAGCAAGTCAAATAACAGAGAGCAAAATGTTAGATATGTCAATTTTTATTTTGGGTTTTAGAATTTTTTTTGATTTTTTAGTTTGTTTTTCAGAATGGTGTTAGATTTATACACAAGATATACAGTGATTAATCCGAAATAACAAAAAAGAAATACGTTACCGTCTCCCCGGCAACGGTGCCATTTGATAGAACAAGATTTATCGTGTCGTATTTAATTCTAAAGTTAACTGCAATCAAGACGGCGTCGCGTGTAGCTAGCCGTGATGAGTACGGATCGTCCTTAGGGAGATAGAGCCTTTCAGGTTCTTTTTCTCACGAGTTAAGTAAAAGGTCCGAACGGTTCGATTCTAACCTAAGTGTTTGTATATGCAACGAAATAAGCTTGTTAGGAATAGAGATAGGTTCGTGTAAATTAGGAAAATCCATACTCATACTCATTCCTTTGTGTCAAACTTGACTATTGAAGCTAGAGTATTTGACAACAACGTGGATTAAGGTGTTTAAGCACGGTATTTGTGAAATCCAGCTTATTGACCCTTGTCCGTCCATTCTTGTCTCTTAACTTTCGCCTCCGCCCAAACCAAACGCAACCGGTCACGGTTAGGGATCACTGATACCTTGGTAGGGTAGGGTGCCTAAGGAAGCGCTTGCGTGAGATTTGGACGGAGTTCAATTAGCAAATATTGGGCAAAGCAAATGAGCAAATGGAATTCTTAACTTACATAACCATTCTATTTCCCTAACAACATCAAATCATAACCAACAAAAAAAAGAAGATATAAAAAGAGAAAACATTAAGGAAAAACATTGCAAGTAAGTAAATGATATGAAATGAAATTGTAAGAAAGTAAAAGAGATAGAAATACTAGGAACCAAGGTGCACAAATGAAAGTTTTATTAATTCCAAATGGATGAAAAAAATCATGAGTTCAATAACCAAAACCTAATTTTTCAAGCTCAATGAAGAGATTGCAAGATCTGGAGAAGACAAGGAACTCAAGGTAACTAACTAGTATTTACAAAGCTTCAAAATGAAAATGAAAACAAAGAGTTAAACTATTGCCCAAAGTTTATCCTTTCCCTTGCTCTCTGTTCTGGTTTATACAGGCACCAAATCAGAATAAACAAACAATATAATAAGGATGATGTGACAACAAGGAATGACCAAAAGAAAGATGGAGTGTTTTCAACATGGTGGGGCTAGCGGCGCCGGCATATTTGAAGATCTCGCCGGCCATGTATTGAATTTTGGGGCTCGTATTGGCATGGTCAACTTGTGTGCTCTCCACTATCTCACCAGTAATATTTGATTTCTCTATATAAGCTTGGTTTTAACTCAGTAGATTTGGAGGGAAAAATAACCTTTAAATCACATCATTACTTTTTGTTTCCACTCATGACCTATATCCACTTGCCCCACCACTTACACAAGTCATGATTTGTGTGTGCCCACTTGTGCTAGGAAGCCCCCTACATGCATCACAATGTGTTCACACTTGAATTGTTGCACTTGTCTTGATAAAAATGTGTACACTTGAAAGTTGCAAAAAGAAACTATTTAAATATTGATCGGCTTTCTGTTCCGGTTGCAGTGTCGGCTCACAAATGTCTTATCCGTGTATTTGAGTGTGTTTCTAGTGTTTTATCACGAATACCTATAATCTATATATATTGAGCAGACACGGGTTAATAGTACCGATATATTACAAAAATGATAATGAATGAGCGGTATTGAAATGCAGTTTTCCGTGATGAACAGTTAGTAATGTCCCGTTTCGGCCTAGTACCACAGCAACACGCATTCCTTTGATTGAACTCACAACTCAAACTACCCCAACACCTCGTGTATGTTAAGCTATAAGTAATGGAATAAGTCTTACATGATTCTATGAATACGTAGGTTTACAAGTTTATATCGAGTTCAAGTAGAGTTCATGAAAAGTTCAGGTCAAAATAGTATCTTACGTATTCATGGCTCGAGTCAAGTCATGTCAATCATGCAATAGATTATCCACAGATTCATATAGGTACAACAAAACAAAAAGTTACATAGCATGAATTGAAGCAAGTAGAATATTCAAGCAATGACCAGAAAATGGTACTGTAAAAAAGTGTTGTGGACTACTAATTACTCAAGTCGATTGAAATCATAAATTAAATAAGAAATATAGCTCTAAGTGTTATACAAATGTAGGTTCAAGTCTCTCCTAATTATGAGCACTGGTTTGGAAGATATACGTGTTTTCGTATCGTGGTGCAGATCAAAATCTGTCCAGCCCCGATACATGTTTTTAAGAAACAGTTTGCGTTATTTTCCAACAATTTTTAGGTCTCGAAAATTATTAGAAACTTGTAAGTCTTTCGGTATACTTATCCAAACAACTAAGTTTCATGCAATTTGGATTCCTGGAGCTCTAGTTATGGTCAAATTTACATCAGGGTGTGAAACAGAATTTTAATTTCAAGACAACAACTATGGGGTGTCTTGCAGGGCATATATCGAGTAGTTCTATACGTTTTTGAGGCACTAGATATATATAGGAAAGCTATAGGTCTGTAAATTAAGCATCCATACATATAATGTTTGTCACAAGCCGATATCGAGAGCTCGAGTTATGTCATGTTTAAAAACAGTGCGCGAAACAGGATACATTATGTCCAGATTTGTCACATAATTTTAAAATGCAGAATTCTATAAATTATGTCGATTTCAGGAAAATATTTAAACTAATAAAATCTAGATCTTTCGATCTAGATATCCAAAACACTTATGTTTACTCAAAACTGAACTCGGAAGACGGAGTTATGGGTCTCCAAAAGTAGCCGATAAAAACAATTTTTCTGATTTATGAAAACAATGGATAAAAGTGATATAAATCCTAAACCATTGTTTGGTTCGACCTAAAAAATTTTTTGTAGAAAGTTTAAAAAACTATCTATTGTTATACCAATTTTTCTTAGAATAGTAGATCATAAGAATTTAATTATTAATATATTTTGGAGACGTATTTGTGTCTAGAAGATTCGGTTTTCAACATGTATGCAATATAAGAAAAGGATCTTAGATTTTCTAAGGTAAACGATATGGAAACTAAATACTTGATCTATATAATGGTCTATCATCTTTTATACATATTATTTAAACTTGGGTTAACTGGAGTATAACAATAATCAATATGAATAGTGACATGGCAGGAGAAGGAAGATTCAACAGGAGAAAGGCTAAAGGGGAACTTATATGCACAAGTCGGTATCGTCACCGAGCTCGTCTATCCACCGATAAAGATGATAGACTAAAGATAGATGTATTTGTGCATTATTTCTAATAAATTATGCATTCATAAAAAGAATTGAAAAGTCATTTGTATGTTATGAGAGAACTAAAAAAATATGGTAAAAAATAATCGCAAGATTGAAGGTTCAAACATGTAGCCAACAAGACAGCAGTGTAATGACTTAACTAATAGGATACAAGTTTACTATTGCATATAATTAAATAGAAACAAATATATACAGAGTTTCAAAAAAAATAATTTAAAAGATAAATGGAATAAAAAATTTTCTTAAACTAATTTTTTTCTTTCAAACAAAACAAATTATCTTTTCAAAATTTTTCTTTCAAAACAAAATCGAATAAATTCTTTATATTAAAAGAAATCAAAATAAATCTTTTTAAAAAATCTTTCAAAATCATTTCTTTTTATAAAACGAATCATTTCAAAACAAATATATTTTTATTTATTTAAAAACAATATAGTAAAAATAGGGACGTTACATTCTACCATCCTCAAAAATAATTTCGTTTTCGAAATTACTCAAGAAAGATATTGCAACAGAGTAAGGAAAATAATTAGAATAACGCAATCACGTTTCATCGTTGTGCTCCATGATTCGGTACTCTAATCGATAAGAAGGTGTAAGACTGGAGTAAATAGTAATAGGACAAACAGAAAGACGAGGAGTTCAAAAATCGGTCCATATGATATTAGAGTAAACAAGAATAGTTTCAAGAACTTATGCAGGAGATATTTAGAAGGTGCAACCAAGAAAAAACCAATAGGGATTCATGGAGTCAAGGAAAAATCAAGATAGATTACATGGATGATCAGGATAGAGATGAAATGATGTACACCTAAAAGGAAACTAAAAGAGATTTAAAGAATCCAAGGAGATAGGTTGCAAAGATGATCAAGATGAAGATGAAAGCTGCACTCCTGGCTCCCTTACGTCAAGACTCGACCTTCGAGAAAGCAAAATGGGATAGAACTCGAGAATGAAATTGCTTTTCCAAGAATGAAAAACCTTTAACCAATTCATTTTCTAAATCAAAAGGAGGTTCTCCAAATCATTTTTTAAGAAAATAAAAGGAAGTTTTATAAACGAAATTTATAAAACGGTGCAGACGCTACAATCTACCATCCTTAAAAGAATTTTGTTCTCGAAATTTCTATAAGGAGGATGTTGCGAATGGTAAGGAATAAGAATGAGGATAACACGATCGCATAGGCTAGGATCGGAGATGCTGACATCGTATGACTAGGTCAGATATGCAAGAAAGATGGTTCAAAGACTGCAAGCAAGAAGTTAACTTTACTGGAATTTTTAAGAACTTTCGAAAATAGATGTCGGTGATCGGGAATCTCAAATACCACCCTGCTTAGATGACAGTTAAGGGTACTGGAGAGAGTTTGAAGTTAACAAGAACGATTCAAAGACACACAACAGCTCTAAGAGATGCAAGTGGAAAGGAGTGGACTGAATTTAAGAAATCAAAAGTCGGGACATGATTTTCAAGGAAGTCGAAAGTGAATTTTAAGGTGAATTCAAAGTAATAGGATGAGATTCATAGGAAAAGTTAAATGTAGTTGGATTTCGACATTCTTGTTACATACTGCTTTCGACGTTCATGCAGAACAGAGCTGCATAGGCCGCCAATAAAATCTGTCATGCCCCGCTTCCCAAAAGACGGTAGCAGGCATGTGACGAGATCCGCGACGTATTTATACCAATAAGTGGTCCTTCCCAAATAAATACGTTAAGCGTATAGTAAAAAATATAAATATATAACAAGAATAAAGCAGGAGAATAAAACACAACTACAACTATTACATTCAAATCTCATAATATTCAAACAGTTGACAAGAGTCTGAAAATAAAATACAATAAAATAGAATAACGAAACCCAAACAAATAGGCATAATGAAAAGTAAGGCTGAAAGCAAGACTAGTAATCCGCCTGAAATGACAGCTGAGAGCAATTCTTCTCTGTTACTAAGCCACCAGACTAACATTCCCAAAGAAGAAAGAAAACAAAGGAATATCCGTCAATGAACTTACGCTCGGTAAGTTCCTAATTAAAGGTATATTTGTAAAAACGATAAACGACAAGCATATAAAAGATAGCGAAAATCATGAAGCAGTGAACAAGTACGGTATGGAAATTAAACATGGCAAGTATATAAGCATGGCAGTTTTACATAAGTAAAGCAGTTCAGTATGTGCATGGTTGTTGACCTCTATAAAAATATATATTATCATACAGACTTGCTTTATTGTTTTATTGAGTGGGCCCACTCTGGATGAGACAGGTTCCGCTTTAGGTGATGACGCTCGTGTCCGCTCTCCAAATTTGCAGTCTCAGAAAGATTACACCCACTTGATGAAGCTACCTGAGCCATCGAACAAGGTTCAAAAACCCGTGAAGACAGCTAAAGAGGGTCCCCGACATAAAGGTCCCCGCTATCAAGCCAAAAGAGGGTTCCTGACATGAAGATCCCCTATCAAGCCAAAGAGGGGTCCTCGACAAGAAGGTCCCTGCTATCGGGGTCCCCGACATAGAACTCCCCGACATCGGGGAGGTCCCCGCCAAATGTAAGGAAGTGGCGAAAACCACCCCCTCACGTCCTCATTTCGTGGCCTACATTCATAACCACGTTTTTAACTGCCTCAGAGGCTATAAATACTTCCCTATGCATCCAGGCGAGGGTTAATCACTGAAAACACAAAAACACTCATCAAATCGAGTTTTCTAACAGAGAAGAAAATGAAAATACTTGAATTCATGTAAGTGTGGAGCAATTGGGCTCCTCTTCTCTACAAAATCTCTCTGCATCAGTGATTAATCTCGAAATTTGCTATGAAAATATTTAAAATTGGGATTGGAAGGATACTCAATAGAGTTATCCTAAAATACAAGTTCTATAGCTCCGTCCTGAACTTATGATGCTCTGTTATGAACTTATGACGGTTTTAAAGGTCAAGTCATGGGATGCTTGCAAAAACTATCCTTTTTGGATGCTCTTCGGAATTATTCCCATGTATTTGAATTCTCTTTAGAGTTATTGTTGGATATAGGTGCCCTGAAGACAATTATTGTAATTGTAAAAGGACCTATATGGATAAAACAGTCTTGCTCGAGATGATAGTATGCTATCTGGTTTGTTTTTATCATTCATGTGGATAAATTTTATTTACTATTACGTATCGCTAATACATGATGATAAACCTCATAGGATCTTTGCTTGACTACTAAGATTATGATGATGATCATAATAGCGGGGCCTGGATAGTCCATAAGCACATCCTTAAATGTTTCTAGTCGTAGGAGTATCGAGACTGGGTATCGGTACTCCAGATTATACTAGTGTATACGTTTCCTGACCCGGTTGTGGGGGCGATAGCTGGTCCTATAGCTATTGGTATTTGACACTGAAGATTGTATATATGTGCTTATTGGAGAATGAGTTTCACTGAACGAGCACACCGATAACTCCAAGATGATATTATACATATTGTCAGATAGCAGTTCTCTGGTGACATGCATGAGTACGGGTAGTCTTTTGACCTGAGATCGCCATAATGTCTTGTGTATTCGCACTGTACTTTGATTACCACCTTACCATGGCTCTAAAGAGCCGTGCAAACAGATTTTAGTTGAGTACATTCCCGAAGTACATGGAGGCAGTGAGTGTTCGAGGGGATTCGTCTCTCCTTGTATTGAGAGTTGATGTCGTGCTATGCTTGATTGGATATAATCATAAGTCCCTGGCCAGGACGGTTGAGATAAACTGATAAGTGTTATCAGTTGTATCTTAGATGGTTATTATTTTGACATCAGCACGACTTATTGGGTTATTGGCGGTCTGACAGTTTCCATCCTCCAGACCCGATATACAACACTCTCAGACGAAAAGGCCAGACTGTACGGTGACTGTCACCGATAGACTCTGATTGCGTACGGATGAGCTTACTTGTCGACCTTTCATTTGATAAATACTTGGATAGCCGTTACGTGCAGCTAGTACCGCTGATGTGCTTGTAGATTAACCCGTGAGGAGATTGATCTGAAAGTGTTTCAGATCAATCGGATATGATCCTAACATACTGCCAGCGTATTGATTGAGTCTTTAGAGTCCTACGCAGAGGTTTTTCCCACTCAGGCAAAACGATGTAATGCGCGTATAGAGATATGTGCTGGAGTTCGATTAAACATGTGTGTTTGATACCTGTACATTAATCAGACGTCTAATAATACTAGCCGGATTATTAAATCAAGTATTGATTTAATAATATATATATATATATATATTCTAGTATTATGTTCACTTTTTATCACTCTTTCATTTGGTATTTGTATACGATACAAATATGTGTATATGTATACGATACATATATATTATGTATATGATACACTTTTGATGTTTTATGTGTTTCATAAACATCTAGATGGGTAACCTCATTTCCATAATTATTTAGTAAAGAAATAGGTCATTTCTTTTTAAATAATAAAGAAATGAGGTAAGATGTAAAGAAGTATGGCTTCTATTTTTAAATGTAAATAAAACATTTATCTAGCATGAAGCATTCACTCTCCTCTTCATTCTCTTCATGCCCATTCTGTCTCCTCTCTTTCTCAGTAAAGAATGAGAGCTCAAGAGAGAAAATGAAAGAGAAAATTATTATATGCTCACTACATCTCTTCTTTTCATGCTCTAGCAAATCATGAGAGCAAAGCTACTTCAAAAAAATGATTCTTTTGGTGAAGTTGAAACTTGAGTTGGGGTTTTCCTCGATGTGGATCATTTTCGACGAGAAAGTTCTCTTGCAAGCTCATTCCTACGGCGACGAAGTCTAGCTTGGATCTTCTACGATTGAGTGGACACGCTATAAAGGCTGCTGCCTCTAAACTTGTGGTTTAGTTTATTTGTTTTTGACAACTACATGTATTTGAATAATTTTGGGATTGGTTTTTGGTGCTATACTCTTTGAATTTTTCGTTCATCATTCCGCCGTGGTCTGCAAGTGTTGCGACCCTAGCACCAAAACTCAACAGTTATCCCCCATGAGATTGTCCCTATAATGGACTCTACGGACATATACATGGATGAAAGTTGAATAAATACAACAACAACTGAGCCTTTTATCCCAAGCATATGGGGTAGGCTACATGAACCAACATGAGAATCATGCCGGGTCCAGCACATGAATCCTTCGCCTCCACTCACTCCTATCGAACAATATACTTTCATTGAGGCCTTTGGAAACAATATCGTTTCGTATCACCTCCATCCATGTTTTCTTCGGTCTCCCTTTTGCCATTGCCCATATCGAGAGTATCTATTCGTCGAACCGGTTCTTCCATAGGTCTGCGTCGCACATGACCAAACCATCATAGCCGGTTTTCCCGCATCTTCTTCTCCACAGGTGCTACACCAACTTTTGCACGAATATCCTCATTTCACACCTTATCTTTTCTAGTGTTACCGCACATCCAACTAAGCATGCGCATCTCCGCTACGTGCATCTTCTGTGTATGATGCTTCTTAGGAGCCCAGCATTCTGTACCATATAATAAGGCAGGCCGAATAGCGCTCCGATAAAACTTCCCTTTCAATTTTAACGGAAAGTTACGATCACACAAAATCCCTGTTGCACTCCTCCATTTCAACCAACCAGCTTGGATCCTTTGATTAACATCACTATCGATCTCCCCATCCTTTTGGATGATGGAACCTAGATATCTAAACTGATCGCTCGGTGATATCTCTTTCCCTTCCAATGTTATACCAATATAGTTTTGACTTCTCTGTTTACTAAATTTGCAATGAATATATGTTGTCTTGGACCTGCTCAATTTGAACCCCCGAGATTCCAATGTTTTCTTCCATAATTCCAATTTGGCATTAACCCCTTCTTTCGTCTCATTTACTAGAACAATATCATCAGCGAATAGCATACACCAAGGTAGCTCATCTTAGATAGTTCTAGTAAGCTCATCCATCACGATGGTATACAGGAATGGACTTAATGCAGATCCTTGATGTAAACCATTTGTAATCGGAAAATCACTCGTTAGGCCGCCGCAAGTTCTGACATTTGCTACTACTCCATCGTACATATCCTTGATTATGTCAATATACTTTACGGGACCCCCTTCTTCATCATTGTCCCCCATAATACCTCTCTAGGTACGTTGTCGTACGCTTTCTCTAAATCAATAAATATCATATGCAAATCTCTTCTCCTCTCTCGAAAACGTTCGACAAGTTGACGAAGCAAATGAATAGCCTATGTCGTCGATCGTCCAGGCATGAACCCAAACTGGTTCTCAGTTATCTTAATATCCTTCCTTAGCCTATGTTCAATCACTCTCTCCCAAAATTTCATGGTGTGACACATAAGTTTTATTCCACGGTAGTTTGAGCAACTTTGAATGTCACCCTTGTTCTTGTAGATAGGTACAAGGATACTTTTCCTCCATTCATTTAGCATCTTTTTTTTCTGCCAAATATTATTAAACAAATCTGTCAGCCATTTAACGTCTATTTCTCCTAAGCATCTCCAAATCTCGATAGGAATCCCGTCAGAACCAACCGCTTTTCGTAAACTCATTCTGTTCAAAGCTTCTTTAACCTCGGGTAGTCTTATTTTACGCATGAAATCACGGTTTATATCTTGAGATTGAATGACAAGTCCATCTAAATTCTTAGTAAAGCTCTCATTGAATAATTTATCAAAATAATCTCTCCACCTTTCCTTGATATCCTCATCTCGAACTAAAACCTTCTGATTTTCATTTTTGACACACTTCACCGCAAAAAAGTCTCCGGTCTTCCTTTCCCTCATCCGAGCAATCCAGTATATATCATTTTTAGCCTCTTTAGTGTCTAATTTCTCATACACCTCCTTGTAGACCTTAGATTTAGCTTCCCGAACAGCTTTCTTAACTTCTTTTTTAGCCATTTTATACTTCTCAAATCTCTCCACATCTCTACTTTTCTTCAAATCTTTATAAGAATCCCTTTTAATTTTAATAGCAGCCTTTACTTCTTCATCCCACCATAATGTGTCCTTAGATGGTGGAGCACCACCTCTCGACTCACCAAGTAGATCTCTAGCTACCCTCTTGATACAACTAGCTATTTTGTTTCATGTTCTGTCTGAATCATCTTCCGACTGCCAATCCGCTTCTTGGATCACACGATCTATAAAAGCCTTTTGGTTATCTTCTTTCAATCGCCACCATTTAATTCTAGGCTCTACCTTACATCTAATCTTCCTAGGTCCTCTTCTAAATCGAAAATCTAGAACTAAAAGTCTATGTTGAGTGGTTACACTCTTACCTGGCACTACCTTACAGTCGATACAACAACCTCTATCTATTTTTCTCGTCAGAAAAAAGTCTATTTGACTAGCACTTGATCCGCTCCTAAAAGTGATAAAGTGAGACTCTCTTTTCCTAAACCAGGTGTTTGCTAAGATCAAGTCATAAGATAAGGCAAAATCTAGAATCGAGCCATCTACTTCATTCCTTTGTCCAAAACCAAAACCTCTAGTTCAAACCCACTACGACTAGTACCTACATATCCATTGAGATCACCACTAATAAATAACTTCTCTCCACTAGGTATACCTTGCACCATCTCGTCTAAATCCTCCTAGAATAGATGCTTACTAGCGTCTTCGAGACCTATCTGTGGTGCATAAGTACTAATAGTATTAAGGATCTATCCATCTAGAATAAGCTTAACCAATAAAATTCTATCACCTTTTCTCCTAATCTCAACCACATCCTCAAGCAACAGTCTATCTATGATTATGCCTACCCCATTACGATTTTTATCTCTACCTGTATACCAAAGTTTATAACCCCAAGGCTCTATGACTCTACTCTTTTCACCTACCCACTTAGTTTCTTGCAAACACATAATACCAACTCTCCTCCTAATCATCACCTCCACTAATTCTATTAGTCTACACGTAAGGGAACCTATGTTCCAGGAAGCTAGACGGATCCTATGAAACCCTTGCTTATTTATCACTACACCCGCAGTCCGATGTAGCGCGTCGTTTCTAGACGACGACCTAGAAGCCCTTGCATACTTAACACTACACCCGGGATCCGATGTAGCGTGTCGCTGAGTAGGGGACACCCCAACGATATTCTTATTATGGTTCATGTCTCATACAACATATATTCAAGGCCTTGAATGACTCGTTGACAAAATAGTCAATATAGGGACCCATAAATACCCAGAACAGATCTTAGAGTTGTGATAAATGGCCAAACAGACAATAAAAAAACAAGAAAAAACCAATGGCGAAGACCCCAAAAGGTCCCATCCCTACCAAAGCCAATGGCGGAGACCCCAGGGTCCCCGACATTGGACCCTCAAGTTCTTAAACTGGATCTGATGGACCTCTACGTCCTTAAACAGGAAAAACTATGCTAAAATCCCCAAACTGGACCTCTACGTCCTTAAACTGGAATTGTCCGAGATAAATTTAAATTAACATTCATATCCGAAATGACTCTAAGCTAATACTTATACCCGAAATGACTTTAAACTAATACATATGAAATTTGCCCTACAATGGGTGACATTATGTCGACCTACTATATACAATTCACAGGCATCCATCATGACAGAGAAGTCAACAATATACCTTCCCTGTGACAATGTCACATCTGTCATCTATAAACCATATGTACTACCCTATGGCAAGTAAAATAGCTTGTCATACACTTTCATGGGCAACCTTCATGACATTGAAGTCAAAAACCCTAAAAAAAACATATGTATTGCTCTATGGAAAGTAAAATAATTTGTCATACACTATCCACGGGCATTACCACCCATCAAGTCCTACCGGATGCACCCATCAATGATCGTCTTCTTAAAAATATCGATCATTTCGAACAACGTTTGATTTGACCTGAAAGCAATGTTTTCACCATGCTCTATAGTAGGCTATATTATATTAGTCTCCCGTATACCATCCATGGGCTTTTACTTATAAACATGTACTACATGTTTTCCCATAGCTGCCCTACGGTCTGAATAATATATTCTATAAAACTATATACAATTCACGGGCGTAAATAACAGTTCGAGTACATATTTTCCCGACGGTAGAGACATGTTTGATATAAAACGTAATTTTGTTATACGATAAAATGTATATATCATTAGATGTATTTCATGATGCAACAGAATAGATGTATATTGAGATATACAATGTTGTATATGATAATTGTGAAATACATATTCCAATTACTGTCTCTATATACTTTTATTGTTGAATATATATATATATATATATATATATATATATATATATATATATATATATATATATATATATATGCATGCTTGCGTATAATGCACTTAGAAATAAACCACTTGTAAAAAGTTCTCTCTTTTTAATATGGAGGGGTAATTAACTATAGGGGCTTGCGCCTGTAGGAAATCTAGCCCCCACAATCAAAAACCACTTTCGGAAGGGTGAATATGAGAAACCATGCTATATCAGTCGCACCTGCTTAACCCTCTTAGCCATATGCGTTATAGCAATACGTCATGCTGTGGAACAGAGGCGAATCTACATTGATCTAACCCCTTAAACTCGGGTCCTCTCCCAGAAAGAGAGAGAGACCGGGATTTTCAGCGGCAAACAATGGTGTCAGTTAACATGGGCATATAATACGTATAACCGACGAACATGAAGTGACTGGTAATCTGGTCCAAAGATGTCACTACAAAAGCAAGCTAATCTAATGTCAGTTTGAGTGTGAGCGTCAACCACTGCAGGAGTATTCTCAGATCCAAGGCTTTCATTCAGAGGCAAGGAAAGACGGGCCCGGATTCATGAGTTAATAATGTACCGTTTCGGCCTGGAACTATAGCAACACGCATTCACAAATTCATATTTTAGTAATGGGACTCCTGAAATTCTATTGATCGAACTCACAACTCAAACTACCCAAACACCCTGCGTATGTTAAACTATACGTAATGTCACAAGTCTTACACGATTCTATGAATATGTAGGCTTGCAAGTTCATGTCAAGTTCAGGTCAAGATGGTATCTTACGTATTCATGCCTCGATTCAAGTCATGTCAAACATGTAATAGATTATTCACACGATTCATATAGGTACAATAAAATGAGAAGTTGCATAGCATGAAATGAAGCAAGCACAATATTCAAGTGATGACCAGAAAACAGTACTGTAAAGAAGTGTTGTGAACTACTAATTATTTAAGTCAATTGAAATCAGAAATTAAACAAGAAATATATCTATAAGTGTTATACAAATGTGGGTTCAAGTTTTGCCTAATTACGACTACTGGTTTGGGAGATATATGCCTTTTCATATCATGGTGCGGAACAAATCAGAATCTGTCCAGTTCCAACACATGTTTTTAAATCACAGTTTGTGTTATTTTCCATCGGTTTTCAGGTCTTGAAAATTATTAGAAACTTGTAGGTATTTCGGTCTAATTATCCAAACAACTAAGTTCTATGCGATTTAAATTCCTGGAGCTCTAGTTATGGTCAAGTTAACATCAGGTTTTGAAACAGAATTTTAATTTCAGGACAACAACTATGGGGTGTCTTGCAGGGCATATATCGGGTCGTTCTATTTGTTTCTGATTCACTAAATATATAGGAAAGTTATAGGTCTGTCAATTAAGCATCCATACATATAAGGTTTGTCACAAGCCGATATCGGGAGCTCGAGTTATGTCATGTTTAAAAACAATGTGCGGATCATGACAGATTTTATTTAGATTCGTCATATAATTTTAAAAGGCATGACTCTATAAATTATGTCAATTTTCAGGTAAACATTAAAACCAATAAAATCTTGATCTTTCGATCTATATGTCCAAAACACTTAAGTTTTCTTAAAATGGGCCTCAGAATACAGAGTTATGGGTCTCCGAAAGTGGTCGATAAAAACAGTTTTTCTAATTTATGAAAACAGTGAGTAAAAGCGATGTAAATCCTAAACCATTCTTTGGTTCGGCCAAATTTTTTTTTGTGACGAGTGTAAAAAACTATCTATTGTTATACCAAATTTTCTTAAAATAGCAGATCATAAGAATTTAATTATTAATATGTTTCAGAGACGTATTAGTGTGTAAAAGAGTCGGGTTTCGACATGTATGCAACAAAAGAAAAAGATCTTAGATTTCCTAAGGTAAACGATATGAAAACAAAATACTTAATCTATATAATAGTCTATCATCTTTTATACATGTTATTTAAACTTGGGTTAACCGGAGTACAACAAGAATCGATATGAATGGTGACATGGCAAGAGAAGGATGATTCAACAAAAGGAATGCTAAAACGGGACTTACATGCACAAGCCGGTATCGTTACCAGGTCTGTCTATCCACCGATAGTCTCGCGTTACTAGCGAGACTTTTTGATAAAGTTTCTCCTCATTCTTCTTCGAAAACTTAAGGTGAAGAGAGAGAAGCGAGGGTAGAAAATTGTGAGGAAGAGAAAGAAAGAGATGAGGACAAATAAAGGTGGGTGTAATTGTGCATTATTTCTAATAAACTATGGATTCAAAGTCAGACGTAAAAAGAATTGAATGGCCATTTCTAGGTTATGAGAGAGCTAAAAAAATATGATAAAAAATAATTACAAGATTGAAGGTTCAAACATGTAGCCAACGAGACAGCAGTGTAATGATTTAACCAATAGGTTACAAGCTTAATATTTCATATAATTAAATAGAAACAAATATATACAGAGTTTCAAAATAAAATAATTTAAAAAATAAAGGAAATAAATTATTTTCTTAAACTAATTTTTTTCTTTCAAATAAAAAAAATTCTCTTTTCAAAATTTTCCTTTCAAAACAAAATCGAATAAATTCTTTATATTAAAATAAATCAAAATAAATCTTTTAAAAAATATCTTTCAAAAGCTTTTCTTTTTACAAAACGAATTATTTCGAAACAAATATATTTTTGTTTATTTAAAAATAATATAGTAAAAATAGGGTCTTTACAACTTCGCTAATTACTAAAAAACTTACTTTGTATTTACTTAAAAGACCCTCCATATATTTAAATTGCACTAAAAAGCCTCTTAACAAGACAAAAAGAGAAAATTTTTTCATCTTCCATTGTTTCATTAGGGGACTAACTAGGAGTATCGGAATAGGCTTTTAAAACCTCCTAGCCTCTTTTCTTCTTCTAAAATCTCCAATTTTTTTCCAAATTGACTTTAGGATTAGGATTTCGAATAAAAATGTCTCGAATTAACATAGAAATCGGCTCATCTTCCTCAATCTTCTTCAATAACGTGCTTCTCTAGTGCCGTTGTCCCTTCAATTATAGTTTTTGAGTTAGTGGGCAATCTCATTTGAAAGGAGAGTGATTTTTTACTTTTCCTAAATCTCAAACTTCAATGTGGGTTCTTTTTGTAGGAGAAAGACCTACCAAATACCTAGAAGATAATAGAGCAGCTCAAGCTTCAGCTCCAACTCACTAACGAGACGCTAATTTTGGATGGAAAACTAATGATAAGTTTCTAATGCAACTTAAATGTATTGAGTCTATTAAGCAAATATGAAGTATGAAGGGTTGTTTTAGTAATTAAAGAAGTATAGATGGACTTTTCAGTAAAATGTCCTTTTCAAATATAAATCCTCAACACATGTACTTATTTTTAATGGGTAAATTTAATAATACCATAATGTTTCACATTTTCTACAGAGTAATACCACAATGTTTGTTTTCCAGCACTTAAATACTAAAATGTTTTGCACCGTTAGCAATATGATACCTTTTATTAACTGGCTGTTAGAAAAGTTGTTCACGTGACTTGTGTAGGGTTATTTAGTGCGGCAGCAAGGTTTCGAGAGGTATCGTCCATGGCGTTTTCAAAATTTTGCCGTTCTAAAGAACCCTAACCCTAGAATCTTAACTAAAGATTTAAAAAACTAGCAATGTTAATATCTTAACAACTAAGTGAATGCGGAATACAACTTTTGTAGACCGGTCCTTCACTTCAAATGCTCCGTGTAGAAGTCCCTTCGCTGCGAGTAAGAATCTCCCAAACTCTTGAGAGGCTCCATAAGGTGAAAGATACAAACTTGCTTGAAGTCTTCGAGGCCGAAGATGATCTACGTCAAGAAGACTCAAGCTCAAGCTACCTCTTCACTAAATTAGGGTTTAGTGAAGTAAACCTCCTAAACTAAATGGTTAATAGTAGACGATGATAAAGTAAGAAATGGGCTCACTTTAGATTTATTTTTCTCACAATATTTTCTCGCTTAGAAAAAGCTAGCAAGCTTTTTCTCATGAAAAAGAAGATGAAGTGATCAAGAGAGAATGAACTCATATGAGGTGAGAAAATAAACCATGGGTGAGTTAGTTGTTAGTGTATATGCCGTAGAGGCCATTACTGTATCATACTGGTTTGTATATTACTTAATGGATGCTTGGGATATTCACCTTGTATATACAATCTTGCTCAAAATAGTAGTATGCTACTTGGTTTGTTTCTACTTCAATGTGTACATGTGTTTATATTTTGTATATCGCCTATACACATTAGTGGAGCCCTTAGGATCTTTGCTTGATTACCAGCGATGTGATGGCCGTCACACTAGTGGGGCTGGGTAATCTATAAGCACATCCTTATGCAGGTCCCTGGTCGCAGGACTATCGAGACAGGGCATCGATACTCCGGAGTAGACCAGCGCATGCGCTTCTCATCCCAGTGTGGGAGACGGTCTGTCCCACAGCCGTCAGTACGTCGTACTTGAGATAGTATGCGGGTGCTCGTTAGGTTACGGGTACACTGGACAGGACTCGTCGGGAACTGACTAGTTGGTATTATACCTATCGTCAGTTATCAGTTCCCAGGTGACATGAGTACAGCTTAGTCTGCTGACTTGACACTGTCACTCCGCCTCGAGTGTGTTCCCACTGTACTTTGACCACTATCCTACCACGGCTCAAAGGAGTCGTGCAAACAGGTAGTGGTTGGGTGCAGTCCCGAAGCACTTGGAGGCAGTGACGGTTAGACAGGATTCGTCTCTCCCGGTATTGGGGGTTGACATCGCGCTGTGTCTAGGAGAGCCATTACACGAGTAGTCCCTGGCCAGGGCAAACGAGATATACTGGTAGGTTTCCAGTGTTATCTCAGGGTGTTTTGGGCTTCGCTCCGGCACGACTTGTACCGCTATTGGGGGACTGACGTTTACCGCCCCCTAGGCCCGCCATGCGATGTATCAGACGAACAGACCGGACTGTACGGAGAATGTCACACTCAGGCTCAGTAGGAGTTCAGATGGGTTTCGCCTCGTCGGTCTTCTTGTCGGCATTACCTGGGGACCGTTACGCACAGCTAGTGCCGCTTGCGGTCTGTGGTTAAACCCACTGTCAGCGTAGTGTCGAGTCTTTAGAGTCCCACACAGAAAGCTTTTCGCCTTTAGGCAAAAGAGTAGAGGTCGCATGGTATTGCGACAGGTCGCATGGTTTTGCGACAGGGTTCGGTCACATCCGTGCACTTGTGCACGTACAGTGTCCGGACAGTTTACACTAGCGGGCTTTGGTTTAAGCCAGATCCTAGTGTACCTTATGGGATTGGATTTATCCAGTTTGCATTCGTGTTCCTCGGAACGTGGATGCGGGTGTGTATGCACAGTTGACAGGGAGGCAGAGGCAGCGGATTCTCATTAGGGTTGTTGACAGTTGACCGTTGACTTTTTGACTTTTTGCTCAACCCTAATGAGAATATGATATGCGATTAACTATTATATTAATTAAGTATTATGGTGACTTGGTTGTTGACTTTTGTTGACCTTGTTGACTTGTTGACTTTTGTTGACTTGTTGACTTTGTTGACCGGTTGACTAGGCTTGACTAGTTGACCATCATGATAACCATGGTTATCATTTCATGCCAAAGACTTTTACTTGCTTGTTCATTTGAGTAAAATGAGTGCATGACATGATAAGGTTATGGTTGCTTCAACCATCACATAAGACTTTTGTTAATATGATGAGTTATCATTGCTTTGGATTATGAGAGGGTGAGAGACAAAATACTTGCTCATATTCTTTCTTGCTCATTCTCTCTCTTGTTCTTGAGCTCTCCTCTTGCTCTCACCCTCAACCTCTTGCTCCCTCTCTTGATCTATGGTTCTCTTGTCTCATGAGTTGAGAATCAAGAACCATAGATAAAATCCCATTCTAAATCTTCTCTACTCATTCTAGTTCACTAGGTTTAGCAAACCAAGTGAACTAGTTTCTTCAAAGAACGAAGAAGGAGCTAAAGGTTGGAGCTTTCAAGTGGATCTATCTTCGGCGTACGGAGACGACGAGAAGGAGCCATCGCACCACCATCGGAGTTTGAAGAGAAGGAGTTCAAGTCAAGCTAGGTATAACCATCTCCATCCGAGTAGCTAACTCTCTTTAGATAAGTATGCTAGTTTTAGTTTAGTCAAAGATCCCGACTTTGCTTAGTCCATGTTGCCCCTTGCGCTAAAAATTTGATTTTTATACCGTTTCTGCCTCCCCGTAAGAACCGGGGGTCGCAACGTGGACTTACAGTGGTATCAGAGCCTAACTAAACTTAAACTAGCTTGGTAGTAAAGTGTAACAAAGTTCGGAACCGGAAAAAATCCAAAAACCTAACTTTTACAAAACCTGAGTTTCTGTTGAAATTTTTTCTGGTCAAAATGAAAAACTTTATACTCCTAAATTCGGCTCAGGGTTTTGTGTGAACACCCATGAAAAACGGTCCACTGTTTCGTTCAAACCGCCGCGCTTCCGCCGCACGAGGTAGGCATGTGCCGCGGAAGCGCCGCGGTTTGTCGTCTTCTCTGCATCGTTTTTCGTGCAGTGTGTGTCTGTGTTGGTTTTGGGATTTTTGGAATATATTATATGTGCCCAGATTTTCCAGAAAAGAAATTTCCTTTTGGGGTCCTATAATTCCGTATTTTTTCCGAACTTCACTGCACTTTGACTATGATGGTTATATCTGTGATGTTTGCATGTATTGAACGTCGGCTAATCGCTATAAGTCGATTGGTCGGGGTTATACATGATCTGTAATGTGCTGAAATGTGTATATAAATATGTTGGATTGTTGCGGGTGAATAGCCGGGGGTTGTGAGACGAGAGTTTTCTTTTCTTGCAATTCATGTAAATTTGTAAATTGATGTAACAATTATTTGTATGGCCGCACAACCGGGTCGGGGTTGTAGCCGTCATTGTATAATTTCTTTTTACTGTTTTTGCTCCTAGGATAGACCCATGAAGGGGGTGCACAAACTACCGGGTATGCCGAAGTGTCGAGTGGCCTACTCATGGAGATGAGGGAGGTTGCTACGCTTCGGGTACTTGGCGGGTAGTTTGCCGCACCCGTAGGGGTCTTGGGTGGGGTTTTGGCTATTCACTGCGACCGTGTTATCTGTTTTTGTTACAGGCTCGTACAAATTACAGATTGCTAGTATATCCAATGTATTTATCTGTGATCTGAAATGTTTATCATTGCAGTATATCTATATATGATATTATTTAGGCGTTGCTTATGTTTTACAGACGCGCTAGCCCAGCCCCCGCTCTGTCGTTAGTTAAGTAACCTAACGGGTAATGACGGGGCCCCGTGGCGAATGCGAATGGCATAAGCGTACGTCATATTTTGGTTGTTTTCTGCAATGGTAGGATTAAATGATGGGACGCATTAAAAGAACTAATGCAAGAATATCACGCATTAAAAGAACTAATGCAAGATAATAAACCAAGTTAAAGTCGTTGGAACACTTTCGAAAAACCACTCGGTTCTTTTCAAAAACAACTTTTAGATGTGGAGCTTGAGCCACTCCTTTTAAAAGCTATCTCGTTCCATCGACCAAATCAAGTTCACTACGTTCACGGTTTTGCCAAAACCATCCGTAGCCCTCCGTCGTTTCACATGAATAGTCAATAGTATTCAAGCTGTGTTTGTTGGCCAAAGTCAAGGCACAGTGATTGGTAGCTATTTGGGTATTCATGTGCAGCATAGATAGATGCGTTGGTTTGGAACAGTCGTACTGCCTTGTTGGCCAAAGTCAAGGGTAGGTGCGGGTGGATTCAAATTAACCTGGAGAACGACGGGCAGAACTTGACATGTGACTTATGATTTGTTGGCCAAAGTCAAGGTCATAAGAGCATGGGGCAAAAATCCACATCGGGAGTTTCATAAGTACTGAAACTTGCTAGATTTGCATACCATTTGGAGTGTGATGATTCTGGTAGGATTCCTTCAGTTTCGTCACGCAATGATATTTGGATCCCGATCCTACTGTGAGTATATGCTACTCCTCGGGAAGTTTCTCACTAATCGATCAATGCTATAAACCTAGTAGGTGCCTAGAAAGGTGTTAGCGGGGCTACGCCCCCAGGGAAAAGAGGTTCTTTAATTAAGGAACTTCGCGAAAGCGTTGGAAAACCTCCCTCGAAGTACCGACACCGGCCTGGCTGAACGGTTAAGCAAGTATTGTGCGGTGGGATTGATCCCGGCTAATTCTTCCTTTATGGTTTGAGGAGGGATTCGAGAAACAGTGGGAGCCATCCTGTTTAGACAAACTAAAAACCACTCTAAACTTGCAAGAGCATCATGCTGAGTGTTTCTTCTTCTCTCTCCTAATTGCAGCGACCAATCAACATGACTGGACTTAAGTTACTCCTAGATAAAAACAAACTGACAGGGCCAAACTACAAAGATTGGCTCAGGAATGTCAAGATAGCAATCACTTATAACAAGCTGGGGTATCTTCTTACCACCAAAGCTCCCCCTGTCCCTGGTCCAACTTCCAGCGTCGCGGATAAGGAAATCCGCAAGACTTGGGAGATTGATAGCGCAAAGGCCAAATGCCTCCTGCTTGCCTCGATGGACAACGAACATCAGAGGAGGCATGAGAATATGGACATGGAATCCATATTGCTTCATACAAAAGAACTGTATGGAGAGCAATCTCGTATCGCAAGATACGAAGCGTCGAAAAAGTTATTTTCGACAAGAATGGCCGTCGGATCATCAGTAGCTGAGCACGTGCTAAAGATGATCGGCTTCATTGAGGAGCTCGCTGACCTAGGGATCACATTGGAGAGTGAGCTATATACGGATATAGTTCTCCAGTCCCTTCCTTCCACTTACGCCCAGTTTATACTGAACTTCAACTTACAAGAAAAGGAGGTTGAACTTTCAGAGCTCCTCAACATGCTGAGGAGCGCAGAGGGCACCCTACAGAAAGGTAGGGATACATCCACTTTGTTTGTAGGAGGATCATCTTCTTCTAGGTCCAAGGCGAAAGCCAAGGGAAAGAAGAAGAAAGCCCCCGCCAAACCAAGGGGCGGTGTTAGTAAAGTGGATACGAAGGGAAAAGCAAAAGCAACAAAGATAGCGGGGAAGCTTGTGGATAAGGAAGAATGCTTCTATTGTCATAAGAAAGGACACTGGAAGAATGATTGCAGGGCCTGGAAGGCCAGAACACAGGAATTGAAGCAGGTTGCAGCTTCAGCTTCAGGTGTGTATGTTATTGAAAATTGTCTTTCAATAAACTCTACTTCCTGGGTATTGGATACCGGATCAGGATCTCATATCTGTAATTCTTTGCAGGCGTTGAGAAACCGTAGGGTTTTGAAGGCAGGTGACATGACCCTCAAAGTTGCGAACGGAGCTAGCATGGATGCTAAAGCCGTGGGGGACTATCACCTGGGAATGTCAGATGGACATGTTTTGGTTTTGCGTAATTGCTTTTTTGTACCCAACGCAACTTGTAATATCATTTCTGTATCTTTAGTTTCTAAAGAAGGTTATGAATTTGCGTTTGTAAGTAATGTTGTAAACATTCACCTTAATCAAGTTTTGATTGGGTCAGGTACATTGAGTAATGGTATATACGTGTTAAACCAACCACAGATTTTCAACGTCCAGAATACACACAAAAGAAAGTCTCCGGAAATGAATCAGACTTTCTTATGGCATTGTAGATTGGGTCACATCAATGAGAGAAGGTTGACTAAGTTACATACAGAAGGATATTTGAATGCGTTCGAATATCAATCGTATGCCACTTGTCAATCTTGTCTCAAAGGAAAGATGACAAAGACTCCGTTTACTGGACAAGGAGTAAGAGCGAGCGAGCTCTTAGGACTCGTACACAGTGACGTGTGCGGTCCAATGTCTACACATGCCCGAAGCGGACATTCTTACTTCATTACTTTTACGGATGACTTCTCAAGGTACGGTTATGTCTTCTTGATGAAACATAAGTCCGAGGCCTTTGGAAAATTCCAGGAGTATAAGAATGAAGTAGAGAAACAGACCGGCAAAAGTATTAAGATTCTAAGATCGGATCGAGGTGGAGAATACTTAAGTGCCGAGTTCCTGGACTATTTAAAAGAGAACGGAATTCTCTCTCAGCTTACTCCTCCATACACCCCGCAACATAACGGTGTATCGGAGAGACGGAACCGCACCCTATTGGATATGGTGCGGTCCATGATGAGTAACGCTGAGTTGCCGCGATCATTCTGGGGGTATGCGCTAGAATCAGCCGCATACCTTTTGAACCGAGTTCCTACTAAGACCGTGCCTACTACACCATATGAGATGTGGTGTGGGAAGAGACCCTATCTTAAGCATATTAAGACATGGGGATGTCCAGCTTTTGTCAAAAAGCAGCATGCGGACAAGCTCGAGGCACGCTCAGTACAGTGCAAGTTTGTGGGATATCTAAAGAATTCCAAAGGATATTTCTTCTACTGTGAAGAGGAACAAAAAGTCCTTGTTTCTCGTCATGCCTACTTCTTGGAAACTGAGTTTTTGGAAACCCAGATAAGTGGGAGCACAGTAGAACTGGAAGAAATTCCAGAACCACGGACTATTACTGAAAGTTTAGTGGAACCAGAGGGTTCAACAGAACAGGACATTCCTACGTCGCTCCGCAGGAGTTGTAGGCAGTCTCATCCGCCCGAGAGATACTACGGTTTTCTCATAGACGGGGATAGAGAGGATTGCATCATAGATTATGATGAGCCTACTAGCCTCCAGCAGGCCGTTCAGAGCGTTGACTCAGTGAAATGGCTGGATGCAATGCGGACCGAAATGGAGTCCATGTACACCAACAAGGTATGGACGTTGGACATTGCTCCAGACGGGGTAAAACCCGTAGGATGCAAGTGGATCTTCAAAAGGAAGATTGGTGTAGATGGACAGGTTGAGACCTATAAAGCTAGGCTGGTAGCAAAGGGTTTCCGTCAAAGACCTGGCTTGGACTACGACGAAACCTTTTCTCCAGTAGCCATGCTGAAATCCATTCGGATCCTTCTTGCCATTGCTGCCTTCCACGATTATGAGATCTGGCAAATGGACGTAAAGACAGCTTTTCTAAATGGAAATTTAGAGGAGTGTGTCTATATGGACCAACCAGAGGGTTTCATTCAGAGTGGGAGCAGCGGAAATGTGTGCAAGTTGCTTAAGTCCATCTATGGACTAAAGCAGGCGTCGCGGAGTTGGAACATCTGCTTTGATGAAACGGTCAAAGAATTTGGCTTTATCAAAAATCCAGATGAACCATGCATCTATAGTAGATTTGTAGCGAGAACTGTAGTATTCCTCGTTTTATACGTGGATGACATTCTCTTAATAGGAAATGACATTCCTATGCTACAATCTGTCAAGGGGTTCTTGTCACACAGGTTCTCCATGAAAGACCTGGGTGATGCCTCGTACATTCTGGGTATCCGGATCTACCGTGACAGATCCAAGAGGATATTAGGACTATCACAGTCCAGGTACATCGACACCATACTGAAGAGATTCAGTATGGAAGATTCCAAGCGCGGTAACCTACTGGCTTGTCACGGGATCACCCTCTCTAAAGAGATGTCTCCCAAGACTGATTTGGAGAGGGATCGCATGTCTATTATACCCTACGCTTCTGCGGTAGGCTCTATAATGTATGCGATGTTGTGTACCAGACCGGATGTAGCTTATGCACTGAGTGTGGTAAGCCGGTATCAGTCAAACCCTGGGGAGAAACACTGGATAACGGTAAAGAACATTCTCAAGTACCTGAGAAGGACTAAGGAGATGTTCTTGGTGTATGGCGGAAAAGACCTCCAGATCGAGGCCTTTGCTGACTCCAGCTTCCAAAGTGACAAGGATGATTCCAAGTCCATGTCGGGCTTTGTCTTTACCCTCAATGGAGGGGCGGTGTGTTGGAAGAGTTCCAAACAAGAAACCGTTGCAGACTCGACGATGGAAGCGGAATACATCGCTGCATCTGATGCCGCAAAAGAAGCTGTCTGGATGAGGAAGTTCTTGAAAGAACTTCAGGTGGTTCCGTCCATTGTTGATCCAATACCTCTGTATTGCGACAACAACGGGGCTATAGCTTTAGCGAAGGAACCCAGGTCCCATCAGAGATCCAGGCACATCTTGAGGCGGTATCACCTGATCAGGGAGATCGTGGATCGCCAGGAGATCGAGGTTCGGAGAGTCGCTTCAGAAGATAACACTGCAGATCCATTCACCAAGGCCCTGCCCCAGACTCAGTTCGAGCGGCTGATCGAGATGATAGGTCTTCGATACGCCAGTACATGGCCTTAGTGCAAGTGGGAGATTGTTAGTGTATATGCCCTAGAGGCCATTACTGTATCATACTGGTTTGTATATTACTTAATGGATGCTTGGGATATTCACCTTGTATATACAATCTTGCTCAAAATAGTAGTATGCTACTTGGTTTGTTTCTACTTCAATGTGTACATGTGTTTATATTTTGTATATCGCCTATACACATTAGTGGAGCCCTTAGGATCTTTGCTTGATTACCAGCGATGTGATGGCCGTCACACTAGTGGGGCTGGGTAATCTATAAGCACATCCTTATGCAGGTCCCTGGTCGCAGGACTATCGAGACAGGGCATCGATACTCCGGAGTAGACCAGCGCATGCGCTTCTCATCCCAGTATGGGAGACGGTCCGTCCCACAGCCGTCAGTACGTCGTACTTGAGATAGTATGCGGGTGCTCGTTAGGTTACGGGTACACTGGACAGGACTCGTCGGGAACTGACTAGTTGGTATTATACCTATCGTCAGTTATCAGTTCCCAGGTGACATGAGTACAGCTTAGTCTGCTGACTTGACACCGTCACTCCGCCTCGAGTGTGTTCCCACTGTACTTTGACCACTACCCTACCACGGCTCAAAGGAGTCGTGCAAACAGGTAGTGGTTGGGTGCAGTCCCGAAGCACTTGGAGGCAGTGACGGTTAGACAGGATTCGTCTCTCCCGGTATTGGGGGTTGACATCGCGCTGTGTCTAGGAGAGCCATTACACGAGTAGTCCCTGGCCAGGGCAAACGAGATATACTGGTAGGTTTCCAGTGTTATCTCAGGGTGTTTTGGGTTTCGCTCCGGCACGACTTGTACCGCTATTGGGGGACTGACGTTTACCGCCCCCCTAGGCCCGCCATGCGATGTATCAGACGAACAGACCGGACTGTACGGAGAATGTCACACTCAGGCTCAGTAGGAGTTCAGATGGGTTTCGCCTCGTCGGTCTTCTTGTCGGCATTACCTGGGGACCGTTACGCACAGCTAGTGCCGCTTGCGGTCTGTGGTTAAACCCACTGCCAGCGTAGTGTCGAGTCTTTAGAGTCCCACACAGAAAGCTTTTCGCCTTTAGGCAAAAGAGTAGAGGTCGTATGGTATTGCGACAGGTCGCATGGTTTTGCGACAGGGTTCGGTCACATCCGTGCACTTGTGCACGTACAGTGTCCGGACAGTTTACACTAGCGGGCTTTGGTTTAAGCCAGATCCTAGTGTACCTTATGGGATTGGATTTATCCAGTTTGCATTCGTGTTCCTCGGAACGCGGATGCGGGTGTGTATGCACAGTTGACAGGGAGGCAGAGGCAGCGGATTCTCATTAGGGTTGTTGACAGTTGACCGTTGACTTTTTGACTTTTTGCTCAACCCTAATGAGAATATGATATGCGATTAACTATTATATTAATTAAGTATTATGGTGACTTGGTTGTTGACTTTTGTTGACCTTGTTGACTTGTTGACTTTTGTTGACTTGTTGACTTTGTTGACCGGTTGACTAGGCTTGACTAGTTGACCATCATGATAACCATGGTTATCATTTCATGCCAAAGACTTTTACTTGCTTGTTCATTTGAGTAAAATGAGTGCATGACATGATAAGGTTATGGTTGCTTCAACCATCACATAAGACTTTTATTAATATGATGAGTTATCATTGCTTTGGATTATGAGAGGGTGAGAGACAAAATACTTGCTCATATTCTTTCTTGCTCATTCTCTCTCTTGTTCTTGAGCTCTCCTCTTGCTCTCACCCTCAACCTCTTGCTCCCTCTCTTGATCTATGGTTCTCTTGTCTCATGAGTTGAGAATCAAGAACCATAGATAAAATCCCATTCTAAATCTTCTCTACTCATTCTAGTTCACTAGGTTTAGCAAACCAAGTGAACTAGTTTCTTCAAAGAATGAAGAAGGAGCTAAAGGTTGGAGCTTTCAAGTGGATCTATCTTCGGCGTACGGAGACGACGAGAAGGAGCCATCGCACCACCATCGGAGTTTGAAGAGAAGGAGTTCAAGTCAAGCTAGGTATAACCCCATTTCCATCCTAGTAGCTAACTCTCTTTAGATAAGTATGCTAGTTTTAGTTTAGTCAAAGATCCCGACTTTGCTTAGTCCATGTTGCCCCTTGCGCTAAAAATTTGATTTTTATACCGTTTCCGCCTCCTCGTAAGAACCGGGGGTCGCAACGTGGACTTACATTAGTGTCATACACTAACCCATGTAGAGAATTGACCATGGTTGAGAATAATGGTTAGGTTAATAAATATCTACAAGTAAAACAAAAATGGCGGACTTGGTCAATGTTTTCCACAAGCTTCTATAAGCTTGTAGCCATGCCAAATATCCATCTATTTTTGAATTACCTAGATAAATATAAACCCTAGGAGTATCCTAACTATAGTGTAAGTCTCATACACCCATATAGCATGTGGCATCAAGCATGACACAATAAAATGTATATTAATATATATCACATATATACTATATGCACACAAGTAAGAAAAAGAATACTTAGTGAGCTATTATTAGTTAATGTAAGTTAATATATCAAATATATAATTATACATTAAATTATCAAATCAACACTTGATTTAATAATCCGGTTATATCACATACAACCGACTAATATCATATGAATCAACTTATCGAATCAACATTTGATCCGATAACCCGGATATATCATATATAACCGACCGATATCATATATCGCGAGAATAGAATGCGGTATCACATACGTGCATTAATCTTGGTCCCGCACATATCACATATGTGCTCCTATTTTGTTTCGCATGAATCAGGAAATCTCTGTGTAGGACTCTAAAGACTCGTCAATACGCCGGCAGTAGGTGATGATCATATCAAACACCCACAAGCCGCAAGCGGTCTGCTAAACGTAACGGCCACCCAGGTATTGAGTGATCAGAAGATCAACAAGCAAGCCTGCTCATACTCCTGCGAATCCAATCAGTAACACTACCGTACAGTCCGGTCTCTTCGTCAAATATGTCGCATATCACAGCCTTGGGGTGGTATAACATCAGACCCCAATAGCCTGATAAGTCATGCCGATGCAAGGTCCATAACAGTCCGAGAAGTTACTGATAACACTTACCAGTAGATCTCAACAACCCTGGCCAGGGATTTCATGCTATGGCCAATCGAGCATAGCGCAACATCAACTCCCAATACCGGGAGAGACGAATCCCCTCCTATCGCTCATTGCCTCCATGTGACTCGGGACTATACCCAAAAACCACCTTTTTCACGATCTCTTGACCGTGGTATGGTGGAAATCAAAGCACGGTGGGAATCACATAAGACTCTATGACGATCTCGGGTCGACAGACTAACCTGTACCAGTGTCACCAGAGAACTGCTCTCCGACGATAGGTATAATACCATTTAGGAGTTCTCGGCGAGTCCGTTCAGTGTACCCAGTCTCCACTGAGCACCCGTATACCTTCTCTGATGTCAAACACCAATGGATGTGGGATCATCCATCGCCCATCATATGGGTCGAGAAGTGTATACGCTAGTCTACTCTGGAGTATCAATGCCCTGTCTCGATACTCCCACGACTAGGAACATTTGAAGGATGTACTTGCCGACTATCCTGTACCCACTAGTATGATCTGCTTCATAATCCTGGTAGTCAAGTACTCATTCTAAGGGCTTTATCAACATGTAATAGAGAAACGATAAGTGTACATGTTAAGATAAAGAGCAACCGGATAGCATACTATCATGTCGAGCAAGAAAGTCATCCCTATATATGTCTAAGCATCCACTACAATGTACATCACATGTACAGTAATGGCCTCTAGGGCATACATATAACTAACAACTTGTACGCGGGTATTTTTGGAAAATTTTCACCTTCACTCTTTTAATTTAATTTTAAAAAGACAAAAACAAAAAACAAAACCCTAGCCAAAGTCTTAACCCATCTTCTTCCTCTAACTTTTTGAGATCCTTGAAGCAATAAATTCTGGCACGTTGCCGGCAAAGATGGAGATAGGGGCAGAGTTGTTTTTGCGGCAGTGGTGGAGGTAGCGATAGGGTCGATGGGAAGGATGTGGTGGCGATGCGAAGGGGGCGGAGGTTAAGGAGGGGGTGGCCATGGGATTGGACGGAGCTTGTAATCAGCCTCTTAAAAACTAAGCCTTCTGGTTTTACAGGTTGCTCGGAAGGGCCTGCAGAGCTTGTTGCCAGCCTGTCAAAGGCTGAATTCTTCGGAGCTTCCTTCCATGGCGTTGAAACACCGATGGTCGAGAGGGGAGGCATCTACCAAAATTGAAGCCCGTTCAGTTCTTGCATAAGTTGGATCGTAGGGATGAAAAGCATAGGGGCCATGAACTGACCATGCATGATTAGCTGAGGCACAACAATTTTGGAGCTAAAACTGTTGCAATTGCAAAATGCCATTGAGATGATCTGCATCGAAGATAGATCACCGGTTTCATTACCCCAAAATCCAAGAGCAACCAAAAATAGAAATCTCGATTTTTTTTGCGAAAACACGACACACAAAGTGTGGAGTGAAAAGAGAAAATTGTCCTGCCGAGCATGCCAGAATCAGTTTTCAGCCGAAGACCGGTCAGACAAACTGGGATTGGACGTCTATCCTGAATTTGAGGGTAGATGCATAGGTTTGATCCATCCACCTCTCAGAAAACTCTAAGGGATTATAGCGCCCTATATCGGAGGTTTGGAAGGATGCGACCGATATTACCGACTTTAGAATTCCTCTCACAAATGAGAGGTTTATTAATTGTGGGGACGAATTTTTCCTACAGGCGCAAGCCCATGTAGTTAATTACGTTGTTGTCACTCCCCACTTCCCAGTAAACGGAAACGGTGACGTGGCAAGCCCGCGGCATATTTATCCAAAGAAGCTCATTCCCTAAATAAATATACTAAGCATATTGAAACAATAATACACAATGCAAGAATAAATGGAGACTGTGAAATTTTTCAACAAACATCTTCATTTATATTCAACTTCCAATATTTACAAGTACATGAGTTTCAGCTGGAAAGTAAATACAATAAAAGAAAATGCCTAAACAAGTGACATACATAAACTGAAGAAAAGTGAAACTGACTAGCCCTGAATAGCGATCTGGTTGTAGTCCTCTTCTGTGGCTTCCACTTTCTCTGTCTCGACCGTATCTAACGAATATTCCAAGAGAAGAAAAGTGGGTGGAATGCCCGTCAGCGAACTAGCGCTCGGTAAGTCCCAAAGATAGGTAAAAGTAAAGAAAATGACAAGTGTAGAATATATATGAAGAGTAAGAATATGTGATCATGGGTAAATATATTCTATAGGTCTCTATATGGTCACTATGTTAATATTAAGTTCCAAGTGTGAATGTCAACGTAGCCGTAGAAGTATTCACGAGCTCAAGAGTGGGGCCCCAGGAGCAAGAAAACACGGGCCCATTTCATGTGTTAGCATCGGGGCTCTAGGCTGTGGATGAGTCAACTGTTGGGGTAAAAATTTACACCCCGGTTGACCAAGTCAAAATCAAAGTCAACCCCAAGCCAGGTGGGCCCAAGCCCAGGTCAAGCGGGCCCATGCCCAAGTCGAGCCCGCGGCCAGCCTCCCCATGCCAACAACAAAATCATGTAATAAATAATTTTTATGTAATTTTTTATGCATGAATGAAAACAAAATGGGCATAAAGCCAATATTTTGTAAGCCCATGGCTTATGTGCAAAAATGAAATGGCACATGAGCCATGGGATGGCTAAAATGCCATTTTTGTAAAGCCCAAGGGGCTATATGTAAATATGTAAGCCTATATAAGGCAACATGATGAATAAAAAAAAAGACTTTTTCATTCCCCCAAAAACTAGGGTTCTTTGTGCCTCCTGCTCCTTCTCCAAGATTCTAAACCTTCTCGATTCTTTTGAATTAAATCAAGAGTTTTACTCTTTCTTTTCCAAAACTAAGTAGTTTTCCACCACAAAACCATCAAAGGGGAACTCGGATCTCCCATCCGATCTCAAAAAGGAGAGGTTTGGAGATCTCACATCTCTTGATCTTCAAGAATCAGCCAAACAGCAGGAGGAAGAAGAAGAACCCCCTTCATCAGCTTCAAAACACCCCAGGAGTTTAACTCCATACATATATACATAACAAATATTTCCTTTCTGAAGCACAGCTTCTGTTTCTTAGGCTAAAAACCACTTTTTCTCGCCGGCGCTCAAGCGCAGAGCGCCCGCGTGCCGACACGTGGCGCGCTTGCGTCCGAGCGGAAGCGCCCGAGCGCAAGTCGCCCACGTGCCGACACGTGGCGCGCTTGCGCTCAAGCGCAAGCGCCCGAGCGCAAGTCGCCCCGGTGCCGACACGTGGAGCGCTTGCGCCCGAGCGCAGGCGCCCGAGCGCAAGTCGCCCACGTGCCGACACGTGGCGCGCTTGCGCCCAAGCGCAGGCGCCCGAGCGCAAGTCTCCCCCGTGCCGACACGTGGCGCGCGTGCGCACAAGCGCAGGCGCCCGAGCGCAAGTCTCCCCCGTGCCGACACGTGGCGTGCCTGCGCCCAAGCGCAGGCGCCCGAGCGCAAGTCTCCCCCGTGCCGACACGTGGCGCGCCTGCGCCCAAGCGCAGGCGCTCGAGCGCAAGTCTCCCCCGTGCCGACACGTGGCGCGCTTGCGCTCAAGCGCCCAGCGCTCAAGCGCAGAGCGCCCACGTGCCGACACGTGGCACTCTAGCGCCTGAGCGCACAGCACCTAGGCGCACAGCGCCCAAGGTGCTGCCCCACGCATCCTTTGGATGTCTTTTCCCTCTCTTTCTTTTATATATATATATATATATATACATGTATACATACATATATATATATATGTACATATGCATACATATTTATACACACACATACTCCACGACACTGTCCCTGTTAGAAAAAAATTTCTAACGGGGCGCTGCCCCGCACCCCGCAAAGGGGCTGCTAGCCCCCTTGACCCCCAGCCCGCTATCCGGGTAGTGGGACCCCCGTAAAAACTCTGCGTGGCTCCCAATATATCCAAAACCCCTCTTTCAAAACACAACACACGCACACTGCACATGGAGTTCGCATGACCAGTTTAACCTGTCAATCGGAGGTTCCCTCGCCCCAAAGGCGAGGGGTAATTAACAGCAGCTTAGTCCGCGGCTGCCGGAGATTCGGATCCCCACAATCATTAAACCCCGGCCTACCCTAGGCAGAGGGAATCTGTAGTACGCCTGACAAGCGCGCGCGTATTCCCATCTCAATGGGGTGACGAAAAACACCCTACATATTCTGGCACGCCCGGTGGGACCATCTCTCCTCCCATATTTCGGGTTAAATGTTCATGCGAACTCAATCAATATACATATCGATTACCTATACTGAAATAATGTTTCTATTTGCAGGTTAACAATTTCCAATTGCCATATTCGATGCAAGTCGGTATTTGAACGACTTTCCTTGGCCCCAGCTGGGGGCAAGGCCATCAACTCCGACAAAGTAATAAGGCATCTCGGGCAAACTCCAGCGGTACCCCCGACAACTGCCCGATCAGGTATCTTCTCTGACCTCCACGTCGTTAAACTGGAAACAGATGACCTCTACGTCGTTAAACTGGAAACAGACGACTACCACGTCATTAAACTGGGAACAATCGACCGCCACGTCATTAAACTGGGAACAGTCGACCTCTAAGTCGTTAAACTGGAAATGTAAAAAAAAAATGTAAAAAAAAAATGTGTGTGTAAATAAAAGAAAAAAATAAAAGCCGAAATGATGGGGCAACTCGCAATAAAAATCAGCGAGTAAAATAAAGATGAAATAAAAGCCGAAATGATGGGGCAACCGCGAATAAAAGCCGAAATGATAGGGCAATCGCAACCTTCGCGATAAGAAAAGCTGAAATGATAGAGCGATCGCGGTAAAATAAAATAAAAAAAAAAAAAATAAGGACGGATGATGAGTTGCTCCTGGCATTATTCCAGTGCGGCAATGCAGACGCCAAACAAAAATCCAATTCCCCAAAATTCTTTTAGCCCTACGGCTAGTCCCCAAATTGACTGCCGTATACAATCCACGGGCTCAAATAATCCTCAGCATACCCATGCCCCACCGCAACCACCAGTTACGCGGCTGGCCTCCGCCTTTGGAATTATACTCCATTGGGAAGACCCACTCATGTGTCCTGGCACATGTGCTTCAGTGTTAGCAACGCTGATGCCGGCCCCTACCCCAAAATTCCAAGCTCGCCATCGATAGACCTCTAAGTCTTTAAACTGGAAAAAGATGACCTCTAAGTCTTTAAACTGGAAACAGATGACCACTACGTCGTTAAACTGGAAACAGATGACCACTATGTCGTTAAACTGGAAACAGATGACCTCTAAGTCGTTAAACTGGAAATAGCAAACCTCTAAGTCTTTAAACTGGAAACAGACGACCACTATGTCGTTAAACTGGAAACAGATGACCTCTATGTCGTTAAACTGGAAACAGACGACCACTACGTCGTTAAACTGGAAACAGATGACCCCTAAGTCGTTAAACTGGAAACGAAGGGAAATCCACTCATGTGTCCTCACGATATATGAGGAGAATAAACCTTTGTGGGATCCTTACGGCTCACGAAGGAAAAACACACTTAAACTGGAAACAGATGACCTCTATGTCGTTAAACTGGAAACAGATGACCACTATGTCGTTAAACTGGAAACAGACGACCACTACGTCGTTAAACTGGAAACAGATGACCCCTAAGTCGTTAAACTGGAAACGAAGGGAAATCCACTCATGTGTCCTCACGATACATGAGGAGAATAAACCTTTGTGGGATCCTTACGGCTCACGAAGGAAAAACACACTTGGGAGTCCTCACGACTCCTAAGGAGAACATACACCTGCGAGATCCTTACGACTCGTAGGGAGAAAATGCTTTTATAGGACCCCCACGGCCCATAAAATTGAAAAGCCTTAGGTGATAGGGATCTAAACCTGTCCCCTAAGCCATCGCTCCCCAACCCCCCAACGGCGAATGATGAGTCGCTCCTGGTACCATATTCCAGTGCAGCGATGCAGACGCCAACCAAATTCCAAATCCCAACGGCGAATGATGAGTCGCTCCTGGTACCATATTCCAGTGCAACGATGCAGACGCCAACAAAGTCTTGAAATGTTTCTGGCCCTACGGTCTGGATCACACATCCTGCAAAACCGTATACAATCCACGGGTGTAAAACAATCCCGATCTCTCCAAAAAAAAGAAAAGAAAAAAAAAGACTTAGGGGACTCCCACCGTCTATGTCGCAAAAAGGGCAGTGCAGGCTCCCGCAAATTGGGAACCCAAATAGCTCCGGATCAGAGCGTCGACCGTCTATGTCGCAAAAAGGGCAGTGCAGGCTCCCGCAAATTGGGAACCCAAATCGCTTCGTAACAGAGCGTCGACCATCTATGTCACAAAAAGGGCAGTGCAGGCTCCCGCAAATTGGGAACCCAAAACGCTCCGGATCAGAGCGTCGACCGTCTATGTCGCAAAAAGGGCAGTGCAGGCTCTCGCAAGTTGGGAACCCAAATCGCTCCGGATCAGAGCGTCGACCATCTATGTCGCAAAAAGGACAGTGCAGGCTCCCGCAATTTTTGGGAAACCAAATCGCTCCGGATCAGAGCGTCGACCGTCTATGTCGCAAAAAGGGCAGTGCAGGCTCCCGAAAATTGGGAACCCAAATCGCTCCGGATCAGAGCGTCGACCGTCTATGTCGCAAAAAGGGCAGTGCAGGCTCCCGCAAATTGGGAACCCAAATCGCTCCGGATCAGAGCGTCGACTGTCTATGTCGCAAAAAGGGCAGTGCAGGCTCCCGCAAATTGGGAACCCAAATCGCTTCGTAACAGAGCGTCGACCATCTATGTCGCAAAAAGGGCAGTGCAGGCTCCCGCAAATTGGGAACCCAAAACGCTCCGGATCAGAGCGTCGACCGTCTATGTCGCAAAAAGGGCAGTGCAGGCTCTCGCAAGTTGGGAACCCAAATCGCTCCGGATCAGAGCGTCGACCGTCTATGTCGCAAAAAGGACAGTGCAGGCTCCCGCAATTTTTGGGAACCCAAATCGCTCCGGATCAGAGCGTCGACCGTCTATGTAGTAAAAAGGGCAGTGCAGGCTCCCGCAAATTGGGAACCCAAATCGCTCCGGATCAGAGCGTCGACCGTCTATGTCGCAAAAAGGGCAGTGCAGGCTCCCGCAAATTGGGAACCCAAATCGTTCCGGATCAGAGCGTCGACCGTCTATGTCGCAAAAAGGGCAGTGCAGGCTCCCGCAAATTGGGAACCCAAATCGCTTCGTAACAGAGCGTCGACTGTCTATGTCGCAAAAAGGGCAGTGCAGGCTCCCGCAAATTGGTTACCCAAATCGCTCCGGATCAGAGCGTCGACCGTCTATGTCGCAAAAAGGGCAGTGTAGGCTCCCGCAAATTGGGAACCCAAATCGCTTCGTAACAGAGCGTCGACCGTCTATGTCGCAAAAAGGGCAGTGCAGGCTCCCGCAAATTGGGAACCCAAATCGCTCCGGATCAGAGCGTCGACCGTCTATGTCGCAAAAAGGGCAGTGCAGGCTCCCGCAAATTAGGAACCCAAATCGCTCCGGATCAGAGCGTCGACCGTCTATGTCGCAAAAAGGGCAGTGCAGGCTCCCGCAAATTGGGAACCCAAATCGCTTCGTAACAGAGCGTCGACCGTATATGTCGCAAAAAGGGCAGTGCAGGCTCCCGCAAATTGGGAACCCAAATCGCTTCGTAACAGAGCGTCGATCGTCTATGTGGCAAAAAGGGCAGTGCAGGCTCCCGCAAATTGGGAACCCAAATCGCTCCGGATCAGAGCGTCGACCGTCTATGTCGCAAAAAGGGCAGTGCAGGCTCCCGCAAATTGGGAACCCAAATCGCTCCGGATCAGAGCGTTGACCGTCTATGTCGCAAAAAGGGCAGTGCAGGCTCCCGCAAATTGGGAACCCAAATCGCTCCGGATCAGAGCGTCGACCGTCTATATCGCAAAAAGGGCAGTGCAGGCTCCCGCAAATTGGGAACCCAAATCGCTTCGTAACAGAGCGTCGACCGTCTATGTCGCAAAAAGGGCAGTGCAGGCTCCCGCAAATTAGGAACCCAAATCGCTCCGGATCAGAGCGTCGACCGTCTATGTCGCAAAAAGGGCAGTGCAGGCTCCCGCAAATTGGGAACCCAAATCGCTTCGTAACAGGGCGTCGACCGTCTATGTCGCAAAAAGGGCAGTGCAGGCTCCCGCAAGTTGGGAACCCAAATCGCTTCGTAACAGCGCGTCGACCGTCTATGTCGCAAAAAGGGCAGTGCAGGCTCCAGCAAAATGGGAACCCAAATCGTTTCGTAACAAAGCGTCGACCGTCTATGTCGCAAAAAGGGCAGTGCATGCTCCCGCAAATTGGGAACCCAAATCGCTCCGGATCAGAGCGTCGACCGTCTATGTCGCAAAAAGGGCAGTGCAGGCTCCCGCAAATTGGGAACCCAAATCGCTTCGTAACAGAGCGTCGGCCGTATATGTCGCAAAAAGGGCAGTGCAGGCTCCCGCAAATTGGGAACCCAAATCGCTTCGTAGCAGAGCGTCGACCGTCTATGTCGCAAAAAGGGCAGTGCAGGCTCCCGCAAATTGGGAACCCAAATCGCTCCGGATCAGAGCGTCGACCGTCTATGTCGCAAAAAGGGCAGTGCAGGCTCCCGCAAATTGGGAACCCAAATCGCTCCGGATCAGAGCGTCGACCGTCTATGTCGCAAAAAGGGCAGTGCAGGCTCCCGCAAATTGGGAACCCAAATCGCTCCGGATCAGAGCATCGACCGTCTATGTCGCAAAAAGGGCAGTGCAGGCTCCCGCCAATTGGGAACCCAAATCGCTTCGTAACAGAGCGTCGACCGTCTATGTCGCAAAAAGGGCAGTGCAGGCTCCCGCAAATTAGGAACCCAAATCGCTCCGGATCAGAGTGTCGACCGTCTATGTCGCAAAAAGGGCAGTGCAGGCTCCCGCAAATTGGGAACCCAAATCGCTTCGTAACAGGGCGTCGACCATCTATGTCGCAAAAAGGGCAGTGCAGGCTCCCGCAAATTGGGAACCCAAATCGCTCCGGATCAGAGCGTCGACCATCTATGTCGCAAAAAGGGCAGTGCAGGCTCCCGCAAATTGGGAACCCAAATCGCTCCGGATCAGAGCGTCGACCGTCTATGTCGCAAAAAGGGCAGTGCAGGCTCCCGCAAATTGGGAATCCAAATCGCTCCGGATCAGAGCGTCGACCGTCTATGTCGCAAAAAGGGCAGTGCAGGCTCCCGCAAATTGGGAACCCAAATCGCTCCGGATCAGAGCGTCGACCGTCTATGTCGCAAAAAGGGCAGTGCAGGCTCCCGCAAATTGGGAACCCAAATCGCTCCGGATCAGAGCGTCGACCGTCTATGTCGCAAAAAGGGCAGTGCAGGCTCCCGGAAATTGGGAACCCAAATCGCTCCGGATCAGAGCGTCGACCGTCTATGTCGCAAAAAGGGCAGTGCAGGCTCCCGCAAATTGGGAACCCAAATCGCTTCGTAACAGAGCGTCGACCGTCTATGTCGCAAAAAGGGCAGTGCAGGCTCCCGCAAATTGGGAACCCAAATCGCTTCGTAGCAGAGCGTCGACCGTCTATGACGCAAAAAGGGCAGTGCAGGCTCCCGCAAATTGGGAACCCAAATCGCTTCGTAACAGAGCGTCGACCGTCTATTTCGCAAAAAGGGCTGTGCAGGCTCCCGCAAATTGGGAACCCAAATCGCTCCGGATCAGAGCGTCGACCGTCTATGTCGCAAAAAGGGCAGTGCAGGCTCCCGCAAATTGGGAACCCAAATCGCTCCGGATCAGAGCGTCGACCGTCTATGTCGCAAAAAGGGCAGTGCAGGCTCCCGCAAATTGGGAACCCAAATCGCTCCGGATCAGAGCGTCGACCGTCTATGTCGCAAAAAGGGCAGTGCAGGCTCCCGCAAATTGGGAACCCAAATCGCTTCGTAGCAGAGCGTCGACCGTCTATGTCGCAAAAAGGGCAGTGCAGGCTCCCGCAAATTGGGAACCCAAATCGCTCCGGATCAGAGCGTCGACCGTCTATGTCGCAAAAAGGGCAGTGCAGGCTCCCGCAAGTTGGGAACCCAAATCGCTCCGGATCAGAGCGTCGACCGTCTATGTCGCAAAAAGGGCAGTGCAGGCTCCCGCAAGTTGGAAACCCAAATCGCTTCGTAACAGAGCGTCGACCGTCTATGTCGCAAAAAGGGCAGTGCAGGCTCCCGTAAATTGGGAACCCAAATCGATTCATAACAAAGCGTCGACCGTCTATGTCGCAAAAAGGGCAGTGCAGGCTCCCGCAAATTGGGAACCCAAATCGCTCCGGATCAGAGCGTCGACTGTCTATGTCGCAAAAAGGGCAATGCAGGCTCCCGCAAATTGGGAACCCAAATCGCTCCGGATCAGAGCGTCGACCGTCTATGTCGCAAAAAGGGCAGTGCAGGCTCCCACAAATTGGGAACCCAAATTGCTTCGTAACAGAGCGTCGACTGTCTATGTCGCAAAAAGGGCAGTGCAGGCTCCCGAAAATAGGGAACCCAAATCGCTCCGGATCAGAGCGTCGACCGTCTATGTCGCAAAAAGGGCAGTGCAGGCTCCCGCAAATTGGGAACCCAAATCGCTCCGGATCAGAGCGTCGACCGTCTATGTCGCAAAAAGGGCAGTGCAGGCTCCCGCAAATTGGGAACCCAAATCGCTCCGGATCAGAGCGTCGACCGTCTATGTCGCAAAAAGGGCAGTGCAGGCTCCCGCAAGTTGGGAACCCAAATCGCTCCGGATCAGAGCGTCGACCGTCTATGTCACAAAAAGGGCAGTGCATGCTCCCGGAAGTTGGGAACCCAAATCGCTTCGTAACAGAGCGTCGACCGTCTATGTCGCAAAAAGGGCAGTGCAGGCTCTCGCAAATTAGGAACCCAAATCGCTCCGGATCAGAGCGTCGACCGTCTATGTCGCAAAAAGGGCAGTGCAGGCTCCCGCAAATTGGGAACCCAAATCGCTCCGGATCAGAGCATCGACCGTCTATGTCGCAAAAAGGGCAGAGCAGGCTCCCGCAAATTGGGAACCCAAATCGTTCCTGATCAGAGCGTCGACCGTCTATGTCGCAAAAAGGGCAGTGCAGGCTCCCGCAAATTGGGAACCCAAATCGCTTCATAACAGAGCGTCGACTGTCTGTGTCGCAAAAAGGGCAGTGCAGGCTCCCGCAAATTGGGAACCCAAATCGCTCCGGATCAGAGCGTCGACCGTCTATGTCGCAAAAAGGGCAGTGCAGGCTCCCGCAAATTGGGAACCCAAATCGCTTCGTAACAGAGCGTCGGCCGTCTATGTCGCAAAAAGGGCAGTGCAGGCTCCCGCAAATTGGGAACCCAAATCGCTCCGGATCAGAGCGTCGACCGTCTATGTCGCAAAAAGGGCAGTGCAGGCTCCCGCAAATTAGCAACCCAAATCGCTCCGGATCAGAGCGTCGACCGTCTATGTCGCAAAAATGGCAGTGCAGGCTCCCGCAAATTGGGAACCCAAATCGCTTCGTAACAGAGCGTCGACCGTATATGTCGCAAAAAGGGCAGTGCAGGATCCCGCAAATTGGGAACCCAAATCGCTTCGTAACAGAGCGTCGACCGTCTATGTCGCAAAAAGGGCAGTGCAGGCTCCCGCAAATTGGGAACCCAAATCGCTTCGTAGCAGAGCGTCGACCGTCTATGTCGCAAAAAGGGCAGTGCAGGCTCCCGAAAATTGGGAACCCAAATCGCTCCGGATCAGAGCGTCGACCGTCTATGTCGCAAAAAGGGCAGTGCAGGCTCCCGCAAATTGGGAACCCAAATCGCTCCGGATCAGAGCGTCGACCGTCTATGTCGCAAAAAGGGCAGTGCAGGCTCCCGCAAATTGGGAACCCAAATCGCTCCGGATCAGAGCGTCGACCGTCTATGTCGCAAAAAGGGCAGTGCAGGCTCCCGCAAATTGGGAACCCAAATCGCTTCGTAACATAGCGTCGACCGTCTATGTCGCAAAAAGGGCAGTGCAGGCTCCCGCAAATTAGGAACCCAAATCGCTCCGGATCAGATCGTCGACCGTCTATGTCGGAAAAAGGGCAGTGCAGGCTCCCGCAAATTGGGAACCCAAATCGCTTCGTAACAGGGCGTCGACCGTCTATGTCGCAAAAAGGGCAGTGCAGGCTCCCGCAAGTTGGAAACCCAAATCGCTTCGTAACAGAGCGTCGACCGTCTATGTCGCAAAAAGGGCAGTGCAGGCTCCCGCAAATTGGGAACCCAAATCGCTTCGTAACAAAGCGTCGACCGTCTATGTCGCAAAAAGGGCAGTGCATGCTCCCGCAAATTGGGAACCCAAATCGCTCCGGATCAGAGCGTCGACCGTCTATGTCGCAAAAAGGGCAGTGCAGGCTCCCGCAAATTGGGAACCCAAATCGCTTCGTAACAGAGCGTCGACCGTATATGTCGCAAAAAGGGCAGTGCAGGCTCCCGCAAATTGGGAACCCAAATCGCTTCGTAACAGAGCGTCGACCGTCTATGTCGCAAAAAGGGCAGTGCAGGCTCCCGCAAATTGGGAACCCAAATCGCTTCGTAGCAGAGCGTCGACCGTCTATGTCGCAAAAAGGGCAGTGCAGGCTCCCGCAAATTAGGAACCCAAATCGCTCCGGATCAGAGCGTCGACCGTCTATGTCGCAAAAAGGGCAGTGCAGGCTCCCGCAAATTGGGAACCCAAATCGCTCCGGATCAGAGCGTCGACCGTCTATGTCGCAAAAAGGGCAGTGTAGGCTCCCGCAAATTGGGAACCCAAATCGCTCCGGATCAGAGCGTCGACCGTCTATGTCGCAAAAAGGGCAGTGCAGGCTCCCGCAAATTGGGAACCCAAATCGCTTCGTAACAGAGCGTCGACCGTCTATGTCGCAAAAAGGGCAGTGCAGGCTCCCGCAAATTGGGAACCCAAATCGCTCCGGATCAGAGCGTCGACCGTCTATGTCGCAAAAAGGGCAGTGCAGGCTCCCGCAAATTAGCAACCCAAATCGCTCCGGATCAGAGCGTCGACCGTCTATGTCGCAAAAATGGCAGTGCAGGCTCCCGCAAATTGGGAACCCAAATCGCTTCGTAACAGAGCGTCGACCGTATATGTCGCAAAAAGGGCAGTGCAGGCTCCCGCAAATTGGGAACCCAAATCGCTTCGTAACAGAGCGTCGACCGTCTATGTCGCAAAAAGGGCAGTGCAGGCTCCCGCAAATTGGGAACCCAAATCGCTTCGTAGCAGAGCGTCGACCGTCTATGTCGCAAAAAGGGGAGTGCAGGCTCCCGAAAATTGGGAACCCAAATCGCTCCGGATCAGAGCGTCGACCGTCTATGTCGCAAAAAGGGCAGTGCAGGCTCCCGCAAATTGGGAACCCAAATCGCTCCGGATCAGAGCGTCGACCGTCTATGTCGCAAAAAGGGCAGTGCAGGCTCCCGCAAATTGGGAACCCAAATCGCTCCGGAACAGAGCGTCGACCGTCTATGTCGCAAAAAGGGCAGTGCAGGCTCCCGCAAATTGGGAACCCAAATCGCTTCGTAACATAGCGTCGACCGTCTATGTCGCAAAAAGGGCAGTGCAGGCTCCCGCAAATTAGGAACCCAAATCGCCCCGGATCAGAGCGTCGACCGTCTATGTCGGAAAAAGGGCAGTGCAGGCTCCCGCAAATTGGGAACCCAAATCGCTTCGTAACAGGGCGTCGACCGTCTATGTCGCAAAAAGGGCAGTGCAGGCTCCCGCAAGTTGGAAACCCAAATCGCTTCGTAACAGAGCGTCGACCGTCTATGTCGCAAAAAGGGCAGTGCAGGCTCCCGCAAATTGGGAACCCAAATCGCTTCGTAACAAAGCGTCGACCGTCTATGTCGCAAAAAGGGCAGTGCATGGTCCCGCAAATTGGGAACCCAAATCGCTCCGGATCAGAGCGTCGACCGTCTATGTCGCAAAAAGGGCAGTGCAGGCTCCCGCAAATTGGGAACCCAAATCGCTTCGTAACAGAGCGTCGACCGTATATGTCGCAAAAAGGGCAGTGCAGGCTCCCGCAAATTGGGAACCCAAATCGCTTCGTAACAGAGCGTCGACCGTCTATGTCGCAAAAAGGGCAGTGCAGGCTCCCGCAAATTGGGAACCCAAATCGCTTCGTAACAGAGCGTCGACCGTCTATGTCGCAAAAAGGGCAGTGCAGGCTCCCGCAAATTAGGAACCCAAATCGCTCCGGATCAGAGCGTCGACCGTCTATGTCGCAAAAAGGGCAGTGCAGGCTCCCGCAAATTGGGAACCCAAATCGCTCCGGATCAGAGCGTCGACCGTCTATGTCGCAAAAAGGGCAGTGTAGGCTCCCGCAAATTGGGAACCCAAATCGCTCCGGATCAGAGCGTCGACCGTCTATGTCGCAAAAAGGGCAGTGCAGGCTCCCGCAAATTGGGAACCCAAATCGCTTCGTAACAGAGCGTCGACCGTCTATGTCGCAAAAAGGGCAGTGCAGGCTCCCGCAAATTAGGAACCCAAATCGCTCCGGATCAGAGCGTCGACCGTCTATGTCGCAAAAAGGGCAGTGCAGGCTCCCGCAAATTGGGAACCCAAATCGCTTCGTAACAGGGCGTCGACCGTCTATGTCGCAAAAAGGGCAGTGCAGGCTCCCGCAAGTTGGGAACCCAAATCGCTTCGTAACAGAGCGTCGACCGTCTATGTCGCAAAAAGGGCAGTGCAGGCTCCCGCAAATTAGGAACCCAAATCGCTCCGGATCAGAGCGTCGACCGTCTATGTCGCAAAAAGGGCAGTGCAGGCTCCTACAAATTGGGAACCCAAATTGCTTCGTAACAGAGCGTCGACCGTCTATGTCGCAAAAAGGGCAGTGCAGGCTCCCGAAAATTGGGAACCCAAATCGCTCCGGATCAGAGCGTCGACCGTCTATGTCGCAAAAAGGGCAGTGCAGGCTCCCGCAAATTGGGAACCCAAATCGCTTCGTAACAAAGCGTCGACCGTCTATGTCGCAAAAAGGGCAGTGCAGGCTCCCGCAAATTGGGAACCCAAATCGCTTCGTAACAGAGCGTCGACCGTATATGTCGCAAAAAGGGCAGTGCAGGCTCCCGCAAATTGGGAACCCAAATCGCTTCGTAACAGAGCGTCGACCGTCTATGTCGCAAAAAGGGCAGTGCAGGCTCCCGCAAATTGGGAACCCAAATCGCTTCGTAGCAGAGCGTCGACCGTCTATGTCGCAAAAAGGGCAGTGCAGGCTCCCGCAAATTGGGAACCCAAATCGCTCCGGATCAGAGCGTCGACCGTCTATGTCGCAAAAAGGGCAGTGCAGGCTCCCGCAAATTGGGAACCCAAATCGCTCCGGATCAGAGCGTCGACCGTCTATGTCGCAAAAAGGGCAGTGCAGGCTCCCGCAAATTGGGAACCCAAATCGCTTCGTAACAGAGCGTCGACCGTCTATGTCGCAAAAAGGGCAGTGCAGGCTCCCGCAAATTGGGAACCCAAATCGCTTCGTAACAGAGCGTCGACCGTCTATGTCGCAAAAAGGGCAGTGCAGGCTCCCGCAAATTAGGAACCCAAATCGCTCCGGATCAGAGCGTCGACCGTCTATGTCGCAAAAAGGGCAGTGCAGGCTCCCGCAAATTGGGAACCCAAATCGCTTCGTAACAGGGCGTCGACCGTCTATGTCGAAAAAAGGGCAGTGCAGGCTCCCGCAAGTTGGGAACCCAAATCGCTTCGTAACAGAGCGTCGACCGTTTATGTCGCAAAAAGGGCAGTGCAGGCTCCCGCAAATTAGGAACCCAAATCGCTCCGGATCAGAGCGTCGACCGTCTATGTCGCAAAAAGGGCAGTGCAGGCTCCCGCAAATTGGGAACCCAAATCGCTTCGTAACAGAGCGTCGACCGTATATGTCGCAAAAAGGGCAGTGCAGGCTCCCGCAAATTGGGAACCCAAAGCGCTTCGTAACAGAGCGTCGACCGTCTATGTCGCAAAAAGGGCAATGCAGGCTCCCGCAAATTGGGAACCCAAATCGCTTCGTAGCAGAGCGTCGACCGTCTATGTCGCAAAAAGGGCAGTGCAGGCTCCCGCAAATTGGGAACCCAAATCGCTCCGGATCAGAGCGTCGACCGTCTATGTCGCAAAAAGGGCAGTGCAGGCTCCCGCAAATTGGGAACCCAAATCGCTCCGGATCAGAGCGTCGACCGTCTATGTCGCAAAAAGGGCAGTGCAGGCTCCCGCAAATTGGGAACCCAAATCGCTTCGTAACAGAGCGTCGACCGTCTATGTCGCAAAAAGGGCAGTGCAGGCTCCCGCAAATTAGGAACCCAAATCGCTCCGGATCAGAGCGTCGACCGTCTATGTCGAAAAAAGGGCAGTGTAGGCTCCCGCAAATTGGGAACCCAAATCGCTTCGTAACAGGGCGTCGACCGTCTATGTCGCAAAAAGGGCAGTGCAGGCTCCCGCAAGTTGGGAACCCAAATCGCTTCGTAACAGAGCGTCGACCGTCTATGTCGCAAAAAGGGCAGTGCAGGCTCCCGCAAATTGGGAACCCAAATCGCTCCGGATCAGAGCGTCGACCGTCTATGTCGCAAAAAGGGCAGTGCAGGCTCCTACAAATTGGGAACCCAAATTGCTTCGTAACAGAGCGTCGACCGTCTATGTCGCAAAAAGGGCAGTGCAGGCTCCCGAAAATTGGGAACCCAAATCGCTCCGGATCAGAGCGTCGACCGTCTGTGTCGCAAAAAGGGCAGTGCAGGCTCCCGCAAATTGGGAACCCAAATCGCTTCGTAACAGAGCGTCGACCATCTATGTCGCAAAAAGGGCAGTGCAGGCTCCCGCAAATTGGGAACCCAAATCGCTCCGGATCAGAGCGTCGACCGTCTATGTCGCAAAAAGGGCAGTGCAGGCTCCCGCAAGTTTGGAACCCAAATCGCTCCGGATCAGAGCGTCGACCGTCTATGTCACAAAAAGGGCAGTGCAGGCTCCCGCAAGTTGGGAACCCAAATCGCTTCGTAACAGAGCGTCGACCGTCTATGTCGCAAAAAGGGCAGTGCAGGCTCCCGCAAATTAGGAACCCAAATCGCTCCGGATCAGAGCGTCGACCGTCTATGTCGCAAAAAGGGCAGTGCAGGCTCCCGCAAATTGGGAACCCAAATCGCTCCGGATCAGAGCGTCGACCGTCTATGTCGCAAAAAGGGCAGTGCAGGCTCCCGCAAATTGGGAACCCAAATCGCTTCGTAACAGAGCGTCGACCGTCAATGTCGCAAAAAGGGCAGTGCAGGCTCCCGCAAATTGGGAACCCAAATCGCTCCGGATCAGAGCGTCGACCGTCTATGTCGCAAAAAGGGCAGTGCAGGCTCCCGCAAATTGGGAACCCAAATCGCTCCGGATCAGAGCGTCGACCGTCTATGTCGCAAAAAGGGCAGTGCAGGCTCCCGCAAGTTGGGAACCCAAATCGCTCCGGATCAGAGCGTCGACCGTCCATGTCGCAAAAAGGACAGTGCAGGCTCCCGCAATTTTTGGGAACCCAAATCGCTCCGGATCAGAGCGTCGACCGTCTATGTCGCAAAAAGGGCAGTGCAGGCTCCCGCAAATTAGGAACCCAAATCGCTCCGGATCAGAGCGTCGACCGTCTATGTCGCAAAAAGGGCAGTGCAGGCTCCCGCAAATTGGGAACCCAAATCGCTTCGTAGCAGAGCGTCGACCGTCTATGTCGCAAAAAGGGCAGTGCAGGCTCCCTTAAATTGGGAACCCAAATCGCTCCGGATCAGAGCGTCGACCGTCTATGTCGCAAAAAGGGCAGTGCAGGCTCCCGCAAATTGGAAACCCAAATCGCTTCGTAACAGAGCGTCGACCGTCTATGTCGCAAAAAGGGCAGTGCAGGCTCCCGCAAATTGGGAACCCAAATCGCTTCGTAGCAGAGCGTCGACCGTCTATGTCGCAAAAAGGGCAGTGCAGGCTCCCGCAAATTGGGAACCCAAATCGCTCCGGATCAGAGCGTCGACCGTCTATGTCGCAAAAAGGGCAGTGCAGGCTCCCGCAAATTGGGAACCCAAATCGCTCCGGATCAGAGCGTCGACCGTCTATGTCGCAAAAAGGGCAGTGCAGGCTCCCGCAAATTGGGAACCCAAATCGCTTCGTACCAGAGCGTCGACCGTCTATGTCGCAAAAAGGGCAGTGCAGGCTCCCGCAAATTGGGAACCCAAATCGCTTCGTAGCAGAGCGTCGACCGTCTATGTCGCAAAAAGGGCAGTGCAGGCTCCCGCAAATTGGGAACCCAAATCGCTTCGTAACAGAGCGTCGACCGTCTATTTCGCAAAAAGGGCAGTGCAGGCTCCCGCAAATTAGGAACCCAAATCGCTCCGGATCAGAGCGTCGACCGTCTATGTCGCAAAAAGGGCAGTGCAGGCTCCCGCAAATTGGGAACCCAAATCGCTCCGGATCAGAGCGTCGACCGTCTATGTCGCAAAAAGGGCAGTGCAGGCTCCCTCAAATTGGGAACCCAAATCGCTCCGGATCAGAGCGTCGACCGTCTATGTCGCAAAAAGGGCAGTGCAGGCTCCCGCAAATTGGGAACCCAAATCGCTTCATAACAGAGCGTCGACCGTCTATGTCGCAAAAAGGGCAGTGCAGGCTCCCGCAAATTGGGAACCCAAATCGCTCCGGATCAGAGCGTCGACCGTCTATGTCGCAAAAAGGGCAGTGCAGGCTCCCGCAAGTTGGGAACCCAAATCGCTCCGGATCAGAGCGTCGACCGTCTATGTCGCAAAAAGGGCAGTGCAGGCTCCCGCAAGTTGGGAACCCAAATCGCTTCGTAACAGAGCGTCGACCGTCTATGTCGCAAAAAGGGCAGTGCAGGCTCCCGCAAATTGGGAACCCAAATCGATTCGTAACACAGCGTCGACCGTCTATGTCGCAAAATGGGCAGTTCAGGCTCCCGCAAATTGGGAACCCAAATCGCTCCGGATCAGAGCGTCGACCGTCTATGCAGCAAAAAGGGCAGTGCAGGCTCCCGCAAATTGGGAACCCAAATCGCTCCGGATCAGAGCGTCGACCGTCTATGTCGCAAAAAGGGCAGTGCAGGCTCCCACAAATTGGGAACCCAAATTGCTTCGTAACAGAGCGTCGACCGTCTATGTCGCAAAAAGGGCAGTGCAGGCTCCCGAAAATTGGGAACCCAAATCGCTCCGGATCAGAGCGTCGACCGTCTATGTCGCAAAAAGGGCAGTGCAGGCTCCCGCAAATTGGGAACCCAAATCGCTCCGGATCAGAGCGTCGACCGTCTATGTCGCAAAAAGGGCAGTACAGGATCCCGCAAATTGGGAACCCAAATCGCTTCGTAACAGAGCGTCGACCATCTATGTCGCAAAAAGGGCAGTGCAGGCTCCCGCAAATTGGGAACCCAAAACGCTCCAGATCAGAGCGTCGACCGTCTATGTCGCAAAAAGGGCAGTGCAGGCTCTCGCAAATTGGGAACCCAAATCGCTCCGGATCAGAGCGTCGACCGTCTATGTCGCAAAAAGGACAGTGCAGGCTCCCGCAATTTTTGGGAACCCAAATCGCTCCGGATCAGAGCGTCGACCGTCTATGTCGCAAAAAGGGCAGTGCAGGCTCCGCAAATTGGGAACCCAAATCGCTCCGGATCAGAGCGTCGACCGTCTATGTCGCAAAAAGGGCAGTGCAGGCTCCCGCAAATTGGGAACCCAAATCGTTCCGCATCAGAGCGTCGACCGTCTATGTCGCAAAAAGGGCAGTGCAGGCTCCCGCAAATTGGGAACCCAAATCGCTTCGTAACAGAGCGTCGACTGTCTATGTCGCAAAAAGGGCAGTGCAGGCTCCCGCAAATTGGTTACCCAAATCGCTCCGGATCAGAGCGTCGACCGTCTATGTCGCAAAAAGGGCAGTGCAGGCTCTCGCAAATTGGGAACCCAAATCGCTTCGTAACAGAGCGTCGACCGTCTATATCGCAAAAAGGGCAGTGCAGGCTCCCGCAAATTGGGAACCCAAATCGCTTCGTAACAGAGCGTCGACCGTCTATATCGCAAAAAGGTCAGTGCAGGCTCCCGCAAATTAGGAACCCAAATCGCTCCGGATCAGAGCGTCGACCGTCTATGTCGCAAAAAGGGCAGTGCAGGCTCCCGCAAATTGGGAACCCAAATCGCTTCGTAACAGGGCGTCGACCGTCTATGTCACAAAAAGGGCAGTGCAGGCTCCCGCAAGTTGGGAACCCAAATCGCTTCGTAACAGAGCGTCGACCGTCTATGTCGCAAAAAGGGCAGTGCAGGCTCCCGCAAATTGGGAACCCAAATCGCTTCGTAACAAAGCGTCGACCGTCTATGTCGCAAAAAGGGCAGTGCATGCTCCCGCAAATTGGGAACCCAAATCGCTCCGGATCTCCCGCCTGCAAATTGGGAACCCAAATCGCTTCGTAGCAGAGCGTCGACCGTCTATGTCGCAAAAAGGGCAGTGCAGGCTCCCGCAAATTGGGAACCCAAATCGCTCCGGATCAGAGCGTCGACCGTCTATGTCGCAAAAAGGGCAGTGCAGGCTCCCGCAAGTTGGGAACCCAAATCGCTCCGGATCAGAGCGTCGACCGTCTATGTCGCAAAAAGGGCAGTGCAGGCTCCCGCAAGTTGGGAACCCAAATCGCTTCGTAACAGAGCGTCGACCGTCTATGTCGCAAAAAGGGCAGTGCAGGCTCCCGCAAATTGGGAACCCAAATCGATTCGTAACACAGCGTCGACCGTCTATGTCGTAAAAAGGGCAGTGCAGGCTCCCGCAAATTGGGAACCCAAATCGCTCCGGATCAGAGCGTCGACCGTCTATGCCGCAAAAAGGGCAGTGCAGGCTCCCGCAAATTAGGAACCCAAATCGCTCCGGATCAGAGCGTCGACCGTCTATGTCGCAAAAAGGGCAGTGCAGGCTCCCACAAATTGGGAACCCAAATTGCTTCGTAACAGAGCGTCGACCGTCTATGTCGCAAAAAGGGCAGTGCAGGCTCCCGAAAATTGGGAACCCAAATCGCTCCGGATCAGAGCGTCGACCGTCTATGTCGCAAAAAGGGCAGTGCAGGCTCCCGCAAATTGGGAACCCAAATCGCTCCGGATCAGAGCGTCGACCGTCTATGTCGCAAAAAGGGCAGTGCAGGCTCCCGCAAATTGGGAACCCAAATCGCTTCGTAACAGAGCGTCGACCATCTATGTCGCAAAAAGGGCAGTGCAGGCTCCCGCAAATTGGGAACCCAAAACGCTCCAGATCAGAGCGTCGACCGTCTATGTCGCAAAAAGGGCAGTGCAGGCTCTCGCAAGTTGGGAACCCAAATCGCTCCGGATCAGAGCGTCGACCGTCTATGTCGCAAATAGGACAGTGCAGGCTCCCGCAATTTTTGGGAACCCAAATCGCTCCGGATCAGAGCGTCGACCGTCTATGTCGCAAAAAGGGCAGTGCAGGCTCCCGCAAATTGGGAACCCAAATCGCTCCGGATCAGAGCGTCGACCGTCTATGTCGCAAAAAGGGCAGTGCAGGCTCCCGCAAATTGGGAACCCAAATCGATTCGTAACACAGCGTCGACCGTCTATGTCGCAAAAAGGGCAGTGCAGGCTCCCGCAAATTGGGAACCCAAATCGCTTCGTAACAGGGCGTCGACCGTCTATGTCGCAAAAAGGGCAGTGCAGGCTCCCGCAAGTTGGGAACCCAAATCGCTTCGTAACAGAGCGTCGATCGTCTATGTCGCAAAAAGGGCAGTGCAGGCTCCCGCAAATTGGGAACCCAAATCGTTCCGGATCAGAGCGTCGACCGTCTATGTCGCAAAAAGGGCAGTGCAGGCTCCCGCAAATTGGGAACCCAAATCGCTTCGTAACAGAGCGTCGACTGTCTATGTCGCAAAAAGGGCAGTGCAGGCTCCCGCAAATTGGTTACCCAAATCGCTCCGGATCAGAGCGTCGACCGTCTATGTCGCAAAAAGGGCAGTGCAGGCTCCCGCAAATTGGGAACCCAAATCGCTTCGTAACAGAGCGTCGACCGTCTATGTCGCAAAAAGGGCAGTGCAGGCTCCCGCAAATTGGGAACACAAATCGCTCCGGATCAGAGCGTCGACCGTCTATGTCGCAAAAAGGGCAGTGCACGCTCCCGCAAATTAGGAACCCAAATCGCTCCGGATCAGAGCGTCGACCGTCTATGTCGCAAAAAGGGCAGTGCAGGCTCCCGCAAATTGGGAACCCAAATCGCTTCGTAACAGAGCGTCGACCGTATATGTCGCAAAATGGGCAGTGCAGGCTCCCGCAAATTGGGAACCCAATTCGCTTCGTAACAGAGCGTCGACCGTCTATGTCGCAAAAAGGGCAGTACAGGCTCCCGCAAATTGGGAACCCAAATCGCTTCGTAGCAGAGCGTCGACCGTCTATGTCGCAAAAAGGGCAGTGCAGGCTCCCGAAAATTGGGAACCAAAATCGCTCCGGATCAGAGCGTCGACCGTCTATGTCGCAAAAAGGGCAGTGCAGGCTCCCGCAAATTGGGAACCCAAATCGCTCCGGATCAGAGCGTCGACCGTCTATGTCGCAAAAAGGGCAATGCAGGCTCCCGCAAATTGGGAACCCAAATCGCTCCGGATCAGAGCGTCGACCGTCTATATCGCAAAAAGGGCAGTGCAGGCTCCCGCAAATTGGGAACCCAAATCGCTTCGTAACAGAGCGTCGACCGTCTATATCGCAAAAAGGGCAGTGCAGGCTCCCGCAAATTAGGAACCCAAATCGCTCCGGATCAGAGCGTCGACCGTCTATGTCGCAAAAAGGGCAGTGCAGGCTCCCGCAAATTGGGAACCCAAATCGCTTCGTAACAGGGCGTCGACCGTCTATGTCACAAAAAGGGCAGTGCAGGCTCCCGCAAGTTGGGAACCCAAATCGCTTCGTAACAGAGCGTCGACCGTCTATGTCGCAAAAAGGGCAGTGCAGGCTCCCGCAAATTGGGAACCCAAATCGCTTCGTAACAAAGCGTCGACCGTCTATGTCGCAAAAAGGGCAGTGCATGCTCCCGCAAATTGGGAACCCAAATCGCTCCGGATCAAAGCGTCGACCGTCTATGTCGCAAAAAGGGCAGTGCAGGCTCCCGCAAATTGGGAACCCAAATCGCTTCGTAACAGAGCGTCGACCGTATATGTCGCAAAAAGGGCAGTGCAGGCTCCCGCAAATTGGGAACCCAAATCGCTTCGTAACAGAGAGTCGACCGTCTATGTCGCAAAAAGGGCAGTGCAGGCTCCCGCCTGCAAATTGGGAACCCAAATCGCTTCGTAGCAGAGCGTCGACCGTCTATGTCGCAAAAAGGGCAGTGCAGGCTCCCGCAAATTGGGAACCCAAATCGCTCCAGATCAGAGCGTCGACCGTCTATGTCGCAAAAAGGGCAGTGCAGGCTCCCGCAAATTGGGAACCCAAATCGCTCCGGATCAGAGCGTCGACCGTCTATGTCGCAAAAAGGGCAGTGCAGGCTCCCGCAAATTGGGAACCCAAATCGCTCCGAATCAGAGCGTCGACCGTCTATGTCGCAAAAAGGGCAGTGCAGGCTCCCGCAAATTGGGAACCCAAATCGCTTCGTAACAGAGCGTTGACCGTCTATGTCGCAAAAAGGGCAGTGCAGGCTCCCGCAAATTAGGAACCCAAATCGCTCCGGATCAGAGCGTCGACCGTCTATGTCGCAAAAAGGGCAGTGCAGGCTCCCGCAAATTGGGAACCCAAATCGCTTCGTAACAGGGCGTCGACCGTCTATGTCGCAAAAAGGGCAGTGCAGGCTCCCGCAAATTGGGAACCCAAATCGCTCCGGATCAGAGCGTCGACCGTCTATGTCGCAAAAAGGGCAGTGCAGGCTCCCGCAAATTGGGAACCCAAATCGCTCCGGATCAGAGCGTCGACCGTCTATGTCGCAAAAAGGGCAGTGCAGGCTCCCGCAAATTGGGAATCCAAATCGCTCCGGATCAGAACGTCGACCGTTTATGTCGCAAAAAGGGCAGTGCAGGCTCCCGCAAATTGGGAACCCAAATCGCTCCGTATCAGAGCGTCGACCGTCTATGTCGCAAAAAGGGCAGTGCAGGCTCCCGCAAATTGGGAACCCAAATCACTCCGTAACAGAGCGTCGACCTTCTATGTCGCAAAAAGGGCAGTGCAGGCTCCCGCAAATTGGGAACCCAAATCGCTTCGTAACAGAGCGTCGACCGTCTATGTCGCAAAAAGGGCAGTGCAGGCTCCGGCAAATTGGGAACCCAAATCGCTCCGGATCAGAGCGTCGACCGTCCATGTCGCAAAAAGGGCAGGGCAGTGCATGCT